>OX336389.2:759184368-760505634 GCA_946902985.2 Meconema thalassinum
TTTGCACACGTACTCTACGGAGTAGCCAAAGAATTTTGGTCCACTAACCAGGAAGCGGAAAAGCTGATAGTTGCTAATTCAGTCAGATCCTCTTCTACTATTGAGTGTAGAGGTGTTTGTAAAGAGATGTTCAGTCTTTTCAGTCGTTGGCTCTTTTAGTCGCCTTCAAGTACGTGTATCCTGTTCATAGGTGTCTCCACGTTTACTGCCCATGGGGTCTTTCTTCTTCCTCATAGACGGTTTCCTTTAACCCTTGCCTTAAAGCTTGACTGGGATGTATTTGTGCACCCATCGTCTGTACTTTCCCAAATAATCGCAATTGAGAAAGGTTATATTGCACTTATTGATCTGATGGTGTTTTTTTTCACTCAGAGTCTACCATCTATTCCCTATCACTCTGGGCCAAGACGCTATCTTGAAAAATTGAATACCGAAATACTAAAATGTATAAGAGCTACCATGACGAATTTTAGCGGGTTCATAGACTAACGTATGAGGGTATATGCACACAGGGCACCAAATCAACAACACAATAAGCGGTAACAGCTGCGCGTAATATTAATACATAAAACTGTGTACTTCCGGATGTGATTGCACAATTTACACGAAGTCTCACATGAGATGAGTATCTTATTAAACACTTTACCAGTGCCGATTATAAGACAGTCAAATCGATCGCCATATATTCGATAACGCACTTAACATTATTTCACATAGCCTAAATGATGACACAGCAAAAAGGTAGACTCCTATAGGAAACGTAACTTAAAGACTACCTTCAAGTAACGGACGTTAATTGGGTCATGGATTAAATGAAGGCAGTTTAGGAGTATACCTGTTAGGTCATACTCCTGCCACCGAAGGAAAGAAATAAGGGTCCTATGACAGAAATTGGAGGGCTGTGTTTTGTAGGACAGCCTTGTCTTAATCACAAATATTAGTGTAAATTATACTGTTCATTGACGTGACGTAGCTTCGTAGTCATTTGCCCTAAACGAAGATCATTCAATGAATGAATTAATTCAAGAAATCGAAAGGAAGAGGGCGTGGCCTATGGTAAAGTACCGTCCTGGCATCCTGCTGGAGCCTAAAATAGGGAACCATAAATAAATAAGGAGGTGAGGTTAGGACCCCTTGTCTCCGAAATGCTAAACTAGAACCCTCCGTAAAAATTACACAAACTCGATGTTTCGTGAAGAATAACTCACTTAATTCTATTGCTACAAATTAATGTTCATTAATCCTTTGTCGAGAAAAGACCAGTCGTGAGCGATTTAACGCGCACGGCCTTGCTACGTCATGGAGTGTGAACCAATCAATTTATTAAAACTTAAGGTATACCATCTTCACTAAACACCTTGTTTATATTCAAAATGATGGTTTGCGTTAAACTCCGTCAGAGAGTCTTGGGCAAGCAAGTGATCCAACATACGAAGTTTAACTTACTGACTTTCGTGGAAATCACTCAATCCATTCACTAATCTTAAAGGTTTCAAAGTTACAAAAGTTTGTTGCTTTTCAGTCGGTCAACACGAATGTACCCAAATAGAGCTGGGTTATGCCCTGATCCTGAAATAAATTACATAAGATGAATAAATACACTAGGATGACCAGTTTCGATTATCAAGCGATCATCATCAGATCCATTACACTTAGGCTATAACATCTATGTTTGAGACTACAGGTGAAAAATATATACAATATGTACAACTATTTAGTTGCAGTGTTGGTATGTCGGTGTATGTTAAATGTGGTATATCTAATGTTAGGTGAACTTCTAAAATAGTGATGAAAATCCGGAATTTGTCTGTTAGGGGTGATTATATAGTTTTACAAAATCAACTATGGTTATGCTGAAATAATTAGATATACCACATTTAACATACACCGACTGTTGCATTACCAACACTGCAACTAAATAATTGTACATATCGTATATATTTTTCACCTGTAGTCTCAAACATAGATGTTATACCCTAAGTGTAATGGATCTGATGATGATCGCTTGACGATCGAAACTGGTTATCCTAGTGTATTTATTAATTTTAAGTAATTTATTTCAGGATCAGGGCATAACCCAGCTCTATTTGGGTACATTCGTGTTCACCGACTGAAAAGCACCAAACTTTTGTTTACTTAGGCAACACTGAAAAGTGGCTTCAAACCTCACAATGTTTCTAAGTTAGGAAGAACTCAATATTCTATTCACAAAGTCTAAAGGCTTGTGCTTTCTGTAGAGCCAAACACTTGCACGATACTAGTTGCTCAGCTTCAAAATTGCAGATTATCTATAAGCTTAAACGTGGAATTTATTATTGTAGTTTATATTTCGACGCAGAAGATGTGAATGGAAGGTCGTCTTAGGTTACAGACCACGTTTGAGTTCTGAGTCTAGGATTTCTTTCATTTGTAATTAGAAAACTCTTATAGAAGCATAATGAGTTTACATGTAACGCATCCCTATCATTTAAATATCCACAGAGAGGCATGGAGAGCATGGTGGTCCAAGTCACGTGCTGACTTCCTTGTAGGGCAACTAATTAAAAGACCATGCATCTATGAGTTTTTGCGGCCAGCCTTAAATATTATTTTTTCGACCTGTATGTGTCTTTGGCCCATACGTAAATATTAACAGATTTCCTTTGCCAGCTCATCGTTATGACTTTCAGTTTGTGAGTGTGTCAAATTTTCAGTGTTGGGAAATTTGAGCTTCATTCCCTAGGTCTATATAACCCCAGAAACGTTCTATTCGATACATATTCGATTCATTTTGGTACCTACGTGGTTTCCTTTTACAATACACGCCTTGATCAGTCCATTGCAGCAAAATCATTGCTTGCGTACTGTTTCACACATCACATAAAGTGATAACCAGGGTTAGGATTTTAGGTGCAAATTTCAGATGATACAAGGAAGGGAAAAGGTGCTCAAAGAAGGTAAGAAAAGGGGGCAGAGGGGTGCTGGTATATTCAACTAATTTTCCTTTTCCTCTATTCTAGTTTATTGAATTACAAACAAGTATATCAAATCGCTCATCAAAAGAAGGAAAAAAACATGAAGTTATTTTACTTCAAGACATTAAGCCTCTCAATATTTTTAAAAGTAAGTCTGCTTCTATTAGGAGTTAGAATGTCTTTGTAGATGCTAAAGCTTCTTTCGACATTCACAGAAACCAGTGGGGCAAACCTTGTCTTTACTCGGACTGGCAACTCTACAGATGTGGCGAATTCCACAAAGTGTGGATTCTTCTGAAGACTAGACTCAAGTTTGTCAATGACAAAGCCATCTAACTGCTCCCTCACGGTAGTAAAAATATCACATAGTTTTTCCTTTTCCAAACCTTGTTCTCCTAATCGCTTAATAACTGCAGTCAGGTACTTGTAACTAAGGACACGAAATATTTATGCCTACAAATTATGTATTTTCTCTGTTGACAGAAGTTGCTGTGCCTTGGAAGTTGCACCTGCGTCGGACGGATCCAAAGAAAGCACAAACTCTCTAATTTTGTCACAATTCTCACACAACATAACAGCACACTTAATCCACGATCCCCAGCGATTAATGACCGATAAATTTGGAAGGGGCAGGCCAGTGGTTTCCCTGTAGGCAACACCATGATTCGGAGCTTACAGTAGAATCTTCTTCAGGGCAGAGATGAATTGATTTGCGATGTCGTATTCATTCCTTATGGATGCACAAACCCTGTGGAGGGCATGAACCACGCATGTCACATGCTTCAACTTAGGAAATAAAGGTTTCAATTGGTTAACAGCTGAAACCATGCATGGAGCCTGGATCGTAATCACAAGAATATGTTTTTCAAACTCAATACCAGTAGGCCAGAGTCCATAGTTGATTGTATTACTGTACTGGCATTGGCTTTTAACAACAAGGGCTTAATATTCTCCCATGATAAGGGAGAAACTAAAATGTTCAAAACATATCGTTCCATTGAGTCTATGGTTTCATCCAGAATGATTCCCACATCACAATCAAACATTTTCTCCTTGATTCTTTGTATGGTTTCTCGGTAAACTGGCTGCATATAGCACTGGACACTACTGGCATGGTATAATCTAGTAGTACACTCGTTTATTAATGTAACAAAGTGCTAACACCAGTTCACTTGCTAACTCAATGCGACTATCACACAACTTACTCATGCGCTCACGCACTCACCTTCTATCCACACTCTCTTGTAACACCGCGATAATTACCAGAATGTTCTCATTCATGCTTGAACTGCAGTCTCGGCGATTTCTAGTAGCTTTGAGCAGAACCCAGTCTCAAATCTCAGAACTTCGTGGGTGCAGTTGCATATATGCATCTGCGTCACCAGCCTCTGCCTCCATGCGAACAGATGACGTCTCTCATAGTAACAAACTCACATTCACGAACATCAGGCTACTAATTCTGGTGGGATAGGATCACTCATTGTCAATTACATTATTGCGGGCTATATAATAGCTGTAAAGCGAGAGAAAGAAGTTTTGCCGAACACACAATAGATTTTCCTTTGTTGGAGGTGTGCTTTCAACTCCCGTGCGGTGTTTACTGAAATAGGTAGGCTTACTATTCGCACGTACACAGCAAGCTGAGGAGACGTTTTGAATTTTAAATATTTTATATTGATTGGAAATCTTATAGAATAAATTGGAATTAAACCCCAAAAGAAGAGGAAAAAAGAGATAAAGGTCCCAAAAGAAGGGAAAAATGCGCGTGAAAAGTGCCGCATTTTGCAAATAGAAGCAAAATTTCACACGGTGATATCTTTTGGAACGGCTTTAATTTACCCTAAGAAAAAAAGGTGTGCACCTAAAAATTCTAACCCTGGTAATAACATTCTTATTTACATGGATGAGGAAATAATACTAAATTAAACAAATTTCCTCAAGTTTGTTATAGGCTGTTACTGCTACGTAAAACCGTCAAAAGAGAATGTCCCGGAACCTTGTCACTTGACCGTTTGCGCTTATATATACATCTTTAGCTTATGCGTGTCGAGAATGAAAAACTGGCCTTAAATAGTTGAAGATTGTCCAGAATTCAGTTACATACACCACATTAGGGAGACTAGACTTGGCAATACACAGTCACATTTGTACGATGATCACAGACAGGAATGCGAGAGGGGGAAACGCCCAGGGAAATAAGGCACCCTCATATTCAGGAAACTCTCCTCAGTTGGGAGCAGATAGTGACGAATTTAACTGCTCACTCCTGGACCGCGGAAGACCCTTCCAGATACGTAGCCTGTACAATACAATCTGAACTGACGATTTAACAGCAATCACATATTCACTCTAAACAGGCAAATTTTGGAAGTCAATCACCAATCCCAGTATTTAAACAAAACATCACATAGACTATATAGCTAACAAATATTGACGAGTTGTATATCTTAACTAATACTGCAACTAAATAAGTGTGCACATTGTAATTACATACACCGATTCTTTCATAGATAGTATAGCCTAAGTGTAATGGATCTGATGATGATCGCTTGACGATCAAAACTGGTCATCCAAGTGTATTTATTATTTTCATGCATTTTCTTTCAGGATTAGGGAATATCACATCACAATTGGGTACACTCGTGTTGACCGACTGAAAAACATCAAACTTCGTTTACCAAGGCAACACAAAACATGGCTTCAAACACCATAATTAAATACGATGTTATGAAGTATATGAGGTGATTATTCAAAAATAAAACGTTATTGAAATGGTCGGATGTAAATAAATCACATGAATTTAATTTAATGCATATTATTATCTGAAGCCTTCTAACCTATATCACCTCTTCTCCCTTTCACGTAAAACGTAATGATGCAGTACTGGACAAACCAAAAATGTATACCCAGTGGCAAAGGTTACATACTTAACACAGGAGAAACTCGTCATGAATAGAATTCATCACAAATGTATCGTTTGATATTCATCCTTCACTTTCGAGAGAACATAATACTAAAACACTAATTGGCCCCACCGTAATTGGGCTACTTTAACCAAATGTGCAAATAAGATTTTTGAACGACGTTTTCTAAAACAGTCAGTTATTAATGAATTAGTAGATCATAGAACTTAGCAAAATGTGATATAAGGGATGTTAAATTCTCATGACTGCTTTACATACTATTTTTGTTGTGTAGGATACATTGATGTGCTATTTGTGTATATTGTACTGAAAATAAGAGTGTGTTGGCCTTGATGACCTTTTAAGTAAGCACACTGTGCGTGAGATTTTCTGCCTTCTTTTACTCGATGGCACTTGTCGCAAATTTGTATCAATTTGAAGAAATATATGACAAAAAAGAATAGGAATCTAATTTGGAAATGTGGTAATATCTCTCTGATTAACAGCAGAGCAGCAATAGTTACGTAGTTGAGTTAACATGGGCTAGGCAATTAAAAGAACATATTATTGTTATTTTTGCCATCTGTTAATACCGTATATTTTATTCATTAGTACATGAGTCGTGCCACTTAAAACACAGTGCCTTCATTTCCCAATATTTTGTTGTTTCAGGTCCTGATATTTCTACTAAAATAAACCTCTGATTCAAATATAATACGTAATCTCATGGAGGTAAAGATGAATTAAGTCATGATCAGTTTAATTTTTCATGTAAAGTTAGTTTTGAAAATGAATACAAATTCTTAAGATGATTCTTAGTGATATTAATTATTTATTTTGAAGCCTGTGAGATATATAAACGAATCAGGAGCAGTAAATGCCTATTTGCGGAGTCAGAGGAGATTTTCAAACGTTCTGATGATCTGACGTAAAATAAGATACAGTAGCATCATAAATATATTGAAATAGCTGTTATAAATCCCAATTGCATTATTAAGTTAAATGAATTATTTTAAGTCACGGAACTATAATTTCTTGCGTTGAATTGAAGGCATATGAAGTTTCCTTATTTTCAACAGACTCAAATTAGTATCTCTGTCAATGAGTAGGTGTGTTATAGTAAATTGGGATCCATTTTTTTTCTGATCGGTACACGGTTTCATTGTAATCAACAGACCCATGGTAGTCTGACCGGTATGCAGTCGTGTTACAGTTAACACAGCCAAACTTGTCTGTCCGATATATGGGTGTGTTATATTGAACATGTTAAAACATGTCCGACTGATATGTAGGCAAGTATTAGTCAACAGACTCAAATGATTCGGGCCAACATGTAAACACAGAAATGGTATTACGTGAAAGGTAATCGCTTCCACTCAATTGAGTCACAAGAAATGATATAGTTTTCGCCAGTCCTGATTAAGAGGACGCTTTTTAATATGCCCAGAAGTAGTGTATTAATTTAGCGCGGAGAGAGTGATAGGCTGGGGGGAACGTCCCATATTGGAAAATGTGATATTGCCTTAGGTAAAGGATGCTGTAACAACGAATATACCTGCAGAATCGAATAGCACGTGATGGTGAACCAAAGAGATCTGCATTTGACCAGCAGAACTTTGAAAACCTAGACACTCACAGGTCTAAATCAACGTTTAAAAAACATTGCGTACCGTATATTGCATTTTCTTTTCAAGGCTTTGTATTGTCCTACCATTCATGTTCAAACTAATTAATTTCCGTAGCCTGCTATGATGAAGACTGGAATATTCAAAGGAGACAAAGAGAAGAAACGCCCTTGGTGCACATTCTCCGCTGAAGCAAAGCCACATTCTGCTACATGTCACACGGGAATAGTGATAGCTTTATTAAATATTCATATTTTATGGCTCAACTTTGAAGACGCCTCATTTTGTCTCAAGTGTAAGTCACTCACGTTGGAAACTTTGACAGTAAGCTCCACTGTGGTATGCAAACATCATGCAGGAGTCAATACTTGTGCACCAATAACGAAAGTAGCCTACTAATTCATGTGCCATTCAACATCCAATCGTAAACGTTTGGAAATTTCCAATAAGGTTCAATGCAATTCTAGCGCTTTGTCTTCTCTCAGTCATTAAGAGATACATCTGTTGGACTGGAAAGAGACGGAAATTTAGAGAAGAGAGCCTTTCTTACACAAAAGGGAGAAAGTAAAAGACTGGAGAGGAGAAAAAAACGCTGGGAATGCGTTATTCCAGGAGACTAGCTTGAAACAAATGAACACTAATGTTAATGGTGGGCAGTGTTCTCATAGGGCAGCTTCTGAATAGCGCTTTTGTGTCTTTCCAAGGACATGGACCCGCTTGTAATATGTTTGATCGCTTCAAAGAAATTATTAATCAGGTTCAATTCATGGAAAACTCTGTCGTTCCAAGTAACAATAGCGAGCCAGATATCCAAAAGGGAGATCTATTTAATTCACGTAGAGCTCCTTTGTATCACAATGAGTCAGAGGTTTCAGAAAGAAAAGAAAGAATGGGCATCATGGAGAGAGCGTTTCATGGCACACGCCAGTCATATTATGAGCAAGGGGCGTGGTGGCTCAGCGGTTTAGCTGTATGCCTCTCACCAAGGCGGTCCGGGTTCGATTCCCGGTCAATGCATGTGAGATTTTCGAAGTGAAATGCCATGTCCTGTGGTTCGGATTCCACGTAAAAAGGAGGTCCCGTGACTCATGATCTCAAGATTAACGGTCACGATAAACTACAAGCTACCTACCTACCTATTATTATGAGCAAGTTTTAAAGAGGCTATGCCACTATTTAGCATTGTGAATCTTTTTGAAGATTAATTCAGAATTGTTGAAGTGAAAACTTGTAAAAAAAATACACTGGATTCATAGATATTCTTTTTATTTTCAGGTAGTCTGCACATTATATTATTTTACGGTAGTCACGTGTTACATTTAAAATATTAATCGGAAAGTTCTAAGTATTGAAATTATTTATTGTTATTATTATTATGAATAATACTACTAATAATTTATAGTTCTTATCATTATTATTGGTATTACAATTATTACTATTTTACTGGATATGAAGTTGTTGAAGATAGAAGTCAACACTGCTATGATACACGTCAATATAATACCCTTAATCTCAGTGTAGTGTTGTTACCTTGTAAATATCGTACCCCATTGCTCTACAGTATTGCTTCATCCATTTAGGAAACAGTAGAATATCCAATTCTGTGCACAGACCAGATGATTAAGCATTCCAACAACTATAAATAATAGAAGCAAATCGTATGATTAATCATCTTACAACAAATAAATTTCACTGGATTCATAAATAACGTATATTTTTAGATTGTCCGTTTACTATATTATATTATCTTATTTCACAGCAATTACATGTTACAGAATTCTATGTACTGAAGTAATTGATATTCACAAATGACACAATCTCCCCATGGGCTCACGACTTTTGGGACTTTGGTTGGCGACCACGGGGCCCCTGCTGTGTCTGGCATTTCTTCCACTTACTTGTGACGGGCTCCTCTCCGTCATCTTTTTGCCGATCTCCCTTGGTAAACTCTTGTTTTCTTCCGACTGCGATGGTAATAGAATATCCAAGGCTTAGAGTGTCTTTCATTTTCCCGCCATAATTGGCCTCTTTCTCATCTTTCCTGATACCATCATTCAACGAGGAAACAAGCCTGATTATCCGTGTTATCTCCTGCCTTCTGCACATAGCCCTAAAGGAAGCAGGGTATTTACCGACCATTTCCGATGCACTCTGGATTGTGCTACACGGCTGGTGTGCTTGGGAGTTGGTGAACCTGTGTGATTCCTGAGCTAGGTTTGTTTCTAGCTTTCCGACCAAAGTAATAAATCTTTCTTCCTTTCTTTCTTTCTTTCTTTCTTTCCTTCTTTCTTTCATTCTTTCTTTCTTTCTTTCCTTATTTATGGAGTCACAAGGAATACGATTCAAATCCATGATTGTTTAAAAACTTGCCATGACCAGGCAGATAATGGGCAAGCTGATTATGATTGTAGTGAAGAAAATAAATCTTACTTTATTGGAACTAACAACTTGGTTATTAGTCTCCGTGGAGAATTAAACTCACTTGGTGCTTCCAGCAACTCCTTGAACGAGAGTTTAAGGAAACTCATCTCATAAATATAATTTAGGACTGGTCACCAAACTTCATTTGCTTTTTACCCAGTAAAGGTCTGAACCTGCCGCCACTTCCTAAGTATTATTAATGGAAGTATATGGACTCTATATAAACATAGAGGCAATTAATATAAGTAGGATATACGAAAATAGGGTAATTAGTTCTACACGGAACAACTTGTTAATGGACCTCAGTATAGGTACTTTAGATCTGGCCCATTGTTAAATCTCGACATTCATACTGAGTGTGTACAGTACATGTGGTTATAAATAACGTATATTTACAAGTGTGTGAACTGAGGAATATAAATCGTTGTAATCTGTATCTTAGAACTCGCGATAACTCATAAATATAAGAGGTAGAGCAAAACACTCATTAATCTATGTAAGGGAAAATAAATAGCTCTCGTAATATGTAATTCAGTTCTTTAATTTAGTCTAATATTTTGTGTGATGTGGGATGTAAAACAATAGCGCGCAACAATTCATAACTGTTCACATAAATTATCAAGTTGTTCCGTGAAGAACTAATTACCCTATTTTCGTATATCCTATTTATATTAATTGCCTCTATATTTATATATATACATAACTATTTATTATCCCTACTTAGTATAAAACTAAGTCCCCGATTCATGGATGTCACGGATAATCTCGAGAACCTCTGGATGGATATTGATGCGGTTTTCACCATTCTGTAAAGGATATCCCGAGGATGATTTCAGTAGAAAACAATTTATTTATGATCAAAGAAAGCCGAGCAGTAACGATTTCAATGAAAAAGTCGAAATAAATCCTCTTCCGAGCGTTTGTAACCTTACGCTGGGCAAAACGTTAAACATGTCTAAATACTATGAGTGTAAGAATTGTTCGACATGAAAAGTTCTACAAAAAAAAGTCCGGGAGAGCATATCTCTATCTTCAATACATCGCCCGCTATATGTGTTTTTACGTTTTCATATTGTACCCTTCGGGTCCTCCAGGATGTAGACTCTTAATCTCAGGGGCGCTCTGTTCGCGTGGCTATAAACTTACACTCAACATCCTGGGATTTTATATTAAGGATCACGGGAGACTTACAGTAAAATAATATGCCAGAAGTATCTTAAAAACAACAATATTTATTCAAGAAACATCCTAATTAAATTACCCCCCCCCCATTAACAAAACAATCACATCACCTTACGTTACTGAAAATAAAATAAAAACTTAACACAAAAGTAAACACTGGCCTCCACAATATGGGCCGACACGAATGTCACACGGTAATTTGTGCATGACCGTTCGAAAGGAACAAGAAAACCGCAATGGTTCCAATACAATTGACTTCAAAGTAATTTCATGAATGATTAATTTTATCAAGCACACTCTCATTTGTAAATTTTGGTTTAAAGGTGTGTTGGACAGGTTATCTTTCTCGATCATTTCCTTCATGCCATGAATCCAGTCATGATCGTCGCAGAGCGATTTCTGGTTACAGGTCATGTGTGCATAAATTACAACAACAACATTATCTTACATAAATCAATGGCTAACGCTAGGGTCCAAGCCCTTCCAAGCTTAACTGATCAATAAAACAAAAGCAAAATCACCTCTAACAAAAATGGTAACCTATGCCCCCATAATGACTTCAACAATTATTTAGTTACATGGATGCACGGAAAGCTCCGCTTCCTGAAGCGAGATAAAACAAAAATAAAATCAAAATCCCCACATGAATATAAATGGCCAAGTGCCTGTGGCTGATTACCACCTGCATTGGTCGATGACCTCACTCGAACAATAGACTGACAACCCGCATAGCGGTACAAGGCCTACCTGATCTCCCCTAGAGACTCCCCTGAAAAGAACCCAGCTGAATGCAATACTTTCTCCGACCGGTGAAGGGGTCCTTCCAGCACCTCCCTCACAATCACAAGGAGTATCATTACTTCCCATTACCATCTCTTCAATTAATTTGCGGGCATTATCCCTCCGCTTACGACTTACCATTATAAGACCACGGACATGTACCTCCGTTTCTTACCTTTAACTTTGCATTCTCAGCTCAGTTCGCTCTACCTCTTACCCTTACTCATTTACCAAATGCGGCTGCAGTCTCACTTACCAATCTTGGGTTGTATCTTACCTCGACAACGGTCATCAGCCCCTATCTCTTTGAGTTCAGGCTCAAAATATCATTATTAGAATTGGCCTGTTATATCCCTGAATGGTTCCCTCCAAACTCATATTTACGTTTACTTAATGCACTTGCAACCCATTATCATGCATCCCATGGACAAACAAAATAACCCTTACGTTATATCAAACATCAAAAGATGATCAAACAACAAAATGGATAAAACACACACTAAGCTCTAACAAATATAAAATTATATACAAGTTGCACCCCTCCGACCTGTCGTTCCGGTAACATCTGCTAATTATAATGGCTTAAAATTGTATAACCTATCCTAACCCTGTTGTAACCAACATCATGCCATGCACACCCCAAAATTTAAGCCACTTAGCTCATGATGACGTCTCGGCTAATCCCTCTGAGTGACGTTCCTTCAGCTGGCTCCTGACGATACATGTTCTCATGCTGGGGAGGACACTTTTTAAACACAATTTACAGTTTCATGCAAAAGTGAAGGATCACCATGAAACTTTTCACACACTCTATGCACTGTTTTGTTCTAGCGGAGCGCCTCCTATAATCTACAGCTAGGCATGACCTACTCAATTCAGCCAATAGTCAATCTAGTTCCTACGCCACTGAATTTGCTAAAGTACGGACCTCATTCGCACTGGTTTGTCCCGAACAATTTGCATGTCACTACTGTTATCAGAATACATGTCACTGTTCATTACTTATCAATTTTTCACTTTTCGCGCTGAATTCGCGGTACTGACCAACGTGAACTATCACCTATCAGGCGATCAAGAATCAACTGATTTTATACTTATAAAATTTTCTGCAATTCGGGTCTCAGACCGGCAAAGGCTCTCGTCGCTTGGGAGATGGAAAGTCGAATGACTTTATACTTATGAAATTTTTGCAATAATCTGGGCTACAGACCGGCAAGGGCTCTCGCCGCTCGGGCGATAGAAAGTCGACTGACTTTACTGACACTGGGCAGGCTATTTAAAGGTCTGGCTGTGAAATCATCAGGAGAGGGAGGTTCTCAAATTTAAATCCAGAGCAACACTCGGATGACGATGAAACTAGGTTCATTCGATTGCTCTCGTTTCCAATGTCCCAAAACTTGGTTTTATATCGAAATAGGATCGCACGTTCGGCCGCTAATTATCTCCGTAGTAATTTTGATTGTCCAAGATTTTCGCGGTATTTTGAAGCGTCCATCTGCCCACCATTCTGATTGACTGGTTCAAATTTTCCTTCCTCCAGTTCTTTAGGCCGAATTAATTCCAATACTCCTGTTTTCCTGACATTTGAAATGACATACTTGAGGCTAAAATCGCCCTCTTTCCAATGCTGCAACTCATAATTTTGTACGTTAATTATTTCTCTAATTTCTCTTAAATGGGAGGTGCTTATTTTTCAGTTTGGCGAGTGATCAGTTACCACCCCCACTTAAGGTTGAGCGACCTCGATTCCTTGTTCAATCGCATCTGGTATCCATGTGTTGCGGCTGTGAGCTTCGCTTCATTGTTCGCTCTCAGGGAAAGTATGTCACGTTCCGTGCGCTCCCTTGCATTCCCTTGTTTGTCTTTGGCCGCACCTACTTCCTTCTCAAATATGAGCACATTTGATAAATTTAACTTGGAACATTTATGCTGTATCATATGCATAAAGTTTACATTCGCCCTTTGCAAAAAAAAAAGAAATATATGTGACACTTATGATTGTTTTCAATATTTTTCCTCAACGGACACGTTGAAGCTCTGTCGTCACCCATCGTTTGAAGATGCTTTTTTGCCCCTGCTGGTCGCGTGTCACGAAGTATCCTGCCTTTGCTCTCGTGTGGCCTGTCCGCATTCTTGAGGGATAAGGGCGCGCTCGCTCGGCACGTCTCAGGTAGTCATTTTTCCGATCCCCCAGTGCTCTGGGTTAAATCTTCCAGCTGCTTCATTGTGATCGGACGTATTCATCCTTGGGCTAGGTTTATTATTGATTTCCACTGCGAATCCCGTGCACTTTCTACTGCTTGCTATTGCATTTCAATTATGTGTACACCAGCTGTGTTCCTTCGTTGATCGAACAGCTCTATTTCATAGTACACCTTCAGATTAGAAATATTAATTACTGAAGTGTTCCTGCTGCTGATTTCCTGTAACTTGTACGCGTTGTTTCCAAGATTCCTTGTGATTCGAAACGGTCCAATATATGGGAAACACCATTTGCTGAATACGTTATTTGCTGGGCCTAATATGGGCGGTCGTTTCACCAGGACTAACTAATTGGGTCTTAACTCTGTTTGAAAACGTATCCCCCTCACTCTTCCCAGTCTCCTATCGACTTATTCCCTCAATCTCACTGTGTTCTGAACTCTTAACTGGAGTGCTGGTTGTGGATCCATTGGGCAGTTTAGAACGGATGTCCAAGATCTCGGCGGTTGCTGGTTCAGATGTAGCGTGTACGGGACCTGTCCCGTCGATTCATGTCGAGTCATGTTGATGCAGATCTCGAAGTTTTAAGGGTATCGGCCCAACTATGATGTTCAGTGGGTATAAACATCCGGTTGTGTTTAGAAATTTCCGTTAAAACACGTTCGCTTGGATTTCATTGTGGGTTTCGGATGCTTGATAGGAAATGCTTAATACCCAGTTCATTCAATCACTGTTTAAATACTGCTGATGTAAAATAACTCCCATGGTTGGATATCATTAATTCTGGCTTGCCCATAGTAGGTACGACACGGTTCTTGATCCTACTCAAGACCTGTTTTGATGTGGTTTTTTGGATTGCACAGATGACTACAAATTTCGAAAATACGTCGACACACTCCAGGACATGTCGCACTCCTCTTCGTCCTTTCGGGAGCGGGCCCAGGCTGTCCATAGCAACTAATTCAAGTGGTTTCTGCGGTAACAACGGCTTAGGATATTGTTTCATAAGGAAGTTGTTTGGTTTCGCTCGCTGGCATGTGTCACATATCATTAAGACATCACGTATTGTGGTCATACGTGGCCATGTAAAAGCTTCGCCTATAGTGGCTTCCGTTTTGTCTAAACCCACGTGACCTAGGGTATAATATACATGCCCGACAAGCTTTCTCTATAAAGAAGCGGGCAAAGGATTCGTAATTTGACGTGATCCTCGTCCACGAATTTATGCAGCATGATATTTGTTTAGTGGTAATTTCTAGTTTGCGCTTCTGTTTCACGGTATGCAGGGGTTCCGGGTTGCAATTCTCCCTTCAAGAATTTACTCATCAGCTTCATCCAGGGCTCGTCCTCTTGCTCCTGTGGCATTCTCTTTAATTTCTGTAGGAAGTCACGATACTCGCTTGTTAGTTCGATATGGTGCACCAGCATTTCATCCTTCAATGCCTCTTCTTCTGGATTTCGACTTAAGATGTCGGGTACTACATTTAATTTCCCGGATACATGCTCTATTTGGATATCAAATTGTTGTGCATAGATGGTCCATCTGTTTATGCGTTCACTGACCATAGCGGTTTTAAATAGAAATGTCAAGGCTTTATGATCAGTGCGGATCGTTATGGGAAACCCACAAATAATTTTACGCCATCGTTGTAATGCATGAATAATAGCCATGAGTTTAAGCTCTAAGACAGTGTAATTCTTCTCATGCTTTCTCAACTTCCGACTAATCAAGGCTAAATATGAGCGTTCCTGTGGTTTTTCTGAGTCCTCTTGAAATAACATGGCACCAATGCCTACCATAGATGCGTCTGCTCGGACTATGAATCTTTTCGTAAAATCAGGGTATCCAAATCTTATGCTGAGGGCGAATAGTTCCTTTGTGGCTATGAATGCTCTCTCGCAGTTTTTACACCAAAACCATCTGTTGTTCTTCTGTAACATGTCTTGCAACGGTGCTACCACTTCGGTATAGTTCAGGCAGTTCTCACGGAAGAAGTTTGTTGCTCCCTAAAACATCCTTACATGTTTGACTCTGGTTGGGCGTGGGAAATTTCTGATGGCTTCTATCTTGACAGGGTTCACTCCAACGACAATGTGTCCCAGATTCAATATTTCATGTTGGAAGAAATGTGACCTTTTCAAGTTTATTTTAATTTTCGCCCTTTACAGGTTCTCTAACAATTGTTCTAGATTCTCCATACGCTCTTCAATGGTTTCTGAGGCCAAAAGAATGTCATCCACATATCTGACAGTCATGTTTTTGACTTCTTCTGTCAAGTTTCGGTCCAACGCTCTAATCTAGGCGAAACCGGCTGTCTTCACACCAAAGGGAAGCCTACGCCATACGTAACTGTAGTTATCGAACAGAAACCCTGTTAATAGTTGTGATTTTCCCACTAATTCAATATGCCAATAGCTGTTTGCAAAGTCCACAAACGAATAAATTTTCTTCCCATGAAATTTCTTAAGAACTTCTTTAATTAAAGTTGCACGGTCTATTTCTGAAACCAGTCGTGAATGAGTGTACGAGCATCGAGACATAGTCTCACTGATCTATTTGGATTCCCTACCGCCAGTAAAGCGTTCAGAAAAGGGGTTGGGGTCTTCCTTATTATGTCCCCCTGAAGCACTTCATCGATAATCTTCTTTACAGCAGCATGATGCTTTTCCGGTATTGGGTAGAGCCGGCTTTTGAATGGCGTCCAGTCATCTACTTGCATGGCATATTCATAATTTAGAATTTTGCCTGGTAAGGCGTTGAATGCGGTTGCGTGCTCACTTAAAATTTTATTTAGGCATTCTCGTCCTGCGGAATCTAGTTGTGCTTCATTTAATGTCTCCCTCACAAGCATCTCGAAGTCATTCATGTTGCCATCTTCTTTCGCTGCCATGGGCCACATCTCATTTTCCATTTATTCCTTTGGTTTCCAGGAATCCCGGGTAAGAATTTCCCTCCAATAAATTTTCCTCTTTTTCTTCCGGAATGGTTCCAGCATCCTAATGTTGGCCTCTATTTCCAACTTTGCCTTATGCATGTTCAAATTTACCGCTGACAGTCCTTCTGTATTCTGAAATTTTATAACGTTGTTGTGCAAATCTATAACCGCCTTATAATCGTAGATGAAGTCCTCTCCTAGGATAAGATTCACATTCATCTTATTCATGACCATGAATACGTGGGAGAAGGTGTGTCTCATGATGTATATGATGTATATGTCTAGCTGCACCTGGTATTTTCATATAGCAGTCTTTTCTGGAAACACTCCTCTTATTTTCACTTGTGGAACTGGGATGATTGGTACTTTCTGCTGCTCACTGATAGCTTTAACTAATGCTTCAGATACTACGCATAGTTGTGAACCTGTATCTATAAGGATCCTAACTCTCAATCCTCAATCCTCCCACTGATAATTGTCTCAGGCATTGTTGCGTTGGCTGGTTAATTTCTTTCGAGAAGTCCTCGGGAGTCGCGATCCATTCCTCGATGCTGGCCACTAATCAATGATTTCCATTTGGTGTGATATCCAGGCTATCTTGCTCATTCGCTATTGAATTTTTTAACTTGTTGCGGCCGTCCTTCTCGGATCGCTTTGGCTCTCTCGATACTGTCGCGCTAGGTCGGTTTCTGCTCCTGTTACTTCCATATCTGGATTTTCTCGATTCTCCATTGTTCTTTTCCATCGAGCTTTATCCGTTTTCTGTGCTCGATGTAGCTCATCCAGGTACTGCTGTGAATCTTCATGTCTGCTTTGCCACTCTCTTTGACTTCCTTCCGACTAGCCTTGGTTCGAGTCTCGCACTTTCCATGGCCTATTATCTCGCCTGTCATATCTGCGCTGATTATTTAGTCTTTCTCATGCACATCCTCGCCAATCGTTTCTGCGTTGTTGTGGTTGCCAATTCCTGTTATTTCGTGGTTCCCAGCGTCTCTGATCTTCCCTTGGTGCATCTGCCCTTCCTTCCTGATTCCCGTGCTTTACGTTAGTATTCGTGCTTTGGTCACGTGTGCTTATAACCTCGGCCTGATGGACATGTGCGGTACTCTCTATCGCTCTTACGTTCCTAGTATAAGGTATCACTGTTGTGTCATCAAGTTGACGTAAGACTTCCTCTGCGTGTACGGCCCTAGTGACGTTTGCTGCTATTAAGAATTGGTGGACCTGTAATGGTAGCTGTTTCCCGATGGTCATTATTAATCCTGATTCTGGAGGCAAAATATCCAAATCTTTCAGTCGTAGTAGCTGTGCTGCGAAATAATCAGAATAACGGGTTGTTTGTGAAGCATGGTACTTCCGGCTGTAGAGTTCCATCTCCAAATTTTGTTGGATCGATTGATTCCAGTATCTTCGTAAGAAGGCTTGCACGAAGCTCTCCATATCATCAAACGTGTAACGGAAACTTTTAAACCACGTTATCACATTATCACCTAGCAGTTTCTCTGTTATTCTTAATTTCCTAGCTTCCGGAACGTTAGTCTCTGTAAAATAATTGTCCAGTTCTTTTAGATAGGATTTAGGAGTCTGAGATCCATCATTATTAAACATCCTTGACCGCTCATCGTGCATTCTAACGATTTGGACGTATTGCGTAGCTGGGTTGTTATTATTATTATTAGTAAGCATGCATCCGTCCCGTGTCGAGGCATGTCCTCTGAACGTAGGGAACGTAGGGAACCCCTCGTTACTTTCACTCCTCGCTACATGCTCGTGGTTGCTGTTCCTTCCGTCTGAGTTTGGCACGTGCTACTATTACTACCAGTCCCGTTATCTTCCTTGCTATTGCCAGTTGTCAATTCAAGGAGAATATCTGCTTGTTCTAGTGTTCTTAACTCCGTCTTCAAAATCTTTCGCTCATAGCCTGCAATCTTCCCTAACAGTTGTTGTTCGACCTCCATTATCCTCTTATGGTTATCTTCCATTTGTTCAGTTAGCTTCTTTCTGTCTTCTTTCCCTTCGATCCCAATTTCCTGCATGTTTTATTAATTTCTTCCCGGACTTTGTCGTATCTCTCTTTCTCCTTTCTCTGTCCGTCATCTCTATGAGCTTCCAATTTATCCAATCTATCTCCAATCATTAAATTGCATTCGCGTATATTTTCCCTAATTGCTTCTTGCTCTTCCTTGATTACGCTCCATTTCTCAGTTGCAGTCAAGGTTGCTTTTTCCATTCCTGAGAAGATTCCTGCGATTTCATCCCCTAAGGTATGTATTTGTTTTTGGGCTGTTTTGACCTCATCATCTACTCCTTTAATCCTAGCCTGTAATAATTTTGTTCCGACCTTAACCTTTCGGTGTTAGCTTTACATGCCTCATCTAGTTGTGCGAGTTTTGACGATGTTTTCTCCTCACTGAAGGCGATGGATTCCCTTAAGTTTTTCTCCAATTGCCCTACTTGTGCTGTCGTGTCTATCGTGTCCTGAGCTAACTGCTCTGCGATTTGCCTGCTAATATTTCATTATTGCGTGCGTTTTGCTCTGTCATTTGTTCGGTTATCAGCCCTGTCAGTATCTCTGTGTTGCGCAGGTTTTGCTCCGCAAATGTCTCATTGTTGCGTGCGTTTTGCTCCGCGAGTTGTTCGGTTATCTGACCTTTCAGTGTATCTGTGTTGCGTGCGTTTTGCTCCGCGAGTTGTTCGGTGCATTGTCCCGTCAATTGTTCAGTTAATAACGCATTGTTCCGCGCGTTCTGTTCTGCACTCACCTTCTTATATTGTACAGTACCCCAGGGGTATGCACCCCTTGGAGACCATCCCCCCATCATCTATTTAAATCTCCTAACTGGCAATCCTTGTAAAGCCAGACCAACATCTATCAATACCACAAGGACAGCTTGTCATTCTGGAAAGCTGGCCCAATCCTTGCATAACCACTACAAACATCGACACACTATTAACTAGGGCAGCTATGCCATCACAATGCTGACAGCATAGCGCCGAAGAATATAAAAGGGAGTCCTAATGAGGTCAGAGGATCTCTCAATTATCAAGCTTACAGTGTGACGGCCGAAGGCTACGCCGGTATCATCAGGTGAGTGAGTCAGAACGTGTTCAGAATCCTATAACTTTGTAACCTTACACCCAATTTGTATAGACAAGTGTACACATTGTAACATCACTACATCCCTTAAAAGGGACTCACATATCCATTATTACTGACCAATAAACACTTGGTCAGTACTTTACACCTGCATTACTGTCTACACGTTTCTTTACGCCCTAACTCCCTTCCTGAACTCTCCGTCACTGTTAGACGTGACTTATAGTAGCCAGATACTTGCTAGTGCTAGCATCATCGTATTCCCGTACCGGCCTGACTGCCAGGAACGGCACGCGCCTTCTAGCTGACGCGTGCAAGTCTATTATCTAACCAGACAGCTGGACGACTACATAAGCCAGCGCGTTGACCTTACGCTAAGTCCATCCCCTAAAATACTCCTACATCATTTATAGGAGCACCCCAACACTAAAACAACACTCTACACTGGTCAGCTTGCCCGACTACGGGAAGCTACCCCCTTTTAGACATTTCCTTCTAAATCAACACAATAACTCTTCCGTTTTAGATCCTGCTACCCCCAAATAAGGGATCTAAAACAGATGGTGGAGGCTGGGTACTACGCACAGTAGAACAGGACTCAACCAACGAGCCCTCGTAGTAAAAACGGCCCGTACCGCACATAGCCAAGCGAGACTGGGAAAAAAAAAAATTTCCCTCGCAGACAGAAAGTAGTTTTTTTTTGCGTCACACTATCTACACAGGGGAAATTCTTAGCTAAACAACCCCAGCCAAAATCACTTTTTTTTTCTCAACACATACATAAACATGTATGCGCCCGCACGAAAGGCCATGCTGAGGAACATCCATTTGGAGCGGTCAGATGAAAAACTCAGGAAGCACACAAACGACATCTCTGTAGACGCATTAACGCAGCAATTTGCGAAAACGTCTCTCTCAGCATGTACCGCAACACAAGGGCGGGAGTCTGCCGTAGCCACAGGCCGGAAATCGGGCAGACCACCCTCCAATACAGGGCGGGGACACACACACACATGCCACCAATTCCCGGAACTGGCCCGGAAGCCTAACAAAACAGAGAACTGGCGAAGCCGAGGACATGTCCCTCCCACACCAATACAGGGAGGAACGGGGACACCCACCCCGACACCACGTCAAACAACAGACAAACAAACAACCAGGGGGGACACGGGAAGACACAGGAGGGAAGAGCGAGCGAGAGCCTACAGACAAACACACTACCGAGATTATAGAGACCCAACGGGACCGACAGCAGGAGCACATGCTCCAATAAGGGATGAAACCCGCGAGCGTCGGCGAAACGAACGAAGGGGCGGAAGCGAGGGATACGAACATAACATTTGGACATCCACGCTACAACATCACGATAGGGCATATAGGTCCACTAGGCACACGGACCTGACTAAGCACGCAATGGCTAATTCAGCGCCAGGACCACGAGTGCAAGTGCAGACGTGGACTCATACCGAGATTCACACTCGGTACACGTACAGGACCACACACAGTTGGTAGGGCCACCAACCCAGCCGAGAGAGAGGACATAAGCGTGGATACGCTGACTCGACAATTTGCGAGGATGTCCCTCTCGCCACGTAATGCCACACATGGGAAGGAGGTCACCATGGCTACAGTCCAGACTCCAATACACTGCGGGGACAAGCTTACACCAATACACATCCCTTAGCTCCGGTTCAGAAGGCAATTTTGCCAAACCGAGCAGCAGACCATAGGCCAATCCCCCTTGAACGGACGAACGAGAGGGAGTTGAAGCCAGGACTCTCAGACACACATAGCATGACAGGGAGACAATGGGACGTAACCACGTCAAGGGCCGACGACGTAGAGCCCGCCCTACAGCACATTGAGCCTACACACACCCACACAGATAGGCAAACGCAATGGCAGGAGTCTGCCGTGGCCACAAGCCAGAAAGCGGCCAGGCTATACGCCACCACATTGCCAGGCCGGAGACAGGCAATTAAGCGGCCTATACCGCCAGTTCAAAGTGCAAGTTTGCTTGAACGAAGGCGAACACCGGCATTAGTACCCCAGGTGCGAATGCATAAGAGGGTGTTGCATTCAGGCCCTCAGCATGCACGATACACGCCTGCACATTGTGACCACGCACTCACACACGGTACACGGGGTACAGGAAAAGTGTTATTACCTACCCCACAAAACCACCCAGGCAAAAAACACACACACCCCCGTAAACTCTACTAGGGTAGCGCAGAGCGCATTTAGGCCCTCGAAAACAGGCACACTCCAACCTACAGACACGCGCTACGGTGGAAGTAGGCCCAGCCTTACTTTGCTACAAAATCCCCCGAAAAATGGCAAAGAAGCGCCTCAGTGGATTTCAGGGGCCTATAATCTCATAACAGGGCAGAACCCTTCACCTTTCCGAGCAAGGACGCTCGGACCGGAGTAACGACTTCCACCAGGGACACACATAAGTTAGTTTACACGGGGGAAATACGCCAATAAATACACACAGACTCACTAACATAAACGGTACATTTTTTTTGCTGCATCTATATGCAGTACAACATGGCAAAACCAAAGATGTATAATTCTATATCCTTTTTGATTTTTATTGTGGGCACCTAGCATTTTTTTTTCTCAGGCCATCAATGGTTACGGAACATAGGGTCCATATTATAACTTGGATAACGTAAAGTGCTAATATCCAAAGCCAAGTAGAAGCCCATCAGGTGAGCTACGCGGCTTAAAGCCGGAAAGAGATATTCAGAACACAGCTTAAGCAACAAAATCTCAGCATAGAGCTTAAGCGGGTCTTTCTAGGTAGAAATGACTAAGTGTTCTATGTTCCGGTCCAACAGTTTGATAGATTCCCTTGTGTCGGGCGAAAGCCCTCATTGTAACAAGAATTAAGAATCTCAAACTATTTCCCAAAAGTGGTAGATTTCCCTGAGACGTAGCTAGATTACTATAGTGCCAACGTCACCTACTAGGTGGATAGTACGATCAGGACCTACTTACCATTTTTAAGCATTTTTTTCATAGTGTTTACGACACAATTTTGACAGACTATCGCCATCGGGCAACCCGCTTTAATCAGCATAAGGCAGGGTGCAGGCGACATACAATATATCTTCTATACCTTTTCAAAGTGCTCTCCTAATACGGAGCGGGGCATAGCTCATTTTTTTTCTCTTTTCTCTGCCTCAGTCATTAGGCCCGATGAAGGAAAAATTGGCCAAGTTGAACTATATATATTGCATACATAGGCATACGTGACACGTTACACTGCCTGTAATATGACTTTTTTTTCTCATTTCCACAACAACACGCAAGCTAAAACGCTAACGCACCGTAGGATGAAAATCCCAGACTTTGGGAAACCCTGCATATTTTTGGAAATCACACAATCAATTTACATTGCCACATGACAGTAAAACACTACTAAAAGAAAAGGAAATGATCCCGCTGGCAGACGTGGAAAGAAGGCCAAGAAATAGCCTTCAGACGTCACTTACCGAACCGGGATACGATCCTAACACTACCAAACTGTCCCGGAGACACAACCTGAATAGTGCCAGAAACAATTACTCTGAGAAAAGACGGTCTCCAAACCCGCAACCTTCTGAATACCAGGAATATAAGGTCGGGTAGCTATCCAGTTCTAGAATAGAAGAGTAGGAAGCTAAAATAGATTGGGACGGTTCCACTAACAGATGGTCATAAATGAAAAACAACAAAATCACCTCCGGCACATAGTCACCAAACAGGCGACTAGCGGCCCGGAGACACTCGTGTATAACGACATTTTGAACAAGCGATAGGAATATACGTGACCCACGTTACAAGTAACACAAAATTTGGGGACACAAATGTAAGTAGTGAGAGGTTCTTTTACAGTGCGGCCAATGCATGTGAGACTTTCGAAGTGAAATGCCATGGCCTGTGGTTTGGATTCCACGTAAAACGGAAGTCCCGTGGCTCATGATCTACAGATTAACGGTCATGTTAAACTACAGGTTTCCTTCTTTTTTTTTACAATGCGAAAAGCGCTATTCACAGTCACAGAGAGCAAGCCGATTAGACACACACGTGGCGGACACACAGCATTATCGAAACAAGTGAGCACGCATGACATTGTAATTCAATACCGCCACAATCAGCGATAACGCACGTCTCATGAATAACCTGCACGCTCACAGACAGCAATATACTAGCAACTCTCAGTGCAGAACACACGACATCATTTAAGCCAAGTCTAGAACCCCACATATCCTCAAATTACACTACGAGGGGAAATCAAAAACATACAAACTCTGCACAGGTATGCGTACTTTCATTTGCGCATTGCACATACACGGGGAACGTGCCATAATATGGACGGCACAAATACCGTCGTAACAAGCCTTTACAGCACCCCGGGTCCGAACCCATGATCACACACCACACTCGTACCAAAAACTAACTAGCCAACGGTATTTTTGGTACGAGAAACACAATCAAAATACATACAAGGAGCGCACAAAACATGAACAACGCAGACATATAACACAGAGAATGACATGAGGTCGCGGGTCTGAATCCCAGAAAAAATTGGACACCATGGAAAGCAATCATCCAAACGTCCAAGCACACTGAAATTAGCTCATACAACCATACAACCAGGGAATACCACATTTCCTCCCGCCAAAAACCGGGCATAAAATCCCAAATTACACCAGACATGGAAAATATATTTCCCAGACACAGGCATAGAAATTTCATAAGACAAAGGTCTTACGGAATAGTGACCACACAATAGTATTAGCAATTAGGGCGGATTGCCACATTAGTCCGGCAGGAATTTAGAACAATAACAACATGGCATACGTGCAAGAAGGCACATGGCGACAGCTGACATACATAACGTCCGAGCCATTACACATACAAACTGCTGATGTGCAGATTTCGTCACATGGCAATATTGCTGGTGACAGACACTATTGTAGTATCGGCATTGACCATGACATTACAAGCATTAAGCAATCATAATGCCAACACATTTTTAACACTGCTAAAACATTTATGACATTTAGCAATAGACCAGACGTGACAGATCGGAAATTATCTCGGGCCCATAGGAGCACGTTCGCAAAGACGTTGACAGGCCACGGGCGCCTCCTGCCCATACACGCGATACATATTACAACTTAGCCTGTAACAGACCAACCGTCCGCGTGGTGTAGCGGAACATAGGCACACACACACGCGCTCACTAATTAGAAGCGAACACAGACAGGGGCTCTGAGGGAACAAGACCTCCCCCCCCCCAATGACTTCTTTTCGCGATTCTATTCCTAAAATAAATCATTCCAGGCGATTAGGACATGGCCAGTCGCACTACGACCACTGGCCACATTCACACTACAAATGGCAGACCAGATTAGGTCGTGAAGCTTTACTATCCCAAGGCGCGGATAGAAAGCCAACATGGACCAAACGAGGATGACAGGAGAACAGGCTACCAGCGTACCACCTTACTCCCTTCCAATAACCTTCTCACGTCCAACATAACCAACGCAGACACATGAACACGACCAAAACAGCTACACTACATTACAGAGTATACACAAGGGGTTGATAGACTTCATGCGTCTAAAGAGAAGGCCTACTACGCCTTGGATCACGATGCTACCACCTGAGTATTAGGGGTGGGTCGGCAAACATTAAATAAGCATAATGCGCATCTCCAAATGAGAGATGAGGCCACAATTATATATATTAACCATTCTTTGTTAACTAAATACTCCCGCATGACAGGGATATATTATTATTATGCCTCAACCTACACCTATCCGTACATGAGTGCAGACGCCTCATATCCAGATACCTGCATGAGTATCCCATCCATTTACCAGGAATATTACTATCAAACCTGCATGGAATTTTCATATTTTTGCAATCCCGGGAATTACCTCCCCAATCCACTCAGTGTAAGAGCAATCCTAGTAGCATTACCGGCTCAAGGCCACCATTTATTTGAGCCCAAAGATGCATAACCTCTTCCTACCATACTTTAAGCCCACTCTACAAATAACTACCCCCAGATCCTAATAACAGGGTACCTGACATCATAGACCCTACTAACACCTCCATGAAGGGTTAACAGAGCATTAGCGCTGGAAAGCTGACGTAGCAATGGTAGACCAGAAGTAGTCTATGTACTTAGAAGCTCTACAACCCCACAACACTGGAAATATTTTACATTTTACATTTTTAAATCATTTACAAAGGTTACGCCCATATTTTTTTTAAAGGTAAAGGAATCTGTAACACTCTGATTGATGATAGCGGCACAAGCCGAAGGCCAGAGGCACCACACTGGAGCAGAGCTGGGGAAGGTGACGTGGACCCTTACCCCAGTTGGCTCAACAGCTCAGTGACCTTACTTAACTCCACGACCAGACCAAACAGACGAACCACGTAAGGTTAAGGCACTCGCGGCCTGGCACGGGCAAACGTCAAGATCTAGGGGTGCATCTAGCCTATCCCCCTTGTCGGAGACAGTTACACCCACTATGTGCCACGGTCGTCGAAGCCAAGACCTGCAGGGAAGTCTTTCTGAGGATGGTGGGAGAAATAGCTCACTCCGCGCCGGACTCAGGGGATGACCCTAGAGACGACCCCATTATGACTAGACTTCTAGCTAAAATTAAGTAGGTAGGGCTTCTATAGCGGGAAGCAAGACTCCTGTGCGTTGGAGTGAAACGTTACTGCGAAAAACATAATACTGCGGCCGATAAAGGCAAAAAGAAATATTAATGCGAAAAGCATACCACTGCGGCCGATAAAGGCGAAGAGATTCGTATACTGCGAAAAGCAGACTACGATTGCCGATGAAGGCGAAGATAATATTATGCCATTGGACGATGTCCAATGCCCACATAAATGGCGACGCATCGGGCAACCAGAGGGCATTAAATAGACATGCAACGAGCTGTCTACAGGGGTTACAGTGGGCAGACCCAACTACGACTACATACGCAATGGCAACGGTAAAGAACTGATAGATACAGCGGGCGAAACGGTTTGCTCAGGGGCACCGTAAGCCGCCTGCGACTAGGTTAATACTAGTTCATAAGCGTCGACATCTAGAATTAAGGGAACGGAATCCAGCGATCCTAGAGACAACCGGTGTTTCTAGGACTCGTGCGGGTGGTGTCCTGAGGAAGTAAATTGCCTCAGGCGATCGTTCTAGTCCAAATTTAGCTGTAAGACGGTTGCATTTGACACGAAACCCAGGATTAAGCAAATTTATTAACCGCTGTTGCCAGGTAATGGCACAGCACATTTCGGCATTAGAGTAAGGCCATCTTTTCGGCTTAGTCATAGCAGCCATTTTTTTTACCATAAGTAAGGTAAATAGTATTAAGCCGTTCGGCTCCTGATGACCGCCAAACCCGTCATCAGGGTAAGTCCGACGATACACTAGAACCTAGGATAATATATAATATAGTAAAATAGGTATAATCAAAGTGGAATATATCGGCACCCGGTAACCACAATTCCGCTACCGGGGTAAGACCAACTCCACATTCAGAAACGGCATTACGGCACCGTATAGGGTAAGCCCGGCCATGCAGCAAATTAACATTAATCATGCTATTTTTTTCAGAGAAAGAAGAGCTTCAGCCAGTAAAAACAATGACACAGGAAGCGACATAGAGAATATGTCATACTAATATGTTTTTTCTAAACCTCGCCATTTTTTCCCAGGCATCGCCACCAGATACAGGAAACTGGTGACAGGAATTTCACTACCATATAGCAGGGTCATATTATTTACGGCATGCCATGATTGTGTACTATTTTTTTATTTTATATACGTCAACTTGCACTAATCCCAACACACTCTCACACACTCACCACATTTTTCTTTTCCAGCTACACACTCCAAAAAAAATCTGCACAGCAGGAATGGTGCCTGTGGGGTACCAGGCTTGCTGGCAGATCAACTAAACAGAAACACATAAAGCGTCAAAATGCGACGCAACTTACGGCGATGAGAGCGCAACCGACTTGTGGCGGCGACTCTCATGGCCAAGTGTGACAGCATTCGCCCACAGGGAATGCTTCACAGAGTAAACATACATTACAAGCGGTACGACCACTAAAACCGTACCAGGTAGTGGCCGTGAAGGATTAGCCGTGAGACGGCGCGTACGAACAAACGAGTAGCGTGCACGCGAGGTACCTCACAAAAACTAGAATTATAAGGGATTAGCGCGCTTAAGTTAGACATAAGGTCATTGTAATTCATAATTTTTAAGGATAAACTTCATACAAATTATTCCACTAGTCATAAGGTCATTGTAATTCATAATCTTCAAGGGTAAATTTCACACAAATTCATGCGCCCACGGGCAATTATTCCACTGGAAAACGACAATATTTCTAAATGTCAGAATCGCAACATAGTACATTAAACACTATATATTTTTGTTTGTTTATCAAGATTCCATGTACACAATGTCTGTGATTTGTTTTCTTTCAATTTTCTTTCTTCTAACTTCCCCATTTGTCAGGGTGTTCCGTTTTATCCCAAACCAATAAATGTCTTTTGAATATGTCCCTTAAATT
Organism: Meconema thalassinum; assembly: GCA_946902985.2. NCBI lineage: Eukaryota > Metazoa > Arthropoda > Insecta > Orthoptera > Tettigoniidae > Meconema > Meconema thalassinum. Next base: position 759,213,070 of record OX336389.2, read on the forward strand.
ATACCCTGGAACACCCATTTTTCTATTTTCTTCTACCTTTCTTATTGCAGGGAGCACTTTTTCCCTAAGATAGGGCGGACGACGCAATCATCCGTTCGGCCCTGGGTTTTTCCTCCCTGCACAACAATGTACCATCAGCACCATGTATTTTTTTTCTCTCTATCAAACTTCCAAAATGCCAATGTCAATTTCTGTTGCAATATTTTTATGCCAATGTCAATTTCTGTTGCAATTTTTTTTTATGCCAATGTCAATTTCAGTTGCAATATTTTTATGCAAATGTCAATTTCTGTTGCAATATTTTTATGCCAATGTCAATGTTATGTATATATGTATATCCCATAACCCTCCCCTCTGAACACGAGCTGATCTCACGCACACACATCAGCACGACATCACGACGACGAGGAAGACATCTACAGAAGATACGAGGGGACTTCAAAGACAACCACATCGACTACATCTATAACATCAACATCCCAACCCCAAGTTCCGTTCCCGTTCGCGGGGACGCGAACTAAATAGGGAAAGAGGCTTGTACAGTACCCCAGGGGTATGCACCCCTTGGAGACCATCCCCCCATCATCTATTTAAATCTCCTAACTGGCAATCCTTGTAAAGCCAGACCAACATCTATCAATACCACAAGGACAGCTTGTCATTCTGGAAAGCTGGCCCAATCCTTGCATAACCACTACAAACATCGACACACTATTAACTAGGGCAGCTATGCCATCACAATGCTGACAGCATAGCGCCGAAGAATATAAAAGGGAGTCCTAAGGAGGTCAGAGGATCTCTCAATTATCAAGCTTACAGTGTGACGGCCGAAGGCTACGCCGGTATCATCAGGTGAGTGAGTCAGAACGTGTTCAGAATCCTATAACTTTGTAACCTTACACCCAATTTGTATAGACAAGTGTACACATTGTAACATCACTACATCCCTTAAAAGGGACTCACATATCCATTATTACTGACCAATAAACACTTGGTCAGTACTTTACACCTGCATTACTGTCTACACGTTTATTTACGCCCTAACTCCCTTCCTGAACTCTCCGTCACTGTTAGACGTGACTTATAGTAGCCAGATACTTGCTAGTGCTAGCATCATCGTATTCCCGTACCGGCCTGACTGCCAGGAACGGCACGCGCCTTCTAGCTGACGCGTGCAAGTCTATTATCTAACCAGACAGCTGGACGACTACATAAGCCAGCGCGTTGACCTTACGCTAAGTCCATCCCCTAAAATACTCCTACATCATTTATAGGAGCACCCCAACACTAAAACAACACTCTACACTGGTCAGCTTGCCCGACTACGGGAAGCTACCCCTTTTAGACATTTCCTTCTAAATCAACAAAATAACTCTTCCGTTTTAGATCCTGCTACCCCCAAATAAGGGATCTAAAACAATATTGTTCGAATTGTTCAATTGTTCTTGCCATCGAACTCTCCACGATAGCTCTTATCTCCTCTACTGTTGCCATCTTCACAAAATATATCACTTATTTGAAATTACAGGGGCATGCAGCATGATGTCACCTTACACCAAGTTACAATGAGTCGCTGTAGATTCCAATCTAATCTCCCTTATTAAATTACTTCCCTTTATTTTAATTTTACTGCTTGATGAGCATCTGACTGACATTTGTTTCTTGAATAAATCTGTAGTTTACCCTTTCGGTTTTTACGTTACTGTTACCCAATTTTGTTAATAGAAGATTAACCCAACTTTACGACGTCCTGTCGTCCAATCTCAATTCTTTTTGAGTTAGTCACTAATCAATCAAATTTATGTGCGCGCCCAGAGAGTACTGCATCTATATTTAAATTCCAAATAAAATAAGTATTCTCTGTATTTATTACTCAAACTCCATGCTTCTATGTCCCATTAATTACTATGAATTAAGCCACACCTGCGACGCCATGATTGCTTCTTGCGCGCCATAACAAACACACAAGCAACAAAATAGCCCCTTTTGCGGCGCCATGACTGCACACGTCAGTCAAAACAAGCGGAAAAAATAATTCCAAATAGGCTCGCACCAGGTTTGCACACATCCCACTTGGGCAACATGACTGCACAATGCACCGGCTAGCTTACCTCTGGCATGACCTCCTCCTCCGTGATCCAATTAAACAACAACAAATAAACTATATGAACTCGAATAACGAACGTGTTATCACCAAATTCATATATACCCTTCGGGTCCTCCAGGAAGTAGACTTTTAATTTCAGGGGTGCTCTCTTCGCGTGGCTATAAAGTTACACTCAACATCCTGGGATTTTATATTAAGGATCACGGGAGTCTAGCAGTAAAATAATATGCCAGATGTATCATAAAAACAACAATATTTATTCAAGAAACATCCTAATTAAGTTAAATCCCCCCATTAACAAAACAATCATATCCCCTTACGTTACTGAAAAAACTAAACACAAAAGTAAACACTGGACTCTTCAATATGGGCCGACACAAATGTCACATGGTCATATATCCATGACCGTTCCAAACGAACAACAAAACCGCAATGGTACCAATACAATTGACTTCAAAGTAATGTCATGAATGATTAATTTTATCTAGGCACACTCATTTGTAACTTTTGGTTTACAGGTGTGTTGGACAGGTTATCTCTCTCGATCATTTCCTTCATGCCAAGAATCCAGTCATGATCGTCGCAGAGCGATTTCTGGTTACAGGTCGTCTGTGCATAAATTACAACAACATTATCTTACATAAATCAATGGCTAACGCTAGGGTCCAAGCCCTTCCAAGCGTAACTGATCATATCACAAAAACAAAATAGAAAAATACATGCGTGGACCACCTCTAACAACAATGGTGGCCTAAGACCCCCTAATAACTTCAAAAATTATTTATTTACATGGATGCACGGAAAGCTCCACTTCCTGAAGCGAGATGAATCAAAAATAAAATCAAAATCACCACATGCATATAAATGTCCAAGTGCCTGTGTCTGATTATCACGATAAAACAAGTCATTCCGTTTCTCAAAATAAACAAGCTCTTGGGACCTGCATTGGTCGATGACCTCACTCGAACAATAGACTGACAACCCGCATAGCGGTACAAGGCCTACCTGGTCTCCCCTAGAGACTCCCTTGAAAATAACCCATCTGAATGCAATACTTTCTCCGTCCGGTGAAGGGGTCCTTCCAGCACCTCCCTCAGAATCTCAAGGAGTATCATTACTTCCCATTATCATCTCATCAATTAATTTCCGGGCATTATCCCTCCGCTTACGACTCACCATTATAAGTCCAAGGGCATGTACCTCCGTTTCCTACCTTTTACTTTGCATTCTCAGCTCAGTTCGCTCTAGCTCTTACCCTTACTCATTTACCAAATGCAGCTGCAGTCTCACTTACCAATTTTGGGTTGTCTTTGACCGCGACAACGGTCATCAGCCCCTATCTCTTTGAGTTCAGGCTCAAAATATCATTATTAGAATTGGCCTGTTATATCCCTGAATGGTTCCCTCCAAACTCATATTTACGTTTACTTAATGCACTTGTAACCCATTATCATGCATCCCATGGACAAACAAAATAACCCTTACGTTATATCAAACATCAAAAGATGATCAAACAACAAAATGGATAAAACACACACTAAGCTCTAACAAATATAAAATTATATACAAGTTGCACCCCTCCGACCTGTCGTTCCGGTAACATCTGCTAATTATAATGGCTTATAATTGTATAACCTATCCTAACCCTGTTGTAACCAACATCATGCCATGCACACCCCAAAATTTAAGCCACTTAGCTCATGATGACGTCTCGGCTAATCCCTCTGAGTGACGTTCCTTCAGCTGGCTCCTGACGATACATGTTCTCATGCTGGGGAGGACACTTTTTAAACACAATTTACAGTTTCATGCACAAGTGAAGGATCACCATGAAACTTTTCACACACTCTATGCACTGTTTTGTTCTAGCGGAGCGCCTCCTATAATCTACAGCTAGGCATGACCTACTCAATTCAGCCAATAGTCAATCTAGCTCCTACGCCACTGAATTTGCTAAAGTACGGACCTCACTCGCACTGGATTGTCCCGAACAATTTGCATGTCACTACTGTTATCAGAATACATGTCACTGTTCATTACCTATCAATTATTCACTTTTCGCGCTGAATTCGCGGTACTGACCAACGTGAACTATCACTTATCAGGCGATCAAGAATCAACTGATTTTGTACTTATAAAATTTTCTGCAATTCGGGTCTCAGACCGGCTATGGCTCTCGTCGCTCGGGAGATGGAAAGTCGACTGACTTTATACTTATGCAATTTTTTGCAATAATCTGGGCTACAGACCGGCAAGGGCTCTCGCCGCTCGGGCGATGGAAAGTCGACTGACTTTACTGACACTGGGCAGGCTATTTAAAGGTCTGGCTGTGAAATCATCAGGAGAGGGAGGTTCTCAAATTTAAATCCAGAGCAACACTCAGATGACGATGAAACTAGGTTCATTTGATTGCTCTCGTTTCCAATGTCCCAAAACTTGGTTTTATATCGAAATAGGATCGCACGTTCGGCCGCTAATTATCTCCGTAGTAATTTTGATTGTCCAAGATTTTCGCGGTTTTTTGAAGCGTCCATCCGCCCACCATTCTGATTGGCTGGTTCAAATTTTCCATCCTCCAGTTCTTTAGGCCGAATTAATTCCAATACTGCTGTTTTCGTGACATTTGAAATGACATTCTTGTGGCTAAAATCGCCCTCTTTCCAATGCTGCAACTCATAATTTTGTACGTCAATTATTTCTCTAATTTCTCTTAAATGGGAGGTGCTTATTTTTCAGTTTGGTGAGTGATCAGTTACCACCCCCACTCATGGTTGAGCGACCTAGATTCCTTGTTCAATCGCATCTGGTATCCATGTGTTGCGGCTGTGAGCTTCGCTTCATTGTTCGCTCTCAGGGAAAGTATGTCACGTTCCGTGCGCTCCCTGGCATTCCCTTGTTCGTCTTTGGCCGCACCTACTTCCTTCTCAAATATGAGCACATTTGATAAATTTAACTTGGAACATTTATGCTGTATCATATGCATAAAGTTTACATTCGCCCTTTGCAAAGAAAAAAATATATGTGGCACGTATGAATGTCTTCAATATTTTTCCTCAACGGACACGTTGAAGCTCTGTCGTCACCCATCGTTTGAAGATGCTTTTTTGCCCCTGCTTGTCGCGTGTCACGAAGTATCCTGCCTTTGCTCTCATGTGGCCTGTCCGCATTCTTGAGGGATAAGGGCGCGCTCGCTCGGCACGTCTCAGGTAGTCATTTTTCCGATCCCCCAGTGCTCTGGGTTAAATCTTCCAGCTGCTTCATTGTGAACGGACATAAACATCCTTGGGCTAGGTTTACTATTGATTTCCACTGCGATCCCCGTGCACTTTCTACTGCTTGCTATTGCATTTCAATTATGTGTACACCAGCTGTGTTCCTTGGTTGATCGAACGGCTCTATTTCATAGTACACCTTCAGATTAGAAATATTCATGACTGAAGTGTTCCTGCTGCTGATTTCCTGTAATTTGTACGCGTTGTTTCCAAGATTCCTTGTGATTCGAAACGGTCCAATATATGGGAAACACCATTTGCTGAATACTTTATTTGCTGGGCCTGATATGGGCGGCCATTGGGTCATAACTCTGTATGAAAACGTTTCCCCCTCACTCTTTCCAGTCTCCTATCGATTTATTCCCTCAATCTCACTGTGTTCTGAACTCTTAACTTGAGTGCTGGTTGTGGATCCATTGGGCAGTTTAGAACGGATGTCCAAGATCTCGGCGGTTGCTGGTTCAGATGTAGCGTGTACGGGACCTGTCCCGTCGATTCATGTCGAGTCATGTTGATGCAGATCTCGATGTTTTAAGGGTATCGGCCCAACGATGATGTTCAGTGGGTATAAACATCCGGTTGTGTTTAGAAATTTCCCTTAAAACACGTTCGCTTGGATTTCCTGGTGGGTTTCGGATGCTTGATAGGAAATGCTTAATACCCAGTTCATTCAATCCCTGTTTAAATACTGCTGATGGAAAATAACTCCCATGGTCGGATAGCATTAATTCTGGCTTGCCCATAGTAGGTATGACCCGGTTCTTGATCCTACTCAAGACTTGTTTTGATGTGGTCTTTTGGATTGCACAGATGACTACAAATTTCGAAAATACGTCGACACACTCCAGGACATGTCGCACTCCTCTTCGTCCTTTCGGGAGCGGGCCAAGGCAGTCCATAGCAACTAATTCAAGTGGTTTCTGCGGTAACAACGGCTTAGGATATTGTTTCATAAGGAAGTTGTTTGGTTTCGCTCGCTGGCATGTGTCACATGTCTTTAAGACATCACGTATTGAGGTCCTCATACGTGGCCATGTAAAAGCTTCGCCTATAGTGGCTTCCGTTTTGTCTAAACCCACGTGACCGAGGGTATAATATACATGCCAGACAAGCTTTCTCTGTAAAGAAGCGGACAAAGGATTTGTAATTTGACGTGATCCTCGTCCACGAATTTATGCAGCATGTTATTTGTTTAGTGGTAATTTCTAGCTTGCGCTTCTGTTTCGCGGTATGCAGGGGTTCCGGGTTGCAATTCTCCCTTCAAGAATTTAATCATCAGCTTCATCCAGGGCTCGTCCTCTTGCCCCTGTGGCATTCTCTTTAATTCCTGTAGGAAGTCACGATACTCGCTTGTTAGTTCGATATGGTGCACCAGCATTTCATCCTTCAATGTCTCTTCTTCTATCAAATTGTTGTGCATCGATGGTCCATCTGTTCATGCGTTCACTGACCATAGCGGTTTTAAATCGAAATGTCAAGGCTTTATGATCAGTGCGGATCGTTATGGGAAACCCATAAATAATTTTACGCCACCGTTGTAATGCATGAATAATAGCCATGAGTTCAAGCTCTAAGACAGTGTAATTCTTCTCATGCTTTCTCAACTTCCGACTAATCAAGGCTAAATATGAGCGTTCCTGTGGTTTTTCTGAGTCCTCTTGAAATAACATGGCACCAAAGCCTACCATAGATGCGTCTGCTCGGACTACGAATCTTTTCGAAAAATCAGGGTATCCTAATCTTATGCTGAGGGCGAATAGTTCCTTTGTGGCTATGAATGCTCTCTCGCAGTTTTCACCCCAAAACCATCTGTTGTTCTTCTGTAACATGTCTTGCAACGGTGCTACCACTTCGGTATTGTTCAGGCAGTTCTCACGGAAGAAATTTGTTGGTCCTAAAAACATCCTTACAAGTTTGACTCTGGTTGGGCGTGGGAAATTTCTGATGGCTTCTCTCTTGACAGGGTTCACTCCGTCGACAATGTGTCCCAGATTCAATATTTCATGTTGGAAGAAATGTGACCTTTTCAAGTTTATTTTAATTTTCGCCCTTTGCAGGTTCTCTAACAATTGTTCTAGATTCTCCATATGCTCTTCAATGGTTTCTGAGGCCAAAAGAATGTCATCCACATATCTGACAGTCATGTTTTTGACTTCTTCTGTCAAATTTCGGTCCAACGTTCTAATCTAGGCGGAACCGGCTGTCTTCACACCAAAGGGAAGCCTACGCCATACGCAATTGTAGTTATCGAACAGAAACCCTGTTAATAGTTGTGATTTTCCCACTAATTCAATATGCCAATAGCTGTTTGCAAAGTCCACAAACGAATAAAATTTCTTCCCATGAAATTCCTTAAGAACTTCTTTAATTAAAGGTGTACGGTCGATTTCTGAAACCAGTCGTGAATGAGTGTACGAGCAGCGAGACATAGTCTCACTGATCCATTTGGATTCCCTACCGCCAGTAAAGCGTTCAGAAAAGGGGTTGGGGTCTTCCTTATTATGTCCCCCTGAAGCACTTCATCCATAATCTTCTTTACAGCAGCATGATGCTTTTCCGGTATTGGGTAGAGCCCGCTTTTGAATGGCTTCCAGTCATCTACTTGCATGGCATATTCATAATTTAGAATTTCGCCTGGTAAGGCGTTGAATGCGGTTGCGAGCTCACTTAAAATTTTGTTTAGGCATTCTCGTCCTGGGGAATCTGGTTGTGCTTCGTTTAATGTCTCCCTCACAAGCATCTCGAAGTCATTCATGTTGCCATCTTCTTTCGCTGCCATGGTCCACATCTCATTTTCCATTTATTCCTTTGGTTTCCAGGAATCCCGGGTTAGAATTTCCCTCCAATAAATTTTCCTCTTTTTCTTCCGGAATGGTTCCAGCATCCTAATGTTGGCCTCTCTTTCCAACTTTGCCTTATGCATGTTCAAATTTACCGCTGACAGTCCTTCTGTATTCTGAAATTTTATAACGTTGTTGTGCAAATCTATAACCGCCTTATAATCATAGATCATAGTCCTCTCCTAGGATAAGATTCACATTCATCTTATACATGACCATACGTGTGTCTCATGATGTATATGTCTAGCTGCACCTGGTATTTGCATATAGCAGTCTTTTCTGGAATCACTCCTCTTATTTTCACTTGTGGAACTGGGATGATTGGTACTTTCTGCTGCTCACTGATAGCTTTAACTAATGCTTCAGATACTACGCATAGTTGTGAACCTGTATCTATAAGGATTCTAACTCTCAATCCACAATTCTCCCACTGGTAATTGTCTCAGGCATTGTTGCGTTGGCTGGTTAATTTCTTTCGTGAAGTCCTCGGGAGTCGCGATCCATTCCTCAATGCTGGCCCCTAATCAATGTTTTCCATTTGGTGTGATATCCAGGCTATCTTGGACAGGTTATCTCTCTCGATCATTTCCTTCATGCCAAGAATCCAGTCATGATCGTCGCAGAGCGATTTCTGGTTACAGGTCGTGTGTGCATAAATTACAACAATTACTACAAGTCCCGTTATCTTCCATGACACTTTTCACACACTCTATGCACTGTTTTGTTCTAGTGGAGCGCCTCCTATAATCTACAGCAAGGAATGACCTACTCAATTCGGCCAATAGTCAATCTAGGCCCTTCGCCACTGAATTTGCTTATAGCACAGATGTACGGACCTCGCTCGCACTGGTTTGTCCCGAACAATTTGCATGTCGCTACTGTTATCAGAATACATGTCACTGTTCATTAGTTACCAATTGTTCACTTTTCGCGCTGAATTCGCGGTACTGACCAACGTGTACTATCGACTATTAGGCAATCAAAAATCAACTGATTTTATACTTATAAAATTTTCTGCAATCCGGGTCTCAGACCGGCAAAGGCTCTCGTCGTTCGGGCGATGGAAAGTCGACTCTCTTTATACTTATGAAATTTTTGCAATAATCTGGGCTACAGAACGGCAAGGGCTCTCGCCGCTCAGGCGATGGAAAATCGACTGACATTACTGAAACTGGGTAGGCTATTTAAAGGTCTGGCTGTGAAATCATCAGGAGAGGGAGGTTCTCAAAATTTAAATCTAAAGCAACACTCGGATGATGAAAATAGGTTCATTCGATTGCTTTTTTTTCCAATGTCCCAAAACTTGGTTTTATTTCGAAATTGGATCGTACGTTCGGCCGCTAATTAGCTCCGTAGTAATTTTCATTGTCCAAGATGTTCGCGGTCTTTTGAAGCGTCCATCCGCCCACAATTCTGATTGGTTCGTTCAAATTTTCCTTCCTCCAGTTCTTCATTCCGAATTAATTCCAATACTGCTGTTTTCGTGACTTTTGAAATGACATTTTTGAGGCGACGATGGTCCTCTTTCCATTGCTGCAACTCATAATTTTGTACGTTAATTATTTCTCTAATTTCTTTTAAATGGGAGGTGCTTATTTTTAAGTTTGGCGAGTGATCAGTTACCATCCCCACTCATGGTTGAGCGACCTCGATTCTTGTTTAATCACATCTGGTATCCATGTGTTGCGGCTCTGAGCTCCGCTCCATTGTTCGCTCTCATGCAAAGATGCTTTATGTCACGTTCCGTGCCCTCCCTTGCATTCCCTTGTTCGTCTTTGGCCGCACCTACTTCCTTCTCAAATATGAGCACATTTGATAAATTTAACTTGGGACTTTTATGCTGTATCATATGCATAAAGGTTACAATATCTTCTAACCATATCCATTCAACTACTGAGGCGACAGTTTACGAGCTAGCTAAGGTCAAGTCTATCACCCCTTTTACAGCCTAACTAGCGGGCGAACTTATTACCCCAGATACAGCCAGCAGCAAACTTTCGAGTCGTGTTGAGTTAAGACATCAGAGAAGGGTGGTTGTGTTTGTAGTTCCTCTGGAAATAAAACTCGGCTTTTCTTCATTTCGCCTGAAATACGCAGTCAAGTTAAGGTTGGACGGAAAGAGGATTTGTGTTTCATGCCCCTCGCTATTCCCTGGAAATGGAACTAGGTATTTCTTCATTTACCCTGTGAACTTTCCGAAAAATACACAGTCATGTTAAGTTTGGACTGAAGGGAGATTTGTGATTCATGTACCTCGTCATTCCCTGGAAGTGCAACTCATCATTTCAACTGTGAATTTTCCGTTCCGCAAAATACACAGTTAAGTTGAGATTGGACGGAAGGGGGAATTGTGTTTCATGCACCTCGCCATTCCCCTGGAAGTGCAACGCGGCTTTTCTTCATTTCGCTCGTGAACTTTTCGTTCCGCAAAATACACAGTCAATTTAAGATAGGACGGGAGGGGGATTTGTGTTTCATGAACCTCGCCATTCTAAAATTATGTCTGAAAAGAATTACTTATAATTAATAGTCCAGTCAGTGATTTTAAGCCATCATGCTGAGATCTAAAACGGATATGGGTCATAGTTCATTGGCATCAAAAAAAAAAAACTCTGTTCTTGTAACAATGAAACAGAGCAACAAATACTTTCTCGATTGTCTCAAGAGAAAGACAGACTTCGTCCTCGGCTCCTTCAAACTGTTGCCAAAGAAGAACACCGTCTGAACCACGATCAGAAACAATCACACTAAGAAGGAAGGAAATATATTTTTTCGATGCCCCTGGAGGCACAGGCCAAACAGTAGGGGAGCAATAGGAGATCTAACCCCCCTCCCCCCTCCTTCCGCCACTACTCCCAATGCGAGCCGATAACTCCCGAACCCATGGTCGTAGATTTACGAATGAGGTGTCGTTGGACTTGAGCCGACGGGGGCTTTGCTATGGACCACTCGTTATATTTTTTATTTCTTATTGAAAATTTTTGTTTTTGAAAATAGACGATAGTTAAAAAATCAAACATGATAGAACGTTGTGCCATGAATCAAACGAAAGGTCTCTATGTCCTTTATTTTCTGTAATAAAACTTTTTTATTTTTGATGTTTTTTTGAAAAAAGTATAATTTTGAAATTCCTAAATTTTGGAAACTGGGAAGTTTGCAAAAAGGTTGTTTGACATAATTTCTTGATTGTCACAAGAGAAAGACAGACTTCGTCCTCGGATCCTTCAAACTATAAACCTATAAACCAAGTCCCAGGTCTGTAGACAAAAATGAAAAAAGTTCAATTGGGAAAGTAGGCGATTTTTTATAAAACCAAACATTCTAAAAAGTGTTCTATTGGCTTAAAAGAATGGTCTCTATTTCCTTTATTTTCTGTAATAAAACTTTTTTTTATTTTTGATGCTTTTTGAAAAAAGTGTAATTTTGAAATTCCTATATTTTGGAAACTGGGAAGTTTACAAAAAAGTTTGTTTGACATAAATGAAAGGTCCCTACGCCCTCTACCCCCAAAATAAATTTCAAGTCTCCAGGATAAAAACTTGACAGTAGTGGGGTGAGGCGGGTTCTACCTATAATCGCGCGTGTGCTTGAATACGTATGGCTATGTTGGAAAAAGTTGGTGGTGGGGGAGGACTTGGGTCGAGTGAGTTGTCGTTTAGATGGTATTTTTTCCGCTCTATTTAATGGTGAGGTTATTTTTTTAAATGGGTGAAATTTGGAAACGCAATTTGAGGTAAACGTGAGTTTTTAACATTTTGGTGATATTTAATGAGCTTGTAAGGCTAGAACGATGTGTTGTTTAGAAACGGGGTGACGTCCTCTTTGCTAAGAATGTGTGCTGATAAAAAAAAATGAAAATTCTTGGTTTTGGATTTTTGATTATTCTGGAAACGGTGAATGTTGGGAAAAAGTTTGTTTGACGTTAATGAAAGGTGGGTATGCCTTCTAGGTGGGTAGCAAGATTCAAGGGTGTGGGAGGAAAAAAAAAATGCTAACCTACTTTCTCGCGAACATTGGCGATAATTGGCGAACGGAGGGTCGGATTTTAACAAATGAGGTGTCGTTGGACTCGAGCTGACGTCCTATTTCCTATAGACGACTCGTATTTTTTATTTTTTTGTTGAAATTTTTTGTTTTTAAAAGTAGGCGATAGTTTGAAAACCAAACATGGTAGAACATTGTGCCACAGTTCAAACGAATGGTCTCTTTGACCTTTATTTTTATAATATTTTTTTTATTTCTTGAGATTTTTACAAAACACTTAAATTATGAATTTTTACTATTTTAGAAACTGACAAGTTTAAAAATAAGTTTGTTTGCCCTAAATGAAAGGTCCCTAGCCCCTCTACCATGAAAACAAATGTCAAGTGTCTAGGACAAGAACTATGCATTTTATTTTATTAAATTAATTTTTTTTAATAAAAGAGTGTTTGTAGACAGAGAGCCGGAAGCGCTGGGCGTGTGTTCCAACGAGGCTATGACTGGCTATGGTGAGTACAGGAAATGGCTATTTCGACGGGGCGATGTATGGAAAAACGAGGGGTCGCTTTTCGATATTTTTTCCTATGATAGATGAATGAAGGCGAATATTTTGAAAATCCCTTATAGCGATCTCGGTGACCGTGCACGGAAGAAATGAATTGCTATTTTGGTGGGATGGCGGGGCAGTTTCTGACGGTTGGTTTTGTGATATTTCCTATGACGGATAGAGGCGAATATTTGAAAATGTGTTACGTGTGCCAGGATTTTTTTACCCTGAAGGGGATCTTTAACATGCTAGTAAACGGTAATAAGCGAGACTGCTGTCTGGCACAGTGAATGGTTTTAGAATATGGAAACCTATAACATTTGCTCGACCAAGTCATGTGCATGTACGCAAAGAGCCAAAACCGTAAGGTCAATGGCCTGAAATGTTATAAACTAAATATTGAACTGGGTAAAGTCATGTGTTTTAGGGTGAAAGTATGTGGTTAACATGATCATGTATTGAGGATGGCCGCTTGGTAGTAATTATTATTATTACAGTAAAAGGTTTAATAATAATAATAATAAGACACACATGTTTTCATTGCTAACACACACACAGTCCTGCTCACTGGAGACTGAATATTGTACCTAGCCAGACGACTTGTGAGAGAGACTGCTGATAAGACAAAAATGTCTACGTCAGCAGGGAGTGCGATATCAGCTTACTTGCCTCGTGGTGGCCAGCAGGTGCGACGTTTAAGCAGCCGCCATATTGGTTCTGAGACAGTAAGACTACCAATGTATAAGAGGCAGCCATTTTGGTTCCTCATTAAAAACATGAAACATGTATAAGGTACGCGAATCTTATCGCGTTTGAGGAATGTGGAGAGGCGTGGGAACACGTGTGAGAGAGACAACATCTCAAGGTCAAAACGCTGAGAAAATGCAACACTCTCCTTTGCTAGGCTAACTGATAACGATTGCGTTACTGATGCACTTGCCATTTTAGCAAACGGACGTATACAGTAGAGCTCTGAACTGAACTTTGGAAGAAAAAATCCTTTTATTTTTCGTAAGTACCTATGAATGATTATTTTAATAACGAAATGCTAATGAACCTTAATTTGTAGTTATTGATAAGGAAATTAATGATTTTATTTATTTATTTATTTATTTGTTTGCAGATAACCGGTATACCTTACATGTCTGAGATACAAGAAACCTTTGCGCTTTTGGGCCCACTAGAAGGAAACAGTAACAAGCCAGTGCAAGTGAAGGTGAGATTATTTTTTTAAACTAACTTGTTTCATTTTTTGTTTGATATTGTTTTATTTTATTTTATGAAATGGAAGTATTAACCTGAATTTGGATATTTATAGTGGTTTATTTTGTTTATATTTAGAAACTTGGAAAGAAAAGCCTAACCGCCGTAGCAGTTACTGAAAACCCAAGACGCAGTAGAGTGCAACCATTGTTTCCAGGCAGTGAACTATTGAAAACTCAGGTAAGTCTAACTTAAATATGCAATTCCATTTTACCACTACTGAAAACTCGTAGACAAAAAATTCAATACCTGTACATGACTAGGACAATGATTGCTTTCTTGAATAATGGCCATGTATTGACAAACGGTACAAGACTATATTGGTTGTTGACTGGGAAATGTACAAGTCTATGTTGGATTTTCTAAAAACAAAAAAAAACAAAAAAAAAAAAATTATGAGTGGTTCCCTATGGACTCAATAAATATCCACCGGTTTTAAGAAGATTATCTGAACAAAATGATAAGATATTTATTTTTGTTTATATATTGGTTAAAGGGAAATGTAAATGACTGCAGCTTTATAAAAAAAAGTACATGGGTTATTGTTAGTGCAGACATACAGCTTATTTTGTTAATTTTTTTTGATGATGTTTTTTTATTTAATGCCAATTAACGTTAAAGTTTAATTACAAGTATTGATTGATTGGTTGATTGAGTGATGAGTTATTTTGTTTGTTTTTTTAGGTGTGGTCATACGCCATTAACAGAGTGAACGGACAGTGAAAGAAAGCATACATTGTGGTTTAAAGTAATGTGTTGCAACGTTAATAACTTACAATAAGAAAACGTTTTAATATAACACATGACGTTAGTACCAAATACAACACGTGAACAAGTTGGTTTACCACGTGGGTAAAATTTTAAATCAGAACATGATCGTTGGTTAACATTTGAATCCCGGCCTGTAGGCTTTTTGTCAACACACAAACTTGCAAAAGCCGTTTTTTTACTTGAACCGAGAAGATGTAGTGCGCTGTGTGTTTTGTCGTATTGAACTTTCACACTGGGAAGAAGGGGATGATCCCTTTAGAGACCATTTGCGATGGTCTCCTTGTTGTCCTTACATGCTTGGAAAACAAGTGGGTAACATACCCGTGTATCCATTTTACCGAACCACATGGCCATTGGTCGCTACTTACGTTGCTGAATAACAAATAAATAAATGATAATAATAATAATAATAATGATGTATTATCAGCCAACAACGGTAGTGTCGATATATGTGGTCCATATGCCATAGCCAGTGTTGAATTGGCATGTGCTTTTGAAAAATTGGGAGTTTGCAAGACTAAAGCACTAGCACACCCAGAGTACAGCTCCGTTGAAAAACGTTTAGAATCTTATAAAAATGTTTGGCCAATAATATTAAAACACCTTACCAAACAGCTAAGTGAAGCTGGATTTTTATACTGGTGAAGGGGATAAAACAATATGTTTTTTACTGTGGATTTTCTTTAAAGGATTGGCAAATGACTGATGACCCCTTTGTGCAGCACGCTCGTTGGTTACCTAACTGTAAATACCTGGTGTTGCTTAAAGGTCAGGAATTTGTGAACACTATTCGTAAAGAAAACGTGATTGCAGCACAAGACATAAAAGTGCCTTTAGAGATAGAACACGCAGAGAAAATACACGAGGCTGAAAAAAAAAGACTTGTCTCACGAACAGATACAAAAGTGTGACCAACAATTATGTAAAATTTGTTATCAAGATGAACTAGGTGTTGTATTTTTGCCTTGTGGACACATGATAGAATGTGTCAAGTGTGCGTTAGAACTTAACACTTGGGCTATATGCAGAAAAGTAGTATGTGCTACAGTTAGGGCATTTCTTGCATAACTAGTATAATTTATTAGCCATGCATAGTGCAAAATTCCTAATTGCACAACATTATTAAAGCTGTTTTAGAGTGTAATAGATATGCTTTTCTTTTGTTTATAGACTACTCTAATGAATGTTTTGAATGCTGTGGGTCAAGCATGTGGCTTAGAGACAAAGAAGCTCAGCGAATTGCCAACGCATATTCCATTCCGCATTATCAAGATTCGGAAATTGAAAACAGCATATTGTGCCCTTTTAGCAAGAAATATGCCAATCACAGTATACCAGCGTAGCTCAATTCGGGATTTTCGGGGTAGCGGTAAGTTCAGCCACTCTGTGACTCACATATTTTGGATTAATTAGAGGATACACTTGCAAAAATAACAACAAAATCAACTCCTATTTTAACACATTTAATTAAGAAAAATTATGGCGCTACAAACAATTAAACAATTAAATTACTGACCCATAATCATCTACTTGTTCCAAATGAACAAGGAATACCATAAGAATAAAACAAATATTGTATTAAAACATATGGTTTCCATATAAACCAACAATTCCTAAATATTTTTACTTCCATAAAGCATCAACTGCAGGTTTCATATAACTCCGAGCTATTTTGGCTCAATGCTTTCTATAATAATGGTGTCATTCTTCGTACACCTCCAATATTACTTTTTTATATTTTCTTAATCATCAAACAAATGTATAATTACATTTAAAATTACATGTTAATTATCTAACTCAATATTTGGGCATTTCACAGGTTTTCAGCTTTTATCATCTCTCTCTAGTTTTACAAATACATTAAGGTAATCAGGAAATTACTTGTGTACTCCAGAGTATGAAGATACTTGACACAGTCAAAAAAACTATGGTCACTCCCGGAACCTAGTTGCCTTCAATAAACTCATGGAATCCTACTTCCATACAACATTACAATAGAGATTGTTATTTATCTCATATGTCATATAAGACCTTTATCATATAAAAAAAACTACGATCTGAACAGGCAAGCGGAAATATCAATCTACAAGGACCTCGGTTCAACGCCCGGGTCATTACGAACTTTAAACACTCCTGGTGTATTCATTACTCCTTAAGAGACGGCCTTCAGACACCCTCCTATTCCAAGGGTCTGACCGTGAAACTTGAGAGTTATTTATGACTATGCGGGAACCCTCCCGTCTAGTCTGTAGCTAGAGCTCTCTTTAATGCTTTTACAAACAGCTTTTCGTTCATTCTCAATTCTTTGGGAAGACCTGGCATTCTACTCCTCGTTTAAATTCAACAATATTATTGGGCTCATAAACCACATTCGTAATCTTGGCATTTATTAATTATGAAAGGTCCTCATTGATTGGGGAAGAGTAATACACATTCTACGACGATTAATAAAGGGGCTTTCACAATAAGAAGATTCTGAGTTCGAATCTCTTCACATGCCTCGGGAACCATTCCCATATAGAGGACTATACAAAATGCGATTTAGGGTCAGCCTATAGCTTATAAGACCTACGCTCAATACCATACATTTGCTCCCTTTCAATACAACATACACAATGGCCTCGTGATACTACGTCACAAATAGAGGACTTACACCAATTCTCAATTCGCTACAATCAACTACCTCTCATAAGTAATTTACCAAGTACATTAACTTTTACGCGTTCCTAGCGTGACATTTTATTTTAATTGCGCTCTTTTTGCGCTATACTTTATTTTTAAGCCTAGCGTCATCCAAAGAACTGATAATATCATATTAACAATTGATACACATCTCAATTTTCATATTATTCTTTTCCTTTGACAATAACTTTCTCTCTTTTTAAGAACATGCATTTGAACATCATGTCTATACTTTTTATTAAGGATCTAACGCTCTTATGTTCACATCAATTAATTTGACCTTTATTTAATATTTCCTTACTTGGTTATTATTATTATTATTTCATATCTTCATTCTTTACACAAAGCTCAAAAGCTATTTCTTTCATATAACTCAAATTTACTTTTATTTAAATATCTTTCATGATAATTATTAATATTTCGCTTGCTCTTATGACATTCGTCAAATGCACTGACATTTTATTCATATATTTCCTCTACTGGATTTATTCTTTTACATAATTATTTATAGTTTCTCAAATTTCTATTATTGTTCAGACCGCGTTTTTGTTATTCAGTATTTATTTATTTAAACACATCCCTTTTACTCAAAAACTCCGGTGGATTTGTACACAATCATTTCCCGACACCAAAATATAATGAAATTCATTACTCACATGTTTTTAAGGTCGTCTCATGACCTTTATCCTTGTGCGGTGTTTCATTTTGGCCCACTTTTAACTTACTCCATATTGTAGAAATTCATCTCTTGTACAAACACTTCTTGACACATATTCAATACACTTAACATTGACAACATTTTTAATACACTGGTGTATCCTTTTAGAACACACAATACACACTAAAAAATATTATTTTTACACACAATCTTGATAGATTTACACTTCACAACTTTTGATCACTAGGCCGTATTTTCCTAGCCTATCACACGTGACCTCTTAATCTCCCGTTTCCAAGGGTGAAATTTATTCAATGTCGGCTTCCTATCCTGCAGAATACGAAAGTCTCGAATCATCTACTTTTCCCTGGAATCCTAATTCTTCGAATCCTATTCTGGATGACCGGCTATTTCTCTAGCTTGAACGGCTTCCTTTTTAGATCTAGTTTATCGATCCTAGTGAAAGTCTGTTCGGATCTAGGTCCCCTCGATAACCTATCGATGATCGATGGATTTATTTTATAGCAGCTAGTACTTCTCGAGTCTAGTGCTTTAGAATAGTTCGTCTGCTTTCTGGAGATAATGTCTATAGTCTCCGCTCTTCTTTGTTTATTCGGTTCTCGCACTCCTACTTTTCTGAAATATGTTGCGAACCTTACTCTGTTTTTTCCCTATTTGGGTTCTTTAAATTAGATAACTGTTTATCTTTCTATTACGGTACTTCCGTACGTTATGATATTTTCGGTCGTCTATTTAAAGACCTATCGCCTTAAGTCCAACGTTCGCAGCCTGCTCTGACTATATCTTACGAACTTTTCACTGTAAACTTGTGTACTGTCGGACCTAAATCCTGTAACTAGGATTTTCCTAATTTTTCAACACGGCGATACTTTAATATTTCTTCTTTACAACTCCTTATGGAGGCACGCAAGTTATTAATACTGCGACGCCCGTGGCTTTTTAGATATTAATTCTGCGGTGTAATACAGCGTTTCTCCCCTCAAGGAGTACTGGTAAACTGTCTTCGGTGTGAAGCAGAGTAACGCCCCACACGGCTGTCTGAATACTGATGCGTAGCAACGCCCCCCTCGGGCTGTTTGGAACTGCTTGTACTGATGCGTAGTAACACCCCCTCACGGGCTGTCAGAATAACTGCATTGATGATAGTGACACAGTGTCACGCTCGCAGGCTGACAATAACTGCATTGATGATATAACTTCACGTCCCCTGGACTGAATAATACTTGGCGTTGATGATGCTCCAACGTCACGCCCCCCTGGACGGACTAATACTGCATGTTTGGCTTGGTGATGCAAGGAGCTTTATACTCTTTCGCTACAAAAAGATAAGACTCTAGCCCTTTCCGTGCCCAACTTCTAAAATAATGATTGCACCATTATAAAAATTATACCTTCAAAAAGCTCGTCTTCTCAATGTTAAATAATCTCATTGCGCATAAGAATCGATCGTGCAATTCGGAGATATTAATTGATTTCTCGTCCTCAACTGTGTGGGTGTTGCTGTTCATTTGCATTCTCCCCTCTCCACAGGCCTTGGTAAATCCCCTATGACGTCTACTTGCGTTTGCAGTTTTCTCCTGTGCAATTATTAAAGGGTTTTTCTTTACACAAAAATCTCTAATACGAAATGATTCACCGTACTGTAATTGTTTACTTATTTTTATACTCGTAAACGGGTTAAATTTAATTATTCCTCTTCTGGCGCATAGGCGGTGTTGTCGTTTTTAAGCAAGCTCAGCTCGATTTCCGAGTCAGGCTTCCTTGTCTAACAGCCGAAATTTTCCACTCGGTTATTAATACTCATGACCAGCTCCTTCTGAATGTCAAGAGGGGTGATCTCATCTCTCGAACACCTGGCTCGCGCTGCTTGCACAATGTTAGGCTAGAATCCTGGCTTGATCTTTCTCTATGTTACATTAGAAACTGTACGTTTCTTTCATTTCTTCCCCAAATACATGGATTCGACCTCCTTGGACCCTATGGCACATGGGTTCATCTCTCCCCTCCTTAGGTAAATAAATTTTCGAAAAATTTTGAGGAAATTTATTTCAATTAATCTTATCTTTCTTTATTCGTCGAAGCCATCATAACGTTGTCCGTAACTTCTGTTGTTTTTATTTCTTTAAAGTCGTATCCGGTGATTGTGTAGGTCGGGTATGCTCTGTCCCTACCCTTTCTTTCTTTTTCCTTTATTCGTCTGGGCTTTAAGTCCCCAGAACCTCATTCTTCCTTACGGGTTTGGTCTATCCCTACCCGTTTCCTTATTTCATCATTCTCCTTTCTTAAATTGAAATTTTCTTCTTCAATAAACTCAATTATTTCTTTGATTTCCCAATACAATTTTTCCAATTCGTATTCGCACTCGAATGCTTGAGCTCTATTTTCTATTTCTTCCTTATTCTTGTTTATATCAAAAGCGGATTCATCTCTAAATTGTTCCATAACCAGGGCTTGTTCATTTGCTTCATCAAAATCTTCGGGAGGGTAATATAATTTCAAATTTGCTGAATTCATGGTCACTTCGTGATCCGTTTCACAGTGCCGAATTCTATATGCGTTATTCCTCAAATCTCTGATTATTTGATACGGTCCGTGGTACATTTTCTGGAACTTCTTGTACACACGGTTCCCTGGATCCGAAATGGCTGGTCT
Organism: Meconema thalassinum; assembly: GCA_946902985.2. NCBI lineage: Eukaryota > Metazoa > Arthropoda > Insecta > Orthoptera > Tettigoniidae > Meconema > Meconema thalassinum. The sequence continues at coordinate 759,233,864 of OX336389.2, forward strand.
TTTTACTAACACCATTTCTCCTGCTAATAATGGTCGATGATACCTCTTATGCCTATTTCTTCTTTGCCTCCTGTCGGCTTGAGCTTTTAGATGCTCAAAGGCTCGTCTAATACGTACATCTCTTCCAGGCTGAGCGTCTGCTGGCCTAGGAATTACCAGACTCCAAGGTCTCTCTGGTTGCTCATTCCGATGTAACGTTATGGGTATCTCTCCCGTGGATTCATGGATTGTATTATTTATACAACATTCGATAATATCCAAGATATCTATCCACTTCCAATTTTCTTCGGCACAGTATATTCTACAGTACTTGGCCGTCTCCCTCATCACTCTTTCTACAGGATTTGCCTCAGGATGGCGAATACTTGACAAAATCTGACGTATTCCAAGTCTTTCTAATTCTCGTCTGAACTCTACACTGGTGAAACAACTGCCGTGATCCGACAACAAATTCTCAGGTTTTCCCAGAATCGGTATCACTTTTTCTTTTAGTCGTTTTAACACCTGTTTGGTACTAGTCTTCTGTATGGGAGCAAGGACAACCATTTTAGTGAAGACATCCATAGCCACCATTATGTGTCGATTTCCTCTTCTTGCCTTTGGCAAAGGTCCGAAGTTATCAATAGATATGATTTGACCTGGCCTTTCGGGCAACAATGGTATAGGCTTCTGTCTCATCAGAAATGCATTTGGTTTGATCCTTTGACATAGATCACATATCTTTAGCGTGTCCCTTACAGTTTCTCTCAGTCTCGGCCATACAAATGCTTCTTTCAGCATCGAGACTGTTTTGTCGACTCCTATATGTCCGAACGATCTATGGGCTAACCATACTATTTTCCTCTGCAAAATTGCAGGTACTACAATCCTTAATTTGGTATGGTCAGAGTCCACAAACTTATATAATAATCCATTATAAAACGTGTAGTCTTGAGCTATCTTATTAGCTTCCGTGTACGCTGGTGTTCCCCTTATCAAACTTCCCTCGAGGAAAGATATGAGCATGTTCATCCATGGATCCTCACGTTGCCGTTGACTAAGGCTTCTTAACTCATTAAGAGTACGCTGATCCCTGTGTTCCAAATCAATAGCCATTACTTCCTCTTCTATGGACTCTGGCTGTCTACTTAAGTAGTCTGGAACTATATTTTCTTTTCCTGGACAGTATTCTATCTTGACATCAAATTGTTGAATGTATAAAGCCCAACGCATCAACCTTTGACTGGATAAATCAGTCTTCATCAAAAAGGTTAAGGCTTTATGATCCGTTCTTAGAATGACCTGAAACCCATATACGATCTTTCGCCAATATTGCAACGCGTGCAGTATCGTAACAGCTCGATTTCGCTGATCGTATAATTTTTCTCGTGTGGTTTCAGTCTCCGACTTGTGAAAGCTAGATAGTTTTTCTTATCAGGGTTTTCCGGGTTTTCCTGATATAGCATTGCCCCTATTCCAATCTGGGATGCGTCTGTTTGAATGATAAATCTCTGATTAAAATCAGGATATCCTAGCTTCACGTAATTTAAGAGCATTTCCTTGGCCTCCACGAACGCTTTTTCTGTTTCCTCCGTCCATTTCCACTTGCCCCCCTTCTTCAGATGGTCCTGTAGTGGTGCAACAGTTTTTGTGTATGATGGACAATGTCCTGAGAAGAACCCAATCAATCCCAAAACCTGGCGAACGTTCTTCACCTTCAAAGGCCTTGGAAAATCCCTTATCGATTCCAATTTGCACGGATTTGGTTTAACACCATCCTTGTCAATCACATGCCCTAAAAATGTTACTTGTCTTTGACAAAAATTTGACTTCTTTAAATTTATTTTAAAATTAGCCTTCCTTAAATCTTCCAAGAGTTTCTTCAGCTTTTCTAAATGTTCCTTAATATTCTCCGAGGTAAGCAAAATATCATCCACATAACGGATAGTGCACTCTTTCACTTCCTCTGACAGGTTTCGATCAAGCGCTCTTATTAATGCAGATCCTGCGGTCTTCAATCCAAACGGACATCTCCTAAAACAATAGGTTTGTTGGTCGAACTGAAACCCAGTTTTCTCTTCCAGTTCGAGATGATGATACGAAGAAGTCATGTCAATATTTGTGAAAATCTTCTTGCCTTTGAACTTCCTCAGTATTTCTTTTATGGGTGGTGCCGAATCATTTTCTGGTATGATTTTCGCATTTAAATTTCTGGCATCTAAACACACCCTTACTGAGCCATCCGGTTTACTCACAATCACTAATGGACTAACATATGGTGTCGCCATCTTTTCTATAACAACTGCATTCATCATCTCCTGCAGTGTTTTCTTAGTTTGTGGGTAATGTTTTTCCGCAACCGGGTATGGTTTTTGTCTGAACGGTGCCCAATCATTGACTTGGAACGCGTATTTAAAATTTTCAATCTTCCCTGGCTTGGAATCAAATACGTCCCTATAATTCAATAATAATTTCTTTAACTGTTCCTTATTTTCGAGGTTAACTTTAGCTTCCTCTACTTTTCCTGACAGGTTGGTCTCGAACTCAGTTTCCAAATCATCTTCGAGTTCTATGTTGAGGGCTTCAAATATCTTTTCTATGTCCTTATAACCTTCCTCCGTTACTTCTTCCATATGCCATACCTGTTCTCCTATTTTCACATCCTGTTCCTGTAGGTTAATGTTTTGTTCATCCACATCCTCTCTTTGAATTCTAATGCAGTTTTGCGCTAGGTCTATAATGACCTTGTTCTCACGGATAAAATCAATACCTAATATGACATTGTACGGTAATTGACTTACCAGCAAAAAGCACTGCGAAATTTCAGCGTTACCCATGATCAGATCGATATATACCTGAAATGTACATGTTAAAGATTTTTCAGGGATAATCCCCTTAATCTTTACACTTGATGTGGGAATCTTTAATACTCGGCCCCTTATTTCCAGTTCATTTAGAAGGGTTTGTGTAATTAAACTTATTGTGGATCCGGTATCAATGCTCTGACCAGTAATCCTTCTATCCCAAGCATAATTATAGGTAGTTCTCTTTTAACAGGTGGGATTCCTTCCACATCCTCGTTAATTAGCTCATCTGGTCTTGTTATCCAATTCACAATTTCTACCTCCTCCCAGCTCCTGGTATGTTTCCACTTTTGACAATTTAAATTTGGAGTTTTTTTTTTATCCTGAGGGCTTCCTTTCCCCTCATTCTTTAATTGAGCTTGTAGTTCCAAGCTTTGAGCTCCGTCTAGTCGGTCGGGTGATTTCCGGTTCTTAATTGCCTCACTCCAACGGACTTTTTGCCTATCAGGTTCATCTGGTCGTTCGTTCATGTAACGAAGACTTTCCTGATATCTTTCCTCTATTTCGGCCCGATATTCATCATCCCTATCCTCTGGCCTTACGTTCCTTCTGGGATAATTCTCCCATTTCTTTCTGTTTTCTTGCCTTTGATGGTTATTGTTTTAGGGTCGGCTCTCTTGTTGCCTATAACCTGTATTCCTAGGATTTCTTCCTCGATATCCTCCTCTGTAATATGGCTGTATCCCTCTAGGCTCCTGGTGCCCATACTCTCGACCCAGTCCCTGAGTATCAGTGCAAGTGGACTGATTCCTGGTCGCGGGTTTTTCTCTGGTTTCCTGACTGCTGGCCATGTGTACTTGCTCAGTCTGTCTTTGATGCCTAGGAGTTACGTGCGAAGTCGTCATATCTAATTGACGTAATACACTCTCCACTTCCACAGCACTTCTGGCTTTGGATGAGATTAACAGCCTCTGAATCTCATACGGAAGTTGTCTTGCAATGGCGGCACACAGGTCGTTCTCTGCCGGAGCAATGTCGAGTTCGCGGAATTTACACAGCTGAGCGGTGAAAAATTCCGAGTATTTAGTAGGTGCATTCGTACTGTACTTCCTAGAGTACAGATCTAGCCTTAAATTCTCTTGGACGTCTGCTGCCCAATATCGTTTTAAAAATGCTTCCCTAAAGCCTTCCACCGTATCAAAGGTGTACCTGAAGCTTCTGAACCAGGTGAGACAATCACCTGCCAACAGCTTTTCAATAGCTCTCAGCCTCCGATCCTGAGGAACTTTCATTTCGTTTAAATACTCTGCAACTTCCTTTAGCCAGTATTTTGGAGTAATAGACATGTTATTACCCGTAAACTTTACTGGTCTGTCCTCATTCGATTTAATAATGTTTATTATCTGGCCATTTGTCTGATTCATGTACGGGGTTGACATCGCCATCGGATATCCTGGGTTCTTATAAGGGCTCTCCCCTCCTAAGTCCCTCTCCGTATATGTGCCTTGTTCACGGGAATTTACCCATCCTGTCTTTGGAAACTCCTCCTGATTCTCAAATTCTAACTTCCTTTCCCTTCGGGCACTTTCTTCATTAGCCATGAGTTGGATTTCCATTTGACTATTCTTATGTTCAGTCCTCTCCAATCGGGATCCTAATTCATTTTGAATCCTTTCCTGATTTTTCTTACTGGTTTCCAGTTCTTGTTTGATTTGGTTTTTGTCGTTCCTGAAGCTATCCCTGAATTCATTTAGTTGGTCTTCTACCTCTTTCTTGATGACCATGACCTGTTCTGTTATAATTTCTGGTTTAACGTCACCTCTGGTATCTAGGTCTTCTCGTATCTCCTTGATTTTTTTCCATCTCTCTTTGTCCTTTGACCATATTTACTTTAATTCCTTCCAGTTTTTCCTCAGTTTTCCCTTGACTCTTATATAATATCATCAAGTCATTTTGGATCTGGCCTACTTCCCTATGAGTTTTTCCTATTTCGACCTTTAATGTTCCGATGGTTCCCTGAACATCATTAATACCCTGACTTATTTCATCTATCTTATGGGTACTTTCCTTATTTTCGTCCTCTCGTTGTTTTCTTTCACTCTGGAGATGCCCCTCGTATATACCTAATCTTCGATTTATTTCACCCTCATACTTCTTTAAGTTATCATCTACCTGCCCGGTAAACAGCTCAAATTGACTTTTCATATCCCGCGCATCCTTTTGATTTTGATTTTTCATCTCAGTTACTTCGGTCTGAACTACACCGATTTTGTTCTCGAGGGTTCCTACTTTCTCCTCAACCTTTCCAAATCGGGTTCCTTGCTCATTCACACTTTGTTTTATTTCATCCCGGGATGATTTACAGATATCGCTGTTAGATTTTATCTGATCTTCTAACTTTTTCTGCACACCTTGAATCTGGGTTACAAGTTCATTTTTACAATCGTCTACATTCTTTTTGCACATTCCTTCCATGTTACTTAATTTAGTTTCCAAATTTTCAAAATTTTCTTGACACCTAGTTTGGGACTCTCCCATACTTTCGTTCAAAGCCTGTATTTGGGCTTGCAATCCTGAATGAAATTCTTTATTTTCCTCTTTAATCTCACTTGCGATTTCCCCTTTTAACTCATTTAACTTGTCCCCAAACTTAGTGTCAAAATCTTGAAATTTGGTATTCATTGTTTCTTCTAAAACCTCTCTGAGTCCATTTGACCCCCTTTTTATTCCCTCAATTTCAGCCTTCACTTCATCGTTCATTTTTATACAGTTAACCTCGATAGCTTCTAATTTAGTTCCCATGTTATCACTATTTGTTTCGATAGCTTCTAATTTAGTTCCCATATTAGCACTATCAGTTTTTAGTGATTCTAAACTTTGATTCATAGATCCTAACTTTTGGTTATTTTCCTCCTGTTGGCTGTCCAACTTATTCAAACTCTCATTTATGGATTCGAACACTTTGTTGTTTTCATCCTTTTGGAGGCCCAATGTATTGTTTATAGCCTCCAACTTCTCATTGCTATTGGCTTTTATAGCCTCCAAAAGCCGTTGCATCTCTTCACTCAATGCCATCTTATTAGAATATAGTGGGCTACTCATGCCACCACACTAGTACATGCTTGAGAGATGATACTCTGAACCATTGTGTCCCAATTTCTTAAAAAAATTATTTTGGTACGGGTATTTACTACAACGTACCCTATTGATACTTTACTCAATTTCATAAACCTTTATGGAAGTATTTAAAATTCAAAATTTCGAAAAACCATTTTTTTTTTAAAAATGAAAATTTTGATTTTTCGAGAAAACTCGGGTTTTCCCTAGGAAAACTCATCCCTGCGTACTGGGCGCCAAAATCTACTATTTGCTAGGGGGGTTGTGTATATAATTCAGGGCTGCTCGGTATGAGTTTCCAGGGACCCATGCGGTCAGTTAATATTTTACGTTGTAGCTATTCCTATCATTACTTTAATTTACATGATATGACCGTCTTAAGTGTTCCTCTAGTTATTAATCCAGCACATTACTTCTATGCCCCCCATGTGCCCTTTTAGCAAGAAATATGCCAATCACAGTATACCAGCGTAGCTCAATTCGGGATTTTCGGGGTAGCGGTAAGTTCACCCACTCTGTGACTCACATATTTTGGATTAATTAGAGGATACACTTGCAAAAATAACAACAAAATCAACTCCTATTTTAACACATTTAATTAAGAAAAATTATGGCGCTACAAACAATTAAACAATTAAATTACTGACCCATAATCATCTACTTGTTCCAAATGAACAAGGAATAACATAAGAATAAAACAAATATTGTATTAAAACATATGGTTTCCATATAAACCAACAATTCCTAAATATTTTTACATCCATAAAGCATCAACTGTAAGTTTCATATAACTCCGAGCTCTTTTGGCTCAATGCTTTCTATAATAATGGTGTCATTCTTTGTACACCTCCAATAATACTTTTTTATATTTTCTTAATCATCAAACAAGTGTATAATTACATTTAAAATTACATGTTAATTATCTAACTCAATATTTGGGCATTTCACAGGTTTTCAGCTTTTATCATCTCTCTCTAGTTTTACAAATACATTAAGGTAATCAGGAAATTACTTGTGTACTCCAGAGTATGAAGATACTTGACACAGTCAAAAAAACTATGGTCACTCCCGGAACCTAGTTGCCTTCAATAAACTCATGGAATCCTACTTCCATACAACATTACAATAGGGATTGTTATTTATCTCATATGTCTTATAAGACCTTTATCATATAAAAAAAACTACGATCTGAACAGGCAAGCGGAAATATCAATCTACAAGGACCTCGTTTCAACGCCCGGGTCATTACCAACTTTAAACACTCCTGGTGTATTCATTACTCCTTACAAGACGGCCTTCAGACACACTCCTATTCCAAGGGTCTGACCGTGAAACTTGAGAGTTATTTATGACTATGCGGGAACCCTCCCGTCTAGTCTGTAGCTAGAGCTCTCTTTAATGCTCTTACAAACAGCTTTTCGTTCATTCTCAAATCTTTGGGAAGACCTGGCATTCTACTCCTCGTTTAAATTCAACAATATTATTGGGCTCATAAACCACATTCGTAATCTTGGCATTTATTAATTATGAAAGGTCCTCATTGATTGGGAAAGAGTAATACACATTCTACGACGAATAATAAAGGGGCTTTCACAATAAGAAGATTCTGAGTTCGAATCTCTTCACATGCCTCGGGAACCATTCCCATATAGAGGACTATACAAAATGCGATTTAGGGTCAGCCTATAGCTTATAAGACCTACGCTCAATACCATACATTTGCTCCCTTTCAATACAACATACACAATGGCCTCGTGATACTACGTCACAAATAGAGGACTTACACCAATTCTCAATTCGCTACAATCAACTACCTCTCATAAGTAATTTACCAAGTACATTAACTTTTACGCGTTCCTAGCGTGACATTTTATTTCAATTGCGCTCTTTTTGCGCTATACTTTATTTTTAAGCCTAGCGTCATCCAAAGAACTGATAATATCATATTAACAATTGATACACATCTCAATTTTCATATTATTCTTTTCCTTTGACAATAACTTTCTCTCTTTTTAAGAACATGCATTTGAACATCATGTCTATACTTTTTATTAAGGCTCTAACGCTCTTATGTTCACATCAATTAATTTGATCTTTATTTAATATTTCCTTACTTGGTTATTATTATTATTATTATTTCATATCTTCATTCTTTACACAAAGCTCAAAAGCTATTTCTTTCATATAACTCAAATTTACTTTTATTTAAATATCTTTCATGATAATTATTAATATTTCGCTTGCTCTTATGACATTCGTCAAATACACTGACATTTTATTAATATATTTCCTCTACTGGATTTATTCTTTTACATAATTATTTATAGTTTCTCAAATTTCTATTATTGTTCAGACCGCGTTTTTGTTATTCAGTATTTATTTATTTAAACACATCCCTTTTACTCAAAAACTCCGGTGGATTTGTACACAATCATTTCCCGACACCAAAATATAATGAAATTCATTACTCACATGTTTTTAAGGTCGTCTCATGACCTTTATCCTTGTGCGGTGTTTCATTTTGGCCCACTTTTAACTTACTCCATATTGTAGAAATTCATCTCTTGTACAAACACTTCTTGACACATATTCAATACACTTAACATTGACAACATTTTTAATACACTGGTGTATCCTTTTAGAACACTCAATAAACACTAAAAAATATTATTTTTACACACAATCTTGATAGATTTACACTTCACAACTTTTGATCACTAGGCCGTATTTTCCTAGCCTATCACACGTGACCTCTTAATCTCCCGTTTCCAAGGGTGAAATTTATTCAATGTCGGCTTCCTATCCTGCAGAATACGAAAGTCTCGAATCATCTACTTTTCCCTGGAATCCTAATTCTTCGAATCCTATTCTGGATGACCGGCTATTTCTCTAGCTTGAACGGCTTCCTTTTTAGATCTAGTTTATCGATCCTAGTGAAAGTCTGTTCGGATCGAGGTCCCCTCGATAACCTATCGATGATCGATGGATTTATTTTATAGCAGCTAGTACTTCTCGAGTCTAGTGCTTTAGAATAGTTCGTCTGCTTTCTGGAGATAATGTCTATAGCCTCCGCTCTTCTTTGTTTATTCGGTTCTGGCACTCCTACTTTTCTGAAATATGTTGCGAACCTTACTCTGTTTTTTCCCTATTTGGGTTCTTTAAATTAGATAACTGTTTATCTTTCTATTACGGTACTTCCGTACGTTATGATATTTTCGGTCGTCTATTTAAAGACCTATCGCCTTAAGTCCAACGTTCGCAGCCTGCTCTGACTATATCTTACGAACTTTTCAATGTAAACTTGTGTACTGTCGGACCTAAATCCTGTAACTAGGATTTTCCTAATTTTTCAACACGGCGATACTTTAATATTTCTTCTTTACAACTCCTTATGGAGGCACGCAAGTTATTAATACTGCGACGCCCGTGGCTTTTTAGATATTAATTCTGCGGTGTAATACAGCGTTTCTCCCCTCAAGGAGTACTGGTAAACTGTCTTCGGTGTGAAGCAGAGTAACGCCCCACACGGCTGTCTGAATACTGATGCGTAGCAACGCCCCCCTCGGGCTGTTTGGAACTGCTTGTACTGATGCGTAGTAACACCCCCTCACGGGCTGTCAGAATAACTGCATTGATGATAGTGACACAGTGTCACGCCCGCAGGCTGACAATAACTGCATTGATGATATAACTTCACGTCCACTGGACTGAATAATACTTGGCGTTGATGATGCTCCAACGTCACGCCCCCCTGGACGGACTAATACTGCATGTTTGGCTTGGTGATGCCAGGAGCTTTATACTCTTTCGCTACAAAAAGATAAGACTCTAGCCCTTTCCGTGCCCAACTTTTAAAATAATGGTTGCACCATTATAAAAATTATACCTTCAAAAAGCTCGTCTTCTCAATGTTAAATAATCTCATTGCGCATAAGAATCGATCGTGCAATTCGGAGATATTAATTGATTTCTCGTCCTCAACTGTGTGGGTGTTGCTGTTCATTTGCATTCTCCCCTCTCCACAGGCCTTGGTAAATCCCCTATGACGTCTACTTGCGTTTGCAGTTTTCTCCTGTGCAATTATTAAAGGGTTTTTCTTTACACAAAAATCTCTAATTCGAAATGATTCACCGTACTGTAATTGTTTACTTATTTTTATACTCGTAAACGGGTTAAATTTAATTATTCCTCTTCTGGCGCATAGGCGGTGTTGTCGTTTTTAAGCAAGCTCAGCTCGATTTCCGAGTCAGGCTTCCTTGTCTAACAGCCGAAATTTTCCACTCGGTTATTAATACTCATGACCAGCTCCTTCTGAATGTCAAGAGGGGTGATCTCATCTCTCGAACACCTGGCTCGCGCTGCTTGCACAATGTTAGGCTAGAATCCTGGCTTGATCTTTCTGTATGTTACATTAGAAACTGTACGTTTCTTTCATTTCTTCCCCAAATACATGGATTCGACCTCCTTGGACCCTATGGCACATGGGTTCAATATGGTATTCGTGTACTTTGTGTATGTGAAAAATTTGAGACATTTCTGCCTACACGGTTTAATCATATGCCGGAGAGTGTTTTTGATGAAGTCAATAATGCTGTACAACCTGTACACTTAATTTATGAAGGTTTTAAAACAATAGGTGCATGGTTCGTTTTAATTAAATAAAAAAAACAAATGGCAAATAATAATGGAAGATATAAGTCATGACAATGGACTGAAAGAAAAATATATGTATAGTATAATAATGTTTTAGTGTTTAGTATTGTCTTAAAAAATATTATCATGAAACCAAAAAAAATTTATATGAAGTTTGTAAATTAATGAAAATAATGTTACAAAAAAAAGGTGGGCAATAGACAGACTCAATGTAAAGGATGTAAACGAAAGATCCAAGAAGAGAATAACGGAAGGACTAATGAAAAATCCTAAACGAACTTCAATTGCAGACGAATGGGCACTTTTGAAGAATGAAATAACAAAATCCGCAGAAGAAAACATTGGTAGGAAAAAAGAATAGGTAGAAAACCGTGGATTCTTCAGGATATAATAGAATTGATGGATGAAAGGCGGAAACAAAAGAATGTAAGAGATGAAAAGTGGAAAGCAGTATACAGACGTCTGAGAAATGAGGTCAACAAGAAGTGCAAGGAAGCGAAAGAAGAATGGTTGAAAGAGAAATGTGCAGGTATAGAAAATTGTCTGAAATTAGGAAAAGTAGACACAGCTTATCGAAGGATTAAGAATACATTTGGGGAAAAGAAGACTAAGTGCTGTAATATTATGGACACAAATGGAAAGCCTCTAACAGATAGGGAAGAAATGGTTGAGAGATGGAAAGCTTACATAGAGTCTTTATTTAAGGGAAAGGAGACTGAGAATCATGTAATGGAAAGGAAGGAGGAAATTGATGAGGATGCGAAAGGAGATTTAATATTGAGATCAGAATTTGATAGAGCTTTGGATGACTTAAGCAGGAACAAAGCACCAGGCATAGATGATATGCCGATTGAGTTGCTACGCTGCATAGGAAATGAAGGTCTGATCAGGTTATTTCACTTGGTGTGTAGGATTTATGAGACATGTGGGGTACCCCCTGATTTCAAGAAGAATGTAATCATCCCTATACCAAAGAAAGTGGGAGCTGATAGATGTGAAGATTACCGTACACTCAGCTTGATTACTCATGCTTCAAAGATCCTGTCTAGAATAATTTACAAGAGGATTGAAAGCCAGATAGAAACGGAGTTGGGTGAAGACCAGTTTGGTTCAGGAGAAATCTAGGAACAAGGGAAGCTGTACTAAGTATTAGGCTGATTTTGGAAGGTTAGAATAAGGAAAGATAAGAGAACGTTCATGGCTATTGTAGACTTAGAAACGGCTTTTGATAACGTTGATGGACTAAATTGTTTGACATTTGGAAATCTATTGGAATAAAGCACACGGATAGGAGGGTAAACTACAATCTATACAGAAACCAGACAGCAGTCATTCGATCTGAAGGACATAAGAGAGAAGCTGATATTCAGAAAGGTGTTAGGCAAGGCTGCAACTTATCACCCATACTTTTCAATCTTTACTTCGAACAAGCAATGAAGGAAATTAGAGAAAAATTTAAAGTGGGAGTGAAGATTCAAGGAGAAGTAATTTCAACACTGAGATTTGCTGATGACATCGTCTTCTTGGCCGACAAGCCTGAGGATTTGAATGAGTTTTTGAATGGTATGGACTCCGTCTTACGGAAAGAATACATGATGAAATTTAATAATTGTAAAACAAAAATACTAGAATGCAGCCGAAATAAATTAGAAACCTCTATGGACATCCAATTGGCAGGTGAAAAGCTGAAGGAAGTGGGAGACTACTGTTACTTAGGAAGCAAAATAACCAGTGATGGACGAAGCAAATAGGATATAAAAAGTAGGTTGGCTCAGGCAAGGAAAGCATTTCTGGAAAATAGGAATCTGTTTACATCGAATATAGATTCAGGTATTAGGAAGTCATTTTTGAAAGCCTTTGTCTAGAGCGTGGCGCTCTATGGGAGTGAAACTTGGACTATTGGTGCAGCAGAAAAGAGGAGAATTGAAGCATTTGAAATGTGATGTTACAGGAGAATGATGAAGATCAGATGGGTAGATAGGTTTACAAACGAAGAGGTATTAAGACGAGTGGGAGAGGAGAGATGTTTCTGGCGACTGCTAATGAAGAGAAGCGATAGGTTAGTAGGACACATACTAAGACACCCAGGAATAGCAAACTTAGTTATGGAAGGAAGGGTCGAGGACAAGAACTGTAGGGTTAGACCAAGGTTGGAATATGTTAAACAGATTGCCTGGGATGTAGGGTGTGGTAGCTATGTAGAGATGAAACGGTTAGCTCAGGACAGGGAGGCATGGAGTGCTGCATCAAACCAGTCAAAATACTGAAGACTCAAACAACAACAAGTTACAATGTTGTTTTATTTTCTACAGAAGTCAGAATATTTAACATTGCAGAGTATACATAATTATGACAATAAAAAGCACACTTAATACAAGTTTTTGCCTTTACGATAGTGTGTTATAGTTTTAAAAACAAAGCTTGTTGTAGATCTTTTTCTTCCACGGTGAACAATAGGCATGAAAACGTTATTGTCTTGATTAGGATCATTATCACTATCATAATCATAAGCGGCATGATCCATATCACTATTATTGTAATCACCATAATTATCCTCAACATTATCCTCAAAATCACTAAAAACCAGTTAAATATTCCTGTTCCTCTTTGTGTTCTTGTTCCTCTTCCTCTTCCTCGTCCTCTACAGTGTCCTCGTGTAGAGTCTGCGTGGCTTTTGATAATGATAATGGTTTTTAGAACATTGAATTATTTTCAATGGTAGTATTGTTTTGTAGCACTTGCTTTTTAGAATTTTTATGATTTTCTGTTGACAGCAACAATGTTTCATGTAGTACACTACATTGATGATCACTGACACTTAAAACCTCACTATTTTTACTTTTTAGCTCACTGCGACATTGTTTTGAACGTTATTTATAACAACGCCAAATAACAGTCCCATTTTTATTGGTTCGTTTCACAATATATGAATATCCTTTATAGAATGCATGAGGCTTACCATACCTAGACACTGATACTTCCATATCAACTGTCAAGCATAGACTAAGCTCTAGTAAAGACAAATTGGTAATAAGAACAATAGTTTAATGTGCGAGCATATATGGATGCAAAAGTGGGAGCAAAAAAAAGTTGGGAGCAAAAAGTGGGATTAAAAAGTGTTACCAAAAGTGGGAGCAAATATGAGAGCACTAAAAAGTAGGAGCAAGTATGGGAGCAAAAAGTGGGAGCAAATGTGAAAGCAAAAGTGGGAGCAAAAAGTGAGAGAAAAAAGTGGGAGCAAAAAAGTGGGAGCAAAAAAGTATAAACAAGAGTGGGAGCAAACAGGTGTGAGCAAATATGAGAGCAGAAATTGGGAGCAAATGTGAAAACAAAAGTGGGAACAAAAAGTGAGAGCAAAAAGAGCGAGCAAAAGTGGGTGCACAAAGTGGGAGCAAAATGTGTGAGTAAAAAGTGGAGGCAAATATGGTGTTTTACTAAAACAATCTCACCTAAACTAACCTAACCTAACCTAACCTAACTTTTCCTAACCTAACTTTATCCTACCTAACCTAACATCACCTAACCTAACCTAACCCAACTTCACCTAACCTAACTTGACCTAACCTAACTTCACCTAACCTAACTTTCCAACTCTCAGATCAAGAATTAAATTCTGGGCATAGTCGAGTTGGAACCCAGAACCTCTGGGATATCATCCAAGTATACTAGCCACCACACCGCGAGATGGTCAAATTATCATGCAACACAACACAAAAATAAAAGTTTTCTGTAGTGTAACTCATTGGCTGACAACCATAGTTGAGAATTCAAACCCAAGACCTCAGGACTTTTGTTTTGAACATAATCAGAAATATTATTCCATTTACATTTTGCTGCTGCTTATAGTTATAAGAGTTGGCATTAATATGGGAGTAAAAGTGAGTGAAAAAAAAGAGTGTGAGCAAAAGTGAGAGCAAATGTGAAGGCAAAACGTGGGAGCAAATATGAGAGCAAAAAGTAGGAGCAACCATGGCTGGTTGCTGAGACTTTCAAATCAACTAATACACATGAATTAAATTTTAGTAAAGAGACTTGGGTAATAATAATAATAATAATAATAATAATAATAATAATAATAATAATAATAATAACAGTTAAAAATATTCAAGTCGATTCATTTTTTTTGAAGGTGGAATTTCCAAAGTACCGTCAACAATAATGATTACATGAACAGTGGGAAATCAAACCCAAGACCTCAGGACTTTTGTTTTCAACATTATCAGAAATATTATTCCATTTACATTTTGCTGCTGCTCATAGTTGGCATTAATATGAGGGCAAAAGTGGGAGCAAAAGTGAAAGCACAATGTGGGAGCAAGCATGGCTGGTTGTTGAGACTTTCATATCAACTAATACACATAAATTAAATTTTAGTAAAGTGACTTGGCTAATAATAATAATAATAATAATAATAATAATAATAATAATAATAATAACGGTTTAAAAAATTACAAGGGGATTGATATTTTTCATGGTGTAATTTCCAAAGTACTGTCAAGAATAATAATTACATGAATAGATTCCAAGAACTCTAGAGTGCTTTTAAGGTTAATGATTGGCTAGGAGTGAGATAGAGCTAGCTAACCTAAGTCAACCTCAGCTCACTTAACCTAACCTTGTCACATGACTTGTTATACAAGTTTAGACGTGCTTTGAGACAGGCTATGACGTCAGTGGTGAATGGCGGTGAGAGGCTGGACATGACTTAGCAAAGAGGACGTCACCCAACACCAACAATACCTCATTCATTAAAATCCGACCATCCATTCGCCAATTATCGCCAATGTTTCACAGAAAGTAGGCTATAATATTTTTTTTCTTCCTACACCCTTGAAACTTGCTGTCCACCTAGAGGGCATAGCCACCTTTCATTAACGTCAAACAAACTTTTTTCCAAAATTCACCGTTTCCAAAATAGCACCAATCCAATAAACAAACATTTTCAATTTATTTTTAAATACCAACACACATTATTAGCAAAGAGGACGTTACCCTAACGCCAAAAAAACATCGATCGTTAAAATCCAACCATGCGTTCGGGAGATACCAGCAAAGTTTATATGAAAGTAGGGGGAGTCCCAGAACCCCCAAAATAACAACTCGCGTAGCCGAGACAGAAATAGTATAATTCTTGAGTACCAAACGGGTTGGTGACCCGAAACTGTATTAAAATAAGCGCTAAGCCGTCCGTACTGCCACCGTAAAATGAATTATTTGTGATGAAAATGGGGATATTTTTCGAAGCCCATGATAACATTTGGAATTTGGCATAAACCAGTCTTGTGGCGACGTCGAGCAGGAGGGAAATTCCGTCACGTGATTATATTGCGCAATGGAAGGTTCGAGAAGCCTAGAATCGGCCTAGCAACAGCGAATCATCCCAGGAATTGTTTAAACATTGTTATAAATTATCCGATTGGATATGAGCCCACAGCCAATAAGAAGACGTTTTAGAGGAGATGGGAGTTCCAGCAACTAAATGTTATGGATATTTATCACATTTAAGCCCTATGAGAGTGAATTTGTGTAATGATAAAGTGAAGAAAATTATAATAAAATATTGGAGATATTTTATAACCCGACAGCAGGTCGCAATTCGAAGGAATAAGCAATTTGCTAGAGCCCGCTCAAATTTTCGAGGGAACGAAAAAGGTGGCCAGATTCGATGCCTTGGAGGGGAGACGCCAAGCATCGAGGCTCTTGTTCTTCTGAACTTCGAACTGATCAGACGTGTTTTGTCGGGAGAAATTGAAGTCCCGAGTGCATCACCGAGTCCGTGAAAGGTTGACTCGTGGAGACGCGGTATCGCGAGGCTAGGAGTAGGAGATCGCCTCGCCAGCAAAATGAGTGAAGTTGCGAGGAGTACAAATGCCGCAATAACTTCAAACTGATCGACTTCAGAAACATTATTTCTACTACAGATTATAGTATTATAATCTAGTGAAGTGTATTACGAACTTTTATTGAATTCGAAAGAATATTTTGGATAATATAAGCAGTTTTGTGAAGCGTTAGAAAAGTGTCTGAATCCAGCGCTACAAAGCACTTTTATTCGAGGCAGACTACAGCGAATGCACAAACACACGTGAGTAACAGTGATTGTTAGCATTGCTAGTGAGAAACGTTTTTGTAACACCAGTGTGATGACGGTGTATTCTCAACGGAAGAACATTATTAAATATCGTAATATGAATACAATTATGGACTAAATAAGTATGTGCGCCAAGAATACAAGCAGACAGAAGTGATATAGTCAACGATGGAGCTTCGTTAGAGGAGTTTGTTCATGACTGTCTACTTAACTATACAAACATGAGACGTTATGTACAACCACTTTCTAGTGCTTTATCGTCAAACATGAGCTCGATATTAACACCAGCGACTACAAAACGATATTCATACTCCATCTCCATGAATATTCAGTATACGAGTGAGGTCAAAGACTTCCTTTTCGAATTTATTTCGGAACGTGAAGCTGAACTTTCGACACTTCTCGTTGTTATGATGAAACTGTATCATGACGGAGTGAGAAGAGACATGAAGACTATCAAGAGGTCCAGGGTATTCCCGGTCACAATGAAGATGATGGTTGGCGGTCCGCAGTTCGTTCCCGGTCGGAGCTTGATGTTTTCCAGGAGAGGGATTCTTTCCTCGCCTGAGGTATTGAGTTCTTGGAGACGAACTAGAATCCAACCCGGATCCTTGAAGGACGTAACAACTGAGCATTTTACAATACTCTATATTTGAACTTCTAGACTTCCATACAAGGTAGCTGTGTTTATTAAAATTGTAGTTAGAACATTATTAGTGACATTCTAGCGCAATTTCTTTATCCATATTTCGACACAACATTTATGTATTCCATGTATAGACATTTTATTCTTCGAGATCATTTGTAGCGATCGTCTTTCGACGTTTTTAGCATCGTTTGTTTGCAATCCAGTTTCTGAACTGAGATACTTAATTTGTTTAAGGAATTATGTATTTTTGTCATTTCCTTTAAGGAACAGTAATTTATTTTCGACGCTTATGAATTTGAATTCAGATGATAGACATTTTCGTCTACGTTACCAATTAAATTAATTTATTAGTTGAATTTGGGCCTCTTATCCGTCGAGAATTAACAACAAGAGATAAGAAAGAAATGGTGATAAATTGTGAAATATCACAGCATCGTTAGGATCGTAGCATTGTATTGGAGAAAAACATTTAACGTGGAAATGATGATAGTCGTTAGAACTCATAGACATTCGTTCTGAATGGAGATAATACGAATATGACTAACTGTATGTTTCATTGAAGAAAGCTATGATCTTTCAGTCAGTTAAAATAATTTGAGAATAGAATCTTCTTGGAAGATTATTATCATCCGACGTTAGGGAAGTTCTAGTTTGATTAACTCGTCGAGATTGATCCTTATCGAACTTACAAAAATATTTTTTGTGATTATTTATTCACGATGGGTAATATAATGTCACATTGTAGACATGATGTTCCTTCATCTGTGAAAGTGAAACCAGAAGCATGTAGTGACAGTATTGTATTTTTAATAAATGTATACGCAACAGTTAAGAGATATCCTAGTGACGTTTTTAATGTAATTGTGAGGAGGACTTTCACGCTTAGTCCAAAGGTCGTTGACATGTATAAATTAGTGGATTAACAACTGATGTTATTGTTCGTTATACCAGTGGTTGGTTTGGCAACGCTGAAGAATTATGCCCTTTTTAAGGAATGCCAGTTTTAAGGAAGTGAAGATGATAACCTTTTGATATTGGTTATTATGTTTGTAATTCCGTGTGCAGTTGGCATATGAGAGGCTTTCAGCGAAGGAGTTTCCGCATTGTAATACAGTCTTTGCATGGGCAAGACTATTTTTGGCAAAGCATAGGATGTGAGTTGGTAGAACTCCTTTTATTTCATACACGACTTTCGATAACTGAAGATAAGTAGGGTCACAGCTGAAATTTAAACGAGAAGTCGGATATTGAAGTCTGTTATGTTTTACTCTTATTAGCCTTTATTAAACCCAAGTATGTAACTGCGTATGTTTTACCTTAGCTGGTCGAATATATCTGACTTATTTTGACGACAGATAATAATTGACTATAAGAGGTAGTATTTCTGAAGTTATGGAGTATTGTGAGGATCCCATTAAATTGCAATTGGCATTAATGCGAGATATGAGCTTATGCTCGTGTGTAAATAGACATTACATTTTTATCTTGATAATAGCTCATGCTCTTGAATGTATTTTAAATTCATTTGTTATTAACTTTCATTATTTTTCAATCGAGGGTATATCGTGTTAGGTTAAGGAACTTATTTGATGTTTTAGGATAGTGTATGAAAGTCGATGTGTTTCGAATGCGGTTTGTTTATTGTTCAGTGTGTATGGAAACAACTCCATTGGGGTATCACAACGCGAGGGAGTGAAAGGAATATTGTGTAGAAGTTTCAATTAGTTAACATTTAGGATGTAAGAAAGATTTGCGTCTTTGTCTAGCGTAAACCAGTTTATTATAAGGTTGCCTGTTGGGTGACAGAGGTGTGCATTCTCGGTCAGGGAAGGCAAGCGAGGGACTGCTTCAGAACTCGTTTTCCAGCCAAGGCCAGTGCAACGCCACATAAATGAGTCGATATGTTGCTTGCCAACAGAGTCAATGAATGAATCAGCCGGTATTGGAGATTGTAACGGGCTTGATGATATAATCTGTCACGTGGCTTGAGTCGCGCGCCGCGAGGACACAGGTGTCCAGTTGAAGCGTGCCATAGGAATTTGAAATACGCCAGGGGTTTTAATTGTTTTAGCTTGTTGTAAAGGCTTAGGCCGCCCCAGAATTTTGCCACTGTGTTCGTGGAACACAGGATTGTCAGTGGCGTAGATGTGAAGAGGTGAGAATGGGTGTGTGTTTTAATGAGTGTATGAATGTTTAGTTATAGTTTACCTTTGTTATTAAATTGTTTAGTTTTGTTAGACGTATTTTCGATTTATTTCAGATAAAAAGAGATGCAGCTGTGAATCCCATTTTAGGTCCAGAAGCTGACCACGAGAACTCAACGTAGGTGCTCTACTTTGAGTCAAGTGCATATATGTAATTCACAGTTTCATCGTATCTTCCGCTACGTATATTTTTGAGGGTCATGTTGGAGTGGATTCTTGACTAGTATTTAAGCCGGAGCAGTCAGGGTCTACAAATCATGTTTTGCTTCGGATATCTGACAGACCGCCTCTCGAATATACGGGTACAGTACCAAATTCAATTATACGGGGCGAGAGATGCAGGCGAATCGAAGTGGCTTAATTTATGTATATGCTATGCTACAGAGGATATGAACTAGTTGCCATTTGATGACAAATATTTGTGCCTAAGTTCTGAGTATTTGAAACGGTCACGGACTTAAGCCAAAACAGTCGTATCGAGGATCGAACGGGTAGTCCATTCGTGGAACATACTTCGAACTGTACGAGCCCGTACGAGCTGTTTACGCCAGTGACGTTATTGTCCGACGTTCAGAACGACGGGAAATGCCATTGCGTGTGTTTTATTTGTGTGAATAATTAATTGAGTGTTATTCTTTGTGTTTCGTGAATACTTATGTGTGTATACCTTGTGTTGCTAAGGTCGTGCCTAGACCGAAGTTTTATGTGTGACAAGACCACGAAGTTGAACACTATGCTTGGACTCAGCATAGAAGCCATGAGAGGCTAGAAGGCATAAGATCGGGAGTCGAACGTGGTCATGCAAGGAAACTGTCATGGATTTGTCGGCCCCAGGAAACGAAGAGTATTAACTTTTCATTAGAGGGAGCATGGATGCAGGTCGAGTAGCGAGATAACTTGTACAGTAGTGTTTAGATTTTGTTTTGGCCTTTGTCGCATTTTTTCTTTGTAGCTGGGGTCAACATGTTAGTGTTTGTGTTTGAGACTTGTCAGACTGTAAAAATAATGCATGTTAGTTGTGTGCCACTGACAAGGAAGTCCATATTTGAGTTTGAGCCCGGACTTTGTAACTGTATATATGTCGCGCATAAGTTAGATTTATTATGGCTATATTTTTGTAAATTTGTAGTGTGATGTATAGTTTTTGAGTGACCATTTACCGAGGCTTTTAATTTTTTGTTGTTTTTTGATTTGACATTTTTCGAGTCAAGCTAGTTCGTTTTTCCTTTTGTGCCATTTCATTTTCTGGTTAGATCAGGGCATTAGGATCCCTGCCCCTTTTATTTTCGCCAGACCGGTCGATATTATGGTCAGTGATCCAGTTTCGAGGAGGCGTGGCTTACGCCTGTGATTGTGTATATTTACGTGTGTGTGTGCAGTTTGTTTCCGGCTGTGCAGTCGTTGATTTTCGTACCAATATGGTAGGTGATTTTTTTTTTGCCAGTGTAGTCGATGATAAAGTGTTTCCAGGTGTTTACCCTGAGTTTTTTCGTGTTGTTTCTGGTCCTGAAGCAGAGGAGTATGTTGATTTTTTCCAGGTTGCGATCCTGAGGTATTTGGTGATGATGCAGATATGGCACGATAGGTTATTTGTGTTTTCTGAAACACGCACACACATTATGAATTATTCCCACAGCGCAGTGGAAGAAGCAGCTGACCCTGGCCATATTTCTTCGCGACCAAGGCCTGGAAATTAACGTTAATTTAATATTTAAATCATGTCACATGAAGTATTGCTGTTGAAGCATCTCAGAGCTAGCCCCACTTTAGAAGTGCGGTATTTCTGGCAGACTGGCTGGCCTCGTGCTAATGAGACAGCACAGCGGGGTTCCTGCCGTTTGTCAATGGTCACTCTAGGCTTAATAAATCGAATGCAAGGTAGTGTTATGTAGGACTTGGAGTAATATTTAGTAATGTTGACCTCGTAAATGTTTGGAGAGCCTATGTTTCACGGGCTATTGTAGTGTAATTGCTGGCTTGTCACCAGCTGTGTTTTGGTTAGTTGTTGTTTTAGGTTGCATCCCCAATGTTATTTTGTTTGTATCTCGCTAACCCAGGTGACCAGTATTCATGTGGTCCCAATGGAGCTGACGGACCACGGGTTCGATGCCCCATTATAGGAAAGAATACTCACGTATTCCTTAGTGTATATTTCTGTGTGTTTGTGGGAGACAAAAATTAGATACATTGCAGCTAGTTTGTTTTAATTAAGGGCAGCTGCCAAGTTGAGTTGAACCTTTGATATTTGCAAGTAGGCAGTTGACAGTCACTTAACGTAAATGTCACCCCCAAATCAGCTGTTTAAAGTAATTTTTAATGTTTTCAATTTGGACAGCTGGATTTTGGTAATGTTTTCTTTCTCGTTTTGAGTTTTTATTAAGTAAGGAAGAGCGATGGGATACCAACTTCATCTGATATATTTTTTTTAATTTATTTTTTTGCTTGTTTGGTTTAATGTAAATGTATTCTTATTTTTTAAATTAAGACAATTTGTTTTTAATGGGACTGTAATTGTTCTAAACCTGTTTGCCTTGTTATGAATAACTTATAGATTTCTGTAACCTCTGTACGCCAATTCTCGTAGTTAGAAATACCTGTTTCGTTGTCCTAGGCGAAATATTTTTGGATACCAACGAACGTTCCACACCCGAGATTATTATTATTATGCTTATTCATGCGCCGTCACTCATTTGTTGAATATACTCGTGCACTGCCTATTGTAAAATGGATTTACAAAGCCAGAAATATTGTCAATACAAATTACAGTACAGTATGTATGTAGTTAGTTTTAAGTATGTAGTTAGTTTGTATATTAGATATATGTCATTGTTCTATTAGACTGTGCTGTGTGAGTGTGTCTGGTGGCAGTTGCATTGTTTATTAGTTATAGTTCATTGTTTCATTAGACTGTGATGTGTGAGGGTGCATGTGAGTGTGCCTGGTGACAGACTGTTTTGGTGGTAGTATTTGTTGTTGGTGGAACTTGAGTATTTTTTTAGTAGAATTTTGGCATTTAATTGTTAGTACGGTAGAAGGTTAGTATTTTTGTTAGTAGAATTGCTCCTTACATATTCTGAAAGGGAGTAGCTGCCTTTCAGAATAAATCAATTCTTTACTAGTCTAATAGACGGTTAAGATATTGATAATATAAGCCAACTAATGTCTACACTGCGTTCTGCTGCACGGCTGAAAGCAACGGGAAACTACAGCTGTAGTGCTAATCCCGAGGAAATGCACCTCTCTAAGCATAATTACATGTGATGATGGCATCCTTTCTTGTAAAATTTCAATCCGTAAGTAAACTAGTCCCCCGTTCAGATCTCCGGGTGGGGAGTACTCGAGAGGGGGTTAACATCACAGAAGTGACAAAGAGGAAATCTGACATTCTACGGATCGGAGCGTGGAATGGTAGAAGTCTGCTAGGAAGTGGAAAGTTAGAAAACTTAGAAAGGGAAATGGATAGGTTGAGGTTGGAATGGTTGGGATTAGTGAAATGCGCTGGCAGGAAGAACAGGACTTTTGGTCAGGAGACGATAGGGTCATTAGCAATAAATCAAACAATGGCCAAGCAGGGGTTGGTCTCATATTGAGTAGGAAACTTGGACAGCGGGTGGAATATTATGAGCAATATAGTGAACAGATTATTGTAGCAAAAATCAATACTAAACCTACGTGCACCACATTGATACAAGTCTATATGCCTTCCTGTCAAGCTGATGATGAGGATGTTGAAAAGGCTTACGAAGAAATAGATGAAATTCTGAGGAATATCAAAGGTGATGAAAATGTTATAGTAATGGTAGATTGGAATGGTGTGGTAGGAAAATGGAGTGAAGGTAAGATAGTAGGAGATTTTGGATTAGGTGAAAGGAATGACCGAGGAAGCAGGCTGATGGAATTCTTCGACGAGCACGAGTTGGTCATAGCTAACACCTTATTCAATAACCACAATAGAAGAATATACACATGGATGAGACCAGGAGATACAGGGCGTTACCAAATCGACTTCATTATGGTCAAGCAGAGGTTTCGAAACCAGATTTTGGATTGTAAAACATATCCTGGTGCTGACATAAACTCTGACCACAATCTGGTTGTAATGAAATGCAGATTAGAGTTGAAGAAACTGAAGAAAAGTCAAAAGCCAAAAAGGTGAGCAATATACAGACTGAAAGTAAAGGATGTAAACGAAAGATTCAAGAAGAGTATAAAGGAAGGACTAATGAAAACCCTTAAACATACTTCAATTGCAGACGAAAGGGCACTTTTGAAGAATGAAATAACAAAATCCGCAGAAGAAAACATTGGGAGGAAAGAAAGAATAGGTAGAAAACCATGGATCACTCAGGATATACTAGAATTGATGGCTGAAAGGCGGAAACACAAGAATCTAAGAAACGAAAAGGGGAAAGCAGAATGCGGACGTCTGAGAAATGAGGTTAACAAGAAGTGCAAGGAAGCGAAAGAAGAATGGTTGAAAGAGAAATGTGCAGGTATAGAAAATTGTATGAAATTAGGAAAAGTAGACACAGCTTATCGAAGGATTAAGATTACTTTTGGGGAAAAGAAGACTAAGTGCTGTAATATTAAGTACACAAATGGAAAGCCTCTAACAGATAGGGAAGAAAAGGTTGCGAGATCGAAAGCTTATATGGAGTGCTTGTATAAGGGAAAGGAGATTGAGAATCGTGTAATGGAAAGGGAGGAGGAAATTGATGAGGATGCAAGAGGAGATTTAATATTGAGATAAGAATTTGACAGAGCATTAGAGGACTTGCGCAGGAACAAAGCACCAGGCATAGATGATATACCGATTGAGTTGCTACGCTGCATAGGAGATGAAGGTCTGATCAGGTTATTTCACTTGGTGTGTAGGATTTAGGAGACAGGTGGGGTACCCCCTGATTTCAAGAAGAATGTAATCATCCCTATACCAAAGAAAGTGGGAGCTGATAGATGTGAAGATTACCGTACACTCAGCTTGATTACTCATGCTTCAAAAATCCTGTCTAGAATAATTTACAAGAAGATTGAAAGCCAGATAGAAACGGAGTTGGGTGAAGACCAGTTTGGTTTCAGGAGAAATCTAGGAACAAGGGAAGCTGTACTAAGTCTTAGACTGATTTTGGAATGTAGAATAAGGAAAGATAAGAGAAGGTTCATGGCATTTGTAGACTTAGAAAAGGCTTTTGATAACGTTGATTGGACTAAATTGTTTGACATTTTGAAATCTATTGGAATAATGTACGGGGATAGGAGGGTGATGTACAATCTATACAGAAACCAGGCAGCAGTCATTCGAGCTGAAGGACATGAGAGAAGCTGGTATTCAGAAAGGTGTAAGGCAAGGCTGCAACTTATCACCCATACTTTTCAATCTTTACATTGAACAAGCAATGAAGGAAATTGGAGGAAAATTAAAAGTGAGAGTGAGGATTCAAGGAGAAATAATTTCAACTCTGAGATTTACTGATGACATCGTCATCTTGGCCGACAAGCCTGAGGATTTGAAAGAGTTTTTGAATGATATGGACTCCGTCTTACGGAAATAATTCATGATGAAAATTAATAAATGTAAAACCAAAATACGGGAATGCAGCCGAAATAAATCAGAAACCTCTATGGAGATCAAATTGGCAGGTGAAAAGCTGAAGGAAGTAGGAGACTTCTGTTACTTAGGAAGCAGAATAACCAGTGATGGACGAAGCAAAGAGGATATAAAAAGTAGGTTGGCTCTATCAAGGAAAGCATTTCTACAAAAAATGAATCTGTCGACATCGAATATAGATTTATTTATTAGGAAATCATTTTTGAAAGCCTTTGTCTGGAGCGTGGCGCTCTATGGAAGTGAAACTTGGACAATTGTTGCAGCAGAAAAGAGGAGATTTGAAGCATTTGAAATGTGGTGTTACAGGAGAGTGATGAAGAACAGATGGGTAGATAGGGTTACAAACGAAGAGATATTAAGACGAGTGGGAGAGGAGAGATGTTTCTGGCGACTGCCAAAGAAGAGAAGAGATAGGTTAGTAGGACACATACTAAGACACCCAGGAATAGCAAGCTTAGTTATGGAAGGAAGGGTCGAGGACAAGAATTGTAGGGGTAGACCAAGGTTAGAATATGTTAAACAGTTTGCCTCGGATGTAGGGTGTGGTAGCTATGTAGAGATGAAACGATTAGCTCTGGACAGGGAGGCATGGAGGGCTGCATCAATCCAGTCAAAAGGCTGAAGAGTCAAACAACACCAACAAAAACTATAATTATTATTATTGTTATTATTATTATTATTATTATTATTATTATTATTATTATTATTATTATTATTATTATTATTAAGGTCTAGAGACACCCAATCGGGTAAAATATGACATATGCACATGTGTCATAAAGGATAGAAGAGACATATTTCAGCGTTTGATGTTTGTAGCTCTATGTATTATTTACCGGATTGTATACCTCCAATTCTTGTAACATGTAGATGAACTAAGACTACATCATTATTGGCAGCAAATGTCAAAGGAAAGAATATTTTCTCTTCATGGACAATCAACTATTTCTGAAATGACCTGCAGTAAATTGACATACTGACCTTTCCGCAAGATAAAAATGCAATATTTTATTGTATCACGTTTTAGATCATTTTCTTCCACTGTTTAAGTAACTGACGACATAAGTACCCATACATAGTCCATTCAAAAATAATTCTGCAATTACTTCATTCTTTTCAGCGGAAGTTATTATCGGACAATGCATCAGCTTGGTACTTGTTATTCAAATGGGAGTACGATTGAGAGATGGCAACCCTTAACATGTGAACGCGTGCTGAAGGAAATGCGAGATAATATAAATATGGTCATTTAAAGTACGACACTTAATTTCCTGTTTCATTTATAGCATACGTCAGCAGAGAAGGACTTCACTTTGTGAATTCAGATCACAGGCTTACAAACCTTCCATTTCCCCTTGCAGCACGGCCTCATTCACACAAACCGCTGTGCTTGAAATATAAATGACTAAATGCTAAGAAGTTACTACTCATAACCTGTCTCCCGTGGGTCCTCATGGAATATATTTGCATGTTTATTCTCGTATGGTACGGTCGAGCTAATATGGCATACATGGATAAGGTAATGGGTCAGTGTCTTCACACTGTAATGTATTCATAAATATCACCACTAGTAAGTGACGCTTTTGTACGTGACTGTGATAATAATATCAATAATAATAATAATAATAATAATAATAATAATAATAATAATAATAATAATAATAATTATTATTATTATTATTATTATTATTATTATTATTATTATTATTATTATTGTTCCAGGCTAGTGTTCAGAAGTAACGGGGGAGTTTTAGTCGGTAGTCTGCTACTCAGGAGCAGGAGCCCGACACTCTGTGCGTAAATGCATTTCTTCCCCTAAAAAAAAAAAAAAAAAAAAAAATTATTATTATTATTATTATTATTATTATTATTATTTGTCACAGTAGCCAAACAAAGGAAAACTGGGAGAACATTCTTACCACTCAAAAACAGGTCTCAAAAATAAGTAGGAAAGAAAAACGAAGGTATAACAACAGACTCCACGAAATCCAGCAGGATCTCACCAAAAATAATACTAGAAATTTCTACAAGACATTTAGAGAAAATCTACGGGGATACCAAGCACCCAGTCTGTGCTTCAAGAGACACGACGGCTCATTGGAAACTAACTCCAAAAATAATTGCAAACTATTAGCCCAATATTTCAACTCTCTTCTTAACTGTGAACCTCCTCTAGTAAAACTTGACTTCTCTCCTCCGGTATTCATACACTTGGACTCGCAAGCCCCCGACATTGAAGAAATTACGGAGATAATCCCACAACTCAAAAACAACAAAGCACCAGGGGATCATTGGTGAACTCTGGAAACTGAATGATCCCACACTGACGTGGAAACTCCATTCCATAATTTCAGAGCAATTACCACATGACTGGAAATGCGCTTTGATTCACCCGTTGCACAAAAAGGGCGACAAGACGGGCATCAACAATTATAGAGGAATTTCCCTGCTCCCGGTTGCTTATAAAATCCTTTGCACAGCACTTCTGAACAGGTTAGAGCCCCAAATGGATCCACTCATTGGTGACAACCAGGCTGGATTCAGAAAAGGGCGATCGTGTGCTGAACAGATCTGGTGCCTAAAGACGATCTTACAAATGAGGAAATGTAGAAATACCGTGATTGCATTCATCGACTTCAGAAAAGCATACGACTCTGTTGACCGCGACACCCTCTTTAAAACCATGGAAGAATTTGGGATCGATCGTAAGACACGCAAAATCATAGAACAGACACTTACAGGAACAATATCCAAAGTGAAATTCATGGGCGAAATATCAGAACCCTTCGAAATCACGACGGGAGTCCGACAGGGGGATGGACTATCCCCAATCCTCTTCAATATGGTTCTGGAGAGGATGATTAGGGAATGGGAACCTCTTGTAAAGGGCATTCAAATCGGTATTAAAAAAGAGAACAGAACTAAAGTCAAATGTCTCGCTTTCGCGGACGATATTGCAATTGTCGCAGACAACAGATCGGAAGCGACTTACGCAGTGGAAAAGCTCCATGAGATTGCACAAAAGACCGAATTACATATATCTTACGACAAGACCAAATATATGGAGAGGAGGCCAGAAAATAAATCCCCTTTAAACACCAAATACGGTAAAATCGCACAAGTCTGCAGTTTTAAATACCTTGGCGAAATTATACAGCCCTCAGGACTTAATCGAATCGCCAATGAAGACAGAATCACTAAGCTCCAGAAGGCCTACAGGCTAACGTGGGCCCATTACAACAAGAAATGCATTTCGACAAACGCCAAATTACGACATTATAAAACAGTTATTCTTCCAGAAGCAACATATGCGGCTGAAAAAATAGTAATCGATGGTCATTCCAAGATTAGGGAACTGGAAAAGCAGGAACGAAAAATTCTCCGGAAGATCTACGAAGCAATCAACAGAAACGGCATTTGGATGAAGAGACCTAGTACTGAACTCTATCAAAACACCATTACGATAACAGACGAATTAGAAAACGCAGAGCCAAATTTTACACTCACATCCACAGGATGGCCACCTCCAGATTGCCCAAGAAACTACTCAGTATCATAACACAGAGCAAATGCGGCACAGAATGGCTTAAAGAGGTACAAAGAGACTTACAAATTATCAGTATACAAAATTTCGAAGACCGAACTGAGTGCCAGACGAAAATCAAGAATGTTAAGTTCGAACCAAGATCATTACGAAAACCTGGAAAAAAGTGGACGGATGACATTCCGAGAGAATGAAGAGATTTTGGGAGGAGCGGAGGAGACACGCCTCCAAATGACATCATGTGATCCAAGTTTAATCGCTCTCCTGTAGGGGAATTTTCGCTTAAATAAAATAATAATAATAAAAATGGGCATGCCACGGATCTATGGGAGTGATGGAGATCCACTCCCATTTGCATGATTAGGGATTCCTTGGAAAGGAAGAGGCAATCGAACTGATTTTCGATGAGGTGCTCATAATTACTTAGAGGAAGTTTCTAGATGGAAGAAGTAGAACTAGCTCAGACAGGAAGTAGAATGTGATTGGATAGTGTAGGTATTATTGAAGTTCAGATAAGGAGACATAAAGAGGAGTAGGAGATTTCGAGATGTACCTGTCAGGTGGAAAATAAGGTAGGGAAAGTTGGGAGTAGGGCTGCATTTCAAAATAACCTTAGAATATAACACAGTACTGTGCCTGCCTGCCGAAGGACGGGTCAGGTAATCCAATTCCATATGATCCTGAGTCCATGAACTTACGATTTTATACACCATCATGCATCTGAACTGGACCCTCAGGACAAAACTTACGTCTCGGGCTGTAAAGGGCAGACATTGGAAGGTGGGATGAGCCACAGGTCAGTGCTCAAAACATAAATAACACAAAATAACAAGCTCAGATTAAGATGAAAACAAAAAGGATTTATTAAGGTAAAATCCCTAATGTAAACTGTTAATGCTCATATTGCATTAACAGTTTCAATTCTTTTATTCATCCTATTTTTCTGTATTTTAATTAAGAATTGTATCATTCTATTAATATTTTGTAATTAATATTTGTATAGAGCGCAGCTCAGTTCATTTGTATTGTTTGAGCGC
Organism: Meconema thalassinum; assembly: GCA_946902985.2. Classification (NCBI taxonomy): domain Eukaryota; kingdom Metazoa; phylum Arthropoda; class Insecta; order Orthoptera; family Tettigoniidae; genus Meconema; species Meconema thalassinum. Next base: position 759,263,550 of record OX336389.2, read on the forward strand.
CAATAGTTGGCAGGCACGAGGACTTGTGCGACAGACATCACGCGAGCAGTGATAAAAAAGCAGAGACAATATTTCAAGTTCAGCCAAACCATTCGCAACTTAATATAAATACGTTCAAGAGTACAATAATATTTTGAGTGTCATCGTAGTGCAATATCTTACATATGTGAATGTACAGTATACGTACAATCAGTTCACGGTGTTGTTTCACGAGTGGTGCAATAAACCAGTGACTCTGTGACAGTGTGCTCTTTATTATAATTACGAGTAAATTATATGTCCTATTCTTAATAACATGTAAGTGGTCCTCCGCAAAGTACCTTTAATTTATGAGGTTTGTATGTGCCATCACCTGAGGTAAGGTTCGATCGTGAGCACGCGCTCATCCGCGATCAAATATAAGCAGTAGAACTTTAATATTCTGGCTTCCTGATCAAATCCTGTCGAAACTGTGCATAACAACTATGAAGAAAAATATGCGTATCCTACTCTCTTATTGGGTGTCAACATTTAAGAACACAAACTCTAGCTAAATAAAGAATATTAAATAAAAATAGCCTACCCATATATCCTACATAACCTTCAGAGACATCCTGTCAACAAAAACAAGAAAAGCTAAGCTAGTGGCGAAATAATAAAAATCCCTATCTTAATCCCTAACTAAATACAACAATAAATACTAAATAGTGGCATTGATCCTACGTCAGCCATACATGTCCTACGGAAGGGGGATTTGAGTTTCATTCACCTCGCCATTCCCTGGAAGTGCGACTCTCATTTCGCCTGTGAACTTTTCGTTCCGCAAAATTCACAGTCAATTTAGATTGGACGGAGGGAGGATTATATTATATTAAATTGTACTGATTGGCGTATAATCTCTACTTAGTATAATACAAAGTTCCCGATTCTTGGATGTTACGGGTAAACTCGAGAACCACTGGATGGATTTTCATGCGGTTTTCACCATTGTCTAAAGGATATCTCGAGGATGATTTCTGTAGAAAATAATTTATTTATGATCAAAGGAAGCCGAGCAGTTACGATTTCGGAGGAAAAGTAAAAAAAAAAAAAAAAAAAAACAGGCATCCGAGCGCTTTGTAAGCTTACGCTGGGCAAACTGTTAAACATATCTAAATACTATGAGTGTATGAATTGTTCAGCATAAAACGTTCTACAAAAAAGTCCGTGAGAGCATTTGTTTATCCTCAATACATCGCCCACTATGAGTATTTTTACGTTTTAATTTCTTCCAACCATGTCCATTCAAATACTGAGGCAACAGTTTACGAGCTATCTAAGGGCGAATCTATCATCCCTGTTACAGCCTAGCTAGCTAGCGAACCTATTGCCCCAGATACAGCCAGCAGCAAACCGTTGAGTCGTGTTGAGTTAAGACTTCTGAGAAGGGTGGTTGTGTTTGGAGTTTCCCAGGAAGTGCAACTCGGGTTTTCTTCATTTCGCCTGTGAACGTTTCGTACCGCAAAATTCACAGTCAAGTTAAGATTGGACGGAAGGGGGATTTGTGTTACATGCACGTCGCCATTCATAAATTACGTCTGAGAAGAATTTGTTGCACATGCATCTCCATGATAATATAACTAATAGTCCAGTCAGTGATTTTAACCCATCATGCTGTGACGTAAAACGGATATTGGTCGTTGTTCATTGACACTGGAGAAAAAAAGCGCTTATCACGTAATGTATTCTCCCGGTTGCTAGTTTAATAATAAGAAAATAACTCCATCTAAAAAATGACAATAAACTAATAATGATATAATGACGGTAATCCACATCAGCCTAGGCTCGATCCATCATGGTGACTAAAATATCATAGGATCCAATAAAAATGATAGTAAGAATAATAGTCCTATCTAATTATGGTGTCTACCGCTGCTTACATTTAACGTTGAATTTATCTAAGTTTACAACAAAATGTGGGATTGTTGCCAATGACCTCAAACACATAATGCCATAACAGATTTGAATTTACACTTTATTTTCATGTGGGTCGTCAGCGTAGTTCGTCGGCTGTTACAAGTAAATACCACTGTCTGTCTTCAATTTTAAAATTGAGATCATATCAGCTCCAGTAATTGATGTTAATATTTATGTAGTTATTTATCGTGCTAATTCCAACTTATTATTATCATCACTTGTTACGTTATATCAATTTAGCAAGTTTTTATCATTAATTCAGAAAAATAACTTAATGATTTCCAAGTCACAATTAGATAATCATAAGCCCTAATTATTAATTATTCAACTTATTATTATTTGTCATGATTGTATTTCTTTTCATTTCCTGAGCACGAGAAATATTCACTTATTTATTAAAAACCCTGTATCTGTTTCATCACATGACATTGCATAGATAAGACGTGTTTTCATCAAGAGCAAATTCAGAAGCTAATTCCATGTGTATACAGTGCCAGTGTAAACTTTATTATTAGGGCTAGGATTTTTAGGTAAATAAATATTTTTTTTATGTAAATACATATTTTAAGCATTTTTCCTATAAATACATAAATTCCTGCTTTTCGCTTATTAGCACATAAAAAGACATAATATTTACATAAAAACAGTATGATAGATCTTTCAGTTTATTGCAATTTTGTTCTGTGTTACTTCAACGGGAAAGAACCCGTGAGCTATCTAATCTTCATGCAACTGTGTTATTCTTAACTTGTCGCTCCGTGCCACTCACTGTGGAAGTCAGGGATTTCCTTGTCCATCGCCATATTGCACCACGTACCAGACATCCTCCCCCAGCTACCTGGAACCAGTGTCACTCACATGCAGTTCATATCTGGCACTGTGAACTGTAAGGCAGTTCTAAGATGCCTAAAATAAAAACAACTACAAGTTATCGTCTGCAGCAGTATGTTGCAGAATTTAAAGATGATTTTACTTCTGATGGGGGCGTTCTGTTCTGCTAACCATGTGGGGATCAATAAAGGCTGAACAGCGATCTCAAGTTTCACAACACCTCAAGGGCAAGAAACATATTGCCGCAGTTTCGAGCCTTAAGAATAAGTGTTTCGCTATAACCGTCGGTCATTTGTGATGGCCAACCTGACGATGTATCTCGTTGTCTATTGTAATGCTTCAGCAGTCAGTTAGACATAGAATAAATCGCATTCGTGGGTACTGCATATTGTTTATATTTACATTAATACACTAAATTATAATAAGATATTTTTTTTGGTCACATATTTCAGGTATTTTTAATACATGAAAAATAAATATTTTCCCGATTTTTAGAACCTAAAAATCCTAGCCCTATTTATTATAGTATATGCGAACTGTATAACGTGTCCACTCATCATATAATTGTTAGTAAAGGTTTCCTCGCACGATTAAATATAAAATAATAGTATTTTTTCCATGTCTGGATATTTGTGACAAGTGCCGCCATATTAGAAATCGTTATAGCAAAAATCAATAATTTACAAAGTGCTTAGTTTAACAGAAAACCATTGTGAACACCTTACAGCAAAAAGAACATACAACCGCCATCTCTGGCACATGACAGTGACTCATACTCGTCAAAAATCTGTCAACTGTCACAAGTGTGATAAGGCATTCGTAGCGAATCATTCCGGGTTGAAACCATTTAACTGCAACTACGTGGGAACCCAGACAAAAATGTCTGTTAACAAACGGCGACAAAGCAGAAGACCAGCGAGGTTTGAACACTCTCGACACAGATGGTGGACAAACGAGCAGAAGGTCACGTAAAGAAGATAACGAAAAAGGAATAAATGAAATGTTCACAGCCATAATGACCGAATTGAAAGACATTAAGAAGACAAATGAGGAATTCTAAAAAGAAACACGGGAAGAAATACAGTCCATAACAGACGAGATAGAAAATAGGGAGCAACAAATGGAAGCTAAGCGCGAAACGTTAGAAACAAAAATAAATAACATGGAAAACATGACACGAAAACACCTTCTAACGATAGAAGAAAAAGTGAAATTCCTGAGAGAACACGAAGAATACAGGACACGCAGAGATAGGAAAAATAATATCATACTAAAAGACAAAGTGTTGGGGCAAATAGAAGGCAAAGTCAGAATAGTGGGAAAAGCAAGAGAGATAATGAGAAATCTGGCGAAAGATGCAGAAATTGTTAACATCAGCCACATAGGGCAGGATAAAAACAAAAGAGGAATAGTGAGAATAACCTGCAAAAGCTTCAAAGACAAAATGGCAATTCTAAAACAGAAGTCCACTCTAAGGGGAAGAGACACTTACATAGATAGCGACCTAACCATGAAAGAGAGGGAAATACAAGCAGGACTAAGGCAAAGAGCAAGAGAGGAAAGGGAGAAAGGGAACATGGAGGTAAGAGTAGGCTACCAAACATTTCTACTAAATGGACAGTGGAAAGATTGGAAAGATGCGCTAGCAAAAAACTAGAACGACCACGCCACAGCCCAACGGAAACCAGAGAACAATCCCCTGATATACGAACCGATCTAATCCTGGCAACACTAAACGTACGGTCTCTGGGAAACGATGAAAAGGAAATAGAGCTACTAAATGCAATCAAGAATATTAGAATTGACATTCTGGGAATGAGCGAAGTGAGACGCTTAGGGGAAGAGATAATAGAAAAGGAAAATGGGGACATCTTTAGCTACATCGGAGAAACTAAAGGGCAGAAGGGCGTGGGATTCTTAATCATGAAACATCTAAAAAGGACATAATAAAGATACAAGAAATATCAGAAAGGATTGCCCAAATATCCATAAAGATTGACAATAAAGTAATGACAATAATACAAACATATGCCCCCACGGAAGCTAGTACAGAGGAAGAAAATGACAACTTTTATAACTTATTAGATGATACAATAAACAATCACAAATCAGACAGGCTAGTTATTATGGGAGACCTAAACAGCAAGATAGGGCAAAAGGAATCAGAGGAGGAGGTACCTATGGGACCATATGGCTTCGGACGCAGAAATGCAAGAGGAGAAAAACTAATAAAATTCGCCCACGGAGATAGATTGAAAATAGTCAACACTTTCTTTAAGAAAAGTCAATCTAGCAGATGGACATGGATAGCTCCCAATGGAATGACAAAAAATGAAATAGGCATTATTCTGGTGGACCAAATGGAAGGAATAGTGGATATACAAGTAGTAAAGGGCCTACAATTCGACACAGATCATCGGATGTTAAGACTAAAGATGATCTTCCAGAAGGAAAGACGCCATTTCATTAAACAAATGGGAGCTACTCCAGCGTTACTAGACAAGGAACGATACAGATCAGAACTGAAGAGGTACAACTGCAAAGAACTCAAACCGAAGGAGAACGACACTCAGAAACTATACAATTACACAATATCATGCATCAATGAAGCAGTCAAGAAATCACAAGAAGCAAGACCACAGGGAAAAAGAAGGAACAAGTTAGACATATCAACAATCAACATGATAGAACAAAGCGAAAAACTGAAGGCAGTTAACGACACAAACCCGCAACAAAAAAGGGAATACGAACAATTGAACAGGAACACTAAGAGAGAAATACGGAGAGACTTGCGAGAATATAATTACAACCAAATCAAAGAAGTGATGGAAAACTTAAAATCAATAAAGAAAATAAGAAAACGGACCAGGGAAGGCACGCACTGGATGTTGGGAGTCAAAGGCAGCACAGGTCACAAACTAACCTCAAGAAAAGAGATCTCAATGGAAGCTACCAAATTCTATAGCCAGTTATACTCCAGTACGTCACATAACACACTACCCCTCATGAACCAACTCACAAGACCCACACAGGACATCCCAAACATCCTCCCAAGTGAAGTAAGGACGGCTATACTAAGCTTGAAAAAGGATGAATGTCCAGGCGAAGATAATATATACAATGAATACCTTATCTTCGGAGAGGAAGAATTAATACCAACAATCACGGAACTATTCAATCAGATCATCGCAAAGGAAGAAATACCAGAAGATTGGGGAAAAAGTCTGATTACATTGTCACTCAAAAAAGGAACCCGGGACAATATAAACAACTACCGGCCAATTAACCTCTCTGCAAACCTATACAAAATATTCATGAAGATAATAAGTAAAAGGCTTGAGAAAACACTTGACGACAACCAACCAACAGAACAAGCAGGATTCAGGTCCAATTACAGCACCATCGACCACCTCCAAACCATATGCCAACTAACGGTAAAGGTACAGGAATACAACCAGCAAATCTACATCGCCTTCATCGATTATAATAAAGCCTTTGACTCAGTGCTGCAGGCCTTAAAACAACAAGGTATCCCCATCAAATACATAAGGTTATTAGGTAAAATTTACCAAAACAGCTCAGCAAAAGTAAGAACCGAAAGAGACGGAGAATGGTTCCAAATCAGAAGAGGTGTGAAGCAAGGGGACCCTCTATCACCAAAATTATTTACAAGTGTGCTGGAACATCAATTCCGAAAAATGAAATGGACGCACAATCACGGAATAAATATAGACGGCCAGAAACTGACACATCTAAGATTTGCGGACGACATAACGCTAATAGCAAGGTCAGCAAAATCACTAGAAGAAATGATCAATGAGCTGGACAAAATAAGCAGAAAAGTAGGCCTCACAATGAACCCCACAAAAACAAAAATAATGACAAATGGAATACAAGATCCAATCCAAGTACATCAATCACCACTAGAGTATGTGCAACAGTATGTGTACCTAGGACAAAGCATCTCCCTGAGCAAAGACACAGAGAGTGAAATCAAACGCCGTATAGGACTGGCGTGGAACAAATTTTGGTCGCTTACGTTCTTACTCACAGACAAGAGACTAAAAGTAAGCACAAAAGCAGAAATCCTGGACAAATGTGTTATGCCAACACTACTTTATGGTTGTCAAACATGGTCCTTGACAGAAAAACTGAAAAAGCAGCTACATTTTTGTCAAAGAAGAATGGAGCTTAAGATCCTAAATGTTTCTCTAAGAGACAGAATCAGGAACGAGGAACTAAGGAGAAGGACAAACATACGCGACGTGGTAGAAAGGGCAGAAAGCCTAAAATGGAAATGGGGAGGACACGTATCACGCATGGACCACCAGAAATGGACGCATCGCACCACAATGTGGGACCCGAGAGAAGGACGAAGAAACGTGGGACGCCAAAAAACCAGATGGGCAGACTATTTTAGAGCTAAAGCAGGAAAACAATGGTCGAGAGTGGCAAGAGACAGGGAAGCATGGAGACAGCTGGAGCCAAACAGGAATCAACATGCACCAAACAGGTCAGAAAGACGACAGTGAGTGCAACAAGACAAAAGCTCCCTAGAATGCTCACCTTCGGAGCCTAATCACGAGCACGTCCCTGTGCAAACAGGAGGCCTTTGCCCTTACGGGATGTCTATAGGCTAATTTTATTATTATTATTATTTATTATCTGTTTCAACTTGCTATCGTGTTGACCTGATACGATGCTACGCGATCACGTGTCATACCATATTCTCATATTTCAACGTATATCTAGTCATCATATGAGCCGTTGAAAGCCCAAGTGGTGTAACTCCTCTCGGAATAACAGGCAAGTCTAACCTTTGTGGCTGACAGAAACAATGCTCACTTCCAATGCTTCACACACACTGGCCCTGAGATATGCCTGCTTGCCATAAGGTTTAGACTTCCCTGTAATTCCGAGAGGAGTTACACCACTTGGGCTCTGAACGGCTCATATAATTCAGCATTTTCTTCATTTCATTATAAGCTGCCATCATTATCCTCATATCAACCCACGCTATAGAATTATTCTTCTCAGTATTCACAAATCCTACTATCATTCATCATACAAATTATGACAGTATGAACTTCCATCAAAACACATGATCGTAACAAGCATGGCGTAGAATCTCACCTGAGAAGAATCGTGAGCTAAATTCGTATTAAATATTTAATCAAATCGCCTTCAAATACTCGTAAAAATAATAAACTGCCTTCCTATAATTTCAACATAATCATTCATTATGATTTCACAGCTTAAACATGACCAATAAATGTCCAATTATTTTTATCGTCATACAGTATCATGACCATCCATCTAGTCTAACATCATATCATATTATCAAAATCATTGACTTCAGCATCCAACAATAATAATGAGGTTACTAAACACACTGCTTACTATTTGTCGTGTTTCAATTTTAGTTCTCCATGCTCTCATAGCGTCTAAATAAAATTATGAGCCTGCCTACGGCCATCGAAACACACTAGATATATTAAATTGCTAGCCATCTTACATCACGTATCTGTACATTACATCACTGCTTTTAGGGTGTTGCTCCAAAATTTCGATACAACTATCAGCTTGATTTGACTTTACAGCTATCATGTATCAGAGTATTTATGGCACGATACTTGTTCATTTTTACAAAATTCCCAAGAGAGGTTCTTTATTAGAAATTAACACTCGTATTATCCATACTTCATGATAATGACAGTAGAAAATTGGCCTTATGACCAGAATGTTTCATCCTGTAATACAACCTTCATCACTACCACAACACTTATAAGTTTGAACTCTTAATATCGGTTAATTATCGCAATTTACGAAGATATTGCATATTCCTGTGATGAGCCACAAGAGATAACGGCATCTATAATTCATAATAAGTTAGCTAGAGATGTCTGTACCAGTCAATAATAATTATGATGAGATGATGATGATGATGATGATGATGATGATGATGATGGCGATGAGATATGCAATTCAATTACCACATAATGGCAAAATTCTACTATTATATTTTATTCCCCCATGGTATTCTAAAAGCAGACTTTGAGTATCATTGGATACATAATTAATTGCTTGTTCATGCACGATTCAATCTCCTTTTGGTTTATCATTAAATAAACCGTGGATTTAATGTCACAAGTAAAAATAATTACTAATTTTACCATTGATAATCTTCTTTTCTACGAATGTTGTGAATGTTGATTCCTCTCAAGTGCATTTTATCACTCAAAATTCACAAATGTGCTTCAACTTATCTCCTTGCAGTTGTAGGAATACCAAAAAATTCCTATTTTACTGAATTATCCATGAATTTCAATTGGTGGAGCCCAACTTTCAGAAAAATTCAACACCAATGATATAATTGTACGGTACAGTGCTAGATAAACCAAGATCATTGACTGCAATTTGGGAGAAAATTAATGGTAGTAAATTAACGGCAAGTGCAGGGTCAAGTGGAAACTATTTGTCAACAATGTACGTAATCTGCCATGCATTGCAACGTTTAACCTAAGTATGTTGCACATGAAAACCATTGGAATTACGAATGATCTTGAATATACTTTAATTTGCTTTTCATTAAAACAATTACAAATTTGAAAACTGCGAATCACGGTTTGGGAGCCCGCTCTCCAACAACAATGTGTTAGTTAGTTAGTAATTGTTGTTTTAAGGGGCAGAACTACGAGGTCATCTGCCCATAAATCAATGTGAAAATACCCAAAGGAAAGGTCCATTAGAATTTTAATGAAGCAGTTTACTTGTGCGCTTCAGTCACGGAATCACGGATCATGACTGCAAAGGCGAGCAGTAAGCCCACAGATTGCAGATTTCAATTAAGGCGCAGCAGTGGCCATTTTGGGAATGGTTCTTCCTGAATTATTGCTGACAACTTCAAGGCAAATACAATAATAATAATTATAATAATAATGTTGTTGGTTTTACGTCCCTTTTAACAACTGCAGCTTTTAGAGACGCTGGACTGCCAGATTTTTGCCCCGAAAGGGGATCTATTACGTGCCAGGAAATCTACTAACACGGCTCCATCGCATTGCGCACCCTCAAATGCCAGTTGGCTGCGCCAGGATTCGATCCTGCAACCTGTGGAACAGCAGGCGAGAACGTTACCACTGGGCCACGTTGCAAGCCAAAAGTCAAATACAAGGATGGTACTTTAACCCATGTTCAAGGGCTACCACTGCAATCCTGGTCACAGTTACCATAGAAACACATGTCATTAGACAAATTAATCACTTACGGGGCCTATGAACAATAGTTCCCACGATATAGTCAGCAACACGTGTGTCATTATGATAAAAAATCGCACAGGAATTGTTTTTCTAATGAAAGGAAGACTTCTGTCCTTGGATATTGGTATCCCTTGAATTGAAATTCGTAGATGGGCTATTGGTTTGTATTCAACCCTTTAAAATTCGATACATTTTCATACACAGTAATCGTTATTGCTGTTGAGTGAAAATATAGGATGGATCAAGAGAGCACTGGCGTAGTAAAGTATAACTCAATGAACACGAAATCCTTTACACGAAGAGACTGTAAAAGTTATATGTTCCTTTAGCTAGTCTGGTGTAATTCTCTGTCTGAACTCAAGAAAATATTAGAAGTATCTAATGGGTTTTGCATTAAAGCTGCTCAATAAAAAAGGATGGGTTGTAATTTGAGCTATTCAGGTATATAGCCTATATATATATTTAGAACGGACGTGAAGTGTAATTTGCCATCAGGGTCCGATACAATTACGGTATGACAGGATAGAATAAAAGTCAGTGCGTTTAGAAATCTACATGCTCACTCTCTCTCTATCTGTGTGTGTGCCACCACCGCACCGGTAGTTATATAAACAGATATGAGCATCACAAATGATAGAGATCGCACAACATTTTATTAAAACCAACATAATTTGCATTATGCCATACAGTTGAGGTGACCATTTTCATAAGTAATTTATATTGGCTGCAGCAAATTCAGTGTTAATGGAATGATTCGTGTGCACACGTAGGTCATGTATATGCGGAAATCATAATGAAGAATTTTTAGTTGAATAATACGTTGGATTATTTATTTTATACGAGTAGATTACAGAGTAATATACTGTATATTTGTTAAGAAATGTGACAGGAAATGTCCTGACGCGCGTTCAACAGTGAAAAAATTATTTCATCCCAAGTATTTGTGATAGAACGAAGTGCCAGTTTATTTCAGACTGGTAGGTGTCACCCTAATATTACTACCTTTGGAGGATGTAAATTCATGCTTCAATTATACAGCAGGAACTACATATCATCTGAATTCATTTAGACCTGAGGAAAGTTTATGTAATAAGGAATCATATTACCAACAATGCTGAGAGAAATTTAATCCTGAACTAACGAACCATAGTACAACGACCTTGTGGAAACAATGGATTTTACTCCTCTTTGCCATATGAGATATTTCCCTTTTCATCTTCCCTAAACCAAAGTGAGATTTGTGAACTATTGTGACCTAAATACGAAATCAAATTTAGCCTATTGTTATTATTAAAATCATTTATATTCATGTGTGTGTATTTTGCGCCCAGTCTAATCTGAAAACTTCTAAGTATGTACGAACGAGTCACCTCCATGAACTCCTATTAGCAGTTAGCACTGCAGCGTCCTGTGCTTCTACGCCGCTCACCTTAAATCGTTAAAGGTTAGATTTAATATTAACTCATTGTAAACCTATGATTCTCGTAGCATCTTGTAATACAGCAATCACAGTAATCCAGGTGGTCAGACAAAGTCCACACACACCCAAGTACACGGAGGTACATGACCACGATGTCGCAAAGCCTCTCAATGAATGAACAACAACAACTTTGCATTTATATCCGAGTTCATTTACCTCCTATGTAACCTCTCCCGCCTAATTCTCTAGGATTATTTTTGTGTATCAATCTTTCATTCCGTCTGTCTTTGCGCTGCTCCTAATGGCTTTTGAACCCCTTTAAGTTGGTAATTCACAAACTAATTTCAAATCTTTGCAGGATGGTAGGATCATGCAAGCGCTTCACCCTGCTAAAGGAAAACGTTTACAGGGATCACACCTTCAAGGAAGGAAGGATGTTTGTAGTTTTACGTGACATAAAATTCCGCGATCATGAGCCACGGGACCTCTCTTTACGTGAAATAGAAACCACAGGACATGGCATTTAACATTGAAAATCTCACATGCATAGACCGAGAATCAAACCCAGTCCACCGTGTTGAGAAGCCAACAGCACACCCCCCTAAACACATTCAAGATGCCTGTGTTTCATACCATCCATACTTAAAAATAGATATAGCTGCACAACGAGTACCCACGTTCAAAAATGGGGTAAGTGTGATAATTTGTTTTTATCTAGAGGGATGTAAACATTGTAAAGGACTGCAATGTTTTCTCACCAATGACTGAAACGTGTACCTTTGATCTCATACTTACCGACTTTTAGGGAAATGTGGTAATATTTAGTTATGAAGTCTACTTAATATTGTTATAGACGTAAGTGTGAGCGAATAAACACACAATATATTACTGCGAGAAATATTTATAAACACATAATTTCATGAAATATACTTAACTAAGAACACGTATCGGGTGGCCCACCAGCCCTTAATTATTAATAGTTTTATTATTATTATTAAATGATTCTGAAAAAGGCAACCCAGGCAATATTCCTGATCTCATATTGTGTTAGTTCAACTGCATAGTTAAGTACCTCTTAGCACCAATATTAGTTCAATGACGATATTTCTAATGAATGTTTTAAACAATCACAGCTGCGAATAAAATCACCTTTATTTTGATCGGGAACTGAATATTAGAACTATGAATACATATACGTGCCAGTTATATGCCATGGTTCTTCAGAGCTAAGGTAGCTAAATCATGCATCGCTGCTGTTGCGAGGCCAAGATACAGGATACAGGTTGAACTCTCAGACTGGTACACCTTTTTATCTCGCTTTGTGCCGTTTAAAGTGGATATGATGTGGTAATATACCTACATGTTCCACGGAGTAGATATTTTTATACAATATACATTTATTTATATCGAATGATATGTAGCCAGCTTAACTCACGACATGATTCTATAGGTACTGCCCCCGTAGATTGAATTATTTAGGGACAAAATGAGAGTATTTTCCGTCCCCATGATAAAATTTAACCAGCAAATATAATTTCTGGAAGCGTGACACGAGAGTGTAGTGTTACAAGCTCGAGACTGTGGGAGAGCTCGATCACGTGATATGTTGCACAATGGACGCTTCTAGAAGGCTATATTTAGCATAGCAACAGCGAGTTTGGAAATTAATATTATAAATATTGTTATAAATTATGCTATTGGATCCCAGTCCACAGCCAATGAGAACAGGTCTTATTGAAGACGGGATCAACTTTAATAACACAACATGAGGAAATTATGCATTTAGGCCCTTAGAAGAAGATTTTCTTATTTGGTAGTGAAGAGAATATTAAAAGAAATTATGTCTGATACTTTAAAAACCACAGATCGGTTAATCTGTGCAGTAATAGTCATTAGTAATCTACGCGCTAAAATTATGGTGGGAGATTGATATGGCCGAAAAAATTCGACTTGGAGAGGGAGATCCAAGGATCGAGGCGGACTTTGAAGAGTGAGGAAGTATTTTTACTGGGTTAACGGAGATCCCAAGGCTTAGTCCGAGTGTGTCGACTGTCGACTTGTGGAGACGCGAGGATAGCTGGGTGGAGCGTTAGAGATCACCGCACTTCCATTCTACGTGAAGTTGCGAGGAACATTGTATTTATTATATCTCTTATATAGTTGAGATCTGAAGTTAAATAAGCGAATATATATATAAAGAACAGGTCGCTTACTATATATTGTGAAAAGTCGAGCATTTTAATATTCACCGTTTCGACAATATAAGCCTGTCAATTTAGATTTCCAAATGTGTTGGAAATAAAGCTGAATATCATTATAAATTGCACCGTGAAGTTGGCGAACGCAGTTCAAGTGAACAGTGGCGGAGAACTTTTAATATTGGCGCAACACATAAACATTAATAGAATGACTATAATTATTCTTCAAACATTATCACTCAGCATAATTAACATTGTTGATATGATGAACTAGATAGTCATGCGCCAGAGACATATTCGATAACAGGAGTTAAGATACAACGATGGAGCTTCGTTAGACAACGTATTCTTGAATGCAGACGTAGTGTACGGTCCATCTTGTGCATTTTCGTCAGTCTACGAAAACTAATATAACATCAATTAGCAATGGAAACATTTCATTCACCATTTATATGAATATTTCCCTAATTATATTCCAATGATGAAGCTGATACATATTTACGACGGAGAATGAAGGCTATACAGAAGAGATTTGTCAAGATGCTAGGGTAGCCCAGCAACACAGAAGAATTTGCCAGAAGGATGTCGTTCGAGCCCAGGCGAATGTTGGTTAATTCCAGAGAGAGACGTCTCTTATCTCTGAGGTCGCAGATCCGAGGTTCGAATGCAGATCCATCTCAGTGTCTTTTACTGAGGAAACATCTAAAGTATTGTGGGAATACTTACATTTATCTTCAAGATTTCGTCCAAATAAGGTCTTAGTGTATCTCATTGTTATATAGAGCTTGATTAGTAACATTCTGAGCCGGCGATCTTATTCCATATTTTCAGCGATTTTATTCCATATTTTTGGCGATCTTATTCCACATTTTCAGCGATCTTATTCCATATTTTCGGTGATCTTATTCCATATTTTCAGCGATCTTATTCCATATTTCTATATTTTCACATTTCATGTATTTCAGTGCTTTTATGTATTTTACACTTCAGATGTGTGTTGGGATTTTTATACTTCAAGATTATTTAGAAGATGATTGCATTTCATCTACTTTTCAATTTTATTCTACGGGTCAGTTGTGGAACTGACATTAAAATTTTGTTTGAGGAATTATATCGCCTCATAGGAGACTAGTCGTTTCGACTCTCGAATTTTAATAATTTCATTTAAACCAAGTATTCTGACATTGTGTCATAGCTTCAAATTAAATTCTTATTAAATTTAATTTGAGCACTTTAATGTAACGACATATAACTTCAAGAAAAGAAGAAACATCGAATGATATTGTTATATCATTATTGTACATAAACTATCGACGATCTAAGAAATACTAGTCGTTTGATAAGACCGAAGTCTTTATCCCTATGAACATTCTTTGTGTAGAGTGGAAAAACATTACGACATTGACAAACCTTTCTTATTATCTGTAAAGGTAAGAGCTTTGTTCATTTAATATGTTAGAGGAAATACCTTTTGATAGAAGATTATTCAAATCTTTGGCTAGGAATTCAAAGCTAGTTTATCCCGGTCAAGATAGATTTCTATCTGTCACTATAAATAATATGTGTGTTATTTTATCCTATTTGTGTAACATCACGTCATTTGTGGACATGATATTACAACGATAAACCATTTATAGCTTGGCAAGTGAGATGAGACAGTAGTATTATTTTTATTACATGTATTTGCGACAGACGAGTTAACAGTTAATTATCTTGTTGTAGAGTTAACTTTAGGAGGTTAATCACGACTGTCTAATATAGTTCATTACAATTGGAAGTTTCGTTTGAAGAACTTACGCATGTATAAAGGTAGTCTAGTAGTCATGTGCAATGATACTGAGGGTCATGCCAGTATTTGAGAGAAGTTCCTACATAAGATATGTTAATAACAATTAATCCCTTTTTGGTTATTTTTAACATAGTAGATGATAATTGTTTTTGCCATATATACTGTTATATGAGGTTTTGTAGAGCCATGGAGTGCTCAGGCGAGGGAATTCCGCATTTTAAGGAAGTCAAATATTGTTGTTCTTTGATAAAAAAAAGGCATGTATCATGATAAGAGCCGTCGTATACAAGTAGCCCAGTTCTTGTGAATTAACGATTTAGCTGTGTTAACAGTAGGGTTTCAGCGGAAATACAACTTGAGAAAGATTGTCTACTCAAGTCTATAACACTATTATTAAATTTTATTAAACCCAAAGTTATGTAATTACGTACAGTTTACCTTAATCAGTCGACTGTATTATACCGATAATGTAATGAAACCTATATAAGACGATGTGTAAGCAGTATATTAAAACTAAAGAACGTTAAAGGATGGTTATGTGAAAAACCAGTGTATTTATTTAGTTAAGAATTATATTGTAACCGAGAAGCTATAATCTCGAAAGTGTCGCGTTAGCAACACTAGATAATGGATATTATTATAAACATATTACATGTAAATAATTTTTGTGGAAATGATTTAATTAGTTCAATAATTTAGTAGGGTTTATTAATCAATTGTTGGAATAGTGTGTGTTTATGAGCGGATGTTTTTGGTGTGAATGATTATTCATTGTTAAGAGTAGATGTGGAACCGAATTGGTCAAGAACGATTACGGAGTGCGAGTGAAAGTGTGTATAAAAAATTTTAGGATGATTGTTTAAGAAACAAAGTAGTTATGTGAACTTTTGTAAGATCTAAATGTGAATTTTTACGTGTTTTATAAATGCACACACAAGCAGCCTCTGTGGGCTAGCGAGAATGATTCACCGTTAGCATTGGAGAGCGATGACATAATATAACAGGTGTAGACTCTCAGCCTTGAATTTATTGTATAAACCAGTTTCGAGTTCGGCGTGGTGCCGATATTTCATTGATGAAACCAAGTTTCTGCACGTGCGTTCTACAACGCAGGCTTGTGAATGAAACCATGGGTCTGGAATGCCATTAAGAGGCTTCACTAATCGTTTTTATTTATACGCAGTGTAAGCCTAGAACAAGCCAAGATTTTATACTCATAATTTTTAATACAGCATGGTAGTAAGATGTAGAATTGAATTGAAAGGAGGTGTGAATGTTTGTGTGTTTTTAATTTTAATGTCTGTTGTTAAATTCGTTTATTGTTATTTGTTTATAGTAGATTAGTTTACCTTTGTTAATAAATTTGTTCGGATTGTTTTCCATTGTTGTTGGAGTGATTCATTTTAAATATAAGGAGCAGAGTATTGTGGATGTAGTGTAGGCGAAGCTAAGTCCCAGTCCCCGAGGTAAGTAAAGGTGAGTGCCCCGTGTAGTCTGTAAATCCCTAAATACCATGTTGGAAGCGATTTCTAATGTTGTATATGCCGGTGCTGTTAGAAATAGGCAATCCAGCGGGGGCAATGGATATTCCAACAGGATCCATTCCGGATTATCGGGTAGAGTACGAAGCAAGGTACCTTGAATATTCAACGAAGCAGGTGCCCAAAATGTTCACCGCATTAGTTATTACAGATTTCAGCACGATGTTCTAAAGACATTCTTACTCGCTTTTGAATAAAATGTGGGGGGGGGGGGGTGTCATTGCTTGGAATGCCTTGATGATCAGTTGGCGAAAATAACCAGGATCTTCAGACTCATGGGCTTTAATATACCGCAAAGGAAGAAATTATGTAGATTCAGACCAAGTGAGCTGCAGGCAAGATACATCTACTTCTTAACCATTTGTTGGATAATTTAGCGTGAGGATTTATTTTGTCCCTTTGTCGTTTGACCTCCTGAGAGACCGAGTGCAGGTCTTTTCAGTCGACGTCCGTGGGCGACCTGCGCGCCGGGATGAGAGATGGAATGGATGAGGATGAATGAAACTGGGCAAGGATGCGGAAGGCAGCGGCCGTGGCTAGTCAGAAGGTACAGTCCCAGCATTTGCCTGGTGTTGAAAATGGGCAACCGCGGAAAACTATTTTACAGAGTGGCCGACGGTGGGGCTCGAACCCACATGTCTACCGATTCAACAGAGAGCTTGATCCCATGACCTAACGCTGCGCTTCAGTGAACGTAGCCACCGGTGTCGGATGCATTAGGATGATTCCGGATAACTACTGATCCGTGAGGACTGGCCCCATTCTGTTGACGTCACATTACTAATCGGTCGCTCAATGGCACGTTCTCCAAGAATTGTGGGAGTTAAAACTCAAAACATTTGAAGCTAGCGTGCTGCCGTCAGATGGTCCTTGAGGAAATATAGTCCGATTAAGTATTCCCCCAAGGTCCCACGCCTGATATTTACACCCCACTTCATTTGAAATTCATCCTGCCTTAGCCAATGGGGATTACCCGTGCTCCTAATGTACACTTCACAAAAATGCAATATCATTGGTCAGTCTGCGTAATTCCCATAGACTAAATATTAGTCGAACATTGAAATAACGTGTGTATAAATGCTAGTGTAATATTGCAGATGATACGGTGAAAACAATAGACGACCGGCTGTTGTTAGTATTTTGTGCAAGAGTCCGTGTATTAAAATGTCCGTCCTAAACAGGCTCAACATTTCAATGAGATTTTATTGAAACATCTCTAACAGGAGGAAAGTTTTCAATAGTCCCAGTTAACCTCAATTGTTATTCAAGGTTTCGGAACGTATTAGTAAACAACAGTCATCATTGATGACACAGCTGGTGATACAGGCTTTGCGAATGGAATGGGTTCTGCCTTGCTTCTCCATAACTTAGTTACATATAAACGTACTCGGATTTGGAATACATGTTAACTGAATTAATAACTGTTTTCATATGATCTGTTAGGTGTGGATAAACATAGTAAAATGGGGCTCGATTTTCCATTCAAAACGGTTGCATAAGTTTGGGTTTGTGTCACTACACTACCGATTCTCCGATACTGCAGGTGACAAGAATTGCACCGATTCATCTACAAAAACAATATTTCTGAAACTCGCCAGAAAAGTAGTAGTAAAGTACGATCTTTCTACATCCAAAAATAAGAGCTATGCTAGGGTTTTCAATCATGCTTTACGGTGATCATTTTACTTTCTGTCATTAATGATCACGAGGTTTAAGGTAATAATTTGGTCGTATTAATGTACATGTTCTGTTTCAGGAAGGAATAGTATGAGTGGTTGTGGAATGGTCCGTAGGATTGAGAGGGACATCGCTCCTTCATTGTCCCAATTTACATTGCTGAAACACAATAATATGTGATAGAATACTGCGCAAAGCCACCATCTAAAATCTATAAAAAATTCAAATTGACAATTGACATGCGCTGCACATGTAATTTCGAAATATGGCAAGAAGATAGGTTTAAAAAAGTGCTCCGCTTCTCTGAAGGCACACATCCCTTTACTTTTTATATGGCCATGCATAGTATTAAACCATAAAATAGATATTGCAGGATATTATTGAGCAAATACGAAAAATAATATGTGAGTGGAGTCCTGTGCAAAACTTCATTTGCAAAACTCAAAATGCTATGACCAGAACCAGCACCTTGAATATGTTTTGTCTGTCTGTCTGTTAGGTAGTCAGCCCGAAGGCTGGTGGGATCCTCAAAAAGCACCGCCGTTAGTTTATGTGGGTTGATACCCACAAAAACCCGAGGCAGTGCTATATTGAGGCGTACTAGGCAAGATGAGGAGTGAGATAGTTTGCCATTGCATTCCTCACTGAGTCAGAACAGCAGTACTAACCCTGTGAGTAGAACCTTTCACAGCATCCACGGGCACTGAATGTTTTGTATTAAAACCAATTAATCCCTTTCCAATTAATTTTACCTTCTGCCGTAGGCGCATGCCCATTTACCTGATACAATTATTACGATGGTGTGCAATTTTAAATTAGACCAATCACGAGGTTATTAATCAACTGGTGCGAAACTTAGTAAAAGTGAAGACTTAAGGTGGCCACACACGTAACTGCAAACTTGACATTCATGCATGATCAATCTTTTTGTGGAAGCAGGCTTTAGCGTCTGTAGGATAATTCTGCGCGAGCATTTTAATTTTAAAAACAGCTTGAAGATGGATTGAACTAAAATCATGCAAGCTTGTACAAGCTGCGTTTGCCCTAGCGAAACGGAGCGTGTGTACCAAGGATATGCCAGTTTGTTCAAGCAAACGTCAGTCGTGAGTGAGCTCAACAGGTGGTGACATCATTTGGACCATGTCTAGTGATCTGAAGGTCAACCGTCAATAACCATTGTTCGCTACTGACTAATAGCTGACTGTTCTTAACAAATACCATACTTCCTTCATCACTCCACGTGAATTCCAAAGTCCCGCCCTGGCTGCTAGCTCGCATGTCACGCAGGTGTCAAGTATCCAATGTCGCACAGTTGCACACAGTTCTCTCCAGTCTCAGCGGCTACGGTGTAGAGTTGGCAACACTGTGCCTTATGCTAGGAAAGCCTTGGCTACCCACAGACATGGAATGTAAACAGATGCGCCCATGATGGTATTCTTCCTTTTAATTAAAGGTGTTGCCAGTGACAAAAGGTTGAGATAAGTTTCTTCACTCATTCTGATATAATTATGCCAATCACGCAGATATATCTTCAATTCACTCAGCAAATTAAGGTGGGGATAGGTATTTCTCATCAATAACCACTCTTTGCACCACACATAACGCTTCTTCTTTCGCGTTTTCCTCTTGTGGACAAGGCAAATCCATAGCGAGGGCATTGTGCAAGCGCCAACAAGCGCATACTTGTACCGTGTGGGAAATTTTGCAATCCTGTAAAAATGATTGATCATGCATGCTAGTCAAGCTTGCAGTTACGTGTGTAGCCATCTTTATAAAAGAGATAGCGCTTGCACAAGCTTACCGGACGAAATATTTCACAGAACCACCATCTTGTATCTATAAAATATTTAAACGATCAACAGATGATGAAAATAGCATCAAAATATGCACACTATTAAACCATAAAATATATAGATATTTCAGGATATTATAGAGCAAATACGAAAATAAATATGTAAGTGGAGTTCTGTGCAAAGGACTTCATTTGCAAAACTCAGAAGTCAGAAACCGCATTTATGAGAAGCTTACGGCACTAAAGACTACATTTTCAGAAGTGGCTTGATTATAAATGGCAAACATTCATTATATACCAAATGTAGTGGTTTGGCCTAACCTTGGGTAATGGTAATTGTAAAATGACCAATTATTTTAGCAGTCACACAATCTCATACTAAGGATAGTCTGCTGGGGACTTAAGTTTTCGGGTTCCCAAAACGTTATTGGAAATAACAGATGCGTACATTTGTACTGTAAAATTAATTATAGGGCACCGTTGGATAACACTGTATAGGTGTGAGTTGTGTGTTAAAGTTGGGTTTCTCTCATTTTCCTTCTTTACCTGTGCATACTAACACTCTTCTCACAAAATGCAAGTAAATGATGCAAGAAATCATCACACATATTCTACTGATTTAAACTGCATAGCTACATAAAAGGAAGCTACTAATGGGTCATTTAATTTCAAAATACAGTAATATCAGACGATTTGTTCATTATGGAACATCTTGCTGTCTCCGTGCTCTTTACTTGATGATTGGTACTTGCTAGCCACTAACAGGCCCTGAAGAATAATTTCAAAGCATTTCATTGGTCTTTAATATGCAGCATGGACAAAAATCTGAAAATAGATTTACCACTCCAAATATTTCTGGAACTATTGTGGAATATTACTGGATTACAGCATTTCTTTTCAATTACTGTTGCTTGAAAGATCAATAATATACTGCTACATACCTTGGTCATAAGTCCATTAAAAGTTTTGTCATTGCGCAATGTCCTCGTAAATTATCATATTCGGGGACTCACAAAGAATGAACGTTGTCTTCACTGAACGATGTTTGACTTCGTGGCCAAGAGAAGGGATTCCGAAATGACTTCATAATACCTTAATACTTTGGTACAAGGGTCCTTTGGTTCTATTCCCAGCCGGGTAGTGGGATTTCATTTTCCCTTAACTCGGGGAATGAGTGTTTGTGAGTAATTTCATCCTCATTATGACATACTAGTTACCTCCGGATGACAACTCTATTGTTGTTTGAGTCTTCAGTCTATTGACTGGTATGATGCAGCCCTCCATGCTTCCCTGTCCTCAGCTAATCATTTCATCTCTACATAGCTACCACACCGTACATCCGACGCAATCTGTTTAACATATTCTAACCGTGGTTTACCCCTACAGTTCTTATTCACCACCCTTCCTTCCATAACTAACTTTGTTATTCCTGGGTGTCTTAGTATGTATCCTTCCAACCTATCCCTTCTTTTCATTAGCAGTCGTCAGAATCATCTCTCCTCTCCCAATCGTCTTAATACCTCTTCATTTGTTACCCTATCTACGCATCAGATTTTCATCATTCTCCTGTAACACCACGTTTCAAACGCTTCAATGTTTCTCTTTTCTGCTGCCTCAACAATCAAGTTTCACTTCCATATAGTACCACGCTCCAGAGAACGGATTCAGAAATGACTTCATAATACCTTAATATATATTCGATGTCAACAGATTCCTTTTCTGTTGAAATGCTTTCCTTGCCTATGCTAACCTACGTCTAATATCCTCTTTGCTTCGTCCATCACTGGTCATTTTGCATGCTATGTAACAGAATTCTCTACTTCCTTTAGATTTTCACCTGCCAATTTGACGTCAATAGGGGTTTATGACTCCTTTCAGCTGCATTCCAGTATTTTTGTTTCACATTTATTAATATTCATCATGAATTCATTCCTCAAGACAGAATCCATACCATTTAAAATCTCATTCAAATCCACTGGTGTGTCGGCTAAGATGACTATGTTATCAGCAAATATCAGAGTTGAAATTATTTCTTCTTGTATCTTTACTCGTACTTCCTATTTTTCTCCAATTTCCTTCATTGCTTGTTTAATGTATAGATTGAAAAATATGAATGATAAGTTACCGACTTGCTTTACACCTTTCTGAATACCGGCTTCTCTCTCGGGTCCTTCGACTCGAATAATTGCTGTCTGGTTTCTGTATGGATTATAGAGCACCCTCCTATCCCTGTACTTTATTCCAATCGTTTTCAAAATGTCAAACAACCTACTCCAATCAACGTTATCAAACGCCTTTTCTAAGTCTACAAATACCATGAACGTTCTCTTACCCTTCTTATTCCACCTTCCAAAATCAGCCGAAGACTTAGTACAACATCCCTTAATCCTACGATCCTTATGAAGCCAAACTGGTCTGTTTCTATGTTTCTCTCTGCCTTTCCATCCTTTTGTAAATTATTCCAGTCAGGATCTTTGAAGCATAAGAGATCAAGCTGATTATCTGTCATCTCCTGTTTTCTTCGGTATAGGGAAGATAACATTCTTCTTGAAATCAGAGAGTACCTCACCTGTCTCATAAATTCTACACACCAAGTAAAATAAAATGTTCAGACCTTCATCACCTATGCAGCATAGCAACTCATTCAGTACCAGTATACCTTATATGCCTGGTGCTTTGTTCCTGCTTGAGTCTTTCAATGCTCTGTCAAATTCTGATCTCAATATCAAATCTCCTTTCTCATCATCATCACCAATTTCCTCTTCCCTATCCATTCCATGTACGCCATTATTATCTCAACCTATCCTTGCCTATTTGTAATGGGTGTTCCATCTGAGTCCTTTATATTACAGCACTTAGTTTTCCTTTCCCCAACACTAATCTTAATCCTTTGATAAGCTGTATCCACTTTTCCTAATTGAAGGCAATTTTCTATACCTGCACATTTCTCCTCCAACAAATTCTTCTCTTCCTTCTTAACTTCACTGACAATTCTAAATGAATGAAAATCCACAACCTGCTTCCAGTCTCCGACCGGGTCAGGAATGGAAGGAATGAAGCCCCCATCTAGCGGCGAGGATATGAACTGTGCCGACTGCCGAGGCCTGACGCACTCCTCTGGGGCAATGATTAAATGAATGACAGATGAAATGAAATGATAGTGGAGAGTGTTGCTGGAATGAAATTTTGACAGGGAAAACCGGAGTACCCGGAGAAAAACCTGTCTGCCTCCGTTTTGTCCAGCACAGATCTCACATGGAGTGACCGGGATTTGAACCACGGACTCAGCGGTGAGAGGCCGGCGTGCTGCCGCCTAAGCCACGGAGGCTTCACTGACAATTCTAAATAAATAATGTTATTTGTTTTACGTTCTATTTAAGTACTGAAGCTTCTAGCGACGCCAGAGGGGGATCATTAACGTGCCGTAAAATGTACTGACACGGCTCCCTCGAATTTGCGCACCCTCAAATGCCAACTGACTGCATCAGGATTCGATCCAACTCTTAAGACCTACACCAGGCATCTCCGGAGGCAAAAAGCAATTTATATTGCTTAGTAAACGCTGATAAAATAAAATACGAACCTGAATGTTGAGAGTTAAATGCATGTGAAAAAACTACGATCTCGGAGTGATCTGAGTTTCTGGGGTGTATGGTTTAGTTTCCTTCAAAATGTTCTACCTTAGTACCACAGCTTGTTCGGTAGACGAGCGTAATATAATGTATCTGCTCGTGTGCAATATTTAGTGGGAGAGCATCTAGGCTTCCATTCATACGTGAGATGGGCTTTTACTGTGTCTTATATTATTCAAGCTAACACTCGAGTGTTGGTTAGTCTGCGCCCAGAGGACACAGAATATATATACAACTCCAGCAGACTATCTCAGAGGGAAAAAAACACGCTGTAGTTCTCTAGTATTCTCCTCCATAAGTTTCAATCAAGTGTTCATTCAATATGCTTCCATACTGAATGGCCATTGCTCATACAACTATATTTAGCCTTTTCTTTTATAAATGAAAAAATAGTCTTATGAGATCACCATTTTCCCGTTTGTGTGTGTGTATGTGTATGTATGTATGTGTGTGTGCGTGCGTATGTGTGTCCCTGATATGGTCTAAACGGCTGTAGCGATTTTAATGAAAGTTTGTAGGGTCATAGTGTTATTTTATGCGACCCAGACCGTGCCCTTTACATTTTATGACGTCTCATCAATCCAACATTGCGTATATGTGAAATATTTCATCGGCATTATATGTCTTCGAAACTATTACTCATATCCTGCAGAAATTTTTACGGTGATAAAAAGCTAGAAGTTCACTCAAGTGACAATCAAAAACCTACTAAGTACAAAACGAACATGGCAGCCGAGAGATGTTTAAATATTTAAATAGGCTTTTCTCGCGATTAAACCATCTGAGCTTAGTGAAACATAGTACAGCAAATGTGTGTATACAATATAATCAACTGGCATCTAATTTATTTCAATTGTTTACATAACCACAAGATGGCGGCTGTGCGAAATTTTAAAATCTCGCTTTTATGTATTGTGTCCTAAACATGCGATTGAAGTTAGAATTATACACCTACGCAATGATCTTCATTTTGTAGTATATAACTCTATGGACTACATATATAAAAATCCAACATTGCGTCCATCCTAAATATTTAGATGGTTCTCAATATCTACGAATCTATTACAGCAAACAAACTAATTGTTTTATGTCGATAGAGGCACTTAACATAAGTACGAAATATGAAAATAGGCTATTTCTCTCTTCACGGTACTACTTCTTTACTTTATTGTAGCCTGACTTATTTTCAAATGCTCTCATAAGCTGCTACACGGTGTGTTGCCGGGCTAAACTTTATTGACATATTCATTGCAGGTTTCATTAATATTTGAAGGACCATTTAAATGGTTATTCACATACCGGAACAAAATCATATTGTACGCTGTTTTACAGAGAATTGGAAGTGTGGTAGAAGCAAGTCCATTGTCATCGGAGTGATAAACCAAGCATGAAAGAGTATTTTAGATATAGTATAATTGCCTTCAAATTGATGGTTAGGTTAACCCACTCTGAGGATCCTTCAATGTACAGTAATATTTGATACGCTCCACTCCAGTAAAATACTGGTAAGGTACTGCCCCCGTAAAATGAATTATTTGGGATGAAAATGGGAATATTTTTCGAAGCCCATGATAAAATTTAACCCAGCAATATCGAGGCTGGAAGTTGGCAGAAACCAGTCTCGTGGCGACGTCGAGCAGGAGGGAATTTCCGTCACGTGATTATAATGCGCAATTGAAGGTTCGAGAAGCTTATAATCGGCCTAGCAACAGCGAACCATCCCAGGAATTGTTCAAACATTGTTATAAATTATCCGATTGGATATGAGCCTACAGCCAATAAGAAGAAGTTTTAGAGGAGACGGGAGTTCCAGCAACTACATTTCATGGATATTTTTCACATTTAAGCCCCATGAGAGTGAATTTATGTAATGGCATAGTAAAGAAAATTATAATAAAATATTTGAGGTATTTTATAAGTCGACAGCAGGTCGCAATTCGAAGGAATAACCAATTTGCTAGAGCCCGCTCAAATTTTCGAGGGAACGAAAAAGGCGGCCAGAATCGGTGACTTGGAGGGGAGACGCCAAGCATATAGGCTCTTGTTCATTTGAAGTTGGAACTGATCAGACGTGTTTTGACGGGAGAGATAGGAGTCCCGAGTGCATCACCAAGTTCGTGAAAGGTCGACTCGTGGAGACGCGGTATCGTGACGCTAGGAGTAGGAGATTACCGCGCCAGTAAAGTTAGAGAAGTTGCGAGGAATATAAATACCGCAATAACTTCGAACTGATCAACTTCAGAAACATTATTTCTACTACAGATTATAGCATACAATCTTGTGAAGTATATTACGAACTTTTATTGCATTCGGAAAAATATTTTGGGAGATATAAACATTTTTGTGAAGAGTTTGAAAAGTGTCCGAATCCAGCGCTATAAAACACATTTGTTCGAGAAGACTACAGCGAATGCACAGATTCACGTGAGTAACAGTGAGTGTTAGCATTGCTAGTGAGGAACTTTATGTTAACACCAGTATGATGACGGTGTATTCTCAACAGAAGAACATTATTAAGTCTTATAATATGATTACGATTATGGACTAAATTAGTAAGTGCGCCAACGGCTAACCACACCCGTCCTTCCCTGAAGCGCTTGTGCCACGCCTTGACCCTTGCAAGGGACATGCAGTGTTCATCCTACACTTGTGATATTCGGCGATGAATATCCGTTCCCCCTACTCCTTTCGCTGTCAGAAACCGAACAACACCTCTTTGCTCTTCGGTTGACGCCTCCATGTCACTGTTTGCAATGCGACTGGCAGCGTTGGACGATTGATGCATGCTGCTGCTCGCTTTGTATCGTCACGTGACATGCACTCGTGCCTCTAGCGACGGGCTGTGACCTCTCACGCTCTGGTCGGAACCACATCTCGTTACACACGCCACGATTAGCCCATGAAGTCACCGGTTTGCGCATTCCAGCCTCCGGCTCGTGACTTTTTGAACGCACCTTATAAGATATCACCCATGGTTTTTAAATCATTTAGCAAACCCCACCCCCTTTGTTTACGGATAAGACTATATTTTAACAAAGACATAGTTATGACTACATGAAAAAAATTGAAAAACAAAACAACAAATATACTATTTAAAAAATTAAATGTTAAACCCACTCACTCACCTACCCCTCACCGTATTTGCCCAAATGCTAAATAACTAATGACAAGTACTAGTAGTATTATTTTACAGACTCACACACACACACATAGGTACACTTTTGTTTAAGCTTACACTGTTCTAATTCCATACACACATGTCATTTTAAGGAAAGCAACCGCTATATATATTTTTTCCCTAAAGGACATTTATTCTCATACTTGTCCACCCAAGAAACCTTTAACATCTACATAAACTATAAAAGTAAATACTATTTTTACAAATTTACAATGACTAGCATAAAAATTAGGATCTTTTTCAAGGCTTTGTTTTGAAAACAAAAAGTAACGAGGGTATAGGTTGTTTATACTATTTACAATTACTAATATTTACAATGTCTATCATAAATAAAATAAAAACTATTAAATATACTATCAATGAAAAAGCTATTTTACAACACCATATAACAACAACAACAAAATCACACACTCTCCTTGTTGTCATAGCCCCATGGCACGCTGCAAAGCAGGTCATCAATCCGCTCGCGTTTTTTTAATCTAATAAGGCAAGAGTTTGTTTCATTTGTTTAACAAGATACAATTCGTGGTTCCTAGATTGTATTCTGCACTGTGTATGCATCATAGCTTTAGCTGTCTGTAAAAACTCCAGGTAGTCATCGACATGAAGAGATTTTTCCACAGCCTTACTTATACCCTTTGCTTTTTTGCTTCCTTGTCATCTAATGTGCGATAAGCATATCTTACATGCTAGTCCGACAAATTCTGTCATAATCAAATCACCACATTCATCTCTTAATACTCCCATTTCCTTCTTGTTCTTAATAGGAAGCTCAAACTTATTGTCAACGCTGTAGCATGTGGTATCGAACCAGTCACAATGTTCCTTAATCACGACATAGGGGTTGCAGTGGCGGATGTGATAAATGAATGAGTCCATATCCATATACAAGAGAGATACATCCTCAAATTTGTTGTTTTTTCGTCTGGCTGCGTGGCTCAGGGGTAACGTTCTCGCTTGCTGAGCCCAAGGTTGCAGGTTCGAAACCTGGCGCAGTCAGCTGGCATTTGAGGGTGCGCAAATGCGAGGGAGCCGTGTCAGTACATTTACTGTCACGTTAAAGATCCCCTTCGGGGCAAAATTCCGGCACCCCGGCGTCTCTGAAAGCCAGTGTAGTTAAAAGGGACGTAAAACCATTAACATTATATTATTAAATTGTTGTATGCCAAACTCGTAGGGGAATCGATACATGACTGATTTGGAAAAGTTTAAAATGACTTGACCCAAGTAAAAGGGCTTATCCATGGTCACGATGGTCTTAATCATTTGAATAGTAGCCAAATTCTCATCGATAATTTTCATTGATTTGAAATTTGGCTGGGCAATGAACCGCTGGGCACCATAACGCCCCTCCCAGACATTCACCAATTTAATGCCACGGTATTTGCAGACATTTTCCATGGACTTGCCATAGATACAGTTGTTCATCAATTTTAAAAAATCAAACTGGTGTGTTGCCATTTGTCGTTCCTCTGTGTTGAATCGAATGTATGGCTCAAGCCATGCTTTTTGGGCAAAGGAAATTGTTACGTGCATTGCCCGTACCAACGTTTTCAAATATGTATCTTCCCTGTATACAGGTGTTCCTTGACATTTTGAAACGACCGCCTGGTGACTTGATTCCGATTTTGAACACGAGATGGCAGCTGCTGTCGGACTTCGGCGCTGCTAGCCGTGGTTCCTTCTTCACCACTAGAGTGAGTTGGTGGTGCCTTATAAACTCATCCTATTCCAATCATATTTGAAGGCTATTATTATCCTACGTCATGAAACAAAGGACTGTGTATACATGATACCGCCAAATTAATTACTTAATAATCACATTGTTGCTTGATGTGTCAAGCTGTGTTTGGACAATTAAATTAACATGAATGCAATGCTGTTTTTGACTGGAGATTCACCGCCATGTTGTCATACGGCTGTCGTCAAGAAATCAACAAGGGAGTTGGTCGAAAAAGTTATTGCCGTGCCCGGGGGCATGTCCTCCTGACCTCCTCGAAATATGGATATACGATAAAAGGGAATTGCCTGTGCTCTTCAGGCTATTATTTCATCGTTTCGCAGTGAAGAAGAAATTCGGATTGTAATCGCATCTCGATGCAGACCTGTGCTTGTGAGACCAAAACGGCGCATGGCTGGGTGGGCCATTTTCAGGCAATTTAGTGCCGTATAATATTTTATTTAAATTGTGTGTGAATTATTTTATTTTTATTGTGTCTCCAATGAGAAGTTTTTAAGGTAAGTAATGTTATTCTAAATTTTTATATATTTTGTTATGGGAGCTCCAACGTTGGCCTTGTATAAATGTTTGATCTTGTGTTTTGTTTCGCCTGGTAGGCCTAATTTATTTCTGTTTTAATAATGTTACCAGATATATATTAATTTCGTTATTTTTTCTTCGTACCTTCTGGAGACACATTTCTAAGTTTATTTTACGTTTTAAGTTATTATTTATTTTCTTTTGGCAATCTTGGGATTGGCATGTTATTAATCTGTTTTACGATCCGATGGTCCAGCCTCATGTTAATAGTATTTAGATGTAATTGTTTTCCTCTTTTCTTTTCTCTCCGGTGATTTTAAAATTAATTTAATGCTAATTATTTGCCGTAATTTCGATTTGACATGTGGTCGTCTGCTCCGGTGGCCATGTTTGTTTTGCTTTTGTTTGGCCCGAGTGCATTGTTGTCTTGGAGTGCAGTGTCTTGGCGTCGAGCGGTAAACTTAAACGTGTTGTGGTGTTAGCTTAATATGCTCTTGTTAATCTTGTTGGTTTAACCTTATGATTTTGGTGAATGTTCTTGTGTTTTTCTTAGTCACGAATATCGGGAATTTCTTAATTGATCATATTTTATTTTATTTATTTAATTTTAAATTTTTCGTTTTATGACGTGGCCTGGATCTCTGCATGTCGGATCGGTATTGCATTCCCTTGTAAATTATCAAGCCCTTTCTCATTTAATTATGCCTGTAATTTTATTTTAATCTTTGGGCTTTAACATTTTAATTTTAATTTAATCCTTTTCTTTTTTTGCTTTGCAAGCAAGCATGTTCTGTTTTCTGGTGGAGGTGTTCTTTAAATTTTAACAATTTTTTTTTTTTTTAATTTTTAAGCAACTGTTGTGGCATTATTTCGTCGGCGACAATTCCATTAGTTATTGGGGGGTGTCTGTAGAATAGTCTGTGCGTTGTCCCCTTCTCCACCTTCCTTCCACCCCCTTTGGTGTTCTTCTGTTGGACATGTCATCTGGAGGTGATTTTGCTGTGGAAGCGATGCGGACCTCTGAAGACAGGTAAGTAGGCCCATCCACCCTGGCCATCCACGTGTCATTTTGGTAGCAGACCGACCTCGAGTTAGCTTCCGTAACTATCCCCTCCTCAATACCCGCAGGCTCGATTTATGGACCCTTCTAGTGCTGATGGAGCGGTTGTTGATGAGATGTGTCATGTCAGTGCACTTGATGTTATTTAAAGCTATTCCTTGTCGTTTGTTTAATTTCATATTTGCCTCTGAATATCCATGTGGTGAGATAACAGTGACCGGTTCTGAGCGAGGTGTTTGCTGCTGTATTTTATCCTGTTTGTATGCAACATTCCCACTGAAAAAGATGCTCGGTAAGTGGCTGGCATGTGTTCTTGGCATGGGGAATGTGGATTTGTTAATATTCTGATAGCCTACAGTGAAGGCATCGTGGAGCCCTGTCTGATGCTTTTCGCCAGGTGTTTTGTGCAAATTTTTGTAATTTAGCTTCCTGTTCTCGAGCCAAGCTGGCGGTGACGTCTGCAGTTCTGGGCAGCATTGTGCATGATTTTGTGTAGTATTGTGGCGGTGTTCGAGTGTCAACCTAATCTATGGTGTTGGTAATTGGTAGTTATGGTATTGTTGTGAAAGTGTAAACTGTCCTCGTAATTCCTAAAATTTGTTTCCCTCTGTATTGTCTGTCTGCATTCTGTGTTTTTCAAAATGGCCGATTTCGATTTAATTGACTTAAGAGATAACCTTGAGAATTTGGTGAGTTCTTCTGGGGTTGAACGTGAATCACCTACGTTTACTAGGTCAGAGGTTTTGGGATCGATTACTAGTAGTAGTTTGCCTGCCCCTCTGTTGCCTGCTTCTGGCTCGTCCATACCTCTTAATCCTGCATACGGTCATTCTTCTCATGTTAGGTCACCTAATGATTTCCTGGGTCCTGCCGACCCATTGCATCCCAGTTCTTTCTCTAGCAATGTAAATGTTTTGTCTCCTGTAGAGGGTGTGCGAGCGGGCTACCCTGGTAACAATGTCTCTTTTCCAAATGCTACATACTCGCCTACCGTTAATTATGGGTCGATTCCTCATCCTATTTCTAGTTTCTTAGCTAAGTTGAAGAGTTTCAACCTAGATGACGTTACCCAAGTGGTCCTATTTTTAAAACAAGTGGTCGAATTGGGTAACCATGCCTCGATTTTTGGGATGTCGGAAATTTAGATTTTCCAACTTTTGTATCCTGTTGCATCCGGTATGCTGCGCGATAAGCTGATTGAAGCTATCCACCTCCGCATGTCCTTAGCCATGTTTATTAGGGAAGTGTTGTGGTTTTTTGTCCCTGCGAGTGCCCTTAGTACGCTCGAGCAAAAGTTCTTGTATCGTGTCCAAAGGTTGGACGAGTCCTTTAGCGACTATGTCAGTGACATCAAGGTGTATGCCCAGGTATTTGCATCCCCTTTAACTGAACGAAAGTTGGTGTCATCGATTGTAAATGGGTTTTCGCCTCAATATAGGTCATACATGACTATGTGTACCAGGCCTTCGTCATTTGTCGAGCTAAAACAGGTAATTATAGAGGCTATGGCTGTGAAACATGCAGAATCCCTTCGTGTAGCTAATGTTCCTCCTCCTTCCTTGATGTCTTGTCCCCCTCCTTCCTTGATGTCTCGTCCGCCGCCTAAGGTTTTGTTCCACCCAAGACCCAATATTAAGTGCCACACGTGCGGTGGCGTGGGACATGTTAAGAAGGTGTGTCCGAGTAACCAGGTTGTGTATCGCCAATGACGAAATGTTGTGGAGACCAATTCGGATGTTACTTCTAAGGATATTTCTGTGCATGAGAGTTTGGGAAAACCGTGTGAAGTTTCTGGTCGCCCTACTAATGAAAATCTTGATAACTCGTTGAAAACTAAATCTTCACGTGCTAATTCTGCTTATGTCGCTGACCTACCTAACCTGTCGGTGAGCAATGTCGTGGCAAGTCAGCCTAATTCTAAACATAATGTGAAACCTGTGGTGCGGGTGTCCTCGTCATCTACTTGTAATCGTTTAAGAGTGAGTAATGATTTTTGAATTTCTCCTGTGGCTAAAGGAATGTCCCCGTTTATTGAAATTTGTGTTAATGACGAGCCCGTTTCTGCATTGCTTGATTCTGGTAGTGTCGCATCCTTTATAAGCGAGGACTGGTTTTCATCTAAGAAGAGTGTTTGCTAATTTCCTGAGTTAGAGCCTAACAATGAATCTTTTATTTCGGCAAATTGTTCAAACTTAAATATTTTGGGTAGTATGACAGTCAAAATCCATATTCTAAATTTTTCTTGGAAGTTTAAATTTTTTGTTGCCAGAAATCTTTCTTGTCCTGTGGTAATTGGAGCTAATTTCATGTCACACGTTGGTATGCTTCTTGATTTTGGTGCTCGCAACTTATGGTTTAAGTTTAATCCGCAGAGTAAATTATCATTTAACCCGGTTTTATCTTCTCCTGCTGTCAATTCTGTTAGTGAATCTATGACTATTGAGGATCTCGATCTGGAAAATTTAACGAGTCTTCAAAAGGATGCCATTAAGAGGTTATGTCAGGAGTATAGTGATGTATTTACGGACAAGTTGGGTGTAACCCATTTGATGGAATACAAGATTGAGCTAACCGATTATGTGCCGGTGCGTTCCAGCCCGTATCGACTTGCCCCGCCCAAGATGGTTGAACTTCGGAAGATTATCGATAAGATGTTGGAAGAAGGTGTAATCCAACCTTCTATCTCGGCCTACTCATCCCCTGTATTCCTTGTGCCAAAACCTAACGGTGGTTTTCGGCGGGTGGTCGACTATAGGGCTCTTAATCAAAAAGTTGTTTTGCAATCCATCCCTTTGCCGGACCTTCATACTTGTTTTAGTTGGTTTCGCAACGCGAAGGTGTTCACGATCCTCGATTTAAAGTCTTCTTACTTCCAAATTCCCCTCTCTCCAGAATCCAGGCATGTTACTGATTTTTCCACTGACTGGAACCTGTTTGAGTATGCCCGTGTCCCATTTGGCCTATCCACCGGAGCCGCTGTGTTGAGCAGACTTCTGGGCAAGGTGTTTTCAGAAATTAATTCAAGTTTGTGTACCACTACCTTGACGATGTGGTGATCTATTTTGAGTCCTTCGAGGAACACGTTGATCATCTGAAAGTTGTACTTCATCGGTTGCGTGACGCTGGCCTTACCGTCAAATTGTCCAAAGTTTCCTTTGCCAAGCCCAAAATTTCCTTTTTGGGACATATTGTTTCCGAATCTGGTATCTCCGTGGACCAGTCTCGTACGCAGGTCATCAGAGATTTTAAACCACCCAAGAACGCCAAGGGTGTTGCTCGTTATATTGGTATGGTGAACTTCTTCCGTAAGTTCATCAGTAATTTTGCCGACCGTGCTGCTCCTCTAAATCAATTATGCAAAAAGGCTGTGAAGTTTGAATGGGGTCCCTCTCAGCAGGCAGCCTTCGAAGATCATAAGCTTGCGCTCTCTAACGGCCCTGTGTTAGCCATTCCGGATTTTCGGAAGCAGTTCATTGTGCAGACTGATGCGTCTGGTCGTGGTTTTGGTTGTGTTCTACTGCAAGAGTCTGATCTGGGTAGGCAACCCGTTGCATACGCTTCTCGTACCTTAACGGACGCAGAGAGGAAGTATTCCATATACGAACTTGAGGGTTTAGCTGTTTTGTTCGCTCTAGAAAAATTCCGTATGTATCTTGAGCACACTAAGTTTCTCCTTGAGACCGATAACCAAGCCTTGAGCTGGGTCTTAGGAAACCCCGTAAAACTGGTAGGATTGCCAGATGGGCAACTAGGATTCTGTCATTCCAGTTCACTGTCCACCATATTCGTGTGTCCGAAAATGCGGTAGCTGATTCATTAAGCCGCATGTATGAGGAAACAGCCGAAGAAGATATTCAAGGATGTGAACCCGTAAACCTTGTATCACCTGTAAATTATGTCAATGTCGTTCTCAGCAATTCCCCTGTGCTTTTTGAAGATGTGAGACGATTCCAGAAAGAAGACCCCTCCTTATCTAGCCTAATTGACTGAATCAATTCTGGTGAAGTGATCAAGCCCTACTCTCTAAAGGATGGTGTATTGTGTTGTTCGTCTCCTCATGACCGTCTACCTAAAATTGTGCTCCCGTCGGTCCTCATTCCGGAAATCTTTCGTTACTACCACGAATCTCCTATTGGTGGCCACCTAGGAGTATTCAAGACCCGAGCTAAAATCAGACAGTTTTTCATTTGGCAAAATATGGATGGCGACATCAGGAGGCTCATTAGAAATTATGCTTCATGTAGTATTAGCAAACCTCCGGCTTCTACTAGGGTTGGCCTGTTGTCATCTGAACCGGCATCTAGACCCATGGAGAGGCTTTTTATCGACTATGTTGGGCCGTTCCCTCGGTCTGGTCGGGGAAACCAATTTGCGGTTGTTTGCACTGACGGTTTCACCCGGTTTAGTTGGATTTTCCCCACCAGACAGGCTACGACCAATTCCGTCATAAAGTGCCTTAATTCCATCTTTTCATCCTTTGGGCCATGTCAGTTCCTGGTATCGGATAATGCCAAGTGCTTTGTATCTCATCAGTTCCGTCAATTCTTATTTGATTATGCTATTTCGCATGTAACCACCACTCCCTATTTTCCTAACCCGTCTCTCGCTGAGCGAGTCAATCGTAATCTCCGTTCTGCTCTGATTGCTTTCCACCACGACGACCATTCCAAGTGGGATTCTAATTTGCATTGGCTCAATTTTGCTTTCAACACCGCCGTGCATGAGAGCACGCAAGCCACCGCTTTTTCGTTAATGTTTTCCTTTATGGCTACTTCTCCGTTGTCTAATCTGTGGAACCTGCACGATCTCCTTCCAGACAGTTTCACGCCCGAGGATATGAGGGTGAAATTCGACAAGGATAGAGAGAATATTAAGGTATCACATAACCAACTTGCCAAGCGACACAATGCCTGTCGCAAGCCAACTGATTTGGAAATTGGAGATGTTGTGTACGTCCGCAATTTCGAGCCCAAGGGCGTCAGTAATCTAGTTTCAAGCAAGTTGACCCCTCGTTTTAAAGGCCCGTGTTATGTAGAGGCATTCCTGACTCCCGTTACTCTGCTTATTAGAAACCCTAAGGCCAACAAAATTTCCAGAGTGCATCTGTCGCACATTAAGCGAGGTGGAGAGGTTTCTAATGAGGAAATGCCACCATAAATTTTGTAAACCGATTGTGTATAATGTAGAGTATCCCTAACCTTCATTGAAGCCTTCAGGCATCTGTTCCTTCTGGATTTTTAATTTAATTGGGTTTAAAAACTTTGCTGGGATACAAACTGTAACCGTTGGGTAATTCCCATTTTATGATAAATTGTAAAATTGAAACTAATTTTGATGTTTTCATAAAAGATGCTAGCATGTAAGTTGGACTCGGTGGGAGACCTAACTCATGGTAACCTCGTTTACATGTTTCCTTGGGAATTTGAGTGGTCATTCCTCTACCGTAGTTCCTTCTAAATGTATAGACATTCAACTCGCATATTATTGAAATGTACTACTAGTTTGTAAAAAAGGTAATCTTGTTATTTAATTAACTATTGTGAGCACGGATCTAGGTCATGGTCAGGATTTTCTTCATTTAAATTCAACCTTGTTTCTCTTTTATAAAATATGTTAAGAAGTAGTAATTTCTGTAAACTTTTCGTAATAAGATTAACTTCTGTTTTGTAAATGGCTGCCCACGCGTCGCATGATATCTGGCACATTGCTTCCACCTACTTCGTTTAAAGCGAACTACATTGGACTTATTGAAAAATGTACCTAACGTGTCTCGGACTATGAAAGCACTGCAGGTGCTGGTGTTCTGCGTTTCTGAAGACTTATGGACACAGTGAAGCGGTTAACTAAGTGGTTTGCGAGGTGATCAATTATCCCTTCACTGATAATCTGACCCTGCACTCTTCCTAACCAAAACGATGCGGTTTCGTCCATCAATTGGAGTTAACTGGTGAACATTATCTTCTGTAAACATGCATGGTGAATCGACTAGTTAAGGAGTACTACCTATGCCTAGGCATATTCGTGAACGTCGTTCACGCTTAAGGGAGGGAGACTGTTACGTGCATAGCCCGTACCAACGTTTTCAAATATGTATCTTCCCTGTATACAGGTGTTCCTTGACATTTTGAAACGACCGCCTGGTGACTTGATTCCGATTTTGAACACGAGATGGCAGCTGCTGTCAGACTTCGGCGCTGCTAGCCGTGGTTCCTTCTTCACCACTAGAGTGAGTTGGTGGTGCCTTATAAACTCATCCTATTCCAATCATATTTGAAGGCTATTATTATCCTACGTCATGAAACAAAGGACTGTGTATACATGATACCGCCAAATTAATTACTTAATAATCACATTGTTGCTTGATGTGTCAAGCTGTGTTTGGACAATTAAATTAACATGAATGCAATGCTGTTTTTGACTGGAGATTCACCGCCATGTTGTCATACGGCTGTCGTCAAGAAATCAACAAGGGAGTTGGTCGAAAAAGTTATTGCCGTGCCCGGGGGCATGTCCTCCTGACCTCCTCGAAATATGGATATACGATAAAAGGGAATTGCCTGTGCTCTTCAGGCTATTATTTCATCGTTTCGCAGTGAAGAAGAAATTCGGATTGTAATCGCATCTCGATGCAGACCTGTGCTTGTGAGACCAAAACGGCGCATGGCTGGGTGGGCCATTTTCAGGCAATTTAGTGCCGTATAATATTTTATTTAAATTGTGTGTGAATTATTTTATTTTTATTGTGTCTCCAATGAGAAGTTTTTAAGGTAAGTAATGTTATTCTAAATTTTTATATATTTTGTTATGGGAGCTCCAATATTGGCCTTGTATAAATGTTTGATCTTGTGTTTTGTTTCGCCTGGTAGGCCTAATTTATTTCTGTTTTAATAATGTTACCAGATATATATTAATTTTGTTATTTTTTCTTCGTACCTTCTGGAGACACATTTCTAAGTTTATTTTACGTTTTAAGTTATTATTTATTTTCTTTTGGCAATCTTGGGATTGGCATGTTATTAATCTGTTTTACGATCCGATGCTCCAGCCTCATGTCAATAGTATTTAGATGTAATTGTTTTCCTCTTTTCTTTTCTCTCCGGTGATTTTAAAATTAATTTAATGCTAATTATTTGCCGTAATTTCGATTTGACATGTGATCGTCTGCTCCGGTGGCCATGTTTGTTTTGCTTTTGTTTGGCCCGAGTGCATTGTGGTCTTGGAGTGCAGTCTCTTGGCGTCGAGCGGTAAACTTAAACGTGTTGTGGTGTTAGCTTAATATGCTTTTGTTATTCTTGTTGGTTTAACCTTATGATTTTGGTGAATGTTCTTGTGTTTTTCTTAGTCACGAATATCGGGAATTTCTTAATTGATCATATTTTATTTTATTTATTTAATTTTAAATTTTTCGTTTTATGACGTGGCCTGGATCTCTGCATGTCGGATCGGTATTGCATTCCCTTGTAAATTATCAAGCCCTTTCTCATTTAATTATGCCTGTAAATTTATTTTATTCTTTGGGCTTTAACATTTTAATTTTAATTTAATTCTTTTCTTTTTTGCTTTGCAAGCAAGCATGTTCTGTTTTCTGGTGGAGGTGTTCTTTAAATTTTAACAATTAAATTTTTCTTTTAAATTTTTAAGCAACTGTTGTGGCATTATTTCGTCGGCGACAATTCCATTAGTTATTGGGGGGTGTCTGTAGAATAGCCTGTGCGTTGTCCCCTTCTCCACCTTCCTTCCACCCCCTTTGGTGTTCTTCTGTTGGGACATGTCATCTGGAGGTGATTTTGCTGTGGAAGCGATGCAGACCTCTGAAGACAGGTAAGTAGGCCCATCCACCCTGGCCATCCACGTGCCAGAAATACCCCTGAGGATTTTCTTCAAAACCAAGCCTTGGGCTAGGCATTGCACCAACATTTGGATATGTATCACATACCGATTTTTGTTGTAAAGTGTGCCCATCAGTTTTTCAATTTTCACTTTACTGTCAGGGGGAACCATTCGCTCTAGGCAAAATGGAAAATCAGCATGTTCCTTAAACGGGGATGATGGATATTCAATATCCACTTCTAACACATATCCACGGCCTGTTTCTCGGCTGGCTGTGTTCACATCAAATTCTGGCACATGTTTATCATTTAGCCAAGAAAATTCCCATAGTGCAAAGGCTGGCGCATGGCATAGTCATACAAATTATGCACGTCGTTGTACATTAAGTACGAATCTGGTTTGTCTTGTGCATAAGAGGGCATGTAGAATTTATTCGCCTCGACATGCCGCTGGTTAAACGACAGAAAGCCACCGCGAATACCCTTTTCAAAGAATAAGACCATGTTTGCAACCGTGAGTAAATCTAAATCCACTTCAGTGTATTTCAATGCTGCATAAAATGACTGGCCAGGACTCGTATAATAGTGAGCAGGGTCAAGACCATAGATGTGTTGACACAACTCATGGAATTTTTCAAACGCATCTGTGAGCAGCTATACATCAAAATTTAGGTAATGCAGAGCATATTCACCTAGCGTCTTGATATCAAACACTCGCCAAACTTGACATGCATGTGCATAGTCTTCATCCGAAACAGTACAACGTGTAAGCTTAGAGTAAAATTTCTCTTGCGGTGGGAGTGTTTTCTGTTTTAACACGTCCCAACTTGCACAGAAATCATACGGGAAAATACCTTTCCGATTGCACAATTAAAAATGCTCAGGATTTTCAAAATGTATTTTCGTGTATTTTAATTCTTCCCCATCGAAGCCATTGACAAGACTATCTAGCGAGGATACCATAAACTTTAAATAATCCAAAAATTGAATGGAAAATTCGCCCAGCCGCCATGTCAAGGCGGTGAAACGCTCATGGTTTTGAGGGATAATGAAAAAACTCCCTTTGTTCACATGACCCAATTCACGAATCAAAAAATTCATATCATAACTAGCCAGATTGTGGAAGAACACACTGATAGATCTTGGAGCTGCGAAATTGACATTACACTTTCTGAGGGCAGCTCCACGAAATTCCCCTGTAAAGTGCGGGTGATCGTGAACAGTGTCTTCAGCATTGACCAGCGGCTTTTCACAAATATGGCATGTGGTGGCATGCTCATACTGCTGTTGCTGTTCTGTAGTTTGGCTCATGGGTACTGGGTTGTCCAATAACCCCTGCACATGGTCCGCCAACTTGACCAGATGATCCAAAAACCATTTTGCACAATCTGGTCATCGACGGGTATCGTAATAGGATGTTGTGGGGTCATAGGAACACACCACGTTAAATCCTAAGGCAAAGGGTTCGTTTTTTGAATGGGTGTGGTTGAGCTGATGGCGGAATCTGGTTCGCATCCCGCCATGGGTGTAGTCAGAGCTTCAAAATCTGCATAGACTACACGTTTGTGAATATTCTTAAACTTCAACACAGCGTACTTTCCTTGTGGCTAAACGAGATTCACTGCTTCCTGAGATAGACAATCTACCCTATGTCGTTCCAAAAGCGTAGGGTTGGTAAAATATTGCAAGCCACGATCACAAATATGTTTTACACCAGCATGCTTGGACACTTGTCTACCTAGCTATCTACTCAAATTCTTAATCAGGCAATAGTGATTCACCTCTCCTACAGACAAATATAAAAGGTGAATGTGATAACGTTTGAATTCTTTTGTAGCATATAAGTGGCCTATAATTTCTTCTTCTCCTTGAATATTCTTAATGTTCACCACGGTTTTCCGGGACTCAATCGCTGGTGTTGTAGCAATATGACGTGGCCCAGCATTCAAAGGGTTGAATTTACAGATATTCATATGAAAATATTGTATTTTTTCCAATGCAAGTCACTGGGTCCTTTTTGAAATTTATCAAATTTTGTTAGCAAGGCTTCCACGACATGGGTTTCGTACATGTTTATAAATTATGGGCTACGAAAATCTCTCGCATTTTTGTACATAAATGAAATTTATCCCTGATTTGCATGTCATTTTCATGTAGACAAAATCCCACACTAACTCCATATTTACTTTCAATGCCTTGTATAATTCCAAAGCCCTATACATTTCCCCCCTAACTACATTAAAACAAGACCATAAAAATTCCTTGTGGATAATACATTCATTACTATTAGCTATTCGGCCTGAGCAAACGCGAGATTTAAAGCATGAAGCAAGAGGGTTCCATGTTAAATTGTTTGCAGTCGTAGAACATACCATTTTTTGTTAAAAAAAATGTCTTACCTCTGTTTTAAATACAGCAATAATTAATAATATCCACAAACTACACCGCTCTTACAGACGTTACTTGTTGGTACTTCTCTCTTTCTCTCTCTCTTTCTGTCTTGCCTGTCTCTCTGTGTGTCTGTAAAATTAAAAAAAAACAATCAATCCATCCATCCATTTCAATCCATCACTTACATTTTTATACATATTCAAAAGTTTATTTTTTACGCCTCACAGGAATTATCTGTAAATCAATTGATTAATCAATCCATTTCAATCCATGACTTACACCGCTATCAACATTAACAAAAAAGTTAAAAAGTTTATCATATTAAAAACAAAACGTTCATTATATCTCGGGTAACATCTATCCCAAACGTTTAACATTAATGCAAAATCAAGCAGTTTCAACATAAATTAGCAAACGAGTAGTATTGTCATCGGCACCTAGCAGCGAACATGGGCACTTGATAGAGCATCCATCACATCTAACCTACACGTTTAACATTAATACACAATCAAGTAGTTTCAACATAAATTAGCAAAACGTGTAGTATTGTCATTAGCAACTAGTAGCGAACATGGGCGCTTGATAGAGCATCCATCACATCTAACCTACACGTTTAACATTACTGCACAATCAAGTAGTGGATTGTAAAACATATCCTGGTGTTGACATAAACTCTGACCACAATCTGGTTGTTATGAAATGCAGATTAAAGTTGAAGAAACTGAAGAAAAGTCAAACGCCCAAGAGGTGGGCAATAGACAGACTGAAAGTGAAGGATGTAAACGAAAGCTTCAAGAAGAGTGTAAAAGAAGGACTAATTAAAAAACCTAAACAAGCTTCAATTGCAGACGAATGGGCACTTTTGGAGAATGAAGTAATAAAATCCGCAGAAGAAATCATTGGTAGGAAAGAAAGAAAAGGTAAAAAACCTTGGATCACTCAGGATATACTAGAATTGATGGACGAAACTCGGAAGCACAAGAATGGAGGAGATGAAAAGGGGAAAGCAGAATACACACGTCTGAGAAATGAGGTTAACTAGAAGTGCAGGGAAGCGAAAGAATAATGGTTGAAAGAGAAATGTGCAGGTATAGAGCATTGTCTGAAATTAGGAAAAGTAGACACAGCTTATCGAAGGATTAAGAATACTTTTGGGGAGAAGAAGACTAAGTGCTGTAATACTAAGGGCACAAATGGAAAGCCTCTAACAGGTAGGGAAGAAAATGTTGAGAAATGGAAAGCTTACATAGAGTGTTCGATAAGGGAAAGAAGATTGATAATCATGTAATGTAAAGGGAGGAGTGAATTGATGAGGATGCAAAAGGAGATTTAATATTGCGATCAGAATTTTACAAATAATTGGAGGACTTAAGCAGGAACAAAGCACCAGGCATAGATGATATACCGTTTGAGTTGCTACGCTGCATAGGAGATGAAGGTCTGATAAGGTTATTCCACATGTTGTGTAGGATTTATGAGACAGGTGAGGTTCCCCCTGATTTCAAGAAGAATGTTATCATCCCCATACCAAAGAAAGTGGGAGCTGACAGATGTGAAGATTGCCGTACAATCAGCTTGATTACTCATGCTTCAAAAATCCTGTCTAGAACAATTTACAAGAGGATGGAATGCCAGATAGATACGGAGTTGGGTGAAGACCAGTTTGGTTTCAGGAGAAATGAAGGAACAAGGGAAGCTGTACTAAGACTTAGGCTGATTTTGGAAGGTAGAGTAAGAAAAGATAAGAGAACGTTTATGGGATTTGTAGACTTAGAAAAGGCTTTTGATAACGTTGATTTGACTAAATTGTTTGACATTTTGAAATCTATTGGAATAAAGTACAGGGATAGGAGGGTGATATACAATCTATACAGAAACCAGACAGCAGTCATTCGAGATGAACGACATGTGAGAGAAGCTGGTATTCAGAAAGGTTGCAACTTATCACCCATACTTTTCAATCTTTACATTGAACAAGCAATTGAGGAAATTGGAGAAATATTTAAAGTGGGAGTGAAGATTCAAGGATAAATAATTTCAACACTGAGATTTGCTGATGACATCGTCATCTTGGCCGACACGCGTGAGGATTTGAATGAGTTTTTGAGTGGTATGGACACCGTCTTACGGAGAGAATACATGATAAAAATTAATAAATGTAAAACCAAAATATTGGAATGCAGCCGAAATAAATCAGAAACCTCTATGGACAACAAATTGGCAGTTGAAAAGCTGAAGGAAGTAGGAGACATCTGTTACTTAGGAAGCAAAATAACAAGTGATGGACGAAGCAAAGAAAATATAAAACGTAGGTTGGCTCAAGCAAGGAAAGCATTTCTACAAAAAAAAAAAAATCTGTTGACATCGAATATAAATTTAGGTATTAGGAAGTCATTTTTGAAAGCCCTTGTCTGGAGCGTGGCGCTCTATGGAAGTGAAACTTGGACTCTTCGTGCAGTAAGAAAGAGGAGAATTGAAGCATTTGAAATTTGGTGTTACGGGAGAAAGATGAAGATCAGATGGGTAGATAGGGTTACAAACGAAGGGGTATTAAGACGAGTGGGAAT
Source organism: Meconema thalassinum (assembly GCA_946902985.2). Classification (NCBI taxonomy): domain Eukaryota; kingdom Metazoa; phylum Arthropoda; class Insecta; order Orthoptera; family Tettigoniidae; genus Meconema; species Meconema thalassinum. Next base: position 759,306,909 of record OX336389.2, read on the forward strand.
GGAGAGATGTGTCTGGCGACTGCTAATGAAGAGAAGAGATAGGTTAGTAGGACACATACTAAGACACCCAGGAATAGCAAGCATAGTTATGGAAGGAAGGGTTGAGGACAAGAACTGTAGGGGTAGACCAAGTTTAGAATATGTTATACAGATTGCCTCGGATGTAGGGTGTGGTAGCTATGTAGAGATGAAACGATTAGCTCAGGACAGGGAGACATAGAGAGCTGCATCAAACCACTCAAAAGACTGAAGACTCAAACACACACGTATTTTCAACATAAATGAGCAAACGAGCAGTATTGTCATTGACACTTAGTCTTAAACATGGGCATTTGATAGAGCATCCATTACATCTAACCTACACGTTTAACATTACTGCACAATCAAGTAGTTTCAACATAAATTAGCAAACGAATATTATTGTCATTGATATCTAGGTGCGAACATGGACACTTGATAGAGCGTTTATCACATCAAACCGATACCTTTAGTTGTGAAATAAGGTACTCATCTTTATTAATAATGTATTCAACGGCTGTCACTGACTGGACCACATACAACACTGTGCTAATTGCGACAGGTAAAAACCAATTATCAATCAATCAATCAATCCCTTTTCAATCCATGACTTACACCTCTGTCAACATTAACAAAAAAAGTATAAAAGTTTTTCATATTAAAAATAAAACGTTCATTAAATCTTGGGTTAACAAATACTAATATCAGTGACACCTAGTAGCGAACATGGATACCTTATAGAGCATTCATCAAATCTAATCGAAACGTTTAGCATTACTGCACAATCAAGTAGTTTCAACATAAATTATCAAACGAGTAGTATTGTCATTGGCATCTAGTAACGATCATGGGCACTTGATAGAGCATCCATCACATCTAACCTACACTATTAACATTACTGCACACTCAAGTAGTTCTAACATAAATTAGCAAACCGAGTAGTTTTGTCATTGATACCTAGTAGCGAGCATGAGCATTTGATAGAGCATCCATCACATCTAACCTACACGTTTAACATTACTGCACAATCAAGTAGTTTCAACACAAATTAGCAAACGAGTAGTATAGTCATTGACACCTAGTAGCGAACATGGATACTTGATAGAGCATTCATCAAATCAAACCTACACGTTTAGTTATTAAATAATGTACTCACCTTTAATAACAATTAATTCAGCGGCTGTCACTGACTTGCCCACGTACAACACTGTGCTAATTGCGACTGGTAAAAACCAATTATATGTAAATCAGCCAATCAATCAATCAATCCGTTTTCAATCCAAATCTTACACATTGATTTTTGTATTTAAACAGTTAAAAAAGTTTAATCTAATTAATACATACCTCTCAAATATATGTTTCAAGTAACGCCACTGCTTTTTATGAATTCACATCACTGCTGCTCTCCTCACCAGTAATGAGACTACTGAGTGCCAATGATAATTATGTAATACATTGCTTTTATATTGTCAATATTGCTTGTTTGCTTGCAAAATAAATGCATTTACACGTATGTAAGCGAAATATGATCCTAATAAACTCACAGCGCATTGAGATTCTATGAACATTTTCGTTCCCACACAAGTTGGCAAGATCGAAGACATCAATTCGCAACATATCAAGATTCAAATTACCGTATTGCAACATTTTACATCACATGACATGTTGAACGGAAATTACATACACAGTAAGTTCTCAGTTGTCGCTGACCAGCAATACACGATAGCTCGTATTACAAGACTGCATCCTGTTTCAAAACCTCGGCTGCTAGCTAAATGTTGCTATGTGATGAAACAAAAAAACCGTAACATCTAGTTCATCCTTTACAAAATCAGGGCCTCACATCTAGCTGGATGCAGGGTTGGCAACCACAAGGCCCTAGCAGAGTTCAGCATTGCTTCCTTGTGAAGGGCTCCTCTCTGTTTTTTTCCTGTCGACCTCACTCAATCAACTCTTGTTCTCTTCACACCCCCAATAGTATTAGGGTATCACAAGCCTATGGCGTCTTTCACTTTTCTGCTTTAATTAGATCTTGTCTCAGCTTTTTTAAAGGCCCTCCTTTTGCAAGGGGGTCAACCTTCCTTTTCTTTTCATGTTATCTCCAGCCTTTTGCTCAAGCCCCTCAAAGAGGCAGGGTGTATGTAGTCCCATTATTTCTAATGCACTCTGAATATGGTTACACCCTCAAAAGCTCCCGATTAGTGAGTTCAAAAGTTGACAACCCCCTAAGCATTTCCTTTGGAGTGGATTCTTAGCGTTGCTCGCTTCGCTATCATTTTACCCTCTAGGATAGGCTTTTCACATGAACTAAGCGAGGGATCCCATTTCTACAGCCACTGAGGGCAGTGTCCTGGAGCTTCAGACTATGGGCCAGGGATGTGTGACAACCACGACGCCCTGGTGGCCTCACCTGCAAAGCGTACAGGGGCATCATGAAGGGATAGGAAGAGTGGAAGGATTTGGCACGGAAGTGGGAAGTAGGCGGCCGTGGCCTTACGGTAGGTATCATCCCAGCATTTTACCCGAAGACAAAGTGTGGAACAACGGAAAACCCTTCGAAAATGGCTTAAGTGGGAATCGAACCCCCTCTACTCATGTGGGCCACCCGAAGCTGAGTAGACCCCATTCTAGTCCTCGTATCACTTTTCAAGTTTCGTGACAGAGCCAGGAATCGAACCCAGGACCTCCGGGGCGGCAGCTAATCATGCTAACTGCTACGCTACGGAGGCGGAGTCTCTATGACAAAACAATTTTATTTTGAAAAATGGGATAATAGTTCCAAAATTTAATTTTTTCAAAAATGTTGGTTTCACGTCTATGAAAGGTCCTTACCCCTCTACCCACAAACCACGTTTCAAGTCTCTAAAAATCCTTTTTCAAAATTGGCTATATTTTGGAAAGAATTTTTTTTTACTAAAATGTGTGTTTGACATAAATAGAAGGTCCCTACACCCAAAATAAATTTCAAGTCTCTAGGACAAAACAAATTATTACACCCCAAGCAGGGGTAGGTTTTATTTTGGGGTAGAAGTATGTTGTCCATTGGCAAGGGGTTGTCAGCCCGAGTCCAACGACACATCATTTGTAAAAATCCGACCATGCGTTCAGGAGATATCGGCTCTGCCCCTGAATGTACTGCGTGTTAGTATGTGATGTCGCCAGGAAAGTAGGCTGGGCTCTAGAAGCACCACTGCTCCCCTACTCACTATCAGCCTATGAAATGATTTTTCTTCTCCGTTTTCTACACGAGGATTAGTTGATCTTAATACTTGATGCCAGAGGACAGAATGCAACTCAAGTGATCATGGCTTGTGAATTCATTATTTCAATTTATATCTCCTGTATGTTCGGTGACGTTCTACTTGATCATAAGTTGTGTACAACTTCTATGGCCTCAATTGCCAGAAGAGTCAACTAGCGTAGGTACCTGAAAGACAGACTGCAAATTTTAATAAATGTAATCAATGTACAGATCATTCCTACAAGAAATGAGTGCACTCTTTGTTCCTATTTGGCCAAGTCCAAATGGCGAGTTTATATAAGAAACCTTACAGAGGTTTAAGGGATTAAAGATATATTCTAAGGTTGCTCTACTCACTCCAATGAACTATACAAGAAGGAAAACAATTAGTTCCGTGAAGAACTATACGGCCTATTTTCTTATATCCTACTTATGTTAATTGCCTCTCTCGACATTCAAAATGTCAGTTTGATTGCTGTAATAAATTCGTAGATATTGAGAACTGTCTAAATATTTCGGATGGTCGCCATGTTTGATTTTTATATAATTATGTAGGTCTTAGAGTTATGTACTACTCCATGAAGATTATTGTGTAGTATTCAAACTTCAATCGCATGGTTAGGACACAACAAGTAGTTCCGTGAAGAACTAAAGCCTATTTTCATATATCCTGCTTATGTTGATTGCCACTATCAACATACAAAATTCCAGTTTGATTGCTGTAATAGATTTGTAGATCTTGAGAGCCGTCTAAATATTTCGGATGGTCTCCAAGTTGGATTGATATATGTATAGGCAATAGACTTATGTAGCATTAAAAGAAAATTATTGCGTAGGTTCATTATTCAAACTTTCGCTTCGATCGCATGATTACGGCATAAGAAATAAGAACTTAATTTTAAGATTCGCACAGCCGCCATCTTGACGTTATGTAAACAATTGAACTAAATTAGATACCAGTGCATTACAATGTTTATAACAGTAGTGTTTGGATCATTAAATCGCGAGAAAATTCTATTTAAAACTTTCAACTTCGCTTGGCCGCCATGTTCGTTTTGTAGTTTACAGGTTTTGAAGTCCCATAGATGAAATTCCAGTAGTGCCCTTTATCTCCGTACAAACGTTCAGGGCTATATCGGTAATCGTTTTTGAGATATAGAATGCCGGTGAAATATTTCGCAGAGCTGACATCTTGAGGTTTTGTAAACATTTGAACGAAGTTAGATGGCGTTGCATTACAATGTGTATAATCATATACTCTATCAAGATTCGTTGCATTTGGTTGGTTAAAACGCGGGAAACGTCTATTTAAAAGTCGCAAATTCGCTTGGCCGCCATGTTGGTTTTTAGTTACCAGGTCTTTGAAAGTCACATAGGTAAACATGTAGTAGTTCCCTTTATCACCGTGCAAAATTTCAGGATGATATCGGTAATAGTTTCGGAGATCTTGAATGCTGGTAAAAGATTTCGCACAGCCGCCATGTTGAATTGGTGAGACGTAAAAAAAAATATTGAAGGGCACGTTCGGGGTCGGGCAAAAGGTGCTATGACTTCATCGAGTCTTATTGAAATCGCTCCAGCCGTTTATACGTTATTAGGGGTGGACACACACATCACATAGACACACATACGCACACACTCTCACACTCACACACACACACACGGACAAAAGGAGATCTCATAAGCCATTTATTTTTTCATAAAATGAAACTAGGCTAAAAACGAGACATTAAATTTTCGCACAGTTGCCATCTTGTGGTTATGAAAACAATTGAAAAAAATTAGATGTCATTGAGCAGTGGGAGGTTGGGCGTTCTACGCGGTAATCGTAAAGAGTTGAGTCCCTGAGGATTACGATGATGCGGTGATAATTGTGTAAGTCATTGTTGAGTTAGAGGTCGAGAGAGGTATCGTTTGAATGATATATTTCCCGCTCTATCTGATGGTGAGGGTAATCTTTAAATAATTGAATTTGGAAACTGGATTTGGGGGTAAAAACTTTTTGTTTACATTTTTGCTATTAGTTAGGGAAGTGGTTGTAGGATGGGGATGCGGCTGGTAGGGATATTTTTAGGGTGCTGATCTGTTATATATGGTGTGGGAAGAGGCTTAAAATTGTTGTAAAATGTTAATAATAATAACAATAATAATAATATTATTATTAATAATAATAATAATAATAATAACTGTTACGTGCAATGCCCGTCCCAATGTTTTTAAAATCCCTCTTCCCTGTATTCTGGTGTTCCATGACATTTTGAATCGACCGCCTGGTGACTTGATTCCGTTTGTGGACACGAGATAGCAGCTGCTGTCGGACTTCGGGATTCCTGCAAGTAGTTCCTTCTTCTCCGATAGAGAGTGTTGCTTGTGCCTTATAAAACTCTTCATGTTCGTGGCATAATTGAAAGGCAATTATATTCTTCGTCATGAAACAAATGCCTGTGTATTCATGATACCGCCAAATTTTTTACTTAATAATGACATTGTTGATTGATGGGTCAAGCCTTGATTGGACGATACATATTAACATGAATGCAGTTCGGTATCTGACGCGGGGTTTCTCCGCCATCTTGTGTAGTCCATTGTCTGTCGTGAAAAAAGCTACAAGTGGACTGGTCGTGAAAGGTGTCACCGCTGATGGGGGCCTGGGCCCCCAGCCTCTACGAAATATATATATTCAAGAAATTAGGAAATTGCCTGTGCTCTTCAAGCTTTGAATTTCATCGTTTCGCCGTGAAGAGGACGTGTGAAATGTATTCGCATCTCGATGCAGACCTGTGCTTGTGACCAAAACGGCGCATGGGCGTGTTAGCCATTTTCAAGGCAATTAGTGCCGTATTATATTTTATTTATGGTGTGTTAATTATTTTATTTTTATTGTGTCTCCACTGTGAAGGATGTAAGGTACGTTATTTTATTTATTTAATTATTTTATTTTGGGAGCTCCAATATTGGCCTTGTATGAATGTTTGATCTTGTGTTTTGTTTTGTTTTATAGGCCTAATTTTATTTCTGTTTCTCAACGTTACCTGATAAAAAAAAAGGTTATTGTTTGCTTCGTACCTTCTGGAGACACATTTATAAGTTTATTTTACGTTTTAAATTATTATTTATTTTCTTTTGGCAATCTTGGGATTGGCATATTTTTTTATCTGATGTAAGATCCGTCGCAACATAAACCGACTAGTGTTAATAGTTTTTAGATGTAATTGTTTTCCTCCGTTCTTTCTTTCTGCTGAGTTTAAAATGTAGTTTGCTAAATTGTTTGCCGTAATTCGATCAGACATGCGGTCTCCTGTTTTTTGTGGCCATGTTTGTTATTTGTTTTGCCAAGATGCATTCTGGTCTCGAGGTCAGTCTCTTGGCGCCGACCAAGAAACTCATACGTGTTGTGGTGTTAGCTTAATATTTTTTTAAAATTTAATCTTGTTGGTTTAACATTGTGGTTTTAGTAAATGTTCCTGTGTTTTTCTCTGTCATGCAAATTAATGAATTGTTTTCTGATACAATTTTATTTTGTTAATTTAATTTTTATTTCCCGTTTCACCGTGGCACAGTGGGTCAAAATCAAAATCTAGGGGGACAAAATTATTTTTACGTTTTATTCATGAAATTAGAGTGAAAGCAACGTATATAATTCGTTTACTTCATAATAATCATCAGTTAAGTCCTTTTTTAAGCTACATCTACGTGTACATGCAAGAAATTGTCTATGACTAGGAGTTGGATACAGACTAAACTACAATAGATTGTACTCAGTTTACCTTTAATTTGGAAAACTGCAGTTGTGGATAATTGCAGACAGCACTTCAGTCACTATCATTAATCACTCTGACCCTGACCTTGATGACTCATCACATGTGTCATCTGAAGCATCATCGTCACTCACTGCCTCATGCTGTTCAAGATGAGCCGGTACATCTGGTTCTTTCACTGGATAATGATCTTCTCTTTTTATGTTGAATTTTGGTTTTATGAGATATTACGGGGTCCGAAGATATCAGAAGCATATGTAATTTGTCCTCATTTGTATGTTTTCGTGAGAATTTCCTAGAATGTCCAAATCTGTATTTTCTCAAATCTTTGTTATATGATTCTTGGGCATCTTCTGACAATTGCCCGATAGGTATAATACAAAAATCAATTATATCTGCACCATGCATTAATACTTTATGCACAGTGACTGGCATATAATACCATGGATATAGATTTAGATAGAATTTTGCTGTATCCTGGGTGTAGGTTTTGAAAGCGAGTGTATTTATAGGGAACTGACAAGAAAGAGCACACAAAATTGTAGAAAAACATCTGATTAGCTCTTCATTTATACCCGCAATTTTGGATGACAAGACTGGATCCTCCAAAAAAAAAAAAAAAAACGGCGAGCAGTGTTGCCATCATTCGAATTTCCGACGCCTCCAGATCTTGGTTTGTCAACATGCAGACCCATTTCTGATCGAAATTCATTTTGTATTACTTTCTTTCTTTTTTCTCTTATCTTCATCCCCTCTTGCTTGCCATTTCTTAATTTCTATTTTGTAAGATATATGTAGCAGGCGTTCAAAAAATCGGATCCAACAATGGAGGGTAGATAATCCAAATTTATAGCTCTCCTCAGGACAAACTGTTTTTGGGAGTGTGTTATTCATATCTCTGGGACCAGCACCACACACATAACACCTCTGTGCTGATGAACCTGTAATAGAATTGCAGACTTTTCCATCCACCATGGTCAGCAATAGAGTTTCATTGATCACCAAATTCTATTTTACTTGGTTGGAGGGACATTATTTCAGTTTCAACTAATTGAACCACTCGCCTAGTCAATTCTACAGTCTCCTTTTCAAACAATAATTTAAGAGGTCTGCAAAATCGTGTCGAAGAAGGTCGTGGGTTCTGCCATAGAATTTTCTTTTCATTGTTGCTTTCTACATTTAGAGAATACATTTGTAATGGAACAACTGAAACTACAAAAATATCAGAGTCCCTGCCGTCATCATCTGTAAATTTCTGCTTATACTGGCTATGTCCGCTTGAACCATCACACCCCCATTTTAATATAATACGAGCTGTATCATTGCTAGAGATAGACTGCTCCAAAACATCTTCTTGAACTACTGCAAGGCGCTGAATTGTATGGTCGACCAGTGATTGCAATGTTATTGTGGCTGATGTTTCCGTTATTGTTATTGATTCACTTGGTGGATAGCTTTTCTGTTTTGTTTCTCTAATGATGTGGTAAGGTGGGAAAATAGTACGGTTCCTATTTTTGCATTCAAGTCGCATATTCATATATTGGCTTTTGCTGTAATAGTTATCTACAAGGTATGATAGAGCCTCTTCACCGGTATGTGGTACAGGTTTTACGGATGGTGATATATAGGATTTTTTAATTTTAGTAGCTCTATGTGGGGACTTAAGAGTTTCTTGAACCATTTTTGCAGCATCTCGTTTTTCAGACATGTGCAGCGATACTTGTGTGGCATGAATAAGTTCTTGTTCTGAATGTGCAGAGAGTAGCGGTTGAATTTTTCGTCTCTTTGATTTTTAACTACTTTCATGAAAAAGCTTCCTAGGCCTTCCGACTTTCGATGTGGATGGATTAGGATGATTTAAATTTTCTGTTAATTTAGAATCATACACAATTTTCGAAAATGTTATCTCCTCTTTTAACCAATAAGAATATTTTGAAATGAATTTTGATTTATTTCTATGAACCTGCTTCCACCGCCTGGTAAAATTATCAACAAAATCCTTTAAATCTCCTTGTAGGCATTCATTTATTTCTTCAGAACAATTTTCTACCCCTAATTTACTTTTAACAAACACACAAAGTTCCACTTTTGACACAGTCTTCGAACCCAGTGCTTCAAACAGTTGTAAACGTGTGAGAACTGGTTGCGCGGCATCTCCTAAAACGTAAAATAACTAAGTAAGTTGCAAGAAGATGCAAAAAAACTTAAAACAGGCGTAAACTACAAGACTTTATCTACATTTTAACATTAAGCAGAACGTGACGCAGAGTGACGCGGCATACTAAAAACCTAAGTGAAAATATAATTTTAAAAATAATAGTTAAATATTATATAATACAAATAGGGCTAAAATTACGGAACAATTACGCCTATTAATAACTGAAACACGTTACAAATGTAAAGATCATACCTTCAGCTGCATGTTCCATCTTAAAGCATTACTCTAACCACATAGACAACCAAACTACAGCCACTTACCTTCACCCTCCAATTCAGACTGCGAGATAATGCAAGCTCAGCGCAGGAGATAGGATTAGATTCTAGCTCGAACAGTGGTGTCAGATTTACACTAAGATGCGTTTATATCCCGGAATAGTGAGCGGCAATCATATGAGAATGCTGTAAAAGTTCGGTGAGTGACTGACATGTGTTCTTGGCATGGGAAATGGGATTTCTTAATATTCTGATAGCCTACATGCTTCGAGTGAAGGCATCCTGGCGCCCTGTCGGAAGCTGTTAGCCATGTGTTTTGTGACAATTTTTTGTAATTTAGCTTCCTGTTCTCGAGCCAAGCAGGCGGTGACGTCTGCAGTTCTGGGCTGCATTGTGCATGATTTTGTGTAGTATGGTGGCTGTGTTCGAGTGTCAGCCTAATCTATGGTGTTGGTAATTGGTGGTTGTGGTACTGTTGTGAAGGTGTAAACTGTCCTCGTAATTCCTAAAATTTGTTTCCTTCTGTATTGTCTGTCTGCATTCTGTGTTCTTTAAAATGGCCGACAACAATAGTGTTTTCGATTTAATTGACTTAAGAGATAACCTTGTGAATTTGGAGAGTTCTTCAGGGATTGAACGTGAATCACCTCTGTTTACTAGGTCTGAGATTTTGGGATCGATTACTAGTGGTAGTTTGTCTGCCCCTCTGTTGCCTGGCGCTGGCTCGTTAGGTCACCTAATGATTTCCTGGGTACTGCCGACCCGTTGCATCCCAGTTCTTTCTCTAGTAATGTAAATGTTTTGTCTCCTGTAGAGGGTGTGCGAGCGGGCTACCCTGGTAACAATGTCTCTTTTCCAAATGCTACATTCTCGCCTACCGTTAATTATGGGTCGATTCCTCATCCTATTTCTGGTTTCTTAACTAAGTTAAAGAGTTTCAACCTGGATTACGTTACCCAAGTGGTCCTATTTTTAAAACAAGTGGTCGAATTGGGTAACCATGCCTCGATTTTTGGGATGTCGGAAATTCAGATTTTCCAACTTTTGTATCCAGTTGCATCCGGTATGTTGCGCGATAAGTTAATTGAGGCTATCCACCTCCGCATCTCCTTAGCCATGTTTATTAGGGAAGTGTTGTGGTTTTTTTCCCCTGCGAGTGCCCTTAGTGCTCTCGAGCAAAAGTTTTTATATCGTGTCCAAAGGTTGGACGAGTCACTTAACGACTATGTCAGTGACATTAAGGTGTATGCCCAGGTATTTGCATCCCCTTTAACTGAATGACAGTTGGTGTCATCGATTGTGAATGGGTTTTCGAGCTAAAACAAGTCATTATAGAGGCTATGGCTGTGAAACATGCAGAATCCCTTCGTGTAGCTAATGTTCCTCCTCCTTCCTTGATGTCTTGTCCCCCTCCTTCCTTGATGTCTCGCCCCCCCCCCCCGCCCCCCCTAAGGTTATGTTCCACCCAAGACCCAACATTTAGTGCCACACGTGCGGTGGCGTGGGGCATGTCAAGAAGGTGTGTCCGAGTAACCAGGTTGTGTATCGCCAATGACGGGACGTTGTGGAGACCAATTCGGGTGTTACTTCCAAGGATATTTCTGTGCATAAGAATTTCGGAAAACCCTGTGAAGTTTCTGGTCGCCCTACCAATGAAAGTCTTGATAACTCGTTGAAAACTAAATCTTCACGTGCTAATTCTGCTTATGTCGCTGACCTACCTAACCTGTCGGTGAGCAATGTCGTGGCAAGTCAACCTAATTCTAAACGTAATGTGAAACATGTGGTGCGGGTGTCCTCGTCATCTAATTGTAATCGTTTTGGGGTGAGTAATGATTTTGGAATTTCTCCTGTGGCTAAAGGTATATCCCCGTTTATTGAAATTTGTGTTCATGACGAGCCCGTTTCTGCATTGCTTGACTCTGGTAGTGTCGCATCCATTATAAGCGAGGACTGGTTTTTATCTATGAAGAGTGTTTGCAAATTTCCTGTGTTAGAGCCTAACAATGAATCTTTTATTTCGGCAAATTGTTCAGACTTAAATATTTTGGGTAGTATGACAGTCAAAATTCATATTCTAAATTTTTCTTGGAAGTTTAAATTTTTTGTTGCCAGAAAACTTTCTTGTTCTGTGGTCATTGGAGCTAATTTCATGTCACACGTTGGTATGCTTCTTGATTTTGGTGCCCGCAACTTATGGTTTAAGTTTAATCCGCAAAGTAAGTTATCGTTCAACCCGGTTTTATCTTCTCCTGCTGTCAATTCTGTTAGTGAACCTATGACTATTGAGGATCTCGATCTGGAAAATTTAACGAGTCTTCAAAAGGATGCCATTAAGAGGTTATGTCAGGAGTATAGCGATGTATTTACTGACAAGTTGGGTGTAACCCATTTGATGGAATACAAGATTGAGCTAACCGATTCTGTACCGGTGCGTTCCAACCCGTATCGCCTTGCCCCCCCCCCCCCCCCCAAGATGGCTGAACTTCGTAAGATTATCGATAAGATGTTAGAAGAAGGTGTAATCCAACCCTCTATCTCTGCCGACTCATCCCCTGTATTTCTTGTGCCAAAACCTAACGGTGGTTTTCGGCCGGTGGTCGACTATAGGGCTCTTAATCAAAAAGTTGTTTTGCAGTCCATCCCTTTGCCGGACCTTCACACATGTTTTAGTTGGTTTCGCAACGCGAAGGTGTTCACGATCCTCGATTTAAATTCTTCTTACTTCCAAATTCCCCTCTCTCCTGAATCCAGGCATGTTACTGCTTTTTCCACTGACTGGAACCTGTTTGAGTATGCCCGTGTCCCGTTTGGCCTATCCACCGGAGCCGCTGTGTTGAGCAGACTTCTGGACAAGGTGTTTTCAGAAATTAAATTCAAGTTTGTGTACCACTACCTCGACGATGTGGTGATCTATTCTGAGTCCTTCGAGGAACACGTTGATCATCTGAAAGTTGTACTTGATCGGTTGCGTGATGCTGGCCTTACCGTCAAATTGTCCAAGGTTTCCTTTGCCAAGCCCAAAATTTCCTTCTTGGGAAATATTAATTCTGAATCTGGTATCTCCCTGGACCAGTCTCGTACGCAGGCCATCAGAGATTTTAAACCACCCAAGAACGCCAAGGGTGTTGCTCGTTACATTGGTATGGTGAACTTCTTCCGTAAGTTCATCAGTAACTTTGCCGACCGTGCTGCTCCTCTAAATCATTTACTCAAAAAGGCTGTGAAATTTGAGTGGGGTCCCTCTCAGCAGGCTGCCTTCGAAGATCTTAAGCTTGCGCTCTCTAACGGCCCTGTGTTAGCCATTCCGGATTTTGGGAAGCAGTTCATTGTACAGACTGATGCATCTGGTCGTGGTGTTGGTTGTGTCCTACTGCAAGAATCTGATCTGGGTAGGCAACCCATTGCATACGCTTCTCATACCTTAACGGACGCAGAGAGGAAGTATTCCATATACGAACTTGAGGGCTTAGCTGTGTTGTTCGCTCTAGAAAAATTCCGTATGTATCTTGAGCACACTAAGTTTCTCCTTGAGACCGATAACCAAGCCTTGAGCTGGGTCTTAGGGAAACCCCGTAAAACTGGTAGGATTGCCAGATGGGCAACTAGGATTCTGTCATTCCAGTTCACTGTTCACCATATTCCTGGGTCCGAAAATGCGGTGGCTGATTCATTAAGCTGCATGTATGATGAAACAGCAGAAGAGGATATTCAGGGATGTGAACCCGTAAACCTTGTATCACCTGTAAATTGTGTCAATGTCGTTCTCAGCAATTCCCCTGTGCTTTTTGAAGATGTGAGACGATTCCAGAAAGAAGACCCCTCCTTATCTAGCCTAATTGATCGAATCAAGTCTGGTGAAGTGATCAAGCCCTACTCTCTAAAGGATGGTGTATTGTGTTGTTCGTCTCGTCATGACCGTCTACCTAAAATTGTGCTCCCGTCGGTCCTCATTCCGGAAATCTTTCGTTACTATCACGAATCTCCTATTGGTGGCCACCTAGGAGTATTCAAGACCCGAGCTAAAATCAGACAGTTTTTCATTTGGCAAAGTATGGATGGCGACATCAGGAGGCTCATTAGAAATTGTGCTGCATGTAGTATTAGCAAACCTCCGGTTTCTACTAAGGTAGGCCTGTTGTCATCTGAACCGGCATCTAGACCCATGGAGAGGCTGTTTATCGACCATGTTGGGCCATTCCCTCGCTCTGGTCGGGGAAACCAATTTTCGCTTGTTTGCACTGACGGTTTCACCCGGTTTAGTTGGATTTTCCCCACCAGACAGGCTACGACCAGTTCCGTCATAAAGTGTCTTAATTCCATCTTTTCATCTTTTGCGCCATGTCTGTTCCTGGTATCAGATAATGCCAAGTGCTTTGTATCTCATCAGTTCCGTCAATTCTAATTTGATTATGCTATTTCTCATGTAACAACCACTCCCTATTTTCCTAACCCGTCTCTCGCTGAGCGAGTCAATCGTAATCTCCGTTCTGCTCTGATTGCTTTCCACCACGACGGCCATTCCAAGTGGGATTCTAATTTGCATTGACTCAATTTTGCTTTCAACACCGCCGTGCATGAGAGCACGCAAGCCACCCCTTTTTCGTTAATGTTTTCCTTTATGGCTAATTCTCCGTCGTCCAATCTGTGGAACCTGCACGATCTCCTTCCAGACAGTTTCACGCCCGAGGATATGAGGGCGAAATTCGACAAGGCTAGAGAGAATATTAAGGTATCACATGACCAACTTGCCAGGCGACACAATGCCTGTCGCAAGCCAACGGATTTGGCAATTGGTGATGTTGTGTACGTTCGCAATTTCGAGCCCAAGGGCGTCAGTAATCTAGTTTCAAGCAAGTTGACCCCTCGTTTCAAGGGCCCATGTTATGTAGAGGCATTCCTGACTCCCGTTACTCTGCTTATTAGAAACCCAAAGGCAAATAAAATTTCAAGAGTGCATCTGTCGCACATCAAACGAGGTGGAGACGTTTCTAATGAGGAAATGCTACCGTAAATTTTGTAAAATGAATTTTGTACAATGCAGAGTATCCCTAGTCTTCATTGAAGCCTACAGGCATCTGTTCCTTCTGGAATTTTGAACTGGATATGAAAACTCTACTGGGATACAGCTTGTAACTGTTGGGTAATTCCCATTTTATGGTATATTGTGAAATTGAAACTAAAATTTGATGTTTTCATAATAGATGCTAGCATGTAAGTTGGGCTCGGTGGGAGACCTAACTCATGGTAACCTTGTATTCCTGTTCCCTTTGGGAATTTTAGTGGTCATTCCCCAACCGTAGTTCCTTCTAAATGTATAGTCGTTTAACTCACGTAATCTTGAAAGGTACTTCTAGTCTGTAAAGAGGTAAACTTGTTAATGAAATTTTATAAACACGGATCTAGGGCTTTGTCAGAAATATTTTCTTCATTTAAATTCAACTTTGTTTCTCTTTGTAAAATATAGAAAGAATTTGTAATTTCTGTATTTTTTTTTTGAAATAAGATTAACTTCTGTTTTGTAAATGGCTGCCCACGCGTCGAATGATATATGGCACATTGCTTCCACCTACTTCGTTTAAAACTAACTACATTGGACTTGTTTAAAAATCTTCCTAACGTGTCTCGGACTATGAAAGCACTGCAGGTGCTGGTGTTCTGCGTTTCTGAAGAATTATGGACACAGGGAAGCTGTTAACTAAGTGGTTTGCGAGGTGATCAATTATCCATTCCCTGATAATCTGACCCTGCACTCTTCCAAACCAAAACGATGCGGTTTTTGTCCATCAATTGGATTTAACTGGTGAACATTATCTTCTGGAAACATGCTTGGTGAATCGACTAGTTGAGGAGTACTGCCTATGCCTAGGCATATTCGTGAACGGTGTTCACGCTTAAGGGAGGGAGACTGTTACATGCAATGCCCGTCCCAATGTTTTTAAAATCCCTCTTCCCTGTATTCTGGTGTTCCATGACATTTTGAATCGACCGCCTGGTGACTTGATTCCGTTTGTGGACACGAGATAGCAGCTGCTGTCGGACTTCGGGATTCCTGCAAGTAGTTCCTTCTTCTCCGATAGAGAGTGTTGCTTGTGCCTTATAAAACTCTTCATGTTCGTGGCATAATTGAAAGGCAATTATATTCTACGTCATGAAACAAATGCCTGTGTATTCATGATACCGCCAAATTATTTACCTAATAATGACATTGTTGATTGATGTGTCAAGCCTTGATTGGACGATAAATATTTACATGAATACAGTTCGGTATCTGACGCGGGTTTTCTCCGCCATCTTGTGGAGTCCATTGTCTGTCGTGAAAAAAGCTACAAGTGGACTGGTCGTGAAAGGTGTCACCGCTGATGGGGGCCTGGGCCCCCAGCCTCTACGAAATATATATATATTCAAGAAACTAGGAAATTGCCTGTGCTCTTTAAGCTTTGAATTTCATCGTTTCGCCGTGAAGAGGACGTGTGAAATGTAATCGCATCTCGATGCAGACCTGTGCTTGTGACCAAAACGGCGCATGGGCGAGTTAGCCATTTTCAAGGCAATTAGTGCCGTATTATATTTTATTTATATGGTGTGTTAATTATTTTATTTTTATTGTGTCTCCACTGTGAAGGATGTAAGGTACGTTATTTTATTTATTTAATTATTTTATTTTGGGAGCTCCAATATTGGCCTTGTATGAATGTTTGATCTTGTGTTTTGTTTTGTTTTATAGGCCTAATTTTATTTCTGTTTCTCAACGTTACCTGATAAAAAAAAAGGTTATTGTTTGCTTCGTACCTTCTGGAGTCACATTTATAAGTTTATTTTACGTTTTAAATTATTATTTATTTTCTTTTGGCAATCTTGGGATTGGCATATTTTTTTTTATCTGATGTAAGATCCGTCGCAACATAAACCGAGTAGTGTTAATAGTTTTTAGATGTAATTGTTTTCCTCCGTTCTTTCTTTCTGCTGAGTTTAAAATTTAGTTTGCTAAATTGTTTGCCGTAATTCGATCAGACATGCGGTCTCCTGTTTTTTGTGGCCATGTTTGTTTTTTGTTTTGCCAAGATGCATTCTGGTCTCGAGGTCAGTCTCTTGGCGCCGACCACGAAACTCATACGTGTTGTGGTGTTGTGGTGTTAGCTTAATATATTTTTTTAAAATTTAATCTTGTTGGTTTAACATTGTGGTTTTACTAAATGTTCCTGTGTTTTTTTCCGTCATGCAAATTAATGAATTGTTTTCTGATACAATTTTATTTTGTTAATTTAATTTTTATTTCCCGTTTCACCGTGGCCTGGATCTCTGCATGTCGGATCTTTATTGCATTCCCTTGTAAATTATCAAGCCCTTTCTGATTTAATTATGCCTGTAATTTTATTTTAATCTTTGGGCTTAATAACATTTTAATTTTTAATTTAATTCTTGTCTTTTTGTTTTGCAAGCATGCATGTTCTGTTTCTGGTAGAGGTGTTTTCCTTTTAAATTTTAACATTAAATTTTTATTTTTATTTTTAATCAACTGTTGTGGCATTATTTCGTCGGCAGCAGTTGCATTAGTTATTGGGGGGTGTCTGTAGAATAGCCTGTGCGTTCACCTTCTCCACTTTCCTTCCACCCCTTTGGAGCTCTTCTGTTGGGGCATGTCATCTGGAGGTGATTTTGCTGTGGAAGCGACGCGGACCTCTAAAACAGGTAAGTATCCACCCTGGCCGTGTGGCGGTGTCAATAATAATAATAATAATAATAATAATATCGTATGGCCTCGGGTGCCTGGTACAAGCTTTGTTAATTGACACCCAGAGGGTAGCTTGCGTGTCGAATTTCGTCGTTCCTTTGAACGCTATGAAAGTCAAGGAGGTTAGATATCTAAACTCCTTGACACTACAGCGCTTTCAAGTAGAGAATGGAGGAACTTTGTGTTGGCGGAAAATCCCGAGATTAATTTTGCCATTGAACACGGCCTACTGAATTCAAATGGGTTCTTTAACATGCCAACAACGTATGACATGAGTATCGTGAATTTTGTCGCCTTCAAAAATCACTTACCATGGCCAGGGGCGAACCTGCAATCTTGGGGTTGGTAGTCCGACACTATAACCACTCACCCACCGTGTTGAAAATGGAACAATGTTTGGTGAAAAAATGTGGTTTTATTGTTTTTATAGTGGAGGATCGAAACCCGTGGGGTCTTTACGTTGACAGCCAAGCTTGCTAGTTACAGCACCACGAAGGACAGAGACCGTGTGGCTGTCATGAAATGAAACCATTGGACTTGGGAGCGATCAGAAGCGTCTGAGACTAAGGCCACTACTGCTGGGGTTATCAAACAGTGAGGGTAGTGAGTGACACTTCATATCTCTCTTTGTTTCTCTGTTTCTGTAAGCTTTAGAGCAGGCTCGTTGGTTATGGCTTCAGGTTAAGGCGTGGCTATTGGCGTTTGCGAGCTTGGTTCTCTTCCCAGCAAGATGATAAGGACACTGCTGCTATCATGGAGGTGTGGTTACAGTACCTACGTCAGAGCTAGCAGCCATGATGGATTTGATGGAGACCGCCAACTTTGAAATGACTAAGAGTATTAACTCGGTGATGAAGGATTGAATGGGGCGGAACGACGAGGTAATCAACCCTCTAAAAAAAGAGATTAGCCTAAAGGGAGGTCATGCGTCTTCTGGAAAAGGGATTAGCCTGAAGGAAGAATAAATAAATAAATAAATAAATAAATAAAAACAAACATGGTTTTATTAGAAAAAATGATGTTTATTTATCCAGGAATTATAGGTGGGAGGAAGCCCCAACCATTTGACAAAATATGAAGTGCCTCTGACTTTAACTATTTTCTAAATAAGAAACTGATGAGGGTATATATTTTTTTAATTCTTCAAGGTAGAATGCGCCTTGAATGGGCTGTCCAGTTTGATCCTCTAGGAGATAAGTCACTGGTTGTCCGAGCTTCACTTGACGGATTTTTAGAACTTTAGTCGTCCAATTTGCTGTATAGGATTTAGAAACGATTGTTTTATGTCTACTTATGCGAACAAAATCTCCAATTTGAAGGCGGTGTCGTCTAGGGTGAGCCATTTTTATGGGATTAAACAGTTTATTCCGCCTGGAAATATTCTTGGTTACGAGACGGAGTTTAATTGCAATGGTTCTATGTTTGGTATTATTGTAACGTGAGACAGGTAACAAGTCTACTTAGCGGTAAGAGCCACGTGGATATATATTGTACTCATTTGTTATATGGAGAACATGTGTTCGTATCCCGACAGCTCAAGGTCTTTCGAGGTATGTTACGTTCCCCCACAATTCGAACACTCATTCAGGATTTGATGTCTATCAGGTAACTACTCTACATGAAAAACAAACATATTCCTATAATAACTGAATTTAATCTTAATAATCATGGCAAAAACAAACAACAAAAACATAATTACATTTACATTTAAATCCCAAAACACAAAATCAAATATGGAGCACACAGACGATGGATCTAAACAGTCACAAAACCCTAATATGAATCATCTGTGCTCCGCAGTTCTGGCCCACTAATCCACTGATTAGCTTAGACCAATACCATGGTCTCACCAGCCATGCTGCAACATTCTCCCTTCATCAGATGTGAGTCCTTTAAATGGGTGGTGCCTTACTGAACCCACAATCTAATCTTCACTCCTAAATTCACTCGTCATCGACGAAATGTTCATAGTTCATTTCACATTGCTAAATTTAAATAACAGCAATCAATGCTTAAACTCAGATTAAATAAGCATCTTCATTTATAGCACTCTTTATCTTTAATTACACTTATTTTTGAATCCGTTGTACGTACGGAATATTTATCATTACCTTATATGATTCAATAATACATCTCACATGTATAACATTATTATGATTACGTCTGTTTACTTGTGTAACAATCATCCTTCTTTCCTCAATCTTCCAAACGCTCAATCAAGTACCATCTCTGCTCTAATACAACAATGTTCAGTATTTAGCTTCGCCATATGTCCTATTCCGGACGTAATCAAGTCGTTCGATATTGTTATAACTGTGTCAAGCCGCATTTCGGGCCACCCGAATGCATAAAATATCATTTAATATGGGCTTTCACTTCTTAATAGTGTGCCACCTGTGATTAGCGAAGTTAAGATGTTACAATACACTAACTTGGCTTATTTTTGTGCTATCTCTTCAATTTATTCGAGATTTTTAGATCCTCTAAATGCATACAATTGATTTATGAAATAATAATAATCAATATTTAATTATTTCTGGGCATAGGTTTTTACATCACACATCCACAGTACCAGTCTCAAAAAGGTTCAAGGTCACCAACCCTCCTGCTGTGCGTACTATAGGTTTGGCTGGCTCCGCCCTCAAGTAGCATGGCCGCCTATTCCTGTCTCAT
The DNA here is from genome assembly GCA_946902985.2 of Meconema thalassinum. Classification (NCBI taxonomy): domain Eukaryota; kingdom Metazoa; phylum Arthropoda; class Insecta; order Orthoptera; family Tettigoniidae; genus Meconema; species Meconema thalassinum. The sequence goes on from OX336389.2 coordinate 759,326,767, forward strand.
ACAGAAACGGTTCTATCACTCTTGCCCATGCGCTGGACACTTGACCTAGTCTTATATTTTGTCAACAACATTCAACGTTACACATACTATTATTTCACGGGTAAAGTGTATAACTGTGGCCTTGCTATGAACGGAAAATATCTAATTATTTAACTTCCTACTATTAGGGTAAATAAATTGGCTCACAAGGCCCATAAATATTCTACTTAGCAGAGGAATGAACTTCGCATAGTCATGCCGTCCTGGGGATTCGTCTATGGCTCAAGTTGCGTGAGAGTAGGGTGTCTCATTGTTCTCCCTCTCCACGATACATTTAGATGGCAGGGCGTCACTTGACCCCTCCACAATAATAATGTCACACTTCCCTGAATGGATCATTGAATAATTAGCTGACATAAGGTGACACAGTTAATCCTTAGTCGCTACGATGACGCAGATCTGGGCGAACATGTCTACCGCCTGTCCCTATCGGTGTCAATATACATCCTCGTACGCTCGACGGCTGTACGGTACTTACATACGAAGAATGGCTCATAAGACGTCCTGACGTGCATGCTAAGGAATAGTTCTCCGCGTTTATCATGTAAAAGTTCTGACTTCTACGTTAACATTGCTCGCTTATAGCGGTTCAACAATCATTGCTATTAGATATTTCGGTTCATACAACACACATATCACCTCCCGGATGTGACTGGTCTCAATGCTCTATATCGGATCTATCATACTGGCATTTAATTGCTGGCCCTTCTCTACAACGCCTACTGCGTGAATTATGGCAATTATTACATTGGAACATGTAATAAACATCCTGATACACATATATTTTCACAGTTTCCCTGCTTTTTACTTACAATTTTACCTGACTTGACACGATGTAACGTTATATGGCATCAACATGCCAAGCATTCATGTTTATATTGACTTCGACCCATTTATTAGATTATCAATTAACTTTACTGTTATATTGAACATAATCTTGCGCATTTCCTGCCGTAAGTCATCCATTCTAGAATTTCAACCTAGTAAATGCAATTATGAGGAATGAAAACTCATACAATACTTTTAATTCCCTCTGGCATTTTTTCATAAAATAACATGGACATATGGTGAGCTATACCCTTATTAATAAATTGACTGGTACTCACATTTCTTTCTTGTTGGTGTTATCCAATAATACAGCGTCGTACCCACCATCTTGGCGTTATTTAGCACACCATTGTAGCTTTCACAATATACACTTTCTGTGGTTTTATCACCACTGAGAACACATCAATTTATACAGTTTAAATGGAACGCTTTTGCACATTTTCACAGCACTTATAACATATTTTATAATAAAAACAATTGAAACACATAAAAATATACTTTACACTGATTTTATTCACCGTGCCTCGCTGGGCTTCTAATCACTGCGCGATTTCAGAGTTGCAGGCGTCGTATGTTCCCTGACGTATCCTGTTTCCCCTCCCAGTTAATGTCTCTCCCCAGTCTGCAAATACATCTCTCCTGTCTAACTCCTCTTTTACCGGTTCCTGATGACAATAAATCCCTATCTCAACTAAGAGTTTATTCTCTAACATTTGAACCTCTCCTCTTCAGAGCGCCTAGCATTTGCAGTCTAGCGTCTGTTATCTGAATATTAATCACAATATCTGTGATACTGTCCTCAATCCCATGATCTATCGTGTACTCTGGCATTGTACATTAACGATACATTATAGATCATGTCTTTGTTTAGTTGATACGTCCACTGTCTTCAGTGAGACTGCGCGACTTCACTATGCGGTTACACATTGTACTTGTGTAATTTAATATCGTTTTGATATGCGCGTCACTTACAGTACGTGGCGTTATGCAACAATGACTTGCAATTGGCTTCACTGTGCGCGCCTCCCATTGTCTTAGCGTTAATTCATGACATCAACGACTGCTTGTTCCCCTCATGAACAACTTTCGAAGACTCCGTGTTCCCTCTCGTGAACACTTCAGAAGACTGACTCTCTCCAGCTCCCAGACTATATAAAGGATATTGTCCAAAATGTAGTTCCTTTCTCATGTGGGAGCTTCTTTTCTCAGATATTGCAGTTACCGACATGGTAATGCATTATTCTGGCGCATTTTGACCTGGACGTTCCAATTCTGGCATCGTGCTGGCGATCCGTTCGGTCAATTAATTATAATTAACTGTTTTCCTAAACGGCGTGCTCACGCTATCCTCGGGTGAATCAAAACATCCGCGAACTGCCTTAAATGTGGACATCAGCCTCTTATGATGTCTAGGCTTCGATTTCGACGTTTCATGTGTCCTAAATTAGCTCCTTGGAATTTCCATCACAGTGGTGTTACTCTCATGTCATTTGATTACTTCGTTCTCTCGGGTCTATCCCCTCTCCTTGTCTTGATCTTTGTTCGAAGGTTGTTTTGAAGCACATGTGGGCCTTCCCCCTCCACCGGACGCTTCTAAATAGTACACCAGTGATGGATATGGTTCCAGTCTGACACGCCTCCAGAACTCGGGCAATTTGTTTCCTGTCATTCAGCCCCAGTTTTATTAACTTAGCTTCAAATCCTGCATGTTAGCCTTCTAAATGTACAGTATTTATCCCAATAACTGCGTTTAATTCCCCTTATATACAAGGAATTACGCTGTTTTTACTTCAGTAATCATTTTGTGGTTTCGGCTGTCCTCCCTCAGAGATCTTGGATTCAGTCCTTTTTGAAATCATGTGAATGATTCCTACTTTCCAGAGTACCAGGTTCATAACCAGTCAGCATCCTCACCCTCGTGTACAATATATATAACCTATGTTATTAAAATGTTTAGTTGAGCTTTATTTTAAGGGGTGGCCAAGATTTGTGAAAACGGAGACGATCTGGAAGAAGAAGGTGTTTCAGCTTGGACCGATTTTTGTTTTGTTTTTAGAAACTGTTGAAGGGGTGAGGCCTATTTTTTCAGGACTAAATACGGTATCGCTTCCACTTTCACATTCACCATGTTGTTTTCTTCGTCTTCTTCTTCTGTTTGTTGACTCACATCGGATGATGATTTTACCACCTGTGGTGAAAGGGTTTGAGTAGATTTTGAAGATGTGAAGGATCTCGTCTGAGAGGTAGTAGCAGCGTTTTGATTGATATTCTTGTGATGAACAGATGATGGACCTTGTTTTAACATAGGCATAGGATTGATGTTCTTTGGACGTTGTAATTCATGAAATTTACGTCGATTTTTATTTCGTGCCTCAATAATATGCTGCTTTATTTGAACATGTTTCTTGTACCCTATGGGCGTCTCAATGGTGGTGATAAACTAACTAACAGGAAATACCAAAATATCAGTCTTTTTAAAGAGATATAAAATGATGTAAGCCCAGGCGGTATCGTCCTTCACATGGTTCTCTGTGTTTATAAATCACCAAACAGGCATGCGGATGACTGTTCCAACAAGAGGCACACAATTGTGTGTAAGCCGTAAAGGACATATCAGGATTAACGTGATCATGAAAAATATGAAACAGATTTCTGCCATCTTGTCAAAATAGAGCAATCAGATAGGCATTGTCGCGAATCAACTGTTTGGGAATTGTTTAATACGTCTGGGCGAGATAAAAACAATCCACTTGTTTATGGCGGCCCGCACTAAAATATTCTTGAATAATGGCTTGTCGTTGAGTAGCACTATCGTCAAAAATAATAATAGAATCAGAACGTATACGGTCTGGTTGAATGACGTCTTCAGTTGATGTAAATGAAAAATAGCCCATGGATTCTTTATTTAACGAAGACATAATTTGTTCCAGGTATGCGTACAGAGGCTGGTACAATGATTTTGCAAAAATATGAATATTTTGAAATCCTAGGCCATGAGGAGCGGTAATGATGTTTAGCAAAGCATTGGTGTTCCCACAGCCAGAAAGACCCACGATAATACATCGGATCGTGGATGGAAACGTGAGCCGTGGCGTTTTGGTTGACACACGGACACCGATAGCTCTGTAACCAAATCAGTGACAGGCAAGGCGGCTGGTTGTTTCATCAATTCCATAGTGACTACCACTGAGTTTTTTAGTTAGATGACCTCGTAGTTCCGCCCCTTAAAACAACAATAACTAACTGAGTTCTTTTCATGGGTGCACTAGGTTAATATATATACAGAACCAACCAGTAGGACAGGCTAGTTGATGTGTATCACCATGGATGTGTTTGGGTGTGCTAGAGTGATTATGGCCATGGTCTCTTTCTTCCCTGAACAACCTCGAGAGGTGGCTACAAAAACGTATGTCGATCGCAACGTGCAAAGCTTATATCATGTGGTTCCGAGGCTAACAGCCAAGGGCTATTCGGTCAATCGTAACCGCATTATTCACGTACAAGACCCTGAAGACGATGACGATGTTTGCACCAAACGCTATCTCACCTACCAAATGAAAAGGCTTTATACATTTGTCCCATCCATATTTTTAGTGTACCTGACTAATCAAAAACCTGTGAATGACAGGAACCATTCCCCACCACCGGTCAATGACCACCACCTTACCTATGTGCTTTCTAAGGGTTTAAGGCACTATCGATCGCACTATGATGGTGTTATTCATATCAAAGAATCGATACTTGATGAGAAACATTTAACGTAAAAATAAACTGTCATAGGCTGTTGGTACACAATCATTATTTGTGAACGCCGGTGATGAATTATCATTTCATCTCATTCTTACGTTAGAGGAAAAGCAAGCTGGAAAACCGGTGAATGATTTTCCGCTTTATATAGCCCTGGAATGTACCGCCATGAAATAATGATCCAACAGGATAGTTGTTATCCAATCTTTGCTGTGAAATGTTCATTATTATTACCATGGTAAAACATAGATATGCTGTGAAAATTTAAAAAAAAAACTAGACAAAAGAAAAAAGCCTGCCCGGAAACGAGGTTGGCCTGTGACAAACCATGGGATAAAACCAAAAAATAAAACGGGTGGCTATTGAAAAAGCATTACAGGTGGTGAGATTGTCTACTGACCCGAAATCCCTCCATGAAGCAGTGAAAAAGAAAAAAACGTGGACGAGTGATTCCAGCCTCTAAGCGCGGGGGGGGATTACCAGCGCTTTTCTCGGGTCTGGCCGCCCTGGGTACTCTTTTGGGCGGTGCTAGCAAGGTCCCAAAAAACATAAAAGCGGTGGATTCAGGCAAACAACAATTAAAGGAAAGTCAGCGACACAATCAAACGATTGAAGCCATTGCCATAGGGGCTAAAAACGGCAATCCTTTAAAGTCAGTCTTTTATCAACAAGGACTTGGCCTGATCATTTCGGCAAAGAAAAAAACGCCTTTAATTAATAAACTCCTAAGGCAACTGGCTCGGCATGCCATGACCCATCAACAAGTGGAAAGCTATGCCAAACAACAAAAGATATCTCATTTTCGAGGTGTATTTATGCGAAATGAATTACCCAAAGTGCCATGGAAAGAGGAACGAGTCATGATGAATTTAGATGAGGGTACAGGACCAGGAACGCATTTTGCCTGTGTCAAACAAGGTTCCACGGTATGGTACTTAGACAGTTAAGGAAATTTACCGCCCCCTATCGAGTTGGTGTGTTATTTGGGAAAACAGATTACCCTATACTATAATTTATATCGTCAACAAAGGTTTGACAGTCAAGTGTGGGCGTTCGTGTTTAATTTTGTTATATAATATGTCACGTTAAACGATCAGTCTCATCATTATGAATGTGAATGCCAAGACCTTTACCGTCCACGGGAACGGGCCTGAAATTTCTTTCGATTTCTTTCCCCCATTGAATTTCAACAAGTTTTATTTTGATAATTATATGTTGACGCTACCACCTGGAAGCTTTACCATAGACGATGATCATGAAGCGATTTGAGTGGGGATGATAAAACAATTTGGTGTCAAGCCATTTGCGGATGGGAAACACAAATTTGAACTTACAGGAAATACCATTAACGATCGGTATAGTATATTCTCCACGTTTAAAATTGACTTTGAAACACAGCCCAATTCTATTGGTCCTTTACTAGGATTTAAACCACAAGTGTTGGGACCTAACCAACCCCATGATCCGGAGTATCAAGTGAAATTCATTGACGATCATCACGTGTCTGTAAAATGTAATATTATTAGAGACGTGTTTATGAATGAAGAACAAAGCCATTCCCTCTATGATTTTATAGTGGCCTCGCCTTGTGGCTATATTATTCGCTAAAATCCTTCAGTGGTCTTTTATCACCCAGATCTTAGACGTGAAGTAGCTGCCAAACATGAAAAATTTAAAGTAGAAGTTTCCCAGACACATCCTCTACATAATTATCAACCTGTTCAACAACGATTGAAATCTAGGCGAAGTTTCTTACACTCTACTGAGTGCCTGTCGGATTCACCTCAATCATCAAGGCTAACTTCCTGGAGATGCAGAAACCATAATCTCAACGGATGGATGGTTCCATCTGAAACTCTTCCTGCCGGTTATGAAGAGTCGTGGCCTACATGGAAGAGTCTGAACAGGCTGCGGTCTGGGGTCGGTCGATCTAAGACCAATATGAAGAAGTGGGGCCTTTCAGATGAGTCAACCTTTTGCGCCTGCGGAGAAGAACAAACCATGGTGCACCTTCTCCATTGCAACTCCTGCCCTCTCATTTGCACTATGCAGGATGTAGTTCAGGCCACACCAAATGGACGAGATCTTGCCAAATTTTGGTGCGATGTAATTTAATTGTTATTTTGAAAGTACCTTTAGTGTGTTTTTTATTTTTTTAAAGTTATCTATGCTAATTTTACATGATGTATTGCTTCTGATACGAATAAATAAATAAATCACCCTGTGAGTGTGAGAGATATTCATCGAATCAATCACCGGTAACTAGGGTGATATGCATATAAACCACCACAGCCTAATGGAAAGTTACGAACCATCGATATTCACATCTCTATTGCACGCTAGTATGTCTGCCACGTGTAACATGTGCTTCGCTATGGGAGGCTAGACGGACGTGGACAGGTGAACCTAAGGATGGATGATGTTAACCACAAGCTAACCCTGGTTCATTTCCAGAGGGGAACGGTATGCCCACCAGTGGAACGGAAAACTGATGACGCGCTGACCAGGAAGATGGGACAATCCGGGAAGATGGAGCCCCAGTTGGAGGCCGTGTGGAACCAGCCAGCCCAAATCCAATGGAAGGAACAACGAGGAAACGTGGTTCAACGTCCTGGTTCATATGGGAACCATAAGACGCGGACGCCCCCTGCATAAGCTGAAATTACTAAGGTCTGACAAAAAAACTCGCTAAATATCCTGTACTTATTAGAGTTTTGTGGATTCTACAGAATTTGTTACCAGCATTGGCAAACTGATGATTTGATGTCAGGTACCGTGATTGTTTCCGCTTATCTCTGAAGAACCCATGTTCCATTAGATGAGCTCATTGAATTATTTGTTTACATCCTTAAGACTGCCTCATTTTTGCCTTATGAACTTATAGCAGATTCATTTTCTTTAACGACGGATTGTAGTCATTTTGGTGGTTTAATCAAACAGCGTTTTTCACATATTTCACCGCACGAGTTAGGCAAGTTTGCAGTTGTTTATAACAAATTCATGATGTGATATAATCATTGTCGCTTAAATAATAATCTTATCTATTTTGTAAAGGAGGTATTTGTTGCTGATAACCCAAAAAGCAGATCAGAAACTACTACAAATATTAATAATAATCTGTTGACGAATATACATTTTTGTTGAAGCTCACGCATGATAAAAATGGTTCTTGGAATAAATTGTTGTTAGAAGGACAGGGTGAGATTGTCCCAGGTCGATTGGTGAAATATTGAGTAATTGGACAGAGCAGTGTAGACTCTGGTCACTGAGTAATAGGAGGATGACGATGTAATAATTTTGGAACAATAATGGAGTTTACCAATGTAAAAAAGGTCTGAAAGTTATTATGTCCAAGAAATATGTATTTTTTCCGCAGATGTATGCGAGGGTTATAGTGAGCATTAATTAATAATTTTATAATGGAGGAGATGATCATAATAATAATAAACGTCATGTGTCTTAAGCATTATACCATCCTAATTAGGTAATAATTTGTTACATGGGTTGTAATGTAAAACATGGAAATACATTTGAATTTGTTGTTACATATCATGATAATGAATCGTTCATGAAGGCAGGTACTAATAATAATAATAATAATAATAATAATAATAATAATAATAATAATAATAATAATAATAATAATAATAATAATAAATGTCATTTCATTTTGAACAGGCAGATTGATATGTAAAATAATCCCTTCTCTTTGGAGTAATGTATTTGACGCTCACGCACGTTAAGTTTAATGGAGCAGTATGAGTAATAATAATAAGTATTTGGATCACCTATGAATCAGGTAAATTGCCAACCATCGTTAATGAAAGTCCGTGTGGACCATGTAAGTATTGCACATAATGTTTGGAAGTACGATTATTTATAATGGTTTTTTTTTTCATTTCTTCTTTTGAGCCCATTTCTATAGCGCATTGTTGATTGCTTATTATAGGGCATTTCTGGCGTATAACAGTTTAGTAGGTTTTTCCATTGATTTTTCTTAGTATTCCTCATGGTGTAGTGGATACGTTTGATGTGTCAAGTCATTTTGTAGGGGTAGAAAGGATGTCCCTTCTTCACAGGAGTGTTTCTTTTTAGATAGATATTTACCCTACAGATCGTAGGAGGGTCATTTCTTTGTTTTTGTTCTACTACCCTTCATGAAAAATAAAATGCTCGCTGCTGTTTTATCTTAACTGTTTAAGCTTCTGATGTGATGATTCCCTCTCTTCCCAACTCCTCGCGTGGAATTTGAGGGCAATGTTTCATTTATCTCGAACACACGCCTAGGACGACCCTGAGGCCCTTCTCATGCACGCCTTGTTCTCAAATTTCACATATGTGCATGGTGACCCATCGGTGCACAGTGGCTTGCCATCGTGTACCGGTGGTGATCGGGCGCAATATATATATGTGGTACGGACATGCGTTTAAGGGTTGGGAGTAGTGGGGTAGCGTATGTTCTGCTTTGCCCTCTACTTTCATATAAACTTTGGCGATATCTCCCGAACGCATGGTCGGATTTTAACGAACGAGGTATTGTTGGAGTTGGGATGATGTCCTCTTTGCTAAGAATGTGTGTTGGTATTTTTATAATGTTTTATGGAAAATGTTTGTTTTTTGATTGGCGCTATTTTGGAAACGGTGAATTTTGATGAAAAAGTTTGTTTGACGTTAATGAAAAGTGGGTATGCCCTCTTGGTGGGCAGGAAGTTTCAAGGGTGTAGGAGGGTAAAATGATAGCCTACTTTTTCGCGAACATTGGCGATAATTGGCGAATGGATGGTCGGATTTTAACGAATGAGGTATTGTTGGCGTTAGGATGACGTGCTCTTGGCTAAGAATGTGTGTTGGTATTTAAAAAAAATTGAAAATTCTTGGTTTTGGATGTTTGATTATTTTGGAAACGGTGAATTTCGTGAAAAAGTTTGTTTGACGTTAATGAAAGGTGGGTATGCCCTCTAGGTGGGCAGCAAGTTTCATGGGTGTATGCCAAAAGAAAATGAATTTTGAAAAATGATGACTATTTTGGAAACGGTGGACTTGACGATTTTTTTTTTGTGATGAATGGTTGATATTTACTCCCTCAATTAACCTAGTTTTTAATCGCCTCGCTAGCATAGCGGTCTGCATGGTTAGCTGCCGCCCCCGGATGTCCTGGTTTCGATTCCCGGCCATGCCACGAAATTTGAAAAGTGGTGTGTGGACTGGAACGGGGGGGGGGGGGGGGGGGGGAAGATCTACTCAGCCTCGAGAGGTCAATTGAGTAGAGGGTGGTTCGATTCCCACTTCAGCCTACTTGAAGTGGCTTTCAGTAGTTTTCCACTTTGTATTTGGACAAATGCTGGAATGGTTCCTACTGTAAGGTCACGGTCGCCTCCTTTCCATTTTTTTATGGTTTTATGTGTTTCCATTATGTTTTCCTATTATTTCAGGAAAGTGTGAAAAAAAAGAAAGAAAAGAAGTGAGATTTGAAATGACGTTGGATTGTTATGTCAAACGCTATTATTTTTTGCTAAACATGCATACTGAGCCTTACTGCCATAGAAAAATAGTTTTGCTAACAGAATTCACTGCGTGTTGGGATGTTAGCATGAGAGAAACATCAGCTCCTTATCGCAATAAGAATGCATGTAAGTACATGTGTGTGGGAAGCCTGTCGGCCTGCCTGCCTTTGCAACTTTGTCGTTGGGAAACAAAGTGAGATAGCGAGAGTAGCTGTTGCTAAATGTGATAACCTGATACTTTGCTCCAAGGTTAGTACGCTCTCAGGGCATTGTTTTGAAAATGCTTATGTTGAACTTCTCATAGGCTGCACAGTGGCAAAGTCATGTTGGCCCACAGTTATGTGAACTGCCAATGTCAAGACTTTTCTGACTCAGTTAGTCATTACTTGCAATGGGTGTTTTAATACAGGGTGAGAATTAACGTGTTGGCAAATTTATAGACACGTTATATATGTACCGAGGCAGTGTATCATGATCATTACTTTGCAAGTTATTGTTTGATACAGACGGTTGTGCTGAGCGGTTAGCTTGCCCTAATTAATTAATTAATTAATTAATTAATTAATTAATTAAATTTAATAATAAAAAATCATCGATATAATTAAACATCAACTAAAAAGACAAGGTATGTATATTTGTTATAATAATGTTATGGAATAAATTATTGTTATTTGATGGATTATTTTGAAAGTTGATTTAATAACTTAATGTTATGTACGTATTTTTTGTTGCAGATAAATCAACATTAACAACAACAACAACAACAACAACAACTAATTTGCTGTATATATAAAGGACAAAAAATATTTTTAATTTTTAAAAGGTATGTACATTTTGTGTATGACTTTACGCTAAAATGAATGAATGGTATTTTATTTAATGCTAATACATGAACTTATGGAATATAATTATTTTTTGTTGCAGAATTAAACTGTGTGCATGCCAACCAAACGATTGGGGGTAGCAGCGTAGCCCACTAAGCTACAAGTTTGATATTGAAAAGGTATGTTATAAAGATATGTTTTTTGTTTTGTTTGTGCAAAAATTATCTTACAATTTTTTCCGAGTGAGTGTCTTATTATGTCTTTGCATATGGATAATCCTATTACCGATAGCAGAGGATATGTTGACTAAAGCACAGCGTTAGGTCATGGGGCCATGCTCTCTGCTAACTCGGTAGACGTGTGGGTACGAGCCCCACCTTCGACCGTTCTTGAAATGGTTTTCCATGGTTTTCCATTTTCAACGCCAGGAAAATTCTGGGACGGTACCTTTTAACAGGCCATGGCCGCTTTCTTCCACATTCTAGCCCAGTTTCATTGATCTTTATCCATTCCATGTCTCATTCTGGCACGCAGGTCGCTCACAGGCGTCGACTAGAAAGACCTGCACTCGGCCTCTTAGGAGGCCACACAACAAACAAAATAATTCTATTGCATAGCCTCAACCTCTTTTTTGAGTGTTTTGTTATGATGTGCTGTAACTGAATTAATGCGTATGTTTACTGAATATATGTAACTAATAACGGGTTTTATTGCTTTGCTTTTCAGATATACACTTAAAAAGAAGCATTATCCAACTTTTGCAAATAATTGGTTCTTTGCTGGAGCCCCAGCCACCTGCAGTTGGAGAAACAACAGTTGATAAGACTTGTGTTCGTGTGTGTGAGTGAGTGAGATTGTGTGCCAGTGTCTGAAGACATCTGTATTTGCATTTGTTTTTCGGATTATCCTATTAATAAGGTAAGTTAACATTTCCATTTATTGTTGATTGTTTAATTATGTGTACGTCCATGTATCAAGATTTAGAATGGTAACCGTTAGCCAAATGTTTTAAAAGTAGGATATGTTCAGGCCGAATACATAATGTGAAAAACTGTCTATCCACTAAATAATTTGTTGAATCGTGTTTATCTATTTTTCTGAATGAAAGCAAACAAGGCTTAACAACGCATTACGCCTTAAAAAATCAATTTTGAGTTACTATGCGAGTCTATTCTCATTAAAAATAATGTTGAAGAAAATCATAGCTTTAATATTTGTAAAAAAAATGGAGAAAGTACTGATGGCCGATAATTTAGACACATGGTATCAGATAAATGCTATTGATGGGCTTGTCAGTAAATTTGATAAGTTACAAGACGGATCCAGTGGCCTGGCTCTGAATAGCATTGAATATTTGCAAATTAATATTTGTAAATACAATCCATTAAATGCAGGAAGTAGCTATATTCCCACACCGAGCTTTATCGCTTCGGGAAAGACACTCATCAATGTATGGAACACAGGTGATTACTGCTTTTTGTGGAGTATAGCTAGTTGTTTGCAACCCTGTCAAGATAGAAATGGGCATTACACAGGGAAGTACAACGCAATGTTTAATCACTTAAAACAAACTCTGAATCAGGAACGTGTTTCATTTCCCATGTCTCCAGATAAAATTCATTTATTTGAGAAAGATAATCCAAATTTTTCTTTCATGGTGTATGGCATTGAGGGATCCAATATTGAAGGCCCCTTGTATGCCACCAAAGAGACAAAACAATATCACATTCACTTATTACTTTTGTCTCATGGGGATAAAGGCAATTATTGTTGGGTAAAGAATTTGAGTAGATTGGTAAGCAGCCAAATGTCTAACCACTGTTCTGTAAAGCACATTTGTGAGCGTTGCCTTCAGTATTTTACAACTGATGAACTTTTGGAACGACATACTGAAGACTGTGAAGGGCAGACGGCAGTAAAGCTAGTCTTGCCCGAAGGGAATGACACAGCCTTGAAATTTAAGGCCACTAATAAACAAGACATGGTGCCATTTACTGTTTATGCCGATTTTTAGGCTCTGACTGTACCCCATCAGGGATGTGAACCAAACCTCCATACAAGCTCAACCTATCCAGTGCAGAAACATGAACCTTTTGCCGTTGGCTATTATGTTGTCTGTCACTATGGAAAATCCCAATATGAATACGTAAGTTACAAAGGTTCTGATTGCGCGCGGTGGTTTGTTGATCAAATGGCGGCTTTAGCGGGCAAAGTAGAAAAAAATTGGACAACCCTGTACCAATTCAGATGAATGACGTACAGCAAAAAGAATATGATCAAGCCACTACCTGCCACATATGGGAAAAGCTTATTCTAGACGGAGAAACAAAAGTAAGAGATCACTGTCATATGACCGGGAATTTTAGAGGTGCCGCTCATAGAGAATGCAAAGTATTCTAAACCTCGCCTTCTCCCCGTCTTCTTACACAATTTCTCACCCTACGATCTGCAATTCATTGTTAAAGAATTTGCTCATACAGATAAGAGAAAATTCAACATTTTAGCTAAGAACCATGAACGCTTCATTTCTCTTTCATGGAAAAAAGGAACAATGAGCATTCGTTTTCTCGATTCATTCAAGTTTATTTCTAATTCGCTGGAGAGCCTTGTCAAAGGCTTAAGCGAGAATGAGTAGAAACATACCCAATCCCACTTTACGGATACAAAACAATTTAAATTACGTGTTCGTAAAGGTCATTTTCCTTACGAGCATGTAGCAAGTTACGAGGTGCTTAAAGAAACGACTTGGCCCCCTAGAGAAAAATTGTTTTCTCAGTTAACTCAAAGCACCATCAGTGAAGACGAGTATGCCCATGCACAGCATGTTTGGCGTGCTTTTGCCATAGAAAACATGGGTCAATATTCTATTCACTACTTAAAATTAGACTTGTTGTTGTTGTCTGACGTGTTTGAGACATTTTGACAGCTATGTAATTCGATATACGGGCTAGATTCCGCCCACTACTATACCATTCCAGGGTTAAGTTGGGACGCTGCCCTCAAATTTAACCAAATTGAGCTTGATTTACTGACAGATCCCGATACGGTACTGATGATGGAAAAATGAATTCGTGGAGGGTTCGTATCGCTTAATCAGCGACATGCCAAGGCAAATAATCATTACATGACTGATTATTTCCTGAAGAACCAGAATCTTACTTGATGTATTTCGATGCAAATAATTTATACTGTTTCGCTCTGAGCAGACCGCTGCCGTACAAAAATTTTGTCTGGCTGTCTCAGGATGAAATTATAGATTTTAATGTGCATAGCGCCAGCAAGCAACAGGACGTGGGATATGTCCTTGACGATGACTTGGCTTATTCCCCCGATCTCAGACAGTGACATGGTGATTTCCCCTCTTGTATAGAGGAAATGGTGCCGTCCGAGAATAAGGGTAATCATAAAAAAATGATGGGTACCTTATATGACAAAAATCACTATGTATTGCACATTGACATGCTGGTAGAATGTTTAGCCCAGGGCATAACTCTGAAAAAATCCATAGAGATATTTCTTTTTGTCAGAAACCGTGGTTGAAACCTTACATAGATTTAAATACCGCTCACAGACAAAGTGCCACTCAGCCATTTCAAATAATTTTTTTAAAACTGATGAATAATTGTATTTATGGCAAGAGTCTTGAAAATGTGCGGCAGTATAGGGACTTAAAATTGGTGAACACATGGCATGGACGATGGGGCTCTCAAAAATACATTTCAAAACCAAATTTTAAATCTTTGAACGTTATTGATGATGATTTATTTATTATTGAACTTTGAAAAATTAAGTGGTCATGAATAAACCTATCTAATTAGACCAAGTCATTTTAGATTTTTTCAAAATTGCATATGTATAAATTTCATTATGGTTTTGCAATGCGGAAATTTGGTACCATTTCAATGTTATATACAGACACGGATAGTGTCCGTGACTGCGATCCGTATGTCGTTGTGAAAGACAACCCAAAATGGTTTGTCACGTCCTCGTTTTGCGAGAAGAACGTGTTTGATATCCCCCGTCTGAACAAAAAAGAAATTGGTTTAATGAAAGATGAGTGTTCAGACACCAATGTGACTGAATTTGTTGGGCTCGCTCCGAAAATGTATAGTTTTCGACAGATGAATGAATGTGAATCTATGCGAGCCAAAGGAATCTGTCAACATGTGGTGAAAAGGCTTTGTGAGGATGATTATTTACATGTCCTTTAAACCCACACAGGCATGACGCATAGTCAGTTTAGAATTATGTCTAAAAACCATAATTTATTTTTAATGAAACAACGGAAACAAACACTTGCTTTGTTGGATGATAAAAGGCAGTGGTGTCAGGATATGATGACAAGCGTTCCCTTTGGTTACAAACAGAAATGGTTGTTGCTATTGTTATTGTACAATACGGCGAGTGTTTGGTTTGGTTGCTATCAAGTGCGTGATGCCATGTTGAGCCTCGGAATAAAAAATAAACAAATTGTAGTGTATCATATAATTTTTGTTTTTTAACCTGGGTGCATGGATGTATGCAAGGATGTATGAATGTATGTAAATAGATGTATAGAAACTGTATGTTTTGTGCTATTTGCCTGTCAACGCATAAAGGGAGGCATGCATCAACGTTTGCATGCCGCACTGTGCACAGGCTAGATTAAAACATGTTGGCTTTTTGCTAACTTTATTTTAGCTAGTGGCTTAATAAGCATCATCTTTCAGGAAATTGCCCACCCATTCTCAGTAGATATGCAGCTTAATAGGCCTCTCTAGTTGTTGGCTTAATAAGCATCACGTTTGAGCAAACTGACCATCCATCCTCAGTAGACATGTAGCTTAATAGGTCTCTCTAGGTGCTGGCTTAATAAGCCTCATGTTATAGCAAACTGACCACCCATCCTCAGTAGACAGGATGTATTACAAAACAACACCAGACGAATACCGTACCTGAACAGAAATTGTTTTTAAACCTATTGCATAAAAAAAGGCAACAGACAGATGGTTATTTATTTATTTTGCTTATTTTTATTTCCTTTTTGCTATTCACTTAGGGGACAGACAGTGTATAAAATAACATATTTTTTAAATATGAATACTTAGTAAAATGTCTATAACTACTTTTCAGATTCAATGATGAACCATGATCAAGATTTTTTTATTGTTACCAAAGACACAACGTTTAATGAATATGCAACGATGGTAAATTATAATCCACAACGTGTAGCGTATCCTTTAGAGTATAAAACATTAAAGTGCGCATTGATACCACTTTTTATAAGAGCATCATTAATGATGATGATGATGATGATGATGATGATGTGTTGTTTCATGATCCAAGTCATCACTATTGCAAATCCAGTATGCTAAATGTTGGTTTTAAAAATAATGTATCTACAGAAGTAATTCATAAATCATGGTATGGTTTAACGATGAAACAGGTGATTGTTAAATTAGCGGATGAGGATGATTTCCATTTTTTTGGTGTACGCTATATACAAAACCCTTGTTTAATGTCTATTTTCCACTAACGTCAAATATGTTTTGTATTCACTTTTATAAATTCCCTGCTGAGGAAGGAACCATTTCATATCGTGAACAAGCATTTCGTCAACTGAATTTTACGTTACATATGAATCAATATTCACCACATAGAATACGGTCTATTAGAAACTAACAATAACAACAATATGTAAGGCATATGTTTTTTTTGTTGGATTCGGCTTTTAGGAACATACTTTACTTTCAAAAAAGACAGTTGGCTATTTTTTTAGTTTATAGTGTATTCATGTTTATGGAAAACACATACTCCAGTTTAAATTTGTAATGTTTTTTGTTTTGTTTCTTGGATATAGACACGGGTAATAAATTGCATGGTGTGTTAACTTTACCTTTATAGGCATCCATTAGTATGCAGTGCGAATTTGCACTAATACCTATTGACAACAGATGCATACATTTAACTCCAAACGATGTTGAAAATGATTCACACTTAATTTTCATAAAATATTTTCTATAAAATGATTTTCAAATTCATGTTTTGGCTGAAAACGATGAAAATGAATGTCAACTTTTAGAAGTAGGCTACACAGTGTGGAACAATGATGTGTTTGTTTTACATGCGTTTTAACGAAAGGTAATACAATGGTCATGCGAACATTGTTTACATGCCTACGTTTTTGTTCATCTGTCAAAGAAACTGTTGCCACAAATTATTGAACCACCCATATAAAAATAATATGAATCAAGACATGATAATTGACACGTGGATGGCCAGGGTGGATGTACTTACCTGTCTTCAGAGATCCGCATCGCTTCCACAGCAAAATCACCTCCAGATGACATGTCCCAACAGAAGAACACCAAAGGGGGTGGAAGGAAGGTGGAGAAGGGGACAACGCACAGGCTATTCTACAGACACCCCCCAATAACTAATGGAATTGTCGCCGACGAAATAATGCCACAACAGTTGCTTAAAAATTTAAAAGAAAAATTTAATTGTTAAAATTTAAAGAACACCTCCACCAGAAAACAGAACATGCTTGCATGCAAAGCAAAAAAGAAAAGAATTAAATTAAAATTAAAATGTTAAAGCCCAAAGATTAAAATGAAATTACAGGCATAATTAAATGAGAAAGGGCTTGATAATTTACAAGGGAATGCAATACCGATCCGACATGCAGAGATCCAGGCCACGTCATAAAACGAAAAATTTAAAATTAAATAAAAGAAATAAAATATGATCAATTAAGAAATTCCCGATATTCATGACTAAGAAAAACACAAGGACATTCACCAAAATCATAAGGTTAAACCAACAAGATTAACAAAAGCATATTAAGCTAACACCACAACACGTTTAAGTTTACCGCTCGACGCCAAGAGACTGTACTCCAAGATCAGAATGCACTCGGGCCAAACAAAAGCAAAACAAACATGGCCACCGGAGCAGACGACCACATGTCAAATCGAAATTACGGCAAATAATTAGCATTAAATTAATTTTAAAATCACCGGAGAGAAATAAAATGAGGAAAACAATTACATTTTAACACTATTAACATGAGGGTGGTGCATCGGATCTTACATCAGATTAATAATATGCCAATCCCAAGATTGCCAAAAGAAAATAAATAATAATTTAAAACGTAAAATAAACTTAGAAATGTGTCTCCAGAAGGAACGAAGAAAAAAATAACAAAATTAATATATATCTGGTAACATTATTAAAACAGAAATAAATTAGGCCTACCAGGCGAAACAAAACACAGCATCACAACATACATGCAAGGCCAATATTGGAGCTCCCATAATAATATATATACGTTTTAGAATAACATTACGTACCTTAAAAAAACTTCTCAGTGGAGACACAATAAAAATAAATTAATCAACACACAATTTAAATAAAATATTATACGGCACTAAATTGCCTGAAAATGGCCTACCCAGCCATGCGCCGTTTTGGTATCACAAGCATTCCTGTTTGTATTTAGATGCGATTTGCGTGTCATACTTCCTCTTCACGGCGAAACGATGAAAATTAAAGCCTTACGAGCACAGGCATTTCCTTAGTTGAATAGGTATTCATATTTTGTAAAAGCTAGGGGCCAATGCCCCCCAGCCCACGAAGAGATACTCTATCACACCAGCTGGCTAGTTGCCTCTTAGACGACAGACAATCTGTTCACAAGATGGCGGAGAATCACACGTCAGATACCGAACTGCATTCATGTAAATTGTTATTGTCCAATCAAGGCTTGACACATCAAGCAACAATGTGATTATTAAGTAATTAATTTGGCGGTATCATGTATACACAGTCCTTTGTTTCATGACGTAGAATAATAATAATAGCCTTCAAATATGACACGATTAGGACGAGTTTATAAGGCACCACCAACACACTCTAGTGGTGAAGAAGGAACCACGGCTAGCAGCGCTGAAGTCCGACAGCACTGCCATCTCGTGTTCAAAATCGGAATCAAGTCACCAGGCGGTCGATTCAAAATGTCAAGGAACACCAGTATACAGGGAAGATGGATTTTAAAAACGTTGGAACGGGCAATGCACGTAACAGTCTCCCTCCCTTAAGCGTGAACACCGTTCACGAATATGCCTAGGCATAGGCAGTACTCCAACACCAGTCGATTCACCAAGCATGTTTCCAGAAGATAATGTTCACCAGTTAACTCCAATTGATGGACGAAACCGCATCGTTTTGGTTAGGAAGAGTGCAGGGTCAGATTATCAGTGAAGGGATAATTGATCACCTCGCAAACCACTTCGTTAACCGCTTCACTGTGTCCATAAGTCTTCAGAAACGCAGAACACCAGCACCAGCAGTGCTTTCATAGTCCGAGACAAGTTAGTTAAATTTTTCAATAAGTCCAATGTAGTTCGCTTTAAACGAAGTAGGTGGAAGCAATGTGCCAGATATCATGCGACGCGTGGGCAGCCATTTACAAAACAGAAGTTAATCTTATTTCAAAAAGTTTACAGAAATTACTACTTCTTAACATATTTTATAAAAGAGAAACAAAGTTGAATTTAAATGAAGCAAATCCTGACCATGACCTAGATAAGTGCTCACAATAGTTAATTAAATAACAAGATTACCTTTTTACAAACTAGTAGTACATTTCAATAATATGCGAGTTGAATGACTATACATTTAGAAGGAACTACGGTAGAGGAAAGACCACTCTAATTCCCAAGGAAACATGCAAACAAGGTTACCATGAGTTAGGTCTCCCACCGAGTCCAACTTACATGCTAGCATCTTTTATGAAAACATCAAAATTAGTTTCAATTTTACAATTTATCATAAAATGGGAATTACCCAACGGTTACAGTTTGTATCCCAGCAAAGTTTTTAAACCCAATTAAATCCAAAATTCCAGAAGGAACAGATGCCTGAAGGCTTCAATGAAGGTTAGGGAAACTCTACATTATACAAAATCGGTTTACAAAATTTATGGTAGCATTTCCTCATTAGAAACCTCTCCACCTCGCTTAATGTGCGACAGATGCAATCTGGAAATTTTGTTGGCCTTAAGGTTTCTAATAAGCAGAGTAACGGGCGTCAGGAATGCCTCTACATAACACGGGCACTTATAACGAGGGGTCAACTTGCTTGAAACTAGATTACTGACGCCCTTGGGCTCGAAATTGCGGAAGTACACAACATCACCAATTTCCCAATCAGTTGGCTTGCGACAGGCATTGTGTCGCTTGGCAAGTTGGTCATGTGATACCTTAATATTCTCTCTAGCCTTGTCGAATTTCGCCCTCATATCCTCGGGCGTGAAACTGTCTGGAAGGAGATCGTGCAGGTTCCACAGATTAGACAACGGAGAATTAGCCATAAAGGAAACATTAACGAAAAAGGGGTGGCTTGCGTGCTCTCATGCACGGCGGTGTTGAAAGCAAAATTGAGCCAATGCAAATTAGAATCCCACTTGGAATGGTCGTCATGGTGGAAAGCAATCAGAGCAGAACGGAGATTACGATTGACTCGCTCAGCGAGAGACGGGTTAGGAAAATAGGGAGTGGTGGTTACATGCGAAATAGCATAATCAAATAAGAATTGACGGAACTGATGAGATACAAAGCACTTGGCATTATCTGATACCAGGAACTGACATGGCCCAAAGGATGAAAAGATGGAATGAAGACACTTTATGACGGAACTGGTCGTAGCCTGTCTGGTGGGGAAAGTCCAACTAAACCTGGTGAAACCGTCAGTGCAAACAAGCGCAAATTGGTTTCCCCGACCAGAGCGAGGGAACGGCCCAACATGGTCGATAAAAAGCCTCTCCATGGGTCTAGATGCCGGTTCAGATGACAACAGGCCAACCCTAGTAGAAACCGGAGGTTTGCTAATACTACATGAAGCACAATCTCTAATGAGCCTCCTGATGTCGCCATCCATAGCTTGCCAAATGAAAAACTGTCTGATCTTAGCACGGGTCTTGAATACTCCCATGTGGCCACCAATAGGATATTCGTGATAGTAACGAAAGATTTCCGGAATGAGGACCGATGGGAGCACAATTTGAGGTAGACGGTCATGACGAGATGAACAACACAATACACCATCCTTTAGAGAGTAGGGCTTGATCACTTCACCCGAACGGATTCGGTCAATTAGGCTAGATAAGGAGGGATCTTGTTTCTGGAATCGCCTCACATCTTCAAAAAGCACAGGGGAATTGCTGAGAACGTCATTGACATAATTTACGGGGGGTACAAGGTTTACGGGTTCACATCCTTGAATTTCCTCTTCGGCTGTTTCCTCATACATACGGCTTAATGAATCAGCTATCGCATTTTCGGACCCACGAATGTGGTGGACAGTGAACTGGAATGACAGAATCCTAGTTGCCCATCTAGCAATCCTACCAGTTTTACGGGGTTTCCCTAAGACCCAGCTCAAGGCTTGGTTATCGGTCTCAAGGAGAAACTTAGTGTGCTCAAGATACATACGGAATTTTTCTAGAGCGAACAACACAGTTAAACCCTCAAGTTCGTATATGGAATACTTCCTCTCTGCGTCCGTTAAGGTACGAGAAGCGTTTGCAACGGGTTGCCTACCCAGATCAGACTCTTGCAGCAGGACACAACCAACACCACGACCAGACGCATCAGTCTGCACAATGAACTGCTTCCCAAAACCCGGAATGGCTAACACAGGGGCGTTAGAGAGCGCAAGCTTAAGATCTTCGAAGGCTGCCTGCTGAGAGGGACCCCACTCAAACTTCACAGCCTTTTTGCGTAATTGATTTAGAGGAGCAGCACGGTCGGCAAAATTACTGATGAACTTACGGAAGAAGTTCACCATACCAATATAACGAGCAACACCATTGGCGTTCTTGAGTGGTTTAAAATCTCTGATGGCCTGCGTACGAGACTGGTCCACGGAGATACCAGATTCGGAAACAATATGACCCATGAAGGAAATTTTGGGCTTGGCAAAGGAAACCTTGGACAATTTGACGGTATGGCCAGCGTCACGCAAGCGATGAAGTACATCTTTCAGATGATCAACGTGTTCCTCGAAGGACTCAGAATAAATCACCACATCGTCAAGATAGTGGTACACAAATTTGAATTTAATTTCTGAAAACACCTTGTCCAGAAGTCTGCTCAACACAGCGGCTCCGGTGGATAGGCCAAACGGGACTCGGGCATACTCAAACAGGTTCCAGTCAGTGGAAAAAGCAGTAACATGACTGGATTCTGGAGAGAGGGGAATTTGGAAGTAAGAAGAATTTAAATCGAGGATCGTGAACATCTTCGCGTTGCGAAACCAACTAAAAAAAGTATGAAGGTCTGGCAAAGGGATGGATTGCAAAACAACTTTTTGATTAAGAGCCCTATAGTCGACCACCGGCCGAAAACCACCGTTAGGTTTTAGCACAAGAAATACAGGGGATGAGTAGGCAGAGATAGAAGGTTGGATTACACCTTCTTCCAACATCTTATCGATAATCTTCCGAAGTTGAGCCATCTTGGGCGGGGCAAGTCAATACGGGCTGGAACGCACCGGCACAGAATCGGTCAGCTCAATCTTGTATTCCATCAAATGGGTTACACCCAACTTGTCCGTAAATACTTCACTATACTCCTGAAATAACCTCTTTATGGCATCCTTTTGAAGATTCGTTAAATTTCCAGATCGAGATCCTCAATAGTCACAGGTTCACTAACTGAATTGACAGCAGGAGAAGATAAAACCGGGTTGAACGATAACTTACTTTGCGGATTAAACTTAAACCATAAGTTGCGGGCACCAAAATCAAGAAGCATACCAACGTGTGACATGAAATTAGCTCCAATGACCACAGGACAAGAAAGATTTCTGGCAACAAAAAATTTAAACTTCCAAGAAAAATTTAGAATATGGATTTTGACTGTCATACTACCCAAAATATTTAAGTTTGAACAATTTGCCGAAATAAAAGATTCAATGTTAGGCTCTAACTCAGGAAATTTGCAAACACTTTTCATAGATATAAACCAGTCCTCGCTTATAAAGGATGCGACACTACCAGAATCAAGCAATGCAGAAACGGGCTCGTCATTAACACAAATTTCAATAAACGGGGATATTCCTTTAGCCCCAGGAGAAATTCCAAAATCATTACGCACTCTAAAACGATTACAAGTAGATGACGAGGACACCCGCACCACAGGTTTCACATTATGTTTAGAATTAGGCTGACTTGCCACGACATTGCTCACCGACAGGTAAGGTAGGTCAGCAACATAAGCAGAATTAGCACGTGAAGATTTAGTTTTCAACGAGTTATCAAGATTTTCATTAGTAGGGCGACCAGAAACTTCACACGGTTTTCCCATACTCTCATGCACAGAAATATCCTTAGAAGTAACATCCGAATTGGTCTCCACAACATTTCGTCATTGGCGATACACAACCTGGTTACTCGGACAGACCTTCTTAACATGTCCCACGCCACCGCACGTGTGGCACTTAATATTGGGTCTTGGGTGGAATATAACCTTAGGCGGGGGACGAGACATCAAGGAAGGAGGGCGACAAGACATCAAGGAAGGAGGAGGAACATTAGCTACACGAAGGGAATCTGCATGTATCACAGCCATAGCCTCTATAATGGCCTGTTTTAGCTCGACAAATGACGAAGGCCTGGTACACATAGTCATGCATGACCTATATTGAGGCGAAAACCCATTTACAATCGATGACACCAACTGTCGTTCAGTTAAAGGGGATCCAAATACCTGGGCATACACCTTGATGTCACTGACATAGTCGCTAAGGGACTCGTCCAACCTTTGGACACGATGCAAGAACTTTTGTTCGAGCGTACTAAGGGCACTCGCAGGGACAAAAAAAAAAAAAACACTTCCCTAATAAACATGGCTAGGGACATGCGGAGGTGGATAGCTTCAATCAGCTTATCGCGCAGCATACCGGAAGCAACAGGATACAACAGTTGGAAAATCTGAATATCCGACATCCCAAAAATCGAGGCATGGTTACCCAATTTGACCACTTGTTTTAAAAATAGGACCACTTGGGTAACGTCATATAGGTTGAAACTCTTCAACTTAGCTAAGAAACTAGAAATAGGATGAGGAATCGACCCATAATTAACGGTAGGCGAGTATGTAGCATTTGGAAAAGAGACATTGTTACCAGGGTAGCCCGCTCGCACACCCTCTACAGGAGACAAAACATTTACATTGCTAGTGAAAGAACTGGGATGCAATGGGTCGGCAGGACCCAGGAAATCATTAGGTGACCTAACATGAGAAGAATGACCGTATGCAGTGTTAATAGGTATGGACGAGCCAGAAGCAGACAACAGAGGGGCAGGCAAACTACTACTAGTAATCGATCCCAAAACCTCAGATCTAGTAAACAGAGGTGATTCACGTTCAACCCCAGAAGAACTCTCCAAATTCTCAAGGTTATCTCTTAAGTCAATTAAATCTAAAACACTATTATTGTCGGCCACTTTTAAAAACACAGAATGCAGACAGACAATACAGAAGGAAACAAATTTTAGGAATTACGAGGACAGTTTACACTTTCACAACAATACCATAACTACCAATTACCAACACCATAGATTAGGTTGACACTCGAACACCGCCACAATACTACACAAAATCACGCACAATGCTGCCCAGAACTGCAGACGTCACCGCCAGCTTGGCTCGAGAACAGGAAGCTAAATTACAAAAATTTGCACAAAACACCTGGCGAACAGCATCAGACAGGGCTCCACGATGCCTTCACTGTAGGCTATCAGAATATTAACAAATCCACATTCCCCATGCCAAGAACACATGCCAGCCACTTACCGAGCATCTTTTTCAGTGGGAATGTTGCATACAAACAGGATAAAATACAGCAGCAAACACCTCGCTCAGAACCGGTCACTGTTATCTCACCACATGGATATTCAGAGGCAAACATGAAATTAAACAAACGACAAGGATTAGCTTTAAATAACATCAAGTGCACTGACATGACACATCTCATCAACAACCGCTCCATCAGCACTAGAAGGGTCCATAAAACGAGCCTGCGGGTATTGAGGAGGGGATAGTTACGGAAGCGAACTCGAGCTCGGTCTGCTACCAAAATGACACGTGGATGGCCAGGGTGGATGGGCCTACTTACCTGTCTTCAGAGGTCCGCATCGCTTCCACAGCAAAATCACCTCCAGATGACATGTCCCAACAGAAGAACACCAAAGGGGGTGGAAGGAAGGTGGAGAAGGGGACAACGCACGGGCTATTCTACAGACACCCCCCAATAACTAATGGAATTGTCGCCGACGAAATAATGCCACAACAGTTGCTTAAAAATTTAAAAGAAAAATTTAATTTTTAAAATTTAAAGAACACCTCCACCAGAAAACAGAACATGCTTGCTTGCAAAGCAAAAAAAGAAAAGAATTAAATTAAAATTAAAATGTTAAAACCCAAAGATTAAAATAAAATTACAGGCATAATTAAATGAGAAAGGGCTTGATAATTTACAAGGGAATGCAATACCGATCCGACATGCAGAGATCCAGGCCACGTCATAAAACGAAAAATTTAAAATTAAATAAATAAAATAAAATATGATCAATTAAGAAATTCCCGATATTCATGACTAAGAAAAACACAAGAACATTCACCAAAATCATAAGGTTAAACCAACAAGATTAACAAAAGCATATTAAGCTGACACCACAACACGTTTAAGTTTACCGCTCGACGCCAAGAGACTGCACTCCAAGACCAGAATGCACCCGGGCCAAACAAAAGCAAAACAAACATGGCCACCGGAGCAGACGACCACATGTCAAATCGAAATTACGGCAAATAATTAGCATTAAATTAATTTTAAAATCACCGGAGAGAAATAAAATGAGGAAAACAATTACACTTTAACACTATTAACATGAGGGTGGTGCTTCGGATCTTACATCAGATTAATAATATGCCAATCCCAAGATTGCCAAATGAAAATAAATAATAATTTAATTCGTAAAATAATCTTAGAAATGTGTCTCCAGAAGGTACAAAGAAAAAAATTACAAAATTAATATATATCTGGTAAAGTTATTAAAACAGAAATAAATTAGGCCTACCAGGCGAAACAAAACACAGCATCACAACATACATGCAAGGCCAATATTGGAGCTCCCATAATAATATATATACGTTTTAGAATAACATTACGTACATTTAAAAAACTTCTCAGTGGAGACACAATAAAAATAAATTAATCAACACACAATTTAAATAAAATATTATACGGCACTAAATTGCCTGAAAATGGCCTACCCAGCCATGCGCCGTTTTGGTATCACAAGCATTCCTGTTTGTATTTAGATGCGATTTGCATGTCTTACTTCCTCTTCACGGCGAAACGATGAAAATTAAAGCCTTACGAGCACAGGCATTTCCTTAGTTGAATAGGTATTCATATTTTGTAAAAGCTAGGGGCAAATGCCCCCCAGCCCACGAAGAGATACTCCATCACACCAGCTGGCTAGTTGCCTCTTAGACGACAGACAATCTGTTCACAAGATGGCGGAGAATCACACGTCAGATACCGAACTGCATTCTTGTAAATTGTTATTGTCCAATCAAGGCTTGACACATCAAGCAACAAAGTGATTATTAAGTAATTAATTTGGCGGTATCATGTATACACAGTCCTTTGTTTCATGACGTAGTATAATAATAATAGCCTTCAAATATGACACGATTAGGACGAGTTTATAAGGCACCACCAACACACTCTAGTGGTGAAGAAGGAACCACGGCTAGCAAGCCGAAGTCCGACAGCATCTGCCATCTCGTGTTCAAAATCGGAATCAAGTCACCAGGCGGTCGTTTCAAGATGTCAATGAACACCAGTATACAGGGAAGATGGATTTTAAAAACGTTGGAACGGGCAATGCACGTAACAATAATAATAATTATAATAATTTTGCAATTTGTTATTTATCCATTTAGAAAATAAATGTATGAAGCTCATTGCTCAGAAGTTGAAGATCAGTTACTGATGATACAACATAAACAAGTCTTAGTTGTACCCATACAAAAAACAGGTTTAGATGGTAATAAACCTTAAAACCAAAACCTTATTTTAGATTTTATAGATGTCAGAGCTAGTGGTGATTTAACACCATTTACATATTTACCAAATTTTTAAAATACGTTTCGACAGTGGCAATGGTTAGTGTTTTGCGCCACTTCATTAGCAGATGCGCATGTCATTGAACCCTATCCCTATAAATACATTTTAATTGATTTTTCTAATGATGCTTTAGCGCGTTATTAATGTCATTTAACAACCACTCTCTACCCTATGGTAGATATTAACTTTTTTTTTCAATTTAAAACAAAATTTAAAACAAAGGTTTTGATTTATTTTTAGCTTCAAAAATAGTTAAGATGATAGCTTGGTTTATTTATTTATTTATTTATTTCTTTTAGAAAACATGAACATGTATGATAATATGGATCATCATATTGCAGAGCCTAGTTTATATTCAGCAAACACATTTGTTGCTTCTTCCAGTGTTAAAAACCACATGTTTTCATGGACGTGATCCGTGGCAAGAAATTCATCAAGCACTATTAATGGATGTCATATGCACGAAAACACAAAATTTTCTTATCAATGATAATTGTCATTTAAAACAGTACACCTATTTACGTCATGTGAACCATGAAACACAAAAAATTGGCTGTTGATGTCGGTTCAACAGTTATCGCGTACCTGTTACAAACATTATTATATTTTTGTCAATTTATACAATACTATCTACAACTTTAGGCATTAAACGCTCAGGCTTAAAAACAACACTCTTTGATGTATTGACAATGTTGCTGTTGTTGTTGTTGTCGTTGTTTTTGGTGTTGTTGTTGTGTTAAACAAATAACACTCTTTTCTTTCCTTATAGCCAAGCCAAGCATGGACGCCTTGAACGCCATTGGCCAAGATTGCGGCCTTGTACGAATGAAAATGAGTGAATTGCCTACACAAACACCATTTCGCATTCATAAAATACGAAAATTAAACACGAAATTTGGTGAACGAGTTCTTTGCATTTGTCAAGAATTAGAGACATTTCTTCCCACACGATTTAATAACCTACCTGATAATGTCATGGAAGATGTTAATTCGAGTATTCGCCCTGTGTATTTAATCTATGATGGTGACAAAAATAATCGTTGTATGATTCGTTTTGTAAAACTAGATAATTAATAATAATTGTATGCAAGTCATAACTTTTGTTGTTGTTGTTTATTGATGTCTTACTAAAACAGAAAACTATTTTTTTCAGTGCTCAACAGTTTTGACGTTTATTAATTGTTGCTGATGGTTTATAATAATAAGGAACATAATACTAATAATACTAATAATAATAATAATAGTAATAATAATTTTCTTAACTTTTTTTGTTTGTTTTTTGGCCTTTAGGGATACATTAATACAATGATGCCTATAATTACTATAGGTAAATTATATTTTTTTTATAAGTTCACTCTTTATTGAGAGATTTTTTTTTTAGCCTTTAGGGCTACGTCAATACAAACATTGCCTATGATGCATGTTTTTACTTCCTTTTTATGTACATGTATAGTTTTTAAAATAAGTTGAAACGTCATGCGCTTAAGGATAGTATTGGTCATTTAGCACACTCACTCATGCAATGCCAAAACAAGTAAAAACATCAGCATTATTTACTAAATAAATAAATAAATAATTTAAAGTTAACGATACATTGTGTTAAATGGTCACATGGTTTTGTACAAACAAAATCATAATGACAGGTTTTATTACAAAACAATAATAATAATAATAATAATAATAATAAACATTATATTTAACGGTCACATGGTTTTGTACAAACAAAATTGTAATGACACGTTTTATTACAAAATAATAATAATAACCTACTACGCTGTCGTAGCAGGCGGAGAGGTGATACTCCGACGTGGCGCGTCCCAGGTGGCTGATAGGGGGGTCCTCACCGGCTTGCCGGCGGACTTGAGCGAAATAAAATAGCTCTCGCGGACCAAACACACTTAAGCCAGAGAACACCTAGAGGCACCTCTCGATCTCAACAATCGAGTAGTAATTTCGTGATCTTATCTTAAGATCACCACTAGTTGTATATTCAACTTGTAACTAAGGCATGATGGAACACACACTACTAACGCAACTACCCCAGGCCCCGGACACAGGTCCGGTCTTTCCCGATCATCGGATTCTGGGGGATCGGGAACGAAATCATGCTTCAGAGAAGGATCGGAGCTTCTCAAAATCTCTTCGACCCAAGAAAAAGAACTTCTTGGGTACTATTAACATCAATACCCTGTTGAAAACAGGAAAGCTCAAACAACTGACTGACGTCCTGGACAAATTTGATATTCAAATCCTAGCAATTCAGGAAACACGATTCCAAGATGAGAACCATTTCGACTCTGAAAACTTCAGGATATTTAAGGGTAAACCAGCCATTAATATCACAGGCAATTTACTAATGTTTGGGACGGCTTTTGCAGTGAGGAAAACTATCTTAGATTCAGTTATTGACTTCACATCGCCATGCGAAAGAATTTCAGTGCTTACAGTAAAATCAAGCAACAAGGCATATGCCTTGATAAATGCCCATGCTCCAACTAACATAGACAATAAGAGAAATCCACAGAATGTAGAAGACTTTTGGGAATTACTAGAGGAAACTACAAGTAAAATCCCCAAACATCACGTGAAAATCTTATTAGGGGATTTCAATGCACAGGTTGGCAGAGAGAAGATATACAGATCAATAGTAGGACTCCATCCCGCACATCGGCGGACTAATAAGAATGGAGAGCGTCTAATAAACTTTTGTACATTATTCATGCTGAGACTCATGTCCACGCACTTTATGAGTCCATTACACAAAAAGAAAACCTGGAGATCACCTAACCCGTTATTAGGGGAATTTCAGATAGATCATGTGGCTATTTCCGCAAAGAATATGCTGGAGATTCAGAATGTTAAGGTACGAAAGGGAGTGGTAGATTCGGATCACTACCTCACGCAAATCAAGGTTCGGTTTCAACCAAACAGATCCAAACCTAAAGGCAACCGGTTTCCAAGAGTTGATCCGGACTGCTTGAGGAAGAACGCCGAGGTTTTCCTACGAGATTTACAGGAAGAAAATCCTAGGGAGTGGCCAGACCTTCGCAAAACATTACAGTCATCAGCCATGAAATTAGGACAACCACCTAGGAAAAGAAAGCACAGATGGTGGAACACAACGTGCGATGAAGCCGTCAATGACCGAGTCAAAGCTTGGCATCAGTGGAATGGACATCGGACAGTGGAAAGATGGGAGAACTTCCTAAAAACTCAAAAACTGACCTCTAAAACAATCCGGCGCGAAAAACGTGCCTACAACAAAATCAGACTCGAAGGGTTAGAACAGGATTTCCAGAAAAACAACACTCGAAATTTTTACAAGACATTCCGTGAGGACTTGTCAGGGTACAAACCACCAACTCTAAGTTTCCTTCGACGTAATGGACGACTAGAAACAAACAGTAAGGAGAACTGCAAGATACTGGCTGATTATTTCCAAACTCTACTGAACTGTGATCCTCCAGTGGAAAGACTGCAGTTTGAAAAACCTGTACCAAACCCAGACTCACTTCCCCCAACAACTCAAGAAATAAAAGAGATAATCCAATCGCTCAAAAATAACAAAGCCCCTGGGAACGATGGAATAACTGCTGAGATGTTGAAAATAGGAGGAGATGACCTCATAAGGAGAATTCATACACTCCTAACAGAAATATGGGAGAGCGAAATAATTCCGAAGGACTGGAAGAATGCCATTATCCATCCGTTGCATAAAAAGGGTGACCGAGCGGACCCCAACAACTACAGAGGTATATCACTTTTACCAATTATATACAAGGTATTATCTAAAGCACTCTTAAACAGAGTAGAACAACAAACTGATCATTTGATTGGTGAATACCAGAAAGGCTTTAGGAAAGGTAGATCGTGTTCGGAGCAGATTTGGAGCCTAAAGACGATATTAAGAATACGCCGCAGTACCAACACGTTTGTCACCTTCGTGGATTTTAAGAAGGCGTATGATTCTATTGACAGACAAACTGTTCTGAACACCCTAGAAGAGCTCAGAGTTGACAGGAAAACCAGGGACTTAATCCGCCAGACTCTCACTGACACAACATCTCAAGTGAAGTTCCTAGGTGAACTATCCGAGCCTTTCGAAGTACATACCGGAGTTCGACAAGGTGACGGCCTCTCCCCACTGCTTTTTAACTTAGTGTTAGACAAAGTCATCAGGGAGTGGGAAAACAACATCAAAGGCATAAGCATTGGTACTCTGGAACAGAAAATAAAAGTAAAATGCCTAGCTTTTGCTGATGATCTAGCTATCTTTACCAAGACTAGTGAAGAAACCAAGTATGCCATAGAGAAGTTACATGAGTTAGCATCAAAGACAGGACTCCAAATATCGTATGAGAAGACGCATTTCATAGTAAATGGAGACCAGAATATCCCGAGATCTCCACTACAGACCAACTATGGAATAATTAGACACGTACCTTCCTTCAAATATTTAGGAGAAATTATTGTACCGTCTGGATTGGACAGGAAAGCTAATTTAGAAAGAGCTACCAAACTTCAGAAAGCATACCGAATAACATGGAATCACTATAATAAAAGAGTGATGTCACGAAATGCAAAACTACGGCACTACCAGACAGTTGTTCTTCCGGAAGCATTGTACGCCTCCGAAACTATATCTCTAGGAGGCCACTCTCAAATTGGTGAAATCGAAATCCAGGAACGTAAAATTCTCAGGAAAATATATGGCCCCGTTTATGTTAATGGTATATGGATTAAAAGGAAAACCACAGACTTGTACACAGTAATCAATAAGTTCACTGATACCGTGCGTAAGAGACGATTGAAATTTTATGGTCACATCTGCCGAATGGACAACACCAGATATGCAAAAAACTGCTTGATATAATTAATTCAAAGAAGGTCAAAATCAGTTGGTTGGAAGAAATCAAACAGGACTTAAAGGAAATAAACATTACAGAAGATAGCATCATGAATCGCAAGACTTTTGGAACCCGAGTTACAAATCACTCTTTCGCCGAAAAAGCTAAAAAGACCACTGGAAAAAAATGGACGGAGGAACGTAAGAAGGGGCATAGCGAGTTCATGAGGAGATTTTGGGAGGAGAAGAAGAGGAAAGCTCCATCAACCCGAGTCAACAAGTTCAAGCGCGCTCCCTAAGTGGGCAAAACGAAGAAAGAAAGAAGAAAAAACAATGTAGTCCTAAACTTTTTTATCATTTTATATGCTACTATGACTACATTTAAAACATGTTTTTTACTTTTATTTCTTTACTAGTGCTTGCAGTGCATGAAGAGGGTGTTTAATAAACAAGCAACCCTTAAGCTCATAACGTTTCAACTTATTTTATTATTTAGTACAAACACTATTTATATTTTTTTTTATAAATATGAAATTTGAAACTATTAGTCAATAATAATGCATAGTAATTCCTTTTATTGTTTATAATTTTCAATTGAAACACCATTTACATTATTGTTTATAATTATTATATTGAAACTATTAGTTAATAATAATAATACACATTCGTCCTTTTTATTGTTTATAATTTTAAATTCAAACAACATTTATATGATTGTTTATAATTATGATATTTGAAACTAGTTAATAATAATATACTGTCGTCCTTTTTATTGTTTATTCTTTTTAATTGAATTACCATTTATATGATTGTTTATAAATATAATATTTCAAACTATTAGTCAATAATAATGGGGAAAACACAACATGGTCCCTTTTTTTTTTGTTTTTGTTTTTTTTAAATCATAACAGTGATACTATACATTTATTAAATTAAATTCATGATGTTAAAGTCCATATTTAGATAAAAGTAATTTGCTTTTCATAGCACCGATCACCATAAATGCAGCCATTCGTTCCGATAGAGTGGCATCTGAAGCTGTTAATCGTTGCTTGGCAATCCTTAACAAGACTTTGTCGGCAATGTGTCTTAGTGTGGGATCACTGTTTTGATAGGCTATATCATGATTACGACATGCATGGTCCAAAGCATTTATCCCCATATTCCCTATCCTCAAACGATCTTCAAGACGAGTACCATGTCCACAAAAGATGTAAGCAGGTAAGTGAGCTTCGAATGGTAAGTTTTTAATGATGTTATTAATAATTCCAGGGCCAATACACCTGGGACATAGAGGTTTCAATCGGTGAAAAACACTTTTTTGTTGTTCTTCTTGTTCTTCTTCTTGTTCATGCTGTTGTTGTTGTCTTTGTTTGTCGGTGGCTGCCGACGAGCATGGTAGGTGGTTGTTTTCCGCATGACAGCCATGAAATGATGAAACAATGTCTTTACAGTGAGTTTTATGACCATGATATAATTTCATCAATTGACATGTGGCACACTGTCGAAAGGAAGGTATATTTGCCATGGTTAATTGCTTGTGATGGAAAAAATGATTGCATGGTTGTAGTTTACTCAATACAGGGTCGGTAGTCCAATCAGCAGGCGCCATTTCCCAAATTTCCTTCACAGCGTTGGCAGCAACATAAAAATGAAATGATTTAGGTAGTGCCAATAATTCATGATGTGCAAAGCTAATCAGTTTTTTCTTTCACACAAAGAACTTTCCAATAGCCTTGTCGATTTTAGTAGCGTCCATGTTTATAACGTTGATGTTATCACCTCACGTGTACAAGTCTCACTGCTATCATTGGACGATAAACATTCTGTTTTAATTTTATTTAACAACTCCCAACATGCGCTGGTGGTGAACCAATGAAACAAATGCCTCGCATGCGCTAAGGCTTTATTCTGAATATTGTCACAAGGACAAGTGTCCATGAGCGTTTGCAGGAATGGGCAACCCTGATCTTAAAGGTCAATACATTGACAGTGCGAGGGTAAAAATGGTTGGAGCCACTGGCGTTTTTCACCCCCTTTTACAAATAACACATTGGCCGAGGACAAATGAGCTTTCATAACTACGTCAAGATACTTGTAAGAAATATCACCCTTTTTCCATACTAATTGCAAATTATTTTCAATACATTGGCTCTGCTTTTTATCTTTTTCACTAAGCAACTCGAAAGCATTTGGGGGTTCAAACACCAAATGGATTGGGTTACACACCCAAAACGTACTACAATCGATAAAAGCAACTTCCTAAAATATAAATTTGTTGTCTGCAATTTTAAACCCCTGACAATCCACGATGAGTGTACGCATGATGTTTTTTTTAATATATTTTTTTACTTGTTACCTCGTTGATGTCTAATCAACAACTAACCCATTTCATGGTTTAACATTGCAAAAGTCAAAGGACTCCAGGGAAAAAAGGAACAAATTAATTGAACAAGAGCTAAATATTATGTTTTACAAGCTTTATTCATAACATAAAAAACTCTTACAATTTTATTACAAAGTTTGTTTGTTTGTTTAATTTGGAACAGCATTGAAGTGAATAGTTTGCATATACGGTCCACAGGTATCTCCTAATTTTGCAGGGTCTGGTACAATGACAGTGTAATTCAAACTCCATGGAATATTGCCAACATCATAGCGATTCAAGTAAGGACAGGATGGACTCCATCGCTGATGATCACTAAATGGTCGATCCCCTATTTCCCAGATTCCAATTTCAACATTGCAAAAAATACACTTGATCACATCCCATGGATTTAAGTAATAAAATCCGCTCGCAGCCAATTCTCCACAGTCCGTAAAGGGGACTGTCCATGATTCAAAAATTTGAGACGATTAAATTCACAATTTAAATTCCATGGTTTGTCTGTCACGTTGTTGTTGTTGTTGTTGTTGCTTATTGAGGGGCACATGCCCTTTGTTGTTGTTGTATGCCTGCACAGTGCCAGAGCGCAACAGATAGTGTGCAATGAATGCAGACGCTTATTATCAATCCTATGAATGATGATTTTTTTCACCTGACTGCAGATTGCTTAAATGCTGCTCACATAATTGGGCAAAGGATGATATTTCACTTGTATGGCATGAATAATCAAAGAGTAGGCACTGGTATGGTCTGGTACATTTTCTTGTGTTTCAAAATCTACCCTTAAATCAATGGTGGTGATTTTCATAGATTCCTCTAGATA
This sequence comes from Meconema thalassinum, assembly GCA_946902985.2. NCBI lineage: Eukaryota > Metazoa > Arthropoda > Insecta > Orthoptera > Tettigoniidae > Meconema > Meconema thalassinum. The sequence goes on from OX336389.2 coordinate 759,361,943, forward strand.
TAAACAGTCGAAAACAATCAGTGGCGCTTTTGGTTAAAACCCTTGTGGTGACAACATGAGGCAATCCTGTTTTTCATAATAAGACGATTGAAATTTAGCAAACATATCATAAAGGGGGCCAAACTTATTTTTTGAAAAATTGAGTTCCAACCCCTCATAGGGAAAGCAAACATTATTTAAAAATAGTCGTTTATTTCTCAAGTGAATGTGATCAAACAGGCTGACATCTTTGCTTTGTTGGTATTTTCTATTGGTTTGAAAACAAATAATAACATAGAGGGGTCTCTCGGTAGAGCGAGGCGATTTGACACTCCAACTATGAGTGTCTGTGGTAGGTAGCAAGGGTTACTCATGTAGACACCAACTTCGAAAGGCGATAGGCAAGGCTTTATCTTTTTGCACCAAATTTAACATGCTTAGCTTTTTACGGTCCGATAGCGTCACATGGGGCACTTTCCATAGTAATCGAAGCAGTTGAATTTTTGAGTCTATCACTTGGTCGGAGGCTCCTTTTAGTGCATTATAATCACTGCGGTCTCTCACCAGATACAAACTTTGTCTTGCGTTTAAAAGTAAACGCTTGTGATCATCGGCAAAGCCAAGGAGTAATTTTAAGGGTATGAAGCCTGTTAAAGTGCCATCGCTAAGAACTAGCCAGTCATTGCTTCTGTTGGGGCACCACCCTGCCATAGAAAGCGATTTACTTTCCTCCTCACTATAGGAAGGATATAATTTCATAAGACTAGTCATGCCCACATTTCGAGTCATATCTATGACAATATCATTTATCACATAGCGTACTTCAGAAAACAGAAAAGCCAAACCATGATTCGCCAACGCAGACGTTGTGGGTGTGCTGCTATCTGCTTTCATCAATTTACCATCAATTTGAAGGACACTTTCATGAGGTAGAGTAAAAATATCTTGATTGTTAATGATGAATTGAGGGGCTGAGAACAAAAAGCAGGTAAGTGACATTTTATGAAAAAATGAGTTAAGTGCTGGTTGTGGTAGCCCAAGAGGATATCTCTTAGGACAAACATCAGGTAAGTGATCGCATTGCTCAGTGCTGCCACCCAGGCACCATTCACTTGTACTCATTGTAAAACGTATTTCTTGTTTAGAGCAAAACCCAGGCAAGTGATCTCTTGCGCGGTGGTTGATTAGTTACATCGTAATGGTGTGATTCTTCTTACAGTCCTGTCTAGGGGACATAAGCGACAGAGGGAACCGAGGAAGTCAATGGAGAAAAATCTTTTACGGAATTCAGGGAAGGAGTATGTCGGGCGCAGGGGTATTTCGAAAATGGACAAAGTCTTGCAGGATGTTGGCAATCATAGGTCATGTCGCTTTAAATGCACAGAAAATATTAATAAAAATGTGGGGAAAGTATTTCCGCAGAGTTTTGGGGATTTAAATGCTGGAATCTTCAATCGGCTTTTATATGCTACTGTGTAACTTTGAAAGTACCGAAAAGAAGAATGAATACTGCAACCATACACAAATATTCCACTAAAATTATAAATCTGAAAGGGCACTGTGTGTGCAAAGATTTCTTTTATAATAATCTTAGGAATCTCGCATAACAGATTTAACCTTGCTATAGATAAAATGAGTAGAAATGGTGTTTCACGAAGGGGCATGCATGGAACAGGTGCAGCCAAGAATAAAATAAGTGACACTTTAGTGAACGAAGCAAAAGAACACATTAAAGCTTTCCCCAAGTATTCAGTCATTACAGCGGACGTTATAACCCTGACAAGAAATACTTGTCTCAGGATCTAAGTTTGGACACAATTTACGAGTTGTATTGCGAATGGTGTAATGAAAAGAGGTATGACTCAGCAAAAGAATGGTGTTATCGTAAAATATTTAACACCCACTTCAACTTATCGACCACATAGTGACACTAGTAATAAGTGTGATATATTTTGTATGAAAATCGCTCATGAAAAAGATGAACAGCAGCTTGCTTAGTTAAGAATGGAACAAGAACTGCACCTGAGGGAAACCCAAAAAGCAACTGAGCAGAAGAGGATAGACAAAGAAAAATCAGAACTGGAGAATACCCTAGCTGTTTTTACTTTCGACCTACAGAAAACGTTGCCTACCCCTTCACTCACCAGCAACAAAGTGTACCACCTGAGAGTTATCTGCACTTATAATTTTTGTGTCCATAACCTTAAAACAGGAAAATCCACAATGTTTATGTTGGGGGAAAACACTGCCTAAAGATGATCGCAAGAAATTGGTTCCTGACTCAGGACGTATTGCGTAGGTATACAGGAAGTGAGAAGAATCATTGCTTACAGTGACTGTTGCGGTGGTCAAAACCGAAACAAAATTTGCTCAAATTTTGGATGTACATCGTGAAGACATCTGCAATACAAGTCATCGATCACAAGTTCCTGGAGCCAGGCCATACTTATATGGAATGTGATCAAGACTTGGCCTGATTGTAGACGTAGGTGTGTGGTTCATAATGTCTCTGTCCCTAAGGATTGGATGAACACTGTGAAAGCAACATCAAAAAACTTTTCTGTTATTCCAATGAAAAATGAAGATTTTTTTACAGTTCAGCCCATGGCCAAATTCACAAAGAATATCATCACGAAAGACGAAGGAGGTAATACTGTGTCATGGCACAAAATAAGTTGGATACGTGTAGAGAAGCTCTTCAAAGAAACATGAAGAATGAAGACATCCCCTTCAGAAGAAGAGTGAATATAGTAATACGTGGGGTCGGCAGACCATCAGAAGTAATGCTCTCAAAGCTCTATCCAGCAGATGTACCCTAAAGGCTGCAAAATACAAAACCTCCAGGAACTTAAACCGCTGATATCTCCTGTCCATCATACTTTCTTTGACAGTCTGCCTCATCATAATGTTCCAGAAACTCGACAAAGGGGACGTCTCCTCACCGAAATTCAGGCAGTGGTCCCTGAAGAGGTTCCACACAATGAAGAAAACAGTGAACTTTCCAATGATTCTGATTAGCAGATGAAAGTTGTAGTCGGTAGCATGCTGAGCTTCTATGCCCAAGATCGTGGGTTAAAATCCTTCAGTATGCCGTCCTTTGGAGGGGAAGTAAAGCCGGCGGTCCCATGTCATGAATTTATGACATGTAAAAAAACTTCCACTAATTAAACGAGTGTGAAGCTAAATTTGCAGGTTAGTTCCAACGTTCGCCACTAGGTGTCATTGACATCTGGTAGCGAAAGTTGGAACTACTAAAATTGAACGGAACTTGTAGCTCACTCCATGGGTGTCCGCATTGAAGCAGCTACATGTCCTCATACACTCCCGGCACTAAAAGCCATTCGCTAAATAAATAAAAAATCGTGTTGAAATCACTTACGTTGTTTTTGCATTAAATAAAAAATTAATCAATATCAGTTAAGTATTTTGGGATAATTATTACCTTTTCTATAATGAATGCTACAACTTAATTTCACGTCAGTATTAATGCCTAATATATATTTAATTGATAAATAAATAGGGAAACTCAACGAAACTATTGTGTAATATTGTAAGCCATGTATAACTTTAACTGGAATTTCCTCAAAACTAGGTTTCCGTCACTTACCTGCTTTTTGTTCTCAGCCCCTCAATTGAATCTCGTCATTGTTAATCAGTCCTGTTGCTTGAGGTTGATAGGAATGCATATCAATACGCACGACGCCATCTTCCACTTGTATGGGATTTAACACTTGCAACAGCTCCTTGTTCATGATTGGTGTGTAACGTATAAAACCAATGCGTTGTAAACGTTGTCGGTTTACTCGTGTCAACCGTTTCGTACACGGCGGGCAACTAACCGACCTCGTAGACGTTGTTGCTGCTTTATAGATAAATTTAATAGCGTCTTTAAAACCAACTTGTAGATCACAGGGGTGTTGGCATTCAAAGCAATCAATTGTTGCTTTCTATTCACTAAGCGTAAGGTAATATTACTAATATCGCTGACACACACAGGATGATATAGAACCACTGAAGGGTTTTCACGAATAATATAGCCACAAGGGGAGGTGACAATAAAATCATACAGGGAATGGCTTTGTTCTTGATTCGTAAATACGTCTCTAATAATATTGCAACTCACAGAAATGTGATGGTCCTCGATGAATTTCACTGGATAATCTGAATCATGTGGTTGGTGAGCTGCCAACACTCTTGGTTTAAATCCTAGTAAAGGACCAATAGAATGAAGTCGTGTTTCAAAGTCAATGTTAAACCTAGAGAAAATACGACAGCGATGAGTAACCGTACTGGCTGTAAGTTCAAATTTGTGTGTCCCATCCGCAAATGGTTTGAAACCCAATTGTTTTATCATCGACACGCTAATGGCTTCGTGCACGTCGTCTATGGTATAACCTCCAGGGGGTAGTCTCAACATATAATCACCATAATAAAATTTGTCATTAATATCTAGTTGTATATTGTAAATTCTATTGTAACTTTCCAATGAAATCAATCCTAGCACATAGGACTGTTCGGGATGCAATTCAATGGGGGGGGGGGAATCCAGGGACACTTCAGGCCCGCGACTGGGCACAGTAAAAGTCTTGGCGTTGACATTCATAATGATGAGATGCTGGCTTAACGCGACCTCTTATATAAAAAATGTTAACACAAACGTCCACACACTTGACTGTCAAAGGTTTGTTGACGATTCACATTATAGAATATCTTTACTCGGTTTCCCAAATAACGAAGAAATTCGATCGGGGGTGGTAAATTTCCATAACTGTCAAAGTACAATACTGAGGAACCTTGTTTCACATAGGCAACAAAATGGGTTCCTTGACCCACATCATCATCTAAATTAATCATGGCTCGTTCTTTTTTCCACGGTGCTTTGGGTAATTCATTTTGCATAAATACACCTCGAAAATGAGAAATCTTTACTTGTTTGGCTTAGCTTTCCACTTGTTAATGGGTCATGGCATGATTAGGCAGTTGCCATAAGCGCCTATCGAAGATGGACATTTTTTTTTCTTAGACGATAGGCCACTACCTTGTTGATAAAAAACTGGCTTTAAAGGATTGCCATTTCTAGCGCTTTATTGTGTCACTCGCTTCCTTTGAGATGTTGCTTGCCTTGCTCTACGGCTTTTATGGTTTTCGCTACAGCACTGGCACCACCCAAAAGGGACCCCAGAGCTGCCAACCCTGCAAATAAAGCCGGCAAAAAACCCCCACGCTTAGCAACAGGAATGACTCGCCCACGTTTTTTCTTTCTTTCTTTTCTTTTTATCGATGCATTATGGTGCGATCTCGGAGCTGTAGACAATCGCACCGCTTGTAAAGCTTTTTTCGATAGCCACTCTTTTTAGATTTTTTATTACTTTTAAGTTTTAACAAAAGATGTGAGGCAGATCGACTTGGTTTCCGACCTGGCTTTTTTCTCTTTTTGAGATCTGTTTTTTTTTTCATGTTCATTGTATATCATTTTTTCACCATGGTGCTACTTGGTGAACCTTACACAGCAAACATTCGATAACAACTAACGTAGAGAAACTTATTTCATAGCAGTATATTCCATTTCTATATAAAGCGGAAAATCATTCACCGTTTTTCCAGCTTCCTTTTCCTCAAACGTAAGCATACGAAGAAAGGATAATTCATCTCCAACATTTACTCTTTGATGGTTGTGGACCAACAGTCTATCACTGGTTATTTGTATTTTTAAATGTTTCTCATCAGGCATGGCATGTTTAATATGAATCACCCCATCATAATGCAATCGATAATGACTTAAACCAGAAGCAAGCATATAGGTAAGTCCATCATTCACCAGTGGTGGTGGGGAATGTTTTCTGTCATTGTTCAGTTTTTGATTTGACAGATACACTAAAAATACAGATGGGACAAATTTATAAAGCCTTTTCATTTGATAGGTCACATAACGATTCATGCAGACATCATTTTCGTCTCGAGGCTCTTGCACATCGATAATACGATAATGATTGGTTGAATAGCCCTCAGCGGTTAGTCTCGGGGCCTAGTGATAGACACTTTGCACTTTGCGATCGACATAGATTTTTGTAGCCACCTCTCGAGACTGTTTTGACAAAGAGGCGGCCGTGGCCATAGTTACACGAGCTCTCCCAAACACGTCCATGGTGATAGACGTTAACTAACCTATTCTACTCACCGCTTGCCATATATATATAAACCTTATACACACATGAAAAGAACTCAGTCGTCAACTCTATGGAATTAATGAAACAATCCCATGCTTTGCCCGTCTCTGATTTGGTTTCAGATCTATCATTGTCCGTGTGCGAACCTAAACGTCATGGCACCCTATTCCCATCTACCGTTCGATGTATTATGGTAGGGCCTTCGGGTTGTGGAAAGACCAATGTTTTGCTGAACATTATTACCGCGCCTCATGGCCTACGATTTCAAAATATTTATATTTTTGCCAAATCCTTGTACCAACCTGTGTACGTGTATCTGGAACAAATTATGTCTTCGTTAAATAAAGAAGCCATGGGTTATTTTACATTTACGTCACCTCAAGATGTCAATCAACCAGACCGCATTCAGCCAGATTCCATTATAATTTTAGATGATATTGCAACTCAACGACAGGCCATTATTCAAGAGTATTTTAGTATGGGACGCCATAAACAAGTGGATTGTTTTTATCAGGCTCAGACCTATTCTAAAATTCCCAAACCGTTGATTCGTGACAATGCCAATCTCATCGTTCTCTTCCGCCAAGACTCTAGAAATCTCTATCATATCTTTCAAGATCATGTGAATCCAGATATGTCCTTTACAACTTTCACACAATTGTGTGCCTCGTGTTGGAACCATCATCCCCATGCCTGTTTGGTCATAAATAAACAGAGTGAACGATGTGAGGGGCGTTATCGCTTGGGTTTTGATCATTTTATTTCTGTTTAAAAAGACCTAGGGTTTGACATTTCCTGTTAGTGTGTCTTTACCTTCACCATGGCGAACGCCATAGGGTACAAGAAACATGTTCAAATCAAGCAGCGCATTATTGAGCACGAAATACGATTCGACAAAATTTCGTGAATTACAACGTTTAAAAAACGTCAATTCTTTACCCATGATAAAAAATGCTCCATCATCAGTCGATCCCATGAGGTTCAAACCAAATGCTTCTGCTGCTACTGCTGCTACCTCTCAAACCAAACCCTTAACAAGCTCAAAATTTGCTCAAACAGATTCCACACGACAGGTAAAATCCTCCTCCTCCTCTAATGTTAGTGAACAAGAACATGAAGAAGAACAACAAGAAGAAGAACAACATAAAGAAAGTGAAAGTGAAAGCGAAACCGTATTAAGTCCTGAAAGAAAAAAATCATCTCCCCTTCAACAGTTTCTAAAAAGAAATCAAAAATCATCCGTCTGAGCGGCAACGCTGTCTTCCTCCACATCGTCTCCGTTTTCACAAGTCTTGGTAACCCCTGAAAATAAAGCTCAACTCAAAAACAATTTAAGGCAACACTGGAACCGTATGTGACCCTTCTATTTATTGGAAAGACAGATACCACGTATGGTGTTCGCTATGAGAATTATAGTTTTTAAATTGGGGATTCATCCATTAAATTTGCCTGTACGAAATCTGTCATTAGAAAGATCAACTATAAATTAACACCAGGTCTGTTAAAGCTGCTATTTTCTCACACCCCCTCTCTACAAGATTTTACGCCCGAGGACATTGCTAAATATAAATCCATTTTATTAGACACCAACGCTCACAAAAGAAACTATAAATCCTCTCAGCAGCTCAATGCCACTATATCCCTAAAATAGAAAACCATCATTGCAAACATGTTTGGCAAGCAAAAACATCACTCTGCCTCTGGTGTAAGGTTTAAGAAATTAAAACCCTACATAGATATAACCTTTTGGAATAATCCCAATCAGTTAGTAGAGCGCTTATACTTGCTTCATGCATCAAAACAAGCTGGTCACAACGGACATGAGGCTGAAATCGCCCACATTGAACAACAACTCCGAGATGGTAAAAAATATCTTATAAGCCATCCCCCATCAAAGTGGGCATCGCGCATGAATTGCATAAACCAGTCCGACTCAATTATGAACTCCGTCGTGTCATTTCCAAAGGAATCGATGAACTTTGTCAGGCAGACCTCGTTGAAATGGTACCTTATTCTAACGTTAACGATGGTGTACGCTATATGTTGACCGTCATTGATGTCTATTCCAAAATGGCTTTTGTTCAACCAGTAAAAAATAAAACTGGTGTCGTAGTCACGAAGGCCTTTCAACATATTATTGAACAATCAAAACGTCAACCTCACTTGTTACAAACCGACCAGGGGAAATAATTTTTCAACAAGGATTTCTCTAGTTTTCTCAAATCTAAGGATATTCACCATTACACCACCTATAGCAATCTCAAAGCTAGCGTAGTTGAACGCTTCAATCGAACATTAAAAAGTTATATATGGAAAGAGTTTACAATACATGGCTCATATCGCTGAATAGACTGGTTAACTCAACTTGTGTCACGATACAACACGATTCATTCCACTATTGGCATGAAACCTCGTCTCGTCACCAAGAACCTACCTAGAATCAATAGACTGTTTAACCCTATAAAAAGGGTTGACCCAAGGCCTTAAAATTGGGGATTTTGTTTACCTAGAGACCTGAAATTGATGGTGCGGGTAGGCGAGGTAAATACCAACCATTCATGTCAAACAAACTTTTTTTTCTTATCTTCACCGTTTACAAAATAATGAAAAATCTAAAACGAAGAATTTACAAAAAAAATTAATACCAACACACATTCTTAGCCAAGAGAACGTCATCCCAACGCCAACAATTCCTCATTCGTTAAAATGCGACCATCCATTCGCCAATTATCGCCAATGTTCGCGGGAAAGTAGGCTATCATTTTTTCCTCCTACACCCTTGAAACTTGCTACCCACCTAGAGGGCATACCCACCTTTCATTAACGTCAGACAAACCTTTTCCCAAAATTCACCGTTTCCAAAATAGCGCCAATCCAAAACAAACATTTTCAAAAAACATCTTAAAATACCAACACGCATTCTTCTCAAAGAGCACGTCATCCCAACGCCAACAATACCTTGTTCGTTAAAATCCAACCATGCGTTCGGGAGATATCGCCAAAGTTTATATGAAAGTAGGGGGCAAAGTAGAACATACACTACCCCACCACTGTTGGGCATTGTCTATAAAATATGTGTGGCTGTTTAGATGTGGAGAATGGATAGGGTGGTATGTTTTTATGTTAGGAATGCCCACCTGTACGGTCTTCGGTTTGGTTCTTGGCATTGGATGTCTGAGTCCATTGGCCATATCTGAGACTAATTGCGTGTTTTTTCCGCAAATCTATTAGTCGTTTATATGTGTCTACCCGCGTTCGCTCTTTGGTATGGAGTATGGTTTCCAAGGGTTAATTTCTTGTATGCCTCCGGGATCCACTTTGATGGTCCAGTATGCCCCTTCGGTGGTGTTTGTAACAATGTGATTCTAGGTGTTCCTCTAACGTATTTTCGTCTAGGCGTGTAATATGTCTCTTTGGGGGTGGTTAATAGTACGTGGCGGGGCGTATGTGGTGTTGGTGTGGGGGTGGGCAATAATACTCGACGGGCCGCGTAAATTATTCCTGTGGGTGTAGGCAATGAAGCTCGTGTGGGTGCATGAATTGTTATGAATGTGTAGGTGGAACAGTGGGCCTACGTATCTGGGCCAGTTTGTTCTCTTCCCTTTTTGGGGTATTATCTGCAAATCTCATGTTCTTCAATCTCTGTGTAATTTCATTTATCTGTTTCTGTAGATCCTCTGGATTATTAATTACTAGCGTCAGCTGCATATTCGTGGCTTGCAACTTCGCATATTGTTGCCACAAATAGGCGTACTCCTGCGTTAGCCGTATGCATTCGTCCCCTACATGTGTACCCTCTGTTTTCATTTTTATGTGTTTTTGTTCGAGTTGAAAGTACTCCGTGTGCAACCGGCTGTGCTTTTCGTGTAACCTGTAGTGTGTCCTATTTAACTGTGCACATATAGTGCCACTTTTGCCGCCGGTCATGTTCCCTTGACTGCCTTCCCCGTGTATTTGTGCATAGGCTTTCAGAATCATATTATACTGGTTGTTTAGGAAATCCTGTATTTTGCTCAGGTGGGACTGTTCTGCCTGAATTTTCTGATGGCATGCTATCAATTTTTGGTATGCATTTATGTTTAGGATCATGGCCGTGCGGGATAATGTTGTCATGTTGTATCTGTGTGTGATTATTTAAGTTTGGGGGCTGTGATTTCCCTTGTCCTAATCAGGTATGCATGGGGAATTTATTCAGAGCTTGCTGAACTCTCAAATGGTTCGTCTCTGTTTGTAGTCAAGTTTAGCGAGATAGTAAAAAGAATTTCAGACGATTGAGGGTCTTTTAGCCTATTGGCTGTAGTTGGTCCTTTAATTAGATCTATTGGGTGGGTCTGGGTGGGCCTAAAACCGAATTTGGTTGACTGATTCGCTTGGCACACTCGCCAAAAAATCCTAAATTCTCGCTTGGCAGCAAAACGTTGTTACCGATCGTACTTCAGGGCTTTTTATTGAGTCCCCTTTAAAATGTAGTACTCGGCAACTCCACCAATTGTTTTAGCTTTGAGGGCAGTAACTGGGTTTAAAGGGGTGTAGTGTGTTTGAATGTGTGAGGGTGAATACGTGGGAGTGTCACCTACGGTGATGAGGGAGGATCGGATGCTTGGATTAATCGTTACAATGTGAGAGATTCCAGACACTCAGTAAGTCTGAAAATTACGGGGGTTGGGGGTGCTCTCAATCGAGTGTCAAGATTGGGCCGCTGCCTAAGTACGAACGCGTATTACAGAATAATTGAAGCGTACACAATCGCTAGGTTGACAAGAACTACTGAGTGGCAACTTTACAATGCGTCTGGAGACGAGCTGCTTACAAAGTACTAATGAGCATGCAAGTAAATTATAGTCGTGACTTAATCGAGTCGGGATTCTATGGGCTAGGGGATAGCGTGCAATGAAATAAACATAGAGAACAATTGTACTCTAATGAAGTAGTTTAATAACCACTGTGGGCGAAATACTTGGACTTCACCAATCAATACCTGTGCAGAGTGAATTTATAATGTTCGATGAAGGCGGTATCAATTCTAATAAGGGGGGGGGGGAGGAGAAGGTAGGATGTGATGTCGGGAAGTCCCGTAAGCACACTTACCGATGTACAGCGTCCGGAGATTCTGGTGACAGCAAGGCGTCGGCAGGACAAGACACCTAGCCTTCGTGGGGTGCGTCCTTTATAGTGCGCGACTCTGCTGACTTGCGACTAGGCACATATTTTACCTACTTGGGTGGTTGGAGCAGCTAATAGCTCGTGTCTAGAAACGATGGTGAAACATGTGGTGTATTTGCAGTTGCTTCCTTAGGGGGTTCGGCTTGGATTGAAGTGAATTAGAAATAGGGGTTGAAATGTGTTAAGATAGGGGTCTGATGTATGGTGTGCTAGCGTGCTAAGGGTCTATCCCTGTGAGATCTTATTGGGATCTCAGGGGTGCAACACCAAGGACGCGAACATCATCGTGAGGATCACCACGGCTTCAGAAAAACGAAGTACGTCCAGAAAGTAAGTTCCGTTTGGTAATTACATTAAATTGTGTACATATACAGAAAAATTTTTTATTGCACAAAATTCTACAACCCTTTAACTACTTTTCCACATAACTGCCGAAATGTAGCAAGCATTTGTTGTAGCGTGGCACGAGTTTTTGTATACCTTCATCATAGACGTGTGCCGCCTGTGTCTTCAACTAGTTGTACGTTCCGCTGCAGCGCAGTTCCGCATATGCGCGGTAGACGCTCTGTATCAAGGAGAAGAAACGTGCGCTATTTGGAGAGCGCTGTCAGCCACGTACGCCATGTTGTGCATGTTTACTCGGTGTTGATTAAAAATCCCACCGCTTGTGAAATCAGATCTGTGATTCGTTTTCTGAATGCTAGGAAAGTGAAACCAATTGAAATTTATCGGCAAATTTGCGAAGTGTATGGACACAATGCGATGAGTGATTCAATGGTGAGAAGATGGGTCCGACAGTTCAATGAAGGACGTAGTGAAGTGCACCATGAAGAACGAAGTGGGCGTCCATATTTGGTTACAGAAGGATTGGTTCACGCGATTGATGACAAGATCCGGGAATACCGCAGGTTTACAATTAGTGCTCTCGTTATGGAATTTCCCCAAATCTCAGCATCACTAATTCACGAAATTGTTACCGAAAAACTGAACTTTCGTAAACTTTGCCGACGTAGGGTACCAAAGATTCTTATGGAGCAACACAAAACAAAACGGATGGGTAGTGCACTTCAGTTTTTGACCCGTTGCAATGAAGGCGGCAAAGAATTTCTGACACAGATCGTCACAGGAGATGAAACTTGGGTCTCTTACGACACCCCTGAAAGTAAGCAGCAATCAATGAAATGGAGGCACACTTCATCCCCAGCAAAGGTTAAGCCGAAACAAATCTTGACACCTCGGAAAATGATGTGCACATTATTCTGGGACTGGAAAGGCAACTTGCTCATTGATTTCTTTCCGCGTGGTCAAACAATCAACGCAGATGCTTACTGCGAGACACTTAGGAAATTGCGCCGCACAATACAGAATAAGGGTCGAGGGTTGCTGTCAAAAGGTGTTGTTTTTCTTCACGACAACGCACGACCACACACTGCAAATGTGACGAAGAACCTCCTACAGGGATTTGGCTGGGACGTGTTTGACCACCCTCCGTACTGCCCTGACCTCGCTCCTAGCGACTTTCATCTGTTCACACATCTAAAGTCTTTCCTTGGCGGTCAACACTTCAACAATGACGACGAGCTGAAAGAAGATGTTTCCAACTGGTTGAAGACACAGGCGGCAAACTTCTATGAAGAAGGCATCCAAAAACTTGTGCCACGCTATGACAAATGCCTGCAAAAGTTAGTCAGTTATGTGGAAAAGTAGTTAAAGAGGTGTAGAATGTTGTGCAATAAATATTTTTTCTGTATCTGTACACAATTTAATTTTATTACCAAACGGAACTTACTTTCTGGACGTGCCTCCTATCTAGTGTAGATAATTGTATTAAGTGATAAACATACTGTAGTTGTAATATACGTTCCAGTGGAAGGTGATAATATGTGTGTATTGTGCCCGTTTGACGATAATTTCGGGGAGCCATAGACCTTAAATGACCCTTCCGAAACCCCCATCTCCCAGGAAGACATACAGGATGGAAAGGAATGCATTCTTAGACTGGGAAAGCACCCAATATCTGTACTAGGGTTTTCGGGTGTAATGAGAGGTGAAACTACCAGCCCAGACGAATACATACAAAACTAATACAATAAAGAGGCAAGCAAGGTTTACATTTAAATCGCACTCAGTTTATTCAAAAAAGTGGCAGACCCCTAACTACTTACGAGAGGTGAAAAGGGCTAGTACGTGCTAAACAATGTTGATAATAATGTAATTCGTCTCCGTGCGACAATCCTAATAAATTAAGCCTCTCGAAGTCCTACGCAAAAATGGTAAATCAAAGAATACAATCTAAGAGAATGACACTTAGATCTTCCCTATACAATTACTTCGGAGATTCAATAATAATAATAGTACATGCATGACTCTACAGCACAGAAAGTTATTTACTTGTTTACAATGCAAGGTATCAGTTACATTTAAAGCATAATAAGTTTAAAGCTACGCTATGATGGTGTCATCTCCAACATTTAATGTTATGATCATTTAATCTAATACCTATCGTGCGTTAATGATAACAATGATGTAAACGAGAAGCGTTTCATCCTAAATGTATTTCCAAGCAAAAGCTATGCACATTCTGAACCTAACAAAACGCATGAAACTCTATTCTAATTAACGACACAAATAAGTAACACGTAACCCTCTTAAATTACTTGCGCAATGGGCGCCACTGCTCCTACCTTCCTACATCGCAAATTCACTGTTTGTGAATTGGGTCATGTTTCGAGTTGGGAAGAAAAATTAGGTCGGTGACTGCATGAGTAAAACATGTCTAACGTCGCATTATCAGGTTAGCTACCGGGTTTAAACACGTAACAAACTGATATTCGTCGCTCAATAGAGAAAGCTATGTTTGTATTTAAGTGTGTCGAAAAATCAAGTCTAAGTTATGGTCATCAAGCCTCATTGAAGTCTATAGGTTTATTTACATTTTATTAGACTTCCTAGCTCTGCGTTTATATTCAGTTTTAAGTTGAAAATCCTGATATTTGATTATTACCTTCTTATTTATCAGATTAGTTCAGTCCTATCAGTTTCATTGTATTTTAATGACCATGCTAAATTCGTTAAGTGTAAACAATTGGTGTACTAAGCATCCAATCTCCAACACATCATTGGAAGAAAAATCAATTCCAAAACATCAAATAGCACCTCTGTGCGCTGCTCAATACCACTGATCCATTGATCATCTGCGGCAATAAGGAGACAAAAGTTGTGTGCGTTATCAGCTCATAAAGTACCAAAACTTGTACTAGCAGCTATGGGTAATCATATCCTACCGCTGTAGTGCGTTTTAACATAACATGGTTCTTGCTAAATTTATACAATCCAAGCTTGAGGATAAGGTTTAATCTTGCTGTAATAACAGCTGTGTACTCTGAACTGACAGAAAGTAGCATTATTTACTCATATATCAGACGTCTAATGTCTGGAAAACTTGTATTAATAAACCTGGGTCTTTTGCTTACAGTCCTATAAATGCTTAGCTCATCTCGTCTGAATGTCGAATGTATAAAGTTATTCTTTCACTTCTCCACATTTCATAAACAGGTTTTCAGGTAGTAATGTCTAGTGTTCACTCCACTCACAGCCTTCTAACTAATTTTATCAAGAAAAGAGTGCGCTGTCATCACGTTTACAAGGTCAAAATAAATGAAGAAAAAGTGTGACATTGACTTCTTTCATGGCCAACAGGTGGTCGTTGAGTTTACTGCTCCAATAAAAATGCAGTTATTCAGACATGATTATGTAACAAAATCCTACACGTTAGAGTGTGTTGGTTCGATGCACTGTCGAACTAGAAAAGGTCTATTTACAAAAATTGTTGGCAAATGCGATTATCCCAAGCAATTGCAAATGATACGACATAACTTGTGGTTACTCCACCACTAGGAATACATGTTAATAATTAAGCCTACCTAAGAATGTGCGGCGTAAGGTCTTATTAAACTAATCTAATCCCCATTACGAGATCGTACATAAAAATATATTTCGGCTATCAGCCAGACTCACTTGCGTGCTTCACATTTCCTCAGAGAAATGACTTGCCTGATTTAGGTAGCAAGTAAGGCATAATGGTGGAATGCTTATTATACACATGCCTTCCTCATAGTGTGATTCAGCAATCACTGAACCATTTATAGTGTGATCCAGCCGTCGCTAAACCCCGCCATCCTGTGGGTCTTTATTCCATTCCTAATTCCATTGTAGAAGGAATAATTGGCATTTCTTCGGCATGAAAAATGAGTATTAGCAATGCATGATACTGTTGAATTCGTTGGTTAGCACTGAATTTACTGTTAGATTCTAACTAGCAATTGCACACTGAAGTTACACTTATCAGCGGGTGGCAAGTAATAATGGCCATAGATGTTCCGCTCACAGAGTTTAATAACAGCAGCTTGTGTCACTGTGCACATTAAAAACAGGGTGACTTTAATTCACACGTGATCTGTTCTTTACTGTATTGCACTGTTCCTAGCAATATCGTTGCACTTTCCAAAAACGTGGTTGGCAGCGTGTTCGATGCCTGCGTGGAAAATTATCATAAATATTACAAATATTCAAAATCTGCGTTCACTTATTGTTTTCACTTAAGAGCTTTGCTGCACGCAAAAGCGTATCTCAGTTCGTTGGATTAAGCTATATTCGACGGATATTTCTCGATTTTGACGAGCTCGATTTTAACGTAATCACAGGACCATGCCTGCATTACGTTGCACGTCAAGCCAAGACCATGCTTGTGATAAGAGTGTTTCAGCAAGAAGCCGAATGCACTATCTTGCCATCAGTCAAATGTGCGACTGTAAAATATTTATGGCATTTTCGGTGGGTTTTAATTTTCATGTTTCCTTTTCATAGTCAATTAAATGATCCGTCTGTGCATCAAAAATATGTACAACATTGGTTAACAATTACATCCTTATCAAATACACAAAATATATACATTCACGGTGCGGAAACTCATATGAATCAAATGAGCGCTTTACATGCCTTCTCCTTGGAAGTCTCTGCTTCTCTCAAGGATGGTATACTTTTCATGAGCCATAGAAGTCGCATGGCAAATGTGATTTCGGGTTCAGTTTCTCAAGTGCAGTTGAAACGTGAAATTTTTGGCAAAGAGCAGAGATGCCTGGAGATGAAGACCTACACTGGTATTTAGTCTTCATGTTCAAAATGTGAGTACCACAACGTATTATTATTGCCAATCCAACCGTAAGGATCGTGGGAAAGCGACATATTTCATTTATTAGTTTTTGAGTCATTTTCATGTATTTAAGTTAATGTATGTGACCGGAGAAACGGGGAAAAATAGTTGTGAGGAGAACAATTCGTCGTTAAAATATACTAAGTCGGAAATGCCTATTATAAATTAAAGATGGGTTGTGTGAGTTACAGATTGAATGGAGTATTATTTTTCATTCCCAGAAAGGTATTCCCTCAAAATTCTACATTTTTAATAATAATATTATTAATAATATTAATAATTTTATATTATTATTAATAATACCATTTAACGATAAAAGACATGGATCACAGGAGGAGAAAAATTATGTCACTAATGTAGGTCGATGGTGTTGGTCCTGTAATCTAGAATTTCAGTAAATTGAGGCAGTTGGTAATTCTAAACTCTGAACATTTCGGACACGGTTTCTTTGAACAAGTTGTGTGATTCAGCTTCCGTTTGTTCAGCAATCCGTCTGACATTCATATCAGGTGGTATGGCCTCCTTTAGTTATTATACTTAACGTTTGGACACTAGTGTAATTTTGGTAAGCAAGTGTGTTAGTGGTTGCAATATCAATGTGTTAGGGAGGCGTATAAGTCCTGGAGTGATAGAAGTTAGTCAGCAAAATAAATATGGTTCTGTTGGGAGAGGCGTGACCCCTAGGCATACATAGTTGATGATGCGGCAGTGAGAAGCCCGGTCCTGCGAGGATATAGGATAAGGCAGACAGTAAGTCATAATATAGAAATAGAAGAGAGTAAGTCAGCGAATTAAAATGGTGCACATTAACACACCATTTTAAGCACTATGCCGACGAAGAGTGAAGAAACTACCGTGGTGAGTGCCACAAATCATAGATGGTCAGTATTTTGTTCAGTGAATGATTTCCCATTTAGTTATTAGACACCTTTGGATGGTAGTCAGGCGTGTTCCAGGCAGCAATACTCCTTAACAAGAGAACAGGAATACTCGCAAGTTAATTTGAGCCATAGGCATTAGCCCTGCATAACGTGATAGTCATTATTTAATGCATGTTATTTTTACGGCAAATTCCCAATTTGTGTGTGAAATAAGATTTATGTTTTGATTTTATCTTTGTTTATAACATAAGATAGGGAAGAATACATACATTTTGACGATAATTTAGCTGATTTTATTGACAGGGGATGACGAATCGATGCTCCAGTTTAGAATTACTGTATTATGTAAGTCGCTTTCGGGTCTTTGTAACTCATATCATAACAATGCCTTTAGAGCGATTGCCTTTCTGGGCATAGTTTATTTATTTGTTTTTTGAGTTATGGAGGGCCTCAGTCAAAACAGTAATTTGTTTACCTCGTTCTAAGTTAGGTAAGATTGGTACATACTCACAAGTAGTGACATTGTGCCATAAGATGAACAGATCCGTTGTTGTCCAACCACTATGATATTATCAATTAGGTCATTTTCTTTTGCTTAAGAGTATATTCAGTGGTGGAAAAGTAAACTCATGTATTGCTTGTTTTTCTTTCGACTTTTGTATAAGTCCATAACGTAAGTGTAAAATGCAATCAGGTGTTATAATCATGTAATGTTTTGTAAAAAAAAATATTTGCGTGTGTAAAAAATATTTAACTAACCACCAGGCGAGATTTACACCATCTAATATTTTCAGGCCTTTATGTGATTTACTGAGGATATATCTGGATTAAATAGGGTTCGATTCAAAAAGAAGCTATCAGAATTAAGGACGTTTGTGAACTAAAATTTTCTTTGGGATTTAAGAAGACTTGTAGATGACCTGTAATGCAGATTTGTGCTTAATTATCAGTTTTGTCCATTATGGGTTATTTTTTGTGAGATGTTTTTCTTTTATCGTAATTAAATTTATTTGTTCTTTATTTGATATTGTAGTGTTTGTTGTGATATTTAAAAAATATAAATGCAATTTAACGAAGAATATGTGTTAGTTATTTTTACTACTCTTAATGACTTGTATGTAGACCTCCTAATGTGCTATAATGTTTCAAATCCGAAAGAATCTGGTATGTCCCCGAAGTCCGGATGATATTATTTATATTACTGGTCTACATAACTTTGAAACAGTTGCAATACCATAAATAAAAGGAGGTTATTAAAATTATTCTCATGATCCTATATTTTGCAAGAAGAAAATAAGCTAAAATATGGTTTAAAAATTTGCTTAGCCACTGTCTTGGTTTCCATAGCAATTGATTTACCTTTGCCGCTAATATATTCCGCTCTAAATAATGATTTACCATGCCAAATTGCACTGCGCTCGGAAGATTAAGTCGCTAGAAAAGCCAATTTAAGAATTTAAGGTTTTTGCGTATTCACCATGTTAGTTTTGTGCTAATCAGACCTTTGAAGTTCACATAGGCCAACATGGCTCATAACATCGTTGAACATTTCAATTTTATTATTAGTTTTTTTCACTTCAAGTCACTGCCATGCTCAATTGATTACATTTGATATGCATGTTCGGCTTCGGACGCAAAAGTAGTGAGTTTTTACCAAGTTTCATGGAAATTGCTTCAGCCAATCAACTTTATTAGAGAAAGACACCCACATACGCTCACACACAATTACAATCACTCAATAGGTTACCGCATAAAGTTATATTTCATATGATGAAAGAGACTGAAACCTTTAATCTGGGAGTCTATATACAGCGTGGCCGGCTTGGATGTATAATAAAAAAAAACAATATATTGATACATAATACAGAGAATGATTAATGATTTATTTCTACAAGAATAAAAATCAAAGCACATTTTATATACCCAACACCCGTCAATGCGGGTACCTTAAGTGGCTTGGCAGACATCATATCTGTATTTTACCCCCTTTTCATGTGTTTTGTAGCATTGAAGGTGTAATATTTGCAATAGCTGTTCAAATGTGATGGCGTGGATCTGCTAGATCACGACCTGGTCTTTGGCACATTTGATTCTTGACAAAACTTCACAGGAAGAATTCAAGGGGTAAGGTTTGTGCATCTCAGGGGGCCAAGGTATTGGATGTCTACCTCTCCTAATCCAATGCCCTGGAAATTGGCGCCCCAAGAAATTTCTCACGATACCCACAGAAAGACATGGCGCACCATCTTGTTGGAAGACCATTGTGACAAAGGTAACAACTCCAACATGTCTAAGTACCTTTGTGAATTAGCGATACTTTCCGCGATAATGGATGGTCCTATGGCTCTGCCCTTCAACAAGGCACACCACACATTTAATTTAGGAGAGTCCCGTTCGTGCTGTACCGTGGACGGGAGGATTCCCGTCTCCATATACGCCAGTTTTGTCAGTTCACAATGACGGAGATGAAGAATGTAGCCTCATCGTAAAAATAGAGCATATTAAGTAATGCCTCATTACAGGCAAGTTAAGCCGGAACTGCTTTTCCAAAAGCCTTCCATCGCGGCTGTATTCAGGTTTCAGTTTCTGACGAAGCTGCTACGTATTGACCCCGGTTTTTTCTGTATGCAATTATAAAGGAGTTGAATAATTTAATAGCATTAAAACAGTCGAGATTTATTGATCTGGAAATGATACATAGCGTTACAAAACGTGATAACATAGTCATATAAAGAAGACAATGGGAGCAAGATAGTTGAGGAAACAGAACAGGGATTTTGCAAAATAAATAATAGTAAGCGGAGACACGTATGGCCAGGTACAAAAAGTATGACTTTTGTCACGAGCCGAGCGCTCGCCTGAATTGATAGAGAAGTGGTAGAAGACCACCTGACCCAAATCTGCAATTGCGATTTCGGTAATTTAACGAAGCTCTCTATATGTTTAATGGCAATTGTTACAGAAGAAACAGAAGTTACTTAAATACACTAAGAATGGCGGAATATAATAAGGATAATTGTCATTGTTTTTGAAATTAATTTAAGGGATCAAGTACATCAAGAGGAATTATTTTACGACGTATGAGCGACATTATTCCCTCGCTTTTGGAAAATGACACTAAGGGAATCACGAGGTGGGAGAACGCACGATTATCAGCGTGTTTTATTTTCTTGACACTTGAGGCGGTCGACTGTTTTACAGTTTGAGTCCCGAGTTTAGTGCGGGCGATGGTATTTTTGACGGCAAATGCAGCCACACCTTCTGCTGAGCACGATATAATGTGCCCGTCTGTCCACATGGGATGGACAGGCGACCACATGCGAGGCAGCATGAGCACAGTGTCAGCACGAGATCTTTCTCAGGGCGTCCTGAGCTGGGCTATATTATTACTGCATACTGCACCCGTGCTCCCCGTAAAGGATAAGGAAAGACTTCACAACACAACAGAAAGTGAGAAAACATGTTACGATAAAAACCAATTCACCAAATATTTATTCACCAAACATTGCCTGCTGGCAACAACAAGAAACATAATGATCACCACCTGTTTTGATTATGCATATCTGAAAATAAATCATAGTCTCTTCTTAAAAGTCCGTTGGTTTGACTCTGTTTGAAAAATACACATATTGTTCTTTTAATCTATACATGCGAGATTGCATAATCACTCACCACACGAAAAAGATATATTTAAATTTAACTTATTTGGTTTCAATTTATATTATAGTCTTATATTATTTCACATATTTACATTTATTATTTACAATATCTTGAGGTTGTTTCACACCCGCGTTTCACTATTACGACGAAAACACATCATTCAAAATGACACTCATTAGCGCGGCCTGTCAAATTGCATTATTTTGACAATTAACATTATCACAGCAGTTATTTACCTGAAGGCAAAAATAGTAACAATAATAGTAATACTTGTCGGCTTTGTCAAAAGTGGCCTCAGATATCTCCTTACAATTTTCATGATTATATTATTTAATGAGAGCATATGCCACACTGAACATGAATTAGATACTAGCCGTCACAAAAATCGGCATGAGGTTGGACGTGACGTTATTACATTTATAACAAATCACTGATCTTATATCAGTGTATTTCATGGGAATTCTTGGTAATGGGACTAACATCTGAAGCACTGTTATCACTATGGGACATGATATCACTCCCGCATGCTCCCATTTTATTGTCAAAGCAAGCAGTATTATGTGGAACAGGATATCACTCCCGCATACATCCACTCATTCGAGGATCAACACCTCAATCTGAACTATCTTGAGAAAAGTGCATTGACACATAATTATCATTCTTAAGCTTTAATTCAAAAATGTCCAATAATATTTGAAGATCGTAAGATCCCAGATTTTTACACCATCAAACAATTGTTTATAACCATAATTCAACATATTTATCATAATCATTTATTATTATTTTCCTCATGAAATATTACTTTCATTGTTATTTATCAAAATTCAGTGTCCTTCTAATACGAATTTGTAGAGATTTTTATTATTATTATAATCATTAGAAAATATTTTCTGGTATTCAGAAAAATAATGCAAATACATCTCATGTGGCATAATTCTACTGCATTTTATATAAATTAGGTAGAACATGCCATGAAAAATGTTGAGGATCCACCTCACCTACAAGTCTAAGCGATTAAAAGAAATATACGCCTAGCCTATATGCAACCAACTATAATAAAACGAAGATTATTAACTATTAGGAAAGTGAATCGGTTTAGCGGAAATTATGGAAATTCATGGCCCAAAAATAAGATCTATATAAGTCGGAAGGCTTCTACCTTAGATGTTCTGTGGAGATTGGTCATCCCTCGGTGCGGATCGAACCCTGGCACCACGGACCCCTGATGACTGCACGCTAGGAAATTGGCATATCCCAGCATTCGCCTCACTCACGTCCTTGTCCACAGAAATATGCCCCTGACGGCATCGCTCCGGGTCCCCATCCGGCAATCCTGGTATCGTTCCCCTCACTTAGCGCCGCTCTAGCCGCTCGTCATATTTGAACAGTGGAGCAGTGACGTCACCATCTCATGGGGTTGTTTTAAACCATTCCACAAATGCAAACTCGGCATTCTGACAATGCAGCCCACAGTTTTTGGAATGTTCATTTATATTGACTGTCAGAAATATGATCGGGTCGATCTTACGATAATAATAATATTCTCTGGCAGGAATATCTCAACTAAGCCTGATCTAGTTCTGACACGAAATTTCCAAGATATAACATAGGCTATCAGGGTCGCTCACTACCACTCTGAATTCAGTTATGAGGCTAGTTCGACTCGGACACAATTCCAGTTTATAAAATAGTGCGCGCTGGGTAGAAGTATACACACAGTAAAATTGTCAGTCTCTTGCGTGAAGCGAGTCCACACTAACATACCTGTAATTCCTGAAGTATTATCATAAGGATGAATTTTCACAATCACCATGATAATAATAATAAGTTTCGTGGAACACAATGACACTTTACGTTTCACTCACTGGTGCGAAAATAAGACTATATCCTCTTGACACAACATCGGAGTGACATGGAGACGTTATTGTGAATGCCTAGCCTCGCGAAGTAATTGCACAGTATAACAGCGTAGCGACGAGTGAACACAATCGACCAGCTTATCCGCACAGATAGATGAAAGCAGACAGGTAACCTGGCCTCCAAAAACCCGGTTTATATACAGCCACAAGGTCACATATCGATGGCTGTAGTTGCATTACGTAATGCGATATCTCCTCTTCTATTGGTCCTCACCGTAGAATACTCTGGAAGGTTATTGATATCAATAGAAACTTTGTGAATAAAAAGAAGAATTATTTCAAATATAATTCCGAAGTGCTGGTACCTTCCTCTTCTTTATCCAAATGCAAACAAGCATGTACTCAGAACACGCGCCTCTTTCAAATCATGGCGCGTCAACAGCTTGCCGCAGCCTTGATGAAGTCTCAGCGCGCTGAATTCAAATCACGCCCTCATCCATTCCGTTGTATAAGGGCACAATAAAGACGTACTACCATCACGCAGAGTGTGGTCTTGTATATATTCTTACTACAAAGAAATCTGCTACAATGAAGAAGTGGTCTTAAAACAAGAAGTTCCGTGAAGAACTATACAGCCTACTTTTCATGCCAATGATTATTCTACAGTATATGAACCTATCTAGAATAATGACAAAATTAAGTTGGTAATATCGAAATATCAAATTAGTTCAAAATATACATGGTATAATGTAGACTAATAGAGCACTACAGTTGGCAGCCCTGGTGACTGAATATATTCTTAGTTCCATCTCTTAAGGTACAGAATACAAAATTAGGTTGAAGTCCAATGGACGTTACATGCAGTTAGACACTGGATCTATCAGCACGCGTAAAAGCATGTTGGCAACAATACCATGCGTGTGCTGGTCAGAAATAATCTGAAATATTATATCTTGTTGGGCCAATTTTGGATGAAATCCATTTGTTAGTGTAGAAGTTACATGTATTTTAAAATTGGGCATATCAGCAGGCATAGAATCATGTTGGCAGCACTGCCTTATATTAATTACTCCAAATTAATCTACAATGTCAGGTGCTATACGTGTGCAAAGTATAGAGCTGTTGGCTTGCATACTTTCTGATATATTGATATTAGGGTAAAAAAAATATAGACAGCATTTATTAACAGTTGGCAGCCCTGATTGATCTTAACAATACTTACAGTCATATCTGTTATGGTACACATAGCACATACGAAATTTGGTTGAAATCGAACTGATAGTATAGAAGTTACATGTATTGAACAATTGGTACTATCAGCAGGCTTGTAATCATGTTGGTAGAACTGACGTATATAAGTTACTCCAAATTAATCTAAAATGTCAGAATATACGTGTGCATAGTTTAAAGCTGTTGGCTTGCATACTTTCTGATATATTGGTATTTGGATATAAAATAGTGAGAGCAATTATTAACAGTTGGCAGCCCTGGTGGCTCTTAAGAATACGCTCAATCATATATGTTTATGTACAGATATTACATACAAAATTTGGTTGAAATCCAATTGATAGTGTAGAAGTTATATGCATTTAAACATTGGACCTATCAGAAGGCTTAAAATTATTTTGGCAAAACTGTCCTTGTTGGCCTCCTGGAAATTAAACTGAAATAGTATTATCTGCATGTGTACCAATTTTGGAATAGCTCCCATGCATACCTTGCGAGATATCCAACATGGAGCTCAAATTTCTAGTGCGTTTTTTCAGCAGTTGGTAGCACTGACATCATTTTCAAGTATGGACGTGAGATATTCCGGTGTACATCTTTACTCATACTAAATTTGGTTTTGATTGCTGCAGCCGTTTAGGAGTTGATAGGGGGGACACACACACAGCCCGACAGACAGACAGACAGACACACTTTTTCCCGGATCGATCTCATAAGTCTACTTTTTCCTCATTTTTGCAAAATGTGAAAAGTAGGCTAAAAATATTTTTATGATTGTGAAGCTTTATCAAGTGATCGACGTTAATGAACATTTACGAGCTGTGTTACTTGTGGTATACTATTCAAATATTATTATATTTTCTCTTGAAAAATATTTATAGAACTTCGACAATATGATCTACGAGGGATTGTAATTAAATTCCCAAATATTTGAGCGACGATAGTTCCAACATTTACGAACTAGCCTATTGATAAACAATTCTATGATTTTGCATACTCCTTTGTAAAGCGAATCTTCTACGACGAAAATATTTCAGCGGAAGTACGAGGAAATTTCACCAAGAATTTTTAAATTAATTTAAAAAAATAAAATTCATCACCGTAGCACGAGGAACAGCTTTCGTCATTAATATGGGAGTTGAGATGGCTGAGTAAACAACGGTATATCATCCAATATATTCTTCAAGAGCAGCAGAGATCAACATAAGGTAGAAGTGAACTCCAATTATGTAGTTTTGCTGTAGAAATTTTGTATTTCCATGAGAAACCATTTATTCGATATTCTATCTTTCGACTGTTTGTCAAATTTGAATTTTTGGATTTCGCTTTTTTGAATTTGATTTGGGAGTTGTTTAGATCTACGATTTGCGTTAGTAATTTTTAATTAGGACTTTTGGATTAGGATTTTGTTGCATTTTTCTGTCTGCGATTATTTTAATGCTGGAGATTTTTATGGCTCGATGGGTTTAATTTTAGGAAGTTATTTGGGAAGTTATCATCACTTTTAGATAGAGATTTAAGCCAGGATTGAACCATTTTTATGCTGTGGAATGATATTGATCCTTCATTCAGTCAGAAATGATTTTTCTTGAGTGTCAGCCGATAACTGCTGATCACTAGATATTATGCAGGATTATTTTTGAACGGCAAAGGTTTTGTTACCTACATTACAAAATGAGTTGTAAAGATCATTCATTCAGACAGAAAGGATCTTTCTTGAGTATCATACGATAAAAGCTGATCACTACAGGTAGATATTACGCAGGATTATTTTTGAGTTGTGACAGAGACTCGGCAAAGGTTTCGCTACCTCTTTTACAAAATTAATTGTAAAAATTACATTGGTTTTATAGAAACACTTTAAGCATTGTTGACTGCAATAATTTGATTGCATTGGCGTTTAAAGGGAGAATTTTAGCATTGATGGGTGGAACAATCATGGACGATAAGCAGGGAGGACAGGAATGTATTAATATTACGTTATGAAGTTGAATGTTGTGGATTTTAATTCTTTGAAGTACTGCAAGTATGTGAGACATGTCTTACGTAGGAGAGAGATAGTTTGCATATTTTAAATGTTGGAGGAACGCTTTGTTGTAACTAAGAAGCACGAAATATGGTATTTTGATTAGAGAATTGTATTCCAATCGTTCATGTCGACGTTGGGAATATTAGTAAATGCAGCAAATAGTTGGAAGTTGTTGTTTTTGAGCATATTTGTGCAATTTTTTAAATTAGAGGTCTTTTTTGGAAGTGAGTCTTGTAGAGATCAGTTATTTTACGACGTCATTTGTTTATGTGAAGTTTCTTTCCACACTTGTTTTGCAAGAGAAAGTTGTATAAGGTGAAAGATGCGTTAATTTATGTTGGAAAGCTTCTATAAAAGTTAATGTATCGTCGGAAATCGCACAACTTAAGTAATTGCATTAAAGCAATGTTTTATCATTATCTTAATTGCTCTATTTAACATGAAGATGACAAGTTAAGCCTGAGCTAGGCTTCATTGATCGGCAATAACTATCACGAATGAGATATAAGCAAGAAGAGTAGGTAAAGGTTGGTAGTTTCTTTTGATAAATTGAAAATACGAGTTATGTTTGTGAAAACTAGCATGTATCGAACATTACGATGAGGATGTCGTAAGAATGTTGTAAATAGATGTAAATAATTTAGGTAAATCGACAGTATTATCAGCTGACTATTGTTAAATCAGGCTAAGTGTAAATAATTCTTTATTAGAGAGAGAGTGCGAAGTTTCTACACTGTATAGATTAAAAGATAAATGTGTATAGTTAATATAAATCGAATTTATCGTTTATGAATTTAATATAAGTTTTTTAAATTATTTTTTTGAACTCCGGAGTGGAAGTATAAGTCGAGGCGGGTTTGCAAATTCAGATGGCGTTCTAGAAGATGGATTCGTTTCATTTTTGAGAGTAAAGTTCTTCTTTATTTCGAGTTATTGAATTTCAGTTTGTCTTCCTTTATGAATTGTTGTATCGTCACTAGTTAATAAACCGTCGGACACGAGGGGTTCGTTTGTCCGCCATGTATTTTTATAAATTAAGGATTTTGATTTATAATGATTAGTTAGAAGTTGCACTATGGAGGTAATTATAGGCTCCCAACACCATTCTCCACCCTATACACCCCGAGAAGCGCAAGTTTCTCACTCTCCTTTTAGAATATGTTAATTTACTCAGTAGTGTAGTCCAGAGTACAATTGTAGAGCTAGACTCATTTTGTCCCATTTGTCAGGCATTTCTTTCAATGTATTTTTAGCCGGGAACCATGACGATTCTGCGATCCCGCTGATCTTGGATACTGGCAAATATTTTAAAAAAGGGCACAGTATGTACGTTGCGCATCCAGAAAGTAAGTATCCCTATTTTTTTTAGAAAATGAGAACATTGTTGTACACAAAACTTCATTAGCAACAGGTACAGCAATCTGTCAGCTATTTTTTGACAGTGGCACCAAGCGAATTGAGATACTTGTCAGTGTTTTACCAAATTTTGTAGTCCTGGGTCATAGAGGTCTGCCACCTGCGAATTGTACCAGCGTGCGACAGTTATCTTGGAAATCTGGGAGCAAGATCAGGACAGTAACTTTTCTGCAGAAGTTTGGCTGGGAGTTGTATGACCACCCGCCGTACAGTCCTCACCTTGCTTCTAGCAATTTCCACCTTTTCTTGCACCTCAAGGAATTTCTGTTCTCCGGTCAGCATTTTCACACTGACGAAGAGCTGGCGGCATTCACAGGCGGAAGACTTCTATGACACAGGGCTATAAACGTTGAGACCACTCTATGACAAGTGTCTCAATTCGTTTAGTGCATATGGAGAAAATAGCTGACACATTGCTTCACGTGTTGGCAATAAAGTTTTGTATTTAATTATGTTCTTTTTTTCTTAATAAGGAAACTAACTTTCTGGATGCATCTCGTAAAAAGAACATTTTGAGTTTCTCTAGGTACTTGTAAACACAAACCACCAGAAATTATCTGTATTACTTTTCAAGACATTGATTTCTATTTTATTATACACCCAAGACTGACTCCCTGTTAATTTTTATTTTACAGCCATTTAAATACTGTAGTTAGAATTGCCATAATATTCACAAGACGCTTCTTCTTACGGAAGCAATATTTACATATTGGCTTGGAACACAGTAAGGACGGAGAGTTATTCCGGTGATAAATCTCCACGAGTAGGGAAGTGAATGTCCTCTGGCCCGTGCAGTAATATTGTGGCATTAGGGCATCCCCGCCAGCTGCGTCCACATCATAACAGGCCTGTTAAGAGCCGGCTCCACTTTTTAGGTGAACTGCACCATACTGTACGCTGTACGCTTTAATTCGGGCTTTCAATGTACAAATACGCGTGAGTCGTTAGGGCAATGGGAGCCAATGTGACCAGATAGCCATTTATATGCATGTATAGTAGAGGGCTTGGTTTCATTACGTGTGAAGAGGTTTTTATACGAAACGAGTTATAAGGAGCTTGGCCAGTTCACACACTTAAGTTGAAATCGAACATTGATGCTGGACTGATATTCCGATGAACAAGTAATGAATCGCATGTACATAGGAAGATAATAAATAATGTGGGTTAGGCTAACTGAGCGTTCGAGGCCACTTCGCGTCTATTAACTTAAAACAAGACGACAAGGGCATTTAATGCATTACATTTTTATTTTGAAACCAAATTAACTAGACATCGCTTGTGAATTAATAACAAATATTATTTTTTTGTTGTCGATTATTTAGGGGCTTTGCGACATCGTGGTCATATAGCCCCATGTACATGGGTGTGAGAAGAGTATTGTGTGATAACCAGTAATAATATGATATCTGTACTAGTGTGTGTATTTGTAATTGAGGTAGCACATGGATAGGAAGCGGCCGTGGCCTTAAGTTACGTATCATCCCAGCATTTTTCTGGAATTTAAGTCCGAAACTACAGAAAACCACTTCCAGAATGATTGAGGTAGGAATCCAACCCAACCTCTTCTCAGTTTTGCCTAATGAGGCTGGGTGTACCCCGTTTAAGCCCTGAGACCAGAATTAATTTTCTCACTGAGTTTGGAATCGAACCCCGACCTCAATCAAATATTAATGATAAGCGTTTAACGATCCAGATATCTACTCTGACTTCTGAGACAATGAGGTGCTGAAATTACGCAGTGTAAGGTATTATTTACGTGCAGTAGCACTAAATCTAATAAGGCGAATATTTCCTATTTCTGGGTTTGGAGTCCAGCATATGCCATTCAGCAAGCCGTAACGTTTGTTTCCAGAATATATCATGGAAGGATCAATTTATGATGTTTGATGAAAATATCATCTGAGAGTTCATAGGATGTTTCACTGACAGGTTTATTTGATGAACATATAATTTGAGGGTCGATAGGATATTTCGTTTACATTATTGCACTAGAATATTTTGAAATAATATAGAATAAGTTCAATTGAAAGAGGGCAACCGTCAAGGCTGGCAAAAAATATAATGTTTAACTAGTAGATTCAAGCCTCCATTAATGGTCGGTGTGAAAATAATACTGTCGATTACAGAAATATTTTATTCGTTATTTCTTTAACTTTCCATGATTTATTTAAAGACTTCCTGGGCAGATAATGATGTGCTCAAGGCACCCCTCCCAGTAGTTGACCCACATTTTTATTATGTTGGAAGTGGTGTAAGTGCTGTTTTTATCATTTTGATTTAAATGTTGCTTATACTTTGTTCAAACCATCTCTTCGCATGCATCAATATTGACTGTGATTCATGATTGGTCATCAACCCTAAATTATTTCTAATATTGAGAATATGACTTATCATGTGGTTGTAAAGAGTGGATTTACTTCAATATCACCTAATCGAAATTTGGATACGACATGATCATATGATACAATATTATACAATGAGATCAACAGGTAGCCAAAATTTTATAGTCATTGACATACACCAGCAATTTAAGTCATGTACCAGGAAGAAGTGATGGCGCAACGGTAAGTTGCTAGCCTTCCACCAAGGTCGATCAGGATTGATTCCTTGTTATTTATCGTGCGTATTTTAGAGGTGAAATACCAAGCTCGGTGATTTTGATTCCACGAAGAACGTAGGCTCCATAGCTTAAAGTCGCAAGCTAAAAGGCCACATACGACTTCAACCTTCCTTCTCTTTTCTTTCTTTTGCTATAAGGATGTAAAAAACGACAATCTGAGCTTCTTACCCCATCTGATTTTCCCATTTTCTCTAGGTTTGTCCATGCTCACACCAGGCAGATTAAAGTATAGTACCTTGTTATTAATTTCCGGGAGCAACTGTTCAAATTCATTACCTAAAGGAATACTGGACAATGCCAATCCAAGGGCCATGGTCACCTCCTTCTCTATCTCAGTTAATTTCAATCATTCTGGCAAAACACGTTGCCAGAAAATAACGTCATCGATACTCACATTTCATCATTACCAAGATAACAAGACAGCGCAAGGCATAAGGAATCGTGTGTGCTAGCCACCACACGATGTCAGGTTTCTATGTGAGGCATTGTTAAGTCAAGGATATAAACAAATAACAAGAAAGGCTCGCCTTTTTTGGTCAGTAGCCACATTCCAAGCTGATAATGTAATTTGAGAAGTAATCTACAACAATAATGCAATAATATTAAACTCCTGCGGCCTTTAAAAATTCTGGGGTGCATGAATTTTACCCAGAAGGGGATCTTTAACATGCTAGCATATCCCTAAAACATCTCTCCGTAATTGTAACCAAAAATCACAGACCAATAACGGCAGAGCACTACTGTTTATAAATTAAAGTAAATAGTTACCACTATCAAGTTAAAGAATCCTTACTAACACTGTCTTGTGTATACAGTATTATTACTACATTAATAATCAGGGTCTGAAGATGGTTGCGTAGTGAACGATACACATCACACTTAAAATTATTTCGAATAGTGAGGTGTAACTTCCCTATACACCTTGACCAAGAAATAGCCATTTACATACAATCTTAAAAAAAAAGAATTACTGTAAGGAGAACTTTTGGAATATACTATTCTAAATATATTTTATGCTAATTCAATAGCTAGAACTGAGTGAATTCAGCTCTATATATATGGATAAATGGGAATAGGTGGCTTCCAGTCACATTTCAACCTTCTTAGAAGTGATATACCATGGTTTGGAGTAAATACTGGGCTGCCATGACTGCACTGAATGATCCAGTACCCGTGAAATATGGCTCAGTGACGTTAAATATCCCCTTCAGGGTAAATTTATTTCACCCCGGCGACTTTGATAAAGAGTGGAAATACGTAATGGGCCCAGCACCAAAACCAAAACAAGTTCCGGAAGCAATCATATAGCTGAAAGTAAGAATCGTGCTTCATTTTCGGGGGTACATTTTAACTACTTAGAAACAATTATTATTCTCATGG
Source organism: Meconema thalassinum (assembly GCA_946902985.2). NCBI lineage: Eukaryota > Metazoa > Arthropoda > Insecta > Orthoptera > Tettigoniidae > Meconema > Meconema thalassinum. The sequence goes on from OX336389.2 coordinate 759,393,536, forward strand.
TTTGTTTCATCTTGTTTTTGGCTGTGTTTTATAACACACATTGGGCTACAACAAGAACGTTAAATTTGAGAAAATCGAAATCTCCTGGCCAATTATATATTTCCACTCCTCAATTTAAGAAAAATAATATATAGATGTGTACCTTTAGGTAAATTATTCTGAACTGTACCATGTTTGACACAGACCGGGACATCTTATGTTGAATTAGAACGATCCTTATATCAGGAATTGACAATTAAACCATTTATATTTTGTGAAAAGGAGGCGACATATTTAATTATTTATGTATTAATTAATTTATTTATTTATTAAATTATTAATTAATTAATTAATTAATTTATTTATTTATTTATGTATTTATCTCTTTATTTACTTACTTATTTATTTATTACTGGTTTAGCTTACATTAATGGTCATCTATATCAAATTCCACAGTGATCGGATCATTCACAGACACGTTTGTTACACTCATAAGTGAAATTCCCTTCATCTATAACATATTAAGTATTAGAATGATGCATCGGTATTTAAAGATTATTATGTCGCCTCACTAAACAAAGTTTTCATTTCAATTGCTTGGACAGGTTACGAGAAATGAACATGTGATATTATAATTTAGCACTGCCAGCATCTTAAATTTTATAAAATAATAGCGTGAGTGCTGATGTAAATACCCCTAAATCGAAATTTTTGTGCTAAGTTCATCTGCGCTTGGATGATTACATCGCCCGACAATACATTTTAAATATGATAAATTTTGTAGGAGCCGTGTTGCTTTAGTGCTTATTAGGTTGCTAATAGTCACGTATTTACTTAACAGTATTACATCATCACACTTACTTTAGTGTAAATGCGGTAATAGATTTGGAAATATTGAGTACTAATCAAGTAATGTGCATGGCCGCCACGTAGGATTATTGAATTTCTTAGAAAATTGAAATGTACGTCCGGGAACAGATGGTGTTACGAAGTTTGATTGAAATAGTTCCATGAAAATAAATGTTTCAAGGCAACCTCACACACATAAGTTAATTCCGGTAGTGTTGCCGCACTTTTTATATCTTTTGTTATATCTCAGTAAAATTACTTTAAAAATTGTAGCAAATTGTTAGAGCAAAATTTGAAAATGTTTCCAATAGATCACATATGAGTAAGGCATTAGTAGTTGGAAATAAATCGGCGAAGAGAAGCAACATCACCTCACAAATACAAACAACGTTTTATTTTAATTCACATTATAAATGTACATTTTTCGCCCATTTTCTAGCCTTCTTCGGTATTCATTCATTTATTCATTTATTTGCAATTCGGGGTGTGTACCTTGGTGGCAAATTGGGTATACATAACAAATACCTAATTATACACAACAATTCAATAACAATTAAACTGGAGTATTCACACAAATCGTCAGTATTTTCTTAAACACGCCTACTCTATATGTTTGGGAAAAGGCTCTAAGACTGCAGCAGGTAGAGAGTTCCAGTTATCAATGGCACGGTTAACGAAATAATAATTTCAATAATTGGTACGCTGAGGTCGGCCCTTAACTTTGAAAGAATGATCATTCCTGCTCATGTAAGTGGGCTTTCCCATACGTTTGCTAAGCTCACCCCATGCTGGTTGATTTGTATACGTGTTGTACATAGCGCAGAGTGTAGATTTCTTGCTTCTAGCCTCCAGTGATTCCCACCCAAGTTTCTTTAACATACGGCTAACACTGCTCCTGGGATTAAAGTCACTGAGCACAAATCTAGCGGCCTTTCTTTGTACCATTTCCAATTCAATGATGAGCCCTACTTTATATGGATCCCAAACCGCCGAGGCGTATTCCAGAACAGGTCTTACATGTGACAAATATCCTAATTCTTTAGCAGAGGTATTAGTTCCTTTTAATACCCTCATTACAAAGTGCAGGGATTTGTAAGCTTTAGAAACTACACATCCTACATTAGTACTGCATTTCTTATCATTCCTTACGTTAATGCCCAAATATTTGCAAGAATCTTCTTCTACAAGTATTTCCGAGCCAATGTTATATTGAAAACCTAGCCTTTGCCCTTTCCCTATTTTTATGAGACTACATTATCTTGTGTTTATTTTCATTTTCTTTTCAATCGCCCACTTATAGACCAGGTTCAGGTCGTCCTGAAGTACTGCGTTGTCTTGTGAGTCATGTATATTTCGATATAATACACAATCATCCGCAAACAATCGACAGTCACTGCGAATTCCAGTTGGCAAGTCATTTATAAACGCCAAAAATAACAAAGCTCCAATTACGCAGCTCTGAGGGATTCCTGACGTTACAGTAATTTCATCCCAGAATAGGCCTTCGACTTTCACTTTCTGGGAACGACCCGTCAAAAATTCTTGGATCCATAAAATTATTCTTCTATCAATCTTCGTTGAAGCTAATTTATGGAGTAGCATGTCATGCGGCACGATATAAAATGTCTTCGCAAAATCTATAACTACGGCGTCGACTGAAACTCCATTGCCTAATGATTCACTAATAACCTGAAAAAGTGGTAGCATCTGACTCTCGCATGTGTAACCTTTCTGAAATCCATGTTGCCTATCATTAAACTATGATAATGTTTCCCACTGTTCCCTCAAGTAGTCGCAACTGAGGTGCCCCATTTGTTTACAAACGATGGACGTAAGTCTAACCAGCCAGTAGTTGCCCACTTAAAGTCTTCTGCCTCCCTTAAATATTGGGACTACCGTAGCTCTTTCCCAGACATCAGGGATTTGCGCTTTGTTTATGGACACACTAAACATCACCTCCAAGTATCGCGCCACGGCCCTACCTCCTAGTTTATGTACTTCTCTAACAATATTATCAGGACCCTTCCATATATTGTAACGTAATTTTTGTATCAGCTTTGCAATTGCTGACTGGTTTATTTGGAAAAGGGAACCCCTGATTCGTCGTTAAGGTCCAACACTCAGCTATTGGATTTATTGAACACACTACCGTAAATGACATTTAATTCATTTGAAATGGCCTGTTTCTCAGTAATTAATTTACCGTCACCGGCCATTATCATCGACAAATTATTTGAATTTCCCTTTCTTCTCCCAACATAATTGTAATTTTTGTCCACCCATCGCCTCCCGAACCAAGTAAACCTTGCAATAATTATCATGAGCAGCCCTCTTTCTTAAGACGAGCTCTCTTGATAAGGACTTAAATTTCAACATATACTGTACTTGTCACTATCATATCTTTTATTGTATAATTTCCTAATTTTCCGTTTTAGACTCCTGATTTATTCTGTGTAATACTTAGAATCTGGGTTTTGTTTCAGTAATTTAAATGGGACAAATTTATCAATAGCGCTATTTAACTTTTTCAAAAAGTTAGTAGACAGGATATTAATATGATTTCCATCCGATGCCCACCCTACAAATAGATCATTCAAGTAACCCTGAAATTTGCCCTGATCCGCCCTGCGATACTAGAATATGATCTTTTTTGCTATATCAGAGTCGAATTTTGCAATGTCGACGTATGTAATATTTAAATCAACCCCTGAATGGTCACTAATTCCCGGTACTGGCAGACAGTTAATATGCAGCTCCACAGGCCTTACGAGATAAACATCTAGGTTATTATTGTCTCTACTAGGGATGTCAACTACTTGCAAAAATCCCCCCTCCCTTAAGAATGTGTTTGCAGCGCTCTGAGCTTGACCACAGATAGTTGACTCACCAGACCAGTCTACTTTGGGGAGGTTTAAGTCTCCGGCAACTATTATGCTCTTTTTCATAGCATTACCCGTACAAGTTTTATCATACAGTGTGTCGAGAAGAGAAAGGTTATCTTTCGGTGATCTATACGCCCCTAACACCTGAAGAGGGAATTTATTTCCTTTATCCGATATTTGTACTCATAACATTTCATAACCCGTATCAGCACACCTTAAGAAACTAGCCATATTTTTGCGCACATAAATAAATAACTCACCACTTAGCTTCCCCCGATCCCTTCTGTACATTTCGTAGGTCCCTAGAATTATTTCGTTACTATTGATATCCTCATAACCCAGATTCAGTAGCAATGACAATGTCCGGAGAATATGTATCTACAAGATTCCAAAATTCAATTAATGTATTTCCTATGCTCTGACAATTAACCTGCAGTAATCTTAGAGTCTTACCTCCGCACCAAATATCCCGAAATAGCTCCTTCTGTTTAAGTCGGCTGGCAACCTCTGGACCTGCTCCTCTTCACAAAAGCTGGCACGAACTGATGACGCTGTCATGCAGGCTCCCTAGGTTGATAGCGCCCCGTCGATTTAAATGCAGCCCGTCTCGGGCAAAGTCTCGGCTACCAATCCAGCAGTCAGCATCTACGTACACTAATCCCAGTTGTGCACACACCCAGTCCATGCGGTCATTTACATTCTTAAGTCGTCTTAACGGAACATCTCCCCGTCGCACAATGCCACTCATTATAATTTTTGCATTCCTAAACTTGCTTTTAGCTTTTCTGCCTAATTCGTAGAGCTCGCCCATGATGTAATCAGCTGTAGCCCTCTTCTTTAAATCGTTCGTCCCAACATGGAGCAACAACACCTTAACTTTTCCGCAGTCCTCTAAATTTGCTTCTTCCACTTGTTGGGCAAGCTGGTCAATTTTAATTCCCGGATAACACCACATTTTCGTACCTGATTTCCTTGATATATTTGCACTCCACCGTATCATAGTATCACTCATTATCATAACGTCATCCTCAGTTACCACAGCCTGGTTTGTAGCTTTATCCCCTGAAATACGCTCCGTCAGATCCTTTAATGCCTCTTCCGATTCGTTAAGCTCTGCCTTTAAATCCTGTATAATAAAATCCCTGGACTTATTTGCTGTCTCAAAAGTTCCGGATTGTCACAGCTTTCACAGAACCAGTTACCTGCAACACATTCGTCCTTCTTCACCCGAAAACAGGCAAAGTGAAACCATTTCTCGCACAAACCGCACATCACGCCGTTCTTCAATACTTTGCCACACGAAGAACACTTTACAGACACCTCGGTAACACTAGAAGTAGCAGGACCTGGATTTACGTCTACTCCACCAATAACTAATAACGCTGCTATTACTAGGGCGATGAACAACAAGTTACTCGGACCCGATGCTGCACACATGCACTGGGAGGCCCGGTTCCACTTAACCATCCTGACATTCCACGCCCCGATCCTCGCGCGATAAGACTCAATCGAGCAGCCCATTATTATCAGCAACAGGAAAACACGACCGCTCACTTCCTCTGACTTCACTGGTATTGCATAATGATTTTTATATGCCATCACCTGTCGGCATATGAATTTTATTTTAGTTTCCTAATAAGACCTATTTGATCAAATATTATATTCTCCTGCTGTAGGATTTTTTTTCGTAAAAAATTAATGTCTTCACTTACAATTAAAAGGTGTTTTGATGCTAATCACCAAAGAACATATCACAATTAATTCAATGGGCGTTTGTAATGATCGTGTATGATTAGTTACTTTTAGTAGTTGAGCACAAAAACTATGTCATGATGAGTTTTTGGGTTGTTTATACCCTTGTTACAGATGAAATGTTTTGAGTTTTTGACAAGACAGCTCTTGTTTGTTATATGTGTTAATGCAGGCCTCAAACCGTCTAAAAACGCATATGGACCCATTGTGGATTTTTTTTTTCAGATTTCCCGAATCCATTCTTCGTTTTAATGTTCATGCCTGAATTCCATTGCAACATTCTGCCTTCAAGAATAGTATTTCTATTGTTTTCAGCATGTTTACACCTTCTCTTAAGATTTCCTCTGTCCACTGAGCTCTTTTGACTGTGCTGTTACTTTTGTACTGAGTAGGCAAGCCATAATTTTTAATTTCTTCAAATAATATAGCCTTATATTGTATGACTTTTAGTAACAGTGGTGTTAACAACGAAACCAATAAAATAAATTATGTATTTTAAGAATCGTGAGATAATAAGATACTCGAATAGAATACTGGCACCCTCTGAATAGTTTAAATGTTTCCAGATCGCTTTTAAATATATATATATATATGAGGCATCTCTACTGGAGTGCTGTGCGGCAACTCTCCCTAATGCCAGGTAGAGACGCCAAACCCTCCTGTTGTCGTACCGCTAGGTTAACATGTCCGAAAATTATCTTACTATGAACTATATACAAAACGGTTAAATCTCATTCTATACTATTTATTTATTTATTTATTTATTTATTTATTTATTTATTTATTTATTTATTTATTTATTTAGAGTATGGCGTTTAGTGCCGGGAGTGTACAAGGACATGTTTGGCTCGCCAGAGACTTAGCTGCTACAATGCGGATACCCATGGGGTGAGCTACAAATTCCGTTTAATTTCAAGTAGTACCAACTTTCGCTCCAGATGTCAGTGACACCTAGTGGTGAACGTTGGAAGTTTGACAGAGTGTTTCAAAGAAATCTAACCTGAAATTTAGCTTCACGCAAGTTTAATCTGTGTAAGGATCTTTTACAAGCCATAAATCTATGACATGGGACCGCCAGCTTTACTTCCCCTCCAAAGGAAGGCATACTGAAGGATTTTAACGCTCTTAAATAATCCGACGATTTTGGCCGGGTTTGAACCCGCTATCTTGGGCACAGCAATTCAGCATGCTACCAACTACGCCACCGAAGCCGCTTAGTTGCTGAGAACTCCTTGAAGATCAAAATAAGACTACTCAGTTGCCTTTTTCCATAGCCAGGGATGCACCTAAACTGCCAGGGATGCACCTAAACTCTCAGAATTTATGTTTCAAGCATACCCCTGGAACACAGAAGGTGGCACAAAGAATTTGTGGAGAATATATTATTTTACATGGTTCTTACTGAACGTCAAACTTATTGATCGTGTAAAGGAATTGGCTGCTACAAAATACTTAGTTGATTTAAGAGACGTATTCCTGCCATATCTTACATTAGGGACTTCCAGCTTAAGGTATTATTTGTAATCCAGCTCCCCTGCAAGTTTTTAATTTATAGATAGCAGTGAGGGAGAAGACAAATGACTGTTTGTAATCTGGCTAAATTATTCTGTCCTACCAACGAAATAAATGAAGCCGTACATTTAGACTTATACAGAGCGCATGATGTAGTCAAGGCTGCAAACTCTAACTAAAGTTCACCAACACAGAATCAGGTATTCATACCGACACCCCATATCAGGATCAATATAAAATAAGAATATTTGGAAAACAAATATGCATTTCGTTATTGTACCACGTAACACCTCACACTCACATAAGCACTGCGGTAACTAATCTCCCTCACCTAATCACCGCAGTAAATACTATCGCTCCCCTATTAACCGCAGTAACTATGGTCGCTCACGTAAATACCGCGGTAAACACGCTGACTCGCCCAATCCCCACGTTAACTCCGCTCGCTTACCTTAACACTGCAGTGAATACGCACGCTTAATTTAACACTTCAATAATTACGCTCGCTCACCTAATGTAATTAAGCTCGCTTACTTAATCACCGCAGTAAGCACACCCACTCATCTAATCACCACATTAACCTAGCTCTCTTTCTCAATCTTGATCACTTAAACTCCGCAGTAACTACGCTTGCTCTTATTAACACAGCAGTAAGTACGCTCGCTTACCTAAGCACCGCGGTAACTATGCTTGCTAACTTAAACACAGCGGTAACTATGCTCGCTGTCCTCTGCTGGGCAGAATACAGGTGTAATGCAATTTGTTTACAGATCACTATCTCCTAATCGTATAATGTGGTGAAATGCATGGCATTGAGTGATCCAATGGACACAGGAGAAACATAATGCGTTCTTTCTATAGTTTTGAATACTGAGGTAGCAAGTTTAGTAAGATTTTCCCATCAAATGAATGCATTTGAGTTCCATAATAATCAGCCTACGCCTCTGATTTTTTCTAATTAACAAATATAGGTATGTAATTTGCTGATCGAAACAGTGTGCACATTTGGTAAATTAAATTGGTGCTATCTCCTTAGTGATGCACTATTGATAAATAATATAGTTACTCCTTGTATTGCAAAGCTCTCAATACGATTCATCAATATGCTATGAATATCTTCAACGGATCAGAACGTATCTATATTTCCTACCTCCTGTAATTGTTGCGGTCAGTACACAAATTTACGAATTGAAAATAAAATATTAAAGTTGAATAGAGTGGCACGTGATTACAGGCTTTAGTGGCAAATTACCCCTTCATTAATTTATTACCGGTACTTTGTTATTAAATTTCGATATACAGCCAGTGTTCTCCACAAGCGTTGGGATAACTTCTATGTCGACGGTCATTATCTCGTATGTTGGTTGTTATTTATTCATTCTAGGGGCTTCGGAGATTTTGGTCATCTGCCCCATGTTGTTGGGTGTGTATTGAACTCGTTTGATAACCTGTGTTTATGTGATGACTGTAGCAGAGAATACAGGATGTTTCTAAATTCCCATTACAAACTCGCCTAATCCCTGCGGCACTTTCGCTCGCTTACCTTAACACTGCTGTGAATACGCATGCTATACTTTACACTGCGGTAATTACGCTTGCTGACGTAATGTCCGCGGTAAATAAGCTCGCTTACTTAATCACCGCATTAGGCACACCCTCTCATCTAATCACCACATTAACTAAGCTCTCTCGCTTAATCTCGCTCACTTAAACTCCGCAGTAACTTCGCTTGCTTGCATAAACAGAGCAGTAACTAGCCTCACTCACCTACGCACCTCAGTAACTACGATTGCTCATTTTAACACAACGGTGACTAAACTTGCTCACCTAAGCACGGCGGTAACTACACTTGCTCAACTTAATCACAGTGTTAACTACATAACATGTTTCTCACCGTGATTGTAATATGTAAGATGTACTCCTGACGGGAATGAAGAAATGCCAAAACGAGTACTACTCTAGTGTAACAAATGAAATGTAAGCTTTATAGATGATGTTACTACCTGATTAGATTGAAATGTGATTATATTGATTATGTGTTGGGTGCCATGGTCATGCATGATATACCTCAAATGACCAAAACGTGTCATTTACACCTCTGGTCGAGCACCTGAGACCTCTGTCTCTCAAGTCATGGCAAAACTTTGTCTTTAACCAGGATGGTTAAGAATTAGGGATGGCTTAAAGTTATCTCTAACTGCAAAGAATGAAAAGGACTGCATCAGATAAAAGATAGAATTTAATTATATTAAAAAAACAAGATGTTCAGTAAAGAACATATAGCCTACTTTCTCCTAAATGCATGGGTATTGTTGTAACTCTTTGTCCTTTTCAAGGAGTATGATTGAATGTTGGCTGTAGTAGCTTGTTGAAATACAACGTGCTATAGGGATATTAAACATGAATATGAGGTGCCCTTTGCTAGTGCTACATCTGTGCCAAATTTCGTTCAATTCTGTTTCACCGTGTTTGAATTGATAGGGGGAATCGATTTGCACACATACTTGGCCACCATCTGCAAACTATTGGGCTGATGTTCTTGCAGTTTGGTCAGAATATGTTTCCCACATAAAGATGGCCGCCATCCGCAAACTATTAGGCTAATGACCTATTAGATTGGTCAAAGGATGCTCCCTCCATAAAGGTATGTTTTTGCAAAGTTTGGTAGAGATCGGATGGTTATGTTAGTCGTAATTTGATTTAAGCTTTAAACATTTGTGTGGCCGCCATTACGTTTCTGTCAATATGGCGGCGATATTAATCATGACACTGAGATGCCCTCTGCTAGTGCTATCTCTGTACCAAATTTCGTTCCATTCGGTTTCACCGTGTTTGAATTAATAGGGGAATCGATTCTGACACAAAGATGGCCGCCATCCGCAAACTATTAGGCTAATAACCTATTAGATTGGTCAAAGGATGCTCCCTCCATAAAGATATGTTGTTGCAAAGTTTGGTAGAGATCGGATGGTTATGTTAGTCGTAATTTAACTTAAGCTTTGAACATTTGTGTGGCCGCCGTTACGTTTCTGTCAATAAGGCGGCGATATAAAACATGACACTGAGGTGCCCTTTGCTAGTGCTACCTCTGTACCAAATTTCGTTCCATTCGGTTCCACCGTGTTCGAATTAATAGGGGGAATCAATTTTGACATAAAGATGGCCGCCATCCGCAAACTATTAGGCTAATAACCTATTAGATTGGTCAAAGGGTGCTCCCTCCATAAAGATATGTTGTTGCAAAGTTTGTTAGAGATCGGATGGTTATGTTAGTCGTAATTTAACTTAAGCTTTGAACATTTGTGTGGCCGCCGAAACGTTTCTGTCAATATGGCGGCGATATAAAACATGACACTGAGATGCCTTTTGTTAGTACTACCTCTGTACCAAATTTCGTTCCATTCGGTTGCACCATGTTCGAATTAATAGGGGGAATCGATGTTCACACAAAGATGGCCGCCATCCGCAAACTATTAAGCTGATGACCTATTGGTTTGGTCAAAGGATGCTCCCCCCATAAAGGTATGTTGTTGCAAAATTTGGTAGAGATCGGATGATTAGGTTAGTCGTAATTTGATTTAAGCTTTGAACATTTGTGTGGCCGCCATTACATTTCCGTCAAGATGGCGGCAATATAAAACATGACACTGAGGTGTCCTTTGCTAGTGCTACCTTTGTACCAAATTTCGTTCAATTCGCATTCACCGTGTTCGAATTGATAGGGGGGACAGACATGCAGAGTACACACACTCACACACACACAGACACACACACAGACTCACACACACACACACACACAGACTCACACACACATATACACACACACAGACAGACACACTTTTTTCGCCCTGTGTTGATCTCATAAATCTACTTTCATTTTTTTTGCAAAAATCGAAAGTAGGCTAACAGGTTAATTGAGACAAAAGATAATAATTATAATAATAAGGAATGAATTTACTGACTCTACTATTGCTCGGCTAATATACTAAGGTGGTGATGATTCTAAATATTAAGTTACTGGAAAAGCTTGCATTTACGTGCTGATTAATTAATCGAAAATAGAGATCTTGGGTAAGTCGAGATCATTTGACTCCGGACCATCTGGTGTGGCTTGGCGATGTTGCGTTGGTTTCCTATGCAGACGTTCATCTTCCTTTCTCGCGGCGATGAAGGGAAATTTAATGAAGTTAAACAGAGACGAGATGTGTCTGCTGTTTTATGATTGGTTGTGATGGAACCTACTTCCTTGAATCACATTTTGTGGTAACAAGCCAGATCAAACTTGCATCATATAGGAGTCAGACGAGAATTCGCCTATCATCCGTAACCAATACAATCGGCCTCATGGATGAGCACCGTACCCTAGACTTTGAATACAAAATTTCTATACAAGATTGGGAACTGAATTACCTCAGTTAGAATTCTTATAGGCTTTTCATATCTCCCTCCATTCGATACTTAGGGTGGCGACCTGGAGCCAAACACGAGGCAACTTCCCCCAAATTGTCTGTCACCCCTGATCTTCCTTCCCTGCCGTTGGCCCATTCATCTCACGCGGGCTCTCGCATCTTTCCACGCTTGGCGTGACGTCATCAGATTCAAAACTGCTTCATGATGCTCATTCGTTACGCTCTTTGTATTCTCGTTGGGGCCGAGTGGCCGTTGACGTTGTATCGTGCCGTTCACCCGGGTCTGATTCTAAGAAGTCGAACAACCATCGTTGTCTCGCTTCTATGTTCAGTGACACTCTGCTGCGATACCTCGTTAACCCCAACTCATAGTCACCACGTCTAATTTCCTCAAGTTACGAAATGACATCTTGCTACACGTACCGGTATATTCCTTTAGCCTTATGAGATGTTAATATTGAACCCTTATGATATCATCTGATATAATAATGATTCATATTTTTTATTTTATTATATTTGAAAGAGGGTAATCATACAAGCAGCAGTGGATTCGAGTTGAGGAAATAGGTTGCAACTATTGGGAGTTAGACGATGAGACAAGTATATTTAAACCAAGCTTTTGAGACAAGGAAAAGTGTGCCATAATTCCTGGAACTGATGAGGTCAACGTCCAATATGCGTGGATTCAGTTAGCAGGCCATGAGACGGTTGCTACCGATTTACGCGAGCAGGAGTAGGGGAACCAGTATCTTACATGAAGAAGATGCTTGTACGTCATAATTGGGGAGGAGTCTCTAGGTCAAACTTTCCGTGATGAATTTGAATCAACGAATGAAGCAAGGCACGCTTCAGGCCAGCGAAAAATTAGCGTACCTTTGATTTGGCGCAAAAATGAATATTAATAAAACCCATGATCATTTATGACTCCGCCGAACAGATTCTTAACCTGTGCAATAAGAGAAGCTCAATGGAATTAGTCGCAAGTCCGTAACTTATAAACTCCGAATTATTTTTAAAATTCGTCCCCAATACTGTCAATTTGCTGTGTTCTGTATAAATGTAGCCGAGCTGAGGATTGAACTGACTTTATTTCGATGTGTCGTGGGCGACACTTGTGTGGACTTTTTTTTTCGATGTGTCGTGGCCAACACTTGTGTAGATTTTATTTTGTGATATCGTGAGTGACACTTCTGTGTAATTTGTGTGTGAATGGTAGAAGCAATCAGGCTTATAAATATTTAGGGAAAGTTTTCTTCAAATAAATTGCTCAGGACATTAAGTCGATATTATCAGCTCATTTAGCAATTTTAGTAGTCAATTGTAGTAATGTGAAATAACTGAACATTTCTATCCTAAGAGGATCAAGGTATCTGGAACGAGGCCAAGAGTAGGAAGGATGATCGTGGACACATCATCGACGATGACGATTTCCGGCTAGAAAAACTGCTGGGTCATGTGTGGCGATGTGAGATGAGGTGTTTTGGTGAAGGGATAAGTACAACATATTGATTATTCAATTTTAGTCGTAGTTAGATCGGCTGGGGAAATGTAAATATTTTTCTTGTATTTTTTATTGTAATTTGTTTTTTATTCAGTGTACCGACACTCGATCGTAATGTCGTGCGTGACTATTTTTGTTCTGATTTAGATGATTGTAATGTAACTTTTATTTGTACAATGTGTGTACTGTGTATTGTTCATATCGCTTGAGCGGAACTTATGGTCTGAGCGATAAATGGTGCTGTGTATTTTAAACATTAACGATAAAACTAGAATTTTGGGGGGTGACCTTTAACCTTGTGTTTGATAAACAGGCGTTTTTATTGTGATTTGCCTAGCGCAATTTTATTTGCAGGGAAGCATAGTTCTCTTAGTAAAATGTAAAACTAATGAAGTAATGATTTTATTTGATCTTTGGGAAAGCGGTTTAAGTCTTTCCATAGGATCTTAAATCTGGACGTATTTCAGGTGGCGAGATGAGAGATGAAGTCATTACCCAGGTGTGCGTTATATTGGTTATGTGTGATGATGTGTGTCTGCATGCGCGGGGAACATCGTGGTAATCAGCCCATGATTCCAGTCTGCAGCAATATATAATTAACGGCGGTATGAACTCCGAGGAGGCTACTGACCGAGTCGTCGTGTCTTAATTCCTGAGAGAATTATTGGGACAAAAAATAGGTATTTTATACACACATGATTTTCAGGAAATACAAGGTACTTCCAGGTTCGAGAGCTGCCGTGAGCAAGCTTCCGATCTTATTATGCAACGCACCGGGTAAATGACATTTTGGCTTCAATAGGGACAGACAGATTTAAGATAACACTAATTAGGTTTGAGGCCGGGGTACCGTGTCCTCTTCTCTTAAAGTGAGATGAGCCTGTATTCTATATCTGGATTTAAAGGGGAGATTGCCATACTCATACCACAATTTTCATGCATTAAGTTGAATTGATATTTATTTGTGTGTTATAATTAAATGCCTTTGTGCATAGTGTTGTTTCTTGTTATTTTTGATATAATCCATTTTGGATTGTGGTGGTTATTATAAGTAGTAGAATGACGTTCGGTCATGTCCTCGTGTATTTTGTTGTAGTCACGTACGCTTGTGTTGATTTTACCAAGACCCGTTTGGGCAATTAGATGTGTTTTGGCACGTTGTCAAGATCTCGTTCGGAGATCTATTTTGTATTGAATAAGGGTGGCGGGTGTCGGATATTCTTAAGTGCCTTGTTGTGTGTTCCCTAAGCTAATCTAATTTACGCAGAATTACGGATTCGTTGCTTGACGGGAAACCAGATGGTAACGGATCCCGTAACTGTACTTATTTCCTTCATATAGTCAAAACATCGTCACGCGTGTACAAGTATAGATTTGAAGTAGACGTAGTATTTCAAACGTCTTTTTATATAAAATCTCTCCTGAGATATTTATTTTAAATGGTAAACTGTGGATATTTGAATGCCACTTGATTGGTGCAGACACAACTTTGGATTTTCAGTTGTGATCTATTTAGAAGTGTGGGAGTAAGTTCGAGATGTTTTTTTATTGTTGTTATTTTTTGGTTATTAATCTTGTTATTTAGTATACTGGTTCACCTCCTTTCTTTAATTATTGTATTTGCCCTATGTATCCTTGTAATCTATGAGAAGCAAAATTTAACTGCACGGCTATCATGGACCGAAACATTACCCAAAATTGAGTCTCGATATGCTTCTTTTTACAAGGGTCCAATATACAATTGAAAATAATGTACAATGTGCTATAGAAAACCAATAATAACAATAATAATTTCCTCCATGCGACATGTATCTCTTGATACGAACTTCAATATATTCCAGTGATAATAATAATATTAATTAAATGTGGGATAAAAATAATAATGAACATGTGTTGAGTTATGAATAACATGATGCGACACCTGTTAAATATGATATCGCACAATCCGTACTTTAAGGCATATGTGCCTGTATAAATGGTTAAATTTTGCCCTGGAAGATCATGTGACATATAGAATCTCTATATTAGCCGCAATTGTCCATATACACGTGTAATAAAACCCCAATGTATATATATATAACACAGATCATCACAAATATCGCAATATACCCTTTGATATTGTACATTAGGAGCTTCCATGACCTATTATACGTCATTGACATTGTTTCAACACCTGTGTGATTTTCACCTTAATTATTTTTCAATGCATTGCGGTTTTTTCGCTGAGTTTATATCCATTAACTTATATGTGTTTGGAAAGATGAACATTGATGTGTTACAGTGTATGCATTCATGATTTTTATTTCTCTCCTCACTGCTTTGTCTCGTGACTTAATTGTTCCTTCGCGTCTTCACTCCGTCACCGTGTGACATGCCTCACACGTGGATGCTACAGGTATTGACCTCGTACACCGTGTACCATATACTTGTTTTAGGTGTGTATTTCTTCACTCAATCATAATGCTCATCGCACACACTCACTCTTGACACGTCAGAGGAAATGCATCCTGACTGAGCTACACAAAATCTCTGTGTATGTTACATTTTGACCCTATTAAAACAAAACATAAACATAGAAATATCAATAAGGCAAGGCATTCCTGTTCAATGTCGCCTCAATTACATTATTTTAAATCTGTCTGCATACGAGACTCTAGCGACTCCAATGCACAGCTCCACTTATCTCATCTCAGAATATGTAGTCATCTCCGCTCGACTTATCGCTCCCTCCCTCTCCCCTTTAAAATACATAAGTTGCAGTTCCCCAGACCAGTCGAACTTCGTGACACTGACCCGACTGTCAAGTATCCTTTTAAATATTTCTCACTCCACCGTACACACTAGGTCACTCACCCGTCTCAATCTGTGGAATAGTTGTCCTCGTAAATCTTTACGTGGCCGGCAATATTCTATGATACGTGTACACCGTCATGTGTGGTAATTCTAAGGTACGATGTTAACTCCCGAAAACATGGTTTCATCCTTGCCACGCATAAAAAAAGCCATATATGTGCCGCCCGGTCTAATGAGGATACCCTGGCACCTTCAAAACTGTTCACGTAAGGCCCAGAGTGCATTCTTCACCCTTAACATTCTTCCCTGATACACCCTTCATCTCTGGTCCATTGCCTTCCTCTCTTCACGAAACATATTTCCGTAAGCTCTGAATGTTATACGTTTAACTTACAATCTTGCTCATCCTCTGGAGCATATTTGTTTTTCGCAATCTCTCCCTAATTGGCCAGTATGTTACTTTCCCTTACATTAGAAATTGTTGGACCTAAGACGTCTTGAAATTACCCTTTGCTTGGAATTGCTGCTATTGCATAGCGAGCAAAAATAACTTCCCAAGTAATGACATTTTAGAACCGGACTACAAAATAAATGAAGCAACAACACAAATCAACCAGAACCAATTGGAAAAGTCTATAGACCTCTGCACTAAAACTCTCTTGTCTTGCAGAATTCCCTTCAAAAAAATGAAATCACAACCATGGTTTGACAAGGATTGCCACATGAAAAGAAAAGAGGCACTGATAATGCTACATCAGGCAAGAACCTCAATGCAAGAAAAGGATTTATCCCAATATAAAAAGGAAAGAAAATCATATAATGAACTAATAAAACTGAAAAGAACAAACTTCATAGAAGAAGAAGAAGAAGCAAGAAGACAAGCAGAAAATTAAAAATAAGACCCGTTTACAGCACTCAAAAAAGAAGAACACAACCCACGACGGAAATACCAATAGAAACATGGGAACACCTTTTCGAAAACACACTCAACCACCAGCACAAGAAGACTGCATATGAACCCCCTACAGAAGAAATAAACAGAACTAACCCCTGCAATAACCAAAGAAGAAATTAAACAAGCAATTACCACAAAAAAGGGTCCAGGTCCTGACGGCCCTTGCGCTGAACTCCTTAAGGAGTTTTTTTTTCACTTAAAGGAAGACTACTGGATAAACTTATTTAACGAATGCATTATAATTGGAAAACTCCCAGAAGCCTGGAGAAACTCGACGATTAAAGTCCTCTTTTAGGGGAAAGGTGACGTCAATGACCCAGACTAATTCCGAGGCATAGCACTTGAAAATGTGGTTTTCAAAGTGTTCTCCAATATCTTAACAAACAGACTCGTGGAAAATATAGACTCAGCACTGCCAGAAAATCAGTTTGGTTTCCGGAAGGGGAGAAACACACAACACGCAATCACTCACCTGATAGAACAAGCACAAGACGCCCTAAGACGCGCTAAAAAAATTCATGCCGTCTTCATTGACTATAGGAAAGTTTTCGTCAATATTGACAGACAGACAGACACTTATTCACAAACTCAGACAGATGATCGGAGAGACTGATCCACTTGCAAGAATAATAATGGATATTTTGTCCCATAACTACATCCAACTAAACGATGGAGTCACACTATCTAGGAAATTGATACAGATCATTGGAGTTCTTCAAAGAGACCCTATGAGTCCTGTGCTCTTTAATATTATGACAACAAATATCACCTAAATCATCGAAATCATCTCCACTGCCCTGGTAATGTACGCCGACGACATGGTTCTAGGATCGACAGATACAAATGAACTGCAAGAAGTGCTGCAAAAACTTGAAATATGGACAGGCACAAATGGCCTACAAATAAATCTACAGAAATCCAAACAGATGACATTCCGGAAAGGAGGGAGAAAAACACCAAAAGACACTCTGACACTACACAACGAACCATTAGAAGTTGTTTCAAAATGTAAATAGTTGGGCGTCACCCTTCAAACAACACTGACGTCATTCAGAATATATGTGCAAGAAAGAGCAGCTGCTGCAATAAAAGCAACGTATAGCATAAAGCATCTGCAACAACTCTGGACCAAACTGGAATGATTCTCTTCCAAACTGTGTCTTATAAGTGTCTTGAAACTAGAAACTGCTTTTACTCCGATACATTTTATCAACAATTTTTCGTGTTTAAATTCCTCCTTGCAGAGCCGTCCCTATCGAATTGTCTTGAAAACTTGCACAGTTATTCCTTGATAAGTTATATAAAGAGGGTTTTCAAGAAAAAAAGGAAAACAATTCCTAATTTTCATTAATCATAAATTATAAAGCTGAAAATGTTTGTAAAAATCAAGTAACCCATATTAAATAATTAATATCTCTGTATCTATCATCATAATTTAAAAATGCCGCTTTGTAATCCTTGACAATATCAAGGTGAACTTGTATAAAAACTAGTGCCTACAATGAAAAAATAATACAAGGAGCTTTTTCACTACTTTACCTTTTTAATGCAAACATTAATTATCTGAAACAAATTCAATATACTGGTTCCAAATTTTGTGTTGTAAGTAGGCTAAACCAACTTCAATAGGGTTCAAAGTTTCAAATGTGTAGGTAATAAAGTATAGATTTTGGTATTTCCACCAGACTATCCCCTTAACACTAGAAAAAAATCAAGGACCGCTATATGAAAAGAGTGTTGGGATTAAAAGCACCATCAAGACTGACATATATTATGCTTAGTGAGAACTTCTTCATAGAAAATATGAGGTTGCAGTTGCATCTTTCAAACGCAAAGGCATATGAGGAAAGCTTTCAAATATTACTTGAAAAAAGGAACAACATTTGGACCGAGTTTTATACAACAGACGTCATACTAACACAAATCTGGAGACAGGAAAACTATAAACTGAGACACGCCATCACACGAATTGCGGTGCGCGGGTTTCCCTACAAGCTATGTACCAACAAAAGATTTCATTATCCAAATGAGGACTGTGTGTGTGAATTATGTCATAATCAGTGTTCCCCATATCATGTGAATATGTGCAAAAAATGACTAATATTACTAACGAAACTGTGCAGTGATTAGATATAGGCAAATCATATTATTTTCAGATGTATTATATATTATGTATTTTCTCTGGTTATTTTGCTGTAATAATTACTTCATTCATAAAAATATGTGTATTAACTTTATTGTACGGAATGTGTTCGTTAACCAGGCGTGCGTCTAAAAAATTCTAACTTTACCAACTGCTTTAGGAACGGTGATTAAAGAATTGACGTAGGAACTAATAGAATGTTCTATGTTCCCATCTTGCGCACCTGCATAATATGAGCTTCTGCTGCTTTTTGATACTTGAACGGTATCGGGCGCCTCTGGCAAGTAAACACGGAAAAATCTTGGACGTTCAAAGAATGTTCATAGACATTGGCCTTGCCAATCCTAACCTCGAAAACACCCTGATTCCTTAATAAATCCTCGTAGAGAAGAATAACCTGATCTTCCTCTATATTTCCAAAATTTGTAGCCTGACGTAACGAGTCCTCTAAATCTCCGTTCGTCATGACATTGCCTACAAAAATTAATGAACCGGGCTCAATGCTCTCAGACAAATGTTCAGTTACCTCTACATCTCTTACCTTCAACACCTCATTTAACGTACATATTCCACTTGAAACATTGCTCCTCTTACTTTGATCAATGAATTCCGTGACTATTTCCTCCTTACCCAAAAGAAATTTAACACATACGACGTCAATGCTCAAATTACCTGAAAATTGAGTCAGCCAGTCTGCCCTAAAATAGCTCTGTACACTAAATTTGGGATAACGAGACACACCTGGTTTTCTATGTGATTGTTAATGCGTAAAGCCACCAGAACCTGCTTTGTAATTGCTTAGAACTTCTTACCCACGTATGTGATTACATATGTAGTTTTAATAGGCACTTACTCAAATTCTACCACCGCCTCCTTAATCCGATTATAAAAACTTACGCTGGCGCATGTTTTTGCGCATCCAGAGTCTAGTAGAGCATCGTGTTGCGCCCGCGACACTTATAATTTCACTACGGGGCTTCTATCTACTATTTTTGAAACTGTTTCCTCTTCTACGAATTCACTTAATAAGTCATCCTTAATATTTAGGTCATAGAGAAAAGTAACTCACGGTAATACTGACTTACATAACAACTCTATGTGGCATTTTTAAGTTCTCAACACAATCTCCTTCACTTCTATATTTTTTATGGTCACACTCTCTTCTGTCCTCATAACAATAGTTTCTGCCTCCTCTGTACTACATTTATCAATAGTAACACTGTACTTAGCCTCTCCTCCTATTACTTCTCCTACCCTACCTACTGCGGTACTCCGCTGTACCTTATACTCTCCCACTCTCTCTTTCATCCTAGTTTCCATTTCCTCTAACAACATAATTTTCTTCTTCTCTTTATTATACTTCTAGAATTCCTACCTTTCTGCCATCCCTTCACCTCTCGACTATAAGTACTATCACCTAACATCCCCCTTAACTGCTCTATATTGCTTCTGCTCTCATATATCTCCGTCCCCCTCTCAACTTCTATACTCCCTCCCTCTGCTATTTCATCTAACATCGTGTTCTGCTTCTGCTATTTCTTCCTATTCTTCGCATTCCTAATCTCAGCCTTCTGCATTTCTTGTTCAATAAATATATATTTCTGAATGTGACCTAACGCACGCTTCTCTATCTGTGAATATTTCATATTAACTTCCTCTATACAGGCTATGAATTCATCCCTTATCTGCATATTCTATTAATCTACGATTTTCTGCATCTTTATTCATTGAGTGCTTAGTAGTTTCTTTATTTTCCTTACTTCCACTCCTGTCTTTTCCTTAATCTTCCTCTCCTCTTTCTCATTACGTTCCACAATCTCTACATTCACTTCTTCTACCCTCTCCCTTACCTCTTGAGACTAATCTCTTTTACTTGCTGGCCTCTAACTTTAAACTTTTCCCGTACTTCTATCCTAAGTTCAGCTATTGTTTCTTTTAACTCAGATTTCAATTCCTCCCTTATCATCTCTTTGAATTCTGACATTATCTCCTTAATCCTCTCATACTTCTTATTTAACTCCTCATTCACTTTCTCCGCGCTGTCTATCTTTTCATTCGCATCCCTGCTATTCTTATCTAATTTCTCAGGCACCTCTTGACTGTTTGAATCTATTTTACTGATTGTTTTAAGTTCATTTTTTACCTCCTGATTGTTTGAAACGATTTTACTGCTTAACTCCCGCTTCAACTCCTGATTCTCTCTCTTATTCTCCTGCAACATTTTAATGATAATACTGAATCGATCCTCCTGATTCTCCTCCTCCTTGCTAGTACTAGGGTTTACCTCCGCAACCCCTGTACTACACTCGCTCTCCTCTGCCAACCGACTAAGTTCATGTTCTGCCTTCTCCTCGGCCATACCACTGACTAACTGTTGACCGCTTCTCAACAGGATATCGTTCTCATCATCCATGCTGACATAATAGCACACAGGATAAAAAATCCCAAAAACACTTGCACAGAGATATCACTTCTTCCCTTCACAAATACCATCTGGTTTTCGGCCAAACGTAGTTGCGCCAAATGAAAGACGTTTACCCACGTGGGCAACAAATTCAATTTAATCCTTAGTAAGACTCCGATAACACCAGGATAATACTTGTGCAAGGGTATAGGGATTAGCTTACAGCTATTTCTTCAATGAAGAGAATGAAAAGGACTGCAACTGATAAAAGATAGAATTTAATTATATTAAAAACAGGAAAATTGCGACAAAAGATAACAATAAAAGAAGAATTTACTGGTTGAAGATATTAAGATACTAAGGTGGATATGATTCTAAATATTAAGTTTCTGGGAAAGCATGAATTTACGTTCCGATGAATTAATCGAAAATAGAGATCTTGGGTAAGTCGAGATCTTTTGACTCACCGTAGTCGAACTCCAGACCTTCTGGCTTGACTTGGCGATGTGGCGTTGGTTTCCTTTGCAGTCGTTCATCTTCTTTCCTCGCAGCGATGATGCGAAACTTAATGAAGTTAAACAAACAGAGACGAGTTGTGTCTGCTGTTTTATGATTAGTTGTGATGGAACTTAATTCCTTGAATCAAAATTTATGGTGACAAGCCAGATCAAACTTGCACCATTTAGGAGTCAGACGAGAATTCGCCTATCGTCCTTCAACAATATTCGCTTACAATCAGCCTCATGGATGAGCACCGTACCGTAGACTTCGGAAACAAAATTTCCATTCAAGATTGGGGACTGAATTACCTCAGTTAGAGTTCTTATGGACTTTTCGTGTCTCCCTCCATGCGATACTTGTGGTGGCGACCTGGGACCAATCACGAGACAACTTCCCCGAAAATGCCTGTCACTCCGGATTTTCCTTCCCTGCCGTTGGCCCGTTCATCTCACGCGGGCTCTCGCATCTTCTCGCACCTGTCCTGACTCTCCAGATTCAAAACGGCGTCGTGATGCTCATACGTCACGCCATTTGTATTTTCGTTGGGGTCGCGTGGTCGTTGATCTTCTTTCGTGCCGTTCACCCTGGTCTTATTCTAAGAAGACAAGCAACCGGCGTTGTATCGCTACTATTTTCAGTGGCACCCTGCTGGGATACCTCGTTATGCCTGACTCATAGTCGCCACGTCTAATTTCCTGAAGTTACGAAATGGCATCTTGCTACCCGCCGTATATTCCTCGAGCCATATGAGATGTTAATATATAATGGAAAATAATGTATAATATGCTATAGAAAACCAATACTAATAATAAGAATAATACAAAATTCCTTCATACGACAGGTATCTCTTGATACGTGCTTCAATATGTTACAGTGATAATAATAATAATACTAAAATGTGAGATAATAATTATAATGAACATGTGTTGAGTTATGAAGAACTTGATGGAACACTTGTTAAATATGATATCGCACAATCTGTGCTATAATTATATGTGCCTGTATAAACTGTTACAACTATGCTCGCTCACCAATGTACCGCGGTAACTACGCTTGCTCACTGAAACACAGCGGTAAATAAGCTCGGTCTTTTAAGTATCACGGTAATTATGCTCGCTCAATTAAAAATCAGCGGTAACTAAATTCGCTCACCTAAGCACCACGGCAACAACAGTTGATCACACAAACTCAGAGGTAACCATGATCGCTCACCTGAGCACCGCGGAAACTACGCCTGCCCACATAAACACAGCGGTAAGTAAGCTTGCTCACCTAAGCACCACGGGAACTACGCTTGCTCACATAAACACAGCGGTAACTAAACTCGCTCACCTAAGCACCGCTGTAAGTGCGCTTGCTCACATAAACACAGCGGTAACTGAGCTCGCTCTCCTAGGCACCACGGTAACTGCGCTTGCTCACATAAACACAGCGGTAACTAAACTTTCTGACGTAAGCACCGCAGTAAGTGCCCTTGCTCACATAAACACAGTGGTAACTATGCTCGCTCACATAAGCACCGCGGTTAATACGCTTGCTTACATAAACACAGCGGTAACTAAGCTCGCTCACCTAAGCTATGTGGTAACTATGCTTGCTCACTTAAACACAGCGGTAACTAAACTCGCTCACCTAAGCACCGCTGTAAGTGCGCTTGCTCACATAAACACAGCGGTAACTGAGCTCGCTCACCTAGGCACCACGGTAACTGCGCTTGCTCACATAAACACAGCGGTAACTAAACTTTCTGACGTAAGCACTGCGGTAAGTGCGCTTGCTCACATAAACACAGTGGTAACTATGCTCGCTCACATAAGCACCGCAGTTAATACGCTTGCTTACATAAACACAGCGGTAACTAAGCTCGCTGACTTGAGCACCGGAGTAAGTACGCTTGCTCTCATAAGCACAGCGGTAAATAAACTCGCTCACCTAAGAAGCACAGTAACGCTTGATCACATAAACACAGCAGTCACTAAGCTCGTTCATATAAGCACCACGGTTACTACTCTTGCTTACATAAACACTGCGGTAACTAAGCTCGCTCACCTAAGCACCGCGGTAACTAGGCTTGCTCACTTATACACAACGGTAACTAAACTTGCTCACCTAAGCACTGCGGTAACTACGCTTGATCACATAAACACAGTGGTATCTACGCTCATTGACCTAAGCACTGCGGTAACTACGCTTGCTCACATAAACACAGCGGTAACTAAGCTCGCTCACCTAAGCACCTCAGGATATAGTTACCATATCAATGCAATTCATAGCATCCGCACTTATAGCCCCTCATTAAGTTTTAATCGAAGTTCTAGTGTCAACACATTCACTCCACTGGCATACTTATAAATGGTAGCTAATGATAGTAAACGTCTATTATGATCACACTCACATGAACCCTCCGCCACCACAGCTGAACAATGATCAGCAAGTAGATAATCAACAAATCTTTGGCTAGACTTGACTTACTTGACTTATTTCCTTATTCGATGAATTATCGCCAGCGGACTCTGCTGCGGGCCATCCGACGTAGTTCTGCCCATGTCTTCTTTGCCACACTTGCCTCCTCCAGTACAGATCGCCTCCAGGTCTGCCGTGGTCGACCCCGCTTTCGTTGTCCCTGTGGATTCCATTCCAGGGCTTGCTTCAGGATGGCTCCATCCTTCTTTCTCAACGTGTGTCCTATCCACCTCCACTTCCGCTGTTTGATCTGCTTTCCAATAGGTGTTTCCCAGGTCACTTCCCATAGATTTTCGTTATTAATCATGTCCGGCCAATGAATGTTTAAGATCCTGCGCAAACACCAGTCCGGTTTACAAAGGTCTGCAGCATCATAGTAATTCCTGTAGTGACTTTCTAGGTCTCACATTCATAGAGGAGGACTGACTTGACGATACTATTGAAGATCCTCAATTTCGTTCGTTGAGATATGGCACGATTTTTCCACAGTGGATAGAGCTGTACAAATGCACCATTTGCCTTCCTTATGCGTGGCTTAACGTCCTCTGTAGCCCCGCCTTGTTTGTCTACCATACTTCCCAGTTAGCAAAATTGATCTATAATTTCAATTTTCTGTCCATCCAGACACAATCGCTCTTGGGTATTTGAAAACAGCCTCATATTTGTGGTCTTACTGGAATTAATCTTGAGTCTTGTTTTTCGAGCGTCAGTTTGTAGATCTTAGAGTTTCTATTCATATGCTGGAAGGTATGTGTCAGCAAGCAAATATCGTCTGCATAATCCAGATATTCCCGTCTCTCTAGCGGTCTCCACTGTAAACTCCTTATTTTCTGCGTACACTTCCTCATGATATCACCTATCACCAGAAGGAAGATGATAGGTGACAGGACACACCCTTGCCTAACTCCGGAGGTCACTCCAAATGCTTGTGTTAGCTTGCCTTCATAAAGAGTAAGAGGCGCCACATGACGTCCCTGTCAACAGAGTCGAAAGCCTTTTCGAAATACACAAATAGCATATAATTATTAGCGTTCCATTCACAATTCTGCTCAATGATGATCCGAAGAGAGTTAATCAAGTCTACGCAACTACGACCCTCCCGGAAGCCAGCCGTTTCCTTCCTTAGCTTCTGCTCAATTGTTATTTTAATACGGTTGAGGATGATACGGGTGATTACCTTACTGGGAATAGATAGTAATGTGATTCCTCTCCAGTTGTTGCAGTTACTTGTCTCCCTCTTTTGGCAACTTACCTATGAGTCCGTACATCCATTCCTTTGGCATCGTTTCCTCCTGACAAATTTTCTTGAATAAGGTATATAAAACTGCGGCTGTTACATATTTTTCAACTTTTAAGGCTTCGGGAGGAGTGTTATCCAGCCCAGGAGACTTCCTGCTTTTAATCTGTTTAAGCGCTTTCCTGATCTCTTCTATCGAAGGCTCATCAACCCGGATGCGATGATCACCGTCCCATTCCTCTTCTACGACTTCATCTACCTGTTCATTTTCTCGTTTGAGTATTTCTTCAAAATGCACTTTCCATCTAGCCAATTGTTCATGTTCTCCAGTAAGCATAGTCTCTCCCTTGCTACGAATGGGACGCTTCTGGCTATGACTCCTCTTAGATAATGTCCTCGTTATCCGATACAATTCCTTCACATCACATCTCCTGGCGGCTATTTCGGCTTGGCTGGCATATTCTTCGACCTGCCTACGTCGGTCATTGCGAGCACTCCTCTTTACTTGTCTGTCTAACTCACTGTATTTCTTCTCGAGTTCTCTTTTTATATGCCTTGTCCTAGAGTTGAGAATAAGTTGATTCGTCTCTCTCCGCTGTTTAATCTTCTCCTATGTCTCTTCTGACATCCAGTCCTTCTTCAGGCACTTTCTACGACCTAATGCCTCTTCGCAGGTCTCTGTTAAAGTCTCTTTGATGGCTTCCCATGTTTTGTCTACTCCTTCAATTGCTTCTAGGTCTAAGACTTAAAACCGATTTTTCAACAGTAACTTAAAATCTTCTACTGTCGGTTTCTTCTTCATCTTGCCAATGGCATGGATTCTACTTCACCTGTGGAAAATTCTTGTGTTTGCTGATATCTTGAATTTAAACGAAGCCATCATCAAGTGATGATCAGATCCAACATCTGCTCCTCTCTTATTTCTTACATCGTGAAGCGAGCCCCTCCATTTACGACTTACTGCTACATTATCAATTTGATTCTCTGTGCGGTGATCGGGCGACACCCATGTAGCTATGTGGCACTCCTTATGCGGAAAAAGCGTCCCTCCAACAACCAGGTCATGTTCTGCACACAAGTTAATGAATAATTCACCGTTCTCCTTCCGCTCACCTAGCCCATGCATTCCCATAATATGTTCCAATCCTTCATTATCTTTTCCCACTTTTGCGTTAAAATCTCCCATGAGCAGGACAATTTCTTTCCGTCTTATTTTCTTTAAAACGTCCGTTAATGCGTTAATGCTGAATATAATTCCTGTTTCACTGACTCTTCAGAGTGCTCGGTTGAGGCATAACACTCTACTACGAAGATATTGCGTATATTATTCAGAAAACGAACTGTGATGATTCGCTCTGAGATAGGATGCCATTCTATGGGTCCCTTCTTGGCTCTCTTGTTCAGAAACAGTCCAACACCGTCCCTTGCAACCTCTCCATGGTCTCGCCCAGAATACAAATCGAGCAAGGGCTGATGATGCGCAATACACAGCCTCCCTCAGCCAAATGTCAAACCCAACCTTCTCGTGGTGCTCCCTGTTATCACAGACGGGGTCAATGGCGACCGAGTTTCGGCGGTATAACTGAAGTATTCACTGTTACGAAGAGGAGAGGAAATGCTTTTTCTTCAGTACATACACTAACATCTGGGTAAGGGCCAGTGCCTTGGCCTTAAGGTGGCAGCCACACCAAGGCACTCGGAGTTTGTGGGCCAATAACTCGTAAGCTCTTAAATAAGCCTATTGTTCTGTCCGGGAACTGGGGGGGGGGGGGGGTTGGACGAACAAGGGTGTAAAGTGTTGAATTTAGTGGGTGCTGTTCAAAAGGGACGAGTTTCCACGGAGGTGCGGAAACTACGAGTGTGCGTACGTGAAAGAGTGTGGGGGATGGGAGTGAGCTCTAATTGTGTGGGATCGCACCGTAAGGGTTACACGATCGATAGAGAGCTAGTAGCTTTACGGGGAGAACACTGAATGCGAGCTATTTGTCTATTTGCTGAACGTGCAGTTACGCTCGGCAGTCTGACTTCTCAAAGGTTAGCACTCTGAAAGTCACTAACACAGCACTTCTGTAAATGGTGGACACTGGCAATTAAGGATGTCAGGTGGGGAAGTGGGAGGTAAAAACAAAGTGTAATAATAAATGTCTGTACTGGTTTCTGATTAGTGTAACTGCTGGTCTATGGATACCAGAGTGTTTGCGTTTATTCCTTCAACTGGGAATGTGTAGATAAAGCGTAAAATATAACAAGTAGTGTCCAGGTATCAAATGGGGAAGGACTATAACATACAAGTTTTAGGATGCTGAGCCACACTTACCCATGGCAGGACGTCACTGCTTCAGTCGAACAGAGCCTGCGGCTGACAATAGACATTCGGTTTGGTGAGGATGTTCCTTTTATTCTTTCGGAAGTGCTGAGTCGGTGTTACTCCTTTCTTGTTGGTGTTCTAGTTACCACCCGTGTAAATGTGTGTGGGTGATGATGCAAGCCTTGCGCAAGATCTGAGGTGTCTACTCTGCTTGGCTGCGTGTAATAGAATTGTATGCCGGCTGTTGGCTCCGGCCTGGGGGTGGTTTTGGGGTGAAATTGGTGTTGAATGTTGGGATAGAAGCGTAGTATTTGTGAAGTGGTTATCGGGGTATTTGTAGATGTGTAGCTTGTAGATGTGTGTGGGTCCAGTGGCGTAGGACACATCTCCCATGGGGGAGCGTAAGGTCCTAAGGTCCTAAGGGTGTAGGGACCCTGGGGCCTTAACACTATTAAAGAAACAGAGATGAGAAATAGCCGAACGGACAAAAAGCTGACGACCTTGAGTAAGAAACTGGTAACACGATTTGGATGCTGGAATGTTCGTACGATGAGAGAACCTGGGTAACTGAAACAGATCATCAGAGAAATGGAGAATTACCGACTGGATTTTCTTGGTCTAAGTGAAGTCTGGTGGGATGACTTTGGATAAATTAAAAGCCGGAATGGAATGGCCCTCTTTGGCTAGATACACTCACATAAACACTTTGCCACCATAGCTCAAAAGAACAAATATCTACAACTAGATAATCAACAGATCTTTGGCTAGACACACTCCCAAGGACCCTTCCCCAACATAGCCACTATTAGCAAATGACTACAACTAAAGAAACATCCGAATTGCCGGTAGACATACTCACATAGACCCTCGTAAACCACAAATGAACAATGAAGTCACATAATAATTTCAAAGTTACTAATAATATGGCAGTCAAACGGAAATCCCAAAACGCACATTAGTTGGTCATCAAGGTATGAATATAAGAGAAATGAACATTTCAGAAGCAGATATTCTAGACAGGCTTATATATTCGAAATAAAATTAGAAAATTCCGTGGTTTCTAGGAAAACAACACACATGTACAGAGTCTACACTAGCTCAGCATTTACTATGTTTCCTACTTTATTATTTCGAGCGGAGGAAATGTCTCTATGTCCGGTAAGGATGACAGGTCCCTCTGAACTCTGTTTACACAGATGAAAGTAGGAATGAATACACTGAATGGATAAAGATATACTGGAACAATTAACAATCAAAAATATGAGAAAAAAACACAGGGAAGTTAGTTCGCGTGGTCCATGGATGGTTGAAATCAAAGAAATGAGATGACATCAGCGTCAAAAAAAGGTTTATTTATTTATGTCTATTTAAAAAATTAAATTTCCTTCGTTGTTACGCAATTTGCGACGCACGGTCAAAGTATCAGGTGTTCGATCGAACACACAGAGAATAAGGGGTACCTGGCTAGTGTGTGCATATTCGACGTTAAGAGGAGGTTAATTACTATCCCTGAAAATAACTTTTTAAAGCCCACTTAAGCACATCATTTCATTAGAGAGGGAGATCTCCAATACAGTGTGATGTGAAAGTAATACATTGGTCCTTGTAAGAGAATATTGTTGTAATAACCTTGAATTGTAACCCGCACACATGCACATAGTCTACACTAGCTCAGCATTTACTATGCTACCTAGTTTATTATTTCGAATGGACGAAATTTCTCTATGTTGGGTAAAACTGATGGGTTCCTCTGAACTAAGGCATGTTCCACTTTATTTCTGTAAATCTACAACTTTTCGTGAAAATGGTGTTACTTGGGTGCTGGGAAACAGTGGAAACTGCGTGGGTTCCCCAGAGAAAGCCTATGCATCACCTCGCTGTAGTCGACTGGCTACATTCGCGATCCATCACAAACTCAATGATATTGATCGAGTAATCAATTGCTCGAGGTGCGATGTACCTTCCCTCTCCACCCTCCCGCTATTGTCCCCTTTGAGCGCCCTAAATTCTAGAGAGATTACATGTTCCAAAGTGGGAAGGAATGAAGATGTATGTCTCCCAGTGGTACAACGGACTCTCACGTAAGTTCTACTCTCTCGCTCTCCTTTTCCATCTGAATGATCTTTGTCATACAAACAAAAGGTAGCAACATTTCAGGGTAATGGAAGACTTGAAGCAGACTGCTGTCTCGCTGTTCTCTCCCGTAATCTGGAACACTTTTCATACGGAGGGAATAAAATCCCTTGGTTAATGAGCATGGATTACTTCAGCACAATGAAGGCTCTGCGTGAATGGAGAGGGTGGAAGGGTAAGGATGGTAAATATAAAGAATTGCTTGAGGTAAAGTATTCATATAAAATATAGTAGTATTTTTAGGTGTGATTTGTCTGAATTAATACATGGATGTGTTGCAAAGTGAGGTTACCGTTACACTTGGATTCTGATAGCCTCCAGTCTTTGCACATCTCACTTGGACACCTAATAAAATAGTTCATAGATATTAGATCGTTTATTTAATAAAGTGTGTGAAAATTCTACATTTAAAACTTAATTAGTAAAAGTAAGGTAAAAATGTAGTGATCGTATCTTTTATATCTAGCAATGACCAGACATTAAGTGGAACACAGAGAGGTAATAACTGTGAGGCCATTTGTGAAATAAGTTAATGGGCTTAACCATAGCCACGACAAATTTAATCTGAAATACAAAATGCCCCTCCGCACTGTTGTGAGATTATATTATGATCGCTCAGCCTGGGAACACCTATCGTCTACAATATACAGAGTTACACGTAAAATTCCTGCAGCATATTATATACATTAGCTCTATAGACTCGCTGTTAGTAGTGTACCCGTAGTAGCAGTGGGAATAGCAGCTAATCTCTCTTATTTAGAGGTCAAATTGTGATAGCACGTGGCCTTGGTACCAGCATCTCTGAAACGACGCTTTGACTTGTTGGCAGCTCGAGTGCTGATGCGGAAAGCGGGTATGGAAAGTGGTGTTACACTGGACAAACAAAAACACGTCTCTTAGCCGTGAGTCAACAGCGGTTCATTGAATCCATAGGCAAGTGGAGAGTGCTGTAAGTTTTCGGAGCGACCGCGGATTCATAGTTAGAGGGAGCACGCAAATGTTCAACACTGGTGGTGATAAATGTAACGTTCACGTCATACGCTTCAGAGAACACTGCTGTACCTGCGACTGCCTTCAGCTTGACACGCGTGTGTGGGCAGACTTGCAGACTACAGGGGGGACTGCAGCTGGAGCTGCATGGCGGCACATCACACATCATCGAGTGAAAACTTTGGACTGTGAACTCAGCAGCCTGGTGCGTGAGAACTGTGAAAAAGGTGTACAGTAGAATTGACAATATTTACTGATTTGTAACCCACGATTCCAGTGGTGTTATTTATTT
This sequence comes from Meconema thalassinum, assembly GCA_946902985.2. Lineage (NCBI taxonomy): Eukaryota > Metazoa > Arthropoda > Insecta > Orthoptera > Tettigoniidae > Meconema > Meconema thalassinum. The sequence continues at coordinate 759,424,639 of OX336389.2, forward strand.
AGTGAGCGAACCCTGTCTCCCGTCACATTTAGTTTGAGAAAAGCCTCCCACCACTCTCATAGAAGGATTTTCCATATGTTGTACTACATAGGCATTGTACACAATTTACTTTGGAGTATGTATCAACAATTTCACACTCAAAACTCAATATTCAAACGTTGGGCTCATTTCAAACAATAACAAGTAGTACCGTGACAAGCTAATGAGGCTACTTTTCTTAAAATTTAGGACACCTATCGCGAAGAATGATGAATTTAAGTTGATATTACAGGCATTTATGATTTGTTTGAAATATGAATGAAATATTGTAGCCTGATTGGGCAGTAGAGTTTTATTAAAATAGTTCCTTTCCACGGAATATGAGATACTGAGAGTCCACAGCTCAAATGCTCAGAGTGAGTTATTTGGTAGGTGGTAGTTCTGCTGTATCTGAAAATGCGCACAAGTACTTGCCTCATAGCATACACAAAATATATAAAAAATGTTATTTAATAATATGGGCTATGTTATGGAAGTTAAATGGAGTTATACATGGAAACTATTAGCACGCGTAGTATTATATTGGCAACATTGTCGTATATCGGTTACTCAAAATATAATCTACAATTATAGGTAGTATATGAGTGCAAAATGTGGAATTGTTGACCTGCATACTTTCCGATATATAGAAATTAGGGTAATAATTATAGTGAGCATTTATCAACAGTTGGCTGCCCTGGTGGCTGTAAAGAATACCAATAGTCATATCTGTGACGCTACTCAGAGCATATGCAACATTTGGTAGAAATCCAAAGAAAGTATGGAAGTTACATGCATTTAACAGTTGGGACTTATCAGCAGACATAATATCATGTGGGCAACACTGTTATGTATGGGCTCCTGAAAATTAATGTAAACTATCATTATCTAAATGTGTGCTAATTTGGGAACAGTTCCAAAACATATCTTCTTAGATACCCAAAACAGAGCTCAGAATTCAATGGTGATTTTTCAGCAATTGGTAGCACTGACGTCACTTTTCAAATATGGCAATGAAATGTCCTAGTATAGGTATTTACTCAAACGAAATTTGGATTCAATAGCTGCGGCTGTTGATGGGGTGCGGGCACACACCGGCAGAAGTACAGACAGCACTGACAGACGGACAGACAGACACACATACACACATTAGTGATCACATAATTCTACTTTTGTATCATTTTTGAAAAATGTGGAAAGAAGGCTAAAACTAAAGACGAGTAGTTCCGTGTAGAACTAAAGAGCCTATTTTCATATATCCCATAGTTTTTTCTTTCATTAAATATCCCTGCCTCTTAAAAGGAATTTCCATGTAATATTCTAAATAACTTCTAGTTCACGACCTATGTCTTCAACAACACCATTATATAAAAATAAGATGTTATGTGACAGAATATATACAGTAGCATTTAGTATCGGTGACTATGACTCCTCCCACAAGATGGTTTCTTTCTGTACCGGGAATTAATTATTAAAAAGTCAAATGTACGGGTTCTATTATTTACGAAAAGTAAGCTTCTTAATCTAGTTGCATTAAATAAGGAATGTTTTATAGTCCATCCTACGAATCATCTTTTTAATACCCTGAATACGGTAAGAGAAAGTTAAAAAAAAATATTATTTCGAAATGATGCATCTTGAATTTTTGTATTAGATGTCTGTAGCACTAAGCCCTAAATAAAGATTCGCTGTGTCAAGTTTCATTGCACTTGGGTCATTAAATCGCTAGAAACTTCATTTGAAATATTTGAAAATCACTTCACCACCATTAAGTTAGTTTGATTCTCAGGATGAGGGAAAGTTACATATTTGTCCGTTCTTAACAGTACTATAACACCATACAAACATGAGTTTGATTTTTTATTTAATTTCTGGTGTATTGAGAAACGATGAAATACTGTATATTGAATGGACGACAAGTTGGATTGTTTTATATTCTATGGGATTATATGCCAGCAACTCGTAACATAAATACCGAGTGCAGTGAAACCTAGCACGGTAAATTTTAATATCGGCTGATGTATCACAAATAGCTCTGCATGAATTTGTTATCTTTTTTGTTGGATATGCCTAGCGTACTTCAATAATGTTTGTATGACCTCTCTCAGAGCTAAACATGAAACCATTCCCTATTGTTACATTCTTCGATGTGCCTTTGAGGTAAGGAGTGGCGAGTACATGACTAGAAATGCTTATGCTAGCTTGATTATAAGTATCATACTTTCAAATTCTTGCGTATAAAGGTTTCAAACAATCCCCTTCTTCTGCGAGAACTGAAATTCGGTCAACATATTTTTTCAACAAGGATAATATCTCGTTGCCGTAGCACGCTTCCTTTTGTTATTTTCCTGACATTGATTGATCTCATACAAAAGCATAAATCATTACAAAACGAATGCATGTGAAAAATTAAATTGATGTATTGTGCCCGTTTCTCAAGGTCTATCTGGGAGAAAACAAGAACATAAGCTGGCTTAACTGATCTCGGAAATAGGCAATCAAGGGAGAGAGAAGGAGAAATGAAAATATCACAATATCTTAAAATTATCTTATTTATTACAATTAAAAAATTTAGGCAAAAAATCATCATATCAATAAAAAAATCATTCACATAAAAATCAACTTGAAGTTGATAGCGATAAATTATTAGTCGATCTGGTATCATTTTCTATCCAAAATGTTCACTCAAAATTTACACTATGTACACAATAGGCGGTCGATTTTAAATTAATAGTTCTTCTGACCCCTTTCTGTGCATTGGTCACTTTCATTTATGTTTAAATAAACATATCCCTGATAATTAAATTATCGAAGATCATAGTTCGTTCAGATAGTTCAAGTTTGACAAAATTTTTGTTTCATTTGAAGGAGAAATATAATCTCATGTGATTATCAAGAAATTGTTTTTCCAATAACATGTAAATAATTACACACGTATTTCTTGTTGAATTGTTATTTGTGAAAATAACAATATTCGACCACATAATGTCAAAATATTAATATTGTTGCATTTTCTTATGTTCTACTGAACATTTATCACTTAATATTTGTTTCACTTTCTTTTCAGATATTGGATCAATAATGTATGTACAACATTCACATAATTATTACCCTAATTATTAATTTTCCATGTTAATGATGTTATCTTTAAATAACCATATTATGTTGCTCAACAAAAATTGTTGTGAACATTGCCGCAATAAATACAAATTTTATTTCAACTTCAACTTATTATTATTATCACTCCTATTCATTCTCAAAGATAATTAAGTTCAAAAATAAATCAGCATTATTATTATTATTATTATTATCATCGTCCATTCTCAGAAATAATCGAGTTCAGAAATAATCATAATAGGCGTCACTCCTATTCACATGGTTTTACAGTTGATTGACATTTAAGCAATTCAACTTGTTCTGAAATTTGTTTATATTATTTTTATTGACTCTGCAATATTTATTTCTATTCAGTGTCCGGTTAGGTTTTAACAAAACTAGCAATGTTTTAATTCATAGGCTTAATACTTTGGAAATCTGGATAATTCACTCAGGTATTAGAACTGAAATCTTCCGACATAACTTGAATTGGAAAGAAATATGGGGCGGTTACTAGACTCAACCCATCTTTTCACCATTGAGCAACATGTGTTCTAACTAAATCTCCTTTCACACGGAAATACATTTTCCTATCGGACGGCTCCTAGCCTCCATACAACTTCTACATTAATGCCGACACTCATGTCGCATAATATTCTTTATTACCAATAATCATCTCATATGATTTCATATTTTACTATAATTGTGTACTATTTCTGTCATACAGATCACCTCCTGTATTATATTCAATTATTATTGAGATCTTGTGCAATAAAATGTCTTACAAACATATTCCTATTTAATCCTGGTCAAAATCCTTTCCCTGCCATTATTTTAACAATACTGCATCCTATTTTATACATATTCGTTATCTATTAACCAGCCGTTCCTCTATTCATTTCCTTACTTTTGTTATGGTGCATTTCAGAAATGTGTCATCTAACCTTCCATTATATTGCTGGCTGACTTTAATTATATTGATGGCAATATAAATATTTATTTAAATAATCACTGTTATGATTATTATTACTGTTGATGAAATATTTAAGCATCGAAATCTAACAATTTATTTAACCCTCAAATTATTTTTAACATTGAACAAATTAATTATTATTATTATTCTATCTGATGATGATGTTTAAATAAAGTCTTTAAATAATTAAATTATTATTCACCTACACTGAATCATTAAATAATTTAATTTATAGAATTATTTATAACCATTATAGAATTATTTTACATTATCTGGAATTGTTATAATTATTATGGAATTATTTTACATTATAATATTAAATATTTATGTCGAATAATTTGAACTATCCATGCTTTACTAAAAGTATTTATATTCAAAAATTAACTAACTTCATTATGTCACTTGGACATTCTACGACTGATATAAATTTCTGAAAACAAAATTACACACTGCAACCAATCGTAACGTTAGACATAACTTGTCAAATCGAAGCGAAACTAGTGTTGATCATTTTTAAATGAATGATCGAAAAGAATTCTCAATTACTCAACACTAGCAATTATACATGTATAGAATTAGCTCACGTATTCTTGATGTTCATGGTGGTACAGGTCCTTAGCTGACGGCACATTCTAATGGGTTCCCTGCTATCCCATTAGTATGGCAACTCCCTTGGTCATCTGCCGTCACCATTAGTTCGATCCTCGGGTTGTTCCAACGTTACCCTATCCCATTGTCATTTAACGACACATACTCGCGTTCAAAACTACGCACTGATTAACTTCGCGATAACTTCACGGCTGTCCGACATTATGACTTGTGTCATATGCGATAGTCCTGTTGTTTTAATCAAATTACTCACTTTCTCAAAGTTCATATTGAAATATTCGTAATGCAGCGTTCCGTCTTTGACCACTTGTAACAGCTCAGTGACAAACAGCGACTTGACTTCTACGAACATACTCTTACTATCATGGAGTATTGGAAATCAAAGATGCATGTTCTAATATAACCCGTGCGAGTGAACAGATATGCTCTGTACACGACTCGTTGAACGAAATCGGTCTCGCTATCGTAGACTACGCCTGTTGTCGGGTAATGATGAATACCTCAGGACATATCTACAAAGTAGATAGCTAACATTGGGTCTTGGATATTTTCCAGTACAATCTCTGCAACACAGATGGCCCCACTCGTAGTTTAAATTTTCCAACTCCTGACTGGCATCTCGTGAAATTCCGAGTGCCTCTTACTGTAATACAGCTGGTTAGTCTCAGAGACTAAGTCCAACTCGCTGACAATAGTGTCTGACTGGTTACTCAAACACGTGATACGACGGACGGTATGAGGTTAGTACTGCGATGGTTGATGAAATAATAACATAATGATGGACTAATCGAGTCCATTTATATTATGGTTGCGGAGCCGAAATATCCTACAGCTGGCTGTTACAACAGGTGAGCACGCCCCGTTATTCCTCTGAATGGGCTTGTTCCTAGCTACGCGCTTGAAAATGTGTTTTTATAAAAATGCTCATAACTTCGGTCCGATATGTCTCAAACGTCTTCTGGCATTCTTAGAATTCGGTAGCCAATAATATGTGATAGGTTTCAGACCTCAATTCAACAATTTTATTCATCATCAAAGAAGTTCGGAACTATGGATACAACATGACTTGAAATGGAATAAACATATACAATATCTGAATACTAAACTGAACTCGATGTGCATTGCGTTACGTATTTTGAAAACCTGCACTAGCATGCACACATTAAGAAATGCTTATTTTGCTTATTTCCATTCATACTTAAGATATGAGGTCATATTTTGGGGTATGTCACTAGATGTACTAAGCACGTTTAGGATACAAAAGAGGGCGATTAGGATTATGGCAAATGTAAACACTAGAGAATCATGTAGACCTCTGTTTAAATATTTAAACATTCTCCCTCTGCCCTGCATATATATCTTTGAAAGTATTATGTTTTGTAAAAATAATTTCATGAATAAGGATGTTTTTCTTAAAACAAACAATGATGTCCATAGGCATAAGACAAGACAAAACCAAAACATTCATATTTCACACTCACACACACAAGCATATATCAAAAAGGAACTTACCACACAGGAGTTAAATTATACAATAAACTACCCCAGTATATAAAACTTGCCCCAAAAATAAAAAGCTTTGATATAATGTTGAAAGCTTATCTGCAGTGCCATTGCTTTTACTCTGTAGTTGAATATCTTAGTGTTTAGAAACGATGAAATCTATAATTATATTTTACTTTTTTATTTTAATTGTAATACCTAGCTGTAAGTTGTTGTATTTATAGAATTAAGTTTTCATATTATGATAATAGACTAATGTGTAAATAGTTGTCCAATAAGATTGTATCTCTTAAGATCTGTTATTATAATAAGTTATAAATAGTTATAGTATTAGTATTACTGTATATACCTATTAGTACTTTTATTTTATAGATGTAAATTCTGACGTGTCCTATATCATAAATGTATTGTATACATGTATTTGATCAAATGTAAATAATAAAACTATCTATCTATCTATCTTCCGCCGGAGACACAGGTCTGCGCTCTACCGTATCCTCTTGACCCGCGCTACGAACTAGCTGACTCAGCGCGCTCTTCAAACTTCGAAATGATGTTCCGCTTTCCTCCGTACTAAAATTCTATTAAATGGCATCCGTAATTCGGATACATCATCTGCTTAAAAATTGCAATCCTTACATTATTGTAAGCCTGTTAAATTTCCCATTAAACATTTTGTAACGTTCTCTCCCTTCTAGGGCGACCAAATCTAACGTTTCTGGCAGCTGCTACACGTTGTGGGGACAAACGTTTCCATGATATGCGTGAGGAAGAACCACAAAATGTCTCACTCGCAGCAAAAGAACTCGTTTCACCTGACAGAAATAAAATACTCACCTCTTACCTGCTTATTAATAAGAATAATAATATGCTCGCTTGTGTGCCAGGTCATCAGATGATGAAACAAATAATTAAATAACCTTAAAGTAGAGCACTAGAGATCCCTCTTTCTCAACTCGTGGTGAAGCTTAGCCACCAACCAATTGTTTTACGTAATCAGGAATAGGGATGATTTATGATTAAAAGTATCTACTAGATAGAATCAAAATTTATTAATTAAATTCAAAACTGCAGCAAAAAAGAAGTTACGTTGAATAATATTAATATTAATGATAATAAGATAAAGCTTGAAGTAAATTAACGTTGGCGAAAAATACAAAATGGATCAAGATTTATGTTAGAATAGAGCTTGAAGTTACTTTGCCATTAAATAAAGTACAGAGACTTGTTTTGATTTGGTATGTGATCTCACCGGTGTTGTCCTGAAGATCGCCGTATGTTCATCCATCAGATAAGCGCTGAAAATATCGCTTGGCCCCCGTTCAGTTATCGCGTAGATCGTTATCTTAAATGTGGCAAGGAGTTAATTTGTTCCACTGCCGACTGACTCTAGTGAACAGATAATCTCCAAAGTTCACTTTTGAGACAATGACCAAATACACAATCATATTCACGACAGTTCGACTTGTATAAACTTGATGTAATTTTCAATTGTGATTGTAGAAAGAAGTACTCGAATTCGTAGTTCTAGTAGTAGTTTGAGTACCAATTATCGCCCACGAGAATAGTTCTGCAGACGTATGTATGTCGGTCCAGTTCCCTCACTTCCAACCTCTTCTTCGTCCATTCATAAGAGCATTGTCATGAAAACTCCCCTACTTTCAGTCCGCAAGATTCAAATACTGCCTCTTCATTCGTTCCATCCTCCACGTGGTGTAACGTCATGATCAACTTTGAATTCATCATCCGTTGTCTCGATGTTCTGAGAATTCCGAGACGTCAGAGTCAACTGCCCTAGTTCCTTTGTAATACTGTGCTGTCTCATGAGGAAACTTGGTCAACAATTCTGAGAATCCTGGTCTAAACTCAGTGGACTTCCCGGAGTGAAGCTGTCACCAGCCAAGACGAAGTGTTTCAGAAACAAGCGCTCTAGTCACCTAGCTTATAATTCAGACTGTTGTTATTTCTGTTTTATATGTTCCTTAAATGACGATATATAGATTAATATATTAAAACAATAATAATAATAACATGCGTAATAATAATTGCATAGAATGTATCCAAAAAGAATGACAATAAAATTAATAATAATATGATATTGCTGCTTATAAATTTAAATCAATGAGAATTGGAAACAAATAGATCTGTACAATTAAGGGGACTAATTCGGAACATTATATCGCCCTTAAAATGTTTTGGCCTAACTCAGATACGGGTGAAAAATTCTACGTACACATGTAACAATATAAACTCTACAATATCTTATTACACACAATAAATACCCTGAATAACAATCTTGAAACTAATACCTTGAATAAAATGACACAATACATAATATACACCCTCAAATTATTTACAACAATTTTCGTCGGCGTCTAATAACGTCATAGTTCATTCGGTGTCTTGCTGTAAATTAAATTCGGTTCCACTTGCTGCTTATACTGTATGTATGACTTCACTCATACAAAATTGACTTTACAGGCATATATTCTCACAGGCCGATCATTATCAAAAATGTACCATTGTTTCATAGCTTGTCTCCAGAATATTATATTATGCCACCTTTTTAACACTTTCACTGACATATCACTCGTAAGTGTGGGTCCCACATATTTGCATCGTCACAAGTTCTCTGTAGTGAACTTACAATCTGTATCTGAATGATATAAAATACGTACAATGAAACATAGATTTATTCATAGCCACGATATTTGCGTGCAAGTGTCCCATTAACACTCCGTTACACGCAGGGCGGCGATTGTCCGCTGTTTAAACGTTTTTGTGAATTTTTCTTTTTATTGAGATGCGTGAAGGATGGAACTCCAGGACATCGTCCGCGCACTTCGTCCGCGCAGAGTGGAGTCATTGTTAGTCACAGCCGAGGCGTGTACACGAGCAGACGATTGTTATTCTTCTCCCGGGTGGCAAGTTTCCGCCTATGCGTGTGACCGTGTGACTATTGTAAGTTATATTTTTCATTTCCGTTGGTGTTGTTCTTGTTATACCTTCACCTATTACTCGTTGTTATTTTATATTCCTTTTTAGGAAAGGTACGCTTTAGAGCATATGATGGATTTTGAAAAGGAAGAACAACGCATCAGGGACTTGGTAGCTGAGTTAGATGGTGAAGATGATGGTCCGATCATTTTGCATCCAACATTTGAAGGAGAAAATTCTGAAGACAGTGATATAGATGAAGAGGAGCTGAGAAGTAATGTAGCACAGGGCAGCGACTCGGAGGAGAGCCTTTGTAGTGATGACGAAACGACAAATTTGGCTGACGCTCCCACATATTTGGGAAAAGATAATATCACTCCATGGAATTATGTACCAGTGAAAGGGAAATGTCGAACCAGGCTGTGTAACATTGTTACAAAATTACCAGGGCCGATTCGAGGGGCTCGGATTGTTAAAAGTGTGTTAGATTGTTTAAAAAAAAAATCCAGATAATATGATGAACATGATAGACGAGTATACAAATATCAAAATAAGATGTGTTCAGCGATCCTACGTTCGGGAAAGAGATGCAAAGGAGACGGACTTCTCTGAAATGGCGGCCTTCATAGGTCTTCTTTATATTGCAGGAGCTTCACAATCACCCCGCCAGAACCTACAGGATTTATGGAGGAATGACGGACTTGAAATTGAATTATTTCGTTTACCTATGGGAGTTAATCGATTCAGATTCTTACTGCAAATGATTCGCTTTGATGATACGTCCGATCGTAACAGGCCGCAAAGGAAACAAGTTGACAAACTCTTCTGTGTGAGAGAAGTGTTCGAAGACTTTGTGAGTAACTGTAAATCTATCTATAGCCACAGTGCTTTCGTGACTGTAGATGAGATGTTAGCAAATTTCAGAGGCCGTTGCTGCTTCCGGGTGTTCATGCCCAACAAACCGGGAAAATACGGCATGAAAATTTGAGCTTGCTCTGATGCAAAGACATTTTATACCTCTAACATGGAAATTTTTGTGAGAAACCAGCCTCCAGGTCCATTCCATGCCATCAACTCAACCACAGCTGTGGTGCACCGGATGGTGCAACACTTGGGAAATACTGGGCGTAACGTGACCTGTGACAACATTTTTACATCGGTTCCAATGGCAGAGAGCCTCTTGCAAAAAAAAACTCACATTGTTAGGAACTATACGGAAAAACAAGAAGGAGATTCCGGAATTTTTTAGCGTCAAATGCAAAAACAGAAAATTTCCCAGCTCCATATTCGGGTTTTCTAGTTCAAATACTCTTGTCTCATACAAATTTAAAAGGGACAAAGTAGTTTTACTAATCTCGACTATGCACGATGATGACTGGATAGATGACATTAGTGGTGATGCTGAAAAACCAGAGATGATTACTTGCTATAACAGCACAAAAATTGGAGTATATATGAGTGACGCTTTGCTGAAGAAATATTCTGTATCCAGAGTGGCAACCAGATGACCCCTATGCATTTTTTCTTCATGTTGAATGCATTCCTGATTTTCAGGCACAATACACAAAGTAAAGACCCAAGGAAATACTTTTTATACAGTCTGGGAAAGGCACTGGTGTCTGTCCATTGTAAGCGCAGATTGTAAGAATCAAATATTTCTGATACGATGAAGACCAGAATATGTGACATATTTTCTTTCCCAAGGAAACAAGCTCTGGATGAGCCTGAGATAGACCAGCAATCACAGCAGGATGTGAGATATCACTACTGTCCTTCAAAGAAGAACAGGAAGACTAAAACTAGATGCCTGAGTTGTAAAAAACCGATCTGCAGGGAACACACCACAACAACCTGCAAACAATGCAATGAACCCGGAATGGATGATGACGACTATGAAGCAAACTGCAAGTGCTCTCGACGAAATGAGAAAATATTACAGTGCATACATTTTTAGGACTTTTAACTTTGTATATTTAAAATTTTCCTTATTGATGTGAATTTTACTGTAGTGTTTATTATACATTAAAAGCTGGAAAAATACTAAGATGTTGTAAAATGAATACTGCGGGGAATCCCCGCCTATGCGTGTATGGACGTACCATAAAATCAGGAATATGAGCGAGGGAATATTATTTCTCCTTCTCGTTTATCTTAATTCAGGTCTCAACAAAAAAAAAAACTTTAAGTAAGCAACAGTACCGCGAGGAAGATTTTTAGGCCCCTTCTCTTTCAATAGAACATAAGAGACACAATTTATTCAAGTATTTGTACATGATGAGGGAATCCCCGCCAAGCGTGTAACCGCGTTACAATTATTACGCGTGTGACGGAGTGTTAATGCCAGCATTTAAAACGCTACATCACAACTCTCTTATCTGATCCAGACAACTCATACACTCAGCTGTGCCATCAGGCGCAATGCCCTCCTGTGTCCTCAGCACACCTGGCCTACTTTCCACTATTTATATAACCGGGCAGTGACACATGCTGTGCCGTTCTTCCTGGGTCTTACCTGACTTACTCTTCGTAGTATTTGAATGGGATGGGATACGTATTTCCCACGAAGGCTTTGCGATCAATTACATTTAATGAATGTGTAGGCTATAACAGTTGGCCTCGCCATTCTGATTCTCAAAAACCCCACTGTTCCTCAATAGACCCTGTAATAATTGATCACTCTGATCAATACCCAAAAAACTCTCTTCCACACTGCTATATAATGCGTCCTCTAAACTGTCATTTCTCAGCAAATTGCCAATAAAAATCCCTTTTTCTTCTTACCTCAATAATACATCCTGATTAAATCTCATTTATCACGCACTCCCTTTGAGAAACATTGATCTTACCTGGATCATTAAATGCAATTAACTCGACCTACTCATTCCACTTCACTTAAATACAGCCTTCGTCTTACACAGTTGGACATGATTAGCAGACAGCCAGTCCACAGCTATAATTAAACTGTATACCAGGTTCAGGATAACTAAACACACCTGAGTACTGCCCCCGAAGTTGACGTAGCCCCCAGCTATTATCCTAAGGGATGGAAGGGATCGGAAGGGGCGTTGATACACAGCTAGAAAGATCAACGTATCCTTGTTTGTTGGATAGCTAGTAACCTCTGAATGCGGGTATATTTATCAAAATACGATAGTACTTCTACTTAGCTACAAATTTAAAACATCCTACAATCAAAATATGGTAGGACGAGATTCTTGGAATCTCGAGGGTGAACGGTTACTAAAATTTGCATTGAGAGCCAGTACCTAACTAGCAGCACTATCGTTTCCGATTATTAAAGACAGAAAGTCAAGATGTTCTATAAAAAAAATCGGACAGGCAAATTAATCAGTGCCTGCTAATTTATTCAAATAAAAATTGGACACTCCCAGTCTTCATACACCTACATACATTCGTTACAAAGATCTTACATTCAGAATAAAAGTATTTAGTATATTTAAATCATAATAAAAAACGTAGTGAGCTTCTTGTCACTATTTCCCAGTCCTCATGACTGTATCATCGAGAAAAAAATTCCTCTAACATTTAAAATACAACATTTAATATTTTCAAATGTAGTCACACTTGTGGCTCATACTGTATTTGTTATACTCGTAAATTCTTTCTATCACACACGTCTAATATTCATCCCCTATATGATACATAACATACTGACAAGATAATAAATGTATACTTCACATCTATAAAGTAACCCGTAAAATCAAATCTATTATTAATTTATACCCTATTTACATCATCATCGTTAGCTACTCGATAATAGTTCGATCCCATTGATCCTCCTCATTACAGTATCTTCCAGTCATTTGTGATAATAACATTTCTACTCTTCTGTCATTTCATGGGTTAACTTTCGTTTCTAGTGAGCGTATTGTTTCAAACAATAAAGTTAAACCCGCACGATAATAGACAAATCCATTAAATAAGTTTCATAAAATAAGACGGATATATAACAGACGCCTCTACGGTTCCCAACATCTACGTAACACAACAGGTTTCTCTAATAGTCATACATTATCTTGGTCGCATCTTTCCATACATTACACCTCGACAACTTGGTCGGAACTTCGTTATATATTCGCATTATACTTTATACTTCTTTAGGAATATCATTATTTTACCACAAAACACAAGGTAGCGTCAATACCTACGCTTTCGTATTCATATCTTGTACGCGCAATAATAATAACTAATCCCATTTCTGTGTATATTCTAGGTATCCACGAAATTCAGTAATTTTACTTATAGAGTACAAATTACAAAACTTCTAACGCTTATGCATTCCAATCCTTTCACTTTTAATTGAATACCTCATGTATTTCCAATCCTGTTCCTTTCTTATGCAAATTCTGTTATAACATCAATTAAAAAACTTTTAATATGTGACTTCATTATCCTTCTTTTATTTTATGGAACTAAAGTTCATAGAACTTTCTAAGATTAGAGAACGGTCTGTATATTGTCGTCTTTACCTAAAAAACATACGTTACATTTCAACTCCATTCTAGTATTCCTGTCTTGATACATTTTGTCTTCTATTTTTCTTTCATATTTTACAATTCCTTTATATATGTATTACATTATACATTTCGTATTTTTCCGTACCGTAATATAGCGTATTTCATCTGTGTTAAAACATCAGATTGTTCAATAAAATGCTACCTTCACTAAAAGTTTGGTTTAAGAATTCAAGTCCATTGTTGTTCTCAACAGAACACAAACAATAACTTGTTTATCCAAATCAGATTTCAAACCAATCTCTTCTACGAAGAATCCCTCTCAGAAATATGTCAACAATGACATTCTGCTTAGTTAGATGTCTGAACTAACGCAATTTTGAAGATATTCCAATTTATCTAGCAAATACTAATAAAATCAAATTAAACTCACAATGACTAACAATGACGACTACAAATCTTTAATACGTCAAAATCCTAATGACGACGTTCTCAAAACAATTACTAAAAATATTTAACGTCAATAACGATGCTCCACGCTCAATTAAAACAATTAAAATAGTTCACATAAGTCTATAAAATTTGCCACACAAAAACTAGGCCAGGTCAAGGATATCTACGTTATTGCATTCTAACTACAATAATATTCGTTAGGTCTCTTTTACCTTCTGCCAGAATAATTTTTCAGAGTCCAAATTGGACTTGAAACTCCCACGCAGCAGTCTCCTCGCACTGAAGCAAGCACCACAGCTGACTTAACGGGATAGGTCGTGGTCGCGTGCTGGCCGGCTGTTCTCCCACGTGCGCGCTCCCTCACTCGTTCATCCATCAGTCGGGACTGCCTACCTTCCGGTCTCCACTCTCTGCATTGGGGCTGGAATCTCGCTGCGTTCTTCTGTATTCGAGCGTCTTTTGCAATTTCTTCTAGCGAATAGCGTTCTTGTAGTTCTCCTTCGAATGGTTGTTGTTGTTGTAGTACATAGGTATTTCTGCCGATGTTATCGTTATACCTCGAAATTGTAGATGCAATAGTGTTCATTTGATGAAGCATGATGGTAATCATCTTCCCTCCTCGGCAAAGCCTTGATATGCGGGCTAAGTCACTGCCGGAATCCTCATATTGCGAATAGTTCGTTCCCCTTCATGATTTAGTGACTTTCCATGACGATTGAGTAATGCTTCATGTCAAAAAATATCCTCGTCGACCTTAGTTCTAATAACATCTTCTTAATTTCAATCGTAGTTTGAACTAATTCGTTGAATAAGGTTTTATTAACTTTCCTTACTTTTCAAACAACTCTTGTAGTTTCCAATAAACGTTGCTTCTGATCGGCAATAATGTCTCCACACTGTAGATTGATTTTATCTTTACTAATTCACAGACTTTTCTTCATAACTCTGTCCATATTATCGTTTGCTTTTTGTAGAAATAATACTTTATCTTTTATCGAATTGACTTTCAACGATGCTCGTCTCCATCTATACTGGGTGGCAATGCTGTTCTTCCCGTCAAATATTCTTCATGTAGCTCGGCCATCTTTTTCCATCCTCAAAATATGCGTCCATAGAGCATCCAGCGTTTAGAAAATACTGTGGAGCCTTATGGCGACAGTGTTGCTAACTCTAGGCAGAGGTAGCGCTGACGTCATACGTTATGTTCACCCGCTCCGAGTTCTGCGCTTTCATAAGTTAGCGAGACAACACAACCCCAGCAGCTACCTGAAATAGAACACGCCCAGGAAGGAGCAGTTTTGCAGGTGTTAACGGATTGGACCAGCATTAAGGATACCGTCCGCGAAGAGAACCAATAGCGACATTCATTTCGTTGTGATATGACGCAATAAGGATTGACAGATGTCGAGAGCACAACCCTTCTTTCCTTCTCGGATGTATGCAGACGATGTTAACAACTTTTAAGTCAGCAATACTGTTGATCATCACATTTTTGTTATTATTTAGGCTATAATTTAATTTCCTTCAATTCTATACTTGTTGTTTTGTTTAGATTAATATTTGTAATATTGTAGTGAGTTAGCCATGTGGTTAGGGGCGCGCAACTGTGAGCTTGCATTCGGGAGATAGTGGGTTCGAACCCAACTGTCGGCAGCCCTGATTCGATCGAACAAAAAATAAAACAGACACACAACAACAAACCAATGACGGGTAGTGCTTCAGAACTTATGTTGCCGGTGGAACTGAGCACGTGCTCCACTCCGGGCGAGCATGCAGCACTGGACGAGGCTCTTCTTTCCAGCGTGCTAACCTCGAAAATGTTTAAATTACTAAGACGTAATATAAACGATTCTTGCATGCAATAACAAAGGTAATCAATTGGCAGATAATTGTAGGAAGCTATTGAGACGAAAAATATGTATGTTCAGAGTTCCTTCATGATAAAAGGTGAGGTAACAAAACCAGTGTGGGGGGTATCTGTTAAAAGTAAAAGCCCATAAGACCCACAGTATTTTCTAAACGCTGGATGCTCTATATACAATTTCGAAGACAAGTAGATAATGACTCCTCCAAGTCGCGTCCCCTCTCTGATTGCATCAAAAAATGGCGTTTCTCGCATTCGACCTTGTACATTTCTATATCAATAAATATCGGTCTCATCTCATTAAATCTTAATATATAATTTACACCATTGGCTTTCATTTTTCGTCTTCTCTCCATTTCTGCCAAATATTTTCTTCTGAAAGTTCTTTTCAATAATATATAAAATATTAAGAACCGCCAATATGTATTTTACAGCCCAGGGGTAGTACCCCTAAGACCCATCCCTTCATCTTTTCACCAAAACCACCCTCATAGGCATGCCACAAGCCTCACATACTTCCGCAACACAAGCAGGCCCGGCAATACTGCAGACAGCCACGCTTACATAATACATACATAAACACACTATCTGGAGCAGTGACAGTGAGGAAACGCTGACCAAGCAGTGGGGGAAGGCCTTATAAGCTTGGCCCAGAAGAGCCCATTATCTAGTCGTGGCCATCGGCTCTGCTCCTCCAAGGTCCGTTCCAGCTCTTCACCAGGTGAGAACTAGCCGTGTGCTCAGATTCCTTATTATTGTAACACCTACCCATAACGCTTTGTATTTCACACACTCTGTACTTTATTTCATACTTATTCACTGCCTAAAGGGACAGTACATCACCACCACTGACCAATAAACACTTGGTCAGTAAACACTTACACTTATTACTCATTGCCCCTAGTTTTACATCCTTACACCCAACCTGACCTTAGTCCTAATTGCCCCTGACCGTGGAGGCCAGGAACTGCGCCGTCAGGAATTCTATTGTACTCGAGCAAGCAGCCCGACTGCAGAGTGTCAAGTTGTCGACTCTGCACGTGAGCTCGCTAAAACGCTCGCTCTACTTAATTGGCAGGCTAGGTTAATAGCCCACTCTTAGACGTTCATCCCCTAGCAGGTAAACGCATCCTGTAGGAACGCCCCCAATAGATCACGTACTCACACCATCACACTACACTGGTAGTCTCCCCCAATCACGGGAAACTACCCTTTTTCGGAAACATCCCTTAAATTAATACATCTACACTACCCTGTTTATCCCACCCCTAACAGAGGGATGAAACATATTGGTGGATGCGCCGCTACCACGCAAAATAAGAGTAAGGGACTCAAACAACGAGCCCTCGTGGTAGAGCGGTCCATACTCAAAGCAGCCAAGGGAAATTTGATATTTTTCTGAGAGAAAACATTATTTTTTCCCCTGTCTGGGGATATAAGAGAAATTTTAGCCCAGCCACTCACCCCCCGCTAGGACGGCAGTTCTATTATTGGTTTCTTTATAACCAACACTGTTAAAAATACATTAGTCCTGATGGGACACACTACACTTAAAACAGCATTACATTAAGATTACGCTATGTAGAATGGCACCACATGTAGAAGCAACAGGGGTTGTCAGCCATAGAGGCGATAGGGGTGCACCACTATTATTCACCTTATTACTAGGGTGCCAGAGGCATATACAAAGGCGACAGGCACAAATACGGGCACTCCAGACAAGGGTTGGCGCAATACAGGGCAAACAGCCATGCACCCCGTCGGAGGATAGGATAGCGCAATTGAAACGCGCACACAAATATTTACATAACATACACGAAGACCTCTACAGGAGCCATGTCCGAAGGAACAGGATATATGACCGATTGAACAGTGCACATGGCCCGATAACGGATAACACAACCTTAGAGAGAATAAGGGTGCACTACACAATGTTGTATGCCCAATACAGAGAGCTCATTCGCGATCAAGCGCTCCTCCAGTTGGAGGCCACAGACATGTATAGAACATAAACAAATAGGAACTAGCGGCACCAAAGTTGCCGAACAGGCCATATGCCTTAATCGGCAGTACGCCCAAATTTGGGAAGGATATCGGGAACTCTAAGCCAACAATGCCATCTTTGAGTTCACGGCAGGCCCACCAACGAAATCAGGAGAGGACATAACCGTAGATACGCTAACACAACAATTCGCGAAGATTTCCATCTCGGCACGTATCGCCACACAAGGGAACGAGTCTGCCGTGGCCACTGGCCAGAAGACGGTCAGGCTAGCCTCCAATACACTACAGGGCCAAACTCACATAGACACACGTCCCGCAGCTCCGAGCCGGGAGGCAATTTTGCCAGACCGAAGGGCAAACCGACGCCAACCCCCTCAGAACAAATGAACGTCAGGGAGTCGACGCCAGGGCTCTCAGACACACACGGTAACACAGAGAGGAACCTGGAGGAAACCATATCATGGGCTGAGGACGTAGAGAACGTGCCACAGCACGATAAGCCCATACAGACCCGCACACATAGACAGACACAAAGGAAGGAGTCTACCGTGGCCATAGTCCAGAAAACGGCCAGACAACCCTCCAATACATTAGAGGGGCGCTCACAGACAACTACGCGACCCCTTCCGCCAGTTCAAAGGGCAATTTTGCCAGAATGGAGGCGGACACGAACATGTGCACCCCCGAGGCAAAGAAATTCAGGGGGATTGCTTTCAATTCACCAGGGTGTAACACACACGCCTGCACGCACTATCCTGCCTCCAAAACAAAGTACACGGGGTATAAGGGAAGTTTTAACGCCCACCCCACGATGCCAGACAGACAGGAGGGCATACTCCCCCACAGACACTGATAGGGTAGCGCGGAGCCAAAGCAGCCCTTCAGGCGCCAGCACACCTACGCCTATTAACATGCACAACGGTGAACGGAGGCTTAGGCTTACTTTACTTAAAACACCCCTGAAAATGGTAAAGAGGCACCTCAATGGGAGTCAGAGGCCTATACCCTCATGACAGGGTGAAGGTATTCACCCCGTCGGGCAATAACGCTCGGGCGAGGATAAACACATTTACGGGGGAAAGTCCACTCCCAACTAGACAAAAACTGGCCAGAACTAAGGCAATTCGAGGCACATTAAAATTAAACCAGGAATTTGGACACGGGGAGAGACAATCACACGGCGGCATCGCACAGACAGCATGAATACACAATCCCATAGAAAAGCCATAGGATCCCATATAGACACTGTGTACCATAGGGTTATAGCTAAGAATTAATATATGTATAAGAATGGTTATATTATATGTATGTGAATTGCATATTATCATTGTGTACACATCTTAAATATACACCAGGGATGGCATATGAATTGCACTAATGCCACTCACAGCACAGACATAAACACGGGGAGGTTCTTTTACAAGGTAGGTACACCGACACGGGAGTATACACCAAT
Organism: Meconema thalassinum; assembly: GCA_946902985.2. Taxonomy (NCBI): domain Eukaryota; kingdom Metazoa; phylum Arthropoda; class Insecta; order Orthoptera; family Tettigoniidae; genus Meconema; species Meconema thalassinum. The sequence continues at coordinate 759,444,027 of OX336389.2, forward strand.
AGCTTACTGCCCAAAGTCAGCCTCAAGGGCGCGACATGGCAACTAAGGGCCAGGACACACAAGCACAAGAACGATTGAGCCACACAAGCATGAACACGGGAAGGTTTTTTACATACAGGGAATACATGTACAAACACATAAACTACCAAGTCTGACACAGATAGCGTCATCACGATGGTTGGGCCAAAAGATCAGGCACGGTCATTATGAAGAAACGTAGGGCCTCGTAGACAACATATTTCAAAACACGCTCAAAACATTTGTGGGAAGGTCATAACATAAATGCTGTGCACTTCAAATATTAACTGCCGGACAGGAAACACAGTCCCAATAGCGGCGTTATCACATGAGGTAACCCAACACTTTGCACGCTCAGCACGAATACGTGACGCACTAGGCTGGCTGGAGGCACTCACAGATATAACACTATTACGGCCGACAGAGTATCATTCACTAGGGGATTCAAAACCACACTACGCCCACAAATTAAGACCAGGGCTAACCAAAATTCACACAGATGACATACACGGGGCATACCTACAGGGGCGTAGGTCCGTTCTAAGGTTTTCGCTATAGTAGCCTACTTAGGGCATTAGCGACCCCGGGACTTCCAATAGGGGACGTACCGGGAACACCAGGCCTCTACGGAGACCACAAAATACTCTTTTCGACCATAGCGCCCGAAATCTGAATGCGGGAGACGCCACGAGCACAGAAATACGCTCACAGAAAGTAGGGAATACCACATCTCTACGGCCAAAAATCATGGCAATGTAGATTACCCCGGACATAAAATAATAGAGCAAGACACAAACGGGAAGTAATCACGGAAACAAATTCCCAAACAAGCTTGAGAGCGAAAACATGACAAGTTAAAACGTTGGCCTTTCTAGAATGCAAACACATGTCGACACACGGACAGTGGCAGAAGTCACGTTTTGTTATCCTTTCTGCATATCATTGAAGACTTTCCGTATACAAGGACACTAAACACACATACAGGAAGCGCCGCGCTGCAAATAAGCGAATTCCAACGTGTCGCCATACGCTGTTGGCGGAAGAAATTTTTATAGCAGCGGAACGTGACAATGACATACAGACATGATGACACTAACATAAAACAATAACAGTAAAGGTATACAGTGACAACACGGATGTTGATACAGGAAGTGAAAGCGGCATTACATTAGGCTCCGCATCATATATTACACAAATATTGCAGACTAGATTGATCTGGGAAGACAGACTATTTTACGCCTATCACTAACAGCACTAGAAACATGTATACAAAGGTGATAACACACAGTACACGGCGCGTGACAAGTAGCCACGCGATACGAGATAAGCCCTCTCCGATAACACCACACGCGCCGGCAGTAGTCAGCGGTAGGCGAACCCATACACACAAGCGCGCATCAATTACAGCCACGGCCGCTTCCCTCCCACATGCGCCCAACACTTAGGGGCGGACAGGCAATTACACGCGAATGTACAAACTAGTTAGGAGCGGATACAGACAGATTCCATGGAGGAACAGCCCCCCCTAATAATTTCTTTTCTTGTTTTTCCCTCTAAAATCCACTACAGGCAATTATGCTATGTCGATTTATACTCGCAGCCACATACTACCCCATCCCACATTATGGACAGGGGACCAGATAGGGCCGTGACCGCCACAGCATCACCACACTTAAACATCATAGGGGCAGCCAATGGGCGGGGCCCACAGACATAAAAATTTTACACGACGTGGGAATGACAGACCCACGGGCACTCCACAGATTAGTATTTTGGGGAACACTAGGTGCTATATGGCATCTCAACTCAGCGAGCGTAACTCCCAAAGAGCGGGAAGAAAACACAACACGACCGAGAGAGGATGACACACTACAATAGGATTAGAGGTGGATAATGCCATCAGGATGGCCATGGTACCAGCTACGGGCTACCATCCCTATACCCTTCCTCCTACATACCCCATCACCTAAAACACTATCCAGCACAGACATACAGATACATAAAAACACCTACAGTATATTGCAAATTATACACCGGGGTTGATAGCCTCCATGCTTCTCACAAATTAAGGTTTGCTACACCTTGGACCCGAACGCCTACACCTGAGTATTAGAGGTGATTCGGAAACAAATATTAAGCGGCGATGCACATCTCAATATAGAGAGATGAGGCCATACTGATACTAACAAATATTTTATTAAATAATCCCGCATGCAATGGACATAAACTTATTGTATCCTAGCACACGCCTTATCCTCAAATGAGAGCAGACACGCCTCATATCCATCTCACTGCATGAGACATCCCACACACACACCAGGGGTTGTATTACTATCACACCCGCATGATATTTTCAAATTTTGCACACCTGGGAAAAACCCACCCCATCCACTCACAGTAAATACCTCCTAACAGCATCATCGGCTCCCGGCCACCATAAACATGGTGTCCAACGATGCATGACCCCCTCCCACCACGCTTTAACCCCTTTCAGCAAATAACGCCCTCGGATCCTAATAACAAGGGACCCAACACCCTATAAACCTACTAATACCTCCAGAAAAGTACCAAGGCATCAACACAGGAAATCCGATACGGCAATAACAGGCCTAAAGTAGTCACTGCATTTCGAAGATTCTACAATCCCAGAACACTAGGAATTATACATAATACACGAAAATATATTTAAAGATCACACTTATTTTCAAAGGAATCTGAGGTCACACTGGATGGTGACGAGAAGGTATACGGTATACGAGGACAGAGCTGGAGAAGGCAGCGATGGATCCTGACCCAGTTTAATGACAGATGGACGTAAGGTCGAAGCGACGATGACTCAGTGCTGGCAAACTTCGGAATCCTGGGAGACCTATCGTGTCCCTGGGACGAAGAAACTTACACCCATTATGCACTGCGGTCTTCAAAGCCAGACCTGCAGGGGAGACTCTTGACATCTAGTAGGAGAATTAGCCAGCTCAGTGTTAGACTCAGTGGACGAGCCTAGAGACGACCAACTTGGACTAGACTTTTAGTTAGTTTGTAATATAAGTAGCGTTCCTAAGGTGGGGAACGAGTCTTCCAATCGTGTGAAGTGAAGCAGTGCCTCAGGATTCAACGGGACCAATCCTAGGCACGCCAAGTCCTCATTCCGGACAGTGAGGTGAAGATGATTTAACAAATGATATATAATAACCAATGAATGATAAATAATGCGTATGGAATGAATGCGGTCATTCGGACCCGTGCCCACATAATTGGATGACAGTGGGTCTCCAGAACTTAAATGGTAACGCAGCGAGCGGCCAGAGATGTAAATGAGGAATGCGGCGAACACTTCACAGTGGCCTGGGCAACCGATTAATAAATATAAAATTGCGAATAATGCCAATACAAGCATATATAAATATAAATGAACAGGATTTCCGCGCGAAGCGTTTGCTCCCTAGTAACGCAGTCTCACAGGCCTATACGCTACATATTAGTTATTAAGGGGGGAGGTCGACAATTAGCATTAAGGGCGCGGAATGCAAAAGGGTTTTTAACCTGGCAGTTTTGGGAGAAAGCGGTGCTACCAAAATATGCACGTGTGGTGCCCTGAGGGTGGCGACATACCTCCGGCGATCGCGCCGATCAAAATTCTAGTATGTAAGACATTTGCATTTGAAAGGCAACTTAGATTTAAGCAAATTTCCCAAGCAATGTTGCAAAAACAGTAACTACAACATATTTCGGCATTAGGTTAATGACTATTTCGGCATGCATATACACATATTTTTTATAGCATTAATTAACATAATCTAGGTAAAGCACACTTTACTTATCATAGGGCGTTCGGCACTGTATAGAGTAAGACCGACACCATATAGATGTAATTGACGTTACTATACGAACGCAACATAGGGCGTTCGGCACCGTATAGGGTAAGTCCGATGACATGCCAACAATGAACGGTACAGCAACCGAGGCTGACCGACCGCCGTAACACACGAGATGTCCGAAGAGATCTCAAGGGCGGTAGCACCATCCAAGCTGACCCTTAAAACAGCGCTGCGCGACATAGGCGCGTATTGGTAATATTTGGCCAAGGGCATTGTTATTAATCATATATTGTATTTCAGCAAGAGCTCCAACGATACAGTCAACCGCAGAGGAAAACCATAAGAATGATCATGCTAAGGTAAAGGTGACGTCACGAACACATACACTTGTACTCTGAGATACACTGGGAAGACGGACAACTACATATCAGCACAAATTATAGAGTAAGATAAACTAAGTGTTAGCCGGCATAGAATAAGTTAAATTTAGACGGCGCCATATAGAAATGTACATGCAACATATCAGACATGAATGGTATTTTGGTAATTGATATGTGATCACGATAATTCACTATATATGTTTTCCAGATTAACAAGGAGGCGACATCGGTGGCACAATGCCACATGAAAGTGCACTAATATATTTACTTTACAGAGAAAAGAAGACATATATGTGCAAACCCCTTGTATATAATCCCCCAAACACAAAGAAGAAAACAAATCACCACATAAATTAAATGTCACACAAACGTATACACTTTTCAGCGATTTCAGTCGCGCCGATAAGGTGACGGCGACGCATCAGTAACGCGAAGTGTTCGTGGGACACTGAACGCTACTGGCGCAAAGAAAATTAGAAAACACTTAAATAATGAGCGACCTACGGTGGCCAGGGCCAGCGCAGAGTTTGTAAGCGCTCTCCCTCGCTTCCAAGGGGCAATTTTCTCACTCACGGGAGAAAATTCACGATAACTAGGAATTAGCGGCACAGCCACTAAATCACAGCAAAGCGCCGAACAGGAAATGGCCAGGAATGGATGGAGAATGTACGTACGAGGCGAGGTAAAAGAACGGCCAGGTGAAAGTGAGCGAGATAAGGTACCAGGCTCATGAACGAGAAGGAATAGTAATAAGTACATAGATTAGCATTGTATATTACAAGATAATTGTACGAACATTGTAAATTCAAGCCATATACACAATATCAACCCACAAGTGCATACATACTTACATGGCACACCATTTAACATGAAATATACCGTTTTTATTTCCTTTCTTTCAACTAACGTTCCAATTGTGAAGGTGTCCCGTTTCATCCCAACAACAATACATTATTCTGATATATCCCTCTAACTTATACCCTGGGGCACCTGATTTTCTATTTTTCTTCCACCTTTTATGTAATTATTTGCCTATATTTATAGACACGAGGTACATGCAGGGAGCAATTTTTATTCCCACACAGTGGCGGACGACACAACCACCCGTCCAACCATGTTTTTTTTCCTGCCTGCATGGCACCAATATGCACATACCTATGTATTTTTTCTTTTCTTTGTTTTCTTACTAACAGCATCAACATCAAGACAATAATGTTAATCAAAATTCACTATGTATATATACACACCCAAAACCCACCCTCGCTGAGCACACGCTAAACTCACATCACCAGAAGGACAACACGACATCTACACATCCACACGACACAGAAAAAGAGGAGGAAGAAGAGGGACAAGAAGAAGAAGATGAAGAAAAATCATTACACCGACACGCCTACCCTATTTCCCGTTAGCGAGGCCGCGAACAAAGGCCGAGGAGGTCTTGTACAGCCCAGGGGCAGTACCCGTAAGACCCACCCCTTCATCTTTTCACCAAAACCACCTTCATAGGAATGCCACAAGCCTCACATACTTCCGCAACACAAGCAGGCCCGGCAATAATGCTGACAGCCACGCTTACATAATACATACATAAACACACTATCTGGAACAGCGACAGTGAGGAAACGCTGACCAAGCAGTGGGGGAAGGCCTTAAAAGCTAGACCCAGAAGAGCCCATTATCTAGTCTTGGCCATCGGCTCTGCTCCTCCAAGGTCCGTTCCAGCTCTTCACCAGGTGAGAACTAGCCGTGTGCTCAGATTCCTTATTATTGTAACACCTACCCATAACGCTTTGTATTTCACACACTCTGTACTTTATTTCATACTTGTCCACTGCCTAAAGGGACAGTACATCACCACCACTGACCAATAAACACTTGGTCAGCAAACACTTATATCTATTACTCATTGCCCCTAGTTTTACATCCTTACACCCAACCTGACCTTAGTCCTAATTGCCCCTGACCGTGGAGGCCAGGAACGGCGCCGTCAGGAATTCTATTGTACTCGAGCAAGCAGCCCGACTGCTGAGTGTCAAGTTGTCGACTCTGCTCGTGAGCTCGCTAAAACGCTCGCTCTACTTAATTGGCAGGCTAGGTTAATAGCCCACTCTTAGACGTTCATCCCCTAGCAGGTAAACGCATCCTGTAGGAACGCCCCCAATAGATCACGTACTCACACCAACACACTACACTGGTAGTCTCCCCCAATCACGGGAAACTACCCTTTTTCGGAAACATCCCTTAAATTAATACATCTACTCAACCCTGTTTATCCCACCCTTAACAGAGAGATAAAACAGTATTTTTGCTATTGGTTAATGTGTGGTCACGTGATGAAACTCCTCCATTTACGCGGTTGAATCTCCCGCCTGCCACGCTTCAATGTCACCTGGACACATACCTGACTAAATTAGGAATTTCCCAAGTGCTGCCTCCACTGAACTCGTCAATCTTACCAGTTTCCAGTGTCTATAAAATCTCATTCTTTCCATGTTAATAAAATAGCGTTTTATATTTCTGCTTATTTCCGTGTTAAAAGTATACGTAAATTTTTTCAAATTAACTCTGGCAATAGTTACAGTCCTGATACATATTCCCATTCTACCGGTTTCCTTACCATACATGTAGCATTGGCGCTTTCGTTCTTGAGAGCTGTCGGTTCAACTCACGACCCATACCTTCTCCTAGGTCCTTTAAATTATGGGTTCAGCTCCTCATCGACCCCATAAATAAAGTATAGAATGTACTTTATTTACTGATCCTCTTCATTTCTATTCAGAACACTAATTTAAAGTCTTTAATGTATCTCAGGGACAAATCGTTTCAACTTAGCATGGTTGAAATTACCCATTAGGCGATTTTCTTCCACTGTTACTATTCTATAGCAATTATGACCATAGACACGTTCGACTTTAAACGGACCCTTGTAAGTATTTGAGAAATTGATCAAGATCTTCTTAGAAACATCGGCCTTTACATTAGATCATATCAGGACTAAATCTCCAAATTTTAATGGTTGACTGTACCGTTTATCTCTTCATCTCTTCATTCTCTTCTCCGCCTGTTTGTTCAGATGTTCTGTCGCAAGTTCAAATCTTCTTTCCCTCGGTAGATCAATATCATTCGGAACATTAAATATCCCGTCGAGATATATTCCTTCTTAACATAGTATATTTCTTCTATGACAGTCTCGTTTGAAGTAAAAATTGCATCATCTCTCAGTTCCTTCTGGAAAATGCTGTTTTTCTTCGTACCCCTTCTTCGAGTCTTTACCGCGATTTTGTTCACTCGTTGAAGGTTGAGGTTCCATTGCTCCGTCCACCTGACTTTCAGCATTTCTTCCTTCTTTCTATCTTAAATCTGCTATAAAATCTTGACTTTCTCGTTCCCTTTCGTCATAGAATTGCCTTACATTCTCGTTGTTTCTCCAACCTCTATTATTGGATTGTTTCTGTTGTTGTTGCTGCTGTTACCTTTGACGATTGAAATTGTCGTCATTCCAATTTTTGTATCTTCTGTAGCCTCGTCCATTTTGAATATTAACACGATTATAATAACTGTTCCTTTGGAAACTGTTGTTATTTCGGTGAAATCCTGTCCTACGCTGATTATTATTCCAATACCTGTTCTTGTATGGCCTTCCATCTCTTGCATTTCTATAGCTCGGTTAATATCTGTTCCGTCTGAAGTATGGCGTTCTTGTTGGACCTACATTGCTCCTTTCTTCCTTCCTCTGTCTGCTGAGTTTGGTCTACTTGTACAGTATATACCTCTCTATTTTTAGGTCTTCTTCTAACACTGGGTGAACTGGTCTTCATACTTGTGTGGTCAAGCTGTCTGAGCAGTTCTGCCATCTGTTCTAATGTTTTCACATTTGATGAGATTAAGTGACAGCGTACTTCGGTTGGAAGCTGTCTAGAAATAGCATGAACTAGCTCCCCTTCTGCTAACGGAGGTTGAAGGCACTGAAGTTGTGCTAATTATTTTGTAAAGAAGCTAGCGTATCTAGTTGGATTTGAAAACGCATATGTCTTAGAATATATTTCTGCACGGATGTCTTGCTGAGTTTCCAAACTCCAAAATCTCTTTTTCAGAGCTTCGGCAAACTGTTCAAAACTAGCACATGTATATCGGAATGCACGATACCAAAGAAGTGCTTCTCGTTCCAGATATTTCTCAACAACCCTCATCTATCTGTCTTTTGGAATGCGATTGTCATCTAGGTAACATTTCATTTCCCTCAGAAATTCTACGGCTGTCACACTTCCCTCTCCGCTAAAACGAATTGGCTTGTCATCTATGTTTTTCAAGAATACAATATTTTGTGTTGTTCTATTCTCTCTTAAATCAAAATATCTTCCTCCTTCCTCATAGTCTCTTCTAATTCATTCGATATTAGGCCGAAATTCTCCTCCATCTCTGTGTCCTTGACTATATAGACTTTTTCTATCTTCTTCTTCCCGTCTATCAATTCCTTCATTTCTATCTCTCCTGCTTTCGGCTGTTGCACGTTCTTCTCGTAATTTTTCCTCTCGGTCTTGAAAGAATCTACGTAAATCTTCCCTTAAATCTTTTCGTATATCCGTTCTTAAATCTTCACGATGACCCGTTTGTCTAATGCAGACGTTTTCCATGTGTTCAGTTAATGCAGATAGTTCCGATTCTTGACTAGACTTAATTTTCGCAAGTTCGGTCGTTACCTCATCTACAATTTTTTTAATCTTATCGAGTTCATCTGATCTACCAGTATCTGGATTATGAGGGAATTCTGACATCCTAGTAACGCTTGATTGCTGTACTTCGTCAATACGTATATTTAACTCTTCTCTTCAATTAGAAATATCTCTATTTGCATCTAATTCAAATTTTCCCATATCATTAAAAACTTTTGCATGCATTTGTTGGATATATTCTCTATTAGATCTAAGAACATCTTCTTTCATATTGTCAACAACTTTCACAATATTGCTCGTTATATCTATGTGTATGCCTTCTTCAATTAACCTTTTTTGATCCTCTAATTTATTTTGAAATTCATTAACAGTATTATTTAGACCATTTACAATAATGTTTATTGCAGCATGTGATTCTGTAATCTTATTATAATGCAATGTATTTCCTTGTTTTACCTCATCAATACAATTTTTGTAACTTATCTTTGGGATTAAGTATGTTTTCACTGCTTTCTACTTGTTCGGCAAATACTCTTTTAGTTACCACTTCTCTCAGTGTACCTAAATCGGTGGAAACCTGATCTATTTTCTCACCACTACTCGGACTTATTTTCTGTGTTTCTTCTATTCTAGTTTTAGTTTCTTCTAAAGCGTTTCTACTCTGTTCTTGGGCTGGGCGACTTTCTTCTTGTGCTAGTTTACTTAATTCTTGAGACATTCTTCCTTCATTCTGGGCCTTTTCTAAAGCTTTCTGAATTTCCTCCTGAGCTTTCCTATTTTCTTCCTGTGGTTTCTCTGCCTTTTCCTGAGCTTTCTTAATTTCTTCCTGGGCTTTCTCTGCCTTTTACTGAGCTTTCCTAATTTATTCCTGGGCTTTCCTATTTTCTTCTTGGGCTTTCTCTGCTTTTTCCTGAGCTAATCTACATTCCTTTTGTACTTCCTCAATACTTTCTGTATTGCGTGTTTGTGCCAGTGAAAGTTCAGCTTTTAAATCTGTTTTTACTGTTGCTACAGATTGTTTTATCACCTCCTGTGTTTTCTTAGTATTATCATGTGTATATTTATGCAATGTCTCTAAATCTACTGATATTTGGGTTTGGGACTCCTTTAATTGCCCAAACATCTTCTTTATCGTGTCCATATCCTTCGATGACATTCTTCTTTCTTGGAGATCTAGGGAAACATCACCATTCGCAACAATGTGGATTCCTTGAGTGACCATAGTTTTGATTTACGGAATATCTTAAAATGCGATAGCCTAACTATAATAAAAATTATTATCATATTACGTTCCTATGTCATACTCTCTACGTTGTAACAACATCCCGAACATCCTTCTCTAATAATCTTTAAATTTAACCAACAATTTAATTATCACTTTAATTTTAAATTACTATGACCAAACATGTCATCATCTGGTTTAACAATATGCCTCAAACATTACAGTACTCCTCAATAATGGTTATATTAATTCACTTTAATATACACCAGAATCGGGATTGGCAAGTAAATAATTTTCCAATAAAAATTACCCTTCATTCTGAGTGATCGTTGCTCCATTGAGCCCACGATTAGATATTGCCTACCCATGCAAACATCAATCATGCCCCACGATTTGGGTAACGGCAATTAAATATACTCTTATGCACCCGAAGTTGACGTAGCTCCCACCTATTATCTTAAGGGATGGAAGGGATCGCAAAGGGCGTTGATACCCAGCTAGAAAGATCAACTTATCCTTGCTAGGTGGATAGTTAGTAACCTCTGACTACAGGTATATTTAATCAATATACGATAGTACTTCTACTTAGCTACAAATTTAAAACATCCTACAATCAACATATGGTAGGACGAGATTCTTGGAATCTCGAGGGTGAACAATTACTAAAATTTGCAATGAGCGCCAGTACCTACCTAGCAGCACTATCGTTTCCGATTATTGACAGAAAGTCGAGATGTTCTATAAAAAAAATCGGACAGGCAAATAAACAAGTGCCTGCTAATTTATTCAAGTAAAAATAGGACACTCCCAGTCCTCACACACCTACATACATTCGTTACAAAGGTCTTACATTCAGAATAAAAGTATTTAGTATATATAAATCATAATAAAAACGTAGTGAGCTCCTTGTCACTATTCCCCAGTCCTCATGACTGTATTATCGAGAAAAATATTCCTCTAACATTCAAAATACAACATTTAATATTTTAAAATGTAGTCACACTTGTGGCTCATACTGTATTTGTTATACTCGTAAATTCTTTCTATCGCACACGTCTAACATTCATCCCCTATATGATACATAAATACTGATACGATAATAAACGTATACTTCACATCTATTAAATAACCCTTAAAACAAATCTATTATTAATTTATTCCCTATTTACTTCATTATCGTTAGCTACTCGATAATAGTTCGATCCCATTGATCCTTCTCATTACAGTATCTTCCTGTCATTTGTGATAATACAATTTCTACTCCTCTGTCAATTCATGGGTTAACTTTCGTTTCTAGTGAGCGTATTGTTTCAAACAATAAAGCTAAGAAAAGCTCGATAATTGACAAATCCATAAAATAAGTTTAATAAAATAAGACGGACCTATAACAGATGCCTCTACGGTTCCCAATATCAACGTAACACAGCGCGTTTCTCTAATAGTCATACATTATTTTGGTCGCATCTTTCCATACATTACACCTCGACAACTTGGTCGGATCTTCATTATACATTTGCATTATACTTTATACATCTTAAGAACATCATAATATTTTTCCACAATACACAAGGTAGCATCAACACCTACGCTTTCGTATTCATATCTTGTACACGCAATAATAATAACTAATCCCATTTCTTTGTATAATCTAGGTATCCACGAAATTCAGTAATTTTACTTATAGAGTTCAAATTACAAGTCTTCAAACGCTTATGCATTCCAATCCTTTCACTTTTAATTAAATACTCTTGTATTTCCAATCCTGTTCCTTTCGTATGCAGATTCTGTTATAACATGAATTAAAAAAAACTTTTAATATGTGACTTCATTATCCTTCTTCTATTTTACGGAACCAATGTTCAGAGAACTTTCTAAGATTAGAGAACGGTCTGTATATTCTCGTTACATTTCAACTCCATTCTAGTATTCCTGTCTTGATACATTTTGTCTTCTATTTTTCTTTCATATTTTATAATTCCTTTACATATGTATTACATTATATATTTCGTATTTTCCGTACCGTAATATAGCGTTTTTCATCTGTGTTAAAACATCAGATTGTTCAATAAAATGCTCCCTTCACTAAAAGTCTGGTTTAAGAATACAGGTCCTTTGTTGTTCTCAACAGAACACAAACAATAACTTGTTTATCCAAATCAGATATCAAACCAATCTCCTCTACGAAAAATCCCTCTCAGAAATATGTCGACAATGACGTTCTGCTTAGTTAGATGTCAGAACTAACACAATTTTAAAGATATTCCAATGTATCTAGCAAATACTAATAAAATCAAATTAAATTCGCAATGACTAATAATGACGACTACAAATCTTTAATACGTCAAAATCCTAATGACGACGTTCTCTAAACAATTACTAAAATATTTAACGTCAATAACGATGCTCTACACTCAATTAAAACAATTAAAATAGTTCACATAAGTCTATCAAATTTGCCACACAAAAACTAGGTCAGGTCAAGGATATCTACGTTACTGCATTCTAACTACAATAATATTCGTTGAGTCTCTTTTACTTTCTGCCAGAATATTTTTTCAGAGTCCAAATTGGACTTGAAACTCCCACGCAGCAGTCTCCTCCTACTGAAGCAAGCCACACAGCTGACTTAACGGGATCGGTCGTGGTCGCGTGCAGGCCGGCTGGTCTCCCACCTGCGCGCTCCCTCACATGTTCATCCATCAGTCGGGACTGCCTGCCTTCCTGTCTCCTCTCTCTCTGCATTGGGGCTCGAATGTCGCTGCGTTCTTCTGTATTCGGGCGTCTTTTGCGATTTCTTCTAGCGAATAGCATTCTTGAAGTTCTCCGTCGAATGGTTGTTATAGTTGTAGTTCGTAGGTATTTCTCCCGATGTTATGGTAATACCTCACAATTGTAGATGCAATTGTGTTCATTTGAAGAAGCACGATGGTAATCTTCTTCCCTCCTCGACAAAGCCTTGACATGTGGGCTAATTAACTGCCGGAATACTCATATTGCAAATAGTTAGTTCCCCTCCATGATTTAGTGACTTTCCATGACTATCGAGTAAAGCTTCATGTCAAATATCCTCGTCGACCTTAGTTCTAATAACATCTTCTTAATTTCAATCGTAGTTTGAACTAATTCGTTGAGAAGGTTTTATTAATTTTCCTTAGTTTTCGAACAACTCTTGTAGTTTCCAATAAACGTTGCTTCTGCTCGGCAATAATGTCTCCTCACTGTAGATTGATTTTATCTTTACTAATTCACAGACTTTTCTTCATAACTCTGTCCATATTATCGTTTGCTTTTTGTAGAAATATTACTTTATCTTTTATTGAAATGAATTTCATCGATGCTCGTCCTCATCTATACTGGGTGGCAATGCTGTTCTTCCCGTCGAATATTCTTCATGTAGCCTCGGTCAACTTTTTCCAGTCTCAAAATATGCATCTATACAATTTCGAAGACAAGTAGAGAATGACTCCTCCATGTCGCGTCCCCTCTCAGATAGCAACTAAAATGGCGTTTCTGGCATTCGACCTTGTAAATTTCTATATCAGTATATATCGGTCTCATCTTATTATATCTTAATATATAATTTACACCATTGGCTTTAATTTTTCGTCTTCTCTCCATTTCTGCCAAATATTTTCTTCTGAAAGTTCTTTTCAATAATATATAAAATATTAAGAACCGCCAATATATATTTTTGCTATTGGTTAATGTGTGGTCACGTGATGAAACTCCTTCATTTACGCCGTTGAATCTCCCTCCTGCCACGCTTCAATGTCACCTTGACACGTGCCTGACTAAATTCGGAATTTCCCAAGTGCCGCCTCCACTGAACTCGTCAATCTTGCCAGTTTCCAGTGTCTATAAAATCTCATTCTTCTCCATGTTAATAAAATATCGTTTTATATTTCTGCTTATTTCCGTGCTGAAAGTATACGGATTTTTTTTCAAATTCACTCTGGCAATAGTTACTGTCCTGATACCTATTCCAATGCTACCGGTGTCCTTACCAGGCATGTATCATTGGCACTTTCGTTCTCGAGAGCTGTCCGTTCGACTCCCGACCCATACCTTCTCCTAGGTCTTTTAAATTATGGGTTCAGTACCTTCTATATTGTTTATGCTAATTTCCACAAGAACCTGTTTAGAAATGACGTGAGACTTCCTACCTACTGCAGTCATCACGAAAGTAGATTTAATTGGAATATCATTAAAAACAACACCTCCTTCTCTCATCATACTATAAAATAATAAACTAATGCAGCTATTTTCACAACCTGAATCAATACGTGTGTTGAGACTCGCCCTCAACACAAGTATGGTAATGACGGAATTTTAATTAACATTCATAATAGGCTCAACTTAACTCCCCTCAAATTCAGACAAGACATCATTTCTTATATTATGTCATAGCCACTAAACAGAGTTTTGGCTGGGAACATTAACGACTGGAAATCTGACCTCACATTACATGAATGCCCTACCTTGCATTCCTAATTCGGTATCACGCTCTTATTTTCTTTCTCTCGTTTCACTCTAATTCATTCTTCTCTTCTCAGGACGATAGTTTCTCCCTCCTCAGTACTACTCTTATCAACAACAAAGCTACACTTACCCTCTCCGATAGTTTCACCTACCGTTGCATCTTGTATCCTTTATCTCTCTCTTTCAATCGTTCTTCCATTTCTTCTAACACCGTATTCTTCTTCTCCAGTTGCTTTCCGCTCCTAGGACTTATAACTTCTACTTTCTGCTTGTTACTCACATCTAATCTTCTATTTCCTACTTCCAGCCTTTTCTTCTCCTCTACACTATATTCACCTAACGCCGTCGTTAACTGCTGCTCTCTTTCTCTACTCTCATCTATTTCCTGCCTGTCTTCAACTTCTATCCTATATTCAACTAATTTATTCTCCGACGTAATATTCATCTTTTTCTCCTTCCTTGTCTTCCTGGCCTTCCCACCTTCCACCTTCTGCTTTTCTTGTTTGTCTGAGACCCCTTGTTGAATTCTATCTAACATACGATTCTCCATCTCAGCAAATGTATTGTTCATTCTTTCATCTGCCATTCTATGAAAGCTCTTCCTCATCTCCTGCTGTACCTCCTTTATGGTAAACTTGAATTCGTCTTTCATCTGCCTACTTTCTTCATCGATGGCTCTCTGCATTTTCATCTCCTGAGTACTTACCACGTTCCTTACCCTCGCTACTTCTACTCCTATATTTTCCTTAAATCTCTTCTTTTTCTTACTATGCTCTATTCCTTCCCTTCCTTAACTTTCTCCATTATCTGCTGGTTAACTTTTTACCACCTTAAATTCATTTCAATTTCCACTCTTATTTGATCTACCTCCACCTTCATATGCCTCTTAATATCTTCCTTTACTGTCTCTTTAAACGTAATCATATCTACCTCAAGCTGCTCATACAACTTACCTAACCTCTCACTCTCTTTGACCACCTTTTCTATTTTCTGACTATTATGTTCCATTTCCTGTTTTAGTTCCTGTTTGTTTTATCAATTTTACCATTAGTTTCCTGACTGTTCTGTTTTAATTCTTTATTTAGTTCCTCAAATTTATTATTATTATCCTGACTTGGTTGCTCAAAATTATCCCTACTTTCATGACTGTTCTGTTTAAATTCCTTATATATATTTTAAACTTTATTATTAGTTTCCAGACTATTCTGTTTCAATTCAGATTTATTTACGCATTTATTTTAATTACTTTCCTGTCTCATTTGCAACTGAATACTCAGAATGCTATAATGTTCTGGAATATCAGGTGCATTATTTCCCTCACTCGTACCAGTAGGATTTACCTCCGCTAATTTCCCAGCTACGCCTATCTCACCGTCGTACATCTTCACACCATTACCACTCTCCTCACCAGCTTCCATCACAACTTCGTTCACCTAAGTAGTGCTTTTTGAAGAGTTCTAATGCCACCGCCACCGCTCCACCACCCAAGATGGCGGTGGCGCGCAACCACGTATATAGGTGACGTGATTTTCAAATAAAGATGGTGAACATGGCTAAACCTAGCCTATCCTAGTCAAGGTAACCTAGTCTAGTGGACCTAACCAAACCTCATTGAGGACTTGCCAAGGGCCTAAGTGCAAAACATGGTGGAAGGAGGACATTCCAAGGGGCCTAAGTGCAAAACTTGGTGGATGGATGTGGTCTAGCGCTGGGGCTAATGCACACACCCTAGTACACGAGGCACATGCAACTTGAGGACATGCTAAGGGGCCTAAGTACAAAACTTGGTGGATGGATGTGTTTTAGCCCTGGGGCTAATGCACACACCCATGTATATGGGGCACACGCAACTACCCATTGCTGTTCTTATGGGCTTGCGATGCATGATTTAGAACAAGCGAACTCTTGCAGTGTAAAACGTTATGCGATGCCGGAGTCGCAACTTGACGCTCAGCTACGCCAACTCTTTAGCTAAGCTAGATTTTTGATTGCTCACCATTCAATAATTGGATATTGAAATGGGGCATGTTGGACTTAAGGTGACTAGACAGTAAAGTGACTTGTAGCTGGAACAGAAATATATGTTCTTAAAATCTTAAACTTAGGAGATTGTACATGGAGCAGTAAGCTGACTTGTTATTTCCGGTGTCGCCTTACACGCAAGAGAGAGAGCGCGCAGTTCGGTTGCTAGGACTGACGCTGCAATAATTTGAAACCACAGGTGTTCATCTTGATTATGATGCAACGTCAGCAGTAATCGGATAACACATGCAGATGTCCTAATTGGGAGTTTGGACTTGTTGATGTGTGGGAAAGGAAATGTCATGATCTGTCAAAACTACTGACTAAAGCGATGTGAGCTTATATAATAGTGGTATCATATATTTCCCTACTGTTTGTCGTCATTACTCGCTACGAGTGAACAGTGCTCTTATTATTGCTCAACAGTTGCAAAAGCTTTTCCGGTAGAATATTATTAAAATATTTACAAGGTAAGTACTTATTATTAATGGATTTTAGACTTTTAATGCTCATTGTTGTTGAAGTTATTGATTGAAAAGTATTTATTGATTGATTTAATTATTTGTTTACAGATAATTGGTGTACCTGTCGTGTTTAAGGATAGCAGATTGCTGCACCTAGTCGAGTCAGTGGCAGAGGTTCATAAATTATTAAAGGTAAGTACTGTATCCATAATTTAAAGGACACAGGATATGGTATGGGTCGGGATATGAACCGTCAGCTCTTGAGATTACAACCGCCGATGTTAAGTGTCTGGTTAGGCAACCTGCAGCATGGTAAAAGGTATCAGGACTGTAGCTAATGCTAGTGTTGAATTGAAAGGTTTCCGTGTACTTTTAGCACGGCAAAGTGAGGAAATGTAAAATGCTATTTCATTAGCATGGGGATGAATGAGAATTAATACATGCTGGCAACTGGCGAGATTGGCAAGTTTACTGCGGGTGACGCTTGGGAAAATCCAGTTTTGTAGAGGCACGTGTAAGGGTGACTTTGAAGCGTGCGTGAAGGGAGATTAGACCGCGTAAAGGCAGGAATGTCATCACGTGACCTCATATTGACCAATGGCAAAATTACATATTGGCGGTTTTTAATATGTTATTAATAATTGAAAATAACTTTCAGAATAAAATAAATGGCCGAAATGGAAAGAAAACGAGAAATGAAAACCGATGTTGTAAATTTTATTAAATGATTTGAAATTATGAGGCAGATATTTATTGATAAAGAAAGTTACAAGGTCGAATGCAAGAAACGCCATTTTTAAATGTTATCAGAGTGGGGAGACGGCCAGAAGAAGTCATTCTCTACTTGTATTCAAAGTTGAACAAACATGTTAGTCGAAAGTGGAAAAAGTTGACCGAACTGTCTGAAGAAGACTTGACGGGAGGAGAGCACCGCCAACGGTCAAGATGAAGACAAGTATCGCTGAAAGTTAATTCACTAGAAAGTCAAAGTTATAATTCAACGAACGCAAGCAATATAATTGACAGAGATACGAAGAGAATACATTGAAATATCCAAGGGAAATTCAACCTACGGTGTGGAGCTATTAATGCCAAGCAGAAACAACGTTTTTCGAGAAATACAAGAGTCATTCGAAAACTAAGTAAATTCTTCGAAACCCTACTCAATGAGTTAGTTCAGACTGCTATTGAGAAATACGAAGATGAAATTTGAACTGGGGTCAACGGGGATACATGACATGAAATATTACTTGATTGTCATGGAGAGTTACTGAATTATGAAGGGGAACTAACTATTTGCAATATGAGGATATCGGCGGTGACATAGTCCGCATATCACGGCGTTGTCAAGGAGGGTGTATGCCTATTATCATGCTTCACCAAATCATCACAATCGCATCTACGACTGCATGGTATTGCTATATCTACGTAAGAAATACCTATCAACTACTCGACGGAGAACTTCATGAATGCTGTTCGCTAGAAGACGATCGCCCGAAACGCCCTAATTTCAGCAGAATGCAGAGAGATTGGAGTCCTGGCGTGGAGAAGGAAGTACGGCAGCCGATCTCGACTGATAGACGGACGAGGGAGAGCAGGCTGGTGTCCCGCATGCGGCCTGGCACGCGACCACCACCGGTCCCGTAACGTCAGCAAATTGTCAAACTTCTGTGGCGATGGAAATTCAGGTCCAATCTGGATTTTGAAAAAAGATTCTGGCAGAAGCAAAAAATACCCAACGAATATTATTGTAGTTAGAAATGCAGTAACGTAGATATCATTGACCTGACCTAGTTTTGAGTGGTAAATTTGATATATTTTTCGAAACTATTTAATTGTCTTAATTTAGATTTTAGCATCGTAAATGTCGTTTAATGTTCCAGTAATTACTTTTTGCAACGTCGTCATTAGGATCTTGACCTATTCGGGATTTTTTATTCGTCATTGTTTGTTATTGCGAGTTTTATTTTGAATTTATTAGTATTTGTTAGATAAATTGGAATATTTTAAAAATGCGTTAGTTCTAAATTTCTTCTTTGTGAAGAAAGTCGTTTTAGACATATTTCTGAGTTTGATTTTCGTGACAGAGATTTATGTAAATTCTGAACTGACAAATAAGTTATTGTTTAGTTCTGTTGAGAACAACAATAAACTTGTTTTCTTTAAAACTGACCTTTAGTGAAGTTAACGTCTCATTAAACAATCTGATGTATGGAAAACGCTATATTGCGGTACGGAAAGATACGGAATATGTAAAGTAATACCTATGTAACTGAATTGCTGTGAGAAATGAAAGAAACTTCTAAGATGAAATATATCAGTACAGAAATACTAGAAAGGAGATGGCATGTAACGCATTTATATTTCATTAAGACGAGAAAATACAGACCGTTCTCTAAATTTAGGAAGTTCCATGAACTATGATTCCACAAAAAATTAAAAGGTTAATATGATCGCATACTAAAATAGTTTAAATGATGTTGTGTCAGAAAATGTATAAGAAAGAAACAGGAACGAAAATACAAGGGGTATTTAAGAAAATGTGAGAGGAATTGAATGTATAAGAGATAGAAGAATTATAATTTGAACTTTATAAGTAAAATTACTGAATTTCGTGGATACCTAGAGTGTGCACAGAAATGGGGTTATTTATAATTATTGCGTGTACAGGAAATTAATACGAAAGCGTAAGTGTTGACGCTAACTTGTTTTTGGTGGTAAAAGATTATGATGTTCCTAAAGAATTATAGAAAGCATTGCGATTGTATAATGAAGTTCTGACCAAGTTGTCGAGGTGTTTTATGTTGAAAGATGCGATTAAGGTAAAATGCAACTATCGGAGTAACGAATTTTACTACGTGAATGTAAGGAACCGAAGAGTCATCTGTTATATGTCCGTCTTAATTTATTAAATTTGTATTAATGGATTTGTCTATACCGAGCTGTTTTTAGCTTCATTGTTTGAAACACTATGCTCATTGGAAGTGAAATTAAACCCTGATTTGTCAAAATAGTAGAAGGTTTCATTATTAGAATTGACGAAAATACAATGCAACGAGAAGGATCAGAAGGATCAAACTATTATCGAGTAGCCAACGATAATATTGTATATACTTGTATAAAGTAATAACAGTTTTTTACGGTTATTTAAAATGTATGGAGTTTAGGTTTAAATAAATGTCATCATGGAATGTATCATGTAGCGGAGGAATGTATTACGTTAGCGTGAGAAATGTTTTACGAGGATAATGACTACAGTATGAGCCACAATTGTGACTACGTTATTATTTTTATATATTTCAATTTTAAGGTTGGAAGAAAGATTTTTTCTCTGTGTCATAGTCATTAGGAAAATAGTGACAGAAAGCCCAATACGTTTTTGTTTTATTTTAAATATAATACATATTTTAATTTACTTTTGTAAAATAATTTTAACGTGTGAATGTAGGTTTGTTTGGACTGGAAGTGTCCTTATTTTGTTGAATAAACTTACAGGCACGTGTTCGTTTGCCTGTCCGATTTTTATAGAACATCTCGACTTTCTATTTAATAATCTGCTGACGATAGTGCTACTAGTTACGTACTGGCGCTCTTTGCAATAACTAAGTAAGAGTATTATCGTGGTCTTATAAATATACCTGTATTCAGAGGTTACCAGCCTTTCACCTAGCGAGGTACCGTTGATTTATCTAGCTGGGTATCAACGTCCTTAGCGATCCCTTCCATTCCTTGGATAATAGTTGATGGCTATGTCAACTTCGGGTACATAAGAGTATATTTAATTGGCGTTACGCAAATCGTGGGGCATGATTGATGTTCGCACGCTTAGGCAACATTTAATCGTGGGCTCAGTTTGAGCAACGATGACTCAGTGATGAGGGGTAATATTTATTGAAAAATTATTTATTTGCCGATCCCGATTATCGTGTATATTGAAGTGAATTAATGTAACCATTTTTGAGGATTACGGTAATGTTTGAGGCATATCGTTAAACCAGCTGATGACATGTTTGGTCAGAGTAATTTAAAAAATTAAAGTCATAGTTAACTTGATGGTTATTTTAAGGAATGTTAAAGGAGGATGTTCGGGATGTTGTTACAATGTCGACATGATGACGTAGGAACGAAATTATAGGGGTAGTATTTTTATATATAGTTAGGCTATCGTATTTTAAAATATTCCAATATCAAAGATACTACAAAACTATGGTCACTCATGGTATCCACATTGTTGTAAATAGAAAGAAGAATGTCGTCGAAGGATATGGACGCTATTAAGATTATGTTTGGGAAATTGAAGGAGTCCCAAACCCAAATATCTGTAGATTTAGAAACATTGCATATATACACCCACGAGAATTCAAAGAAAGTACAGGAGATAAAGCAATCTGCTGACACGGCGAAAACGAGTTTAAAAGCTAAACTTACACTTTCCCAAACGCGCACTAGAGAATGTATTGCAGACGTACAGATGGAATGTAGATTAGCCCAGGGAAAAATACAAGAAGAAATTAAGAATGCTCAGGAGGAAAATAAGAAAGCCCAGGAAAAGGCAGAGAAAGCTCAGGAGGAAAATAAGAAAGCTCAGGATGAAATTCGATTAGCTTTACAAAAGGCTCAGAATGAAGGAAGAATATCCCAAGAATTAAATAAATTAGAAAAAGAAGAAAGTCTACTAGCCCAAGAACAAAGTAGAAAGGCTTTAGAAGAAACTAAAACCATAATAGAAGAAGCCCAGAAAATAAGTAAAAGTAGAGGTGATAAAATAGTACAGGTTTCCACATATTTAGGATCATTTAAAGGAGAGGTAACCAAAAGGGTAGTTGCTGCACAAGTTGAAAATAGTGAAAATAAAATTAATCTCAAAGATAAGTTACAGAAAATTTAGACGAGGTAAAACATAAAAACAAAGTACACTATAACAAAATTACAGAATCATATGCTGCACTAAATATTGTTGTTAATGGTTTGAATAATACTGTTAGTGATTTACAAAATAAACTAGAGGTTCAAAAAAGGTTGATCGAAGAATGCATAAATGTGGATATAACCAGTAATATTGTAAAAGCTGTTGACACAATGAAAGAGGAAGAACTTAGATCTAATAGAGAATATATACAGGAAATGCATGCTTAAGTTCTTAAATATATGGGAAAATGTGAATTAGATGCAAATAATGATATTTCAGGATTAAGAGAAGAGTTAAGTAAACGTATTGATGAAGTACAGCAATCTAGCGTTACTAGGATATCAGAATTAACTAGCAATTCAGATACTAATAGACTGGATGAACTCGATAACATTAAAAAGGTAGTAGATGAGGTAACGACCGAACTCGCTAAAATTAAATCTAGTCAAGAATCGTAACTATCTGCACTAACTGAACAAATGAAAAACCTAAGCGTAAGAGAATTTGGTCATCGCGAATAATTAAGAACGGATATACGGAAAGATTTAAGGAAAGATTTAAATAAATTCTTTCAGGACCGTGAGGATAAATCACAAGAAGAGCGTGTGACACAAGAGATCAGAAGAGATAGAAATGAGGGAAATGATAGACAGGAAGAAGGAAATAGAGAAAGCCTGTATAGTCAAGAACACAAAGACTGAGGTGAATTTCGGCCTAATATTGGACAAATTCGAAGGAACTATGGGGAAGGAGGAAGATATTTTGATTCAAGAGAGAACAGAACAGCCCAAAATATCGTATTCTTAAAGAACATAGAAGATAAACCAATTCGTTTCATTGTCGACGGAAATGTGACAGTCATAGAATTTTTAAGGGATATGAAATATTACCTAGATAACAATCGCATTACTAAAGATAGAAAAGTGAGGGTTGTCGAGAAATATCTCTTCTTTGGTATCGTGAATTCCGTTACACATGTGCTAGCATTGAACAGTTTACTGAAGCTTTTCAAAAGAGATTTTGGAGTTTGGAAACTCAGCAGGACATACGTGCAGAGATTTATTCAAATAAATATGCATTTTCAACCCCAACTAGATACGCTAGCTTCTTTACAAAACAATTAGCACAGCTTCAGTACCTTCAACCTCCATAAGCTGAAGGGGAATTAGTTCGTGCGATTTCAAGGCAACTTCCAACAGATGAACGTCTTCATTTAATCTCAGCGAATGTGAAAACTCTAGAAGTTATGGCAGAGTTGCTGAGGGAGCTGACCATACGAGTTTGAATACAAGTACACCTAATGTAAGGAGAAGGCCAAAGAATCGAGAAATATATACGGTACAAGTAGACCAAACTCAGCAGAGGGAAGCAGAAAGAAGCAATGTATGTCCAAAGCGAACGCCATACTTTGTACAAAACAGATATGAACCAAGCTATAGAAATGCAGGAGAAGGAAGACCATACCAGAACAGGTATTGGAACAGCAGTCAACGTAGGACAGGGTTCCATCGAAATAATAATAATTTCCAGAGAAACAGTTATTATAATCGAGACACTAGCCAAAATGAACGAGGTTACCGTCGATATAAAAATTGGAATGACGACAATTTTAATCGTCGAAGGCAACAACAGAAACAACAACAGCAGCAATCCAATAATAGAGGTTGGAGAAATTATGAAAAAAAGGTAAGGCAATTTTAGGACGAGAGGGAACGCGAAAGTCAAAAACACATAGCAGATTTAAGAGAGAAGGAAAAAAGAAATGCTGAAAATCAAGTTGATGAGGAATTGGAACCGCAACCTTTGACGAGTCGACAAAATTATGGTAAAGACTCGATGAAGGGGGTACAAAAAACGTCATTTTCCAAACGGAATTAAAGGATAATGGAATCTCTACTTTAAACCACATTGTCATAAACGAATTAAACCAAGTTAGGGACGAAGATCTCTTATATGAAAGGGAGGGTCCGGAAATAAATTAAACGTCAAGATTACCTATAATCCAGATAGAAGTAGAAGGGGACAGACTTAAAACACTGCTAGATACTGGGGCGACAGCTTCAATCCTATCTGAGAATTGTTATGACCGTCTTAAGGATGGAAAGTTGGTTATAGCACTGCCAATTTCATCGATGAAAGTTAGAGGAATCTTTAACCACAAATCAATGAATTGAAAGATGCAGGTGATGATGCAATTTAAGATCAATGGTTTCACATATGAGCAAATATTTATTGTATTAGGAAAGATAAGGTTTGACGCGATCCTTGGTATTGATTTTATTACTAAAACAGGAGCGATTATTGATCTCAGGAAAGGAATTATCAGATTTGACGAGGAATGTAATAGTCTTGGAAACTTAGAAGAGAAGAATGGCGAATATTCCATAGAAGACGATGTAAAAGAAGAAACTTAAGAAAACATTGTGATGGAAGTTGAAGCGGAAAAACCGAGTCAATATACGTTGAAAATTGACGGTTTTGAAGAGTATCAAGACAGAATGGAGAAACTGATCCTCGATTATACCGATGTGTTCGACGAAAAACCGGGATTGATTAAAGGCTATCAATACCAAATAAGGCTTACAGATACTTCTCCTTTTCAGAAGAAAATATATCCTATTCCGGAATAGTATCAGGTAGAAAAAGCGGAACATATAGAAAGTATGGAACGGGGTGGCATTATTAGAAAACTAGCAACTCCATATTTAAGCCCAATTACTGTTGTAAAGAAGATGGATGGTAGTTTAAGGGAATGTCTAGATGCTCGGGAAATTAATTCTAGAATTCTAAAAGAGGTAGGCCGAACACCTAAGATAAGGGAACTACTACAAAAGTTTAAAGGAAAAGCCAAAAGCCATTATTCCGACTAAACCATAGGAGTTATTTAGTCAGGATATCTTTGGTCAAGTTATTAAAAATCACAGAGGATATCAGTAACTACTTGTAACAGTGGACGTATTTTCTAAAATCGTAATGCTAAATCCGATGCAGAAAGCTACAAAAAGTCAGTTCTACAACATTTAGAGAAGAACATCACTCCAAAATTAGGTAAACCGGAAAGATTGTTGACCGATCACGGAACTCAGTATACCTCAGTTGAATTTCGAAATGGTATGGACAGATTGGGGATAAACCACATCTATAGTTCTATCTGTAATCCGGCTTCGAATCCGACTGAACGCCTGATGTTGGAGGCAGCAAAATACATAAGACTATATTTTTCAGGCAACCACAGGAACTGGGTAGGAGTAGAACCACTGATAGAGTATTGTATAAACAATACAAGGCATGAGAGTTCGAACGAAGTCCCTGTAACACTTCATTATGGTGAGAGACCTATCCGACTTGGGACGGGATTTTCAATGTCCCGGATGATATTGATCTGCCGAAAGAAAGGAGAATTGAACTTGCGAGGAAACATCTGAATAAGCAGGCGGAGAAAAGGCCGAAGAGAGGAAGAGAAAAACGGTATAGTCGACCTTTAAAAGTTGGAGATCTAGTCTTGATAAGATCTCATGTAAAAGCCGATGTTTCCAAGAAGATGTTTATAAAGTTCTCCAATGTCTACAAGGGTACATTTAAGGTTGATAGAGTCTATGGTAATAATTGCTATAGAAAAGTAAGTGTGGAAGAAAATCGCCTGATGGGAAATTTCAACCATGCAAAGTTAAAACAATTTTTCCCAGAGATTCATTAAAGACTTTAAATTAGTGTTCTGATAAGAAATAATGAAGATCAGTAAATAAAGTTCATTCTATACTATAATTATGGGTTCAATGAGGAAGTGAACCCATAATTTAAAGGACACAGGATATGGTATGGGTCGGGATATGAACCGACAGCTCTTGAGATTACAACCGCCGATGTTAAGTGTCTGGTTAGGCATCCTGCAGCGTGGTAAAAGGTATCAGGACTGTAGCTAATGCTAGTGTTGAATTGAAAGGTATCCGTGTACTTTTAGCACGGCAAAGTGAGGAAATGTAAAATGTTATTTCATTAGCATGGGGATGAATGAGAATTAATACATGCTGGCAACTGGCGAGATTGGCAAGTTTACTGCGGGTGACGCTTGGGAAAATCCAGTTTTGTAGAGGCACGTGTAAGGGTGACTTTGAAGCGTGCGTGAAGGGAGATTAGACCGCGTAAAGGCAGGAATGTCATCACGTGACCTCATATTGACCAATGGCAAAATTACATATTGGCGGTTTTTAATATTTTATTAATAATTGAAAATAACTTTCAGAAGAAAATAAATGGCCGAAATGGAAAGACAACGAGAAATGAAAACCAATGTTGTAAATTTTATTAAAAGATTTGAAAGGACGAGACAAATATTTATTGATAAGGAAAGTTACACGGTCGAAAGCAAGAAACGCCATTTTTAATTGTTATCAGAGTGGGGAGACGGCCAGAAGAAGTCATTCTCTACTTGTCTTCGAAGTTGAACAAACGTGTTAGTCGAAAGTGGAAAAAGTTGACCGAGCTATCTGAAGAAGACATGACGGGGAGGAGAGCACTGCCACCGGTCAAGATGAAGACAAGTACCGTTGAAAGTTAATACACTAGAAAATCGAAGTTATAATTCAACGAAAGCAAGCAATATAATTGACAGAGATACGAAGAGAATTCATTGAAATATCCAAGGGATATTCAACCTACGGTGTGGAGCTATTAATGCCAAGCAGAAGCAACGTTTTTCAAGAAATACAAGAGTTATTCGAAAACTAAGTAAATTCTACGAAACCCTACTCAATGAGTTCGTTCAGACTGCTATTGAGAAATACGACGATCTTATTTGAAATGGGGTCAACGAGGATATCTGACATGAAATATTACTTGATTGTCATGGAGAGTTACTAAATTATGAAGGGGAACTAACTATTTGCAATATGAGGATTCCGGCAGTGACTTAGCCCGCATTTAACGGCGTTGTCAAGGAGGGTGTAAGCCTATCATCATGCTTCACCAAATCATCACAATCGCATCTACTACTGCAAGGTATTGCTATAACACGAAAGAAATACTTATGAACTACAACAACTATTCGAAGGAGAACTTCAAGAATGCTGTTCGCTAGAACACGATCACCGGAGACGCCCTAGTTTCAAAGGAATGCAGAGAGATTCGAGTCCTGGCGCGGAGATGGAATTACGGCAGACGATCTCGACTGATAGACGGCCGAGATAGAGAGCAGGCAGTTATCCCGCATGCGGCCTGGCACGCGACCACCACCGGTCCCGGTACGTCAGCTGATTGGCAAGCTTCTGTACGAGGAGACTGCGACGATGGAAATTCAGATCCTTTTGGATTAAAAAAAAAAAAAAAAAAAATCTGGCAGAAGGTAAAATTATCCAACGAATATTATTGTATTTAGAATCGCAGTAACATAGATATCTTTGAGCTGACCTAGTTTGGTGTGGCAAATTTGATATATTTTTCGAAACTATTTAATTGTCTTAATTTAGATTTTAGCATCGTAAATGGCGTTTCATGTTCCAGTAATTGCTTTTTGTAACGTCGTCATTAGGATTTTGACATATTCGGGATTTTAGTCGTCATTGTTTGTTATTCCGAGTTTTATTTTGAATGTATTAGTATTTGCTAGATAAATTGGAATATTTTCAAAATGCATTAGTTCTAAATTTCTTCTTTGTGAAGAAAGTCGTTTTAGACATATCTCTGAGTTTGATTTTCGTGACAGAGATTTATGTAAATTCTGAATTGACAAATAAGTTATTGTTTAGTTCTGCTGAGAACAACAATAAACTTGTTTCCTTTAGCGGAGTTAACGTCTCATTAAACAATCTGATGTAATGACACAGATGAAAAACGCTGTATTCCGGTACGGAAAAATACGGAATGTATAAAGTAATACCTATGTAACTGAATTGTTGTGAGAAATGAAAGAAACTTGTTAAATGAAATGTATCAGTATGGAAATACTAGATAGGAGATGCCATGTAACGTATTTATATTTCATTACGACGAGAATATGCAGACCGTTCTCTATATTTATTGAAGTTCTATGTACTATGGTTCCACAAAATAATAGAAAGTTAATAAGATCGCATTCTAATATACTATAAATGATGTTGTGACAGAAAATGTATAAGAAAGGAACAGGAACGAAAATACAAGGGGTATTTAAGAAAATGTGAGAGGAATTGAATGTATAAGAGATAGAAGAATTATAATTTGAACTTTATAAGTAAAATTACTGAGTTTCGTGGATAACTAGTGTGTGCTCAGAAATGGGATTATTTACTATTATTGCGTGTACTGAAATCTAATACGACTGCGTAAGTGTTGACGCTAACTTGTGTTTTGCGGTAAAAGATTGTGATGTTCCTATATAAGTATAGAAAGCAATGCGATTGTATGAGGAAGTTCCGACCACGTTGTCGAGGTGTTTTATGTTGAAAGATGCGATTAAGGTAATATGTTACTATTGGAGCAACGAATTGTACTACATGAATGTAAGGAACCGTAGAGTCGTCTATTATATGTCCGTCTTAATTTATTAAATTTGTATTAATGGATTTGTCTATACCGAGCAGTTTTTAGCATCATTCTTTGAAACACAATGCTCATTGGAAGTGAAATTTAACCCTCATTTGACAAAATAGTAGAAGGTTTCATTATTCGAATTGACGAAAATACAATTCAACGAGAAGGATCAGAAGGATCAAACTATTATCGAGTAGCTAACGATAATATTGTATATACTTGTATAAAGTAATAATAGGATTTTTACGGTAATGAATGAATGTATAACGATAGCGTGAGAAATGTTTTACGAGGATAATAAGTACACTATGGGTCACAAGTGTGACTAGGTTATTATTTTTAAATATTTCATTTTTAAGGTTGGAAGAAAGATTTTTCTCTGTGTCATAGTCATTAGGACTGATGAATAGTGACAGGAAGCTCACTAATTTTTTATTTTATTTTAAATATAATACATATTTTAATTTACTTTTGTATAATATTTTAACGTGTGAATGTAGGTGTGTTTGGACTGGAAGTGTCCTTATTTTGTTGAATCAACTTGCAGGCACGTGTTCGTTTGCATGTCCGATTATTTATAGAATATATCGAAATTCTATATAATAATCTGATGACGATAGTGCTACTAGTTAGGTACTGGCGCTCTTTGCAACTTAGTAACCGTTCACCCTCGAGATTCCAAGAATCTCTTCCTACCGTATATTGATTGTTGGATGTTTTATTTGTAACTAAGTAGGAGAATTATCGTGGTCTTATAAATATACCTGTATTCAGAGGTTACCAACCCTTCGCCTAGCGAGGTACCGTTGATTTATCTAGCTGGGTATCAACGCCCTTAGTGATCCCTTCCATTCCTAGGATAATAGGACAGGGCTATGTCAACTTCGGGTAGAGTGCAAACTCTAATAACTTTTAAACAGCTAGCGCGATATTTTCCAATGTTCAGCAATAGGTGTCAGTGACAAAAACATTTGTTATCCAAATTCGGAACTACCCGACAGTTGTGTGAAGCAAAATGCTTAGGTTTAATTTGATTTACGCGTTATTGAAATCCAACGTTTACACCTAAGTGTCAGTGACAGCCTTCAACGTCATGCAAGTACTAAACATAATCACAAAATATTTGTGTGCAGTCATTCTGCTACGACATTTAACAGACAGGATAGTCTTACACGACATGTACATTTAAAGCATGTTAGTTCAGCACCTTCCTCGTGTTTAGTTTGCGAATTAGGTTTTTCTGCTCTAAAGCGATATCAATCCCTCATGGTCGAAGTGCATGGTGAACAACAGGAATTAAAAACTGTAAAACCATAAACTAGCACAGAACCTTTTAATGAAAGTCATGAAGTAGGGGGTGACTGTTCAGAAATAAATGCTCAAAAGGGTAAACGTTCTAAAGATTGTAAAATTAGTTATTCAGAAAATGAATGAAGAATGGAGAACCTTCAATAACGCATTATGGTTTATGAAATACTGATATACTGAACCCTTAATATAAATATCATGATATTATTGTTCATATTGTTGCTCATTGTGGAGATGTAAGATGGAATTATTTGAAGGCACTGCTGGAAAATTATGTCGAAATAAGTGTCTACCTGGGGCAAGCAAGGCGCGCCTCACATCCTGCGAGAACAATGAAGGAAGGGTTGTATTGGAACGCAGCCAGAGCAGTAGAAATAACCTGGGCACCGTTAGAACAGAGGTCAAGAACCGTGTTTGGCGCGAAGACCATATGAATCACCTTGAAAATGTCTTTGTAAGCGAGGGGGAAGGTGAAGAAGGCAATGAACTATAGAAAAAACATACTGTCGTCAACGCCTACTGGGAGGAGTCTTGAAATAAAGCGTGAAGTTGTGAATTGCACCCACGAATGAGAGGAGGGCACGTGGGCCTGTTCGCGCTCTTTTGAAAACACGCTGTCATTTGGATTTATGGAGGGAAGTCGATTTTTATTAATCCACTTTTCAAAATCAGGCCCGCACGCTAGAGGAGTACGGTTCGCACAAAGGCGAGTTCAAAGATACTAGTTGTATGTCTGTGCGACATCTGCTTAAAAAGATAGATATTTTATCTAGTCCCACCCCTACTTTCGGGCTGATAATGAATAAATACGGAGTGAAGAATTCACTCGAGGCTCATTTGGAAGGTTCATTTTGATAGCTCAATTTGACTGCTCAATTTTGATAGCTCATTTTGACTGTCCACTTTGAAGGTGCAAGCTACGCACATTTGTCCTGATAAATCTACGTTATTTTTTGAAGATGTTTCCATGTCTGTGGACTTAGCGAATTTTCGAATCAGCTAAGATTTATGGACTTAGACCAGAGGTGCGCACAATTCGGCTCATTGAGAAGTGCTCCCGCTCCGGCAGGAGAAAGAGCCGAGTATGCGATCTCACCGAATAACCTTGTGGCTGCCTGCTCAGCTTGCCGTTACAAGCGGCGTATCACAACAACTTCATACTTGTGCCCCGTTTGTTGTGCATTAGTTGATTAGATTATGGTGCTACGTACATACTCTTAATTACATTCCTTTTATTAAGTTCTATCGCCTCCGTAGCGTAGCGGTCAGCATGGTTAGCTGCCGCTCCGGAGGTCCTGGGTTCGTTTCCCGGCTCTGCCACAAAATTTGAAAAGTGGTATGAGGACTGGAACGGGGTCTACTCAGCCTCGGGTGGTCCAAATGAGTAGAGGGGGTTCAATTCCCACCTCAGCCATCCTCGAAGTGGTTTTCCGTGGTTTCCCACTTCGTCTTCGGGCAAATGCCGGGATGGTACCTCCTATAAGGCAACGGCCGCCTCCTTCCCGCTTCCTTGCCTATCAATCCTAATCTTCCCCTCATTTCCCATCCCTCATGAGGCTCCTGTTCGCTTTGCAGGTGAGGCTGCCTGGGCGAAGTGCTGATCACACCTCCCCAGTTGTATCCACCCCGACCATATATTCCAAGCTCCAGGACACTTCCCGTAGTGGCGGTTGCGGTGAGTTCCCTCGGTGAGTCCGTGTGAATCACCAACCTAGAGAGTAATTCGACAAAATAAAAAAATAAATAAAAATAAAATTATTAGGTTCTGTGTAGCAAACATAAATAATTACTTTGACAGCAGATAAGTACACACGCCTTTGCCCACTGCCGATAATCCAGAAATTACAATAAGCCAACCTAACAACTTGTTTAGAACACAAGAACGATAATTTGCTGTAGGAGTACGGAAATAAATACATGAATAAATATCATTCAACATAAACCAAATATAGGCCTATGTGTTGTTACATATCTGAACTGTCATTCTGCAGATGATGAGGTGTGCGTATCCTTTCGCTGAAGCAGACGGGTTACAATAGGCGCGATCGATCTTGCACTTGCAATTCGAAGAAAGGTCGTGAGATGTGCGTCAGGAGTGGCTCTTCTTGGAGATTTATTTATCTTCATTAGCGAGAACAGTTTCTCACACAGATTTGTTGAACCAAACATTGAAAGACGTTTGGCAGTCATTTTGTGCATGTTTGGGCAATCTATTTGCGAAAACTGTTCATAAAATTGTGCTAAGCTTGTTCGTGCTACATATACAGCGTACAGCCGTACACATAATATAGTCCTACTCAACCCGGTATAATGCTATACCTATGCTTGCGCCTTGACTGCGGATATTGCCATCATAGCCGTTCCAGCACAAACTATAAGCGAGCAGTCAGCTGGTCCCTGCTCCTTGGCTCCGCTCGCGCTCATGCAGTTGGCTCCAGGAGTTGCGCTCTCTCATTGCACACCTATGACTTAGACCCTGAACTTAAACATTGCTGATAGGAGATGTATTCTAATTCATCTCGTGTGTATATTAATTTAAGTGTTTTGCGTGTGAAGATTTATTGAGATAGCACCCTGCTATAAAGTTAGGGCCAGTCGACGTTTTCATTTGCTCATAGGACTTGCAGATGGATGTAGCAACCTACCCGAGCAATCTAGAAGGGATAATAGTGTGAGGAATCAAATTTAAACTGATAAAGATTTCATTCAAGCAGCGTCAACGTTGGAAAACGCGGTACCCACATCTGAAGGAAGGAAGTCTATGCTGAAATCAATAACGATGACGACGGTTGCTTGCTAAGCAGTATGAAGGGGTCATGACGAGATGCATCAGTTCTGTAGGAAGCCATTAGGATGAATACCAAATTATCTATTTCATTATGTAGCCTAGCTTTGGATATCGGGAATCCTTGTATATAGTTTTGTATTTTGTAGTATTTTCTTGTTGTGTGTGTTTTGTTTTACCGGCTACTATTTTAAATTTGGAACTCATCGTGGTTATTCTGTTGTATTTTATGTAAGATGTGTGCGGGACAGTAGGTTAAATTGTACTCGCGTGTACAGTGTGTGTATTTTGGAAAATACAGCACAGGAATGAACTGGATAGTTGGTGACATATGAAGCTTTGGTTAGGTAACTTAACTATAGAATTGGGGGGAAAATATGGAATTTTATTGTGAAGGTTTCGGATTACACAGGCTGTATATTTATGCGATATTGCATATTTTTTAGCAGGAAGCCGTATGCGTCTGTGGTAATTACTTTGAATTTTTGGAGCACGTATTTAAATTATTGTGTTGCTGGAACATATTTCTGTGAGGCATTGTCTGCGATCTGAAGCATTTTTTTAAGAAGGAGAAGTGTTGAACCATGGCAAGGTCTATTATTATACTGCGCGTGGTGTGACAAGGGTCACCTACCTGTCGGCTGCAAGTCTTCGAAATAGGGGTACTCATGGGAGTTGTTACTGATAATTATTCTACAGTCCTACATTGCGGGATGCAATTTTTGGGGACAAATCTGCGATTTATGTGTTTTATTTCAGTTGGTGTTTTTGCTGAATTTCTACGGTTCTTAAAGCTGTGGCTTGAGACATATGACCTGCTTGGTATTGCGACATATTGTCAAGGGCTACTGGAGTCCGTACAGCGAGCTCAGATCACAGAAAAAGATAACTGAGGCAATTGGTGGCCGTGTTCTGTGCTCATATGAGATAACGAGCAGTTTTGAGGCCTGTATAATCGGAAGCAAATTAGATGATTAATTGTGGCAGTTCTTCATATCAAAAATTCAGTTCAGGAATTTGTTGATTTGTATTTTTGTTTTCTTGTTTAGCTACTCTCTCATTAATTTGTTGTTATTATTTTGAAGCATATTTGTGTGCTAGTTGTAACTTTCTTGTGTTCGGGAAACAGGCGGTTTTCCCAGTGTTAGCTGCTGATGACCACGATTGAGGAGTCACGATATGTGTATATAAGACCTATATTTTAGGCAGTTTGATTGTGTGTGCGTTTAGCACTTATGTGTGACTTCACACGGAAGTATTTGTATTATAGTTAAGGGTAGCGTAGTCGGTTAATAATTATTTACTTCTTAGCCATTTAAGTGTGGAACCCGATACTAAGGTCTGGTGAAAATCGTTCATGGATATGCAACCTGCGACTTGGTTCTAGGGAGGCATATCACATGACCAGCGTACTCATCCTAGGCTAAGTTTTGTCATAAACCGTCGCACGCAAAGGCACAAGAATGAGAGAAGTAAGGACTAGGTCCATGTATTTTATTTTATTGGACAGCATTTGCAGCTGTAATATCAATAATTTCAATTCATTATTAACTGTATGTTTTGATTGATTATTTTTGGTGATTAAATAAGGATGTCATTTGGGTTATTTGTGTTGTTATGGTGTCTATTTATCGGAGTGTTAAAGTTGTTTATTTGTTAAAAATTTTGGGTCATCTTTTCTTGTTAGTCATATTCTCCCTATGTTACCTTGTGATTATAGAAGCAAAGTACAAAATTATCCAACCTTACGACATGGACTGAACACCCCCGAATATTAGTCTCTTGTACGCTTCTACAAGGGGACAATACCATCTTCAATTTTTTGCGGTCATTTGCGCAGTATTAATCATAAAAATAAAGCTTGTCATGAAACAATTTCAGCGAATATTGAGCAAATTGGCAATGCGTTAAAAGTCGAATTGCTAGTTACAGACTTCATTGTGAAGAAAAAAGATACGAGCCTTACAGTTGTCGCATATGATTTGTAACATCTGACATGTTATCTTACTCGTATACTACACAGCTTGGACATTCTTAAAATGTTAATTTACACTCCATTTTCATACTGGTACTATGATGATTGTATAGATTGAATTGGAGATAATTATGCTACTGTCACATTTGTGGTGCAGCGATCAAGCTGTCAGTCTCTTACCAAGGTAGACCGTGTTTGATTCCCGGTCAATACATGTGAGATTTTCGAATTGAAACGCCATGTCCTGTGGTTCGCATTCCACGTAAAAGGGAGGTACCGTGGATCATGATCGTGAGATTAACGGACACGCAAAACTACAAGCTTTCTTCCTTTTACATTAATAATTCATAATAACAAAATGACACACAACGTCGACATTACTCTCAAATACTGTGAGCACATTCCTCAGTAACTAGAACATTCATTATTCTCAGGGCTCTCATACAGTTCGTCGTAAACAATCAAAACATGGCTTCCTACAATCATGAAATGACCTAGGCTCACATATGATGTAAATACAGCTTTTATTCCACTCATATAACAACATTCTCTTATGCATTTAATATTTGATTACTCAACCAAAGCTTGACAATAATGCCGCTTACTTAAATGTCATTTGTTGTCTTTGTCCTACCCCATGTGATATTCAACCTTGAACGTGAAGCTTCATAAACTGCTCAATGACAAATGAAATTCGGTGAAACATTTGCCACTGTGCTCGTCAAACCAGTGCCTGCTAAATGCACTGCCTACTGTATTGCCATAACATTCTCGCGCTACAGAGCACACACTGCCTTGTTTCCAATACACACATTTTCAATTGTACATCCAGCTGGCAGTGCGTCTTCACTTCCATCCGATCCACTTCCTTTCGATCCACTTCCGCCCGATTCACTTCCGTTCCATTTTTCTGGCAGTGCGTCTTCACTTCCGTCCGATCCACTTCCGTTCGATCCACTTACGCCCAATTCACTTCCGTCCCCAATTTTCAAAATCACTCCCACAAAACTATCCAGCAACCGAGCGGCAAGATGTTACACATCAAAAAAACTCAAAGCATTGAAACATTAAAAAACATATTCAACCTTGTGTGTTTGGCTTGGTAGATAATGTTTTAGCGGAGAAAAAAACATTTAAAATTAATTCTTAACGCTTTGGGCTGTATGTAAAAACTGGGAGGGAAGGTGAAATTACTGACATCAAATCCTTTAAGGAGATACGGAATCGCCTATCTCACCAATGATAAATTTCTTGAATTCATTTTCCTTATCCTCAGAATCCAATAAAGATATGATAATGAAATTCATGTCACGTTTTAATCAAATTGTACTAGACATATTAATTTAGTGTTTTTATATTGGACTTCAGGGGAGTCAGAAATTATTTTACAAACTATCAGACAATATAATTATTTTTTCTTAAAGAAACAGCCAAAACTCAAAAAGTTTTACTTTAAACAGGGAAACGTCTCGAGTAAACTATTAATCACAATGAGGTAAATTTATTGTGTAAATTTAACAGCTTTGAGATGAATAGTCGCCTAGAAAAAGGAACATACATTTAAAATAAAATGGACTGAGAAAACTGAAGTTAAACCTTTCCACAGATGATGATTATCTCATTGTTAGCGCAAGTGTAAACTAAAATAATGGCAATTTTTATGGTTAAACTATAATGTATTGCACATCATTTTAGAAGACATGCTTCAGAGATTCATAAAATATAAAAAAATGATTTTGACAATTTTAGCCGTTCTGTATCCCCTTAATACAGAAAAACATAATTGTTAGCGAATCAACTAATATCAGTGATATGTATCAAGATATTTCAAGTGTAAAGAGTGAACATTTCCAGGAAAGGGACTCAGGCTGGGCGTTAGTTGAAGTACATTATTTAGAAACCAACATGAATAATATAACCCCCTTCGAGCATCATCATACATTGATTTACCTGTATGGATCGAACAAAAGAGAGCTGTTGTCAACGTTTTAAATAATGATCAAGCATGTTTTGCGTGGGCTGTAACCTCAGCTCTCCATCCAGCACTGAGGGACACAATGGGAACATCATCTTATCCTCACTGTTCCTCAGTGTTAGATTTAAAAGAAATAGAACTTCCAACGGAGATAAAAGGCATTAAACGTTTTGAAGAGCTGAACAATGTAAGTATTAATGTGTATGGAATTGAAAACAAGAGTATAGTAGGTCCTTTACATTATGCTCAGGAAAAAGAGGATGCTCATGTTAATTTACTATACATAACCGAAGGTGAAAATGCCCACTATTTTTGGATATAACATTTAAGTAGACTTGTTGGTAGTCAGCTATCAAAATGCTATGAAAAAAGTGGTTGTTTGAAGGCTGTTTTCCATTAGAAAAAATGATGAACTAACTCTACATCAGAAATGGGGTTGTAATCATGTTTGTACGGTCTTAACTACTCCTGGAAATAACATTCTGACATTTAAGGAATTTCAAAAGCAGCTTCGAGTAGCATTAGTTATATATGCTGACTTTGAAGCTTTGCTAAAACATGTATTAAGATGTTCATTGAATCCAGCCAAACATTTTACCAACAATAATCACATTCATGAACCTTTTATCTTTGCGTATTATACTAAATGTAGTTATGGTCACTCTTAAAATAAGTTCGAGCTCTACAGAGGACCTGATGCACCTAAAGTTTTTATGGAAAGACTTCGAAAAGATGCATCCGTATATTCTCTATTTAAAATAGTATTATTCCAATGGAGCCACTAACATCTTCTCAGCAAATGCATTTTTAAACTGAAACTAATTGTTTTATATGTGGTGAAAGTTTATATACAGACAAGGTTCGCGATCTTCACCATTTAACAGGAAAATATCATGGTGCTGCTCTCCAAGAATGTAATTTAAATTATAGAGTAAGTATATTCATTCCAGTCACTTTACATAACAGTAGGAAATACGATAAGCACTTTATCGTAAAATAATTTGGAGCTTTAGATGAGAAAATTGATGCGATTTCCAATAATAATGAACAATACATATCGTTTAATAAATATATCAAAACTGACATTGAAAAAACTATCAAATTGCGATATTTAGATTCATTCCGCTTTATGCCGAGTAGTCTTGATAAACCTGGTAGTAATTTAAAATCAGATCAGTTTTTTGAAATTCAACGCGTTTTTTCAAAAGAAGGTGATTTTAATTTGATTCATCAAAAGTGTATATTCCCTTATGAATATACTAATTGTCTAGATCGTCTTGTGGAGTGTTTTGTGCCACCAAAAGATGCATTTTACAGTTCTTTAAACACAAGTCATATCAGTGATCAGGAATATTTACATGCACAACGTGTATGGACAGAGTTTGACATTCAAACTTTACGTGAATTTTCAGAATTATATATTTGAAGACAGAAGTGTTATTATTAGCAGATATTTTTTGAAAATTTTCAGAATGTTTGTATGAAAACTTACGACCTTGATCCATGCCAGTATTTTACTGCCCTTGGGTTAAGTTTTAGTTCAATGTTAAAACAGACAAAAGTAAATTTAGAATTGATAAATTTTATAAAATCATCAATTCGATGTGGATTAAGCCAATGTAGTGGGCGATAATCTAAAGCAAATAATAAATACATGCCTATCTACAACCCTTGTGAAGAGTCAGATATAACAAGTTCTCGGCCATGGCGAACCACATGGCCGAGATAAAACATAATTTCAGTTCGATAGATATGGATTTGGAAATTGTACACATTGTAAATAAAAGTAAAAAACTTAACGTGTTAGAAAGCATATAAATTTACAATGCCCAAGAAACTGACCCTATAAATAACTTGAACGATTTAACTTTCAAAGACAACGTTTTATTTTACACGATCTCGAAATTAAGGCGATGAGACCGATATAAACAGAAAGCCGCCCTCCTTCCACCATAACGTAAGTTTCTGACGTATGTCTTGCCTCCCCTTCCCACGACCCTTGCCCTCACACTTGCAGTACCAAGGCCGGTCAGTCAGCTAGTTATCATAGGTAGACATGCAACGACGGACACAAACACATTCGTTGTATTTCTTTCAATGTGTGATGTGACAGTTCTGGTCTCCAAACTGCGGTATGTAAAAATTTGGTCATTTATACGTGGTTTTTGTTTTGGTTTATTCTTCATATTTTTAAATATCTTTCCGCTTTACAGGGTGATGTACACAATTTGTAAAAATTATTAAACAAGCAACTTCAGTATTTCCGTCTCTACCGGGATAACTAACACACGATTCTTATACAAGACGTCTGTACAATGAGGTATGTTATTGCCCAATCAGAGTTATCAGTTCAGGTTTTCCAAGTAAGAAATGTAGATTGTCAGGAGCATTTTGTTGTTACATGTGCCTTATTTGGAAATGATTTCAAGGACGATGAGTCCACGACTTGAATTTTATATAGTTTTTAAATTATTTAAGCATTTTATGTCCAATGTTTTAATTGCTATGACGATGTGAAAATCTTATAAAAAATTAACACATTTTATTGAGAGGTAACACTGATCAAACCTAGACTGTTTTATGAGAATTTCATTAGTGCTATTGACTGAAAAAGGCTAAAATGAGCCGAAACATGTATCATAGTTTACAAGGACATCGTGTGATAAATATTTGTATTGTAAAGTGGATATGTTTATAATATATCCCATTCTAGTAAAAACTAATAATAATCACTGACTAGTCACTATTGAGGTTAGGGTATGACAGGAGACATTAGAAATAATAATAACAGCAACCTATTTTATTATTACATCATTTTATTGGCATACAGATCATTACAAGTTTTACATTATTTTGTCATTCTGGGATAGGGACGGTGCCAACTCATACAACAATAAAGTCTTTTGTGCTTGTAGCGTCCATGACACCGATGATGTCCCAATGTCTCTAAACTGGGTGTTTTTGACTGTGACCTGCTCACCGAAGCACCGTTGACACCATAATGTCCACACGTATCATAACGTTTTTCATCACTTAGAGGTACTAGTGAGGGGTAACTTGTATGACAAGGTATATTACCCACATCCATTTTACAGAGGTAGGGGCCGGCTGGTGACCAGCGCTGATGTTCTTGCATAGGTTCATCACTTTCTTTCCATTGGTCTATGGTGATGAAACAAAACACACATTTCACTTCATCTCTTGTTTTTAATAATAGAAACCAGCCGCTGCCAAGGCTTTAGGGTTCATAAAAATCGCAGGCCACGTCACAAAGGTCTTGAAACGTTGTTCCTCAGATTTTAAATTCATGGGTGTGACACCTATTGAGGCTTTAAAGCAATGCATGACTGAGCTGCTGGACGTTTATTGGCCTGTTATTTATACACTAGTCACTTGGTTGGACAGTGGATAATAGTTGACTTGTTTGAAATGAATAATGTGACGATAATCTGTGGTGTTTGGTGGACATTATCATGAGTTTCACAATCTATTCGGATGTCAATATTGGATTGTTCGACAGACTCTTTTGAGTAGGATCAGTCAAATACAATCAGTGGTGCCCATGTCATAAACTCTTGGGGTGACAACATGAGATATTTTTTTTATTATACGACCATCTAAACTTAGAAAACAAGTCATAGAGGGCGCCAAACTATGTTTTTGAAAAATCCAAATCCAGTCCTTCATAGGAAAAAAATGCTCTGTTGAGGAAAAGACGACTATTTCTCAATTGTAGGTGATCAAATTGAGTGACATCTTTGGTTTGTTGATACTTGCGATTGGTTTGAAAACCCACTATAATGTAGAGGGGTCTCTCTGTATTGAGTCCGTATTCGCTCATGCTGGAGATGGTTTCTAAGAGAGCTATGTATTTTCATATCTGAGAAACATACAACGCGCCCAGGAAGCATGCTCTAGCTTCAGACGTACTTTTGACTTATCTCAGATGCTCCAAATATTTTTCTGCAAGATTAAAAATTGTATCCTTAATGTGGAAATTTGAAAGAATCATCTACAGTCATTCTGTATAATTAGCCACGGTGTGTTGGCCTAATATTTATTTAATTGTCTTTTGATAATGGTATAACATCGCAGAGATGCGAATAGGAAGTGAGTAGTCGCTACACGACTCAGGAAGCATCGACGACGGAACAGTAGATTCCATGCAGAGGTATACCCTTTGGTGCGTTTGACACGTACGCACGTATTCATCAATTGGTCTGTGAGACCAGTGTATCAGTAGGACCGAGCTGTCCATTTTCACAAATATCCGAGTGCATCAAGTATCATTTTAGCACTAAGTGTGCTGGTGATTATTGTAAGTTGCAAGTTGCAACCTTAAGTACTATATTTTCAGCGAAAATTGTGAAAATTGCGAAACGCAACATTTTCATAGCAAACACATGGTCGATTTTTCCTGCCACATGGCAGAAGTGCATTTTCAATAAATGTCCCAAGTGTGGAAATCATCTTTGTTGTACTGTGAATTATAGAGCTAAAATTACAATATTACGACGCACATCCGAGCCGTGCAAAGGCCGAGATTTTTAGTGTCCAGATTGAAATGATAGTCCACGACTACAATTCTCCAGATAATAGAATCTGTGTTGTAAGATACTACACGTATCTTAAACTCAGTGAGCAGACACATTGTCATTTTTGTACCAGTCTGCAAAAGTGTAGAATCAGTTTTGATCTGTGAAGCCACGATAAATTCTGTGCTGGAACATCTTATTTCCACCATATACAAGATGCTATTACCGCACCACGTGCTGAGAATCTTCGTCATTTGGACCAAGCTGTTCAACATGGCCTAAGCTATTCGAGGAAGGGTGCATTGACCACCTGACAGCATTGCAGAATGGAAGAACATTAGAGAAAGGTCTTTGCTCTTGGCCACACGCAGAACGGAGAATTTTTCCCAAGTTCCAAGGAAAGGAAGTAACCCTCATTAATTTCCTTATGGACGAGGTGATCACCTTACGCCGTGAGTCATGCATTTAATTCTCCTGTTCAGGTTATAGATCATGGTCGAGTAATTCTAGCAACCGTACTTGATAACAGTCATGTTGGTAGGTTTTCTTTCGCGTAGACACCATCCTTGGTGATTTTCAGTTTTCGTGAGCTTCCTCACTGCTGTTTTCAAAAGCTCATAGTTAGCCACCCTTGGTGTGTTCGCACGCTGGCGAAATATTGTAAAATGTGAATTACTAATTCATGGAAACCCAGATTATGACTTAATCGCTGAGCAGTAATTTTTATGTAACAGCTGATGTTGAATTGTATGTACTATTTTTGAGCTCACTTTTTGTACAATTTTAGTACGCCACTGTCCGGGCGTATCGTTTATATGGGGAGGATCACTCATCTCACTTTGATTATTGTAAATGCTTTTTGAGTGGTATTGTAAGCACCGAGATTCGAGCTGAATCTCATATCATTGTAATAACTGTAGCCAGGATTCGCACACTTTAATCCCGATTACATGATGATCGTATCATTTATAATTAACGCCAGAAGGTTAATGTGTTTAGTCCATTTGTAATCTTTTACTGTGCTTGTATGCACGCAATTGTACCAATGTCTAATCCGCAGTGGCGTGGAATATCTTTTTAAGACTTTCATAGGACAGGAATTTCTTTCGTTTTATTCTCCTTGCTTTAACCAAGCATTTATATCATTGTTAATTATTTCTGAAGGTCTACAAATTCGTATTATGTACTAGTAAAGAGCAACAATACTCAAATGTATACTAGGGTCACCGGTGAACCCTACATGTATTGTGAAACAGTTGAAGACATTGCTAAAAGGCGATGGACTCACATGCAGTGAGGAATGATAGGAACTGTGCCAGAACAGATGACAGATGTTCTGAACGCCATGAATTCCGTTGCAAATATTACCCAGGATGCCAACGTTGATTTCCAATGGGACTTCGACTCAATGACACACACTTCTTACACGTATATTGTAAGGTATTTTCCAATCAAGCCTAGCTTGTGAAGGTCAAGTAACAACCATTATCAATTGATTTGATACAGGGTGATTACCAAGTTATGAATCCATATTACATTTTTCGCACCTGTTGTAAGCGAATGATAGTTGATTATTTCTATGATATGATAAGATGAGTTTTCATTAGATGAACCAGACATTTTAAATAGGCTGTCTTCTCACATTATGTGAATGTTTTTCTCCGTGTGTTGACACGTGAAGTATTATTATATTTGCGATGGCTGGCAGATCTATGTTTTGGACTAGATTGACCAAGGATGTTTCTAGTGTGCTACAGTGCCATTTATATTACTGATTGTATGTTAACAGAGTCTTTTATAGCCCGTATTATTGTGCTTGCCGGCAAATAATAGCTTCGAGCTAGTCTGACCGAGGTCTTTCGCTTGTGTAGTTTCAGAAGCCACAAAGATTGCTTTAGAATGTTAGTCACAATGCTTGTCACCTGTTTATGTGATGTGTTAATTGAGCCATTTAGTTAGCTTAAGATGTTGTGGTGACTTATCGGGTCACACGCCTCGTAAGCATCTATTATAGACTTATAATTACTTTGTAAGTGACGTTACAAGTCACCTGTTTACTTTGTTGTGAGTACCGTTCAGGTAACTCATTAGTTAGTTAGAAGCCTTGTGTCATATGGTCAATCGTCATAAATAATGAACTCATAATCCGACGATTGTAATAAGCACACTCTAAATCATGAAAATTCATTTATATAAATCTGCGATGTAAAAATCCACGTTAAATAATAACCGTTTGTTAAATCTTGATTTTCTTAATCACAGCTGACCGACGCATAGCGCCTGTGAGGTCCTGTAGGAATTGTTAGGAGGTCAGTTTAGTTTTCGACTGACAGAGATCACCGCCTAACCAGAAAATTGTAATTCGGGGGCCGCAGTGATCTCAAGGTGAGACACTGTTTTGAAAGTGCATTAAGTTGTTCTTTCGTGCACTTTAGATGACGAATGCTGACAAACAGTTATCATTCTGTTGTAGGCAGGATAATAATAATGTTTTGTGTTGTAGTCTTTATTATGTGTGTAATCCCATTGTACCCTACTGTAACTTCTAATAGTTTTATTGTACAGCTATTGTTAATTTACTGATTGTAAATAGATGACTGTTATCCTAGTTTGTTTCGGACGCTTATCGCCGTAGGTTAGAATCAGCCAGGATTAGCTAGAATAGGGACCGTTAACTGTAAAAACGGGAGTGGTACCAGTATAATTAGCTTGTTGTCATGATTTGACATTCTTTTCAGATGATGTTTACTTTTTAGAATCATCATTCTTTTTGCTTG
Organism: Meconema thalassinum; assembly: GCA_946902985.2. Lineage (NCBI taxonomy): Eukaryota > Metazoa > Arthropoda > Insecta > Orthoptera > Tettigoniidae > Meconema > Meconema thalassinum. The sequence continues at coordinate 759,487,877 of OX336389.2, forward strand.
TATCTTCAACCAGGGATGTTTTTCGTACCACGTCCCAAGCTTGCTGTGCTTTTTCTCATGTAATTAGGACCTGTCGAGAGGGTTAAAACATTTAGTTAGGGGATGTTTAAATTTTTTTTATTAGCTAGCGGAATAGCCGATTTCAAACCCTCCGATGGTATGATAGGGGTTTGAATTTTTAAATAAATAATTGCACGAATTTTACTTAAGGCTGGATGTTTTCATTTCTTAGTTTGTGTTTTGGGGGTGCATTTCTTCGAGGGTCTTTGACATTGCTTATGATCGGGACGAGACCCTTTGGTATTTCGAGTCTCGTGCCAGCTAGCCTCACAAGACGTGCATTCCGATCCTCTTCGGCAGTGTGTTTGAAGGATGGGGTTATCTGGGAGGCCACGCACGGTTGGTGGTGACCAGATAACCTCCTCTAACGGGCACAGTATAGCGTGCTGTTTTTACAGAACAACTGTGTGTGTTGGTGGTTGGCAATAGGGGTACTCATGGAGTGCCCAGCTTCTAAATTCCATGGGTAAAGGCATATCTATCCCCACAATCTTAAGAATCTCCAGTTTTTTGCTATCGGAAAGGGTCACGTGGGGTACTTTCCATAGAATCCATTGTAGTTGAATTTTTGAACCTATGGGTTTGTGTGCATTATTATCGCTCCTGTCTCTGACCAGATAAAGCACATGCCTTGCGTTTACCACAATACGCTGGTGACATTCGGCAAAGCCTAAAATGAGTTCAAGAGGAACAAATCCAGTAAAGGTGCCATAGATGTGAACCATACAGTCATTGGTCGAGTGAGGGGCCAACCTGTCATGCAAATTGTTTTACCTTCTTCCTCAGAATAAGAGGGGTATAGTTTCATGACACATGAAATACCCACATTTCGATTGATATCCACCACAATATCGTTAATCACACAGCGCACCTCAGAAAACAGAAAGGCAAAAGCATAATTGTCTAACTTGGATGTTGTAGGTGTAGAACCATCGGCTTTTGTGAGCAGACTTTCAATCTGAAGGACACATTCATCCGGTAGGGTGTAAATATCATGGTTGTTAATAACAAATTGTATTTCATCATTGTTATTTAGTCCTGGTGTTTGAGCTTGATAGGAATGGGGATCAATTCATACCACTCCTTCTTGCTCCTTGATGCGGTTCACCACCTCCAGGATAGAATTCATCATGTAGGTTTACGTGGTAACCCAGATACTGTGAAATCTGCTTGTCCTTAGGTGGTAACGTGTATTCACGTGGCAAACAACTAACACCATTCCTAGACGAAGTTGTTGCTTTATACACCAACTTTATAGTGGATTTAAAACCAACTTGTAAGTCGCTGGTGTGGTAGAATCTAGTTGAATGATTTGTTGGTTTCTATTGATGAGTCTTAAAGTTATATTATTAATATGATCAACAGCCACAGAGTGAAAAAGCACCACTGGAGGGTTTTCACGAATAAAATATCCATTGGGCGATGTCACAATAAAATCATAGAGCGAATGTGAAGGATCTTGATTGGTGTACATATTGCTAATAATATTACACGTCACCGACAAGTGATGGTCCTCAATCGATTTCACTTCATGGTCTTATTTTTTATTTTGGTTGGGCTCCAACACTCGTGGGTTAAATCCTAGTAAAGAACAAATGAAATCGGGTTGTGTTTTCAAAGTCAATCTTAAACGTGGATAAAATAATGCAGCGATGAGTGTTGGTATTTCCTGTAAGTTCATACTTGCGTGTTTTATCATGAAATGACTTTAAACCATATTGGTTGACCAGCACCATATAATGTGTTCAAAAATATCATCTATCGTATATCCACCAGGGTCCAGGGTTAGCACAGAATCATCATAGTAAAAGTCCGGCTCTGTGGCTAGGCTGTGGCCCAAAGTGCCCTGGGTTTGATGCCCGGCTGAGCCATCAGGGATTTTAATCTCCTGGGGTTAATTCCCGTGGCTCGGGGACTGGGTGTATGCGTCGTCTTCATCGTCACTTCATCCTCATTCCGTCGAGCAGGTCGCCCACGGGCGTCACTAGAAAGACCTGTACCCGGTCTCTCCGGAGGCCACACGATCATTAATATTATATGATAGTAAAACTTGTTGTTCACAATTTTACGTATGTTGTATATTGTATTGTACATTCAGGAGAGACAAGTCCCGTACCATAATTTCTTTCACTCAATTCAATAGGAGGGTAAAAGGCTAGGATGACTTCATGTCCACGCCCATGCAGTGTAAATGTCTTACTTTCTGCCGACATAATGTTGACGTTTTTGCCTAGGCTGTGTCTTATATACAAAAAATTAAACACAAACGCCCGCACTCTTGGCTGTTAAACTTTTGCTGACGATTCATATTATAATATATTTTTATCTTGTTTCCAAATATGTAACTAGTTCCATGGGCGGGGGTAAATTCCTAAAACTCTCAAGGTATCATACTGTTGACGCCTCATTCACATAGGCTACATAATGGGTGCTGAACCTCGGTGATTACCTAGATTTAGGACAGCACATTCCTGTTTCCGTGGTCTTCGGGGTAATTGGTTCTACATAAACACGCTTCAAAAATGGAAAAGCTTTAGTTGTTTGGCATAGCTTTTGACTTCTTCATGGGTCAGAGCATGTCTTCTATGGCTGTGGTTAATTTTTAAAATTTTTATTTGGAGATAGATAAATCGCATGTCCTTGTTTATAAAAGGATGGCATTAAATTATTGGCGTTTCTAGCCCGCATAGGAATGGCGTCCATCGTTTCATTGTGTCGCTGACTTTCTTTCAATTGTTGCTTGCCCTGCTCTACAGATTTTACCGTTTTAGCCACCGCACTCGCACCACCCAAAAGTGTACCCAGGGCAGCCAGACCAGCAAAGCGGGTAAAAATCCCGCTCGTTTGGGGACAGGAATCACTCCTTTTTTGTTTCGAAACCTGTTGTTTACATTTTGGAATAACACGTCTTTGTGCTGCTCGCAGGGATTTCTTAAGCGTCACCACATTATTATTATTTTTTCATTCGCAAGGGCTTGTAAACCAATGCCTTAACCCCATTCGTTAGCGATGGCAGGGTCTTTTCTGTCGTTTTCACCACATATCTTTGTTTCACCATGATGATGATAAACAACCTTTCACAAGAAAGTTTAAGTGACAACTAACATGTGGTCAATATTTCATGGCTGTATATTCAAGTTTCACATAAAGCGGGAAATCGATTATTTTGTGTTTTTTGCATGTTTTTCATCACATGTAAGATTAAGATGAAATGATAATTCGTCGCCTGCTTTCACTGTTTGATGGTTGTGTTCCAACAGCCTATGACTGTTTATCTGTGTAAATGTTTCTCATCAGGCATATATTGTAAAATATAAATGGTTCTATCATAGTTTAATCGATGAAGTGTCGCACCTGAAGAAAGCATATACATAAGGTCATCCACAGGTATTTGATTGGTAACGTACACTAAAAATATGGATGGCACAAATTTATAAAGTCTTTTCATTTGGTAGGTGAGGTAGCGTTTGGTGCTAAAATCATCATCTTCTTATGTGTCTTCCACGTGAATAATACGGCTATGATAAGCCGTATAGCAATCCACAGTAAGCTGGGGCACTTTGTCATATAACGCTCACACCTTTTTATCCACATATTTTTATGTTGGCATCCGTAGATACTTGAGGATGCTTGACATAGGTTAACCGCTTTCCCCCAAAGTCATAATTTCCCTGTATAGTGCGTGCCACAACAGACGTTTCCACATTGTGTTTATTGGCAGGGTCTGTCTCTTGCTAGGATCATGTAAGGGAATAGTCTTGTTCTTGAGCATTAACGCACGTCCAAAGACATCCATCGTCAACCTGTAGTACAGGTGTACTGTTTCTATCTCAAGGCTTAGCTCCATGTATACAGACAGCCTGCTAGCCTCTTTGACCCTTATTTGATATGAAGGTTAATAAGCAGCAAGAGTCATTCCCCGTGGGGGACATGTTTTCCCATGTCTATCCTACGGCACATGAAGAACGCCACGGATCACTGTTTCCGTCTTCCATTCGCTGCATCATCGTGTGACCTTCAGGATGTGGAAAGACCAATCTTTTGCTCACGCTCATCACAGCGCCAAATTGTCTGCGTTTTGAAAATATTTATATTTTTGCAAATTCCTCTACCAGCCCCTCTACATGTTTCTGGATCAAGTCATGTCTGAATTACAGGCCGAGAATATGGGTTATTTTTCGTTTTCCATGCCAGAAAATGTTATTGCCCCAGATGCGGTGAAGCCTGATTCACTCATGATCCTTGATGATGTATCCACTGAAAGACAACCCGTCATTCAAAGCTCTTTCAGCATGGGTCGTAACAAACATATCGATTGCTTTTATCTTGGACAAACGTATTCTAAAATGTCTAAACAACTTATTCGTGACAATGTCACAGTTTTATTTCGCCAGGATGAGCGCAATAGTCGCTAAAATTATAATGAATATATCAATCCGGATATGACGTTTCGAACGTTTACTGAATTGTGTGCCAAGTGCCGGAACACCCAACGCCATGCTTGTTTGGTCATTGACAAACAAAGTGAACTTAACGAGGGACGTTATCGCTTAAGGTTTGATCATTTTATTACTATTTAAGGGACTGTATCATTCCCTCTTAAGTAATTTGTTGAGACACCATGGCGTTAGCAGAGAGTCAATTCAAAAAGCATATTATTACAGAAAAGAATACTATTCGCCAAACGTTTTGTCAATTGAATCGATAACGTGCGATAATGCATTGTTTATTAAACAACATATAGCGCCTCCTCTAAAAGCCATGTTTAAACCGTCTTTCAAGCCATCTGAAACGCTACCCACTGTTTCACAAGCCACGCAGACTCTACAAGAGGTCCCTATGGAAGAGGAAGAAGAGGAATTGAATACTTCTAGCGATGTTGAGGATGAGGATGATCAAGTGTTTACTCTCAAGAAAAATCCTCACTTCTTACACAGTTTTTAAGAACAAAATCTGTCACTGTTGAAGCACCCTCTACTTCCAAGCAGCCCACATTGTCTGATCGTTTGTCCACGCCTCAACATAATGATGAATTAAAACACGTTTAAAAAATATTTTGGATAAAAGCTGGAAACCTATCGGGCAAAGCTCTTTACAAAAAAAAAAAAAAAAAAAAAAAAAAAAAAAACACGATACTACCTATGGTGTTAGATATGATAATAATAATAATAATAATGTTATTGGTTTTACGTCCCTTTTAACTACACTGGCTTTTAGAGACGCCGGGGTGCCGGAATTTTGCCCCGAAGGGGATCTTTAACGTGCCAGTAAATCTACTGACACGGCTCCCTCGCATTTGCGCACCCTCAAATGCCAGCTGACTGCGCCAGGTTTCGAACCTGCAACCTTGGGTTCAGCAAGCGAGAACGTTACCCCTGAGCCACGCAGCCAGATGTTAGATATGAAGATGATGGTTTTAAAATTGGTGATTCATCTATTAAATTTACTCGCACTAGTGTCATTATTAAAAACATAAACTATAAATTTACGCCATGTCTGTTAAAGCTGTTTTTTACAGAATACCATCTTCTCATGATTATACAGTAGAGGACCGTAACAAATATAAATCCATTTTAATGGCCACCCATCGTTATAGGCGAGAATATAAACGATCTGAACCAGTCAATATCAGTAAGAGTATCTAGTGTAAAAACCATCATTTAAAATCTGTTTCCAGCCGCTGAAAGTGTTCGTCGTACAGCATCAGCTTCGGGAGTGTCATTTACACCATTAAAACCCCTGTAGATGTTACCTACTTAGATAATCCCAGTAAGCTCGTCCAGCGGCTACAGTTCTTGCATGCTTCACGTCAAGCTGGCCACACCGGTCAATATTGGGAAATTCCAGAAATTGAACAAGAACTTCGAAATTCCAAAATTATTGTTTAAACCCTCACCCATCAAAGTGGAAATTGTTCGCGAGTTGCGTCGCCCAGCTAGGCGTAACTATCAGCGACTGCAGGTTATTTCACGGGGTGTGGATGAACTTTGGGAACTGATTTGGTGGAGATGATTCCCTATGCTAGCGTTAACGGTGGTGTACGCTATATGCTGACTGTCATTGATGTGTATTCCAAAATGGCCTTTTTTCAACCTGTGAGTCACAAGTCTGGCCCTCTAGTCACCAAGGCCTTTAAACATATAATTCAACAATCCAAACGTCAACCCCAGTTGTTGCAAACCAACCAGGACAACGAATTTTTCAACAAAGATTTCTCCAGTTTTCTCAAATCTTTGAATATTTACCATTAGACTACATACATAAATCTAAAAGCCAGTGTGGTTGAAAGGTTTAATCGCACGCTACAAACCAATATGTGGAAAGAGTTTACAACTCCGGGCTCTTACCGCTGGCTAGACTTATTACCTGTGCTAGTGTCACGTTTCAATGATACTAAATACAGAACCATTGGGGCAAAACCCCGACTGGTCACAAAAAAATATTCCCCGGCTGTTTAACCCCATCAAAACAGCTGACCCTAAATGTCACCTCCTCAAAATTGGAGACCATGTTCGTGTGAGCAAATTCAAGTCAGTTTTCGACAAGGGCTACACACCAAATTGAGGGACAGAACTATTTCGTATTCGTCAAGGACCTTAACCATCAAACCATAAAAGGCAGGGTTTATCTCCAAGAACAGCGTTTCCAAAACACAACCTTGTGGAAAAAGTGTTAAAACAAAAAGGAAACCAAATGTATGTAAAATGGCTGGGTATACACAGCCTTCAATTCTTGGATTAATAAATCAGATTTTGTGTAAACCTGTGTGTCTGTTATTTATTCACTCATGCTTTCTAAACCTATACTCCCTCTGTACAGTAGTCAAGTATGAAAACAAGTTCCAATGGTCAAAGATGTGTCAGTGACCATACGTGTAGCCTAAAATATTTTTTTCTCTACCTAGCTATGTTTCATCACTAAGAATAAGCATCTAATATTACGGCTTTGCAATATATTAAGAAGAAAAGTCCATGATCTTGTTGTTTTAGGTCTTTTGAAAAAAAAAATCAAAAAGCCATAAAAAGAGGTCGTCAAGTTTTAGAACACCTCATGTGTCCAAATCCCATTATTAGTTTATAAAATCTCAGATCAGTAACCTTACTATTTTGGGATATTGGAATAAATTCATGCACCATAGAAAAAAGGGCGTCACCCCGAGTCGAACAACATATCGCATAGCCATATCGAATTATTGGTTGGTGAGATATCAACATCTCACATGGCTAAAGGGTCAGAAGGCGAACGTCCAGTTGCGACTCCTGCATTGCATAACGTCATACACTGCAAGAGTTGGCTTGTTCTGAAACATTCATCGCAAGCCCATAAGAACAGCATAGGGTAGTTGCATGTGCCCCATATACTTGGGTGTGTGCATTAGTCCCGGCGCTAAAACACATCCATCCACCAAGTTTTGCACTTAGGCCCCTTAGCATGTCCTCAAGTTGCATGTGCCCCCTGTACTAGGGTGTGTGCATTAGCCCCAGCTGTAGAACACATCCATCCACCAAGTTTTGCACTTAGGCCCCTTGGAATGTCCTCCATCCACCAAGTTTTTCATTTAGTCCCTTGGCATGTCCTCAATGAAGTTTGGTTAGGTCCACTAGACTAGATTAGCTTGACTAGGATAGGCTAGGTTTAGTCATGCTCACCATCTTTATTTGAAAAGCACGCCATCCATGTACGTGATTGCGCGCTGCCACCATCTTGGGTGGTAGAGCGGTGGCGGTGGCATTAGAACTCTTAAAAAAACACTACTCGCTTCGATGCCACTTCTCAGCTTCATATTTTCATCATAAGACAAACCGACACACACAAAAACTTACCTATACCCCCAAAAATAACTTGCACTGAAATATTCACTCTTTCCTTCAAGAAACTCAATCAGTTTTCGCCCCCAAGTTAGTGGCGTCAAATGTAACGTTTTATGGTGAGTGAGACCCACGATGTGCGATCAAATGTAACATTTTTGCTCCTCTTTGGCGACCAAATCTAACGTTTGTGGCAGTTGCTGCACGTAGTGGGGACAAAAGTTTCCCGGATCCGAGTGAGGAAGAACCACAAAAAGTCCCACTCGCAGAGAAAGAACTCGTTACAGCCGATAGGAAGAAACTTCTCACCACTTAGCTGCGTATGAATAAGGTTAATAACATGCTCGTTAGGGCGCCAGGTCATCTGATGATCTTGATGGACCAAATAATTAAATAAACTTGAAGTAGTGCACTCGAGATCTCCCTTTCTCGACTCGTGGCGAAGCTCAGTTACCAACCATTTTCTTTCGTGATAAAAAATAGGGATTCCTTATGATTAAAACTATCCACTAGAAAATAAAGACCTAGCATTAGATAGAATCAAAACGAATTATTTTAAAAGTCAAAAATGCAGCAAAAAAGTTACGTTGAATAATAATTATAATTAGATAAAGCTTGAAGTTAATTTACGTTGGCGAAAAATACAAAATTGAAATAAATAAATAAATATGTTTATGTTAAGAAAAGAGCTTGAAGTTAATTTTCCATTAAATAAAATACGGAGACTTGATTGGATTTGGTATATGATCTCTCCTGTGTTGTCTTGCAGATCGCCGTAGGTTCTTCCATCAGATAAGTGCTAGAAATACCGCTTGGCCCTCGTTCCTTTGTCGCGTAGATCGTTATCTTAAACGTGGCAAGGAGTTAATTTGTTGTAGTAGTAGTTAGAATACCATTATCGTCCGCGAGAATAGTTCTGCAGACGTATATATGTGGGTCCAGTTCCCTCACTTCCAACCTCTTCTTCGTCCAATCATAAAAGTGTTGTTATGACAACTCCCCTACTATCAGTCCGCAAGATTCATATACTGCCTTTTCATTCGTTTCATCCTCCACGTGGTGTAACATGATGATCAACTTTGAATTCATCAGCCGTTGTCTCGATGTTCTGAGAATTCTGTGACGTCAGAGTCGACAGCCCTAGTTCCTTTGTAATACCGTGCTGTCTCATGAGGAAACTTGGTCAACAATTCTGAGAATCCTGGTCTAACCTCAGCGGACCTCCCGTGGTGAAGCTGGCCTCATCCAGTTCTATATGTTTCTTAAATGACGATGAATAGAGTAATATATGGGAGTAATGATAATAATATACTTAATAATAATTGCATATAATAAATCCAAATAATATGATGATGAACATAATTATACTTATTATTAATAATAATAATAAGATATTGCTAATTATAAATTTAAATCAATGAGAATTCGAAACAAGTAGATCTGTACAATTAAGGTGACGAATCAGAACGTTACAATTATATAGGAAATTGAACCCAGGGTACTTGACATTGATGAAGATGGACAAGCATAGGCTAATAGAATAGAGAAATCAAATAATTCTTTGCGTAATGTTTAATTGACACAAATGCAAATTGTAATAACATTTTCAAGGAATACTCACCAAATCGATCTCGCCTATTTTGACAAAATATTGACAGATTCTTGTGGAGTTCAGTGCAGTAGCGGCTGGCCCATAAGGACTCCAGGACGGTGTCCTTCCTAGAGAACGAAAAGGGATTTTCATTTTCTCTTGATTTTTTAAGTCAAATATTGAACTCTATTAATGCTAAGAAAATTACATGTCAATGTAAAACTGTAGTTCTATCAATCAGGAAGACTGTGTTTGGTTGTATCACGCTCAGCGCACAGCTCACTGGTCAGTATGGAGTTACGGACTCTGGGCTTTCCGCCCTAAGATTGTGCCCGGACGAGGGGATTGAGACTTAAGGGGAATACGGAGACTGGCGCGCTTGTCGGCTGCCAGAGGGGTAATCTGTGGACGCGGTGTGCGGGCAGTTGTCTTTAAGCCGGACGGAGTCCGTACAGCTCTGTAGCACCGGTAAATATCGCATCTCCCCTCGCTACTCTACGTGCATGCGCCCAGCCGGGGAATCACCCCATTAGCAAATAAAGTAAATGAATGAATAAATCAAATCTCCATGGTTGCATATAATAAAAATTAAATTTAAATAACAATAATCCATGAGCAGCATGCCCTATGTTTATCTTTGAAGACAGAAAATATATATTTATATTTAAGTGTAGCATCTTGCGAGCCTCCGTGGCTTAGGCGGCAGCACGCCGGCCACTCACCGCTGGGTCCTTGGCTCAAATGCCGGCCACTCCATGTGAGATCTGTGCTGGACAAAACGGAGGCAGACAGGCTTTTCTCCGGGTACTCCGGTTTTCCCTCTCAAAATTTCATTCCAGAAACACTCTCCACTATCATTTTATTTCATCTGTCATTCATTCAATCATTTCCCCAGAGGAGTGCGACAGGCTTTGGCAGTCGGCAAAGTTCCTATGCTCGCCGATAGATGGGGGCTTCATTCATTCCATTCCTGACGCGGTCGGAGACTGGAAGCAGGCTGCGGATTTTCAATTAAGTGTAGCATCTGAGAACAGGAATCTCAATTCATATTGCAATGGTGAAGTATAACACGGACCTCTGACTAGCATCCTGTGGATAGTGAAGAGGTTGGCACCAGTGAGCTATTTCGCTTTCGTGCTGAAGAGTCTTGAGTGCGGTAGTAATATTCAGCAGTTGTAATCTCTGTGTTGGGGATAATTAATCTGTAAATCATTAAGTAGTGTTTTATTTTTAATTTACCGGTGCGAATGTGGTTTGGAAGTGCTTGTGCCGAAAGTGATATTATCGTGATGTTTCTATAATAGTTATAATGATAATAGTAATAATACTAATAATTTTTAATTCTTGTTACGGCTGTGCTCTAGAGAAGAAACTCCTTAATGCTTGATTGTCTCTTTTATGCTTACTTCTCGGTGTGATTAAGTATTTCTGCGTTTTAAAATGAATTCTGTGGAAACTATTTTAAAAACGGTAGCGGAAAACTTTCTCTTGAGAGTAATTTTCTCTGTGTTGTTACCCCATGAAATCATTGTTGTAATACCGGTACCAAATGATAAAAAGGAGTGTTGAGGGCAGCTTTAGGATCTGACATCAAGAATATCGAGTACGGTAGCGATATTTTCATTGCATATAGACTAAAAGTAACTTGATTCTAGGCCTAGCGGTACTCTTTTTCTCCTCTGTCAACTTATAAAAAGGTGCGGGAAAAATACTGTGTGTCGGCCGCCACTGGTTCAGTGTTTTATTGCATAAAAAGAATGATATTCACGTTATTTTGCACATTTTAACAATGGTTATGTATATTGAGAATTAACTTTGTCCAACCATTCCAACATTAAGATGCTAATTGCTCTAAGGGCAAAAAGATTTTGAAATGCGAAATAGCGCCACAGCATGAAAATGAAGTTCCTTGGAACTTTGTTTGGATATGTAAGAACTGCTACAACAAGAATTCTGGGTAATATTATTTAAATACTCTGATATCTTAATGAATGTTTAGCCTACTTTTCACATTTTGTAAAACATGTGAAGAAGTAGACTTTATGATATTTATCTGGTGTCTGTATTTCAGTTTGCCTGTGAGTCCTCCTTATCAAATACCAAATGCCAGGAGCTATCAAGACCAAATTTGGAATGAGTGAAAATCAATTGTAGACTATCTCAATGCCGTATTTTATAATGACGTCAAAATCAATTGTAGACCATCTCAATGCCGTATTTCATAATGACGTCAGTGATGCCAGGTGCTGAAAAGGCAGAACTAGATTTGAGCACGGGGTTGTAAATCTAGGGAGATAAACATTGACAAGAGTTGTACGTATAAGACATACTGTTGCATATGCATTTTGAGAAAACCATACATGACAGTCTGGGTGTTGTACCTTTGTTGTTGATTTAAGGGGCGGAACAGCAAGGTCACCTGCGCAAAATTCTGTGTGTGAATCCCTAATATAAAATCCTAAACGGCTGAAATTATCAAAATAAGTTTCATGAAACAATATCAATGCCCGACCATCTCAATGCCATACTTTGTAATGCCGTCACTGCTGTCAATTGCTGAAAAAACTTATGCACATATAGATCATGGAACACAAGATAATTTTGTACAACCGATAATTGACAGTGTTGCCAACATAATTCTACGCGTGTTGATAATTTCAATGTTCAACTGAGTTTAACTTCTATAACATATAATGGATTTCAAGCAAATTTGGTATGCACAATATGTGCCGCAACATATATCACTTTCCATATTATCAATTAGCAGGGCTTCAACTATCCATGTATTCTCTCCAGAATTTTGAGCTTTAGTTCCAATAACTCAGAAATTATGCATGTATACAGTTTCAAACCTAACACACGTATAGACCAGGGTAAAGAAGATTCATTTTGACAGTGTTGACAATAATATTTTACGCAAACTGATATGTTGATTGTTAATCTGACTACAACACCCATAGGAACAATGGATCTCTACAATTTATATCATGTGTAATGCGTGCTTTAAGAGATATAACTCTGCATAATATCAGAGTCATATTGGTACACCTGTGTATTATGATACTTATTAGTTTTGAACTCTAAACTATATATCTCAGACTATGTGTAGAGATTAAACTTAAAACTAGGGAACACTACAACTCAACGAGATTTTCGATATATTTGAACTGAATCGTCAATGTTGTTACACATTATTAGACCAAAATATGCTAGATATTTTTAAAAGTGGTCAATGTGTTAGTGTTACCAACATAATTCTGGAAACACTTATACTTTCATCGTTTGACTACATAAAACTGCCACACTACATAATGTAATTTATGGAGTTGTACCAATATTTCTCATGCAAACTTTGCCTTGTGATTATAATTATCCGCATTTTCAAGGTCTCCAGGAATATCAACTGTCTAAAATCATTCGGGGAACCTTAGAGCCCTAGAGTAAATATCGTATAATTGTGTAATCCGTTCAAATAGAAAATTGGACGGATTATATATAAACGGAAACAAGCACCAATTCATTCTTCTTATACTGGGCTAAAGACGTTGGCAGATATAACTAGTGCTTCTTGACTTTATTGAAGGATGGTACCCATACTGCTTGCAGAGAGAGAAGAAACACTAGCTTAATTGATCTCGACATCCGGTAGACTGGGCAAGATACATCGAGGAAGAATAGTAATCAAATGTCACTTACTTCCTTTCATACAAAATGTCCAATTATTTCTTATTACCGGTATTACACATACATTTTGAGTGACAGATATATCAGTCTAATCAGTGTAATTCCACGCAAGTTGATGGATTATAAGTTTAAGTACATGTAGTTTCCATAATATGTTAATGGACTTCACTCATATTTTGTCTATAAAATGTGTACCATCAGAGATATAACTGCGCACATTTATAGAGACAGAAATCCTCCCAACTATCGAATAACTGTCTCCCGGTATTTGAATCGAAAACTCTCAATATCAGAGAATTCAGTATTTCAAACATTATGAAGTGTTCGATTAGGCTAAAGGATTTCAGATATATTTAGCACAAATTGCCATTGTTATCAACTTAATTTCCGATAAAAATATATTGTTCTAAAAGTATGAATATTCGGTAAAAATTTGAAAATTTTAGAAAAGTAGGCTCATAAGGTCTTCATAGACCTACTTGTTTTTACTGCACTTGCTTATGCACTGGCCCTTTCTCCTACTCTATTTAAATACATTTAATTATTGTTCAACGTAATTACGGTGTAATCAATGTTTTAAAATAGAAAAGACCGCATTGTAAATGTACGGTTATATAGAGATAGAATAGATATTACTTGGTTCCAACTATGATTAATTTATTCGACTTCAATTTACAAAATTCATCCCATATTTTCGAATGACACTTCATGACCTTCAGACTGTCTAATATTTTCTACCATTTGAGGAGAATTTAGAATGACGTCATCTTAAAATCTACCTGGTTGAAATCGAACTTCGATCTTCAAAGGAGTCGTGGAACGGGATCTCACATCCATGAACCACCCACAGCAGCAGAATTTTGCGTTACTCGGAGTGAGCAAACTGATGACAGACAAATTAAGATTGGAAATAAAATGAACTTGTTAATCAAAAGTGTCCTTTAACCTCGTTTCATGAATCTTTGATTCACAAAAACTATGTAGTTTATAATGTTCGGCTCGCCAGTTTTGTAGCTGCTTCGAGACGGACACCCAATGGGTGAGCTACAACAACCGTTGGGGAGGGATGTTGGAATGTAAGGACGAGGAGTTGGAAGGTAGCGGCTGTGGCCTATAGTTAGGGAACAACCCCGGCATTTGCCTGGAAAGGAAGATGGGAAACCACAGAAGACCATCTTCAAGGTTGCCGGTAGGCGGTTTCGAACCTCCTCGCCTCCCGGATGTGAGCGACCGCCAGCAGTCATGCCGTAACGACCATGGCTAACTCACCCGGTTTAGAATAAGGTGTATTAACTATATGTCTTTAGGTGCAGGTTTGCTCTGCTTTGAAACTGTATAAGACAGCCAATGGCCACAACCCAGTAATAATTACAGCAGTAGGTCTCCATCAGTAAGTAGATATTAGCAGTGAGATGATGAGAATCCTTCTCCACCTGTAGCTGTGAGCATTAAAGCACGCACCGCGACTGCATGTCGCAACTTGACAACTTGATATCTCACGAACCAATTATCGAAGAGGGTCGTTCGCCAACTTGTTTTAAGAGTATTTTTCTCATTTTTATCGTGATGTATATATAAAAAAACACAAAAGGTATTTGGAAAGTAGGCTGTATTTTGAAAACTACAAATCCTAAAAAGTCATATATGAGCTTATACAAAAAGTATTTATACCCTTCGTCGTTAGAATAACACATGGTATTTTGTTTTCCAAAAAAGGTCAATTTGGAAAGTAGGCTATATATCCGAAACTATGCATTTTACAAAGTAGTGTGTTTGACTTAATCCAAAGGTTTTTACCCCGCTCTAGCTCCTAAAACAAGTCCCATGTTCTTAGGACAAAAACGTAGCACAGTAGGGGGATGACAAGAAACTAAATGCAGACCCTTTTTTGGAAGCTGACTACACATGGCATTCGGTTTTTCGCTGATATCTCGCGAACCAATGATCGGATTTGGGCATATAACGTGTCGTAGGACTCAGGGTGACGCCCTCTTTGCTATGCCGCGGTTATTGTATACATTTACCCATATTTTGACCAACAGCTGGGTCATCCGCCCATGATAATTTGTAAACCAATAACGCTAGAGGCTTTTGTGTGGGCTCAAACAAAAGCTTGTCATGCCCCCTTTGCCGAGGACCAAGGATTTAACCAAAATTTTATGCCAAAGGGCATAACTACACGAGGGGCCATTTTATTTATATACGTCTGAATTTCACTTTTGAACACGTGACTTGGTGTATGACTTTAGAGGGCTTTTTAAACTAATTATTGATACGGGAGTTACTTAGCGTACATCGTACGCCGTGACTGTTGAAGCAGGCACCGCGACCGCATATCGCAGCCCGGCAACCCGATATTTTTGAGAGGGTCATGTGACGACTTGCTTTAAGGGTATTTTTTTCTTACATTTATGATCTTTACTCAAAAAACATGACTTTTAGCTAATTAACATGTTTTCCAGATATTTTGCGAACGCATTACCGTAGATGGGCATGTGAGGTGTTAAATGACACAGGGTGATGCCCCCTTTTTTATGGACAACTCATTATACTTTTACATTTTTTCCCCAAAAAACACAGGATTAGAGAACAATTATGCCGAATGTTTTATTATTATTAGGTAATTATTTATTTGATTGAGCTGTAATGGTAGTTACCCCTAAGAGGGGATACCCTTACCCAGCGGAAAGGTGAGGAAGAGATAAGAGGGTTGTTAATGAGTTAAGAAAGTGGCGTAAGTTCTTTTAACATTATCAACGGTGAAGTCATTGGTGGCTGGAAGAGAAGTACAGGTTCTTACGATGTTAAACTTTGGAGATTGTACAATTATCAGTAAGGTGACTGTTTATTTCCGATCTCGCGTTGCACACGAGGCAGAGAGCGCATTGCGCTGTTGCTACGACTGACTCAGCAGTAATTAGAAACCCATTTAGATGTCGATTTATTGGACTTAGAACTCGCTAACTTTTGTGAGCGGAACTTACGATGCGTGACACTGTCTATGCTAGTGACATATGAATGTATAAAAGTACGGTGTTGAATATCATTTCCACTCGTTTGTATTATTACCGGCTACAAATCAACACTGCTTATTATTGCTCTACAGTGGCAAAGTAGTTTTGTTGGAAAATCACTGAAATATTTGCAATGAAAGTACTTTTTCTTAATGGTTTTTGGTCATTTATTGCTAATTGATGTTTAAGTTATTTATTGGAATGTATTAATTGATTAATTGTTTTTTTTAGATATTGCTGTAGTTTGGCAGTGTTAGAGACCATTACCCCACCGCACTACTGTTCTAAGAAGAAAGAAAACAGGCTTCACAAGCTAAGGTAAGATTTCTATTTTATAATATGTTTGATTTCCTTTTATTTGTTTATGGAATGCATGTGTTAACCTGATTTAATTTATTCACTTTTTTGTGTTAGAGATATCTGGAAAAGTGTGCCCTGTCCAACTCTCACGCCTGTCATACCGTTACCGCTGTTTATTGTAACCTCAGGTAAGGCTTACTTACAACTATGGCCAACTGTATGACAGCAAATAACCTTAAGGGAACATGTACGCGAATTTTTGGGAAAAAAATCAAACTGTCCAACTCTCACGTCTGTCATACCGTTACCGCTGTTTATTGAAACCTCAGGTAAGGCTTACTTACAACTATGGCCAACTGTATGACGGCAAATAACCTTAAGTGGGAATCTCTTGACTGTTGTTTTAAATCTCGTGTTTGACCGGAACGAGTGTTTAATATTACGGAAAGCATTATTCCTAAGGATTTTTGGAATCTTGTTATTCTATATATTCGGAACAAATTTATATAAATGTGAGAGCACATAACGCTTTAAAAATAAGCATGGAGCTTGATTGTGAATATGATATACAAAGAACGACGTGGAACATATGGAAAAATTTCTCCTTTGTACAAAAATGCAAGAGTTACTAGTGTCTTATAATGTAGAAAACTGGTACGAAACCCATGGTGTTAATGCATTGCTGGCCAAGTTCGAAAAATTATAAGACGGGCCTAGTGGTCTTGCATTGGAAAAAAATCCATAATTTACAAATGAATATTTTTAAATAATGCCTTTAAATGCCGGGTCGAGCTACATCCCTACACCACGAGCGATAGCTTTGAAAAAGGCTGCGGTGAACATTGAAAACATTGACGTTGAATTTTTCCTTTGGTGTCGGGCCGTTCATTTGCAACCAGTTCAAGACTGTCAAGGACACTGACCACGAAAGTACAAAGCTATGTTTGACCAATTAAACACACTCTAAATCTAACCTGTGTTTAATTCCCCATGAAGATATACAAAATTAATCGGTTTAAATTGGATAATCCCGATTACTCATTTATGGTCTATGGCGTAGAAGGCATTGATATTATTGGCCCTCTATACGCTACTAAAGAAATGAAAGAACACCTCATTCTTTTATTGTTTTTAAAGCAGGATGATGTGAATCACTTTTGTTTAGTGAAAAATCTAGGCAAATTAGTAGGCAGTCAAATGTCTAAACATCATAATAAGAAGCATATTTGCGACCGATGTCTGCAATATTTTACAACCTCATTACTTTTGGAACGACATAGGGTGGACTCTGATACACAAGAAGCCGTTAAATTGGTTCTGTCGCAAGGGGATGACACAGTCTTGAAATTCGAAGCTATTCACAAGCGTCATACAGTTCCTTTTGTTGTTTACGCTAATTTTGAGGCATTGACAGCGCCCCTGTCAGGAGCGAACTTGATCCAGAGATAGGTTCCACTTTTTATGTTCAGAAACATGTGCCCTTTGCAGTAGGTTTCAACGTGGTATGTGCGTATAATGTTAAAAGTCGTACTATAAATCCTATCAGGGCACGGATTGAGCTGAATGGCTTGTTAACGAGATATAAGATTTGGCGGACCATGTGCAGGGGTTACTGGGAAACGCAGTGCCTATGAGTCTAACTCGAGAGCAGCGGGAACATTATGAGCATGCCACGACATGCTATATTTGTGAGAAGTCGCTGGTCAATGCTGAAGACATGGTTCGTGATCACTCGCATTTTACAGGTGAATTTCGTGGGCCAGCACATATGGCACGTAACGTTAATTACACCGCACCCCACTTTATATCAGTGATCTTTCACAATTTCACGAATTATGATTTGCACTATATTATTCATGAATTTGTCCATGTGGAAAAAGGAACATTTTCTATTCTCCCTCAAAACCATGCACGCTTTACTTCAATTTCATGGTGGAGAGGAAAAATGTGTATTCGATTCATTGACTCTTTCAAGATTATGGCATCATCCTTAGACAGCGGAGTATATGGGTTAGTTGAAAAAGAGTTTAAATACACTAGAGGTCATTTTCATAATCCTGAGCACGTTAAATTGTGCTTTCGGAAAAGTGTATTCCCGTATGACTATTGCAATAGCTGGGATGTGTTAAAAGAGAAGGCTTTGCCACCACAAGGGAAATTTTATTAAATTTTAACACAAAACACCATTTCCGATGAAGATTACGCTCATGCGGGTAATGTATAGCAAGTGTTTAACATAAACACCCTGGGGGCTTAAGCCATGCACTTCCTGAAACTCGATGTTTTGTTGCTGACGGACATGTTTGAAAAGTTCCGTCAGTTGTGCCAGCACATTTATGGACTTGACCCAGCTCTCTATTATACAAGTCCGGGACTGTCCTTTGATGCAGCATTAAGATTCACTCAAGTAGAGCTTGATTTACTAACTAATGTAGACATGGTGCTATTTTTGAACGGGGCATTCGTGGTGGGTTTATCTCGCTTAACCAGCGCCATTCGAAAGCGAATAACAAATGCATGCCCTCTTATTTACCTGAAAAACAAGACTCATACCTGTTGTACTATGAAGTGATTATCTGTATGGTCACGCCATGAGTCAACCTCTTCCCTATAAAGACTTTGTGAGGCTTTCGGAGGAACAAGTATTACATTTTGATATGGACACAGTTGCTCTACAGGAAAATCGTGGTTTTGTTTTAGAGGTGGGTTTAGATTACCCCTCATCCCTCCGACAGAAACATATCGATTTACCATTTTTGCCCGGAGCGAATGGTACCCCCAGAGAGTAGAGTGAAAAATGAAAAACTCATGGGCACGTTTTACGAAAAGAATCGGTATGTGTTACACATTCAAATGTTGGTGCAATGCCTAGTCCACGGCTTAGTGTTAAAACAAATCCATAGGGGGTATTTCATTTGCACAAAGAGCTTGGCTCAAGCCATATATGGATTTAAATACCAGCACCGACACATGGCCACACAGCAGTTTGAATCAATTTCTTTAAATTGATGAATTAAAGTAACATTTAATTCCTTCTTAATGACAAAGATAAACAATGTTTATACCAAATGAACCCTAAATTACCAACTCGAAGAGCATTTACGAAAATACATAAACCAAATATACCTATTCAACCTATAGTTAACAACAGATATAGTCCAACGTACAAAATAGCTAAATTTATACTGAAATTCTTAAATTTTCATTACAAGTTCAAAACAAACACTTCTTATGTTAATTCACAAGACTTCATAAAAAACTCTTAGTAATAAAAACACAATACATTCCCTTGATATCACTAATATGTATACTAATACACCAATAAATGATAATATAAAAATTATTAAAGATAATTTAACAGAGAACAGTGGTTTAAACACAGTTGAAATTAATGAATTCATATCAATTCGAACTTTTACCTTAGAAAACAACTTCTTTACATTTAATAATAAAATATACCAACAAGCAAATGGATTGGGAATGGGATCTCCAGCCTCAGGAATTTTGGCAAATATTTACATCGATTACTTGGAAAATTGATTTATTATTAACAAATATCCAGATCTTGATTTATGGGGAAGATATGTAGATGATAAATTTATAATCATCAATAAAGATATTATTAACATTGATAATTTTGTAAGTCAAATAAATTCTTTAGACTCAAATATAAATTTTACCTTAGAAAATGAAAACCATAATACATTGCACTACCTAGATATTTCTATTAAAAGATATATAAATCGATTAACATACAGTATTTCCCGAAAACCCACAACGACTACAAATATCATAAGAAATGACTCAACACACCCAGGTTCTGATAAAAATTCCACTTTCTATATTCTGATCACAAGAGCCCTAAATACACCAATGATGTCGGAAGTTTATTTAAAAGAAATACACACAATATATAACATAGCAGAACTTAATGGATATATTAAATCATACATTGATAATATCTTAAAACAGATAAGAAATAAATCCATTTCAACTCTTCAAAATACAGACACGAATAAAACGTTAATCACTTTTACATATATGAACAACAAGATCTGCAACATAGCAAATATTTTCAGAAAGACAAATTTTAATATTGCATTTAAAACAAACAATACCACAGAGAAAATAGTTTCCAATTACAATAAATTAAATAAAGGAAATATATACAATTAATCTGGAGTAAATAAACTAGAATGTAACACCTGTAATATTGGCCAATTAGGAAGAAATTTTACTAAACGTTACAGTGAACATGTTAATGGTATAAAATAAAGAAATATTCAAGCATGGGAGAACACATAAATGATAAGAACCATGCTTTTACCAACATTAATAGGGACTTAAAAATTTTACACTTATCAGATAGAGGAAAAATTTTGAACATACTTGAAAAAAGGGAAATATTCATCAACCAAAACTGTACCGTACCCAGACCCTAATATAAATTAAATAATTAACGATAACAACCCTTTATTCATAACTGTCCTTAACCACATTAAAAACAATAAACAGAAACTCAAACAACAATATATAAGCTCTTAATAAAAATACCTAAAAAATTATCCCCATTTTAAATATGGATGTATTTAAAGATTTTCCTTTTCAAAATTTCAACATATTAATTCAGTGATTAATCGGTATTTTTAACTTTAATAAATAATACACAAGATATAGATCAATTCTCAAGACAGTTGCAGATTTGATTATACACACAGCCATAGATAATTTCAATAATCAAGAAAACCAATATAACACATCATCATTTCCAAATGAATCTCCATAATAAATATTCAAGATAATAACAGATCAATAGTTGACCTACTTTTTTTGGGCCAAGCTACTTCTTTTTAAGATATTGTTTTTTCAATATTCTTTTTTTCTTTGAGCTCTGTTATATGATTCATTGCAACATGAACCTAATAATTTTTCAAGTTTAAATTAAATATTCACACATGTAAACACAACTTGGTTGGCATTCAGGATTTGGAAGCAAAAAACGATATGGGGTAAGATGTTTTTAATGTATACTAACATTTTACGATGTTTATTCAATATCTTATGATTAATTGAATAAACGCGCTACATTCAACACAATCTTTAGCTTGTTAGTAAGAAATGTAAAAAAAGCGATTATACAAGTTGTCCATTGGAAGATAGTTGCGCCACAACGGACAAATGTGCTATTATATTAACGCCAAAATGGACATTGGGAAGACTTAAAGAATGATTCTATTTTAAGTTTCTTTGCCAGCACGGCATCTAGGATAATTTCCTTTCATCTTATGCTTTTCATCCTTCAACTAAATAAGGATTTATGATCGCATGCTTAGCATTAAAAAACCTATACATATTTTGGAGTATGTATTAAATATGCATACAATAAATATCATCAATAGTTGGCATGCGAGACAGAAGGTATCACGATCTGATGCTCTGATTTAATATTTTCAAGGTTAGTAAACACCATTAAACCATAACATGTTTCAACAAGGGAGGAGAGGGAACGACATATGAGGTTTAGGATGGTTCTTACAGGGTGATTTTTTCAAGTTCAACATTATTAAACAACTAAAATTGGTTTCATTTTCCTAGATTCGAGATGCCGCTGAGTACTGGCTCATATGAACGTCATATAAAAATATTTATGGGTTACTGATATGCATCACCATTAACAGGAGAATCGATAAGAACAGTAACAAGAATAGCAACATGTTAATCTATAAGAACTGAATGAACATCGAAATATATACTTGATGCACTTAGTTGCATCTAAGATTGTATCAGTTCCAGAGGTATGACTACGTGCGTAATTTCGACTCCGTTGTACAACTACATTGAGGCTTTACTTGTTTATTTTTAAGTTACTGTTGATTTTCAGCGGAACCATAATAACTAATAATTTTATTCAGAAGAGGAATATTTACAAAAAAAATCATAGATATATTTTTCAGAAGATTATCCATATAATTACCTATAAAATCAATATTTCATATATATTTTTCAAAGATTATTTAAAAAAATTCCTAGGTATTTTTATGGATTTATTAATGATCTTTTCCAAATTATTCTCTTATGAACGAATTGTAAGGATAACCATTTCACAATATAAGTTTATTCTAAGATAAGTTTTACTCTTAATTGTGCTGAAGAAGAAACCATTGTTGTTTCGAAACATGTACACTTCAAATAGTCTATAAATTTTAGACATTTAAGTGAGTTTTCTGTTAGTATCGATTTGGCGTATAATTAACCTAAGTGTTTCTTAGTTGATGAATAACTGCATTTATGGGAAGAGTATGGAGAACGTTCGCAAATATCGTGACATTAAGTTGATCAATATTTGGTGGTGGGGGGGGGAGGGGGTTCTGAATTACAGCATATCATGTAATTTATTGCTTGTTTCTTTATTTTGATCATGCTTTAAATGTAAATTGTAAATATATATTAATTGCAAATATTTAGTTGTTTTTTTTTCTTGTAAATAGAATGTATAGCAATTTGTTTTCCAGTCAATGTACTGTGACCGATCTGTGCTTGACAGATTTCCGCTTTGAGTACTATCTGGAATGTGCTGGAACTGAGCGGCTGACGTGACGCCCGATCATGTTGTAACACGAATACCAGACAGGCCGGGAGCAGGGCATGCTGGATTATCGACGCTTGAGAGGCACGGATAGAGACGCCGGACGAATTATATTTGATATATTTGGATTTGTGGCCCGATATGTATGTGGTTATTTTCTTTGGCTTTACGGACACAAGAATGATCCGTCACTGTAATTATTTGCTCACATGAAAATGAAGAGAACTATGAAGACCATAGAGGATATTTCCCAATGTCACCACTAGAGAATGGGAAATGAACTATGATATTCCTACCCCCACACCTTCTGCGTGAAGAGTGCGGTGCCCGATCTTGACAGGGTAGTATGGTAACTGCATGCGTCGTGGCAGTATGGCAGTTCAACATCATTGACTCTTGGAGGAGAGGTTGGCTCGAAAACGCTCCAGTTACTTGCCAGTCTATGCCTTGTATCAGTAAGACAGTTCCAGGTTTTGATCAGTCTCGTAAAATGTGGTCAGCACTCAATCGCCTTAGAACGGGACACGGACGATGCGGAGATTCGCTTTTTAAGTGGCGAATGCTACCCTCACCAGCATGCGACTGTGGAGCACCGCTGCAAACTGTTGAACACATTAGGAAGGACTGCAAAATCAGAGCATATGAAGGAAGCTATGAAGACTTCCTGTTGGCAACCCCAAAATCCATTGAATATATACAGGGCCTAGATGTTTGTTTGTAATAATTGTTGTAAATTTGTAATAATGTATTTGTATGCCATACGCTAGATAAAGTAAATAAATAACCAAATTATCGTAACAGTAAAGTATCGTGGCGTGAAGTGTCACCGTAGTACGTGTTAGTCGCCGTACGTGTGAAATATCGCCGAGGTAAGCGAGTGAATTGTTGCTACAGTTCAAGATAGATTAGTGTTGCAGCAGAATACGTGAAATTGTATCGCCGCATTTTACGGCATTATAGAGCCACATAAATTGTGTATCGAATGTGTTAATACAGCTTGAAACACGCGATTGTGTGCATTTATGGACCGAGCCGGGAATTGAAGTTCGGTCGGATCCATGCTGGAACCAGTGTCGTGAGAAATAGACATACAGGATATCACGTGATTATAAATCGCCATTATTTTTGCTAAAGCAAGATTTTGCACGTGGCTACACGATATAGTAACATTTTTGAAATGCCGCAAGCATGCACGATAATTTGGAAATAATGGGACGGCGCATATCTGCATGTGAGAACAGATGCCGTCAGTGGAATTAAAATCTATATGCTTACGATAACGCCGATAAAATATGAACGGACTGTGTGAATATTTAAACATGAATGGACATAAGTTAAATGAGATTATCAGGTTCAGCACTGTGAGTGTATAATTTCGGAGTCAGTGAAACATTGTTTATAAGAGCCACGGGACGAGATATTACGAACGCTATGTTCACACTGGCCTTGTGTATTGAGGGTTAATGAACGCAATGACAGTATGAGTAGTAGGCTAAGGTCATTTCAAATAGCTGCGCGACTCGAGAGCCGGGAGGCAGGCACAGCTGCTGTGCTTTCACGTAAATTATTTCAATCATTGAGCTTCAGACACTGAAGCGAATTATTACGACGCATTCTAATGCCGTACTATAGGAATAGGACCTATATGAACATGAACTCGCAAACATGTGAAATTAAACAACTCAAAATGTACATGAAAAGTCATACGATGAATTGCTAGGCATATTAAGGGACGCAGTAGTAAGGAACAGTCGTCATGAAACGGAAACGCGGACCATAGCTGTAACGTTCGGAGATGCAGCCCCCACAAAGAAAAGGACGCTGGCACCCGATGGAGGAAGACGTCGCCAGGGGAGCGCTAGGAACTGGAAGCGCACATCACCGCCAGGACGCCGGGAGGAGTACAGAGATGCCGCCGCCAGGACGCCGCAGGCGTATGGAGACGTCGTCGCCAATGGAGATACCGTGGGTAATGACGCATCTGGAAGCCATGCATAAAGTAAGATGCCTATTCATTTCCCTGTACAACGTGGGAATGAACTTCTTCTCCAAATATCCGTGTCACCGATGACTTGAGAATGTACTACGTAACGCCCTTTACGATCATTTAGATTAATGTTCTTTAGATTTTTTGTAGGATTACTTTTCGGAACCCATATGCAATCAGATAGCATTATTTAATGAGATGCAGAACTTATTTTGAATTTCCAAATTTATTAATAACAATCATCCTGATTTTTTATGATTATATGTGAGATGCTTACATAATTCTAAAGCATCATGGTTTCATTATGTAAAATTACCAGGGGCCGTTGTTGGAAACTGTAATACTTAATCTGATATAAACTTGGTGCAATGTTCATGCATAATTATAATACGTTTGTCGACAGTATGGTCGAATCCTATGGTCATTGGATGAGTGCTATCTTGAATATTTCTGGGTCAGTAAAGATTGAAATTATAATTAAACGATATGCTTGGGACAATTTGGAACAATTAGTTCAGGTTCCTTGAGCGTACTTAATACCATTAGAGGTCGATGTCCAGATAAAGCCAACATGCCATGTTAAGGGTGGGTCTTTGTTTCATGCAAATTAGTGCATGATTTTCGTGGGGGATAATATGCGGAATTAATCAATGATTGTTATGTGATATTGTTCCGACAAGCTGGAAAATGAACTTTTCAATATCGGCAATGTGCAAAATACCCAACTTGTAAATGATGTTTCGCAGATCAGTGCACGACTGCTGAATATATTATAAGGATTTGGTCCTTAATATAAATAATATGTTGCCATTCCAAAGGTTTAATATTGGAGAAGAGCGATAGAATGATTGGTTGCGAGCTCTCTCTCTTAGAATGTAGTTTGGATCCTCACACATGGACTTAGGTGGAATGGCTTCGATGAAGGTCTATTATATTTAATTATTTAATGGATGTAAATATAACAAGTGACCACACTATATGTTTCATAATCTGTTTACGGAATGTCAGAATTTTTAATGATTTACTGACGATAACTGAATATATCGAGGATTGAAGTGAAGGAAATTAATTTAATAATAATTAAAAATGTGGAAGCATGAACATAAAATTATATTTGGTGGTCTAAAGACAAGTTGAATGACTGATTTGAAATCAGAATAGATGTCGCTAGTGCGACATAATATTTAAACAATTATGATGTTGCTTAATTAATTTTGAGGGTGTTTTGAACTAAGTGGACTTGATAATATTGGATAATATGTTGTTTTGATGTTTATTTGTTTTTTTACGGTCCGATAAGGGAGATGCGTCTTTAACTGTATGGAGTAAAACGAATGAAAATTGTACGTACTTTTCCTTTTTCGACCATATACCACGAGTGCAAACTTACTGATTTTGTGTGGACAGTATTTGGATATATGTGTGTGCGTCGACACCCATTTTGGTTCATTCTTTCTTTTTTATTTGCTAGGTGATCTCCTTATCGACACTTAATCAACATGACATCCATGAGTTTGGAATGAGTTAGCTTCTTTTATTTCAGGAACTCTGAACTTTAAATTTTTTGGACTTGGTCCCAACTTAGCTTTTTGAACTCATGTGTGCTAGGTTAAAGCCGCCCCTTTCTTTTTTTCTTGCACTATTGATCCTATAAAGGAACAGTGATTTTATCCAGGGTTTCTCATTTCTTGCTTGGTCACTCAAATCGGTGTGTTTGCCGATGGATTTTGGTTCGATGAGCCCTTCCAACCCAACCCGTAAGCGACCCGAGACACTTTGTCTCTTGCCCGCCCGAGCATTTGCATTTGTTTTTATGGAACCAAAATCCACACACCAGTTTTTACGCTATCTGGACGTTTCTTCTGATGGGGCCGGGATTTTAGCCGGGTCATTGCTTGTCCCATCGGAAAAACAGGCACAGTACAATGAAAATTGTAAATTTTATAT
Organism: Meconema thalassinum; assembly: GCA_946902985.2. Classification (NCBI taxonomy): domain Eukaryota; kingdom Metazoa; phylum Arthropoda; class Insecta; order Orthoptera; family Tettigoniidae; genus Meconema; species Meconema thalassinum. Next base: position 759,514,854 of record OX336389.2, read on the forward strand.
TCGTAAAAATTCCTTGAGGTATATACATGATTGTGGATGATCATTTGGTTGTACGCTTCAATGTATGACTCAAGAGAGAGAGGGTGTGTGAGAGAGATAACACGAGCAAAAACGTTTAGGAGGTTGGCGGAAATTCAAAAATTTAAATATTTTTTTTCTTTGTATGTGGACATAGATAAGTCAGTTGAAAGTGAGTATGAGTTTTATTTGAGGTGTATAAAACATAAATTTGCCAATAAATTACTGAATACAGAGAGAGAGAGAGAGAGTGATAGAGAGAGGGACTGTACCATTGCAATAGAACTTTTTAAATATGGAAAATGAAATCGTGTTAACAGAAAAATGGAAAATGAACTTTTCAATATCGGCAATGTGCAAAATACCCAACTTGTAAATGAAATTTTAAAATATGCAAAGTGGAAATTTGAAATTTCTATGTGTGAAATATGAAAATGAAAAAAATAAATGCCGATCTACATTTTTTTAAATAAAAAAGTGACAGTCAGTCTGAAATACCAGACTTTGTATCATTTTAAATGCTACAAATGCTGAAAAATGCTAGAAAGGCTGGAGGCGGCTCGCTTCGCTCGAAGCCGAAGACTCTTGACATGTTAGAAAAGTATCTGCATAATACTTATCTTGCTTATCTTGTTTCAAATTTCTCGCGAACGGCAAGTGCAAACCAAGGGCAAAGCAAGGCTAAGCGCGCGGGGACGTGCCCCTTCCATCCAATCTAAAAACACTTATAGTGGGCAATGTATTGAAGAGAGAGATATGCTCTCGCGGACTCTTTTGTAGAACATTTCATGCTGACCAATTCTTACTCTCATAGTTTATTGATAGTTTTAACGGTTTGCCCAGTGTAAGCTTAAGAAGCGCACGGACGCCAAGTTTGTTTTCGACTTTTTCACTGAAATCGTTACTGCTTTGCTTCCTTTGATCATACATAAATTATTTTCCACAGAATCCTTCCTCGAGATACCCTTTACAGAATGGTGATAACCGCATCAAAATCCATCCAGTGGTTCTCGAGATTACCCTGACATCCAAGAATCGGGGATTTTTGTCTTATACTGACTACGCCGAGATTGTCGGGGAACATATGCACCAAGCGGTACTATGACGTCACACACCTCAGTGCATCTGGGTACATTTCGTCCCGTCACCGTAACGTAACGCCAGACCCCAGCGTAACGACGAAGTCGACAAGATCATTTAAAATGATAAAAAAACATCGTGCTCCGGTAATACTCTTTTTATTTGACTGCAAATAGGGCTTTGCAAAAAAGAATACAAAATACAAATTCCTCAATCCATTTCTTTGTCAATGTTCATGTCCACTACTTATTATCTTTCCTTTCATGGCACTAATGACAATGGCGATAAGAAATGTCATGTTCTTTGCAAGCTTCATCCAGAGGATTAACAGGTACATCGCCACGCTGCAAACGTTGATTCAGCTCTGTTCCAGGACCACAGTATCGATACCCAGGTAAGTGCATTTCAAAAGGTATTATATTAACTACTTTGTCAAAGACGCCACGACCAGTACAAGTCTGACATATCCTTTTCAATCGGTGGCGAATTGTTTTGATCCCCCTCCTCTGTTCAGGATGTTGTTGCTTTTTTCTTGCCATGGCAACCGTGGAATGAGGAAACAAAGTCTTTGCTTAAGGTTTATGTCCGTGATACCGTTTGACAAGCTGACAGGTTCGACACTGTTGTACCGAAGGAATTTTGGTTATGAACACTTGCTTATGATGATCGTAATCAGTGCACGGTTGCAATTCACTTAACACAGGGTTTTCAATCCACGATTTCGGGACATGTAGTCAGATTTATTTCACTGCATTAGCTGCCACGTAATAAATAAAAGATTTTGGCTAGGCATTTAATTCCTCTTTTTTAAAACTGTCTAGTTTCTTTTTGCACACAATAAAATCACCGATGGCTTGCTCAGTGGCGTTATTCTCACATTCCAACAAGGTAGACACAGACATGATGCTCCCTCAACAGCTTATCACTCACTAATGATATTCCCACTACTGCTAGGAACAAGTAATATCTTGTCCATGGCGTCACGACATGCATATCTCGTTAACCAATCAAACAGATTCCATACATGGAAAACGGCTTGATTTTTTTTCATTAAAAGTCCTTTTTCTTCAAAAAGCGTATGCAGTGAAGGACAGCCCGTATCACACGTCCTTTCACAAACACAATATTAGCCATGCATAGATGAGCGTTTAATATCATAGCCAGTTATTTATAGGGAATGTTTCCCTCGTTCCATTGCAATCCTAGACTGGTTTGTACCCAATGGGTCTGCCTTAGATCTTTAACAGACTGAAACTCTAGCGGAAATGGTGGTTTGAACACAAAATGAAATAGTTTAGGTGACCATTGTGTTGTGCAATCAATATATACTTGTTATCGTTGATTTTAAACCCCTCGGTATTCACCACCAGTGTACGCGACATGTTTACGCTTGCCTGGACCAGGACCAACTGACTACTGACTATCAACTACTTAGATGTACACATTTCATTTACTCATAGTATAGTTTAGTAAAAAATCGCGTCCACTATAATCACTTCCATGTCAAATCACGCCTACGTCAAATCGCGCCCACTTAACCCTGCAGTGCTCACGCGGCGTCTGACAGACGCCACACTAGTTTATTTTTGTAATTGAAAGTAAACTTCCAAGGCCACTGACCGGAAATTCCATCTACCTTTCAAGTAACTATTCATAACCAACGTAAGAATGCGTCAGTGGGCCAGTGTTAGTCTAGCCTGTGTGGTGGTGAGTCATTGTTACACGAGTGTGAACGGAGTCTGAGAGACGCCACGCGACCTTCGTTGCGATAAAGCAAGTACTCGTTCTGAAGTATTCTCATCAAAATTATTACCGTAATTATTCTTCATGGTGTCTTAAATTGCATGGCTTCTTGCTGAAACATTATATTTTCACGTTTTACACGATTTTATGGCTGAAAATGAGTGGAAAGGAGAGGAGATATACCGGTAAACTTAATCGTCTTGATGATAGAAGGATTGTGCAGAGTTTGCTTGAGGAAGATGATTCTGTTGATGATGATGATGATGATGATGATGATGATGATGATGATGAAGGTGCATTGTACAGTGATAAGGAGGAAGATACTCTAGAATCCAGGTGTGAAAGTACTGACACGGGACAAGACGTAGACAGTAGCGATGAAGCATGGGAAAATGAAAATGAAAGTGATAGTGATTGTTTCGTAGGGCGATATAATTTTCTAAGTGGCGTAAGGCTAATCCTCCTAAAAATGTTCGAATCCGGCGATAAAATATCGTCACACATTTACCTGATGTGAATGGTGTTGCGAAGCTAGCTTAGACTCCTAATGAATGCTGGGAATTGTTCTTTGATGGTATTATATTCATATTTAATCAATAAATTATAAATGTGCTTCGTTAGTTGCTTTTATATCAATATAAAATATTAATTAATTTTTCAAAATGTCCTGAAATTAACTTAAATCGTTAATCATAACTTGGTATAAGAGAAATGCCTCTGAAAAGGAATGGCGTCTCCCAGACGCCGCGCGACCATCTATGATGTAAAATACTGCGCGAGCACTGCAGGGTTAAAATCGCGCCCATTTAGGTTAGGTTAGGTAAGGTTAGGTTAAGTTAAATGGGCTGAGGTTTAGGTAGGTTAGGTTAGGCTAGTTTAGGCCAACTGGATACTCACTAGCTAAGATTTAGGCTTAGAAATAATAACGTATTTTATTATTGTATTATTTTATTTGCATAAAATCATAACAAGCTTTACACTTTTTTTCATTCTTGGATAGGGACGGTACCAACTCATACAACAATAAAGTCTTTTTTGTTTATATCGTCCATGACACCTGAGATGTTCAAATGCCTCATGACAAGGAGTTTCCTTATTTATTTTTGTTCATCTTGTTCTGTACGGTCAACTGGAGCACTGTTGATTCCATAGAGTCCACACGTATCATAACTTTTTCCATCACTCAGGGGCACTGGAGAGGGGAAACTTGAATGGCATGGTATATTACTCACATCCATTCTACATAGGTAGGGGCATGCTGGTGACCAGCGCTGATGTACTTGCATAGGTTCATCACTCTTTTCCCACTAGTCTATGGTAATTGGACAAAAAACACATTTCACTTCATCTCTTGTTTTTAAATAATAGAAACCAGCAGCTGCTATTGCTTGAGGGTTAATGAAAGTCACAGGCCACGTAGCAAATGTTTTGAAACGTTGTTCCTAAGATTTTAAATTCATTGGTGTGGCACCTCTTGTGTCTTTGAGACAATCCAAGACTGGGCGGCTTGACGTATGTTGGCCGGTTATTTATACACTAGTCACTTGGTTGGACAGTGCATAATAGTTTACTTTTTTATGTTGAATAATGAGACAATAAGCCGCGGTGTTTGCCGGGACATAGTCATGTGTTACAAAATCTAGTCGGATGTCAATATTGGATGTCTTGACAGACTCTTCCAAGTAGGAACAATCAAAGACCACGAGTGGCGCCCTTGCCTTGAACTCTTGGCGTGTTAACATGGAACAATTTTCTTTTTGATAATATGACCATCTAAATTTAGAAAGCAAGTTGTCGAGTGGGCCAAACTTATTTTCTGAAAAATCAAAATCCAGTCGGTCATAGGGAAAAATAGCTCCGTTGAGGAAACGACGTATATTTCTCAATTGTACGTGATCAAATTGAGTGATGTCATTGGTTTGTTGACACTTGCGATTCGTTTTAAAACCCACTATAATATTGAGAAGGCGCTCTTGTGTGTCGTGCTGTTTTACAGACCAACTGTGTGTGTTGTTCGTTGGCAATAGTGGATACTTATGTAGCGCCCAGCTTCTAAATTCCATGGGTAGAGGCATATCTTTTCCCACAAACTTCAGCATCTTCAGTTTATTGTTAACTGAAAAGGTAACGTGTGGTACTTTCCATGGGATCCGTTTTAGTTGAATTTTTGAATCTATGGGTGCATAATCAAGTCCCTTGAGTGCATTATTATCGCTCCTGTCCCTGACAAAATAAAGCACTTGCCTTGCGTTTACCACAATACACTGGTGATCTTCTGCGAAGCCTAAAATTATTTCAAGCGGTAAAAATCCAGTAAAGGTTCCATCAGTGTGAACCATCCAGTCATTGCTTGAGTCAGGGCACCAACCAGCCTTGCAAAGTATTTTACCTTCTTCAACACTATATGAGGAGTATAGTTTCATGACATTTGTAACGCCTACATTTCGAGTGCTATCCACAACAATATCATTAATGACATAGCGCAACTCGGAAAAAGCAAGGCGAAGGCATGGTTGGCTAACTTGGATAATGTAGATGTAGAGGTAACGTGAGCCAACCTTCAATCTGAATGACACTTTCATGTGGTAGGGTGTAAATATCTTGGTTGTTGATAACAAATTGATTGTCATCATTGTTATTTAATCCTGGTGTCTGAGCTTGATAGGAATGCGGATCAATTCTTAAAATGCCGTCTTGCTCCTCGATGCGGTTCACAACCTCTAGGATAGAATTCATCGTGTATACGTAGGTTGTAACCAAGGTGTTGTAAAATCTGCTTGTCCTTACGTGTTAATGTGTATTCACGTGGCAAACAACTATCACCATTCCTAGAAGGTGTTTTTGCATTATACACCAACTTCATAGTGGTTTTTGAACCTATTTGTAGGTCGCAGGTGTGCGAGAATCTAGTTGAATCAGTTTTAGGTTTCTATTTACCAGTCTTAAGGTTATATTACTAATATGATCAACACTCACAGAATGAAAAAGAACCACTGAAGGGTTTTCATGTACAAAATAGCCATTGGGCGATGTCACAATAAAATCGTAGAGCGAAAGGGATTGCTTTTGATACGACTACACGTTTCTAATAATATTACACGTCACCGACACGTGATGGTCTTCGATTAATTTCACTTCGTGATCCGAATAGTGTATTTTGTGTGGTTGAAGAATTTCCGGTAGAAACCACAGTAATGGGCGATGGAATCTGGTTGTGTTTTAAAATCAATCTTAAACGAGGAAAAAATACTTGCAGCCATGAGTTATGATGTGGCCTTAAAGTTGAAACTTGTGTGTTTCATCAAGAAATGTATTTAAACCATATTGTTCCACCAGCACCTCGTAAATCTGTTCATAAATATCGTCTTTAGTATATCCACCAGGGAGCAGGGCTAGCATAGAATCATCATTGAAAAACTTGTCATTGACATTTTCACGTATGTTGTATATGCTATAGTACGTTTCAAGGGAAACAAGACCTAACACATAAGGTCATTTTAACTCAATTTAATAGGAGGGTAAAAGTGTAGTCTGACTTTAGATCCACGTCAATGCAGTGTAATTGTTTTACTTTCTGCTGACATAATGTTTACGTTTCAGCTCAAGCTGTGTCTTATATAGAAACAGGAGACTTAAGCGCCTGCACTCTTGTGTGTTGAACTTTTATTGACGTTTCGCATTATAGTTTATCTTTGACCAGTTTCCAAAATACTTGTATAGTTCCTTGGGCGGAGGGAAATAACCTAATCTGTCAAAGTACCACACGGTGGAACCATGTTTGACATATGCCACATAATGTGTTCAAGGTCTTTGGTGATCATCTAGATTAATGATATCACATTCCTGTTCCCATGATCGCGGCGGTAATTGATTGCGCATAAACACACCTCAAAATGGGAAATGTTTAGTTGTTTTGCATAGCTTATGACTTCTTCACGGGTCAATGCACGTCTCAGCATGAGCGTTATTATTTTCATTTTTGGTGATAGGTGGATGCCAACCCCTTGTTTATAGAAGGCTGGCTTTAAATTTGCGTTTCTAGTCCCCATAGCAATCGCTTCTATGGTTTTAAGGTGTGGTTTATTTTCTTTTAATTGTTGCTTTGCCTCTTGAGTGGACTTGATGGTTCTGGCAACGGCACTAGCACCGCCCATAAGCTAACCCAGGGCTACTAGACCGGCAAATAGAGATTGTAAAAACCCAGCTCGTTTCGGAACAGGAATTACTCGGCCATGTTTTATAAACTGTCGATTATTTTTCGAATTAATATGCCTCTGCGCTGCTCCGAGTGCTTTTCCAACAGCCAACACTTACTTATTTTTCTTATTTTGTGATGCCTTGTAAACAAGTGCTTTAGAGCCATTCTTTCGCGATGACTGGTTTTTTTTGCTAGTCTTTTTCACCACGTATTTTTGTTTTGCCATGATGGACAACCATTCACAAGAACGTTTGAGTTACAACTATCACTTGTCTAGTGAATAAACCTATTGACATTTAATTTCCAGTAGCTGTATATTCAAGTTCTACATAAAGCGGGAAATCATTTATCGTGTTTCCTGCTTGTTTTTCCTCTAAGGTTAAAACCAAATGGAAATATAGTTTATGGCCCACGCTAACTGTGTGATCATTAAGTAGTGACATGGCGCTATGGTTTAATGGTAACGATAAATGTCTTACATCTGGTGTATAGTCCAAAATACGAATACGTCCGTCATACTGTAAACTATAACTCATTGAGCCTGAAGGTAAAGCATAGGTAATATCTTGAGTGTCTTTCACAAAACCTCAATTAGTGATGGTCATGAGAAAGGCATGAGGGTGTGGTTTTATCATTGAGTCTTCCACAAATTGTTTGGTTGCGACCTCATGACGCTGAATGGGATCTGAAACATCAGATAGTCGTCTTCGCTTCATGTGTAAACACTTTTCATTAATTTCACACCTATTGTTAATTTTCATAGTTAAAAACTGTTTTGTACAGACATCTTGCCGGTTTACAGGGTTAGCCACATGAATGATGAGGTTATTATTAGCCGTATAGCCATCGACAGTCAGGTTTGCCATCCTGTCATATAACTCTCGCTCCTGGTTATCGACATACATTTTTGTAGTGGCATCAGTAGAAACTTCAGGATGTTTCACATAGGTCAATTGCTCTTTATTAAAGTCATAATTTCCCTGTTTAGTGCGTGACACCACTGACATATCCACATAGTGTTTGTAGGCAGGGTCTGTCTCTTATTTAGGATCATTTAATCGAACAGTCATGGCCATTAACGCATGTCCAAAGACATCCATCGTAATAATGTTCCTGTCCCAGGCCTTGGTTCCGTGTATATAGACATCCTACGACCATCCTTTACCGTTAGTTGATATGCAGATTATTAAGCAGCAGGAGTCACTCCCCGTGGGGGACATGGTTTCCCATCTCTTTCCTGCATCACGTGAGCAACGCAACAGTTCACTGTTTCCATCTTCAATTCGGTGCAACATTGTGGGACCCTCGGGATGCGGAAAGACCAATCTTTTGCGTAAGCTCACCACAGCTCCAAATGGTCTGCATTGTCAAAATATTTATATTTTCGCAAAATCCCTCTACCAACCACTCTACGTGTTCTTAGATCAGGTCATGTCTGAATTACGGACCGACCATATGGGTCATTTTACGTTTTACTTGCAAGAAAATGTTGTTGTCCCGGATGCAGCAAGGCCTAATTCGCTTATGATTTTCGGTCATATATCCACCGAACGACAGGCTATTATTCTGAGCTATATCAGCATGGGTCGTCACAAACATATCGATTGCTTTTATTTAGGGCAAACGTATTCTAAAATGTCCAAACAACTCATTCGTTATAATGCAATTGTGATTGTTTTATTTCGCCAGGATGAGCGGAATAGTAGCCACAGTTATAACGAATATGTTAATCCCGATAATGGCCTTTCAAACCTTTCCTGAATTGTGTGCCAAGTGTTGGAACACACAACGACATGCCTGTCTTGTTATTGACAAACAAAATGAACTTGTCCAAAGACGTTATCGCTTTGGGTTTGGACATTTTATTACAATTTGAGGGTCTGTCTCATTCCCTCTTAAGTCATTTGACGAGACACCATGGCAACAGCAGAGAGTCAATTGAAAAAGCATATTATTAGGGAAAAAAATAATAATCGCCAAAAGTTTCGTTAATTGAAACGTTCACATGTGGATAATGCTTTGTTTATTCAACAACATTTAGCGCCTCCTCTAAAAGCCATGTTTAACCATCTTCCAAACAATTTGAAAAGCTACCAACAGTTTCAAAAGCAACGCAAACTCTATAAGTGGTCCCTGTGGAAAAGGAACAAAAGGAACTGGATAGTTCTAGTGATGGTGAGGATGAGGTGTTTACACCAGGAAAACCATCAACATTCCCGGAGTTTTTGAAAACAACAGTGATTGCCCACACGCCTACAACATCCAGGCAGCTTACGTAGACAGGAATCGTATCTACACCCGAGTATAAAACCCAGTTAAAAAGCCATCTGATATAGAATTACGGACTTTTAGTCTCACCCTACCTCAACAAATTGTTTATAAAAAGACAGGTACTAACTACGGTGTTTACTATACAGATGATTGTTTCCGAATTGCTGATTCCAATATCATGTCGGTAAACATGTAGTCATTATTAAAAATGTTAACTATAAATTAACATCTGGTCTTTTATAGCTGTTATTTTCACATACTCCGCTTTCCGATGACTATACCCGGAATGATCTCCAAACATATAGAACCATTTTTGGAGACCAATGCTCATAAAAGGGATATAAACAATCTGAACCAGTCAATGCCAACGAAAGTATCAAGTATAAGACCATCATTTCAAAATTACTTTCAAACTCAGACAGTATTCGTTGTGAACGTTCAGCATCGCGAGGGACATTTAAACCATTAAAATCCCATGTGGATATCACCTAATGGCACTGTACCCGTATATTCGAGAGGCGGTCTGTCAGATATCCGAAGCACCGCTGGATTTGAAGAACCTGACTGCTCCGCCCTCAATACTAGTCAAGAATCCACTCTAACATGACCCTCATGAATATACGTAGCGGGAAATTCGATGAACTGTGAATTACAAATATGCTCTTAGCTCAATGTAGAGCACCTACCTTGCGTTCTCGGGGATCTCGTGGTCAGCTTCTGGACCTAAAATGGGTTTCACAGTTGCATCTCCTTATATCTAAAATAAATCGAAACGACGCGGCGTCTAACAAAACGAAACAATTTAATAACAAAAGGTAAACTATATCTAAACATTCATACCCATAATAAAACACAAACCCATTCTCACCTCTTCACATCTACGCCACTGGCACTCCTGTGTTCCACGAACACTGTGATAAAAGTTTGGGGCGGACTAAGCCTATATAACAAGCTAAAACAATTAAAAACCCTTGCGTGTTTCACATTACTGTGGCACGCTCCGCTGGACACTTGGGTCCTTGCAGCGCGCGACACAAGCCACGTGACAGATTATATAATCCAGCCTGTTACAATCTCCAATACCGGCTGATTTATTCATTGACTCTGTTGGCAAGCAACATGTCGACTCACTTATGTGGCGGTGCCCTGGCCTTGGCTGGAAAAACGAGTTCTGAAGAAGACCTTCGCTTGCCTCCCTTGACCGAGAATGCACATTTCTGCCACCAACAAGCAACGTTATAAAAATCTGATTTACGCCAGACAAAAACGCAAATCCTCCATACATCCTACATGTTAACACAATGAAACTTCCACACACTATTACTTTCACTCTCTCGCGTTGTGATGCCCCAGCGGAGTTGTTTTCATACACACTGAACAATAAACAAACCGCATTCAACCACATCGACTTTCATACGCTATCCACTATGCAAAAACATCAAATAACTTCCTAAACCTAACACGTTATACCCTCGATTGAAAAGTAATGAAAGTTAACAATAAATGAATTTAAAATACATTCAATAGCATGAGCTATTGTCAAGATAAAAATGTAATGTCTATTTACACTCCAGCATAAGCTCCGATCTCGCATTAATGCCAATTGCAATTTAATGGGATCCTCACAATTCTCCATAGCTTCAGAAATACTACCACTTGTGCTCAATTCTGGTCTGTCGTCAAAATAAGTCAAATATATTCGACCAGCAAAGGTTAAACATACGTATTTACATCCTCGGGTTTAATAAAAGTTAATAAGAGTAAAACGTAACAGAGTTCAATATCCTATTTCCCGTCTAAATTTCAGCTGTGACCATATTATCTTCACTTATCCATAGTCGTGTATGAAATAAAATGAGTTCTACTCACTCACACCCAATGCCTTGCCAAAAATAGTCTTGCCCAATCATTGACTGTATTATAATGCGGAAACCCCTTGGCTAAAAGCATCTCGTGTGCCAAATGCACACGGAATTACAAACATATAAACCAATATCAAAAGGTTATCATCTTCACTTCCTTCAAACTGGCATTCCTTAAAAATGACATAATTCCTCAGCGTTGTCAAACCAACCGCTGGTATAACAAACAAAAACATCAGTTGTTAATCCATCAATCTATACATGTCAACTACGTTGGGACTAAGCGTGAAAGACCTCCTCACAATTACTTTAAAATCGTTACTTGGATATCTCTAAACAGTTGCGTATACATTTATTAAAATTACTCTACTGTCACTCCATATATCTGGTTTCACTTTCACAGATGAAAGAATATCATGTCTACAATGTGACATTATATTACCCACCGTGAATACATAATCTCAAAAATTATTTGTGTGTGTTCGATAAGGATCAATCTCGACAAAGTAATCAAACTAGAACTTTTCTAACGTCGGATGATAAAGATCTTCCAAGAAGTTTCTATTCTCAAATTATTTTAACTGACTGAATGATCATGCTTTCTTCAATAAAACATACAGTTAGTCAAATTCGTGTTATATCCATTCTGAACGAATGTCTATGAGTTCTAACGATAATCATCGTTTCCACGTTAAATGTTTCTCTCTTATACGATGCTAAGATCGTTACGATGCTGTGATATTTCACAATATATCACCATGTCATTCTTCTCTCTTGATGTTACTTCACGACGAATAAGAAGCCCAAATTAAACTAATAAATTAATTTAATTGGTAACATAGACGAAAATGTCTCTCACCTGAATTAAAAACGAATTCATAAACGTGGAAAATAAATTACTGTTCCTTAAAGGAAATGACAAAATACTAATTCCTCAAACAAGTTAAAAATCTCAGTTCAGAAACTGGATTGCAAACAAACTATGCCAAAAACGTTGAAAGACGATCACTACAAATTATATCGAAGAATAAAATGTCTATACATGGAATACATAAATGTTGTGTCGAAATATGGATAAAGGAATTGCTCTAGAATTCTACTATAATGCTCTACCTACAAGTTTAATGAACACAGCTACCCTGTTTGGGAGTCTAGAAGTTCATATAAAGTATTGTAAAATATTCAGTTTTTCCGTCCTTTAAGGATCCAGGTTGGATCCTAGTTCGTCTCCAAGATCTCACGGCCTCAGGAAAGGAACGAATTCCCCCACTGGAAAACATCAAGCTCCGACCGGGATCAAACTGCGGACCGCCAACCATCATCTTCTTTGTGACCGGGTATACCCTGGACTTCTTGATAGTCTTCATGTCTCTTCTCACTCCGTCATGGTACAGTTTCATCAAAACAACGAGAAGTGTCGAAAGTTCAGCTTGGCGTTCCGCAATAAATTTGAAAAGGAAGTCGTGGACCTCACTCGTATACTGAATATTCATGGAGATGGAGTATGAATATCGTTCTGTCGTCGCTGGTGTTAATATCGAGCTCATGTTTGACGATAATGCACTAGAATGTGGTTGTACATAACGTCTCGTGTTTGCTCGTAAAGTAGACAGTCATGAACAAACTCCTCTAACGAAGCTCCATCGCTGACTATATTGCATCTATCTGCTTGTATTCCTGGCGCACATACTAATTTAGTCCATAATCGTAATCATATTATAAGACTTAATAATGTTCTTCTGTTGAGAATACATCGTCATCATACTGGTGTTACCATAAAGTTCCTCACTAGCAATGCTAACAGTCAATGTTACTCACGTGAATCCGTGTATTCGCTGTAGTCTCCTCGAACACAAGTGTTTTATAGCGCTGGATTCAGACACCTTTCTAACGTTCCACAAAAATGTTTATATCTCCCAAAATATTCTTCTGAATTCAATCAAAGTTCGTAATATACTTCACAAGATTGAATGCTATAATCTGTAGTAGAAATAATGTTTCTGAAGTTGATCAGTTCGAAGTTATTGCGGCATTTATATTCCTTGCAACTTCACTCACTTTACTGGCGCGGCAATCTCCTACTCCTAGCCTGGCTACACCGCGTCTCCACGAGTCGACCTTTCTCGGACTCGGTGATGCACTCGGGACTCCAATCACTCCCGACAAAACACGTCTGATCAGTTCAAACTTCAGATGAACAAGAGCCTCGATGCTTGGCGTCTCCCCTCCAAGTCACCGAGTCTCGCCACCTTTTCCGTTCCCTCGAAAATTTGATCGGGCTCTAGCAAATTGCTTATTCCTTCGAATTGCGACCTGCTGTCGACTTACAAAATATTTCCAATATTTTATTATAATTTTCTTCACTTTGCCATTACATAAATTCACTCTGATGGGGCTTAAATGTGATAAATATCCATAAAATTTAGTTGCTGGAGCTCCCGTCTCCTCTAAAACTTCTTCTTATTGTCTATAGGCTTATATCCAATCGGATAATTTATAACAATGTTTAAACAATTCCAGGGATGATTCCCTGTTACTAGGCCGATTCTAAGCTTCTAGAACCTTCCTTTGCGCAATATAATCACGTGACAGAAATTCCCTCCTGCTTGACGTCGCCACGAGATTGGTTTCTGTCAACTTCCAGCCTCGATATTGCGAGGTTAAATTTTATCATGGGCTTCGAAAAGTATTCCCATTTTCATCCCAAATAATTCATTTTACGGGGGCATTCCTCCCTCATCTTAAATTAAAAACAGTTGAAAAATTGTTTTTAACCACTTCGAATCAGGATCTTAGATATACCACTGAACCCGAAAATGAATTTTTTAGCCTACTTTCAAAAAAATATCTTTTAAAGTTATTTGCATTGTACTTTCCCAAAATGAAATTGTTCTCTTCATCATACAGCTCATAACAGTTATATCCATAGATAGTTTCTATGCGGAACGTTTTCTTTCTTCTTTCCTTGCGTCCGTCTCAATCATCTTCAATTGGCTCGTTCGTTTCTTCTAGTACTGCGTAATAGTATTTCTTCTCTCTTCCTACTTCTCTCTTCGTCCTACTGGGCTTCCCCCATATCTCCTATACGGGTCTTTCTCATTTTGTTTCTCTTTGCTCGTACTGGGTATAGGATCAAAACTTAAGCTTTGATTGCTTTCTTCCTCTTTTTCCTTTTCCCTTAATTTCTTTAAGTATTCTTTTCCTTCTTGATGACGTTCGTTATAACTCTCTTTGGTCATTACTCAATTTCTCTGTGGTCTATCTTGATTCTGGCTTTGATTATTGCGGTTGTTTCTGCCATTATAATTATTGTTGTCTCTATAATTATTATTATTATTATGGAAGAAACCGCTCCTACGATTTCCTTGATAGTTTCCACGTCCTTGTTGTTGGTAGGGACGGCCACCGTGGAATCTCCTATACCTAGGTTCCGGTCTCCTATCCCTGAAATAAGTATTTCTCTCTGGGCCTAAGTTTCCCTTCTCCTGCAATTTAGGGCTTTCTGTCTGCTGTGTTTGATCTATAAGCACAGTATTGATCTCCTTATAGTCCTGACGTTGGTTTCTAGCTACGGTATTGGGCGTTGGACTAGTATAATCCAATTTCCGAAGAAGTTCGTCCATGCCGGCTAAGTCACTAATTCCTGACGAAATTATCAGCCTTCTCACCTCAATTGGCAGCATTCTGGCGATGGCATCTATCAGTTGTGCCGTGGATAGTGGGGGTGCTAAAAACTTAGTCGGGCGAGCTGTGTCGTAAAGAAGTCAGCGTAGCGCGTCGGTAAAGTACTCGAATACTTTCTGGAATATACTCCAGCGCGCAAACTGTTCTGTGCTTCAATTGACCAATAGCGCTTCATTAGAGAATCAGCGAATTCTTCAAAGTCCTCGAATGTGTACCTGAAGGCCCTGAACCACTCAAGGGGTCCCTCACCTAAATAGCACTCCACTATCTTCATTCCACGTTCACGAGGGATGTGAGCTTCCGCAAAGTAATTACGGATATTCCTGATATACTCTATTGGGTTGTAAGGATCGAGGTAAGTAAACTTACGAGGCTTGTCCTCAAAGTTCCGTATTACCGTCACGTTTCTCTGTTGAGAATCTTGGAAACTGGGACGATATTCTCTCCTTTCTCTTTCGGGTTCTCTACTTCTATCTTCGAGTCCCTCATTGTATCTGAATACTCTCTCTTCTGACCTCACTTCTCTATCCCCTGTCTCCATACTGGGTCTTCTATGACGACTTTCATATTCCTCGACTTCTATCTTCTCCTTATCTTCTATCTCCGTAATCATTTCTTTCACCTGCTTCTCTACTTCCTTCTTCAAGTCCTCCTTATAGACTTCAAGATTTGCAACGTCTCCTAAGCTCAGACTTTGCAATCTCCTCCTAATGTAGTCTTCGATACTGGTAGATCTTCCCTCCTTGATCTCATTTACGACTGTGACTACTGTATCTATGCGCTCGGCTAAACGTTTGCTACGAGTTTCTCAAGATTCCGTTAAAGTTTTGTTCGCCTCGGTCGATTGATTCTTATCGTCAACCTGTCTTTGTAACAATTGATATATACGCTTTCCTAGATCTGACCTGACACTCATAACATCACGGTTTATCTGTAATTGCGTCTGGCAAGTTTACTCTCAATTTTACCTTGTATCAACTTAATATATTCCGTGCTTGACTTATCCCTTTCACCTTTCCAGATGACTACATTCGCCTTCAATATTTCGGCTATATCAACTTCTATGTCATCCTTTAAGATCATATTATGGTCTATCATCTGATTACGCAGAGTATGAACGTTAGTTTTCAACTCGGCTAATGAAATAATAGTTTTTAGGGAACCGTCCACAAATTGCGTTCTTAAAGCACCTATACCATCAGAACATTGTGTCTTGGATTCCTCTACTTCCCTTCTTATTTTGTTTATGTCCCCTTGGACCTTATTGACATCAACAAACATGAGTTTACTTCTGACTGAACCTTGCTAATATCACTCTGTACACTGGTTATATCAGTTTGGACATTGTTAACATCTATCTGCTTATTATTAACACTTTCCTGAACCTTGTTTACCTTGGTATGGACATGGGACACATCGGACCTTACATTGGCACCTTCAGATTGTACATTTGCAACATTGGATTTCACAAGAGCATCATAGGTTTGGACATTGGCAACGTTATCTTTAGCGAGAGCAACATCAGAATGAACACTCTCAACTCTGGCTTGTTCATTGGCAACATCATCCTTCAATTCAGTGGAGCTGGTCTGCAAACCCTGTAAAGAACTTTGCATAACCTGGATATCTCCCTTGACACCAACCTTAACAACAATCGCGTCAAGATCTGCCTGGCGATCTCTTTTCAGCTGCTCTCGATCCTGCTTTGCCTCATACAATTTTCTCTCTAAATCAATGACATTTACCGTCAGATTCTCCTTAATCTGATTTTCAACACTATCTAATTTCTCTTTCATATATTCCTGTCCATTTTAGTTTGGGAACCATCCGAACTTTTCTGCATCTTCTCCAACATCTCTGCCATCATCCTTTGGACATCATCTGTCACCATCGTTGTCATTACAACAATATCAATAATAAATGTGCTATAGGAATACAAACAAATAGAGCAATATAACAACACTTTAGATCATTCTTTCAATCCATGTATTTGGGCATCTTATCGTCTCGCCTTAATATCAACTTAATATTATGTTACCAGACATCCTATTTCTAAAATACCAGACCCTAAAGAGCGTTCGCATGTGATTTATTTTTAATATACCACCATAAAGAACATTTGCATTTACTGTCATTAAACATGTTAGATTTATATTAACATGGCTATCAATAACCATGGGCCGGTCAAAATGAAAATAGATTCAGATCATAGGTCATTTCGAAAAATATTACCTATTACTTCTTTCTCAGGCTATCCATTACATCTGATCTTTATTTGAGTGCAATTTTGTCAAAAACAAAGCAAATTACCGATATAATTACACTCTAGCTCATCACAGATTCTATGGTTGGTTAATCCCATAAACTTAAAAATTAAGCTGTCACCTGGATAGCTTCTAAATGGCCTCACGAAGCTATTTTCGTGGCCCCAAAGTTTAGGGTGCCATCTTTCCACTGTACCCGTATATTCGAGAGGCGGTCTGTCAGATATCCGAAGCACCGCTGGATTTGAAGAACCTGACTGCTCCGGCCTAAATACTAGTGAAGAATCCACTCCAACATGGCCCTCAAGAGTATACGTAGCGGGAAATACGATGAAACTGTGAATTACAAATATGCGCTTAGCTCAAAGTAGAGCACCTACCATGCGTTCTTCTCTGGTCAGCTTCTGGACCTGAAATGGGTTTCACAGTTGCATCTCCTTATATCTAAAATAAATCGAAATGCCACGGCGTCTAACAAAACGAAACAATTTAATAACAAAAGGTAAACAATATCTAAACATTCATACCCATAATAAAACACACACCCATTCTCACCTCTTCACATCTACACCACTGCACTCCTGTGTTCCACGAACACTGTGATAAAATCTTGGGGCGGCCTAAGACTATATAACAAGCTAAAACAATAAAAAAACCCTGCGTGTTTCACATTCATGTGGCACACTCCGCTGGACACCTGGGTCCTTGCAGCGCGCGACACAAGCCACGTGACAAATTATATAATCCAGCCCGTAACAATCTCCAATACCGGCTGATTCATTCATTGACTCTCTTGGCAATCAACATGTCGACTCATTTATGAGGCGGTGCCCTGGCCTTGGCTGGAAAAACGAGTTCTGAAGAAGACCCTCGCTTGCCTCCCTTGACCTAGAATACACACTTCTGCCACCAACAAGCAACGTTATAAAAATCTGATTTACGCCAGACAAAAACGCAAATCCTGCATACATCCTACATGTTAACAAAATGAAACTTCCACACACTATTACTTTCACTCTCTCGCGTTGTAATACCCCAACGGAGTTGTTTTCATACACACTGAACAATAAACAAACCGCATTCAACCACAACGACTTTCATACGCTATCAACTATGCTAAAACATCAAATAACTTCCTAAACCTAACACGTTTTACCCTCGATTGAAAAGTAATGAAAGTTAACAATAAATGAATTTAAAATACATTCAATAGCATGAGCTATTGTCAAGATAAAAATGTAATGTCTATTTACACTCGAGCATAAGCTCCGATCTCGCATTAATGCCAATTGCAATTTAATGGGATCCTCACAATTCTCCATAGCTTCAGAAATACTACCACTTGTACTCAATTCTGGTCTGTCGTCAAAATAAGTCAAATATATTCGACCAGCAAAAGTTAAAAATACGTATTTACATCCTCGGGTTTAATAAAAGTTAATAAGAGTAAAACGTAACAGACTTCAATATCCAATTTCCCGTCGAAATTTCAGCTGTGACCCTATTATCTTCACTTATCCAAAGTCGTGTATGAAATAAAAGGAGTTCTACTCGCTCACACTTTATGCCTTGCCAAAAATAGCCTTGCCCAAGTAATGACTGTATTATAATGCAGAAACTCCTGGTATCCATTAATATATACATGTCAACAACTTTTGGCCTAAGCGTGAAAAACCTCCTCACAATTACTTTAAAAACGTTATTGGATATCTCTATACTGTTGCGTAAACATTTATTAAAATACTGTACTGTCACTCCATACATCTGGTTTCACTTTCACAGATGAAAGAATATCATGCCAACAATGTGACATTATACTACCTATCGTGAATACATAATCTCAAAAATTATTTGTGTGTGTTCGATAAGGATCAATCTCGACGAGGTAATCAAACTAGAACTTACCTAACGTCGGATGATAAAGATCTTCCAAGAAGAATCTATTCTCACAATATTTTAACTGACTGAAGGATCATAGCTTTCTTCGATAAAACATATAGTTAGTCATATTAGTGTTATCTCCATTCTGAACGAATGTCTATGAGTTCTAACGATAATCATCGTTTCCACGTTAAATGTTTCTCTCCAATACGATGCTAAGATCGTTACGATGCTGTGATATTTCACAATATATCACCATGTCATTCTTCTCTCTTGATGTTACTTCACGACGAATAAGAAGCCCAAATTAAATTAATAAATTAATTTAATTGGTAACATAGAAGAAAATGTATATCACCTGAATTCAAAATGAATTCATAAACGTCGAAAATAAATTACTGTTCCTTAAAGGAAATGACAAAAATACTAATTCCTCAAACAAGTTAAAAATCTCATTTCAGAAATTGGATTGCAAACAAACAACGCTAAAAACGTTGAAAGACGATCACTACAAATTATATCGAAGAATAAAATGTCTATACATGGAATACATACATGTTGTGTCGAAATATGGATAAAGGAATTGCTCTAGAATTCCATTATAATGCTCTATCTACAAGTTTAATGATCACAACTACCCTGTTTGGGTGTCTAGAAGTTCAGATAGAGTATTGTAAAATATTCAGTTTTTACGTCCTTCAAGGATCCAGGTTGGATCCTAGTTCGTCTCCAAGAACTCACGGCCTCAGGAAAGGAACGAATTCCCCCACTGGAAAACATCAAGCTCCGACCGGGATCGAACTGCGGACCGCCAACCATCATCTTCTTCGTGACCGGGTATAGCCTGGACCTCTTGATAGTCTTCATGTCTCTTCTCACTCCGTCATGGTACAGTTTCATCAAAACAACGAGAAGTGTCGAAAGTTCAGCTTCACGTTCCGAAATAAATTTGAAAAGGAAGTCGTGGACCTCACTCGTATACTGAATATTCATGGAGATGGAGTATAAATATCGTTCTGTCGTCGCTGGTGTTAATATCGAGCTCATGTTTGACGATAATGCACTAGAATGTGGTTGTACATAACGTCTCGTGTTTGCTCGTAAAGTAGACAGTCATGAACAAACTCCTGTAACGAAGCTCCATCGCTGACTATATTGCATCTATCTGCTTGTATTCCTGGCGCACATACTAATTTAGTCCATAATCGTAATCATATTATAAGACTTAATAATGTTCTTCTGTTGAGAATACATCGTCATCATACTGGTGTTACCATAAAGTTCCTCACTAGCAATGCTAACAGTCAATGTTACTCACGTGAATCTGTGCATTCGCTGTAGTCTCCTCGAACACAAGTGCTTGATAGCGCTGGATTCAGACACCTTTCTAACGTTCCACAAAAATGTTTATATCTCCCAAAATATTCTTCCGAATTCAATCAAAGTTCGTAATATACTTCACAAGATTGTATGCTATAACCTGTAGTAGAAATAATGTTTCTGAAGTTGATCAGTTCGGAGTTATTGCGGCATTTATATTCCTCACAACTTCTTTCACTTTACTGGCGCGACAATCTCCTACTCCTAGCCTGGCTATACCTCGTCTCCAAGAGTCGACCTTTCACGGACTCGGTGATGCACTCGGGACTCCAATCTCTCCCGACAAAACACGTCTGATCAGTTAAAAACTTCAGATGAACAAGAGCCTCGATGCTTGGCGTCTCCCCTCCAAGTCACCGATTCTGGCCGCCTTTTTCGTTCCCTCGAAAATTTGATCGGGCTCTAGCAAATTGCTTATTCCTTCGAATTGCGACCTGCTGTCGACTTATTAAATATTTCCAATATTTTATTATCATTTTTTTCACTATGCCATTACATAAATTCACTCTCATGGGGCTTAAATGTGATAAATATCCATAAAATTTAGTTTCTGGAGCTCCCGTCTCCTCTAAAACTTCTTCTTATTGGCTGTAGGCTCATATCCAATCGGATAATTTATAACTATGTTTAAACAATTACATGGATGATTCGCTGTTGCTATGCCGATTCTAAGCTTCTAGAACCTTCCATTGCGCAATATAATCACGTGACGGAAATTCCCTCCTGCTCGACGTCGCCACGAGACTGGTTTCTGCCAACCTCCAGCCTCGATATTGCTTGGTTAAATTTTATCATGGGCTTCGAAAAATATTCCCATTTTCATCCCAAATAATTCATTTTACGGGGACAGTACAATCCCAGTAAGCTGGTACAGCGGCTTCAGCTCATGCAAGCTTCACGACAGGCTGGGCACGATTGGGAAATCCAAGATATTGAACAAGAACATCTAAATGCCAAAATTTTTGTTTAAACCTTCACCCGTCAAAGTGGAAATAGCTCACGAGTTGCACCGCCCTGCTAGGCGTATCTATCAACGACACAAGGTTATTTCACTTGGTGTGGATGAAATTTGGCAGGCAGATTTAGTGGAAATGATTCCCTATGCCAGTGTTAATGATGGTATACGCTATATGCTCACCGTCATCGATGTCTATTCAAAAGTGGCCTTTGTTCAACCTGTGAGTCGAAAGTCATGCTCTCTAGTGACCTGCGCATTTAAGAGTATTATTCAACAGTTGAAACTTCAACCCAAGCTTCTGCAAACAGACCAGGGAAAATAATTTTTCAACAGGAATTTCTCCAGTTTTCTACATCCTCAGATATTCATCGTTATACCACGTATAGCGATCTAAAAGCAAGTGTGGTAGAGCGTTTTAATCGCACTCTAAAACAAATATAAGGAAACAGTTTACGGCTCGGAGATCCCAACGGGGGATAGACTTAATACCTGAGATAGGTTCACGTTACAATGGTACCAAACACTGAACTATTGGGACAAAGCTGCGACTGGTCACAAAGAATATTCCACGTCTGAATAAACTGTTTATTTTCATCAGAACTGACGACCCTAAACGCCACTACCATAAAATCGGCGACCATGTCCATGTCAGCAAATTCAAGTCTGTTTACGACAAGGGCTACACACCGAATTGGGATACAGAACTATTTCGTATTCGTCAAGTAAACCTCAACAGCCCACCTACGTATTTACTGTAGGACGTCAACCATCTGCCCATAAATGGCAGATTTTATCTCGAGGAACTCCAAAGAACAGCGCTTCGGAAACATGACCTTGTGGAAACAGTGTTAAAACAAAGGGAAACAAATTGTACGTCAAATGGCTCGGGTTTACCTCAGCCTTTAATTCTTGGATCAATAAATCGGTATTTGTGTACACCGTTTGTCATTTATTAACCCATGCCTACAACCTATACTCCCTCTGTACTGCAGTCAGGTCTGAAAACAAGTTCCAGTGGTCAAATACATGTCAGTCACAATACTTGTAGCCTGCAATAATACTTTCTCTACCTGGCTATGTACATCACTCACGGAAAACATCTACAATGATGGGTTTGCGACATATGAAGGGAAACTTAAGTCCATGACCTTGCAGTTTCGGGTTATTTGAGTAAATGAGTGTGCCATAGGGAAGATAACAAAATACCTTTAAACGAGTCGTCACATGGCCCTCTCGCATAATGGGTTCACAAAATATCGGGTTGCCGGGCTGCGACATGCGGTCGCGGTGCCTCCTTTAACAGTCACGGCGTACGCTGTACGCTAAGTAAGTCCTTTATCAATAATTAGTGTTACGTGCATTGCCCGTACCAACGTTTTCAAATATGTATCTTCCTTGGATGTGAATTCACGACCTTTGAATCGACCGCCTGGTGACTTGATTCCGATTTTGAACACGAGATGGCAGCTGCTGTCGGACTTAAGCGCTGCTAGCCGTAGTTCCTTCTTCTTCACCACTAGAGTGTGTTGGTGCTGCCTTATAAACTAATCCTATTCGTGTGATATTTGAAGGCATTTATTATATTCTACTTCATGAAACAAAGGACTGTGTATTCTTGATACCGCCAAATTAATTACTCAATAATAACATTGCTGCTTGATGTGTCAAGCCTTGATTGGACAGTAACAATTTACATGAATGCAGTTCGGTATCTGACGTGTGTTTCTCCGCCATCTTGTGAACACATTGTCTGTCGTCTAAGAAGCTACTAGCCGGCTGTTGGTGAAAGAGGATCTCTCCGTCGCGCTGGGGGCGGTGACCCCCAGCCTCTTCGAAATATGAATACCTATTCAACTAAGAAAATGCCTGTGCTAGTAAGGTTTTAATTTTCATCGTCAGCCGTGAAGAGGAAGTACGAAATGAAAATCGCACTCGATGCAGACCAGTGCTTCTGACTTCAAACGAAGCATGTGCTGGGTTAACCATTTTTCTGGCACTGTTGGTGCCGTATAATATTTTATTTAAATTGTGTGTGGATTAATTTATTATTATTGTGTCTCCACTGTGAAGTTTTAAGGTACGTTATTAATTTTTTTATTTATTTTATTATGGGAGCTCCAATGTTGGCCTTGCATGTATGTTGTGATGCTGTGTTTTGTTTCGCCTGGTAGGCCTAATTTTTTATGTTTTAATAATGTTACCAGATATATATTAATTTTGTTATCTTTTCTTCGTACCTTCTGGAGACACATTTCTAGTTTATTTTACGTTTTAAATTATTATTTATTTTCTTTTGGCAATCTTGGGATTGGCATATTATTAATCTGTTTTACGATCCGATGCTCCAGCCTCATGTTAATAGTATTTAGACGTAATTGTTTTCTTCCTTTCTTTCTGCTGATTTTAAAATTTTATAATGCTAATTGTTTGCCGTAATTCGATCGGACATGCGGTCTCCTGATTTTAGTGGCCATGTTTGTTTTTGTTTTGCCGAAATGCATCCTGGTCTTGAGTGGAGTCTCTTGGCGCCGACCGCGAAACTCAAACGTGTTGTGGTGTTAGCTTTATATGCTTTTGTTAATCTTGTTGGTTTAACCTTATGTTTTTGGTGAATGTTCTTGTGTTTTTCTTAGTCACGAATATCGGAAATTTTTCTTAATTGATCATATTTTATTTTATTTATTTAATTTTAAATTTTTCGTTTTTTGACGTGGCCTGGATCTCTACATGTCGGATCGGTATTGCATTCCCTTGTAAATTATCAAGCCCGTTCTCATTTAATTATGCCTGTATTTTCTTGTTTTAATCTTTGGGCTTTAACAATTTAATTTTAGTTTAATTCTTTTCTTTTTTTTTGCTTTGCAAGCAAGCATGTTAAGCGGTCTCTTGCCTTCTTTGTAAATTATGCTGGTTGATGCATGTTCTGTTTTCTGGTGGAGGTGCTATTAAAATTTTAACAATTAAATTTTTAGTTTAAATTTTTAAGCAACTGTTGTGGCATTATTTCGTCGGCGACAATTCCATTAGTTGTTCGGGGGTGTCTGTAGAATAGCCTGTGTGTTCCCCTTCTCCACCTCCCTTCTACCCCTTTTGGTGCTCTTCTGTTTGGGGCATGTCATCTGGAGGTGATTTTGCTGTGGAAGCGATGCGGACCTCTAAAGACAGGTAAGTAGATCCACGCTGGCCATCCACGTGTCAATTAGCTTTAAAAGCCCGCTAAAATCTTACCCCTAGTCACGTGTTCAAAATTCAAGTACAGTCGCATATAAATAAAATGGCCCCCTCGTGTATTTAAGCCCTTTGACATAACATTTTGGTTAAATCCATGGTCGTCGGCAAAGGGGCATGACAAGCATTTGTTTGACCCCACAGGGTCTTGCGACATCTTGGGCATCAGCTCCGTGTAGTTGGTTGTGTCTTGTACGTGTCTGATAACCTGAGCTTCTGTGATGACAGTGTTAGTGTGTGTAACTGCTTTAGGGATAGTGATGAGGTAGGTGCCCTGGGACCGCTGTCGGCGCCGGGATTTAGCGTTATTCGTTAACAAATTATAATGGGCGGATGACCTAGCTGTTTGTTAAATTTTGGATAAATCTATAAAATAGCCGCTGTATAGCAAAGAGAGCGTCAACCCGAGTTCAACGACATAACACACGTACAAATCCGATCATTGGTTCTTGAGATATCAAAGAAAAACCGAACGCCAGGTATAGTTAGCTTCCAAAAAAAAGGGTCTGCATTTAGATTCTTTTCATCCCCCTACTGCGATACGTTTTTATCCTAGGGACATGAGACTTATTTTAGGGGAAAGAGGGGGTATAAACCTTTGTTTTAAGTCCAACACACTACTTTGTAAAATCCTTAGTTTCAGAAATATAGCCTACTTTCGAAATTGAACTTTTTTGGAAAAAAATAAAACATTCCATGTGTTGTTCTAACGATATAGAAATAGTTTCAGAAATATAGCCTACTTTCGAAATTGAACTTTTTTGAAAAAAAACTAAAAAATACCATGTGTTGTTCTAACGATAAGGGTATAACGACCTTTTGTTTAAGCTAATTGACGTTTTAGGATATTTGGTTTTCAAAATATGGCCCCGTTTCTAAATACATCTTTGCTGTTTTTACAAGAATCGAAAAAATATATACATGACGATGATGACGAGAAAAAATACCCCTAAATCAAGAGCAAGATGGCGGCAAGAGTGATTGCGCGTGTGTACAGTGCTGCAGCAGTTGGTTTCCTTTGTGCGGTATTTTTAAATGTCATGGTGACAAATTGTGGTCCACGAGACAATATTCAATATTGTGAATCCGCAAGTTCAAGTGGAAAAGTCTGTGACACTCTCGTGTGGCTGTTATCTGAGAGAACTTACTACATCCCGGCTTTCTCTCTGTCAGGGTACGCCATACTCCCGTTAGGCAGGCACCTGTCCACTCGGCCTGGGCCTGCCAAGCACCGGGCAGGTTACTCGACCGCTATGAGGCTGCTGTGTCTCTTGCTGTTGGCTGGAGACATACAGCTGAATCCTGGGCCCAATTTCGCTGAACACAACACCAAATCAGAACTGAACATCTACTACCAAAACCTGCGTAGCCTCAATAATAAACTCTCTGACTGTGAAATTCATCTGCCTGAATTAAGTCATGTAGACGTGGTGGGACTGTCTGAGACATGGCTTACCCAAATGGTTAGCGCTCAATGCTTACTTTAGTATATTTCGCAGCGATCATGCTACGAGAGGGGGAGGGGTTTTGATAGCAGTGAACAGTGCTTTACCGTGCAAAAGGAGATCAGACCTCGAGCGGAACTGTGGGCTAGTGTGGGTGGAGTTACTCCTTCCAGGCCGCCACATATTTGTGGGTTGCTACTACCGGCCACCGGGCAGTCCCCTGTACAGCCTGGAGCAGTGTCTAGACTCAGTGCTCACAGCTCTATCGCAAGGCGAAGTGGTGTTAATGGGTTACTTCAATCTTCCCACATTAAAATGGACCTCTCCAACAACAGGTACACCTGATAATGATGATGACTCCTTCTTCATAGACAATTTTATTACTGGCCTCAGATTACAGCAGCATAACATGTACCCAACGCGGGGCCCCAACGTACTGGACTTCATATTATCTTCACTTAAACTGAAATCCAACACTGCTGGTAGAAACATCTTTGTCTCTGATCATAAGTCCCTCGACACCTCTTTGTTCCTCCCCACCCCACACGCAAAAGTAGTCAAGGAGCCACCCTCGCGTCCGACCTTCAACTGGCGCCGAGCTGACTGGCCAGCCATATGCCGAGCCTTGGAATGCTTGCCGAGGACCCTCCTCGAAACACCTCACGTGGAGTCGGCAATCGACCTGCTGTATGACTGGCTACTTGCTAGCATCAAAGACTTCGTGCCGGTACGGCAGCCTACCAACAGCAAGTACCCGTTCCAGATTTCCTATGAAACTCGGCTGGCCATGTGTAACAAAACGAAGGTCTGGCGGCTTTGGAAGGACTTCCCCAACCCCCACACTCGTAATACTTTCGAGTACATTCGCCGACACGCAACACGTCTGCTCAGGAGAGACTACACGGGGCATATAGAAGCCATCACTGAGAACGTCCGGGAAAATCCCAAGCGCTACTGGTCCGTCATCAACTCGAGGAGGAGAACCGAAAGGATTCCCGTCAGCGTAGACCACCAAGGAACCACAGCAGAGGGACCAGACCGCAATAAGCTATTCAACAGGTATTTCTTTGAAACCTTTTCCACTCCCACCCAAAATCAACCCCTTTCACCGGTAGAAACAGCAGCAAATTGCACATTTTCGAAAATAACAACAACACCAAATGAAGTTCTCAGTCTACTTCAATCTTTCCGCACCAACAAAGCCACCGGTCCCGATGATATTGGTCCCATCTTCCTGAAAAACACCGCCACTGATCTCTGTACACCGCTTTCCAATCTATTCAACAGGTGCTTTGCCAAGGGCTATTTTCCCACTGCCTGGAAACAGGCCAACATCGTCCCTATTTTCAAATCTGGGGACAAAACAAACGTATCATCCTACCGACCGGTATCTATACTACCCACACTATCCTTTATATTTGAAAAAATAATCCACCAACGTCTCCTGTCTTTCACCTTACCATATATTTCAACCAGCCAGCATGGCTTCCTTCCTGGAGGCTCGTGCCTCACTTATTTGGCCACTATCCACAGCTATGCAACACATGCCATTGCAGAAAGGTCCCAACTTGATATCTGCTACGTAGATATATCGAAAGCATTTGACTCAATAGACCATACCCTAATACTCCACAAAATCGCTGAACGGTTCAATATACATGGCAATCTCGTAACACTCCTTGCCGGCTTTCTACAGAACCGACAACAGAGAGTCGAAATATCAGGCACTTCATCCCCTTGGCTACCTGTGCTCTCTGGCGTCCCACAAGGCAGTGCCCTTGGTCCACTTTTATTTTCATTATTTATGGACGACCTACCGTCCAAACTCTCTGACACAGCTGATACCCTACTCTTCGCAGATGACTGCAAGATTTTCAAGGAAATTAAGACACCAGCCGACGCCGCACTCCTTCAGTCCTCACTTAACGCTCTATCCGACTGGCGCCACACATGGAAGTTGAAACCAAACCCAGATATGTGCAGCCTTTTAACAATTACCCTACGCAATTCGCCAGTACCTACAACATATTCCTTACAGGACAGGCCCATTACCGCAGTTGCGCATCAGCGAGATCTCGGGGTCATATTCGACAACCAGCTAAGCTTTAAAGAACACATACAACATTCTTTATCCAAAGCCATGGAATTCCTTGGCATACTCTACCGCTTCTCAGAAATATCAAATCACACAGCCCTTCGCCTCTATTGCCTCTCGATAATCCAGCCCATTGCAAACTACTGCTCTGCCATATGGACAACTCCTTGCCCGTCAAACATAGCTAAATTAAACAGAATTCAATCCTTCTTTGCTGCCATTGTAAGGAACAGAATGCCAAGGATTAGACACTTCACCACTCAGCAGGTACTTTCAGCCATAAACATCCCTCTCCTCAACACGACAAGACAGGTAACTGATCTGTCCTTCCTACATTCTATTTTAAATGGCCATTACCGTTCGGACCACCTGCTGTCACTTTTCAAACTACGAGCCCCTTCCCCTTCTACCAGGCTCAAAGATATTTTGCACATTCCACACACAAAACATTCCATAAACCAAAGATCTTTGCAAATCCGCATATCATCTCTGTACAATAGCATTGCAAGGAAATGTGAGTTGGACATTTCCACAAACAAGAGGACGTTCCTGAAGCAGGCGAAGGAGAAGTTAAATTGTATTTAGAACTGTCATCTTGGCCGCTGACGACACGCCTACGAGCAAGGACATTCTTCCGGCTATTGATCTGGACTTGTTTTGTTTGGTGATTTGTTAAATTTTATATTACATTTTATTTTTAATTAATATTTGATTGTTATTTGTACAAGCGTTGTAACGTGTTTTTCTAGGGGATTTTACGCCACTGGGATAAGTCAGTAGGAAGCCATTCTATATTTATTTACGCGGCAAATTGTTCAGCCAAGAGAAGTTTTCATGTAACTTATTATTATTATTAACTTATTATTATTATTAAGGTATTTCTTTGGAGCATTTTTTTATAAAATTATAAGTACACAGATAGGTTTTCGATGTTATAGAAAACACTATCAAGCAAATTATTACGAACAACATTATCGTAAGACAGTTATATGATTACGGAATTTTACGGAGTTTTGTCAGTTAGGGTATTTTGAGAGAGATGAGTCACGGGGAATCCGGCTACAGGCTTAATCTTGTCGAGTAGCATGACGCAAGCTGGGTTGCTGCTTCAAGAAAAGGCGAAATGGCCTGGACCGGTAATCGACATCATCGCCGCGCCGAGTGTGATGACCCGGAGGTGGGGAAGTAGCGCGTGGTGGCTCAGCCAATCAGTGAAGAGCGGGCGAGGAAAAAACAGGTCCTGAGAGGGGAGGCGTGGAGTGGATATATGGTTTGCGCGCCGTGGAGGCAAGGCGACTATCTTTGTAAAACTTAACCTGTGTGGTTGTACGTGTGGTTGGTTCCGGTGTTCGGACCATAAAGTTATTATATCTACAAGTATCTCATCAACTAACGAAGAAGATGACGACGACCAGGAGGCTGTGGGAAGCTCTCTACAACATCCAGTACGAGGGAAATGCTACGGCAATATCCAGTGGTAAGCGCGAATGACTCAGAACTACGTAATCTCTCGTCTCTTTGTTTTATATTCAGTATTTCAGTAACTTCATAGCTTGGGAATAAGAGTAAAATCAGTAATTTATCCGAATCCGTTTTCACATAATTTTCTAGCGGGTAATATTAAATCGCAACGCTCCAATTTAAATTCAAAACTTATTATTATTATTATTAATAATTTTGGCATACTTGTTTTATATAATAAATTCATTTCTTTTAACCATGCGATCTTTGCTTTCAGTAGGTAGCATTAAATGTAGACCAATTCCTTCTCCTGATACGATTGTTTGTTGGGTTAATGATCAAATCATACCACGATCTGA
The DNA here is from genome assembly GCA_946902985.2 of Meconema thalassinum. Classification (NCBI taxonomy): domain Eukaryota; kingdom Metazoa; phylum Arthropoda; class Insecta; order Orthoptera; family Tettigoniidae; genus Meconema; species Meconema thalassinum. The sequence continues at coordinate 759,544,781 of OX336389.2, forward strand.
GTGAAAAGATTCTTGAAGGTGTTCTACCAGAGCTAGGTGTTGCTAAATATAAATTTAGATTTCAACATAGCGTTGAGGTCTAGGCGCCCATTAAAACAACATATCTTAGTCAGAGTAAATATTTCAAAGTGCAAGGCAGAGCTAGTAAGAATCCATTACATTTGTCACGCAACAGTGAGGGCAATAGAAAACGTTTCACTTGTACGCTCAACGTGGAGCAAAGAAACAGTTTCACTTGTCGCCACCAACGTGAGACCGAAAACCTAATAACATTTGTGGAAGGAGAAGGGTATATATTTCTGTGCCTGTATTTTGGGGTTTTTTCATTTATCAGTGTGTATCAGCATGGGTAGTGTTGCGGAAGAGATGAAGTTGCGTAGTGGTCACCAGTTGGATAGTGAAGATACGAGCAGTATGGATAGTCTTGGAAATGAAAGCAGTACAGGGATGTCGGAGGTAAATCCCTATACTGATGGGGGTAATCAAAACAGTCAAGCAGGGTTAGAGAGTTTGCTTCTTCAGTTTATGCAACACAATAAAATTAGCACAGATGCTCTAAACGCTAAACTTGAACAAAACAATGCTAAACTCGAATAAAATAATGCTAAACTTGAACAAAACAGTAGGGAAAATAAAGAGAGTACTGAAACTTTAAACGCTAAACTTGAACAAAATAATGCTAGACTTGAACAAAATAGTAGGGAAAATAAAGAGAGTAATAGGGAATTGAGCGATAGTTTAAATGCTAAACTTGAACAAAACAGTAGGGAAATTAGTGATGAATTTGAGCTGATTAGAGGTGAGATCAGAGGGGTGATGGAAGAGAAGGCTAAAGAGATCATTGCAGATGTAGACAGAAAATTAGGAAAAGTACAGGAGAAGTTAGAAAGTAGAATCAGTACACAGGCTGAAAATTTAAAAGAACTAGTGCAACTTGAAACACAGCAGGTCAAAAAGCAATTGGGGGAAGAAATTGATAAGATTCAGGTAGCAACAAAAGAGGTTAAAGAACAGCTGGGGGGAAGAATTGATAAAGTACATGCAGAAATAATCACTGAAGTTAATACTTTGAGGGAGATGAATAAGGAAAGCATTAATGAGATTAGTGAGAAACAAGCTAAATTAAGTGGTAAAGTTTAAGCATCGGAAGGGAGCATTAGGTTAACTGTAACTAATATTGAAAGAAAAGCTGAGGAGAAAATTGCTGAACTAGAACAGAATTTGAAAGCTAGAATTAGGCAGGAAAATAGTCAGAGTAGGCCAGTTTATGTGAATAGCACACACAGGGAAATAGAACTAGGCAAATGTAGTAATCGGCAGGGTTGTCCAATGGAGTTCATGAATACAATAGAAAATAAATTCGGGGAGAGGTCGGAAGATGGTAGTACTGAGTGGTGCCAGGTAGTTGAAATTTTAGAGGAAGCGTTTGTAGGGGAGACAAGAAACTGGTTTGCTGTCTACAGAGACAATTTCGAGAATATTTCAGATTTTAAAGTGAAATTTTGTGAGAAATTTTGGAATGAGGTGATTCAGTCTCAGCATCGTGAGGGAATTGTGTGTGGGAAATATAACCCGAGAGGAAACTACACTATGACCGAGTACTTTTTAGGACAGGTATTGACGTGTAAATATCTGGATGGTTTGAAGGAGGAAAGTGATGTAGTCAGGCTATTACTAAGACATTTTCCATATAGAATCAAAGAAGCTGCCTGTATCCAAAATGTTAAATCTATTTCACAAGTGGAAAATTTATTAAGTACAATCGATGCTCTGGGAAGAGGTGGTTACGAGGAGAATTTCGGTAGGAACCAGGGTAACTATAATAACAGGCCTAATGAGAATAGGAATCAGGAAGTTCAAGGGAACAGTGGCGAAGGGGCCAACGTCCAAAATTGGGGGAACCAGAATAATAATAATAATAATAATCAGCAAAACCAATACAGAGGAAATGGGTATAGTACGAACTACCAAGGTAGAAATAATGATTTCAGGGGAAATCAAGGTCGAAATAATGATTTTGGGGGTAACCAAGGGAGGTATAATAATAATAATAATTATAACCAGAACAGGGGTCAAGGAGGGAATCAGCCCAATGGTAATAACGGACAGAGAGATACCATTAACACAACTCAGAACAACCAGACCAGTTCAGTAGTGAGTAGTACTATACCAAGTGGTAGCCATACTTCAAACACGAACCAGGCTGCGATGTAAGGTCAGAATCTCAGTATGTAACATGCCCTGTCCATACATTTATACAGGAACACTATGACTTAAATGTAAGAAATGAATTATTACGTGAACTAAATGATGAAGGTATTATTCAGGAGGTGGTTAGTAAGAGCCCCATAGTTAAATTTAACGTGTCCGAGGCGTACACAGATGTTTTAATTGATAGTGGTTGTTTGAAGAGTTGCATAAGTAGTGCATTTTATGATAAAATGAAAGGAACTGGAGTAAATTTTGAGGAGATGCCAATTAAAAGTACTTTTGTTATCACAGCTGTTGGGAAGAGGTCTAAAGTAATTTCTAAGCAAGTTTTAGTAGACATTAAAATTAATAATCATGTAGAAAAGCAGATTTGTCTTGTAATTCCAAATTTAGTATTCAGTGTTATCTTGGGTTCAGAGTGGCTAAGTAGAGTGTCTGGTAACTTATGTTATGATGTAGGGAGTTTTAAATTTAAATGGGGAGATTCTGAAGTAGAAGTAGCGTTCAATGACCATATTCAGAGAAGTAGTGTTGTAGGTGTGATTTGTATTTTAAATGAGATATCGCCAGCCGTAGAGCGGGGTTCTCCATGTTTTGTGGGCAGTGTGATTACGAACGGTAGTCTAGAGGACTCGTTACGTGATGCTGCATTTCAGGAAATATAGAGGTGAAACAGTGTGTTCGGCCCTATGATGTGTTATTGTGTAATAGAAGAGTTTTTGAGGATCGCATTGGTATGGCCAATTGATATACACATTCATTGAACGTTATTGATAGGTCAGTATTCACAGGACATATATATTCTGTACCTTTCGCTTATCAGAGTGCAGTTGAGGCACAAATTAACCAGATGCTTGAAGATGGGATCATTGAGCACTCTAACAGTCCATATGTTAATTCTTTGATCATGGTACCCACGGCCGACGGCACGGTTCGTATTTGTTTAGACGCTCGTTTGGTTAACAGTAGAATTAGTTCAGATCAGCTGAAATCTATGTCAATAGAGGAAGTAATGCAAACATTTGAGGGGAAGAAGTATTTCACTTGTGTAGATTTGAGTTCCAGTTTTTGGCAAATGCCACTTATGTACGAAGATAGACCATTTACAGCTTTTAGTCATAAATATAACCTTTATCAATTTTGTAGAACACCTTATGGGTTAAAGAGTAGTTCAGCAGCTTTAATTAGGGCTTTAAACATCGCATTAGGTGATGACACAGGAGAGTTTGAAACCATTTACATTGATGATATGGTAATTAGTTCACGCAGTTTTGAGGAGCATCTACGTCATTTAGATATAGTTTTTCAGAAGTTAGATCAGGCAGGGTTCACTTTGAAGTTGTCTAAGTCGTCATTCTGTCAGTCATAAGTGATATTTTTAGGTCATAGAGTGTCGAGTAGAGGTGTGACACCAGAGGAAAGTAGGGTTAGCATGTGTGGACAGTAGCAACAGGGCATTGTTACAGACACTGAGAAATATGCTAGTGGAGCAACGTGATGACATTAAGGATGTGATATAAAGTAAGTGTGTTTAGCTGGCGAGCCAGCCTATCAAATGAGTAAGTGTGGTGTATGATGCATGGAAGATCTGGTCTTCCAGGCAGGCGTATCAGAAGTCACACCGGGGGGTAGTATGTAAGTAATTGAGAGTTTTTAAGGTACAGGGAAATATGACGGGATTGTCGGATGCTCTTGAGCACTAAAATGTCTCGATACACCAAGGCCAGAATTTGGTAGCGCTGGTGAATTCCCATTTGTCTCCTAGAGATGGGTGAGCGCTTGAACAGGGTATTTTTGCTTAAGGTGTCCACGAGACAAAAGATGGGCCATCAGAAGGCGAGACAGTCCTTCATGAAACTCATATATAACAGCACACGTGATTTCTGTTTACGGCCTCACCATGTAAGTGTTATAAGTGTGTAATTTAAGGTAATTAGTACAAAGGTATTATTTGAGTGAGGAGAACTGGTCTGAGTTGAGAACTAATATTTAGTACAATTTGATCTACGGGAACTTAAGAATATGTAAATATGTAAATATTTGGTGTTATATGTAATGCGCACTTACTGTTTTTTTTTTCAGAAGTCAATATTAATTTCGTCTTATATAAAGAGAGATTAAGTATTATGGTACCGAGGCGCTGCCACAATAGTGTGATCGTGTGCTCAGTGATAAGTGAGATTAAATTTCACCATAAGGAAGGGACCTCCAGTGAAATTAAGAAGTTCTGTGGTGATAAATATATCATAACACCTTTGATGCGTGTGATGTGACATCTTATATACATAGTGCTCACACATTATTTATGTCTATTTTTCCAACATAGAGAAATTTGAGAGGCGGAAAAATCCGTGGAACATTAATCTAAGTGAAAAACATTGGACTGATTGCATAGGGCAATCCAAAATGACAACAGACTTTGACGCAAAGTGCGTAAAGAAAATTATAAGTGTATATATATGTAATTTAGGGTGATTTAATTTATGTAATATGTATTTTGGATGGGGTTTTATTAACGTGTCTGGGATAATCGCATGATGGACCGTCGTCACGGTAAATCATCTGATGATCCGAGGCGAATATGTAATGTGTTTTTCGAGGGGATTTTACGCCACTGGCATAAGTCAGTAGGAAGCCATTCTATATTTATTTACGCGGCAAATTGTTCAGCCAAGAGAAGTTTTCATGTAACTTATTATTATTATTAACTTATTATTATTATTAAGGTATTTCTTTTGAGCATTTTTTATAAAATTATAAGTATACAGATAGGTTTTCGATGTTATAGAAAACACTATCAAGCAAATTATTACGAACAACATTATCGTAAGAAAATTATCTGATTACGGAATTTTACGGAGCTTTGTCAGTTAGGGCATTTTGAGAGAGATGAGTCACGGGGAATTCGGCTACAGGCTTAATCTTGTCGGGTAGCATGACGCAAGCTGGGTTGCTGCTTCAAGAAAAGGCGAAATGGCCTGGACCGGTAATCGACATCATCGCCGCGCCGAGTGTAATGACCCGGAGGTGGGGAAGTAGCGCGTGGTGGCTCAGCCAATCAGTGAAGAGCGGGCGAGGAGAAGACGGGTCCTGAGAGGGGAGGAGTGGAGTGGATATATGGTTTGCGCGCCGTGGAGGCAAGGCGACTATCTTTGTAAAACTTAACCAGTGTGGATGTACGTGTGGTTGGTTCCGATGTTTGGACCATAAAGTTATTATATCTACAAGTATCTCATCAACTAATGAAGAAGATGACGACGACCAGGAGGCTGTGGGAAGCTCTCTACAACATCATGTACGAGGGAAATGCTCCGGCAATTTCCAGTGGTAAGCGCGAATGACTCAGAACTACGTAATCTCTCGTCTCTTTGTTTTATATTCAGTATTTCAGTAACTTCATAGCTTGGGAATAAGAGTAAAATCAGTAATTTATCCGAATCCGTTTTCACATAATTTTCTAGCGGTAATATTCAAATCGCAACGCTCCAATTTAAATTCAAAACTTATTATTATTATTATTAATTTTGGCATACTTGTTTTATATAATAAATTTATTTCTTTTAACCATGCGATCTTTGCTTTCAGTAGGTAGCATTAAATATAGACCAATTCCTTCTCCTGATGCGATTGTTTGTTGGGTTAATGATCAAATCATACCACGATCTGAGTGAAAAGATTCTTGATGGTGTTCTACCAGAGCTAGGTGTTGTTAAATATAAATTTAGATTTCAACATAGCGTTGAGGTCTAGGCGCCCATTAAAACAACATATCTTAGTCAGAGTAAATATTTCAAAGTGCAAGGCAGAGCTAGTAAGAAACCAATACATTTGTCACGCAACAGTGAGAGCAATAGAAAACGTTTCAGCGTGAAGGGCTAGCATAGCTGTAGTTTGTTTTTTGATTAATAAATAAACAAAAAAAGTCGTCTCACGACCCTCTTAGATAATTGTTTCGTGAGATATCAAGTTGTCAAGTTGCAACATGCAGTCGCGGTGCGTGCTTTAACGCTCACGGCTACAGGTGGAGTAGGATTCTCATCATCTCATTAGTGATATTGTTGCTGTTGTTAAATCATTTTAGGGTCTTGCGACATCTTGGGCATCAGCTCTGTGTAGTTGGATGTGTTTTGAACGTGTCCTATAACCTGATCTTCTGTGATGACTGTGTTAGTGTGTGTAACAGCTTTAGGGATAGTGATGAGGTAGGTGCCCTGGGACCGCTGTCGGCGCCGGGACTTGAACTTGCGATCTCTGGACTTGGTTCAGTTGCATACGCGGCCGTGGTGCATGATTTATTTAGCGAGCACAGTTACGCCGCGTGGTTGTAAGCAGATGTGACAGAAGCACAGATACACATGCAATGTACTCCACTGCAGATTTGCATGTTCTCAATGAAATTTGATTTTGTTTTGAGTTACTTTACTCAGTAGACAAATTTCTTTTCATGAGGTCAATGCGTTAATGTGCCCAATTACATTACGGAAATATATTGTCCACTTACACCTTTCAACCTGGTTAGTTGGATGACATGGTTCGTTCGTCACGCGAATAGTTGCAGTATTTCTATAACACTAACGGAACACAATTAACAATTTCATGCATTATAAACAAGTTTCTAGAACTGAAAAATTGCATATAAGTAGTACATAAGGAGAGTACAAATATTCTATGATTTTTTTTTCAGTTTAGTACGAGTGAGTAGATGATTTATTTCCCGCCCTATATAATTGAGCAACGTATCGTGTTGACCGACTGAAAATCAATTATTTGACTAAATTTCGAAAGCAACGATAAATAGATTGCATGTAGAGTTTGTTCAGTCTAGATTCAAATATTTATGAAAGACCACCCCGTGGTGTAGCTCTAGGTCCGGTTTCGATGACTGGCTCTGCCAAGAAATTTAATTCTAGTCTGGGAGCTAGAACGGGGTCCACTCAACCTTGTGACGCAAAACTGAGAATAGGTGGGATCAATTCCTACCTCAGCCATCCTGAACCTAGTGTTTCGTGGTTTCCCACTTCTACCTCAGGCAAATGCCAGGATGGTTCGTAACTTAAGGCCACGGCCACTTTCATCCAAATTCTTACCTGAATTATAAATACACACACGAATACAGTCATCACAATAACACAGGTAATCAGACAAACTTACCCATCTCCACAAACATACGAGTACACGGGGCTGAATGGCCATGGTTTACAAGCTTCTTAAGAGTAGTAACAGCAACAACATTTATATTATATAAAATCTGTTTCAAGTAATTCTGAAATTCTTCATATATATTTTGAAGAATTTACAAATTCATTTTCTGTTTTAAATGGTTGGCAGCGTGGTGTGAAATTAACTTTCCCCCTACCATTCCCAAGTTGTCAGGATTGATACCCAGCACTGTCATTTGCCATTTGAGGGCGCATAAATGCAAAGTAGCCATGTCAGTCGACTCACTGACAAGTTCGAGATCTCTCTCAGGGACTATTTCCGTTACCTGGCGTCTCTAAAATCCTCAGTAGTTAAAAGGGAAATACAACCCATAACATTGTCATTATAATTGTAATTAATGGTATAATTACTATTACAAATATTTATATTATTTAATTTCGACTAGATTATTCATAGTGAACATAAACCTTGCAATATGAGAAGTATTTGTTTAAATCTACAAAAATATTCCACAGTGGTTTGATATGCCTCCCAGTGCAATCAGTTCCGAAAGCTCACACAAATGTCCCGATACCCAGATCCATGGCCCCTAGTGAGGCACCAGGGCAGCTCACTTGATCATGACCGGGATCTGCCAAGAGAGATTTTGATTTAAACGATTGTCCATTATGAAAATATTCTAAATATTACTTTAATAAGTTAATACATTAAATCATATCGTAACATGCTTATATACCAGGTGAATCAGCTGCCCCTGATAACATCGTTTTATGCCGCCCAACTAGCGTCGTTATCATGAAGATCGATATTTCTCTGCTTGCTTCCCGTATGGTAACGTACTGCAAGCATATCCTGCAAACGATACAAAACACTATTATGTTTCCCGCGATGGACACTAATACGAGGGAATAGTAACAGTGTTCAGAATCGATTGCGGGATATGATTGCAGTGCATACGGGATGCAAGTAGAGAAATATCGATGTTTCTGAAAATACTCGTTAGTTGGGCTTCGTAAAGCAATGTTATTAAGGGGCATCTGATTCACCTGGTATACTGTTAATCTGACTGTTTTGTACGTTCATCAGTTTTTGCTTCGTTCACGTAAGAATTGACACACTAATTGAGCTGAAGCTAATCAACCTCAAGCCTACATCATAGGATGTCAATCTCCCACCTTCAGATGACTGACAATTTCCACTATATTACCTTCTTATTTCCATTGAATAGTGAAGTGTTTCAATGTGCAATGGAAGCATGAAATTTGATAATATTGTGGCAGGGAAGCCATTATTCTGGAAAATTAATATTAGTGACCTGTAACCTATTAGGAGTCTGCTCTTTCAACTATAGCGAAACTGGTAAATGTATATTCAGAGGCACGTTGCTAATCATATTAGTCCCGTGTGTACAATTGTTCTAGACTCTGGTGTGCCCCATAGCTCGTAAACAGAAGCTTCGCTGAGTGTATGTGGGACCTATTCGTATATTCATACTGTCCGTTTTAGAACTGAATTCATAGTGAAACAAGAATTATGCACAAAACATAAATGGTCTTCGTCCACGACAGATGCGAACGCTTGTGAAAAATACGAGTAGGCTCATTTCGCATCCACTGAATTCCTGGAACTCACTCACACAATCGAGAAACTGGAAACCATACGCATATGTCCTTTGGCAATTTAATACAAAGGCTCGTGCGTATCCTAAGCAAGTAAATGAAGAATATAATATATACTCGTATATTTTTATAAATATCCAGTACACAGTGCAGGGAAACGATATGCATATATGCGAAGAGAGTGATACAAGCCCGCTGGTATATTCTTTGGAATATACACTTAATGTTAGTTTCAATAATAGTTTACTCTTTGATTTATTCTTCCTTCATGTTCGTTTCTTGATGTGTAACATCTTTCCGCTCGGTTGCTGGATAGTTTTCTGGGAGTGATTTTGAAAATTGGGGCCGGAAGTGGATAGGAACGATCGAGCTGGCAGTGGTGGATCAAACGGAAGTATGCACTGCCCGCTCGATCGATCAAACGGAAGTGTACTAGCTGGCAGTGGTGGACAACGGAAGTATGCACTGCCCGCTCGATCGATCAAACGGAAGTGTACTAGCTGGAAGTGGTGGACAACGGAAGTAAGCACTGCCCGCTCGATCGATCGAATGGAAGTGTGCCCTAGCTGGCAGTGGTGGATCGAACGGAAGTATAAGACGCACTGCCAACTCGATCGATCGATCCAGCTGGCACTGGTAAGAGAAACAATCAGCGCGCGGTGTCGAAAATTGATACCATGACGCACTCTCGGCCATGTGGAATGTATATGACATACTGAACGGAAAACGCTCATGCGAACTCTGGTGTCAAGTGATTTAAACAAATGACATGGTACATGTTCGAAGTCTTCATATCAGTATTTAAATGGTAAAATGCCTTAATGTCAAACATTGTAAGTAGTCGGCATTGCATCGGCATAAGGCATATTAAACTCAATGTCACTCAGGAACATTATCGAAACAAGCAAAATATAAATGAAACTAATTCCGTAATGCAGTATTATTGGAACGTGGAAATAAGTCACCATCTTTTGCACAATATTTGCGTAGTCGAAATAGTCGTGGGGTTATTTCGTATGACTGTGAATCTGGAGATCTTGGGTTCGAATACTGGGCGGGGTAGATATTTTTGCTGCCAGATTATCATTTTAAACGATATTTATCATATCAATATGACTCATTTTAACAGAATCCATATGAAATTACATGTTGGTCTGTGAATCAAGAGGACCTGTTTATAAGGAATTTAAGGTTATGAGCGGTGTCGCGTCTATTAATCTAGTTGATCCATATCGTATTCCTTATTTAGGCTAGTGCTGGTGGAAGCTACAATTCATCTAATAAAATGAGATCCGTATTATAAACTACAATATCTGTAAAACACTCCCTCTTACAATAGATTAATATTTGTGCCAATAATACTATAAAATACCGGTGTATCAACAATTTCACGTGAGGTTTCTTCTATGTCAGATGTTACACATCATATGCAACTACTGTAAGGCTCGTAATTTTTTTTCTTTAGCTTTCCTTTTTTGTAAACGCCAACAGACGCGTTTTCGTTTCCTGTTAGCTTTTGAAAGTCTGTTTCAGATGTGCAATTTCTTTGTAAGATTCCTCCATATCACTCCATGCGGCAACTCGTTGACGCCTTTGATTCCAGTCATTTCATGAACTACAACTGCAAATTCCACAACTTTGAAGTAGATGGCATCATTGTCGATATATACAATCTCCTTGAAGATTTCAACTCCATTGTATCGAAACTGTATTATGTATAATTTGTTTTTTGCATGTTGCCTACTCTGTATCTCTTCTTTCGTTTCCCACTCCCTTCCTCTCTCCGCTCTGGCTCTCCGAGCGTTTAAATTTCCTCGATCACTTCTCTTCGTGTGTTCCGCTCAGAGATTTCGGCGATCTTGCTGGAGGTGCTATCCTCTTTAACCACGTGTTAATCTTCAAATACGTCATCATGGCTTAACAAAAATTTTAACGGCTGGCCGTGATCTACAGTGAACTACAACATCGCTACAATGATAATATAAAAACTCCACAAAGTGGTTATATCATCAAATTTTATGGGGCTTTTGGAAATCTAAATCCCAATATTTTAATGAACACTTTCGGCAGAAATTAAATTTTCGCATACTTGTGCAATCTTCTAACCGCCCAATAAGGGACATTTCTTTGCCTTGCTTAAGCTTAACTAAGCTTGCTATTGAAAGTCATGCAAGAGACCTAGTACTTCTTGTATGAAACAAAGGGGGATACTTCTCTCCAGCGTGGGAATTTTGCTAAACTTACAGCTTTGAAAATCTTGCTTTATTCTTCATGGGATTGTTCTACTAAATCTACTAAATCTTGAAACTGTACAAAGTTGTTCTTCAATTTCATTCGCTTCTTTTCCCATTTTTATGTTGCTTTCAACTTGTGAAACTTATGCAATAGACTCTGCCCAGTGACAAACTATACCGGCTATCACCTCGAAACTCTATAACATCAAATTATTGCTAACTTTCAACTCAGTACAAACTACATAAACTGCAATAGTGACAATCATTCAATGCTCAACAAAACTGTCAGTGCTACGAAAGGTGTTCGTGCCGCGTTCCGTTCGAAACAATAAAATTGCCCAGACTTTAATTCCCCATTTCCCTAACTTCCATTATCCGTTACTAACAATTAAATAAGTAATTAATACATGTACAGTATATATATATATATATATATATATTGTAACTTTGAGGCTTCTCTAATGAGACCTCCCCAAATTGCGTGTATCACATCTTGTAATTACTGTATCAACTTCAAGTGGTTACAAATCCACTTTCAATCCTCGCACCTATTTTTCCTTCTTTGGTCAGGAATTCTCTGTTGTAATTTATTATTGTGCGTAAATGCTCGCTATATTTTTTCAAGTGATTTTGAGGCTTCACTGAAGTGACCTCTCCCTATTGTATTTAACAAATACGTATTTCTGCTTCAATATATTATGGCTATAACCCATATTTTAATCGTTATTCTCATTTCCTGCTACGCTCAGGAATTTCTAATTGAAACGATACATTTTTGTCCAAAGCTCTTTTAGCTTTATTACGAAAGCACTCTAGTCCAGAATTTACTTACTACCCCATTCAGTAACCAAGGAATCTATACCCTTGTAAGGGTTCTTGTTATTCTTGTAATAGGTCTCAGACCTCCTGAATGTACAAATTGTTCGAAATTCTATTAATGTTGAGGCAATTAAAATTGCTATAATTCCCTGGTGTTTCATTATATTTGCTCGAAGAGCTGTTAGGTATGGCCTTCCTTTCCCCTTTTTTCTTGCATTACTTTCTGTATTTAAAGAAATACTCACGAGTACTGAATACTATGTTTAATACCAATTTAATCATTTGTTGTGTTCATGGCAAAACGTCTGCTAATACTTCACCTAAAGTTTACTTTAGTTATCTCTTGTAAATTATTAAAGGCGAGTATAGCTTGCTCAGCCAGCTTCCTACCCGAGGCGAATTTTGCCTTATCCTATAATTTACCTATGAATTGTAGTTTTGCCTACAGTTAGGTTTGTTTTTCTTACCCTTTCTAAACTCTTAATCGGCACCCCGCTGGATAAAAGTTTAGTTATTCTTAAACACAGCAATTGTTTCTTTCGAGTAACTTCTACTAGTTAAAATATTCTTACCAAAAACTTACAGGGCTTTCTAGCTTCGTCTACATTGAGTGTAATCGGTCCCCCTGTTAGGGATGCATCCTCGGCGGGGAATAAAAATATCCCAGTTAATTCAAACCTCTCCAGCATTTCAGATTGCTCCCTAAAATATTCTCTTTTTTGCAAGGAAAATAAATAATTCATTTTCCCCTCGGTTGCATTTTTTTCACCAGTGAACTGTGTTCCCACATAATACCCAAATCCCTGCACGAGAGGGAACGTGCACTTAGCGCCTGCTTGCCTGTAACCTCAGCTAGCTTTGCTCGCATCACTATACTTGTTCATAAGTACTTAGTTGTACACACTCTTGGTTGCTCTCTGCGTAAGCAAGACTGTGTTCCCTTTAGTAGTTTCATTCATCAAGATTTTAGTAGTTTTTCTAAAGTCCACCAATCCCGAAAAATACCCTATCAACAATTAAAAATCAAGGTTGGTATTTGCTGTCCCGCCCTGTATTCATCAGCATAAATCCACCCCTACTATTCGATACTCGTTTTTTCATCATCATCATCAGATCCCCTTTTCCAGCCGACACTGGGTGGGGGCAAATATGGTTCTTCCCCACTTTGTTCTATCGTTCCACCATTCCTCTTTCTCTTTTATGACCGGTACCTGAAAATAAGGTTTCTATTTTATTTCGTTTCCTTTTTTTTACCAAAAATCTGTTTCTAATCCCTAGCCCTTTCTTTTTTCATATCATCTTCCCTCCAGTAGTGTTTAAGCCTAGGCTTGACCCACCACCTGCCAATGATATAAGCGTATTTTCTGTTAGAGTGAATAATGTGTTGGCTAACGGACTGGTAATCACTTATTAATGATTCTATGCGTTGGTCACAAAATTGTTGAGCAAATAAAATACTGAAGAAACCAATACTATCAATTGTTTGATTACAGTAAATATCCAATATGTCCTCTTTTTACTTTGATGCACAGTTCAGAGCGGTGTTATAGGGAACTTAGGACTCTGTAAAGGATGAAAGCAGTGTTGCGGATGACTTGTAAAATGCCTGTATGCTTTGTACAAGCTTGTCTTCTCTTTCCACGGGGTTCGCATACACTAAAGTCTTAACGTAGCCACACACAAAAAATCCATGGGAGTTAAATCGCCCAAGCGTGGAGGTCATTTAACTGAATCACCACGGCCTAGCCGTCTCCCTGGATAACGATCATTCAACTGCTGCGTGGCACGGTGTCATCTTGTGTCAATGTCAAGAAATTATGTTCCGTTGTTGCAACAAAATGAGAACGTTTCGACTAGTTTCCCTTGAACTTTATGAAGAGGTTTATAATGCTCCGGGGTGCATATAAAACTCTGTAATGACATAGTGAATTCCGGGTGTAAAATCAAAAAGAAAGGCTGACAAACAAAGAATCTGTCTGACAGTATTGGAAAGGAACAAAACAAATAATATTAGAATCCAAAAGGAAACCATGGGGGGAATTTGGGGATAAACTAGAAAAGTTAGGTCAAGCGACAGACAATTCTTTCTGGATTGTTATAAAAAGTATTAGAAGTGAAGGAAAAAGGTAAATGAGCTGTGTTCTGACAATTGAGGTAAACACATTGTAAGTTCCAAAGAAGCATTGGGAAGGTAGGGCCTAGCAAGCATACTTCAGAATCTTCAAAGACGACAAAACTCACGCAAGAAAACATGTAAATTGCATTAATTATCTTCAGTTAAAATCGTATAATTCCGTAACGGGAGGATGCTGGGCTTAGTTCAATCCAAAAAAAAAAAAACATAAATGTAACTCAAAACAATGACCTGCTCTTACTGCTGGATCACCACCACCCTGCTCTTGATGTGGAAATATCTCTCACAATGTCGAAACCAAGTACAGATCCAGCCAAATTATACCTTTAACTTCCGGGAAGCCACTGTACACTCGGTTGAGGGATGGTGCCTGGGGGTCAAATATAGGAGTGCACTTATATAAATACTGCAATAGACCTTGTTTTGGAGATTTTTACAGAGTACTCGGCAAAACTATTCCTATATGTGAACGACAAGTGGGTAGAAAATATCCTATCTCTTTTCTAAGGAATCAATGGGAATATTAAAGTAGAAGGAATACCATTGGAAGAGAAAATATTACTCAGATCATCATAGACTACGTTTTGAAGAATAAGAACAGAAATTAAAAAGGACATTAAATTACCATATAAGAAAATATCCAGAATATGGAGAAAAACATTAGCAGGGACTCAAATAAATTTTGGACTTTTAATAAAAACAAGAAAATAAACAGGAACACAAGTCATGTGACACACTTCAAGACTCGTCCTGTACGTGAATATTTTGAAAAAATCACGTTTTGGATTTTTGTGTATTATTACTCTTTGGAGTTATCTCTTTCAGAATATATATGGTTTGGACTTATTAGGAGGCCTTTTTGGCCCTAAATATTTGTTTTTAATTTGCTTGCACTAGCTTGCCACGCCCCTTTAAATGTCAAACTTTAGAAAGCGTCATTACTTTTCAGCCAGAAAATATAACAGAAAGCGGTAAAATGTACTTCAAACGTTGGCCATTCTGCTAACTACTGTAGCTGCCTGCCCATTGACTCTCTAACTATTACATGTTTGTTTATAAACAGACGCTAATAGAGCGCGTAGTTTCTTTGCAAGAAAACAACTCGTAGTTGAGGTATATTTAGCGTGTGTTTTATATTCGTTTTCGATCATGCCAAGTAAGAAGGCATTTGGTACCGGTAGACGAAAGTTTTATGGCAATCGTTTCGCAAAGAAAAAAAACAATGTGCTTGGGAGTGTATCCCCTTCCCACGTGGTACATCAGGAGGTTATGTTACCTACTAGTTTATCCAAGAAAAACTTCTCTATTTAGAAGAGACTTGTGAGAGAGATGTAGGCCTAAACAATGTTGAATTTGGCTGTGAAGTCTGCAAATCTTGTAAAAGTGGTGAATGTTTACTAGTTACTGAAAATATTCAGGGAAGAAAATGTGTAGCCTCTAAGCTTAGCATTACATACAGTGTGTGTAATACCCAGCATGAAGGTTATTCATCTACAGTTACCGAGAAACGTACAGTATGTACAGTATAAAACTAATGTTAGGCTAGCATATTCTATGCGTTGCATTGGAAAGGGATTCAGAGCTGCACATACTTTCTGTGCTGTCATGAATTTGCCTCCACCTCCTAGATTTGACAACGTACTTCTTGATAGCCTAACAATAGTTGGTAATATGACAATGAAAAGTGCTGTGCAAGAAGCAATAGAATTGAATGATGGGAATAAAGACATAGTTGGGACTTAGCAAAAAAGGGGGCATACATCCCTAAATGGGGTTGTCACTGCAAATTCTCTCGATAATGGTAAAGTTATTGGTGTCGAGTGTCTAACAAAATATTGCCAGGGTTGCCAGTCAGATATTGAAGACCATGAGTGTGGCATTAATTTTGAAGGTTACGGTGGGAAAATGGGATCACAGGGTGTCGTGAGCATTTATAGAATGTCCATGGAAAATTATGGTGTTCAGTATACTAAGTACCTTGGGGATGGTGATTCCAGGGGCTTCTAGAAAGTTTTAGTATGTAAACCATATGAAGAAAATGTACTAATATAAATGCTGTAATGTGTAGGGCACCTCCTGAAGTGATTGGGCAGTCGTCAACGTAAGCTCGTAAAGATCTCAAGGGTGTGATATTATCAGATGGAAAATTGATTACTAGGCGAGGCCGTCTCACTGATACAGAGTTTGTACTATGGCTTAGCTATACGAAGAAAAGAATGGAATTCGGAAGCTATGAGAAAATCTGTAAGGGCTAGCTTACTTCACTAAGCATCAACTGATGACCACCCACAATATGTGTTATATCCTCTTGGCCCAGACACATGGTGTGGGTAACAGAAAGCAAAGTCTGAGGGTAAAGATTATTCTCATAAGCATTCTTTGCCTTATGCTGTTATTGAAGCCATGAAGCCTGTTTATCGTGACATAAGCAACACAAAATCTTGGGAAAATGCTGAAGACTCAGAACCCTAATGAGAGTTTTCATCACTGTATTTGGGAACGTGTGCCAAAAGGTGTATATTTAGATCTTTCTACTCTAAAACTGGGTGTTTTGGATGCAGTCATCTGCTTCAATGAAAGTGCTGAAGCTAGGTGTAGAGATTTAGAATGTTTAGGAATGTGTCCAGGGGAAGATATGACTTCAGCACTAGCAACAATTGATCGTCGTAGGATAATTGAGGCTGAGAGGGCCATATATGAAAGCTCCAAGGAAGCCAGAGCCGGTCCCGTGGTGTTGGGATAGTGCGCCTGCCTCTCACCCGGAGACCCGGGGTTCGATTCCAGGCACCGTCAGGGATTTTAGAAACTGACGTGAGGGCTGAAACGGGGTGCACTCAGCCTCGTGAGGACAATTGAGTAGCTGTCTGACAGTGAGGCAGCGCCCCGATCACGAAAACCAAGATTTACGGCCGAGGGGACCCGATGCGCTGATAAAGCGTCACCCCAATATCTGCAGGCAAAATGGCTGGGCAGCGGTCGCTTGGTAGGCATAGGCCCTTCGCGGTCTGTAGGGCCAAGGGTTATATAAGGAGCCAGAACCAAGAGAAGGAATAGGAAAATACAGCAGGAAGTTGAGGGTGCCCTCAATAATGAAGAATATGGACGTGGAGTGCATTAAGACTGTAAAGGTTGGTCAGAAAGTTATATTGATACTTTGAATTGCTCTCCTGTAAAATTGCATTTTGTTATCTATTTAGTTTACTAACACCGTAACCGTGAAATATAGACCCTTGAAAATTTGCACACTGTTTGAGTGTCCAGTTATCATGAATTTAGACTAAATCATAAATGTATCTCTTTATTTATGAAAAATAGGCCATGAAAATTAAACAAAATGCTGAAAATTTTAATAACAATATTTGAACTTATCCCACAAATAAAGCATTTGACTAAATTACATGATTGTTGTCTACTTTGTAGCTAGATGCTCTGGGAAGCAGCTGCAGAAATTACATTGATGTCACTTCCGTAGATTCTGAGTTTACCCTTCCGATAATTTGAAGTGTATTTGCAGTTAAAAAAATATATCAAAAGAAAAAACTTGCCATAAAAATAAACCATTACGTATAACAAGAACCTAATATGCTAACAACATTCTGCATTGTTCATTTATACTGCATGATAATGCCTGAGTACCTAGAATAAGTAAATCTATCCTAATTACTATTACAAATATACCGATTTTCTGCCACTTCACAATGGTCTTCACAGACTGGTGCCAAGGCTCGAACATTGGACCTCTGATTTTTCTAGCTATGATAAACGATTTGCCAGGTTGTATAGTACACTCAAATAGTCTTTTATATGCAGATGACTTCAAAATTGTTAAATACATTTCTTCCACTAAGGTCTGCACTCTACTACAAAATGACCTAAATAATATACACAAATGGAGTATAGAAAACAAGTTATACTTAAACGTACTGAACCCATATTCAGCCCAGCTTCAGCCTTTGACTGAGACGAGGATCGAACCGATTCGTGAACTTCTCATTTTTAGAGGTAGAATTTGAAAATGGAAATTTATTTTATTCACAGATATGTTGTAGGAAGTGAATAAAATTATTTTGAAAACTTTTTGGGGGAATTTTGGATTATTTGGAAATATACAAAATCGGGAATATTTCAGTGAATGATAAATTAACCAAGGGAGACTCTGATCATTCGATGATGGAATATGACCGTGGCTTCAAGTTAGCATGCTCAAGACCGGTTTCGGTTGGCCGAGTTGACAAGAACAAAATTATGCACACGACCCACTGATAAGAGGCTAGACAGGTAGGTTTTTGATGATAAACCAACAGCCAATCAGATTGGATCACATAATTTTTGTGGGAATCGATATTATATCAAATTTGCTTATATAAAGCGAGATTAGCATTTCTACAGTAAATGAAATTAATTTGGTAAAACAGAATTATATATTTATGGACAGGAGAGGAGATATTAGCGAAATTCAGTATAAAAGGACTCGACGCGAGGCTACGAACCTTGGACTAGACTACCACGTGCGCGATTGTCAGGATGGGAGATTCACTCCTACTCAGATTCTTGAAAAGGCTGGACCTGTAATTCAGAGTGTTCCGAGCAAGCTACATTGTAAGTGAAAGTGCAGACGGGAGATCCCACTGGACTGTTAGGAGACAGCACGACTATATGGAGACGCCAGTGAAACAGTAAAACATTATTTGACTCCTTAGAAGCAACTTTGAAACGCAACGCATCGCAAGAAGACTTCATTGCATATAAGTTTCACACATCGCTAGAATGAGAAGCTTTGCAATAACCAGCTACAACGTTATTACTACAATATATTCTGAGACTTATTTAACTAATATTCACTGAGATGACATTCCCAAGTCAGAGGGGAAATTTGCATTCGTCTACTGATAAGAAGATTACGATGAACTACTAAGCTATGGAAGGAGGTTAGTCTGCACTATGAAACGGAAATTCAGAGTTAATCTTATAGACCAGGGATCGATGTCACCGCTACTGCACAACCAACTCGCAGTATCCTGAATATACCGTCAATTCTACATCAAATGTCCATCATAAATTTAGAGATATCAACTAAGGACACTCAAAGCTACTTCGACGAGATACTATCTGATGAAGATGAACGGAAGACGCCAATGTTCCAGGTTCCTATTTTTAGGCCACAAGCCGAGAAGAAACAAGACCCTGCAGCGAGACGAGGGAGACAGGAGATTGCAGCACGGACGAGAGGAAAGCGCTCAGCTGTTCGCCACGCGCCCAGCACCTACCCGCTTCAGACAGGCGACCAGCGCACACCAGCCCAGGGGAGAAACATAGAACCTATTGGACGAGGTATTTCAGAAGCAGATCGTCGGAAAGGTACAGAATTGACTGATCCACTATCTTAGTAGATTGTTGTAGTATTTGTAGGTATTTCAAGGGTGACCTATTCATTTTTTAGATTTTCTTTAGCATAACTCATTCTATTATTCTGTCTATTTTCGAGATTTCTTTGTAATTTTCATTTACGTCAACGTGTGTCGTTTTAGACGTAATTTTACTAGTATTTGGACGTAGATAATTCGTTTTAGTATTTCTTTAGAAACGTTATCATTCTCACTTTGACGAAAACTGTTTTATGCAAGGGAATGCTACGATCGTTACACTTGCGTGATAAGCAATTTGTTTACCTCAATATTGATAGGTTACATCGTTATTTAACGAATGCACTTAAGTAAAATGAAATAACACTGTTAATAACATTTTAAGATGACAGAGTTAAATTGCAACAATTTTTAATTATTATAAGTAATAATATTGTACAAGAATAATTCCATTTGTGGAATGTTAACATTATATGACGTTAATTAAGTCATGGATAATTGTTATAACCGATATAAATGTCAGATAGGATTACATTGTTGACAATGGTATTCAAGTGATGCCTATATTTAGCAACAATTATTTTGCAATAATTTGCTGTAACGAAATCGTAGACCAGGAAACTTAGAGATCTACCTAAGTCTAATATGTTTTGAAACAAGTTTAAATATGAATAGTTGATTCATGAATGTTTACCAGAAGCGGAAATACAAGCTTTATTGTTATTAAATGGGAAAGACGAGCGGACTACCGTTTAACGTGGAAATACAGTATGATAAAAAGGTTTATAAACGAAATGTATTAAGGAAATTTACGTGGAATTTTATATAAGATGTACAGTTGTGAACACGAATATTAATGATGTTTAGAGCACGAAGATATTTAATTTAGAGATGAGGAGGTTAGGAGTGCGTCATGAACCGTATGACACAGGTTGTGTTTACCTAGTAGGACCACTGATTCTTCCACAAGTATGTAGCAAGATGGGTTTGTATTTGAGGAATGCCGTGCAGTATTTATGTAATGATCATTGTTGAGAGGAGAGAAAGGAACTATGTCATGTGTGGGAAGCGTAGTTGACGCTAATACGAAGTGTTGTTCACGTACATGAAAGGAATATAAGTATTACCGTTGGAGCAAAGTATTACTACAGTGTGTTGGAAAAGTAACTGACATTAGGATTGTATTTGTGTGTTTATCATGTCAGTAAGCGTTATTATCAAATCCACGACTTCTATTGTGTAATTTCGTAGTGCAGTCTCGATCTTTGATGTTATTATTATTATTATTATTATTATTATTATTATTCATTGCTATGTCAATCTAGAACTATAATTAACTTAACTGTTTGTTATAAGTAGTTCAACTAACTTCGACAGAAACTCAAGTGATACTAGAATTCGTTGTTTTGTGAACAAGTGTTGGAAAGAATTGTTTGTAAGACAGAAGCGCTTATAGATTGACAGATCACGTCAGATCTAATTCAGATTTTTGAATACCGTGCTGGACACGGCAATTTCATTTATGTAAATATGTTATTATCCTTATAGTTGATATTTTAATCAGTTTATATTCACGTGTGAAACAGATCCGTGTATATAGTAGGGTTTTGTATTGTAAAAATAATTTCCTTGGAGAACAGCTGATCTCAGATCAGACTGCTCATTGTGAACGAGTCACAGGGTGACTGTTAAGTGCATACATTCTATATTTATTTTGAATTTGACGTACAAGAAACGCAATTCTTATCGAAATTGCATTTTATGGGTAGAAAGATTATCTACCAGCTTATATACTTATAATATCATTTTTATTCAATTTACTGGTGATAGGGAAAGTTATATGTCTGTAAATTTTTAGTAATAATTCTCAGGCACTATTTGGTTTGCCAATTTATATATTTTTATAGAAACTGATGTTCTTTTCATTTCGCAATCGACGTGCGATAATACTGCCAGTTAGTTACTAGAACTCACTTAGTCTCAACTTCACCGTTCACGCTCGAGATTCGAGATTCTCGTACTACCATCTTGTTATGGATATTGATTTGCTAGTAAATGTGTAACTAATTAGTAGTGTTGTTGCATGACTGTATGCGTCAAGGGTTTCCTAGTCAATCACCTAGTAGGGAAGTGTTGATGTATCTGGCTGGGTATCGACGTCCTTACAATCCTCTTCCATCTTAGCGGATATGGGTGGTGGCTAATGTGAGATTTGGGCGCAGTACGGACGTGTGTTGTGATGACCTTCACACATAAAAAGAACCCAATCACATTAAATTATGGAATTTGTCCTCCGTCATTTGCAAACATTAAGCGAAAAGAATGTACTAGGAATTGTGTTTGATCAAGAGCTCGCTTTCACTTGTAATGCGTGAAAGACAGCCGGGGATGCTTACCGCATGTTAGGGTTTATAATAAGAAACACTAAGCCATTCATTAAGACCAGTACCTGCATAAACCTTTATATTGCCATGGTGAGATCCAAGCTCGAGTATGTCAGCCAATTATGGAGTCCCTGGCAGAAAACCTGCATTAAATCTATTGAGCAAGTTCAAAAGAAATTCTGTACATATTTACACCTCAAAATAAACTTGAATTACCCACACATGGTGCCCTGCTGTGAACTTTTGTTGAATTTGGGCATGACTTGTTTGGAGTCTCGAAGGCAAGTAAATAATATTAAATCCCTTTATGAAGTTATTAACGGTCAAATTGTTAATTAATTTTTCCTAACGATCCTTAATTTCAACTTCCCTCCCTTAACTACAAGACCAACAATAACATTCAACAAGTAAGTAAAGCCTTTTTACATATATCCTACTTATGTTAATTGCCCCTATCAACATACAAAATTTCAGTTTGATTGCTGTAATAGATTCGTAGATATTGAGAAGCGTATAATATTACGGATGGTCGCCATGTAGGATTTGTATATATGTAGGTATAAGAGTTATGTACTACACTGCTCACAAAAATTAGGGGATATTGTAAATTCAGCTATGTATGCTATTTGTTTCGTACCGCATTAGATGCAATCGCTTTCCTTTACTCCCAGAGAAGGTAAACATGTGTTTGCGTCGCCCCTGCACATACACCACAGGACGGAGGCACTATCCGTACTGTTGCTCTCAAAGGGTCACACGGCGGTAGTTTGTTGCTGAGGTCAGAGCCATTCCATTCCCTTTGTCAGTTAGTGAATGGCGTGACATAGGGACAGCAATGCCTCCACAACGTGATTTACCTGAATTAATGGCTTGTATGGCCATAGGACGGATGGAAGCTGAACAGACACAACAAGTTGTGGCTCGAGCCCTTGGGGTGTCTCAAAGTGTGACCTCAGGACTGAGGAATCGTTTTTGCTACACCTGGGCTATGGAATGGATGATGGGCCAACTTACCTTTTTTCAGAGGTCCGCATCGCTAACTGCAAAATCACCGCCAGATGACATGTCCCAACAGAAGAACATCTATAGGTGGAAGAAGGTGGAGAAGAGGGAAACGCACAGGCTCGTCTACAGACACAAATTTTAACAAACGGGGATATTCCCTTAGCCACCGGAGAAATTCCAAAATCATTATTCACTCTAAAACGATTACAATTAGATGACGAGTTCACCCGCACCACAGGTTTCACATTATGTTTAGAATTAGGCTGACTTGCCACGACATTGCTCACCGACAGGTTAGGTAGGTCAGAGACATAAGGAGAATTAGCACGTGATGATTTAGTTTTCAAAGAGTTATCAAGAATTTCATTAGTAGGGCGACCAGAAACTTCACACGGTTTTCCCAAATTCTCATGCACAGAAATATCCTTAGAAGTAACATCCGAATTGGTCTCCAAAATATCCCGTCATTGGCGATACACAACTTGGTTATTCGGACACACCTTCTTAACATGTCCCACGCCACCGCACGTGTGGCACTTAACATTGGGTCTAGGATGAAACATAACCTTAGGAGGGGGACGAGACATCAAGGAAGGAGGGGGAACATTAGCTACACGAAGGGAATCTGCATGTTTCACAGCCATAGCCTCTATAACGACCTGTTTCAGCTCGACAAATGAGGAAGGCCTGGTACACCAATCATGTATGACCTATATTGAGGCGAAAACCCATTTACAATAGACGACACCAATTGTCGTTCAGTTAAAGGGGATGCAAATACCTGGGGATATACCTTAATGTCACTGACATAGTCGCTAAGTGACTCGTCCAACCTTTGGACACGATATAAGAACTTTTGCTCGAGAGTACTAAGGGCACTAGCAGGGACAAAAAAAACACAACACTTCCCTAATGAACATGTCTAAGGACATGCGGAGGTGGATAGCTTCAATCAGCTTGTCGCTCAGCATACCGGATGCAACAGGATACAACAGTTGGAAAATTTGATTTTCCGACGTTCCAAAAATCGAGGCATGATTACCCAACTCGACTACTTGCTTTAAAAATAATGCCACCTGGGTAACGTCATCTAGGTTGAAATTCTTCAACTTAGTTATGAAACTAGAAATAGGGTGAGGAATCGACCCATAATTAACGGTAGGCGAGTACGTAGCATTTGGGAAAGAGACATTATTACCAGGGTAGCTCGCCCTCACACCCTCTACAGGAGACAAAACATTTACATTGCCAGAGAAAAAACTGGGATGCAATGGGTCGGCAGGACCCAGGAAATCATTAGGTGACCTAACGTGAGAAGAATGACCGTATCCAGGGGTAAGTGGTCTGGACGAGCCAGAGCCAGGCAATAGAGGGGCAGGCAAACAACTACCAGTAATCGATCCCAAAACCTCAGACCTAGTAAACAGAGCTGACTCACGTTCAACCCCAGAAGAACGCTCCAAATTCACAAGGTTATCTCTTAAGTCAATCAAATCAAAAGCAC
The DNA here is from genome assembly GCA_946902985.2 of Meconema thalassinum. Lineage (NCBI taxonomy): Eukaryota > Metazoa > Arthropoda > Insecta > Orthoptera > Tettigoniidae > Meconema > Meconema thalassinum. The sequence continues at coordinate 759,569,214 of OX336389.2, forward strand.
TATTATTGTCGGCCATTTTGAAAAACACAGAAAGCAGGCAGAAAATACAGAAAGAAACAAATTTTAGGAATTACGAGGACAGTTTACAATTTCCCAACAATACCATAAACTACCAATTAACAACACCATATATTAGGTTGACACTCAAACACTGCCACAATACTATACCAAATCATGAACAATGCTGCCCAGAACTGCAGACGCCATCGCTTGCTTGGCTCCAGAAGAGGAAGCTAAATTACACTAAATTGCTACAAACCACATGGCGAACAGCTTCAGACAGGGCTCCTCGACGCCTTCGCTCGCAGCATGTAAGCTATCAGAAAATGAACTAACCCCACATTTCCCATGCCAAGAACACATGCCAGTCACTCACCAAGCCTCTTCTTCACTGGGAATGCTGCATCACAAACAGGATATAATTCAGCACAGACACCTCGCTTGGAACAGGTCACTTACATATCACCACATGGATATTCAGAGGCAAACATGAAATCAAACAAACGACAAGGATTAGCAAAACATAACATCAAGTGCACTGACATGACACATCTCATCAGCAACCGCACTATCAGCATCAGAAGGGTCCATAATGAGCCTGCGGGTATTGGGGAGGGGATAGCTGCAGAAGCGACACACGAGCGCGATCTGCTACCACTGCGACACCTGGAAATGGAATGGATGGGCCAACTTACCTTTTTTTTCAGAGGTCCGCATCGCTAACTGCACAATCACCGCCAGATGACATGCCTCAACAGAAGAACACCTAAAATGGTGGAAGAAGGTGGAGAAGGGGAAACGCACAGGCTCGTCCACAGACTCAGTCCGATCACCCATAGAACTGCCACCGACGAAATGATGCCACAACAGTTGCTTAATATTTAAAAGAATATTTACTCAGCAAACAAAGGGGCAAGAAAAAATATAATTTAACAAAATCATAAAAGGAAACTCTATTGCCACAACAACCTCTCTCTGGTGATGCACATGGCTTAAGGCCAACATAATTAAATTACATAAGTAGGCAAGAGACGGCTTAACATGCTTGCTTGCAAAGCAAAAACGAAAAGATTTAATTTAAAATTAATATAATAAAGCCCAACAGATAGAAAACCAGAATACAGGTATTACCAAATGAGAAAGGGCTTGTTAATTTATTAAGGTACGCAATACCGACCCGACATGCAGACATCAAGGCCACGTGGATAAACGAAAAGTTAAACAAAATTTATAAAATAAAATTAATTCACCAAAACTAAAACTTTCATGACGAAAGAAAACTCAGGAACACTCACAAAAAAACACAAAGGAAAAACAACGAGGTTAACAAAATTTATTAAGTCTCACGCCACAACACGTTTGAGTGTCCCGCTCGACGCCAAGAGAACAACTCTCTCTGACCACAATGCACTCGGGGAAAAAAAGAAACATGGCCACCAAAGATGCCTACATGTCCAGCCGAATCACGGCAAACAATTACGTCTTAAAATAGAACGTCACCAGAGAGAACAGAAAGGGAGGAAAGAATTACGCCTTAACACTATTGACACGAGGCAATTTAGGCTGCAACGGATCGTAAATCAAATTAATAATAGAGCAATCCCTAAGATTACCAAATAAAAAAAATATTTTACCAGGTACGATAACTAGGTACGTGTCTCCGGAAGGCACAAAAAAATATTTACATATCAGGTAACATTAACAAACAGAAATATTAGGCCTGGAACACGAAATAAAATACAGAATAAAAACATTAATATATGGCCAATAACGGAGCTCCCATAACAATATATATATATATTAAATAATAACGTACCTTAAAATCCTTCCTCAATGGAGACACAAGGAAACAAAAAACTAACACATTTTAAATAATGTAAAAGATATGAACTGCCCCAACATGGCTTATTAGCACACACATCCCGCTTCGATCACCCACGAGGCTTTTCTTCTTGTAGCCAGTAAAATAAACAGATCACACGTCATCTTCAAGGCAAGTTATGAAATTATACCCTAGGAGCATAGGCATTTCCTTTTTTTTTGTGGAATATATCCATATTTCTTAGAGGCTAGGGACCAAGCCCCCAGCAGCGGAGAGACACTCTTTCACCACCAACCAGCTTGTTCCTTTCTTGACGACAGAATGTGAAGATGCCAAGATGGCGGAGACTCCAAAGTCAAAGGCCGCAGTGCATTAATGTTAATTGTAATTGTCCAATCACAGATTGACACATCAAGTAACAATGTGCAGATTATATAATTATTTTGGCGGCATGATGTATATATAGTCTTTTGTTTAATGACGTATTAAACAACATCCTTCAAATATGTTTCGATTAGACGATATCAGAAGACACCACTCACACACTCTAGCGGTCGAAGATACAACCCCGGCTAGAGGCCGATAGATGCTGCCACCTCGAGTTCATAAGCGAAACCAAACCATCAAAGCGGGCGCTTTAAAGGAAGAGAATACATACATATAGGGGAGATGCATTTTAAAAACGTTGGGACGGGCTTTGCACGTAACAGTTTTCAACACAACAGCTACTGTTCACAGAATGGTAGGACAAGGTCACCCACGGGCAACAACAGCAAGGGATGAGCGTTACCTCGTGTTAACAGCCCGCCGGAATAGACGGCAGAATGCAACTCAACTGACAAGTGCCCTTCTAACAGCAACAGGACGCAGAGTATCAAACCAAACTGTCCGTAACTGACTTCATGCACGTGGCCTCTATGCCCGTAGGCCCATGGTGTGTACCAGGTTGACTCCATAACACCATAGAGATCGCAGAAACTGGGCGGAGGAGCATCGTGGGTGGAGCATGCGGAATGGAGCTCAGTTGTGTTTTCTGATGAGTCGCGATTCAACGTGGAATCGGATAGTTGACATGTTCGCATCTGGAGGGAACGAGGGACACGAAACAACCCATCTTTTTTACACGAAAGATCCCCATATGGCGGTGGTGGGTTGCTGGTGTCGGCTGGAATTAGCCTGGGTGGTCGTACGGACCTCTACATCATCCCACGTGGTACTGTGACCGCTGTAAGGTATAGAGACGAGATTCTCCGACCTTTTGTTGTGCCGTATGCTGGTGCCTTAGGTGCTTCCTTTGCGTTTATGGGCGATAATGCATGTCCCCACAGAGCTGGGTTGGTGTACGACCTGCTGAAGGAGGAGGGTACCCAGCGTATGCAGTGGCCAGGTTCTTCGCCGGTCTTAAATCCGATAGAGCACGAGTGGGATGCATTAGGCAGGCGCATTGCAGGCAGACCAGCACCTCCCACAACTGTTCTACAGCTGCAGATTGCTCTTATCGACCAGTGGCCACGTATTCCCCAAGAACTCATTGATCATCTCAGTGCATCAATGGCACACAGGTGTGCAGCAGTGCTAGCCGTTCGAGGAGACCATACACCATACTGAAGAACAATATTCAGCCATGGCCCACGAATACGGTAGTGCTAATGTTGCTTTGTTTGTTGGCCATATTCTCTCTTCATTCATGTCATTTGATTCAAACACTCATTAGGGGCTCTCTGGAATCATGGCCTGCTTTATCTGTCAGTATAGCATTATGTAAGTAATAAATGGTTGAAAAACTAAAAGATCTCGTATATTATTGCACCATAATGAGCTGACCTTACAATATCCTCTTTTTTTGTGAGCAGTGTATTACAGCAAGATTATTGTGTACGTGTAATATTCGAACTTCAATCGCATGATTAGGACACAAGAAGTAAAATGAGATTTAAAAAAAATCGCACAGCTGCCATCTTGTGATTATAAAATCAATTGAAATAAATTCGATGCCAGTGGATAAACATTTGTATCAGCATTTACCGTACCAAGTTTCACTGCTCTCGGAAGATTATGTCGCGAGAAACGTCCTTTTAAATATTTATATCTCACGTCGCCGCCATGTTGGATTTAAGCTCACCAGGTCATTGAAAGTCCTATAGGTTAAATTAAGTTCATAGCCTTTATGAACATACAATATTGCTGTAAAAGATTCGTAGATATTGAGAACCGTCTAGACATTTCGGATGGTCGACATTTTGGATAGTTATATGTATAGGCCATAGAGTTATGTAGCCTACCATTTGAAGAAAATTAATGCGTTGTTTCATTATTCAAACTTTCACTTAAATCGCATGATTACGACACAAGCAATACAAACTTGATTTTAAAATTTCGCACAGCTGCCATATTGGGTATATGTAAACAATTGAACAAAATTAGGTGCCAGTGCATTATAATAGATATACTGTACAATATTTCACTGCGCTCAGATTGATAAATCGAGAGATTTGTCTATTAAAATGTTTCTAATTTTCTTGGCCACCAAGTTCGTTTCGTATTTTACACTTTTTTAAAAATGACATAGATAATCTTGCAGAAGTGCCCTATATCACCGTACAAAATTTCAGGGTAATATCAGTTATAGTTTCGGAGATATAGAATGCCAGTGAAATATTTTGGCACAGCCGCCATCTTGAGGTTATGAAAACAATTGAACTAAATTAGATGCCAGTGCATTACAACGTGTATAAAGATTTGCTGTACCAACTTTCACTGCGTTTGGATGCATAAATCGCGAGGAAAGTCTATTTAAAAGTCTCAAATTGGCTTGGCCCCCATGTTGGTTTTCTAGTTACCAATTTTTTGAAAGCCTCATATGTGAACTACTAATAGTGCCCTTTATCCCCGTACAAAATTTCGGGGTGATATCAATTATAGTTTCGGAGATATTGAATGCAGGTGAAATATTTCGCACAGCCGCCATGTTGGATTCGTGAGACGTAATAAAATTTGAAGGGCACGTTCAGGGTTGGCAAAAATGATGCTATGACCTTACCGAGGTTCATTGAAATCGCTCCAGCCGTTTAGAAGTTATTAGATTGGGACACACACACATCACACAGACACACATACGCGCACACACACACACACACACACACACACGGACAAAAGGTGATCTCATAAGCCAATTTTTTTTTTCATAAAATGAAAATTAGCTAAAAATGATATAACAAATACTACTTCACATACCAATTCACCTTTGCAGTATATGCAACGATGCAGTTCGTGTAAACTGGAAACAAGATTTCTGTCTCTCAATTAGCCTCGACCGTTCTTGGAAATTACCGTATAATCCAGTCACTGAATTATTTGAAATAAAATTTTCGATCACGCAAAACAGTACAAATAATGTATATATGTGGATAAGCATGTTCCCTAGTTATTAAAGTTGCTTTTTAGTGTTCTGTGTAATCATTTCAAACCCTGTGTTTTATATTTGACATTAGATCAAATTTATATTTTGTTTCTATATTATATTCAGATTAGGCATTTTACTACTATGCATTTACATCTCTGTGAAGTTCCTAGTTTTAATTATTACATTTAGTTATGAATACTTAATATAGAAATACATGGCAATGTATTTTACTGTGTAGGTGCACTGTTATTGGGGCGTACATTGAACCCCGTTGTGTACCGTCAATAAATAAGTAAATAAACTTGCTAAAAGTAAATGGAGACCTATGTGACATTGTGCGGGATTTTGATTTTATGCAGGCAGGAGGTGAATGAGGACGGGAACAGGATCACGGTTGAGGAGTTGTAGACAACAATTCCACACAGTAACAGGGATAGATGACATTAGACCAGAAATTGTAGAGTATAGTGGGAAAGCAGGGTTCAAAAGGTTGCATAGGTTGCTCGAATTGACATGAAATTCAGGAAAGGAACCCTCTGACAGGACAAAAGCTGTAATCGCCCCTAATTAAAAGCAAGGTAAGAGGGTATATTGCGACAATTATAGAGGCATTTTTTTGATAAGTGTGCCGAGAAGAGTGTACCCAGGGATCGTAGAAAGGAGAGTTCGATCATTGTTCGAGAGTGGGATGGATGAAAACCAGTTAACTTTAAACCACAACGAGGATGTCTGAATCAAACGCCTAGTATGTAACTAGTTATTGAGATAAGGCATGAGAGGAATATACATTATTTTGTGTTCGTGTTTTGTAGAACTAGAGAAAACATACAATGGAGTACCCCGGAAGAAAATGCTGAGAATCCAGAGGGATTATGGTGTTGAGTGAAGGATGTCACAGGAATTCAAAAATACGTATAGTAGTAGGGGAGGGGGGTAAGGGGCGTTATAAGGAGTGACACTAGCTGCTCGGCTACGCTGACCATTTATGTATATTTTGCGAAACCATGGGCATGCGACATGTCGTTGGACTCGGGCTGACGTTCTCTTTTCTATGGACGACTCGTTATATTTTTCAAAAAAAAATTCCAAATTTTTGTTTTTGAAAGTAGGTGATAGTTTGTAAACCAAACATGATAGAACGTTGTACCACTGTTCAAACGAATGGTCTTTATGACCTTTGTTTTTTATAATAAAACTCTTTTATTTCTTATGTTTTTGGAAAAAGTGTAATTTTGAAAATCCTAAATCTAGGAAACTAGCAGGTTTACAAAAAAGTTTGATTGACGTACATGAATGGCCCCTACCCCCTCAACCCTCAAAATAAATGTCAAGTCATAGGATAAAAATACAAAAAGAGTAGTGGGATGAGAGAGCTGAGTCGTCCCCTACTTTCATATAAACATTGCCGATATCTCTCGAACGCATGGTCGAATTATAACGAACGAGGTGTTGTTGGCGTTAGGGTGACGTCATCTTTGCTAGGAATGTGTGTTTTTTTTTTGAAAATTCTTGAATATGAATTTGGCGCTATTTTGGAAACGGTGAATTTTAGAAAAACGTTTGTTTGACGTTAATGAAATGTGGCTATGCCCTCTAGGTGGACAGCAAGTTCCAAGTGTGTAGGAGGAAAAAACATGATAGCCTACTTTAAGGAGAACACTGGCGATAATTCGCGAACGCATGGTCGGATTTTAACAAATGAGGTGTTGTTGGACTCGAGCTGACTGGGACATTGCTATGGAGGACGTGTTATATTTTGATTTTCTTAAATATATTTTGTATTTGAAAATAGGAGATAGTTTTAAAACCAAACATGGTAGAACGTTGTGTCATGGTTGAAACTAAAGGTCTCTATGACCTTTATTTTTTATAATAAAACTTTTATATTTTTTATGTTTTTTTTGAAAAATGTCCAATTTTGAAATTCCAATATTTTGGAAACTAACAAGTTTACAAAAACGTTTGTTTACCATAAATTGAAGGTCGCTACCCCCCTCTACGAAGAAAATAAATGTCAAGTCCTTAGGACAAAAACTATGCATTTTCAAACTTTTTTACCTTTTTTAATTTAAAAAAAAAAAAGTGTTTGTAGACAAAGAGTCGGTAGCGCTTGGCGTGTGTTGCAACGAGGCTATGACTGACCATGGTGAATACAGGAAATGGCTATTTGGACGGTGCGACAAAAAGATAGAACAAGGGGTCGCTTTTCGATATTTTCCTATGACAGATGAATGAGGGTGAATAATTCGAAAATCCCTCATGGTGATCATGAAACACGTTAGTAAACACTGACCAGTAGCCTGACAAATTCATAATAGTATCAGACGAATAAAAGCAAGGATTTTATAGTCGACAACAACAGAACTTGCTTTTTTATGTCTTGCTGGAAGCCTGAACGGGAAACAGAAATACTACTCGAGAGGCCTGCTTGGAGCCTGGCTGGCTGGCCGGCCGACTGAGAGAGCCGGGCTAGCAGAATGTATCCTCTTATCACGTTTCAGGAATGTGAGCTAGAGCTGACAACAGCCCAATGGAAAATTACAGTGACATAAGGGTCACTTGAAGGTCGAACAACATCAAAACTACGTCAGAGAAATATAACAGTCAGCCACGCAAGCAGACAGTAGCGGGCAGGGGGTCCTCAGAGAGGAAAGGGGAGAGGAGAAAGGGGGAACACATAGAGAGAACGGGAAATCACATGACCGCTGCAGAGCGGTGAGGGGCGGGGCCTGAGGGGGGCTTGGAGAGGAGAGGGGAGGAGTAGAGAACCCATGACAGCCAATAGCTGAACGAGTTGTGTGTCCACATGGAGTAAAGGAGTGAGACACAGGTGTAGACAGGGAACGACAAACATGTGTGGACATGCCTAAAGTGTTGAGCGCCGTACACAGGGTTCTTGTACAACATGATTCTATAAATAAAAAGTGCACAGGTTCACACAACATGTAATTTATTGATCCAAAAATTAAAGGTAGAGTTAAATCCTAACCATTTTACATATAGTTAATTTCCTTTTTGTTTCAACACTTTTTCCACAAGATAATGTTCAGGAAACGCTGTTTTCTGAAGTTCATGGAGATAAAATCTGCCTTTTATGGGCTGATGGGTGAGGTCCTGAAGTAAATAGGTGACTGGACTGTCCAAGTTGACTTGACGAATTCGAAATAGTTCGGTCCCCCATTGAGGCGTGTAGCCCTTATTGGAGGCAGACTTAAATTTGCTCACACGAACAAAATCTCCAATTTTCAGTCGGTGATGTTTAGGATCTGCTGTTTATATGGAGTTGAACAGTTTATCCAATCGCTGAATATTGTTGGTCACGAGCCGTGGCTTGGTTCCAATGGTTCTATGTTTGGTGTCATTGTAACGTGACACTAGCTCTGGTAACATGTCCAACCAGCGATAAGTGCCCTGAGCGGTAAACGCTTTCCACATATGTGTTTTCAATGTTCGGTTGAACCGCTGAACTACGCTAGCTTTAAGATTGCTGTACGTGGTGTAATGGTAAATAACCTTAGATTTGAGAAAACTGTAGAAATCCTTGTTGAAAATTCTTTCACCTGGTCGGTTTGTAGCAACTGAGGTTGACGTTTGGATTGTTGAATAATATGTTGAAAATCCTTGGTGACTAGTGGACCAGACTTGCGACGCACAGGTTCGACAAACGCCATTTTGGAATACACATCAATAACGGTCAACATATATCGTACACCATCGTTAACGCCAGCATAGGGGATCATTTCAACCAGGTCTGCTTGCCAAAGTTCATCCACACCTCGTGAAATCACCTTGAGTCGCGGATAGTGATGCCTAGCTGGGCGATGCCACTCATGAGCAATACCCATTTTAATGGGTGAGGGCTTAAACAATAATTTTGGCATTTCGAATTTCTTGATCAATTTCATGAATTTCCCAATCGTGAGCGGTATGGCCGGCTTGACGTGAAGCATGCAACAGCTGTAGTCGCTGGACGAGCTTATTGGGATTGTGCCAGTAAGTAATATTCACAAGGGGTTTTTAAGTTTTAAATGTCACTCCCGAAGCGGACACTTTACGACGACCCCTTTGACTGGTGGGAAATATTTTTGCAATGATGGTTTTATATTTTTGAGATATATTGGCATTCACTTGTTGAGCGGGATCATACTGCCTTTTGTGGGTGTCCAATACAATGGATTTATATTTGCCAAGGTCCTCTGTTGTAAAATCATGGAAAGAGGGTGTTCGAGAGAAGAGCAGCTTTATCAGTCCTGGCGTTAATTTATAATTGATGTTCTTAATGACAGTTTTAGTACGAGCAAATTTAATGGATGAATCACCAATTTTAAAACCATCATCCTCATAGCGAACACCCTACGTGGTATCTGTGTTTCCAATAAATAGATCGGTAAAATAGGGTTCCATTGTTGATCCATAATATTTTGTTAAAATGTTCTTCAGTTGAGCTTTATTTTGAGGGGTGGCCAAGACTTGTGAAAACGGAGACGATCTGGAAGGGCAAGGTGTTTCGACCATGGCCAAGGATTTATTTTTCTTAAAAACTCGGCATGGGGTGAGGACTATTTTTGAGGCGTAAACACTTGTTTCTCGTCATCCTCAACCTCGCTAACACCAGTCAAATCTTTCTGTTCCTGTTCCTCTTCCTCAGGTTCCTCGTGTAGGGTCAGTGTGGCTTGTGAAACGGTGGGTAGCGTTTCAGATGGCTTGAAAGAGAGTTTCAACACGGCTTTTAGCGGAGGTGCTAAATGTTGTTGAGTAAACAAACATGATCCGCACGTGATCGTTTCAATTGACGAAACTTTTGGCGAATAGTATTTTTTGCTTTAATAATATGCTTTTTCAATTGACTCTCTGCTAACGCCATGGTGTCTTACAAATGACTTGAGAGGGAATGAGACAGTGCCGTAAATAGCAATAAAATGATCAAACCCTAAGCGATAACGTCCTTGGTTGAGTTCACTTTGTTTGTCAATCACTAAACAGGCATGACGTTGAGTGTTCCAGCACTTAGCACACAATTCAGTAAATATTTGAAAGGTCATATCCGGATTCGCATGATCATTATAAATGTGACGACTATTCCTCTGGTCCTGGCGAAATAAAACAATGACATTGGCATTGTCACGAATCAACTGTTTGGACATTTTAGAATACGTTTGTCCAAGATAGAAGCAATCGATATATTTCTGTCGACCCATGCTGAAATAGCTTTGAATGATGCCTTGACGTTGAGTGGATACATCTCCGAAATTCATGACTGAATCAGGCTTTACCTCATCCGGTGAAATAACATTTTCTTGCATGGAAAATGATAAATAATCCATATTCCCATTTTGTAATCCAGACATGACTTGATCCAGAAACACGTAGAGGGGTTGGTAGAGATATTTTGCAAAAATATGAATATTTTGAAATCACAGACCATTGTGCGCTGTAATGAGCATAATCAAAAGATTAGTCTTTCCACATCCCGAAGGCCCCACAATGATGCAGTGAATGGAAGATGGAAACAGTGAACCATGGCGTTGTTCTCGTGATGTAGGACAGAGATGGGAAACAATGTCCCCCACGGGGAATGACTCTTGCCGCTTAATAATGTTCATTTCAACTAAGGCTTAGCGAGGCTAGCAGGCTGTCTATATACATGGAACCGAGCCTTGTTATAGAAACAGTAGACTCGTTCTACAGGAAGATGATGGATGTCATTGGACGTGCGTTGATGGTCAAAGCTAGGTCTGTCCCCATACATGATCTTAAACAAGAAACAGATCCTGCTAATAAACACTATGGGGATAGGTCAGTAGTGCCACGAACAAAACAGGGAAATTATGACTTTAAGGGAAAGCGGTTAACCCATGTGAAACATCCTCAAGTGTCTACAGACGTTACTACAAAAAGTATGTGGATAACAAAGTGTATGAGTTTTATGACGAAGTGACTCAGCTTACGGTGATTGGCTATACCGCTAATCACCATCGTATTATTCACGTGGAAGACCCTCAAGACGAAGACGATGTCTGTACCAACCGTTACGGCTTTTTATCCCATCTGTATTTTTAGTGTATCTGACAAATGAAGAACCTGTGAATGACAGAAACCAGTTTCCGCTAGTCCATGACCAGCACTTGACCTATGTGCTTGAATCGGGTTTAAACCACTATCGATTACACTATGATGGAACCATTCACATCAAATACGCGATGCCTGATTAAAACCATTTACATGTAGAGATAAACGGTCATAGGATTTTGGTCCATAACCATGAAATGGTCAATGCAGGTAACGAATTATCCTTTCATCTCATGTTGACATGGGTCATCATCATCATGATGAAACAAAGGTATACTGTATGTTATAAAAGACTAAAAATTCTAAAAATAAGACCCTGTCCTTGTCAAAGTCTGGGATTAAGGCATTCGTGGACAAGCCCTTGCGAAATAAAAAATAAAAAATAAAGTGTTGACCATTAGGAAAGCCCCTCGAGCAACACAGAGACGTGTTATTCCAAAACGTCAGCGACAGGGTCCAAAACAAGGACGAGTGATTCCCGTCCCCAAACGAGCAGGATTTTTGCCTGAATTATTTACCGGTCTGGCTACTCCGGGTTCACTTTCGGGCGGTGCCAGTGCAGTGGCGAAAACCATCAAAGCCACACAACTGGGCAAGCAACAACTAAAAGAATGTCAGCGACACAATGAAACCATGGAAGCGATTGTTATGGGCGCTAGAAATGACAATTTAAAGCCAGCCTTTTATCAACAAGTATTTTGGATTTCACCATTCCGAAATAAAATAAAGAAAATTTAACCTCAGCCATAGCAAGGCATGCCCTGACGCATCAACAAGTGGAAAGCTATGCTAAACAATTAAAGCTTTCTCATTTTCGAGGTGTGTTTATGCAAAACCAATTCCCCCCACGACCCTGGAAACAGGAATCTGCTGTTGTCAATTTGGATGATCATTGAGGCCAGGAACGCATTATGTAGCTTATGTCAAAGAGGGATCCACTGTATGGTACTTTGACAATTTTGGGAATTTGCCGCCGCCCGTGGATCTAGTGACCTAATTAGGTAACAGGATCAACATATATTATAATGTGAAACGTGAGCAAAGGTTTAACAGCCAACAGTGTGGAGGTTTGTGTTTAATGTTTTTATATAAGACACAGCATAATCAAAAACGTCAACAGTATGTCGGCAGAAAGTAAGACGTTTACACTGCATGGACGTGGACCCGAAGTCAGCCTAGACTTTACCCGCCTATCGAATTGAGTGAAGGACCATATGGTTTGAGACTTGTTTCTCTTGAAACGTACAATCGAATATACAACATACGTGGAAATGTGAACAACTCGTTTTACTATGATGATTCTGTGCTGACCCTGAACTCTGGCGAATACACGATAGATGATATTTATGAACACATTTATGTGGTGTTGATCAATGAATATGGTTTAAATTCATTTCTCGATTGAACGCGCAATTTGAACTTGTATTAAATACCAACACTCATCGCTGCAGTATTTTCTCTACTTACAAAATTGACTTTAAAACACGCCCGATTCCATTGCTCCATTACTAGCATTTAAACCACGCGTGTTGGAGCCCAAAAAAACATCAATCAGACCATGAAGTGAAATACATTGAGGACCATCACGTGTCGGTGACGTGTAATATTACTAGCCAAGTGTACACCAATCAGGAACCATCGCATTCGCTTTATGACTTTATTGTGACATCGCTCAATGGCTATATTATTCATGAAAACCCTCCAGTGGTGCTTTTTCATTCTGCGGATGTTAATGGTATTAGTAATATAACATTAAGACTGATAAATAGAGATCAACAACACATTCAACTAGATTCTACCACACCAGTGACTTACAAGTTGGTGCTAAAGCCTCTGTGAAGTTTCTGTATAAAGCAACAACACGGTGTAGGAATGGTGTTAGTTGTTTGCCACGTGAATACACGATAACATCCAAGGAGAAGCAGATTTTACAGCATTTGGGTTACCGCGTCAACCCCTGTGATGAATTATATCCTAGAGGTAGCGAACCACATCGAGGAGCAACCAGGGGTGGTAAGAATTGATCTCCATTCCTATCAAGCTCAAACACCTGGACTCAATAACAATGATGAAATTCAATTTTTTATCAACAACCAAGATATTTACACCCTACCGCATGAAAGTGTCATTCAGATTGAAGGACGGCTCACCAAAGCCGTTGGCTCTACACCCAACACATCCAAGTTAGCCAACCAAGGTTTGGCCTTTCTGTTTTCTGAGGTGAAGTATGTCATTAACGATATCCTGGTAGATAGCACTCGAAATGTGGGTATTTCCAGTGTCATGAAATTATACCCCTCTTATAGTGAGGAAGAAGGTAAAACACTTTGCATGGTGAGTTGTTGTCCTGACTCGACCAATGACTGGAATGTACACACCGATGGAACCTTTACTGGATATTTACCCCTTAAACTGATTTTAGGCTTTGACGAAGATCACCAGCGCATTGTGGTCAACGCAAGGCAAGTGCTTTATCTGGTGAGAGACAGGAGTGATAATAATGCATCCAAGGGAGCCGACAATGCCCCCATAGTTTCAAAAATTCAACTACAACGCTTGCTATGGAAAGAGCCTCATGTGAACCTTGACGATAGCAAATAACTGGACATACTCAAGATGGTAAAGAGAGATATGCCTCTACTGATGGAATTTAGAAACTGGGCACTCCATGAGTATCCGCTATTGCTCACCACCAACACACACAGTCGGTCTGTAAAAACAGCCCGCTATACAGGCTGTACATGATCGTGGGTTTTCAAACGAATCGCATGTATCAACAAACCAAAGATGCCTCACAATTTGATCACCTGCAATTGAGAAATGCACGTCTTTTCCTCAACGGAGCTGTGTTTCCCTATGAAAGACTGGATTTGGATTTTTCAAAAAATAAGTTTTGTCTCTTGTACGACTTGTTTCCTAAATTTCGATCGTCGTATTATCAAAAAAGAGAACAGCCCCATGCTGCTACCCCAAGCGCTTAAGGCAACGGCGCCACTAATTGTCTTTGACTGTTCTTACCTGGAAGAGTCTGTCAAGCCATCCAATATTGACATCCGACTAGATTTTGAAACGCATGACAATGTGCCAGCCAATACAACGGCCTACAGTTTGATTATTCATCACAAACAAGTCAACTATTATCCACTGTCCAACAAAGTGACGAGTGTATACATAACAAGTCAACCCACGTCAAGCCGCTCAGTCAAGTCTTGCTTTAAAGCATCAAGAGACGTCACATCCATGAATTTAAACTCTGAGGAACAAAGTTTCAAGTCTTTTGCAACGTGGCCGGTGCCTTTCATAAACCCTCAAGCCTTGGCGGCCGCTGGATTCTATTATTTAAAAACAAGAGATGAAGTAAAATTTGCCTTTTGTCCCATTACCCTAGACCAATGGCAGGAGAGCGATGTATACATGCAGGAACATCAGCGCTGGTCACCCGCCTGCCCCTACCTGTGCAGAATTGAGGTGGGGAATATACCCTGTCATTCAAGCTATCCCTCACTCACGCCTCTGAGTGATGAAAAAACAAGTTACGTTACGTGTGGACTGTATGGTGTCCATGGTGCTTCGGCGAGCAGCTCGTCGTCAAAAACACCTAGTTTAGAGACATTGGGACATCATCGGTGTTATGGACGTTACAAACACAAAATTCTGTATTGTTGTATGAGTTGGTATCGTCCCTATCCCTAAATGATAAAAGCCTGTAAGACGTGTTATGACAATAAAATTATGTAATAAAAAACTTAAGTGGTTGTTAATATTATTTTTCATGTCCTCCTGTCCTACACTAACCTGAATTTCTTTGAAACTAGCATGGCAGGTAAGTCCATGTCAGGGTCACACCTTAGTCATTGATCGTCCGTCAGTCGTCAGTTGAACTTGGTCCAGGCAAGCGTCAATATTTTGCGAACACTGATTGTGGATCGCCAAGGGTTTAAAATTGGTGACAACAAATTTATATTTAAACAAGTGGCCGTAATCGATTGTACCACGTTTTAGATATCGCAAGCTACGCATTTGGTATTTAAACGGCCCCATGCTTTTGATTTGCTGTGTGAAAAGACCGTAAACAAACCGAGTGGATTGAGAATCATAGGCAACTAGACTGGAATCAAGGAACCATTTCCTATAAATATTTGGACACAGTGATGAATGCGCACTTGTCCTCAGCCAATGTGGTATTTGTGAAAGGTAATGAAAAACGTGAATGATTGCAACCATTTTTGGCGCCTTACTGTCAATGTATCGACCTCATGAACTCGGGCTGTCCATCCCTGCAAACGCTCATGGATACTTGTTCCTGTGGCAGCATTACCCAAACAGCCCTAGCCAATGTGTGGCATCTCTTTCATTGGTTATCCACCCATGCCTGTTGGGAGTTGTTGAACAAAAATTAAAACTCAAGATTTACCTGTGAATGACGCCAGTGAGATTTCTACAAGCAACGTGTAAACATCTACAGCACGTCATACCATGGAGAAAGGTAATGCTACGGATAAAGCCATCGGCAAGTTCTTTGTGTGCAAAAAGAAACTAGACAGTTTTACCAAAGAGGAACTATTGGCGCTGCCCTAGTCGTTCATTTATTATGAGGCCGCCAACGCGGTGAAAGAAATCTGGCAACATGTACCAAAATCATGGACGCAGGACCCTGTGTTGAGTGAATTACAACCCTGTACGGATTACGATCACCATAAGCAAGTGGCCATGGCAAAAATACCTTCTATGCGTCAGTGCGCGACTTGTCAGCAAGTGAAACTGTATCACGGTCATAAAAGTCCGTGTAAAGACTTTGTTGAATCATTCCACGGGTGTCATGGCGAGGAGAAGCAACAACAACAACAAACACAAACATCGTCCGCAGAGGAAGAAGTAGACCAATCCTTTTCACCATCCATGGAAAAGGATATGCCAGACCTGTACTGGCAGTGGCGTCATTGGCAAACTGATTCAATACTTACCTTTCGAAATCCATCATCCATTTCATAGTTTTTGTGGCCCTGGAAAAACGTTTGCAGCGTGGTGATGTACCCATTAATCATTTGGAACAAGCATTTAAAGAACATGACCTTTCTTATCGCCATAGTAATTCTGGTTTAAGACATGTGGCAAATACATTGTTATTGAAAAAAGCTAAACAACGTATCACATCCAGCGATGCCTCATGGTTGAGAGGATGGCAGCCCTGATTTTCATAAGTGCTATGAAAGGAAAGTTGAAGATGCATGGACATAAACATTGAGGAATTGATGAGAGAGGAATTGGGATGTATTTGTGTTCTATTTTCTTTTGTCAATCCCTATGGCTATGAAATAAAAACAAAGGTTTACCAGAGCACGATGTTTTTTATAAAGAAAATCATGATGTTGATGGGCTGTTTTTTCATTTTCACATTTCACACAAGATCAATTCCCACATTGCCATTTGCCATTACACTTTACAGTTTTTAAAAATGTTCGTTTTAGGTTTTGCGTTTTTGATGATATGGATTTTCCATTTTGAGGATTACACTTTTTAAACAATGTCCGATTGGAATTTTTTGAATTTTCATATTTCACACATGGCCATTTCCAGTTTCTAAAAATATCTGTCTCAAGTTTTGCCTTTTTTGAATTTTGTTGATATCGAAACATGGAATTTCCAATTTGCTGTTTACACATTTTCCATTTGGTGTATGTTGAAAGTTGAGATTTGTCAATGATGTTGATGCGAGTGCTTGACCATGATGATGATGATAATGCAGTGTGTTTATGGGTGTTTGGAGAAACGTGGAAGTCTACGACTATTGCAGGTAAGACTGTTTTACAAAAATAATGTCTATTGACCGCTACATTTCAAACATCACAAAACTATTAACAAAACAAAATGACTATATAAGTGACATTTTCCCCCACCCACCCACCCTACCTCACCGTGTTTTCTCTGGTCATACATACACACCAGCTTTCTCCCTACTCATACATTCACACAACCATACCTGCCATTGGGAACAAACACAACCACTTTATTTATCCCCAAACGCACATTCTCGACATGCACACTTATCCCAAAATAACTTTACATTATAAATTTAACATATCACTATTACAAAAAGAAATAATTAAATGTTACTAAAAATACTATTATTTATTGAATATTTACACAAAAAATAAAACTTTTGTACAGCTTAAAAAATCAAACAATTTACCAATCATAATATTAAAAAAAATAAGGTTTCACATAACTTTTTTTAAAGTACAAATGGCCTAAGTGGGTTGCCATTATTTAGAAAATCCTCTATTTACAATGACAAAAACCAATATTTACAAAATACTAAATCTACGAGTTACAAAAAGCCATGTCCCTAAACGAACAAACAGAAAAATCTCACCTCCTCCTCCTTGCGATCATAACCCCAGGGCAGGCTGGTAAGCAGGTCATCAGCCCACACACGTTTTTTATCCATGCAGACGAGAGTGCGTTTTCTCTGTTCTACAAGATACAAAAGATGGCTGCTGGATTGTATCCTGCACTGTGTATGGGACATAGCTTTGCCAGTGCGTAAAACCGCCAGGTAGTTATCTACACGTAGCGATTTTACCACTACCCTACCTACACCTTTTGCTCTTTTGGCTTCCTTACAGTCTACTGTGCGATAATCATACATTTTCGAGGCCAAACCTGCGAATTCCGTCTTAACGGAATCATTCCATTCATCTTTTAAAACACCCATTTCCTTCTTGTTTTTTATGGGTAGCTGAAACACGTTGCCAGCGCTATAGCAAGAGGTGTCGAACCAGTCACTATGCTGCCTCATAACGTCATAGGGGTTGCAGTGGCGAATGTGGAAAATGAATGAGTCCGTATCCATATACAAAAGAGAGACGTCCTCAAAATAGCGTTTGGCAAACTCATAGTGGAATCGATACATGACTGATTTAGAAAAGTCTAAAATGACTTGGCCCAAGTAAATGGGCTTATCCATGGTCACGCTGGTCTTACTCAATTCAATGGTGGCCAAATTTTCATCGATAATGTTTATCGATTTCAAATTTGGCTTGGCAATGTACCGCTGGGCACCCCACCACCCGTCCCAGACAATGACCAATTTAATGTCACGGTATTTGCGGACATTTTCCATGAACTTGCTATAGATGAATTTGTTCATTAATTAAAAAAAAATCAAACTGTTGTGTTGCCATTTGTCGGTGCTCTGTGTTGAGTTGCATGTATGGTTCGAGCCATGGTTATTGGGCAAGAGAAATACCCCTAAGGAATTTCTTCAACACCAAGCCTTGGGATAGGCATTGCACCCACATTTGGATATGTAGCACATACCGATATTGGTTGTAAAGTGTGCCCATGAGTTTTTCAATATTCACTTTACTGTCGGGGGAACAATTTGCTCAAGGCAGAATGGGAAATCGGCATGTTCATCATACAAAGATGAGGGATATTCAATATCCACTACTAAGACATGTCCACGGCCTGTTTCTTGGATAGCCTTGTCCACATCAAAATCTGACACTTGTTTCTCTGTCAGCCAAGCAAACTCCCCATAGGGCAAAGTCTGACTCATGGCGTATTCATACAAATTATTCACGTCATAGTACATTAAGTACCATTCCGTTTTATCGGGTGAATAATCAGGCATGTATACATTGTTCGCTTGGGCATGGCGCTGGATAAGCGATACAAAGCCACCGCGAATGCCCTTTTCAAAAAATAGAACCATGTCTACAGCAATGAGTACATCTAATTCTACTTCAGTGTATTTCAAAGCGGCTTCAAACGAGAGCCCAGGACTCGTATAATAGTGAGCCGGTTCAAGACCATAAATGTGCTGACACAACTCACGGAATTTTTCAAACACATTGGTGAGCAGCAATACATCCAGTTTTAGGTAATGCATAGCATATTCACCTAGCGTCGTAATGACAAACACTCTCCAAACTTAACAAGCATGAGCATGGTCTCATCGGAAACGGTACTGCGTGTTAGTTTCGAGTAAAATTTATCTTGTGGTGGGAGTCTTTTTGCTTTAACACGTCCCAGCTGTTGCAGAAATCATAGGGGGATGTACCTTTCCGAGTGCAAAATTGAAATTTCTCTGGTCATTAAAATGCGTTCTGGTATTTTTTAATTCCTCCTCATCCAAGCCATTCACATGACTGTCTAGCGTGGATGCCATAAACTTAAAGGACTCCAAAAATTCGAATGCTTAAGTCGCCCAACCTCTATGTCAGGGCTGTAAAACACTCATGGTTTTGGGGGATAATAGTAATTGAGCCCTCGTTGACATGACCCAATTCTCAAATCAAAAACTGAATGTCATAATTCACCAGATTTTGGAAAAAGACACTGATAAAACGAGGAGGTGGAAAGTTCAATTTGCATTTGTTGTCCGCAGCGCCACGAAACTCTCCCGTAAAGTGTGAGAGGTCTCTAACTTTTTCCTCACCGCCTAAAATAGGATTTTCGCATATATGGCATGTCGTGGCATGCTCATACTGCTGCTGCTGTTCTGGAGATAGGCTCGTGGGTACTGGGTGGTCCAGTAATTCTTGTACATAATGAGCCAACTTTACAACTTCCAAAAACCATCTGGCACAATCTGGCCCCTCACGGTATTCGTAAACGGATTGTGTGGGGTCATAGGCACACACCACATTAAATCCTGTGGCAAAGGGCTCATGTTTTTGAATGGGTGTGGTTGAGCTAATGGTGGGATCTGGTTCACATCCCGCCATGAGTGTGGTGAGTGCTTCGAAATCTGCATACACAACATAGGGACCAGTATCACGCTTGAGAATATCCTTAATCTTTAACAGAGCTTTGTCCCCTTGTGGCAATATCAATCTCACTGCTTCCTGAGGAACACAATCTACCCTATGACGTTCCAAAAGCGTATGGTTTCCAAAATATTGCAAGCAACGATCACTAATATGTTTCTTAGGATGATGTTTGGACATTTGGCTGCTTAGCAATCTACTAAGGCTTTTAATAAAGCAATAGTGATTCACCTCTCTCTCAGACAGATATAAAAGATGAATGTGATGTCGTTTCGGTTCTTTTGTGGCATAAAGAGGACCCACAATCTCATCACCATGAAGGCCATACACCATGAACGAAAAGATCTGGTTGTCTTGTTCAAACCTATGGATTTCGGATAAGTCCGCAGGGAACGATCCTCGAGTTAAATTTAAAGTTTGTTTCAATTCATCAAACTTGGCCCTGCACATTCCTGGCCAACAACCATCACATAGTACTGGCTGCAAATATCCAGCCATACACCACAGAATGCAATCATTGTCATGATTCTTTATATTCACCACCGCTCTCCGGCAGGCAATCGCTGATGGTGTTTTGATATAGCTAGACCCAGCATTCAACAGATTGAAATGACAAATGTTGATTTGTAGGTGATGGATTTTTTCTAATGCTAAACCACTGGGTCCTTGTTGCAGTTTATCCAATTATGTTAGCAAGGCATTCACCACATGGTTTTGATACCACTCGTTCAGATTATTGGCTATCAAGAGCTCTTGCATTTTACTCCCAATATAAAATGGTTTTTATGCTCACAGTCCTTGTTTTTATATATGAAATGGCACAAGAGTTGTGTATTGATCTTTAAAGCCGTATGCAACCTTTGCGCTGTTCAAATTTGTTCTTTAAAAATTTCAAAACACGATTCGATAAAGTCTTTTGGGATTGAACTCTCTCTAACATTGGCCACGCGGCCAGAGCAGACACGCTTTCTAAAAAAGGACTCAAGGGGCTCCCAAGTTAATCTATCGGTAGCAGTAAAAGACATGATTTTTATAAAAAAAACAATCTCACCCAAGTTTTCAGCCGTAGACTGCCTGGTAAACAATGGTCCCAAACACACACGTTCTCAACAGCAGTTGTCGGGCTCAAACTCTAAAAAAAAGAAATAAAATAAACCACCAACAGTATATCCATTCCAAATAGCAACTTTCATAAATTAAAATAAATAAAATAAAACAGGCTATATATATATATACTGTATACAACAAAAAAATCTTACCTTGCTCTTTATCAAAGCCTTGCGATTGCCTTCTTTCGTAGGCTTTAATACAATGGTTTTCCAGGCTTTTTTGTGTCTCCTACAACACGTTTCAGATTATCTAAAACAAACAAAATAAAAACAATTCATCAATGAAATGGTAAACCAATAATAATTTAAACATTCATTAGCATTAACATAAACTAAACAGTGCTAATATTACACTTACCTGTAAATATATAATGTGTCCAATATAGTAACCAACTGGGGTTAAGCACACGAATGCAATTAGTTTTATACAGATAAGACAAAGCCTATGTTTACACTGCAAAGTTTAAAACAGTAATGACTGACTGTGTGTCATAACATGATCAACACTCTAATACCCCTGCCTTCCTCTCTCAGCCCCTCGCCCTGTGTCCCTCTTACCACAGCTGTCAACATCTCTCTTGCCCTGCAATTGGATAAGGCAATGGTGGGGAGAGGAGTTATAATCGCTTACTGCATTATTTCTCTGACGTAGTTGTGATATTGTTCGACCTTCAAGTCACCTCTACGTCACTGTAATTTTCCATTGGCCTGTTGTCCCGTCCGCTCACATTCCTGAACCGCGATAACATGTCACATCCTGTCACCCAGCCAGCCAGGCTCCAAGCAGGCCCCTCGAGTAGAATTTCTGTTTCCCGTTCAGGCTTCCAGCAAGACATACAAAAAAGCAAGTTCTGTTGTTGTCGAATATAAAAGCCTTGCTTTTATTCGTCTGATACTATTATGAATTTGTCAGGTCACTGGTCAGTGTTTACTAACATGTTTAAAGATTACCATGAGGGATTTTCGAAATATTCACCTTCATTCATCTGTCAAAGGAAAATATCGAAAAGCGACCCCTCGTTCTATCTTTTTGTCGCCCCGTCCAAATAGCCATTTCCTCTACCAGGAACATAAATAAAATTTGAGAAGAAAATTAATAATCTTATAATAATAATTTTAAAAAGATTACTAAATAAATACATATAAAATAATAATTAACTAAATAAATAAGTAAATACATAAACGATTTATAAATAATCCATTAACAGGCTTCTTAAATCGCTTGATCGAGCTATCCTGTCGCGTTCTTATTCTATTTTTTAGACTTCGCCAAAAAAACAATCTCATTGACTCGAGATATCGCGAACCATTAATTGGATACTGTTATGCAACAGCTTGAATGAAAATGTGTAAACCCTCTATCACTAAGGCAACTCATTTTTTAATTTTGGCTTTACAACCTAACTGTAAATTTTTGAATTTGAGTTTTTTTATATTCTGCTGAACATGTTAGTGTTTAATTTTAAGGCCTAACCGTAAATTTCGAATTTCTGGTTTTATTATAAAATAAGAATTTGATTTCGTATTGTTTAATTATTTAATTTTTATTTATATATTCTAGGTATGTATGTCCTTACTCAAGGTTACATTACGATTCAAACAAGAATAATCCTGAGAAGAGACCGGGAGATAGTGATTACGCGAATGTTAGTTTTAAGTTTTACTAAAGGGCCTAACCGTAAATTTCGAATTTCTGGTTCTATTATGTAATAAGAATTTTATTACGTATTTATTTATTTTATTTTATTTTATTATTTAATGTAGAACCCACTAAGACTATCTGTTGGTATATCTATCTGTCTAAACAGCAAAATCATATAAATAATAATAATCAAATAATAATAAAATTTACAGTTACAGTTATTGGTAAAATCTAAAAAAATTATGAACAAAAATTACATAAACATGTTGTAACGCCTATTGGGAAATGTCTGTGAATCGAGTCCAGTACAAATCGAATTCAATGAGAAATCTATGTAAATCGCGCCCAGTCTAGAAATTACGCTTGTGGCTATCAACCCCTTTTAAGATAACCTGTGTTATTGAGGTTGTCAACACATGTCAACACAAGGGAGATATACCTCTTATTCTACTTGGACAAGGCTGTTACTTTGAATTAACTACTAGGTCATAAACCCGAGTTATCCCGAAGTAATAATCATATAATGTTATGCGACAACTCAAACGAACGGGAGATATACCTCTTATTTCTCACGAATTTTTATTTATACCTGTTTTGACTTAGCCAAACAACCAAACTACTAGGTCATTGACCCGAGATATCGCGAACCAATAATTGGATAATGTTATGTGATACTCAAATAGCAAACTTATTCGAGTTAAATTAAGTTCTCAATGTTACGGAAATGTTAAACATTCCTAAATGTAATGAGGCTTTAGCAAAGTCCTGTAACATAACACGTAGCTGAGATGAACTTGGAGAATTTACTACATAAATAGAGCTTGAAAACACCACACATATGCCTTTCTTAAACAGTCAATCATTGTTTGCAACCTGGGTAAAGTTTTAGCCTGCTTTAGGATTTTAGAGAATAAATAAAAAATACAGTAATTTAATCAATAAATAAATATATAAATAAACAAATCAATAATTAATTAATTAAATAAATACATATTAAATAATAAATAATTAATTAAATATATAAATAAATACTTAAATAAATACATAGTGAACCCATGGGCCATAGGGTCCATGGAAGGTCGAACCCATGTCCTTAAGGAAGAAATGAAAGAAACGTATAGTTTCCTAAAGGAACGGAGAGAGATTTTAAGCCAGGATTATAGCTTAACATTGTGCAAGCGACTAGGGACAGATGTTCCTTAGATGAGATCACCCCACTCGACATTCAAGAGAGGGCTGGTCACGAGTATTAATAACCGAGTGGAAATTTCCACCGTGATAGACAAGGAAGCCTGAATCGGAATTCGAGCTGACGTTGCAGGAATTTGACAACACTGCATATGCGCCAGAAGAGGAATAATTAAATTTAACACGTTTACGAGCATAATAATGAGTAAACAAGTACAGTACAGTGAATCATTTTGAATGAGAGATTTTTCAGTAAAGAGAAACCATTTAATAATTGCGCAGAAAAAAACTGCTAACGTAAGACGACGTCATTGGGGAAGTACCACGGCCTCTGTGGAGGGGATTGAGCAAAAGGAATGCAACACCCACACAATTGAGGACGAGAAATTAATTAATATCTCCGAATTGCACGATCGATTCTTAGGTGCAATAAGATCATTTGACATTGAGAAGACGAGCTTTCGGAAGGTATAATTTTTATATTTGTGGCACCATTATTTTAGAAGTTGACCACAGAAAAGGCTAGAGTCTTATTTTTTTGTAGTAAAATAGTATAAAGCTTCGGGGTTTACCAAGCCAACCATGCAGTCTTGAACAGCCCGAGGGGGTGTTGCCACGCATCATCGCAGTACGAATCCGTCCAGGAGGACGTGAAATTATATCAGCACTTGCAGTCATACGAGCACTCCGTGAGGGGAAGTGCTGCACCACGACGTAGGAGTAGTCATTCCGACAGTCCGTGAGGGGACGTAACTCTGCGTTACATCGAAAACAGATAACAGTACTCCTTGAGGGGAGAAACGCTGTGTTACACCGCAGAAGTAAGATCTGATAGCCACAGGCGTCGCAGTATTAACGACTTGCTTGCCTCCATAAGGAGTGGTCAAGACGAAATTTTAAAGTATCGCCGTAGTGAAATATTAGGAAAATCCTAATTATAGGACTTAGGCCCGACTGTATACAAGTTAAAGTGAACATTCGTAAGATATAGTCAGAGCAGGCTGCGAACGTCGGACTTAAAGGCGATAGGTCGTTAAATATACGAACGAATAAATCATAAAGTACGGAAGTATCGTACCAGACAGATAAACTGTTATGTAAATTGAAGAACCCTAAAAGGGAAGATCAGAATAAGGTTCGGAACGTATATCAGAAACGTAGGAGTGTTAAAACAGTTCAAATAAAGAAGATAGGAGAGTATAAACATTATCTCCAGAAAGCAGGCGAACTACTCTAAAAGTACTAGAATCGAGAAGTACTAGCTGCTATAAACTAAATCTATAGGTCTTTGAGAGGACCTCGATCCGTATAGACTTTCGTTAGGATCGATAGACAGATCTACATAGAAGCCGTTCAAGCTAGACAAATAGCCGGTGATCCAGGATAGGAGTAGCAGAATTTGACTCAAGGGAACAGTAGATGGTTCGAGACTTTCGCATTATCCAGGATAGGAAGCCGACATCGAATAAATATCACCCTTGGAAACGGGAATTTAAGAAGATCACGTGTAATAGGCTCAGAAATACGGCCTAGTGATCGAAAATTGTGAAGTGTAAAATAATCAAGATTGTGTGTTAAATTAATATTTTTAGTGTTTATTATGTGTTCAAAAGGGACACATCAATATATAAAAATGTCGTCAATGTTAAGTGTTTTAAATATATGTCAAAAAGTGTTTTTACGTAAGATGAATTCCTGTAATATGGAGTAAAAGTTCAAAGTGGGCCCAAAAATGAAGCACCGCACCAGATTAAAGATCATGGGATGATCTGGAAACATGTGAGTACTAAATTCATTTTTATTTTGGTGTCAGAAATTGATTGTGTACAAACCCACCGGAGTTTTTGAGTAAAAGGGATGTGTTTTAATAAATAAATACTGAATAATCAAGAACACGGTCTGAACAATAATATAAATAAAATTGAGAAATTATAAATAATTATGTAAAGAATAAATCCCGTAGAGGAAATATGTGAATAAAGGGTTAATGCATTTAACAAATGTCATAAGAGCAAGCGAAATATCATTAATTATCATGAAATATATTGAAATAAAGTAAAGTTGAGATATGAAAGAAATAGCTTTTGAGCTTGTATAAAGAATAAAGATAATAATAATAATAATTAAATATGGAAATGTTAAATAAAAATCAAATAAATTGATATGAATATAAGAGCGTTAAGCCTTAATGTATGTGTAAGAGATGATGTTAAATGGAATATTTTAAAACAGGGAGCGATTTATCGACAACGGAAAGATTAATATGTGAATTAAAATAATATGAATTGTTACTAAAGAGATTTATCAGTTCTTGGGAAGACATTTTCGGCTTAAAATAATGCATAGCGCATAATGAGCGCAAATATAATATTAAAGTGTCACGCTAGGAACGCGTAGTGGTTAAAATACTTGGTACATTACTTATGGAGGGTAGTTGGTTGCAGTGAATTGATAATTGTATAAGTCCTCTATTTTGTGACATAGTATCACGAGGCATTGTGTATGTATTTAAAAAGGGAGCTAATATATGGTATTATTGAGCGTATGTCATATGGGCCACGGCCGACTCTAAATCGCATTTTGTATAAGTCCTCTGTAAGGGATTGGTTCCCGAGGCACTTGAAGAGATTCGAATGCAGAATCTTCTTATGATAAAAGCCCCTTAAATTCTCCGTCGTCGTATGTGTATTAATCTTCCCAATCAATGAGGACCCTCTCATAATTAATACTGCCAAGGTTACGAAAATGGTCTTTGAACCAAAGAATAGTTGTTGGATGAATACGGTACAGTAAAGCCCGGTCTCCCCAGAACTGGATATAATGGGAAGGTTTGTTTTGAAAGCCTTGGAAATAAGCTACTAACGTTGGGTCAGACAGGGAGTCGCCGTCACCCTACGTGTCATAAATCGCACCCCAAGTAGTAGGGTCTAGCTCTCTTAAAGCGAGAGGGAACAGAGACCGTCTCGTAAGCTGTTGTAAAGAGAATGAATACACCAGGAGTGTTTAATGTTGTTAACGACCCGGGCGTTGAACCGAGGTCCTTGTAGATGGATATTTCGTTTGCCGGTTCAGATCGTAGTTTCTTATATGATAATGGTCTACTAAGACATAAGAGATAAATAACAATCCCTATTGTAATAATGTATGGACGTGGGATTCCACGAGTTGATTGAAGGCAACTGAGTTCGGGAGTAACTATAGTTTTTTGACTGTGTCAAGTACCTTCACGCTCTGGAGTACACAATTGATTTTCTGATTACCTTAATATATTTGTGAAATAAAGAGAGATGATAACAACTGAAAGTGTGGACATGCCCAAAATATTGAGTTAGATAATTAACCTAGATTTTTAAATATAATTATATATTTGTTTTTTTTTGAGAGATAAGAAATAAAAATAATAATGTTTGAGGTGTACAAGAATGACACCATAATAATGTAAATGTATGGAGCCAAAGAGCTCGGAGTTATGTAAACTTAATGTTAGTGCTTTATGGAAGTGAGACTAAGTAAGAATTGTTGGTTTATGTGGAAACCACAAGTTTTGAATACAATATTTGTTTATATTTGTGATTCCTTGTTCATTTGGAACAAGCAGTTGATTTATTGGGTCAGTAATTAAATTGTTAAAGTGTTTGTAGCGCCATTAATTTTATTAATTAAATGTGTTTAAATAGGAGTTGAGTTTGTTGTTATTTTTGCAAGTGTATCCTCTAATTAATCCAAAATATGTGAGTCACAGAGTGGGGGAACTTACCGCTGCCCCGAAATCCCGAATTGAGCTACGCTGGTATACTGTGATTGGCATATTTCTTGCTAAATGGGCACATGGGGATATATAAATAATGTGCTGGGTTAATAACTAGAGGAACACTTAAGTCGGTCATATCATGTAAAATTAAAGTAATGATAGGAATAGCTACAACGTAAAATATTAACTGACCGCATGGGTCCCTGGAAACTCATACCGAGCAGCCCTGAATATATAATATAAACCCCCTAGCAAATCTTTGATTTTGGCGCCCAGTACGCAGGGATGAGTTTTCCTAGGGAAAACCCGAGTTTTTCTCGAAAAATCAAAATTTTCATTTTTTGAAAAAAATGGTTTTTCGAAATTTTGAATTTTAAATACTTCCATAAAGGTCTTAGGAAAATGAATAAGAGTATCAAAAGGGTACGTTGTAAGTGAATACCCGTACCAAAGTAAAATTTTAAAGAAATTGGGACACACGGATTCAGAGTATCATCTCTCAAGCATGTACTAGTGTGGTGGCATTAGGGGCCCACTGTATTTTTATATTGGAATAAGATGGTGACGATGATGGAGTTAAAAGAGTGTTTGGATGAACATTTCCAAAAGAATAGGGACGAGATAATAAAAATAAGTACGAAAAGTACGGAAGATGCAAAAAAAGAGAATAGGGAAGAGAGGCAGGAACTTTTGAACGCGTTAAAAGCCGATAGTAATGAGAAGTTGGAGGCTATAAACAATACATTGGGCCTCCAAAAGGATGAAAATAACAAAGTGTTCGAATCCATAAATGAGAGTTTAGAGTCACTAAAAACTGATAGTGCTAATATGGGAACCAGATTAGAAGCTATCGAAGTCGACTGTATAAACATGAATAAGGAACTGAAGGCTGAGATAGAAAAGATGAAAACAGAAAGTGGGAAAACCATTAAAGAACAATCGGAAGTGATAAAAAGGGAGACGTTAGAGTCTCTGAAAGCCAACAGTAAAGAAAACAATGGAGTACTGAAGGCTGAGATTGAAAGTCAGTTGGATAATATAAGGATAGAGAATACCGATCATTTTTTAGCACAATCCAGGGCTTTGGAAGATAAATTAGGAATAATAGAAAGGAAATTTGAAAACGAATTACATTCCTTTCAGGAGAAGATGATAGGTGATAATTTCTTGAAAAGTCAAGCAATGAACACTAAACTAGAGGCCATGGAGACTAAAATACAAAGTAATATAAATGAGAAATTAGAAGGGATAATGGATGACAAATTCCAAGGTTTTGACACTGATTTTGGGAATAAGTTAAATGAATTAAAAGGGGGAATAAAACAGGGGTCAGATGAACTCCGAGAAAGTATAGAAGGAAACATAGATTCCAAATTTCAAATATTGGACAAAACATTTGGGGACAAGTTAAAGGCATTGCAAACTGAGAGTAACACGTTTAATGCAGGATTGAGAACCCAGATAAGTACTATAGAGAAAAATAGTATAGAATCCAAAAAGGAGTGCCAAGATAATTTTAAAATTATAGGGGATAAAATTGGTACCATGGAAAATAAATTTGGTTCTATAGAAACTAAATTAAATAGCATGGAAGAATCTTGTAAAAAAAATGTAAAGGCATGTGAGGAAAAACTTGTAACCCAGATCCAAGGTGTGCAGAAAGAATTGAAAGCTCTGATAAAATCTAACAGCGACATTTGTGAGGCCTCCCGGGAGGAAATAAAACAAAGCGTGAATAAGCTAGGAACCCGATTTGGAAAAGTTGAGGAGAAAGTAGGGACCCTTGAGAACAAAATCAGTGTAGTTCAGACTGAGGTAATTGAGATGAAAAATCAAAATATAAAGGATGCGCGAGATATGAAAGATCAATTTGAGCTGTTTACCGGGCAGGTAGATGATAACTTAAAGAAGTATGAGGGTGAAATAAATCGAAGGTTAGGTATCTACGAGGGGCATCTCCAGGGTGAAAGAAAACAACGAGAGGACGAAAATAAGGATAACACCCATAAAATAAATGAAATAAGTCAGGGTATTAATGAGGTTCAGGAAACCATCGGAACATTAAAGGTTCATGTAGGAAAAACCAATAAGGAAGTAAATCAGGTCCAAGATGAAATGATGAGATTGTATAAGAGTCAAGAGAAAACTGAGGGAAAGCTTGAAGGAATTAAAGTAGATATGGTTAAAGGACGAAAAGAAGTGGAGAAGCAAATAAAGGAGATACGAGAAGGCCTGGATACAATAGGTGATATGAAACCAGAAATTAAAGACCAACAGGCTAAGATCATTAAGAAAGAGGTAGAAGACCAAATAAATGAATTCAGGGATAGCTTCAGGGATGAGAAATTCCAACTCAAAAAGATAGAGGAAGATATTAAAATGAATCAAGAAAGAATTCAGAATGAATTAAGATCCCGATTGGAGAGGACTGAACATAAGAATAGTCAAATGGAAATCCAACTCATGGCAAATGAAGAAAGTGCCCGAAGAGAAAGGAAGTTAGAATTCGAAAATCAGGAGGAGTTTCCAAAGACAGGATGGGTAGATTCCCGTGAACAAGGCACAGATACGGAGAGGGACTTAGGAGGGGAGAGCCCTTATAAGAACCCAGGATATCCGATGGCGATGTCAACCCCGTATACGAATCAGACAAATGGCCAAATAATAAACATTATTAAATCCAATGAGTATAGACCAGTAAAGTTTACGGGTAATAACATGTCTATTACTCCAAAATACTGGCTAAAAGAAGTGGCAGAGTATCTAAATGAAATGAAGGTTCCTCAGGATCGGAGACTGAGAGCTATTGAAAAGCTGTTGGCAGGTGATTGTCTCACCTGGTTCAGAAGCTTCAGATACACTTTTGATACGGTGGAAGGCTTTAGGGAAGCATTTTTAAAGCGATATTGGGCAGCAGATGTCCAAGAAAATTTAAGGCTAGATCTGTACTCTAGGAAGTACAGTACCAATGCACCTACTAAATATTCGGAATTTTTTACCGCTCAGCTGTGTAAATTCCGCGAACTGGATATTGCTCCGGCAGAAAATGACCTGTGTGCTGCCATTGCAAGACAGCTTCCGTATGAGATTCAGAGGCTGTTAATCTCATCCAAAGCCAGAAGTGCTGTGGAAGTAGAGAGTGTATTACGTCAGTTAGATATGACGACTTCGCACGTAACTCCTCGGCATCAAAGACAAACTGAGCAAGTACACATGGCCAGCAGTCAGGAAACAGGAGAAAAACCAGCGACCAGGAATCAGTCCACCAGCACGGATACTCAAGGACTAGGTCGAGAGTATGGGCACCAGGAGCCTAGAAGGATACAGCCATATTACAGGGGAGGATATCGAGGAAGAAATCCTAGAACGACGGGTTATAGGCAACAGGAAAGCCGACCCTATAACAATAACCAGCAAAGGCCGGACAACAGAAAGAAATGGGAGAATTATCCCAGAAGGAATGTAAGGCCAGACGATAGGGATGATGAATATCGGGCCGAAATAGAAGAAAGATATCAGGAGAGTCTTCGTTATATGAACGAAAGACCAGATGAACCTGATAGGCAAAAAGTCCGTTGGAGTGAGGCAATTAAGAACCGGAAATCACCCGACCGACTAGATGGAGCTCAAAGCTTGGAATTACAAGCTCAGCTAAAGAATGAGGGAAAAGGGAGCCCTCAGGATAAAAAAAAACTCCAAATTTAAATTGTCAAAAGTGGAAACATACCAGGAGCTGGGAGGAGGTAGAAATTGTAAATTGGATAGCTAGACCAGATGAACTAATTAACGAGGATGTGGAAGGAATCCCACCTGTTAAAAGAGAACTACCTATAATTATGCTTAGGATAGAAGGATTACTGGTCAGAGCATTGATTGATACTGGATCCACAATAAGTTTAATTACACAAACCCTTTTAAATGAATTGGAAACAAGGGGCCGAGTACTAAAGATTCCCACATCAAGTGTGAAGATTAAGGGAATTATCCCTGAAAAATCTTTGACATGTAAATTTCAGGTATACATTGATCTGATCATGGGTAACGCTGAAATTTCGCAGTGCTTTTTGCTGGTAAATCAATTACCGTATAATGTCATATTAGGTATTGATTTTATCCGTGAGAACAAGGTCATTTTAGACCTAGCGCAAAACTGCATTAGAATTCAAAGAGAGGATGTGGATGAACAAAACATTGACCTACAGGAACAGGATGCGAAAATAGCAGAACAGGTATGGCATATGGAAGAAGTGATTGAGGAAGATTATAAGGACATAGAAAAGATATTTGAAGTCCTCAACATAGAACTCGAAGATAATGTGGAAAATGAGTTCGAGACCAACCTGTCAGGAAAAGTGGAGGAAGCTAAAGTCAGCCTCGAAATTAAGGAACAGTTAAAGAAATTATTATTGGATTATAGGGACGTATTTGATTCCAAGCCAGGGAAGATTGAAAATTTTAAATACGCGTTCCAAGTCAATGATTGGGCACCGTTCAAACAAAAACCATACCCGGTTGCGGAAAAACATTACCCACAAACCAAGAAAACACTGCAGGAGATGATGAATGCAGGTGTTATAGAAAAGATGGCGACACCATATGTTAGTCCATTAGTGATTGTGAGTAAACCGGATGGCTCAGTAAGGGTGTGTTTAGATGCCAGAAATTTAAATGCAAAAATCATACCTGAAAATGATTCGGCACCACCCATAAAGGAAATACTGAGGAAGTTTAAAGGCAAGAAGATTTTTACAAATATTGACATGACTTCTTCGTATCATCATCTCGAACTGGAAGAGAAAACCAGCTTGTTGACTGGATTTCAGTTCGATCAACAAACATACTGCTTTAGAAGATGTCCGTTTGGATTGAAGACCGCAGGATCTGCATTAATAAGAGCGCTTGATCGAAACCTGTCAGAGGAAGTGAAAGATTGCACTATCCGATACGTAGATGACATTTTGCTTACCTCGGAGAACATTGATGAACATTTAGAAAATTTGAAGAAATTATTGGAAGACCTAAGAAGGGCAAATTTTAAGATAAATTTAAAGAAGTCGAACTTCTGTCAAAGGCAAGTGACATTATTAGGGCATGTGATTGATAAGGATGGTGTTAAACCAAATCCATGCAAATTGGAATCGATAAGGGATTTTCCAAGGCCTTTGAAAGTGAAGAACGTTCGCCAGTTTTTGGGATTGATTGGGTTCTTCTCAGGACATTGTCCATCATACACCAAAACTGTTGCACCACTACAGGACCTTCTGAAGAAGGGGGGCAAGTGGAAATGGACGGAGGAAGCAGAAAAAGCATTCGTGGAGGCCAAGGAAATGCTCTTAAATTACGTGAAGCTAGGATATCCTGATTTTAATCAGAGATTTATCATTCAGACAGACGCATCCCAGATTGGAATAGGGGCAATGCTATATCAGGAGAACCCGGAAAACCCTGATAAGAACTATCTAGCTTTCACAAGTAGGAGACTGAAACCACACGAGAAAAATTATACGATCAGCGAGATCGAGCTGTTAGCGATATTGCACGCGTTGCAATATTGGCGGAAGATCGTATATGGGTTTCAGGTCATTCTAAGGACGGATCATAAAGCTTTAACCTTTTTGATGAAGACTGATTTATCCAGTCAAAGGTTGATGCGTTGGGCTTTATATATTCAACAATTTGATGTCAAGATAGAGTACTGCCCAGGAAAGGAAAACATAGTTCCAGACTACTTAAGTAGACAGCCAGAGTCCATAGAAGAGGAAGTAATGGCTATAGATTTGGAAGACAGGGATCAGC
This sequence comes from Meconema thalassinum, assembly GCA_946902985.2. NCBI lineage: Eukaryota > Metazoa > Arthropoda > Insecta > Orthoptera > Tettigoniidae > Meconema > Meconema thalassinum. The sequence goes on from OX336389.2 coordinate 759,602,768, forward strand.
GTACTCTTAATGAGTTAAGAAGCATTAGTCAAAGACAACGGGAGGATCCATGGATGAACATGCTCATATCATTCCTTGAGGGAAGCCTGATAAGAGGAACACCAGCGTACACGGAAGCTGAGAAGATAGCACAAGACTACACGTTCTATAATGGGTTATTATATAAGTTTGTGGACTCTGACCATACGAAATTAAGGATTGTTGTTCCTGCAATTTTGCAGAGAAAAATAGTATGGTTAGCCCATAGATCGTTCGGACATATGGGAGTCGACAAAACAGTCTCGATGCTGAAAGAAGCATTTGTATGGCCGAGACTGAGAGAAACTGTAAGGGACACGCTAAAGACATGTGATCTATGTCAAAGGATAAAACCTAATGCATTTCTGATGAGACAGAAGCCTATACCATTGTTACCCGAAAGGCCCGGCCAAATCATATCTATTGATAATTTTGGACCTTTGCCAAAGGCAAGAAGAGGAAATCGACACATAATGGTGGCTATGGATGTCTTCACTAAAATGGTTGTCCTTGCTCCCATACAGAAGACTAGTACCAAACAGGTGTTAAAACGACTTAAAGAAAAAGTGATACCGATTCTGGGGAAACCTGAGAATTTGTTGTCGGATCACGGCAGTTGTTTCACCAGTGTAGAGTTCCGACGAGAATTAGAAAGACTTGGGATACGTCAAATTTTGTCAAGTATTCGCCATCCTGAGGCAAACCCTGTAGAGAGAGTTATGAGAGAAACGGCCAAGTATTGTAGAATATACTGTGCCGAAGAAAATTGGAAGTGGATAGATATTTTGGATATTATCGAATTTTGTATAAATAATACAATCCATGAATCCACAGGAGAGATACCCAAAACGTTACATCGGAATGAGCAACCAGAAAGACCTTGGAATCTGGTAATTCCTAGGCCAGCAGACGCTCAGCCGGGAAGAGATGTACGAATTAGAAGAGCCTTTGAGCATCTAAAAGCTCAAGCCGACCGGAGGCAGAGAAGAAATAGGCATAAGAGGTATCATCGACCATTATTAGCAGGAGAAATGGTGTTAGTGAAAAGACCAGCCATTTCGGATCCAGGGAACCGTGTGTACAAGAAGTTCCAGAAAATGTACCACGGACCATATCAAATAATCAGAGATTTGAGGAATAACGCATATAGAATTCGGCACTGTGAAACGGATCACGAAGTGACCATGAATTCAGCAAATTTGAAATTATATTACCCTCCCGAAGATTTTGATGAAGAAAATGAACAAACCCTGGTTATGGAAACATTTAGAGATGAATCCGCTTTTGACATAAACAAGAATAAGGAAGAAATAGAAAATAGAGCTCAAGCATTCGAGTGCGAATGCGAATTGGAGAAAGTATATTGGGAAATTAAAGAAATAATTGAATTTATTGAAGAAGAAAATTCCAATTTAAGAAGAGAAAATGATGAAATAAGGAAACGGGTAGGGATAGACCAAACCCGTAAGGGAGAATGAGGTTCTGGGAACTTAAAGTCCAGACAAATAAAGAAAGAAAGAAAGGGTAAGGACAGAGCATACCCAACCTACACAATTAGTGGAAGGAACTTTAAGGAAATAGAACAACAGTAAATACGGATGACGTTATGATGGTTTCAACGAATAAAGAAATACAAATTAAATTGAAATAAATTTCCTCAAGAACTTTTCGAAAATTTATTTACCTAAGGAGGGGAGAGATGAACCCATGGGCCATAGGGTCCATGGAAGGTCGAACCCATGTCCTTAAGGAAGAAATGAAAGAAACGTATAGTTTCCTAAAGGAACGGAGAGAGATTTTAAGCCAGGATTATAGCTTAACATTGTGCAAGCGACTAGGGACAGATGTTCCTTAGATGAGATCACCCCACTCGACATTCAAGAGAGGGCTGGTCACGAGTATTAATAACCGAGTGGAAATTTCCACCGTGATAGACAAGGAAGCCTGAATCGGAATTCGAGCTGACGTTGCAGGAATTTGACAACACTGCATATGCGCCAGAAGAGGAATAATTAAATTTAACACGTTTACGAGCATAATAATGAGTAAACAAGTACAGTACAGTGAATCATTTTGAATGAGAGATTTTTCAGTAAAGAGAAACCATTTAATAATTGCGCAGAAAAAAACTGCTAACGTAAGACGACGTCATTGGGGAAGTACCACGGCCTCTGTGGAGGGGATTGAGCAAAAGGAATGCAACACCCACACAATTGAGGACGAGAAATTAATTAATATCTCCGAATTGCACGATCGATTCTTAGGTGCAATAAGATCATTTGACATTGAGAAGACGAGCTTTCGGAAGGTATAATTTTTATATTTGTGGCACCATTATTTTAGAAGTTGACCACAGAAAAGGCTAGAGTCTTATTTTTTTGTAGTAAAATAGTATAAAGCTTCGGGGTTTACCAAGCCAACCATGCAGTCTTGAACAGCCCGAGGGGGTGTTGCCACGCATCATCGCAGTACGAATCCGTCCAGGAGGACGTGAAATTATATCAGCACTTGCAGTCATACGAGCACTCCGTGAGGGGAAGTGCTGCACCACGACGTAGGAGTAGTCATTCCGACAGTCCGTGAGGGGACGTAACTCTGCGTTACATCGAAAACAGATAACAGTACTCCTTGAGGGGAGAAACGCTGTGTTACACCGCAGAAGTAAGATCTGATAGCCACAGGCGTCGCAGTATTAACGACTTGCTTGCCTCCATAAGGAGTGGTCAAGACGAAATTTTAAAGTATCGCCGTAGTGAAATATTAGGAAAATCCTAATTATAGGACTTAGGCCCGACTGTATACAAGTTAAAGTGAACATTCGTAAGATATAGTCAGAGCAGGCTGCGAACGTCGGACTTAAAGGCGATAGGTCGTTAAATATACGAACGAATAAATCATAAAGTACGGAAGTATCGTACCAGACAGATAAACTGTTATGTAAATTGAAGAACCCTAAAAGGGAAGATCAGAATAAGGTTCGGAACGTATATCAGAAACGTAGGAGTGTTAAAACAGTTCAAATAAAGAAGATAGGAGAGTATAAACATTATCTCCAGAAAGCAGGCGAACTACTCTAAAAGTACTAGAATCGAGAAGTACTAGCTGCTATAAACTAAATCTATAGGTCTTTGAGAGGACCTCGATCCGTATAGACTTTCGTTAGGATCGATAGACAGATCTACATAGAAGCCGTTCAAGCTAGACAAATAGCCGGTGATCCAGGATAGGAGTAGCAGAATTTGACTCAAGGGAACAGTAGATGGTTCGAGACTTTCGCATTATCCAGGATAGGAAGCCGACATCGAATAAATATCACCCTTGGAAACGGGAATTTAAGAAGATCACGTGTAATAGGCTCAGAAATACGGCCTAGTGATCGAAAATTGTGAAGTGTAAAATAATCAAGATTGTGTGTTAAATTAATATTTTTAGTGTTTATTATGTGTTCAAAAGGGACACATCAATATATAAAAATGTCGTCAATGTTAAGTGTTTTAAATATATGTCAAAAAGTGTTTTTACGTAAGATGAATTCCTGTAATATGGAGTAAAAGTTCAAAGTGGGCCCAAAAATGAAGCACCGCACCAGATTAAAGATCATGGGATGATCTGGAAACATGTGAGTACTAAATTCATTTTTATTTTGGTGTCAGAAATTGATTGTGTACAAACCCACCGGAGTTTTTGAGTAAAAGGGATGTGTTTTAATAAATAAATACTGAATAATCAAGAACACGGTCTGAACAATAATATAAATAAAATTGAGAAATTATAAATAATTATGTAAAGAATAAATCCCGTAGAGGAAATATGTGAATAAAGGGTTAATGCATTTAACAAATGTCATAAGAGCAAGCGAAATATCATTAATTATCATGAAAGATATTGAAATAAAGTAAAGTTGAGATATGAAAGAAATAGCTTTTGAGCTTGTATAAAGAATAAAGATAATAATAATAATAATTAAATATGGAAATGTTAAATAAAAATCAAATAAATTGATATGAATATAAGAGCGTTAAGCCTTAATGTATGTGTAAGAGATGATGTTAAATGGAATATTTTAAAACAGGGAGCGATTTATCGACAACGGAAAGATTAATATGTGAATTAAAATAATATGAATTGTTACTAAAGAGATTTATCAGTTCTCGGGAAGACATTTTCGGCTTAAAATAATGCATAGCGCATAATGAGCGCAAATATAATATTAAAGTGTCACGCTAGGAACGCGTAGTGGTTAAAATACTTGGTACATTACTTATGGAGGGTAGTTGGTTGCAGTGAATTGATAATTGTATAAGTCCTCTATTTTGTGACATAGTATCACGAGGCATTGTGTATGTATTTAAAAAGGGAGCTAATATATGGTATTATTGAGCGTATGTCATATGGGCCACGGCCGACTCTAAATCGCATTTTGTATAAGTCCTCTGTAAGGGATTGGTTCCCGAGGCACTTGAAGAGATTCGAATGCAGAATCTTCTTATGATAAAAGCCCCTTAAATTCTCCGTCGTCGTATGTGTATTAATCTTCCCAATCAATGAGGACCCTCTCATAATTAATACTGCCAAGGTTACGAAAATGGTCTTTGAACCAAAGAATAGTTGTTGGATGAATACGGTACAGTAAAGCCCGGTCTCCCCAGAACTGGATATAATGGGAAGGTTTGTTTTGAAAGCCTTGGAAATAAGCTACTAACGTTGGGTCAGACAGGGAGTCGCCGTCACCCTACGTGTCATAAATCGCACCCCAAGTAGTAGGGTCTAGCTCTCTTAAAGCGAGAGGGAACAGAGACCGTCTCGTAAGCTGTTGTAAAGAGAATGAATACACCAGGAGTGTTTAATGTTGTTAACGACCCGGGCGTTGAACCGAGGTCCTTGTAGATGGATATTTCGTTTGCCGGTTCAGATCGTAGTTTCTTATATGATAATGGTCTACTAAGACATAAGAGATAAATAACAATCCCTATTGTAATAATGTATGGACGTGGGATTCCACGAGTTGATTGAAGGCAACTGAGTTCGGGAGTAACTATAGTTTTTTGACTGTGTCAAGTACCTTCACGCTCTGGAGTACACAATTGATTTTCTGATTACCTTAATATATTTGTGAAATAAAGAGAGATGATAACAACTGAAAGTGTGGACATGCCCAAAATATTGAGTTAGATAATTAACCTAGATTTTTAAATATAATTATATATTTGTTTTTTTTTGAGAGATAAGAAATAAAAATAATAATGTTTGAGGTGTACAAGAATGACACCATAATAATGTAAATGTATGGAGCCAAAGAGCTCGGAGTTATGTAAACTTAATGTTAGTGCTTTATGGAAGTGAGACTAAGTAAGAATTGTTGGTTTATGTGGAAACCACAAGTTTTGAATACAATATTTGTTTATATTTGTGATTCCTTGTTCATTTGGAACAAGCAGTTGATTTATTGGGTCAGTAATTAAATTGTTAAAGTGTTTGTAGCGCCATTAATTTTATTAATTAAATGTGTTTAAATAGGAGTTGAGTTTGTTGTTATTTTTGCAAGTGTATCCTCTAATTAATCCAAAATATGTGAGTCACAGAGTGGGGGAACTTACCGCTGCCCCGAAATCCCGAATTGAGCTACGCTGGTATACTGTGATTGGCATATTTCTTGCTAAATGGGCACAATAGTTAATAATTATTCCATTTTTTCACGTTACACGGCGAGAAATTTAACTTTAAATAAAAATTAATAAAGTTAAAAAGACAAAATATTCAAAATGTGTAGTCAGTCCTTTGGCAAAATTTGGGAGCATAAAAATGGTCTATGAAGAAGGTAGGGTTGCGCGCTTCAATTTGAGACCTTGCACGACTCTGTAAGATTATTAGTTCGGGATATCACGGGTCCTTGACCGAGTAGTTAATTCAAAAGTAAAGTCGTGTTCAAATTAAATGGTAATGTAGAACCCACTAAGGCTATCTGTCTATATGGCTCAAAAAATAAATAATTACCTAATAACAATTAAATGTACAGTTACGCCCTTTTGGCAAAATCTAAAAATAAAAATAAACGATAAATAAAAATTAAATAAATACAAATTAAAACTTAAATAAAAATAAAAATGTAAAAAAACAAAATTTTCAAAATGTGTAGTTAAGCCCTTTGCCAAAATTTGGGAAAATAAATGGTCTACGGTGAAGGGTGCTTATTCCCGTTTAATATGAGCCCCTGCAAATCTCACTACGTTTAATATTTTGGGAAATCTCGGGTCAACGACCTTGTAGTTTTGTCTTTTAGCGAAATCTTAAAAAAATACATGATAAATAAAAATTACATAAATAATAAATTAAAACATTAATTTTTTTAAGGGTAAAAACTAAACTTTTTAAAATGTGTGGTTAGGCCCTTTGGAAAAGTTTGGAAAAATAATTGATCCACTGAGAAGGGGGCTTAATCCCCTGTAATATGAACCCTCACACAACCCTCTCCGATAATTGGATAGGGAGATAACAGAAATGTCGCGCAGCGAGGTACAGTGGGTTTCAAAAATAACGGGTACTTTTAAACCGGTTTAGGCAATCTACTTTTATGTAGTTCAATGTTAGTTAGCCATGAATTTCCAATTCCATATTTTCACTTATTTTTGTACTATGTTGAGTATTTGATCAATTTTCCATCATCGTCTACGCATCATACATGGATATCTATTAGGCGAGAAGATGAGCATGATCCCCCTTTTTCACTATTATTACGTCCAGGGGGGTATTATTATAATAGAAGGATTGACCCATTTTACGAAGCAGTAGGACATTCAGGCACTAAAAAATTCACATGCAGGTACATTATAAATTTAATAACAATATTTCTTTATAAGAAATGAGAGTATTATTATGGTTATTCTTACTGTTGAATTTAAAAGAAGAGAATATTCTAATTTTTATTGGATAAATATGTGAGGAATAGATATGAAACGTAGACTCTATCTCCCAATTGAAAGAGTAAGGCCTGAGCAGTATAACTCAGAGGGTTAAGTGGTTGACCCACTTATATGAGCAGATTGCGGCAGATGCAAATCTGTAAATAATGTTATAAGGTACAGAATATGAACAAGTTATTCTATGAAGAACTAGAATAATTGTTTACATATATCCTACTGTTCATACTTAGGTGGGCCGATAACCTAGATGTTAGGCCCCTTAAAACAACAATTATCATCATCATCATGTTCCTTAGGACATGAGAAATGAAAACGAAATTTTAAACACAGCCCTTCAATACTAATTTTTTTCACGGAGCGTGGAGACGCGAGCGCTTTCCGGCGTGGTGGCGCTCCAGCACGGGACTCGACCGCAGAACTCCAAATCAACACTTCCAAGGGAAAGTGTGCTCTAGATATTCCTTTCTCTCGTACACATTCTCCAACACTTTCACCCTGACTTCAAAGGTTTGTTAACTCTGTCAGATCACACATTGGAAAACTCTCTTCCATTATTTCATTATCACGAACCCTGATTTCTCCTCGCGCCCTGAATGGAACTCCCAACCATCCGCTCAGCGACCTTCATCCAAGTACCGGCAGTAATTATTTCCTTGACTTGGAATTTGGCTACGCAAGCAGCTGGCGTTCACCGCCATGTTCACGCCAGCCTCGTGCCACTGACCAAGCATCACGTGCAGTAGGCCCAGGTAGAGCGCCATCCTGAGCTTTCATCCCCATTTCCCCAATACACATGCTCCCTCGCAGACACGACCCCTTTAAGATAGAATCCGTTCCCGGAGCACCCCTAACACACAAATACCCCTTTGCTAAGCATGTAGCCTACTAAGCCTACCGGACGGGATAGTGACCTTTAACAATATTAAGGCTTGTATGAAGATGTGCTGTGCCAAGTTTCACAATGCTCGGATGAAAATTTGCGAGAAAAAAAAACCATTTTAATAATAAAATTTCCCGTCGCCGACATGTTAATTTTGTGCTCATAAGGCTATTTAATCATACAAAGGAGAACTTATGTTAATAACCTTCTTCAACCTACATATTTTAAATTGGATTGCTGTAAAGGATTCGTAGATAATGAGAACCGTCAAAATATTTCGGATGGTCGCTACGTTGGATTGTAATATGTGTAGGTCATAGAGTTATGTACCATTAGATGAAGATTATTGCGTAGATTCATTATTCAAACTTTCACTTCGATCGCATAAATAGGACACAAGAAATAAATACTTAATTTTAAAACTTCGCAAGGCCGTCATCTCGAGGTTATGTAATCAATTGAACTAAACTAGATGTCAGAGCATTGAAATGTGTATATACATTTGCTGTAACAGGTTTCACTGCGCTTGGATTGTTAAAATGCGAGAAAAGTCTACTTAAATGTTTTTATATCGCTTGGGCACCATGTTCGATTTCTACTTGACAGGTTTAGGAATCGCACATACATGTACGTTTAGTAGTACCCTTTATGACCGTACAAAATTTCAGGGTGATATCTCTTACTTTTGCGGAGCTATAGAATGCCTGGGAAATATTTCGCGCGGCCGCCATGGTGGATTATCGAAACGCATTAAAATTTGAAAGGCACGGTCGAGGTCGGACTTACGGAGTTTCATTGATAATGCTTCGGCCGTTTAGATTTTATTCGGGGGACGCACACACACACACATGCACACACACACTTACACGGATAATAGGAGATCTCATAAGCCAATTTTTTTCATTAATGAAAATAAGCTAAAAATTATAAAAAATGTTAAATGACACCGTCAAAATAATTAGCGTTATATTTAAATGACTTTTGATATAAGTCACAGCGTTTAAAATAAAAATATAATCATTATTCAGCGAACATGACCAGAGGTATGTGCTCCATGTGTTACATTTTTGTGAAAGTTCAAAAATATGAAAAAGCCTCTCATCTTAAAATATTTACTGTAATGCTTAATAGGGTGATCCTATTATATGGATAATTATCTGACGACGACTAAAAAGACAATGAAAATTGTGTGAAATAAACCGATGTGTATGTATGTCTACCCCTTATTATTCCCGTTTTCCAACGGGGTCGTGGATGAGGTGCGATGGAAGTCTTTGCGGCGATGGTTTTTACGGCCGGATGCCCTTCCTGACGCCAAACTTATGAGAGGAGTTAATGAGAGATGAAATGAATGATGGTGAATGAAACTGGGCAAGGATGTGGAAGGAAACGGCCGTGGCCTGTCAGAAGGTACCGTCCCAGCATTTGCCTGGTGTTGAAAATAGGAAACCACGGAAAACCATTTCAAGGACGACCGACGGTGGGGCTCGAACCCACGCGTCTACCGAGTCAGCAGAGAGCTTGGCCCCATGACCTAATGCTGCGCATTAGCCAGCGTAGCCATTACTGTCGGTTGAAATAAACCGATGTGTGAACATGTGAATGAAAAAATCCACAGCCTGCTTCCAGTCTCCGAACGGGTCAGGAATGGAATGAATGAAGCCCCCATCTAGCGGCGAGGATATGAACTGTGTCGGCTGCCGAGGCCTGACGCACTCCTCTGGGGAAATGATTAAATGAATGACAGATGAAATGAAATGATATTGGAGAGTGTTGCTGGAATGAAATGTTGACAGGGAAAACCGGAGTACCCGGAGAAAAACCTGTCTGCCTCCGTTTTGTCCAGCACAGATCTCACATGGAGTGATTGAGATTTGAACCACGGACCCAGCGGTGAGAGGCCGGCGTGCTGCCGCCTAAGCCACGGAGGCTTGCTGTAAACATGTGAATAATTTATGAAAAGAATTGTAGGGGAAATAATGCAGGGAATTTCTTTTATATCATTTGAGCTAGATAACCAATGCATCCGAGTTTTAAAGAGTTCATTACCTAACGTGTGCTATTCGACATATTCAAATAAACCAATGATTTTCATAGGCACTCAATAAGACTAAATAATTATGTTTCTTGGAGATGCATTGCTAAAAATAGAGTAGGAAGATCCTCAAGATATATTTATGGTTACTTTTAAGCATGCGAGTGCAGTGGTGTTTTTTTTTTCATAAACCGGGGGGTCATAGGGGTGTGTTTAATAATTCGTTTGCTATTTTTACTGAATAAAAATTGGAATTATTATTTTTAAGTATGGATTCTGTTTCTTTGTGGTTGTGACTATTCTTCCATCTTATCCTTTGCGTGGGAAATGAGGGAAGTGTACAATTTATTAGTCGGCTTAACCCGGGACGCCCTCAGATCAGGACCTCGTGCTTACTATGTTCTCATGGGCCCTCGCATGTGGTCGCTGGTCTGTCGGTGTGGGTTTGTTTGCTACCTAGCACCGATGGACAGACGGGCACAGTAACTGTGCCTGTATAGCCCTTTAAGATATGTTATTGCCTTCGTTGTTATTATGAGAAGTAATGAACTCGTAACTAACCATGGATACCGTTTCGAAATGTTCATTTTGCTCCCATTTCCATTCAACAGGGCCAACCAGGAATTATTTTGACCTGAAGAACCCTCGGACCAGTGAAGATTCCTATTAGTGTGCCGAATACTTCACCCTCTACCTTCCTGGGAATGTTATTTACGGTCCGCCTCAGCAGAAGAAGAACCAAACCGGGAACGAATAAAGCAACCAAGATCAAATGGCAACCGGTGCCAAGATGGATCGGACAAGGTCAAATATGCCGGTTATGCCTCGCTCGTGAGCAGCACCTTACGTCCATGTGAAATTCTACCCAGTGCGACTCACCGATTTCTGCATCTACAAATAGGAAGTGTACAATGGCCAGCAAATACAAAATAGCTTGTTGTTCATGTTTCACAAATTTCGTGAATGTGCTAGAATCTTTGTCACGCTTATGGTCCAAGTATGACTTAATATTACCTAACACTTCAACGATACATAACCATGCACCTGTGCACATGAATTACCTAACAATATTTACAACGGCTTTATTCAGTGCATCTGTATGTTTAACGTACCACACATTTTGGATACCATTCACAGCGTTGTGTTCATTTATATCAAGAAGAAATTCAGGCCATTTCTTTTACGTAGGATACGCCGAAATAAATGAGAAAACCCTATTGACCTCACATTGTAAGGTGAATAAATTAAAAAAAGGAGGAGAGTTTTGCTATATAGGAAGCAAAATAACCAGTGATGGAGAAAGCAAAGTGGATATAAAAAGTAGGTTGGCTCAGGCCAGTAAATCATTTCTACTGAGAAGAAATCGGTTGAAATCAAATAGAAATAGGTATTACAAAGTCAGTTTTGAAAGCCTTTGTCTGGAGCGTGGCACTCTATGGATGTGCAACTTCTAAGTTGGCACATTAGAAGAAAGGAGAATAGAAGCATTTAAAATGGTGTGTTATAGGAGAATGATGAAGATCAGATTGCTAGATAGAGTAACAAATGAAGATATATTAAGACAAGTGTTGGAGGAGAGATGCTTCTTGCGATTGCTATATGTTGGTAGGACACATACTAAGATACCCAGGAATAGCAAACTTAGTTATGGAAAGAAAGGTCGATAATACAGTAAGAACTATAGGTGTATACTAAGATTAAAATGTGATAGATTGCCTCGGATGTGGTAGCTATGTAGAGATGAAACGATTAGATCGGGACAGGGAGGCCGGAGAGCTGCCTCAAGTCAGTCGAAAAACTAAAGGCTCAAACAACTTGCTTCCAAATGATTCGGAAGGTATTTCCTCGCAATTCACTGAGTATTGTTCTTATTTTGCTATAACCTCTTAGACTATGTATTATCCAAAAGCTTTCAAAACATTTTGTCTCCGTGTTTCACATGGGTTATAAGTCATAATCGTTGAAGTTTGAGGCCTTGCGATATCTTGGTCATTTAACCAAGTTTACTTGGGTGTGTGTGTAATCTGCGGAAGCTGTGTCATTGTGATTTCTGTACTAGTGTGTGTATTTGTAATTGGTGTTAGGTACCATCCTGGCATTTTTCTTTGAGTAGAAGGAAGGAAACCATGGAAAATCTTTTCTAGGATGGCTGATATAAAAATAAAACCCACCTCTCGTCAGATGTGCCTCACGAAGCTGAGTTTACCTCTTTCCAATCCTCAAATCAGAATTACATTCCTTATCTTAGCCAGAAATCAAACGTGGACCTGCTCAGTTTACAGCCATGAATTCTAGTCAGAGTCTGAACGCTCCATTAAACGTAGTGCAAGACTTCACTTTCTAAGAATTCTCCATTTGGCAGTATCTCAGTATGCACACCATGTAACCTCAATCAGAATGGTATCCGAGGCTTTCATATTGCTTGTTTTTTTTTGTTGATTCATTTTAGGGACTTGCCCCGTGTAGTAGGCCGTGTGTTGAACTTTGTCTGTTAACCTGATTTACTGTGATGACCGATGACTGTAGTAGATTGTGTAACTGGATGAGGGACAGTGTTGAGGTAGGTGTCCTGAGGCTTGAAGTAAGGTACTATCCCGGCATTTACCTGCTTGGAATGTGGAAGAAGCGCAGGAGAAACCTCTCCCAGGATAGTCGCTTTCAGCGCTGAGATTCGAACCCCTAACTCCTGACTTGCCCCAGCTGGTCTAGCAACCTTGGCGTCAAATTTAACGAGTTTGTTAAATTGCCTACAGTTTCCCTTAGCTAGCTAGTAGACAAAAATATTATGCCTACTCATCTGCAAGGATCTAGGAAACCACATGACGTTTGGTGTGCCAGATAAATATTATCTATCTGTTGACAGTATAATTCCCCCCAATACGTAGATTCCTTTCTTATATCTCTTCGGTATCACCTATATATCATTTAGGGTGTTGTGTTTCTTTGTGAAGTATCGTTTAACTAATTGGGAATACGACCTACCTATGCCACCCACGGAGAGAAATATTCAAAGAAACTCGCCACACCATTAAGTGAAGGTTTTGTTCTTTTATTTTCAGTATAATTCTACACGGCAGTTTCTTTGTACAGAGGATCACTGAAGCACAGTACTTCGCACACTTAAATTATGTTACCCAGTTAATACTTTTTGAAAGACATTCTTAACTCTTCGCTTTCCGTAGCATAACTAATTTCTACCGAGTCTACTTTGTCGAAATTGAGGAACATATATCTTGCAGATACGGGGCATCGGAAGCTGTGGCTTCTCTTCACACCTTATCACCGTGCAGTTCTGCTCCGATAGTGTCACGAAAGATTCGTTTTACATGATGTGAATTTAGGTTACATGGGTTTAATGCATATTTTTTCCTTCAGTTGACTATTCCTTATTTTTTAAATCGAGTATAACATTTATTCTAAAATAGAACCACTATACGAACGGAATATCAATGAAGATTATTAATGAGACGCATGTTCTTGATCGTCAGAATTAAATGCATAGCTTTCCAGTTTAATATTCACCGCTAACAGATAATCACAGTGAATTTAAACCAGCGTGGGGCATAGCATTCACGTGTCGGCGATGAAATCTGATTGACATTGACGTAGAATCATTTCCTTACCGGAGCTCCAGCGTATGAACGTATCTCACTCCTTAGCGGAGTCATTCTTTTGCAGGCTCGTGTCGTAGACTTGGTATAATATCCGACACCGTATCTGCATCCGCCAAGACGTTGCTCGTTTGATGTGTACGAGATGATGTCTATTAAAGCCTCGTTCTTGTCACCTTCGACACTGCCGAAATATATAGCCTCTAAACATCGTAGCGGTGAAAGGAGCCAATAACTCACTGCGGCTCCCTCTTCTTCCACTCCTTTTACAATGTATGCGAGGCGCAGGCCTGTGGCAGAGCTCTGGTTTCCAAACCTGGAAATGTAATTGATACTCCACGAAGCCAATCTTTACGACGTTTTCCGAACTCAAGACATTTATTGAGCTTTTATTTTTTTTCCTTCTGAGAGGCAGACTGTAGTAAAGATGTCCTACATATGGTTAACGTATGTTATATGTATTTATCTTTACTTCTCCTTGTAAGTCCAGTCACACTTCTGTATTGTGCTTCCCATTTCATAAGAAATGCGTATTTATGGTTTATGAATACCCACACTGGGTCAGACATCGTGAAAGCAACCGATACATTGCGGGTAGCTCTTTATCCCTGACTACTTCCACCCACAAAATATGCGCCCAGTGGCTCAAATACATACTAGCAGAAAATTTAAAATGAACACCTTTCAGTAAATGACGTAGAAATACTATATTTGCACGGGACAGTGATAGAGGGCAGTATGTGCAATAATAAAAGCTTCGTGATCTGGAGGGCGGAGCATCCAAGTTCCGGGCATCAAAGCTCTGAGTCCATATCAACTGTATTTGTCTCGGTGAACAAGAAAACTGTTGTTTCGAACATAGTACAATGCGAGTAAACATTATTGACATTCCAAAACGGTGTCAACGCGCACAATTCATGTAATTAATGGAATTTTAGCTAAACCGTAGGATAGGCCTGTGAAAGTCGGGATGGCCTTTCCATCAAATTGGCCAGCACGTTGTACATGAGGTGTCTGCTATGTATCAGCGTTATGGCAGTGGTCCACGGAAGGTGCACATGATCGTCATCGGGTTCTGGTTAGCAGCTGCACACAGATTCATGCAAGAACTGGTGCGTGAGACCAGCACCCATTGACGGTCGCAGCACCAAATAGGAAACAATGGAGCACTTACAGTGTCAGCTAGAATCATCAGCAATCGTTTGCAGGAAGCTGGGCTACGTTCACTGGTTGCACTCGCAAGACTTCCCTTCAAACCTCGTGACCGTGGAGTTCTGCTTCGATTGTGTCACGAAAGATGAACCTATAGGGACGAATAGCGCAAACTGTGTGGAGTGATGAAAGCACATTCTGCCTTGACGTCAGTAATGGAGGTTTGCAAGTGCGGTATCAACCAGAAGAGTGGTAACTAACTAAATATATGATTATAGTGTGGGAAGCCATAGCATGCAATGGCCGTTCACCTCTGGTGTTGTAAGGGAGCACTGGGCAATGCACGATGCATCCAGAACATCATCTGGACCACTATGTCACTGGTCCTATATCGTGAGCGATATGTGCTTGCCCATCTGGGCAGTGCCCATGCATGCACTTCTCACCTTACTCAATGATCTCTCCAGGATGTTTGCCATCTCCCTTGGCCAGGACGATCACCAGAAATTACTCCCGTTGAGCACATGCTTATAAATGCGTGCGTGTGTGTGTGTGTGTGGGGGGGGGGGACAAATATAGGACGGCGTTTTTGTCCGGTCTGCATTACTGGTAACATTCCTGAGCCAGTTGCGACAACGGGAGGAATTAGCGTGGACTATTACCTCCCACGACGACATCTGATACCTCTATGATCGCCTCTATGGACGATTTCATGACGGCATTGCAGCTAGATACTACAATTGTTGTCAAAGACAATCCGACCATAGGTATATGACCCTGTGGTTATGATCATACAGTGCACAACAAGTAAAATATTTGAATGAAACTCTATTCATATAGAACCATTGTTTCAATTAATATCAAGGTGTTCATTTTCCATTTTCAACTAGTGCATTATCCCAGATTTTCTTCCCCGCAACGACGGCAAATTGGAGGAGATCACCGAATGGCGCACTTTATCACGTACCATATAATTATGGTACAAATAGGAACAAACTAATAAGCCAACTTAACATATATTTTTAATTAATGCATCACTAAGTGCAGTGGGGAATAAAGTGGGGTGATTTGTAAAACAACATCTTTTAGCTAAATGGTTATAATTATTTATGAAACCTTTGAATACCAATACATACACTTGCATTGCTTTAGATTTAGTAGTAGGGATTAAAGTAAGGCTACCAATTCAGGCTACTAGTGACCTTGAACTATAATATCTAAAGGAACCATCGGGTCACCGGAGGACCAAAGTGACATAAGTCAAGTCATCAGTATCGACTGTCACAGGAAACGTGTTAATTCATACTCCACAACTCCAATTGAGAGCTGCGAGTTTTGAGATGGTAACCGTAAATCTCAGTGCTTATGGCTGCCAATCTGAGAATGTTCCTTCTCCGTTTATTTGCTCGCCCTTCCACCAGGCATATGAAAGGATTGGCTCCTTATTCTTAGTTATTCTTAGTCCTGGGGAACCTACGCTACTAGTACACGGGAGTGATAACCAATGTTCAACTCCATGAAAATATACAACAAGAACATGGAATTTTAAGCAGACGGTCGCGAGGACGGTCTAATAACCAGCTGTCATGGGGGTAAACGATCGACATAATCATCGAGCTGTAAAATCATTCGAAAGATCCAATTCCTGACATAATTTAGAATTTCAAGGGAGAGGTGGCTGGGGGAGCGCGACATGGCCACCACTTTCTCCCAGCACCCTTGTGGCTGCCCGTGCTGTCCATACTGTATTCATGTTATAGTGTACTTGGAAGTAAAAGAGGGCCCAATGGCCCTTATCATTCCAGTATGTAATCTCTATCGATTCATAACTAAGAAACTACTTCACACGAACCATTACTCTCATCACTCGTGGTAACTATACATTTCAGTGTTGGCAACATTCTCTTACACTTAGCATGGTAGTAAAAGATTGAGATGAATGCATTACTGATAATAAGCTGCATTCTCTTGTTGTTATTGTTGGTTCATTATGGGGCAACGTGGTGTAGCTGTAATTCAGATGAGGACTGGGAAGGAGGCGCCCGTGGCTCTAATGTAGGAACCATACTGGCATTTGCCTGGAGTAGAAGTGGGATACCATGGAAAATCACTTCCACTTTTCCTCACGAGGGTGAGTGTACACCAATCCAGCCCTCAGACCAGAATTGAATTTCTTGGCAGAGCCGAGAAACAAACCTGGGCCACCGTGGTGAGTGCTAGCCACTACGCAACGAGGCGGACCTGCGTTGTGTGGTTAAGTGTAAAAGAGGGCCAAGAGCCTTAACTTGACCACAATATAGGTATCAATAATCATCATCATCATCATCATCTATAATTTCCAGCCCCTGGCTGACAATAATAATAATTACAAGCCAACTCTGTACAGCCATGGAGGCCCTTTGAGCAAAGAAAATACAGACTTCCACCCTTCGTGATATCGGCACGAGATAGGATAGAGTTTTCAGCTCCAGGACCGGCAGCCTTTGCTTCCAGGAATCACCCTGGTACTTATTTCTGTCGTAGGCTCAGTGAACCCCTGGGCCATTCACGTTCCTGAAAGTGGTAGTTTGGTTCTAAAATCACAACCTCGGCGGGAATTGAACCAACCCCCTTTGAGTTAGAGGCTCATCGTCTCCGCCAACTGGGCTACGCAGCCCCCTTATAATAAAATAATAATAATTATAATGATAGAAATAATAATAATACAATTATTAATTATAACGCTGTGTAAAAAGGTTCGCCTCTTATTTTAATTAACATTAGATTACCAAATCAGGCACCACTGTATCAACCACTTGGTCTAGCCAAGCACGTTGAATTGCTCACCACAACCATGGTGGGAAACTGCAGCAAGATCGGAGAGTGGAGGCTCGAATCACAGCGCTGAGAACGGCTATCTTGAGTGAGGTTATCCCAGGATTTTTCAACACCCACTCCAGCCAGGATAGTACCTTATTTTAAGTCCCGGGATGTCTACCCTATCCCTGCACGTGGTACTTACAAATACACATCCTACTACAGTCACCACAGAATCACAAGTTATCAGGCAAGTTCAACACACCCGAAAGTTCTCGGCGCTGATATCCAAAAAAAAAAGACCCAGGCCCCTAATACGAATTGACAACAAGCACTGCAACAAACTATTGACTGGAATAAAGCTTTAATGTTAGGAGATGGCGCTAGCTGTGTGTCAGTCGCCCCCCCCCCCCCCCTCGACAACAAAATAAAACCGCTGATGAACTACACCGAAGTCCTACTAACATTTACATCCCCCTGTATCGTGATCATACCCACCTCTTGTCCAGAGTGTTCCGGCAACATCCTGGTGCTGACACTTTGTGCACTCATATATGATCAGTCAATCACTGAAGTTTACTTACAATAACTGCTAGACAGTAGGAGAGCTTAAACAAATCAATTTTCTTCGGCGTTGTTTAGCATGAGACTATTGGCGACAGTGTTATTCAAAACTAATCATATCTTGTGTTTGGAATACTCGTTTGTATTGGCCGGCGTTCCAACGCACTGAGCCATCGTGGTCGATAAAGTTGCTATACTGTATCTTGTTTAATTTCTGGCTCAAAGAAGTAAGTTAGTCACTAGGAGTTAAAATGAGATCAACAACGGGACTCGTAAATAAATTCCCTGGACATTAAGTCATTTCGCTAATCAAGTTCAAAACATAGAACTAAGATTTTCGTGCTGGTTATAATGGTTAAAACTAAGGAACACTCGCCAGGCAACAATAAATAAATACTCTGTGATTTTGCTTGGATCAAAACCTGTACTCCAGAAGCTGTGTCAGAACGTTGCATTGTTAATATTTCCGTGAATGCTATAAGAGAAGCGTTTACTACGTAATGTCTATGTATCTTAAATACGATATATTCATAATAATTTTAAATCATGTTACATCTTGGTATTAAAATGGTTCAGCCTAAGAACGTTATAATTAGCATTCTTCCTTAAACGTGAGTCTAAGAGAAATGTTATAGGAAAATCTAATATTTGAGGTTGTATACAATACCGTATATTCGTCAACCACATTCTGTGATCTAGAGGCGCGTAAAAAGAATCTTGTCCCTGAGGCTATGCCAAGTAATTTAATCTTGGTCATAAGGATGGAACGGAGAACCCTGAACCTGGTAAAGTAAACTGAGGATGTGTGGATTCAATTCACACCTCAGTGATTCCAGAAGCAGTTTTCCATGTTTCCCTTATTCTGCTGACTACAAATTCAAGGATGGATTGTTACTTTAACCCATGGCCACATCCTTCTCAATCCTATACCTTATTACAGGTACAAACACTAGTAGAGGATCCAAAATAGCACAGGTTATCACACAAATTCCACATATTCACCAAAGTGCTCGGAGCTAATGACAAGACCTACAAGCCTCATATAAAACAAAACAATATTAACAATTCATTCATCAGTCAACTTCCATCCCCAAAATTATTCTGATTCATTTCAGACTATCGTTGTTGGAGGTCATCCATTCATTTCGAAACAGATTTTTTTTGAAGCGCATTTACAAACGTTATTGATGTTATTCACGGGGAATAAGAAGATAAAGATCAGATCTGATTTGGATACGGCTGATCAATTTATCTACCACTGTTTAATTCTAGAGCCAGGAGGAATGAGCAAACACTTGCTTCCTCATGCAATACGTGCATGTGTGTTGTCCCATTAATTTGCATGGCACATTATTCTCATCCATGCAAACCGGGAAAGTGATCACTTCACTGTGTGACGCTTGACGTCTTTCAATTGCCACTGCTCATCAATTTCAGTTCACCCCAGGGCACGGCTATTTGTACCGTAACTAATTTGTATGGTTAATTTGTTAGTTTGTATGCACATCATAATGAACGCTCTAAAACTAAACGAAGGGAATGGAATTCACAACATAATGGAAGCACAAATCGGGTCTGCAATTCAGGTATAGGAATGGCCAGCCTGTGAATTCCCCGGCTATAAATGGAGAGCCACGAACCCTTTCATATTCAGTTATTACGTTTCATTATAGGATACACTGAACCACGTCTCAAGTAATTTCTTACAAGGATAAATGAAAGTACTAGCATATTCTCAGGACTGATACGGATATTTTTGTTAGAATCTGCAGGTTACTTTTAACTAAAACTACCCAGTCCTTTCAGTGCGACTACTTATATTTCAAATCTCAATCATCATAGCACTACAATTAATAATTGTATTTACTTCGTCGTTCTAAAACTAAGATTTGAAAATTATTAGACATTTCTGTTAAACAGATTGTTCCAAGTTGTGTTGCCACATATTCCGTACATATTATTTGGGAATATGCGTGTAAATCTGAAATCACAATCTCAACCGACACTTTGTTATTGAGTTACAAGACTTTGAACATTATTTCACGTCAGAACAGACTTCTGGTCCCCTCTGTAGGAAAACAATACAGGCATTGACACACATATGCATTCCGAATTCCGACTGTACTACACCGTGTCACTCAGATGAAGGTTTCCTGCTTGATAAAAGAGCGCTGTACCATTCTACCGTGTCTGATGGCGGGAAGGCACTTTCTACGAACTACAATATTCAGTTCATAGTTCTGAGTCTTACGTAAGCCTCTAATCTATATAGCATGTTAGCTTCACGGTTGCTGTCTTCAAACAATGTCTGTGACCTTTTTCGCTAGGCCTTCCATACTTATTGTATAAATAATAATAATAATAATAATAATAATAATAATAATAATAATAATAATAATAATAATAACATAAGCGGTTGCACAGATGATGCAGGAAATGCAACGCTCCAGTTTTGTGAAGAGAAACAATAATATTTAAATGGTAATATTTGGAGAGCAATGTGGACTTCAACTCAATCTCACTCTTATTCAGATCTCTACCAGTCTCCTGAGAGTTAGGTCCATGTAAATTATCCCCGCGGTAGTAAAGTACCGTATATAATATAAGTCTACAACAGCACTTCGCCAAATCTCATTTTTCAGAATCAGATATGTTTCTACATGATACGTCCTGGAGAGGTAGGAGCGCATCTGCTATCAAGGTAATCCATTCACTAGAGAGCAGACACATTCGGTCGTTGTTCCAAGACCAACTCGTGGTGTACCGGCTGGCATTCTTGGCTGTCATCTCAGAGGTCTACGTAATATTCCCGGTTCTGACAAGAGATTTAATTCTGGTTTGAGGACTGGAATGGGGTGTAGGACTACTCAGCTTCGTGAGGCAAAACTGAAAAGAGGTGGGCTCGATTCCACCTCTGCCATCCTGGAAGTGGTTTTCTGTTTTCCACTTCTACTCCAGACAAATGCCGGCATGGTTCCTATTTTAAGGCCACAGCCACCTCCTTCCCAATCCTCACCTGGATTACAAATACACACAAGTAGTGGGTTTGAATCGGTTCTAGCACCTCCACATTTACATTCCTCCACATTCCTCCACACAAGATGGCGGCCGTAGCTTAACTTAACCTAGACTAACCTAACAAGATGGCGGCCATAGACAAACCTAGCCTAACCTAACACCTACGAGGTGTGATCAAAAAGTTTCAATGAATTTTAGCATGGCCGTTATAGCTTAACTTAACCTAAGCTAACCGAACCTAATCGAGGACAAGCCAAGGGCCTAAGTGTAAAACTCGGTGGGTGGATGCTCTCATTGGCGAGTTGAAAAGGAAAGGGATGATGAGGGAGTCGTTTATCGTTTACCCACCTCTTCTCTACCTCTACCGCTCTACCCCTACCGCTCTTCCTCTACCGCTCTATCTCGACCGCTCAACCTTTACCGCTCTACCTCTATCGCTCCGATAACATGCTAGTCTTTAAGTTTGACCCTGACTATTATAGCTTCGCACTTGAACACAGACTCCAACATGTCGAATTACATGATTTGAAAGGTGACAATGTAAAAGATATCCCTATCAACCATTGTAGTTATAATGAGAAACACCAAGACAAAATCACCGACATGAAAATAGAAAAAAAAAAACATCCACAGCCTGCTACCAGTCTCCGGCCGGGTCAGGAATGGAATGAATGAAGCCCCCATCTAGCGGCGAGGATATGAACTGTGCCGGCTGCCGAGGCCTGACGCACTCCTCTGGGGCAATGATTAAATGCATGACAGATTAAATGAAATGTTTGTGGAGAGTGTTGCTGGAATGAAATGTTGACAGGGAAAACCGGAGTACCCGGAGAAAAACCTGTCTGCCTCCGTTTTGTCCAGCACAGATCTCACATGGAGTGACCGGGATTTGAACCACGGACCCAGCGGTGAGAGGCCGGCGTGCTGCCGCCTAAGCCACGGAGGCTTAGGCGCTGTACCTTAATATCCCCAACACCCATTTCTACACGGGACATTCTTTCATACGGCAGGCTGTAAAGAAACATATATCATTTCCAAGCAGACAGAGCGCATGCGTGGTGCGTGGATCAGCGAGCTTGGGAAGCAAACAGAGTAAACCCGGTGCTTGCACTCCGATCACTAAATTCAAGTGACTGAATCTCGACAGATATTTATGAATATTTCTGTTCGAACATAATATTAAATAAAATAAAGTTATAATTATCGTCGAACATAAACCGTCGTATGCAACTCCTCTATAATGGTAATTAAGACACTCGTATGGAAATTATGAAACTCGCTTACGCTCGTTTCATAAACATACTCGTGTCTTAAATATTGCTATTTTAGGCTCGTTGCTTAATGCATATACTACCGTATTATAGCTCTGATGAGCCGAACATGTCCTTGGACACTCCAGGCACTAACAGCCATACGCTAAATAAATAATAAAAGCATAAGATAAAGGGCATAAATACCTTTCGTTTAGGCTAACATACATTTCTACGATTTCTAGTTAAGAATATAGCCTACTTTCCAAAATTTAAAAAATCCCAAATAATCTAAAAGTACAATGTTTTGTTCTAGGTATAAAGGACAGAGAGTCCTTTCGTTTGATCCAACATACAACTTTCTACGATTTATAGTTTAAATGTTAACTTAACCTTACCTACGAGGTGTGATAAAAAGTTCCAAGATAGTAGCCAATAGCTTAACCTAAACTAACCTAACCTAACCTTACCTAACTGAATCTAACCTACACCTACGAGGTGTGATGAAAAAGTTCAAATATAGTGACCAATAGCTTAACCTAAGCTACCCTACCCTAACCTAGGCTAAAGTAGCCTCTGCTGGGAAATTGGTGAATTACATACACCCAAATATATGGTGACGATGACCAAGAGAAAATTATTCAGGAAACCAGGATGTCTCAATCTCTTACACTTCCACAACTTTATTCGACAAGATTGATATATAGCTAGCAATATAAGTGCTGGTGAATACCAGTTAGTGAACACTAAGATTTATTTGTTTCCCAACCCCCATACTCCCAAAGGTTTTCATTAGAACTAGACTACCACATTTCATTCATTTATGCTGGTAATTAGCTAGTGCTGTAAGAAGCAATAACAATGAAAAAGACTCGTTAGAACTCGGATAAACTAATATCGTCCGGGTTGGAAGAGAACAGGAGATAAGCTATGGCCGCCATCCTGTGTGGAGGAATGTGGAGGAATGTAAATATGGAGGTGCTAGAACCGATTCAATAACACTAATAATGACACCATAATGGCACCACAATGACACAGGTTATCAGACAAATTGAACACACACCCAAGTAGATAGGGCTTAACATCGTGTGATGATTCGGCTCAAATCCTCATTTGGATGCTACGTCATCATGACGGTGATTGGTTGAAAGAGAATAAGTCAATATCTTCTCTTCCGTGTGATAGAAATCTACCACTATTTTTGAGAGGGCTTCCCCTTGAGGTATTCCTTATCATAAATATACCACTTTCCTTACTTTAATATGCATCCTATGCATATCATTCATTTTTAAATACTGCGGAACGGTTGTTTGAGGCTGGCACTCTTCACATCGGCGGGAGATAGTGGCGCAGCGGTCAAGATCTTTCCCTCTCACCAAGGCGGACCAGGTTCGATTCCCAGTCTATGCATGTGAGATTTTCGAAGTTAAATGCCATGTCCTGTGGTTCGTATTCCACGTAAGGAGGAGGTCCCGTGGCTCATGAACGCGAGATTAACGGTCACGTTAAGCTACAAGCTTCCTTCTTCACCTCAGCTGGTCCCTCGGCCTGACGTCCCTCACGTTGAGTCATATCTCGTTACCACGTTGCGTTCCTTACAATATGTTGCCATATTTCCTTAACGGCACAATACTATATATGTAAAATCCTGCGAAGTGTCTGGCATGACCTCGCGAGAAACAATAATGATAATTTTAAAAAAAGATACGAGCCATACAGTAGTCACATATGATGTGTAACATCTGCCATGTTATCCTACTATGAAATTGAGATGAAATGTATGTGAAGTCATCTGACATGTTATCCTACTCGTATACTACACAGCTTGGACATCCTTAAAATATTAATTTACGCTCCGTTTTCATACTGGTAATATGATGAATGTATAGATTGAATTGGAGATATGCTACTGTCACACTTGTTTGAACAAACATCACATATTATTTTGTAAATTAAGAGGAAAAATGAAACCATAGTCTCTAGCTTATCTATAGACTACTAGAAATAATGTTCAATACAATCAAATTTCCCAACTCCTGCTTGGTGCAAACTATTGTAGTTACAATTAGAAAAATCGTAATTTCATGTAGAGTCTGTTGAAGTGACGCATAATGATATGATAGATATCGTTTAAATCCGGCAGCAAAATTAATTGCAGGGACTGGGATTCGAAGACCAAGACGATATCCACGCAGCCACTACAGCTACAGATATTTTGAGTACAAGACATGTACTCATTTTCACGTGCCGGTAATAAGATGGAAGTATTTTTTAATCCTCAGTTAATATTTTGCTTTTTTCGATAATGTTCCTGCGTGGAATTGAGGTTTAAATTAGTAATGAATGCGCCTACTTGACAGTAAAGGGAATTCCTATAGTGTTCTATGAAAGACTAGCTCAGTTACCGTATAAAACATCGATATATATTACATTGATCACTGCATTACCGCAATGTGGGTTAATATCTTAATAGCCATTGTGCAGAAACATAATACTGGCTTTGCCGACTAGTTACAATGCTTCAAATTAAAGCATATCATCATTTGAATACTGATACGAAGACTTTTAACATGTGGTTTGTGTTGCAATCAGTTGACACCAGAGTTCGCATGAGCGTTTACCGTTCAGCATGAAAGTGTCATGGAGGAAAGTGTTGAGCAAAGTTACTCGGGAAGATCCATCACTTTTATCCAGAGATTGAAAAACAGTCTCTTAATAAATCATAATTGTTTTCAGCAAATATGATATAATGAATATTTTTACACCAAAGAACGACAACTTGAAGATGATTTATTGCAGAAATATCTGTAATGGCGCCTCCAAACCTTGAAGTAATCCGTATGTTATATACATTCCATATGGTACCGCTGCCAGCTGGATCGCGATCCATCCGGCATTGCGTCTTACACATTTTCGTCCGATCCACTTCCGTCCCATTTTTAAGATCACTCTCACAAAAATATCCAGCATTCGAGTGGAAAGATGTTACACATCAAAAATATCCTCGTTTAAATACCTTAGGGAAATAATTCTAGCTTCAGGATTGGACAATTTGACCAAACATAGAAAGGCCCTTAAGACTTCAAAGGCCATTCAGACTAACGCGGAATCACTCAAATTAAGAGTGATGTCAGGTAAAGAAAGATTGAAACACTACAAAAACATTGTCCTCCCAGTAGCTTAACATGCATCTGAAAAGATAACTTTAAAAGGTTACCGGTATTCAAAAAGTTTAGAAATTGTAAACCGAGAACGCAAAATTCATAGAAAATATTTGGCTTTACTCCAGAAAATGGAATTTGGATCAAGAGATGAACTGAGGACACCTTTAATCTCAAAGACAGTTTTAAAAACACAGTATGCAGGAGACGTTTGAAAGTCTTTGAGCACATATTTAGGATGGACATCAATAGACTAACAAATATATTATTCAAAATAATTAATACACAAATTTCTAGAATAAATTGGTTGGAGTAATCAAGGGGGACCTGCATGAGTTGAACATCGAGGAGAACATAATGAAAAAACAAGAAATCTTCAGAACCTCAGTAAATAAGCCCATTTAGTGTGAAACGTATCAGCTACAAGGTGGACAGAAGAACGCATACGACAACATGGTGAGTTCATGAAGAGATTTTAGGAGAAGTGGAAGGCAGAAGTCATCAAGCCAAATAACAAGTTCAAACGTGCTCTTTGAATAGGCATAGCGAAGAAATAATAATAATGATAATATTCATAATATTAATAATAGTCATAATAGCAAAAATAATAATAACGGCGTGTGACCTCTTGAGGGGCAGTTCCTTCAAATTGACGCTCGTAGATGACTTGTGTTTCATGATGAGAATAAAATAACCAGTACTTAAGCTAAGGTAATTAATCATCTGAAGTTAAAATCCAACGACCCAGCCTGAAATGGAACCGGAACACTTCCAAGCAAAATATATAGTGGTTTTTCCAATTAACCACGAAGTCAGAAAATGAGAAACTAAATAAATGACGATGGCCGAAACCGGCCAAGAAGGAGTAGGGTAGGTGATAGGATTAGGTTGTGCTTTATTAGTAGGCACCGTTCCCACATTACCTGGAGTTGAAAACATGCAACCACGATAAACTAACTCATGACCGGCCGAACCAACTTGTCTAGGGAATACGGAGATACTTTCGCTCGATAGTCTTACGCTACACCTAATTGAGCGAGGTTACAGTGATAGGTATAAGAAATTGTTATTATTGAACATCAATCTCAGCGCTACTTTTTGCAGAAAATCACCTCTTACAATTTTAGTGAGGTACAATAAAAATATCATTCAGTTAAGTATTACTATTATTATTATTATTACCATTACTTAGTATCTGAGCCTACTGTGGACCATGGGATTCTCATTGCCGTGAATCTTCCTCCTTTCCTCTGGCCACCAGTTTGTGGCCATTTTACATTGTTTTACTTGGGACCGTTTAAATTTATCAATCTTCACTTGAGACATATCTCTATTCTAGTTCTCTTTTGGATTAATCCCAAATTTTCTATGTCTTTCTTGTTTTCCCCAACTGGTTTAATAGTCGCCTTTGTATTGGTGATGTAGTTCAAGATTTCCTTTAGTCAGCTCTTGTGGAAAGACCATGAAACTTCAGTGTCTTCCAGCGAATGGCGTCTGTCATCTTTTATGGCCGACTATATTGATCCTCTTTCTCCATGTACCGGTATCATGTTTTCTATTTCCCAATCCTAGGATCTTTCTTAAGATTTTTGTCTCTTTCTTATCTAGTTCCCTAATTTTCCTTTTGTTTTTCAGTACCAGACATTCTGAAATTTCAAGCCCTTCCGGCTTGACAACCATGGCGTAGTGTCTTATCTTTGCTGTGTGGCATTTCGCTCTCCTACATTTTATATTCTGTATTAACCTATAAACTGGATCAATCTATTTGGTTCTCCTGTTTATAAAAAGACCTTTCGGCTGGATTCATTCATCAACATATTTAAATGTAACCGATCATTTCCAGGTGTAGCGGCTAGCTGGGTTCGATTCACTCCTCAGCCATCCTGGAAGTGGTTATCCGTGGTTTCCCCACTTCTACTCCAGGCAAATAATGGGATGGTTCCTAATTGAAGGCAACTGTCGCCTCCTTCCAAATCCTCGACTAATGTACTCATACATCCACACACTACTACGGCCATCACAATAACACAGGTTATCAGACAAATTTCACTCACACTCAAGTACACGGGGCTGAATGACCACGATGTCGAAGCCCCTCTAATGAGACAACAACAACAAGAACAATAAAACGCTTTGAGATCCCTTTCTATATCAACATTGTATTCCATGTATTCAATTTCCCCGTAGGAGAGCCTGAGTCTTTTTGCTTCTCCAACCATTTGTAGTTCATTTCCTTATCTCCTGCTAGCAATTCCTGATCATTAGCGGACGTTACGCAATCCAAATTCTTATCCTGCCTTTTTTGAACCTAAACGGATTCCTTTTATACCTTCTTTATAGATTTCACCTTGTTCTAATTATATTTTACAGGATGTTGTTGAACAAGATAGGTAACAGAACGTCTTCTTGGCTGACTCCCATCCCTCTCAAAGTGCTCCGATCTGCATAAATTTAACACTGGAAACACTTTTCGGTATGGTTTGATTTAAAATTGCCCTCGTTTTGCCATCTATTACACATTTTTTCAAACCAATCAACAGCGTCTACCGTTCGATGTAGCCATGTTTATTTTCAAGTCCATTTTTATTATTATTATTATTATTATTATTATTATTGTTATCATTAGTATTATTATTAGTATTAGTTATATTTTCAAGTCCCTTGTTTTCATTATTATTATTATTTTATTATTAGTATTATTATTAGTTAACAAACGATATATTTATCAGCGAAAGGAGTTAATAGATGCTATGATCTTTGAAGAAAGAACCACTAGCGAGCGAGTGGCGAAATAAACAGGAGATATCTCCCCACGGTGATCATCTGCGATGTCAGGTGTGTCACCGACTTCAAAGAGTTGGCCAACCATTGTCTCCTTATACAAAGCCTAGGGAATAGGAAGCCTTACAACAATATATTGAAACTCGGGAGAAGCAGAGTGCAGGTAGAAAGGAGGAACTTTGATCAATCTTAGGCATTATGGCGCGCGGTGAATGAAAATTAACTGGAGACTTGGTAAACGTGCTCCTGGAATAAAACATGTGCGGTATAGTGTAAGGGCTGCTGACAATCAGCCGCCCGAGAACGATAATTTTGTTGTTCGGCTTGCCGAAATGATCCTGAGACTCTGTAGTATAACGGGGTGTATTCTATAATAAATTATGGTCTTTCTAGCCTTCATCGAACATTGCATTTGTATTACGTCGGGAACACCAAAATAAACCCGAATACCTAGTGAGGGCTCCTCACTATAGAGGCCGTGCTACCGACAGGTCGCAATGCCTCCCCGCCAGATTTATAGCATGTACTGATTACAACAGCTGGTCGGGAAGCCATAGATGCTGTCATGGCATATATTACCTACGCAGCTGGCAATATACCATAGCCAAATGGCTCGGCAGCGGTGGCTTGGTCGGCCTAGGCTCTTCGAGGGGCTGTATGGTGCCAGGGGTTGTTTTTTGATAATTAAGACATGCTGTGAAGTATTGTAGCCTACCTCGTATCCCGTGAAAATTGTTAGGTATAGAACAAAACATCGAATTTTCTTACTGGAAAATTTTCTGAAGAAAAGGTTTGCCGTAGGCTAGATTTGTTCGTAAGTTTCAGCGCCATGCCATTTTTAGCCTACTTTTCACATTTTGCAAAAATGAGGAAAAAGTAGACTTATGAGATCGGGCAAATGTGTGTCTGTCTGTCAGTCAGTCTGTCTGTCTGTCCTTCTGTCTGCCTGTCTGTCTGGCTGTGTGTGTCCCCCCCTATCAACTCCTAAACGGCTGCAGCAATCAAAACAAAATTTCGTAGGAGTAAAGATCTATAACTGAATATCACACGGCCATCTTTGAAAATGATGTCAGTGCTACCAACTGCTGAAAAATCGCAATTGAAATTTGACCTCCATGTAGGATATCTTGGAAGGTATGAATGGGAGCTATGTCAAAATTGGCACACGTATGGATAATAATATTTCAGTTTAATTTCCAGGAGGCCATACATGGCAGTGTTGCCAAATTGATTATAAGCCTGCTGATAAGTCCAAATTTTAAATGCATATAACTTCTACACTATCAATTGGATTTCAACCAAATTTCGTGTGTGGTATGTGCACGTAAACAGATATGACTGAGCGTATTCTTAAGAGCCACCAGGGCTGCCAACTGTTAATAAATGCTCTCAATTTTTATTAATCCAAATACCCATATATCAGAAAGTATACAAGCCGACAGCTTTAAACTATGCACACGTATAGTACCTGACATTCTATATTAATTTGGAGTAACTTATATACGTCAGTGCTACCAACATGATTCTAAGCTGCTGATAGGTCTAATTTTAAAATGCATGTAACTTCTATACTAACTAATGGATTTTATTCAAAATTGACACAACAATAGATCATATTATTTCAGATTATTTCTGACCAATACATGTATGTCATTGTTGCTAACATGATTTTACGCGCGCTGTTAGATCCAATGTTTAGCTGCATGTAACGTCCATGCTATACATTGGACTTCAACCAAATTTTGTATTCTGTACCTTAAGAGATGGAACTAAGAATATATTCAGTCACTAGGGCTGCCAACTGTAGTTCTCTATTAGGCTACATTATACCAGGTATACAGTATTTCGAACTTATTAGAAATTTCGATATTACCAACTTAATTTCGTCATTATTCCAGATAGATCCATATAGATTAATCATTGGCATGCATCTTAAAATTCAAGAAAAGTAGGCTCCTTAGTTCGTCACGGAACTTCTTGTTACTTAACAAAAGGTATACAGAAACCATCCGCATACTCTGGAGGCTCTCGAGAACGAAATAACTGCACTGATAAGAAATATCAGAGAGGATGAATTACAGCGAGTGTACCAAAACTTCCTACGTCCGGGCAACGTGTCTTTAGAAATAGAAAGACAGCATTTCCAGCAGCTACTCTGAAATACGTGTAAGTAATGATGATTATTAAGTACGTTAAAACGTGTAAATGTGTTGAACTAGTTGGGCGCTACGCTGCTACTACTGCCAGAGCATTGCTAGAAAAGTGGCTAGCCACAGTGCCCCGGCCACCAGATGGTCACTGAGAGTCTCCGTTTTGCAGGGAAGGTCCTCAGTCTTGAAACCAATCCGTTGGTTCATATCGTAG
This sequence comes from Meconema thalassinum, assembly GCA_946902985.2. Lineage (NCBI taxonomy): Eukaryota > Metazoa > Arthropoda > Insecta > Orthoptera > Tettigoniidae > Meconema > Meconema thalassinum. The sequence goes on from OX336389.2 coordinate 759,633,318, forward strand.
CGTAACGAGATTTGATTCTAGGTAGACAGTGGTATTTATAGTATACTTTTCCCATTTAGGTGAACTGCAACGTTTGCTGATCGTTCCATTTTGCATATCACAATTACCTTTTATTAGCCTACTTTTCACATTTTGCAAAAATGAGGAAAAAGTAGACTTATGAGATCGGGCAAATGTGTGTCTGTCTGTCTGTCCTTCTGTCTGTCTGACTGTCTGTCTGTCTGGCTGTGTGTGTGCCCCCCCCCCCCTATCAACTCCTAAACGGCTTCAGCAAACGAAACAAAATTTGGTAGGAGTAAAGACCCATACCTGAATATCTCACGGCCATATTTGAAAATGATGTCAGTGCTACCAACTGCTGAAAAATCGCATTTGAAATTTGAGCTCCATGTTGTATATCTTGGAAGGTATGAATGGGAGCTATTTGAAAATTGGCACACGTATGGATAATAATATTGCTGTTTAATTTCCAGGAGGCCATACATGGCAGTGTTGCCAAAATGATTATAAGCCTGCTGATAAGTCCAAATTTTAAATGTATATAACTTCTACACTATCAATTGGATTTCAACCAAATTTCGTATGTGCTATGTGTACATATACAGATATGACTGAGCGTATTCTTAAGAGCCACCAGGGCTGCCAACTGTTAATAAATGCTCTCAATTTGTTTTAATCCAAATACCCATATATCAGAAAGTATGCAAGCCGACAGTTTTAAACTATGCACACGTATAGTACCTGACATTCTATATTAATTTGGAGTAACTTATATACGTCAGTGCTTCCAACATGATTCTAAGCCTGCTGAGACGTCCAACTTTAAATTCATGTAACTTCTATACTAACTAATGGATTTCATTCAAAATTGGCACAACAATAGATCATATTATTTCAGATTATTACTGACCAATACATGCATGGATTTGTTGCCAACATGATTTTACGCGCGCTGTTAGATCCAATGTTTAACTGCATGTAACGTCCATGCAATCCATTGGACTTCAACCAAATTTTGAATTCTGTACCCTAAGAAACGGATCTAAGAATATATTCAGTCACCAGGGCTGCCAACTGTAGTGCTTTATTAGGCTACATTATGCCAGGTATACAGTATTTCGAACTAAATAGATATTTCGATATTACCAACTTAATTTCGTCATTAATCATTGGCATGAATCTTGAATTTTAAGAAAAGTAGGCTCTTTAGTTCGTCACGGAACTTCTTGTTTATTTGTTTCGATAATAATTATTAATTCTTAGCTTAGTACTGTAAAGAGATTGTGATTAAGGTTTAAATATTATTATTAGTAATTCATTATATTATAATAATAATTATCATTATTAGCCTACTTTTCACATTTTTCAAAAATGAGGAAAAAGTAGACTTATGAGATCGGGCAAATGTGTGTCTGTCTGTCCTTCTGTCTGTCTGTCTGGCTGTGTGTGTGTCCCCCCCCCCCCCCTATCAACTCCTTAATGGTTGCAGCAATCAAAACAAAATTTCGTAGGAGTAAATATCTATACCTGAATATCTCACGGCCATCTTTGAAAATGATGTCAGTGCTATCAACTGCTGAAAAATCGCAATTGAAATTTGAGCTCCATGTTGGATATCTTGGAAGGTATGAATGGGAGCTATTTGAAAATTGGCACACGTATGGATAATAATATTGCTGTTTAATTTCCAGGAGGCCATACATGGCAGTGTTGCCAAAATGATTATAAGCCTGCTGATAAGTCCAAATTTTAAATGCATATAACTTCTACAATATTAATTGAATTTCAACCAAATTTCGTATGTAGTATGTGCACATAAACAGATATGACTGAGCGTATTCTTAAGAGCCACCAGGGCTGCCAACTGTTAATAAATGCTCTCAATTTGTTTTAATCCAAATACCCATATATCAGAAAGTATACAAGCCGACAGCTTTAAACTATGCACACGTATAGTACCTGACATTCTATATTAATTCGGAGTAACTTATATACGTCAGTGCTACCAACATGATTCTAAGCTGCTGATAGGTCCAATTTTAAAATGCATGTAACTTCTATACTAACTAATGGATTTTATTCAAAATTGACACAACAATAGATCATATTATTTCAGATTATTTCTGACCAATACATGTATGTCATTGTTGCCAACATGATTTTACGCGCGCTGTTAGATCCAATGTTTAACTGCATGTAACGTCCATGCTATACATTGGACTTCAACCAAATTTTGAATTCTGTACCTTAAGAGATGGAACTAAGAATATATTCAGTCACCAGGGCTGCCAACTGTAGTTCTCTATTAGGCTACATTATGCCAGGTATACAGTATTTCGAACTTATTAGAAATTTCGATATTACCAGCTTAATTTCGTCATTATTCTAGATAGATCCATATAGATTAATCATTGGCATGCATCTTAAAATTCAAGAAAAGTAGGCTCTTTAGTTCGTCACGGAACTTCTTGTTACTTAACAAAAGGTATACAGAAACCATCCGCATACTCTGGAGGCTCTCGAGAACGAAATAACTGCACTGATAAGAAATATCAGAGAGGATGAATTACAGCGAGTGTACCAAAACTTCCTACGTCCGGGCAACGTGTCTTTAGAAATAGAAAGACAGCATTTCCAGCAGCTACTCTGAAATTCGTTTAAGTAATGATGATTATTAAGTACGTTAAAACGTGTAATTGTGTTGAACTAGTTGGGCGCTACGCTGCTACTACTGCCAGAGCATTGCTAGAAAAGTGGCTAGCCACAGTGCCCCGGCCACCAGATGGTCTCTGAGAGTCTCCGTTTTGCAGGGAAGGTCCTCAGTCTTGAAACCAATCTGTTGGTTCATATCGTAGCGTAACGAGATTTGATTCTAGGTAGACAGTGGTATTTATAGTATATTTTTCCCATTTAGGTGAACTGCAACGTTTGCTGATCGTTCCATTTTGCATATCACAATTACCTTTTATTAGCCTACTTTTCACATTTTGCAAAAATGAGGAAAAAGTAGACTTATGAGATCGGGCAAATGTGTGTCTGTCTGTCTGTCCTTCTGTCTGACTGTCTGTCTGTCTGGCTGTGTGTGTGCCCCCCCCCTATCAACTCCTAAACGGCTGCAGCAAACGAAACAAAATTTGGTAGGAGTAAAGACCTATACCTGAATATCTCACGGCCATATTTGAAAATGATGTCATAGCTACCAACTGCTGAAAAATCGCATTTGAAATTTGAGCTCCAAGTTGGATATCTTGGAAGGTATGAATGGGAGCTATTTCAAAATTGGCACACGTATGGATAATAATATTGCTGTTTAATTTCCAGGAGGCCATACATGGCAGTGTTGCCAAAATGATTATAAGCCTGCTGATAAGTCCAAATTCTAAATGCATATAACTTCTACACTATCAATTGGATTTCAACCAAATTTCGTATGTGCTATGTGTACATATACAGATATGACTGAGCGTATTCTAAAGAGCCACCAGAGCTGCCAACTGTTAATAAATGCTCTCAATTTGTTTTAATCCAAATACCCATATATCAGAAAGTATGCAAGCCGACAGTTTTAAACTATGCACACGTATAGTACCTGACATTCTATATTAATTTGGAGTAACTTATATACGTCAGTGCTACGAACATGATTCTAAGCCTGCTGAGACGTCCAAATTTAAATTCATGTAACTTCTATACTAACTAATGGATTTCATTCAAAATTGGCACAACAATAGATCATATTATTTCAGATTATTTCTGACCAATACATGCATGGATTTGTTGCCAACATGATTTTACGCGCGCTGTTAGATCCAATGTTTAACTGCATGTAAGGTCCATGCAATCCATTGGACTTCAACCAAATTTTGAATTCTGTACCCTAAGAAACGGATCTAAGAATATATTCAGTCACCAGGGCTGCCAACTGTAGTGCTTTATTAGGCTACATTATGCCAGGTTTACAGTATTTCGAACTAAATAGATATTTCGATATTACCAACTTAATTTCGTCATTAATCATTGGCATGAATCTTAAATTTTAAGAAAAGTAGGCTCTTTAGTTCGTCACGGAACTTCTTGTTTATTTGTTTCGGTAATAATTATTAATTCATAGCTTAGTACTGTAAAGAAATTGTGATTAAGGTTTAAATATTATTATTAATAATTCATTATATTATAAGAATAATTATTATTATTAGCCTACTTTTCACATTTTGCAAAAATGAGGAAAAAGTAGACTTATGAGATCCAAAACGGCTGGAGTAATAGAAACAAAATTTGGTACTCACGGCGATATTTGACAATAATGTCAGTGCTACCAACTGCTAAAAAATCGCAATTGAAATTTGAGCTCCATGTTGGATATCTTGGAAGGTATTAATGGGAGCTATTTCAAAATTGGTACACGTATAGATAATAATATTGCAGTTTAATTTCCAGGAGGCCATACCTGGCAGTGTTGCCAAAATGATTATAAGCCTGCTGATAAGTCCAATTTTAAATGCATATAACTTCTACACTATCAATTGGAATTCAACCAAATTTCGTATGTTGTATGTGTACATAACCAGATATGACTGAGCGTATTCTTAAGAACCACTAGGGCTGCCAACTGTTAATAAATGCTCTTAATATATTTTATCCAAATACCAATATATCATAAAGTATGCAAGCCGACAGCTTTAAACTATGCACACGTAGAGTACCTGACATTCTATATTAATTTGGAGTAACATATGCGTCAGTGCTACCAACATGATCCTAAGCCTGCTGAGAGGTCCAATATTAAATACATGTAACTTCCATACTATCATTTGTAGTTCAACCAAATTTCGTATGTGCTATGTGTACGATACAAGATATGACTATGCGTATTCTTAAGAGCAACCAGGGCTGCCAACTGTTAATATGTGCCGTCTCTATTTTTGTTACCCTAATATCAATATATCAGAAAACATGCATGCCAATAGCTCCAAACTTTGCACACGTATAGTACCTGGCATTCTAGATGAATTTGGAGTAACTAATATACGTCAGTGCTGCCAACATGATTATATGCCTGCTGATAGGTCCAATTTTAAAATGCATGTAACTTCTATACTAACTAATGGATTTCATTCAAAATTGGCACAAGAATAGTTCATATTATTTCTGATCCACACATGCATGGCATTGTTGCCAACATGATTTTACGCGCGCTGTTATATCCAATGTTTAACTGCAAGTAACGTCCATGCTATTTATTGGACGCCAACCAAATTTTGTATTTTGTACCTGAGAATATATTCAGTCACCAGGGCTGCCAACTGTGGTGCTCTATTGGGCTACATTATGCCAGGTATACAGTATTTCTAACTAATTAGAAATTTCGATATTACCAACTTAATTTCGTCATTATTCTAGATAGATCCATATAGATTAATCATTGGCATGTATCTTAAATTTTATGAAAATTAGGCTCTTTAGTTCGTTACGGAACTTCTTGTTTTTATTGTAAAATCAAAGTTGTATCGTTTTATTCTGCTATTAATATCAAGGGAGGGGCCATACCATAGTCATGTCAGCACCATAGTCATATACCGTATAGTATTGCCAAGTGTTTGCGATTAGGAAACAGTGTTATATAGAGGTCTAGAGCTATTTTATAAGTTAACTTGGAAGGATAGATCGGGCAGGGCTTGAATGAGTTTCCTACGATAAAGCAAGATTTAGCAACATAATGTATTTCTGAACTGAAGCCAGACAGAATGAAGTGAGTGGTTATGGAGGCAAGTTTGCGCGCAATTTAACGTGCGCAGCAAACAGAATAGCGTTTATGAGTTTAACATTCAAAGAGCGCAGGATTGAGTTTCCGCTCGTAAATAATCAAGCCGTCGAGACAAGCTAGGAAATTCTTAGCTATGAATGGTCGACTGTATGGCGGGACAAAAATACCACAAAAGCGCTACATAGGCGTCATGACCCTTCGGAACATAAGCTCTGCTCCAAAAGAGTCCTTCGCAAGTTATTTTTAGTCCGTCTTTGAAGGGTCACAAATTAGTCAATTTGGCACTTACTACTGATCAGTTACTTCAGTAATGTCCGGCTCCGTGGCTAAATGGTTAGCGCACTAGGCTTTGGCCCAACGTGTCCCAGGTTCGATTCCCGGCCGGTCCATCGGGGATTTTAATCTCCTGGGGTTAATTCCTGTGGCTCGGGGACTGGATGTATGTGCCGTCTTCATCATCACTTCATCCTCATTATGACGCGCAGGTCGCCCACGGGCGTTAACTAGAAATACCTGCACTCGGCCTCTCAGGAGGCCACACGATCATTAACCCTTCAGTAATGGTGACCAATGCTTATTGAATCTTCATTGATTCATATTCATATAATCGAGTAGCATGTTCAGTTCAAATTTGCTGTACCTTGGCACTCCCGTATTAATAATTTGAAAAACAACAAGAAGAAGGAATACAGTAAGTCAGGTGAAAGCATGTTTTTCAAAGGTCATTAAACATGTGTCAGCGTGAGACCTTACTTCGAGCTATGTTACTGTAGACTGCAAGCAGACTCATCAAAGTGGACTCTGAACCCCAGAGAAAATGTATGTGAAAAGGGAGTCCTTATCTACACGGAAAATCAGCGAGCAAGACGACAGTCAATCTTGCACAGTAATTAGGGAGATGTTAAAATATAATGTAAACAGTTCGAAAACTCAGATTGAATTCCATTAAGTATGTGTTGTAAATAAACCATAGCTTGTTGTTGAAAGTAAATAGGCCCATATAGAACTAGAATTCAAAAAGTATTTAATGGAGCAAGCTCATTGCCCCAACCCCAAGTAAGAGATCTCAGCTCAATCAAGGGAGCAGCCGTGGCTAAATGTAATTTCAAGGTGTTATCTTTATGATGACTGGCACCCAGCAAAACCCAATTAAATAACGTGTATATGTCGACTGGGCATTCACACGAATGGTAATTAAGAACGGTTAGGTGGATCTTTATGTATGAATTGTAATATCGTTAGCAGATGGTCGCCCAATAAGTGAGAAAGCTGTGAAAACTGTTACAGTACAAACATCAGTCGTGTGGGAAGAATCTTTAAAATCGCTCAGACACTATCCGTTAAGATCATAGTGGCCACTACCAGCAATCCTGAACGTCATGGTACTTAATTTCCCTCAACAATTTGCTGTATCGTGTTACTCACGCTTATTACATATCCCAATAGTCTGCGTCATCGAACCCTTTACATTTTCGTCAAGTCGCTCAATCAGCAAATGTACGTGTTTCTAAATTCTACTAAGCACGGACTTGCCACACGGGCATGAGCTAGTTTTCATATGATGTCCGTGACACTCTTATCTTCACAGACGATGTGAATTCCAATGCCCTCATGATCTTTGAAGACGCATCTACAGTACAGTAAGATATCGTCCGTATCCACTTGAGCATTGGTTGACATAAGGCATGTGGATTACATCTTTCTATGTCAAACCAATTTTCGTGCGTCTGAGTGTTAGGTACGTGACTATGCTAATATGATTGTGCACATCCACCGAGATGGACTCAACATTCATCAGGAGTACTATGGTCATGTCAGCCTGGATATGACACTCGAATTTAAACATTGAGCCACATCTTGTTCCTCATATTTAACCACATTATATGAATTTAGATATGTTGTTGATTTCTCCGGGGGATATGTAGCTCAGTCGGAAGTGGTGCTATACTTGAAAGTGCAGTGAAGTTATTTCAATCCCCACTCAGGTAGGCGATATTAGAACCAAAATTACCACCTTCAGTTACACAAATGGCCCATGGTTTCACATAGCCTGCAACAGACATGAATACCAGGATACTTCCTGGGAGCAAAGGCAGCCGACTGAGGAGTTGACAAATCCATCCCATCTATCGTCTATGTCTACTACTTCACAAGTCTCCTCGCCCTGCACGGAGATGGCTTTCTTTTGTTCAGATTTTCAAACCACAACTGAAACCTTGTTTGCATCCAGAGATCAGCTCACACTGAATAAGTACTGGAAACTCCTGGCATAGTCTTTAGGAATAGCCTTCAATTCGGGTCGTCAAAACTCTAAATTGAAAGCAAGAGAGAAGCGTGAATTTATGCAACCTGCCTTCCACACCTGATAGATGGATGGCAGTGAGAAGGGTGAAGTTATGCAAGTTAACGTGCACACCTCTTCGACAGGTGGCATTAAGAAGGGTGAATGTCCCGTGGAATGGAATGGTCCTGAAATCCATCATCACGGGTGACGAGACCTGGTGCCTGAGGTACGACCTCGAAGGCAAGGGTCAAAGTAGGGAGTATCGGGGTGGTCCAGGGTCGCCAAAGAGCCCTGAAGGGCCAGAGGTTATCGGAAATTTCGGACATCCAATGTAATGTGACGACCCAATTGAAGGATATCCCTCAGGAAGACTATACCAGGACTTATACAGCCGTCCTAAGCAGTGCATAATCATACACGAGGATTACTTCGAAGGGTAGTAACGGCTGTTTCAGGTTAGCCAACAATCCGTTCATAATATCGACCCATTCACCGTACTTTTCAGACAGAGGGTGTAAATATGCACAGTAGTACAGCCATCATATTTCCACAAATAACCACATGACCACGATGTATGAAAGCCCATAAATAAATAAATCAACAGTACAGTAACAAGGATAAGAGAAGCGCACCCAGTTCCTAACCGCATACAAAAAATAAATTTCTACATGACATAGACTGGAATCAAACCATGGCCCTGTTGGTGGAAATGTGGTATTTAAAAGGTAGGTGACTCTGTAACAGTTGTTTGTCACACAGGTCAACTGGACTTGATACTGTACCCGTTCCGAGGTGGCATACGATAACCCGGTTGAGCAAACATCGCATATCATCCGGTAGGGGGCACACACATAAGAAAATAAGAGTGTGTTTAAATCCAGTTCGAAAAAACAATCAAAGTAAGCTCCGAGTAGCACGAGACGAAGTGTCTCTGGGTCGTTACGGGCTTAAACAACAATAAAAGAGGGGCGACATCAAGCTGGATTTCTAATAAACCACATCATTCCTAGCGAAGCCTTAAATTGACTCAAAAAGGGAAAAAGAAAAGGACTCGATCACGATATTTTAAGAGAAATAAAATTTATTTAAACTTGGCAAGAGAGAAAATAAAGATAAATAAGAAGAAGGAATCCTGCCTATGAGAATGGTGGAAAATAATAGGTTAGCATGAGAGTGTTCATGTTATCTAACCATCTCGTTCCTATCTTTTATGTTCACATGGCCTAACATAAAAACTAAAATTTCATTTGTCCACTCAGAAAATCAATACGTAGCACTTCACTGCTATCACTTATGATTTCTGAGAGACTCAGCCAAATTGAGCTAACATATCTATCATGTGAACGCAAATAGTAAGTTTCTAAACACCTCACATTTATATACAAGTCTACATTTATATGTCGTTAGGAACTAACATCGCTCGATCTAAGTCGAAAAACACTCGATCACATTCGTCAACCATAACTTGAATAATCATCTGACTTGGTAAAAATATTATATTTGCATAATCGAATGTGGATATAAGTCACCCTGTTCTATAATGTTCTAAGATTTCCTCAACTCCAATAAATAATCACATTAATCAAACGACAGAAATTTATATACAGCTTAAACCATTTGAAATCATACATAAGCTAACACCTGTGCTGTAATCCAATCAATGTCTCCAAAGCCTCTCAATAATATGGATCACAGAATCATTCATTAAACGTTTCAAGCTAAAATCATGTCAGTGACGATAGCATCGCACTGGATAAACCCCTGATATTTATTCATTCAGTATAAGCATTATTTAATGTGAGACATCTAATCGTATGAGATGTAATCTCACCTTAGAACGACTATATAATAAATGGAGTTAACTATCCCTATATTCCTATATTTATATTTTACTGTTCTCATTTCACAGAACTCAAACAAATAGCTAGAAAACTAGTGGATCACAAACAAGAATCAAATATCTTCAATTGATACGTGACTGACACTTATACTTGAATTCCCTTACAATCCATTCAGTATGAAGATGATAAAAAGAAATATGAGAACTAGGATGACATGACATTTTCAGTTCTGTAAAAAGGCGCACCATGTTGCAAACATGGTATTAAAGGAATATTCAGGTGAGTATACCTGTAACTGAGATATTCATAACATTCCCGATAGAATTTAGTTGCTGCTCTTGTTGTTTTTGTTCTTGTGAATTCTTGGAGGGCATGGGACACCGTAAACATCAAGAGCGTGTATGTACTTGGGTGTGTAAGGAATGTGTCTGATAAACAGTGTTGATGTGCTGTCTATAGAAAAGTGTGTGTATTTTTATTTTTTATTTTTTGTTCTTGCTATGATGCGATGTGACATTAAATTTGGAAACATTCCAGCATTTTCCTCTAGTGGAAATATTAAACCACGGATTTCCACTTCTAGGATTGCTGAATCTAACTCACCTCTTCCCTGTTTCAGCTCGTTAGGCTGAATGTAACCCGTTCCAACCCTAGGGCCAGAATTAAATGTCTTGTTGGAGCATGGCAAACAACCTTTGGGACTGGAGTCTCAATACGTAACCCAACACTTCAGAAGATGTCTCACGATGTAGAGAACTGGGTTGTAATTTTCACACTTGCACCTCCCCTCTTTTCTTCATGTTAGCGTGGGGCATACCCTCGAGGGACAGGTACTGTTATTCAATACTTTGTGATGTTGCATTGATACATCATCATCGAATGTTACAGATGGAAACTAGGACATAAAATATTCACTCTCCCTGTATGGATTGGCAACGCCGCTGCTGGATATTGGTCGTCGGTCCTGTGCCTTCCCAGATATAATTACTTTATATGATGTGGTTTCATAATTAAAACAATTCTGCTCGTTAATTGATAGTTTTTATAATTTGTGTTTATTATAAAGCAATGATATGCTGCACCAGCCTTCCGGTTGTTGTTGCAAATACACAGAAAAATACCACTGTTTTTATGTTGCTCGTATTAATATGGATCAGGGTTTTCATATCAAATTCATATATCGGCGAGCAAGTTCGCATGAGTTGCTTGTTGTCCTACCTGCTTTACATGAAAGGTAGTGTTTCGATTGTCACCACACAGGGAGGGAGGAGTGATGCAAAATTTAAGATGATTAATTTTTATAAGGATGGATTGCAGTTATTTATTATGCGTTAAGACATCCCTACATATCTACTTAAAACTTAACTTCGTTCTCTCAAATGTATGTGAAATCTTTACGTTCACAGAAAGATCAGCTACAATCCTTTGCCTAAAAAGAATATTGAATTTTAATGACAAACAGAAATATAGAAATAAATAAATATAATTTTACTTAAGAGATAATTATTACTATCTCGTTAATAAATTAATCAAATTCTAGATTATTTCTTAATATAATTGATTATTTCAGATAATAATATAGTTTTTTCTTTTTTCGTGTGGCCTCCTGAGAGGCCGAGTACAGGTCTTTCTCTTCAACACCCGTGGGCGACCTGCGCGTCGGAATGAGAGATGAGATGAATGGATGAAAGTGGGCAAGGATGTGGAAGGAAGTGGCCGTGGGCTGTCAGAGACACCGCCCCATTATTTGCCTGGAGTTGAAAATGGGGAAACCTTGAGAAACCATTTCAAGGACGGCCGACGGTAGGACTCAAACCCACGTCTACCGATTCAGCAGAGAGCTTGGTCCCATAGCCTAATGCTGCACTTCAGCGAGCGTAGGCACTGCTGGCGGTATAATAATAATAGTCTAATAATAATTATAATGTAGATTATAGGCTACATCCATTTTATTACTCTTTGATACCGAGGAGACGGAATTTTGCTCTGAAGTGAATGTTGTCTTGCCAGTAGATCAACTGTGTTAGCTCTCTCACAGTTAAGCATCCTGAAATGCCAACTGACTAGACCGGAATTCAACCCTACAATCCTGGTTACAGCAGGGAATCTTAAAGAGAAAAGGAAATATAATGACAAGAAAACAAGAGGTCTGACCCCTCGAAGGAGGGATCAGGAAAGATGAAACAAGGCCTAATTAAGGCGGGAAAGTGAAAGACTCCCTCGGATACCCTAATACCGTCGGGGTCAGAAGAGCACAAGAGTTGACCAAGGGAGGTCGACAGGAAGGAAGACGGAGAGGAACCAGGCACAAGTAAGTGGAAGCAATGCCGGACTCAGCTGGGGACCCGTGGTCGCCAACCCACGTCCCACTAGATGTGGGCCCCTGGGGGAAAATGCATACGAAGTCGGAAGTATGTGTATTCAGTTCCGCGATCTCTAAAGCTATCGATGAAAATCGATATATGCTATCGATTACATCAAATGGCGTTGTGGTCGTAGATGGGCCATAGCAGTACGAGTTCGCGACTGATAAAACTTTATCGGCAAACATCCAGCATTTAAGTAATGCGACCGCTGCGTCACTCAACTAGCCGAAAATATTTAAGACTCAGCCAAGTGTGTTAAGTCATCTAATCCGACTGTATGGGGTTCTGCAATGTTGGAGGTCATTAGCTGGAATTCTGGCAATGACAGTGGCCATTTTGTGTGTGATTTCCTCCCGGATCTCTCCACACATCCTCTGAGAATGAGTTTGGATGGTACTCACTTCATGTTCAGGTTCACCTTTCTCAACCCTTGAATAAAACATCATTTACACACACAACTGGAGTCAAGACAATAGCACAGACTGTCATACATGCACCAAAGAAAACGGAACGAATATCGAAGGTGCCCCAAGCCCAACAACTGGGGATCACCAATAGCAAGAACAAGATAGGCGAAATTTCAATGTCAAGGAATAGAATATATTTTATTTTATATACAGTATAATAATTGTGTTGTGTGACTGTGACTAGAATAGCATCTTTATATCACTCGGTACTAGGTACACTAGGTATCATGCTGAACAATTCTTACACTCATAGTATATAGATATTTTTAACGGTATATCCAACGTAAGATTAAAAAGCGCACGGACACCAGTATTTTTTTCGACCTTTTTACTCAAATCGTTAGCGCTTGACTTCCTGTAGGGAATGAACGAAGCATTATGGCATCTCATTCATTAGCTGGAGGCAACACATAGCCTATCAATGTAGCTAGAATGGTTGCTTGGGCAAACAGATGCGAACAAAGAATACTGAAGAGAGGAAAGGTGACTTGGGAATAAATATCTTAGGTGAGGCTGTTTGCACGAGCTGCTAAGTCACTGGGCACTCACCTGCTTGGCGTGTGTTGTCGCTTCGTGAATGAAATCAGACCTGACGGATGGGAAAAAGCTAATAATGTTTATACACTACTAGCAAACTGACCCGGTTTCGCCCGGGAACTGTTATGAATGCATTACGTGATAAGCGCTTTTTCCAATGTCAATGAACAACGACCAATATCCGTTTTACGTCTCGGCATGATGGGTTAAAATCACTGACTGGACTATTAATTATATTATCATGGAGATGCATGTGCAACAAATTCTTGTCAGACGTAATTTAAGAATGGCGAGGTGCATGAAACACAAATCCCACTTCCGTCCAATCTTATCTTGCCTGTGAATTTGCGAAACGAAAAGGTCACAGGCGAAATGAAGAAAACCCGAGTTGCACTTCGAGGAAACTCCAAACACAACCACTCTTCTGTAAAGTTTTTAACTCAACACGACTCGACAGTTTGCTGCTGGCTGTATCTGGGGCCATAAGATCGTCCGCTAGCTAATCTGTAACAGGGGTGATAGACTCGCCCCTAGCTAGCTCGTAAACTGTCGCCTCAGTAACTGAATGGAGAATGTTGGAAGAAATGAAATCGTAAAAACACTTATAGTAGGCGATGTATTGAAGATAGTTATATGCTCTCCCGGGCTTTTGTGTAGATCTTTTCATGCTGAACAATTCTTACACTCATAGTATAAAGATATTTTTAACGGTTTGCCCAGCGTAAGATTAAAAAGCGCACGGATGCCAGTATTTTTTTCGACCTTTTCACTGAAATCGTTAGTGCTTGACTTCCTTGGTCATAAATAAATTATTTTCTAGAGAAACCTTCCGCGAGATATCCTTTACAGAATGATGAAAATCGCGTCAAAATCCATTCAGTAGTTCTCGAGATTACCCGTGACATCCAAGAATCGGGGACTTTGTTTTATACTAAGTAGAGATTATACGCCAATCAGTATAATTTAATCTATACTAATATAATAAAGCTGAAGAGTTTGTCTGTGTGTTTGTGTCTTTAAACGCGCTAATCTCTGGAACTACCAGTCGGATTCGAAAAATTAGTTTTGTATATGATAGCTAGATTCAAGAGGAATAGTTTATTCTGTGTTAAATTTCGGACTGACCACATCATTTCCTGAATTTAGGCCCTTTGTCACAAATCTACACCGTTCAACCTATCTGAACCAAAATTTGTACACTTAACCCTGCGAGTAACACTGTCTACATGAAATTTATGACAGACCAGTCAATTCCCTGCATTTAGGCCTTTTGGCAAAAATCCACTCCGTTTCACTAATCTGAACCAAAATGTGTATACTTACCCGTTGAAACCCTGCGAGTAACACTGTTTACATGCAATTTCGGACTGACCACATCATTTCCTGAATTTAGGCCCTTTGTCACAAATCTACACCGTTCAACCTATCTGAACCAAAATTTGTACACTTAACCCTGCGAGTAACACTGTCTACATGAAATTTATGACAGACCAGTCAATTCCCTGCATTTAGGCCTTTTGGCAAAAATCCACTCCGTTTTACTAATCTGAACATAATTTGTATACTAACCCTTTGAAACCCTGCGAGTAACACTGTCTGCATGAAATTTCGGACAGACGACTCCATTCCCTGCATTTAGGTCCTTTGGCATAAATCTACACCGTTTCACCGATCTATACCATATTTTGTATACTTTTTATTTTTATTTTTATCGAATTTACCCTCCAGGTTGGTGGCTCGCACGACTCAGCGGGGGAACTCATCTCTACCGCCTTTACGGGCAGTGTCCTAGAGCTGGGAACATCTGATCAGAGTGGATACAACTAGGGAGGTGTTACCAGCACCGCGCCCAGGCACCTCACCTGCCAAGCGAACAGGGGCCTCATGAGGGAAGGGAGGGTTAGGCAAGGAAGAGGGAAGCAGGCGGCCGTGGCCTGACAGTAGGAACCATCTCGGTATTTGCCCGAAGACGAAGTGGGAAACCACGGAAAACCACTTCGAGGATGGCTGAGGTGGGAATCGAACCCCCTCTACTCATTTGGGCCACCTGAGGCTGAGTAGACCACGTTCCAGTCCTCATGCCACTTTTCAAATTTCGTGGCAGAGCCGGGAATCGAACCCAGGACCTCCGGGGCGGCAGTTAACAATGCTGACCGCTACGCTACGGAGGCGACGTTTTGTATACTTACCCATTGGAACCCTGCGGATGACACTGTCCACTATAAATTTCGGACAGACCACTCCATTCCCTGCATTTAGTCCCTTTATCACAAATCCACACCGTTCCTCCTAATTGGGCCAATTTTACTTACACTTTGAAACCCTGCTGGTAACACTGTCCACTTGATATTTTGGACAACGCTCTCTATTCCCTACATTTAGAATAACAAACGAACTGAACTTTAAAACCACGTATTAAGGCCCTTGAATCATTCATGCCCGTAGTAGTGTAACTATTAGAGTATTTTAATAAGTCCATTGCTGACTGACAATTCGGGCTGCATCACAGCGCCCCTACAAGTGTTCTGGTGCAGAATTGCGAAAATAGTTAATTCTTGCGCTGCTTATAAATTGCAGTCACGGGGATTAGTGCAAAAAGATTTCTTATCCCCCTTAAAACAGTTATCATCATGAACATCTTATCCTCTGTATAAGTGCAATGGTGTTGGTGCAGTACATTGAGGTTATCAGCTGCAATAGGCGTTGCTGCTTTCAAATTTTCCTTCATTTATTCCGAAACTTATCGTTGAGTGCTATGTGGCGGTAATTGATTCTGTTCTACCTCAGGAGCTCGGGGCAACCGAAGTTTTCCAAAGTTTTCTGATTTTTTTCCTACGGAGCTATGCGATAAAGACGACACTATTGGTCTCTACATTTCTAACAGCCAATGAGATATAGGCCCTAGGCAGTGTCTTATTTCACTTACTCCTCTTTCTAAACATATTTTAAAATTTGTTTGTAATTTACATGTGTCAGTGCTGTAGTTAGTAAACAGCCATTTCCCTATGCATTATTATCTTAACGGGAAAATTACCTGAATGTTACGTCCATTATACTGTACTACTTATCACCCCCACTACATCCACCACCACCACCACAAAAGTTATATTTAAAAATATTTATTTTCTGTTAGTTTAAGTATCATGTGCCAGTTCTGTAGTAGTATTAATTATCATTCATAAAACAAATAAATCCACCGGGCGAAGCAAGGAACTACTGTTAGTATAACATAATCCCCCTTCCGTACAATCTTAAATTGGCTGTGTATTTTGTGGAACGAAAAGTTCACAGGCGAAATGACAGTTGCACTTCCCCGGAATGGCGAGGTGAAAGAAACTCAAATCCCACTTCCGTCGAATATTTACTTGACTGTGTTTCACAGGCGAAATGCAGAAAACTCGAGTTGCACTTCCAGGGAAACTCCAAACACAACCACCCTTCTCAGAAGTCTTAACTCAACACGACTCTACGGTTTGCTGCTGGCTGTATCTGGGACAATAGGTTTGCCCACTAGCTAGGCTGTAACAGGGATGATAGATTCGTCCTTAGCTAGCTCGTAAACTGTCGCCTCAGTAGTTGAATGGACACGGTTGGAAGAACTTAAAACGTAAAAACACTTATAGTGAGCGATGTATTGAATATAGTCATATGCTCTTCCGGACTTTTTTGTAGAACTTTTCATGCTGAGCAATTCTTACTCACATAGTATTTAGATATGTTTAACGGTTTGCCCAGCGTAAGCTTATAAACCGCTCGCACGCCAAGTTTTTTTTTCGACTATTCCACTGAAATCGTTACTGCTCGGCTTCCTTTGATCATAAATAAATTATTTTCCACAAAATTCATCCTCGAGATATCTTTTACAGAATGGTGAAAACCGCGTCAAAATTCATCCAGTGGTTCTCGAGTTTACCCGTAACATCCAAGAAGCCGGGACTTAGTTTTATACTAAGAAGAGATACGTCCCAAGTCCATTGAAGAGTAATCATAGGCCCGATGAACTTTCTTTAAATGTTCTAACTTTCAGCACACCAGGAGGAAATGGTGCTAAATACAACTCAATATTCATATTTATGTTGAGTCTCATTTTATTTTGTACTAGCTGCAAACACCCGTCGTTGATGATAAGATAAGTAAAATTAAAATGTTCACTTATCTCTCCTCAACGCTACAGTGACTGGCGGGATGAGGCACGGGGTGAAAGGGCTGGCATAATAACGAGGGGATTGTCAAGGAGCTCATATCAAATCACACCTATTTTTTTTTCATGAACAGTGTTTCTTAGTTAATGACTATGAGCTAATATTTATCTCCGATAACATTGACAGTTCGCATGTTACCTGGCGTTGCTTCCCTTGCACCCATGATCCAGTGTAGTGAATGATGTGTTATTTGTTGTTATTAGCTTGCTTGCGGCCTATCTACGTCACAAAGATGCACCAATGAACTCATACTCTCTCAGGTAGTGATTCTATGGAACCTGACTTGTCAATTCTTCGTCAGTGACATCATGTGTTCACTAGTCTCACCCCAGTTAGGACAGAACTATGATAGTCTTTCAACCGTACAATGCCCATCCATACACACCACGTACATATGGACTGCTAGCATCATATAAAGACCAGCCGGGAGAGGAAAAAACGGTTATACGAATGATGCTACACCCTACTGAAGTGAGTCCGGTGTGCCCGTTGGGCTAATTCCGTTGTCCGTTTCATTTGGTATTATATAAAATGAAATAAAGCCATACGAACTTCAAACTCGTACAGTTTCAGTTTTTTCCTCAACACCTCCTGGATGCTTATGTGGTTTCTTTTGTCATTAATAGTGAAAGATTTCTGTTGTGCGTAATGTTCCACAGCCATAGAATTTACGAAATGTTTGAAGTTAAGATTACTCCAGAAAAACTGACTGATAATATGCGATGAACAATGCCCTATAGCAATACGTTCCACTCAAGATCAAGTATGATCATGACTCTTCTGTATAACCTTACACCTTGGTTCCTTCCTGAACATTGGTACCATTGAATATTTCCCTCATACAGAGAAGATCACATGGGTTAATTGATTAAAAAAGCAGCTTAAGGGGGGGGGGAGGCAGATGACCTCGCTGTTCCTCCCCGTACAACAACAACATTCAATCAATTCATTAACAGTTTAGGGCATAGTATTTCATGTGAACCATCATCCATAAAGATATAACTTAAAATCTATTCGTATATAAAAGATGTGCAGAACCATTATTAACTTTCTACTCCGTTGTAAAAAACTACTTTCCAGACCTTAGATCCTTTCGGAATGTCCTAGTAGATATACCCTTTCAGTTATGAAGGTTGATCGGTACTGAACTTGGGGTTTAATTAAATCTACTTGTCTATCTCATGGCGCAGTGGCTAGCATTTTTTGCTGTCACCGTGGGGATCTGGGTTCGATTCCTGGCTCTGCCAAAAATTTTAATTCTTGTCTAAGGACTGGAACGTGGTTCACACAGCCTCGTGAGGCAGAACTGAGAACAGAAGGGTTTGATTACTACCTCAGCTATCACTTCTACTTCAGGCGAATGCCAGGATGTTATATAAATTAACACTACGGCCACCTCTTAATGAAATCCTAGCCTCATTTGTAAGTATATATAATAGTACAGACATTACAATGACACAGGTTATCAGACAGATTACACATACACCCAACTAAACGGGGCTACACGACCATTATGCCGCATAAGCCCTAAAATGGACCAAAAACATCAAACAACTTCTTTGTACTCAACAGGCAGATGTCACAAATAATAACCTGAGAATATATTTCACAGTTTCTGTAAAGTGCAGTTAACAAATCTCTCACAATTTCAGTGTTGAAATACTCAGTGATGAGTATTCATTTTCAATTATCGTATAAGACAGATCCAACCATACCATAAAATTTGATGAAACTATTCTATGTAAGATCACTGTTAACTTTTACATTCAATGATATTCGCTCCATAAGTAACACTCAGTACAATTACTAATGGCCCAAGAACCATTGCTGTCTCATTCCTGACCCATTACATATTATTACCAGTGGCCATGTTCTGATATACTTTATACATTAGGAATGCTGGGTGATATTTACAAAATAGTTTTACAACTGTTACATTTGATGTTTACTTTGGGTATTGACCTACAAAATGCACAGCTATGATATGATAATTATATTCCTTTTCATATCATTGGGCACAGTGATTATAGCACACAAGGGAAACTTCAATGTTAATTGGTAATATCAAATCAAAATTCCCTCATGTTCTGGTTTTACTTCAATGCTTTACACCATTTTTGGTATGAAACCTTGTGGATACTCTTGTAAGCCTCCTTGGTGTAAGACTCGGTACTGTTCCCGTATCCACAGGGTCTTACCAGTTGATATCCGATGGCAAAAATTGGATCGTAGAATCTGGGAGTACCCGGCTGAAATAAACCCCCAAAAATTCTACCAATATGGATCAACCTGGGATAAGGACACATCAATATAATAGAATGTGTTAAGAAAATGCCAGTGGTAAAAGAACAAATAAAAACTAGCTCAAAGTGAACTCGAAAACTCTTAAATTAATCTCGGGCATATGGCTGAACGTTGGAAATATTCCCCACTGGTTCTCCTAGCACATCCTGTTTCTAATATAAATCACTAAATCATTCTGGATTTAAAATGAAATATTCAGTTAGTTTACTGAAAACGTGAAATTGTAGATCGAGATCTACGAAGTATGTTGTAGATCAGTATCTACTGTAGCATGACAAAAATATATAAATGGATCGCCTTAATCCTGACGAAAATATACCATGCAATTGGATTTACAAGCAATGTTTCAAATCCATGAAATCTTTGATATACGATAAACTATATCGTTGATTATTATACACAAATACACTAGAAATTGTTAATTATAGATTATATACATGAATTTACATTTTAATTCGTTCACCGAATTTCGCTATGATATACTATCATCATCCACTGACATTATTATTTTTAACATTTATTTTAATCATGTTGTGGCTTATTCGACAATCATTGAAGTTTATCGAACGTATAGTTCCTCAAGTTAATACTTCAATTATATCTCCAAAATATTACAATAGGCTATTATTATGTGTTTTCTGATTATAGCTTCACACTAGATATTTGTTATTATTAACAATCTAAATCATGATGAATTATTATCTGCTTATTCAACATTTAAATGGTGGGTTTTATTTAAATACTAGCATTGTAGCTTCAATGTTCGTGTTCATCTCACGAATAATTATAGTTCATCATTATATACTTTAGCGATTGCTCATTAGCACGCACAATTCACAAAAATCATTACATAAACGGCAATCACTCCACATTCGAGATTCCTAATATAAACTTCATACTATTTCTGACCTTCCACTGATTTCTAAATGTATTTCAAAAATTTCATTAACACCTGTATTGCTACATTCAAGACGAAAAGTAACACTTAATGTCAGTAAATAATTTTTCCACACCTATATAAAATGTATGTAAGTTCCAAATAATCACCTAGATATATCATGATTCACAATTAACACGACTATCAAAGTGTTAATCCATTTTTGTAAAAACTGTCATAATTATTGCATGATTCTACGATCAGTTTATTACATCTGCAAATTCCAAAAAATGTTATACTCATTCATGACGGAATATATTTTACATAATATTGAGCTTTAACTCTCAATTATACTTCATTTCATTATGAATTTCCATACTCATAAAATATCTTACGAGATATTATAACTTACTAGAAATTGAGATTTAATTCAGATTCGCAAAAACAAATTAAAAAACGGGACCTCCTCTTAAGACAATAGTGTAACCCCACACCATGGAAAAATGCCTAGTATGAGTAGAATGCAATATAGATCATTAGAATCATACGAAATCAGAACAGGAGTAAAACCAACAATGAACTATGAAAGTCGAAAACTGAATCTACTGTATTTCAACAAAATATCTCTACTCAAAACTTGATTCAAAAACTGGCTATAATTGCCTAATCCAAAAATACTGCAATAGTTCACTTTAATAATGTTGCTAGACTTCAATGCCTATATCTAA
The DNA here is from genome assembly GCA_946902985.2 of Meconema thalassinum. Classification (NCBI taxonomy): domain Eukaryota; kingdom Metazoa; phylum Arthropoda; class Insecta; order Orthoptera; family Tettigoniidae; genus Meconema; species Meconema thalassinum. Next base: position 759,654,688 of record OX336389.2, read on the forward strand.
TTTCACGAAAAATTATACAGTCATTTAAAACGCAATACTGTATGAACTGTCGAAGAAATTCTGTTTCGGTGCTCACTAGGAAACAGATTTCATATTGTAAAATGTTCATATTATCTTCCTAATTCCCATTCTTATATTAAGATAGCGTAGTCGTCTTCCTAAAAACTCTTCTTCTCCATATGTGTTTCTTCTCAACTAATAATAATGCCCGTAATTTATTACCAAAATTTTAAATAGTAATGTTGCAAAAATGACACTACAAAAGAGATTATCGACTTAAAAATTACTATATATGTGCATCCATAGTTGGATCAAAACTTAAAATAGACCATCGAACAGAAATGACAGAAACGTCAAGTCTAATTCTCAAGACCATTTACCAAACTACTAAACAAAAATGGTGAAAAAGGGCATTCTATGGATATGACATGATTCATACCGTCTACAAATAAAAAGATCTCCGGCTACCTTAGATGTCTTGATGTGAGTACGTATATGTAAGGACATGCATCACTGTTGCGACCGAACCGTCATCCTCGGCGTTGAGAAACTGAAGTATTGGTCGGTAATTCAGGTGTTTGAACCCGTCTCCTCACCGTCCAAAACAGCTGTCCGTAACTCAATATCCATCTGGCGTTGACCGCCTGGATTGCGTTAGTAGCGAAGAGATTGACCTCCACTCTTGTTTGAAGATCCGTTATTGTAGTAGTAATTATCTCAGTATCATTTTATGTAGTGCCTTTAATCTCCTCTTATATAGCTTTCTGCTTATAAATTCCATTATCAAGCATTGGCCTTTCTTAGAAGTTCAATTCTGCTTAAGTGCTGCATTCCTTGCCAGTGCCTTAGCAAGTCATTGCTACACTTATATAGTACTGGTTCACCATTCCCCTCACTTCAGTACTGTAATCCATTGTAGTATTGTATAATGATTACTGGATAATGTTAGAAGTTCCTTCGAAATAGCGAATGAGCTAACAAACAGTCTATATGAAGCAGTAAGTTCAATCGCGACACTTTTCTATACCGAACTGTGTTCAAACAAGGATATGCGGTCATCCCCTGTTTCTCGGCTGTGCCTGCCTGAAAGCAGAGTAGCACTTTTCCCGTACCGTACTTTCACAAAGCCCACAAATATTTCAGTGTTATTTAAGACTGTTGTTCTGACAGAACCAAAAAGCGAGTGTCTGTCTCAATACCGAGTTCCTCTCAGCTGGACTAGATTCTACCCATGATCCATCTTTGTCCGGTCGGTATATCGAAGTTGGTGAATCATAACTGCGATAAACATCTGTTAACGTTATAAAAGCAAGAGTAACTTCTTAACTGTCTTTAAATTATTATTTCTTATATGTCATTATATTTCCATGTCATCGATCCCCTCTGCGATCTATGTAATTGTTAATAATTGTATGTTTCCATGTCGCGCTTGTAGGGTAACCATCTTGTGATCTAACTGTACCTTCCAGAACATATGTCGATAGCTGCACCAAGGACTGGCTGATACGTCCCCTTTGCTGCGTAGCAGGGTTGCCTATTCAGTTTCCCTAACCTCACGCCTAACTTGCTGTAAATCTCCACTGCAAGTTGGAATCTTCTCATAAAAGTGCAGTATTCGTTTCTTATAAATACAAGTGTTCTATTGCTAGCCAATATACTGGTACAGTACGATGTGGTGATTGTCACTACCTGGAATTGGATGAATAGAGGAAGGAAACAGCTACAGTATTGCCAAATGTCTTTATTGAAATAAGCCTGTACGACCAAGATTCAGAGTAAAGTAATTGTATGTGCTGCTAACTTGATATTGAATTTAGCAAAGAATTCCAGCATCAACGAAAGATACTGTATATGGAAGATAAACAGGTCTATTAATCCAAGCAGTACAAACTATGCAATTATGATGTCCAAGAAATATAAAACATATTTATTTTTGCTGGTAGGTTTAAGCGCTCCAGTGTCGTAGAGGTCAGGAGTACACATGATTTATTAGAGGGTATTTCATGTTTTATGTACATTGCAGTACTCGGATAGATTAGTAATTGCATCCATAGATCCTTAGCTCAAAGAGGCTTCTACCAACAACATATCTGAAGAAAACAGACAGGCAGAAAATACACTTCTTAATGGATTAGGATTTCCTTAACTAATATTTGTAATGAAGCGATTCATACATAAACGACTCGGAAACCGAATTCGCAGCAGGTGAAGACAAAAGTGAAGATCATTGAAATAATAGACCTAAAACCATAATAAGTGTTGCAGACAAAAGAGTACGTAATGGAAAGGCTTGTTTTAAATAACTTGGATATTGACTTGAATTGAAGATGGAAGATCTGTATGGAAACTGAAAAATAAGAATATTGAATGTTCGTTAGTGCCTTTCATTTTTCTCGTGCAAATGCTTCCTTTGATTGACGTCCAGTGGATAAAGTAAATGGACTTTTTAAATGAAATGTCGTACAATGTTCAGTGTGTTAGTAAATCCGGTGATTTGGAAGTATCATTTTACATCTCCATATTCATACGGCATTTTGCTCTGATTTTCTATCGTAGGTCCCTTCATTTCAGGTCCGTTGAAATGAATGGTTGATTCACTGCAAAAATGGTTACATCTATATTAATAAATAATTCAAAACTTCAGTAAGTCTTCACAGCAAATGATATATGAAATATAAAGGAAGTTTTTTCACTAGTTTCAGTTGATTTCGGCCTCGTATTAAAGGTTATATGTTACATTTTATATTATTTAATTTTTAATTTAATTCATATTATTTGATTATATTTTACTTTATTGTATTTTAGTTTTTCACATTTTATTTGATTTTATTAGCTTATGAAAAAATAGGCTTATGAGACAACCTATAGTCCGTGAGCGTGTTTGTGAGTGTCCCTAAAATATCTAGCCTACACGGCTGAAGCGTTTTCATAGTGCTCTCCGGCACAGCCCCGAACGTGCCCTTAAATTTCAATGCGTTTCACCAATCCAACAGGTGACATCGCGAAGTACTCCTCCGGCATTCTATATCTCCGACACTATTACTGATATCACCCTGGAATTTTGTATGGTAATAGCCAATATTACTATAAGTTCACCTATGTGACATTAGAAATTAGAAACCACTATGGCGGCCAAGAAAAGTGAAAATATGTAATTGTTATTTTCTCGCGACTTAACCATCCGAGCACAGGGAAACTTGGTATGGCACATTATTGTATATGATTTTAGGTACTGGTCTCTAATTTTATACGGTCCGGGTTGGATTCCCGGTCAATGCATGTGAGATTTTCGAAGTGAAATGCCATGTCCTGTGGTTTGGATTCCACGTAAAAAGGAGGTCCCGTGGCTTATAATCACAAGTTTCACGGTCACGTAAAATCTACAATCTTCCTTCCTTTCTAATTTTATACAATTCCATTAATAAAATCAAGCTGGCGTCTGTGCAAAATTTAAAATATTATTTTTTGTATTTGATGTGTCTTAATCATATGCTCGAAATTAACGCTTGACTAATGAACCTTATCAATAATCTACATCATTTATGGCCTACATATCGAAGAATCCAACATGGTGATCAAGCAAATTATTTAGTATGCTTTCAATATCTTCAAATCTATTACAGCAATCAAGGTGAAATTTTGTTTGTTGATAGAACCTATTAATATAAGTTTACCTATGGGCCATTCAATAATCTTATGAACACAAATCCAACATGGCGGTAACGCGAAATTTTCATAGTTTTACGGATTATTTTCGCGACTTCATTATCTGAGCGCAGGGAATCTTAGCACGGAGAATTTTCGTACAAGGTTCAATATACCGGCGTCTAATTTGGATGAATTTCTATGAGAACTGAAAGAAGGCGGCTGTTTTTAAATTTTAAATCACGTTTATATTCTTCGTGTCCTAAAATAGCGATAGAATTGCAGGTTTGTATAATAAGTCATGATTGTAACATAATATTCATCTACTGGCACATAATTCTGTAGCATCTCTACAAAGTTCCCGATTCTTGGATGTCAAGGGTAATCGCGAGAACCTCTGGATGGATTTTGATGCGGTTTTCTCCATTCTGTAAAGGATATCTCGAGGATGATTTCTGTAGAAACTAATTTATTTATGATCAAAGGTAGCTAAGCAGTAACGATTTCAGTGGAAAAGGCGAAAAAAAACTTGGCGTCTGAGCGCTTTGAAAGCTGGGCAAACCGTAAAAAATTTCTAAATACTATGAGTGAAAGAATTTTTCAGCATGAAAAGTTCTACAAAAACGTCCCTGAGAGCTTATCTCTATCTTCAATACATCGCCCACTATAAGTGTTTTTACGTTTTCATTTCGTCCAACCGTGTCCATTCAAATACTGAGGCGACAGTTTACGAGCTAGCTAAGGTCGAATCTATCATCCCTGTTACAGCCTAACAAGCGGGTGAACCTATTACCCCAGATACAGCCAGCAGCAAACCGTCGAGTCGTGTTGAGTTAAGACTTCAGAGAAGGGTGGTTGTGTTTGGAGTTTCCCTGGATTATCAACTCGGCTTTTCTGAATTTCGCCTGTGAACTTTCCGTTCCGTAAAATACACAGTCGAGTTAAGATTGGACGGAAGGGGGATTTGTGTTTCATGCACCTTGCCATTCCCTGGAAGTGCAACTCGGCTTTTCTTCATTTCCCCTGTGAACTTTTCGTTCCGCAAATTACACCATCAAGTTCAGATTGGACTGAAGGAAGATTTGTGTTTCATGCATCTCGCCATTCCCAGGAAGTGCAACTCTTCATTTCGCCTGTGAACTTTCCGTTCCGCAAAATACACAGTTAAGTTAAGATTGGACGGAAAGGGGAATTGTGTTTCATGCACATCGCCATTCTTAAATTACGTCTGACAAGAATTCGTTATAATTAATAGTCCAGTCAGTGATTTTAAGCCATCATACCGAGATGTAAAACGGATATATAAGTCATAGTTCATTGACATCGAAAATAAAGCGCTTATCACGTAACAATGAAACAGAGCAACAAATAATTTCTCGATTGTCACAAGAGGAAGAAAGACTTCGTACTCGGCTTCTTCAAACCGTTGCTCAAGAAGAATACCGTCTGAACCACAATCAGAAACAAGCTTATGACACCATCATATCTGGCATCACTAAGATGGAAGGTAAGATATTTTTCTCGATGCCCCTGGAGGCACGGGCAAAAAGTTCTTGATTAATTTGTTGCTCGACAAAGTGAGGCCTTATGGAAATGTTGTTCTTGCCGTCGCATTATCTGGAATTGCAGCCACTCTTTTGGAAGGGGGAAGAACAGCACATGCAACATTTAAACTCCCTTAGAAAGTCAGCAGTAATGATGGAAGCGTATGTAATATTTCAAAACCAAGTAACACTGCCAGTTTAATCCAAAATTGTTCTTTAGTTGTATGAGATGAGGCTACAATGTCAGTAGTGGTTTTGTAGGGGTTCTGTGACCACCGCCACCGCTCCACCGCTGGAATACTAAAATGGCAATATCTCGCGAACCAATCAGGCTAGAGACTTGTACGAGGTGTCAAATTACTCAGGCGAACACCCCCTTTCCAATGAACAACATATTTCCACCCCATAATAAAACCTACCCCTACTAGGGGGTGAAGTTGAATTTTTTAGAGAATCTCTCTTTCCAATTACAACATGTGAGAGTTTGAATGCCGATATGGAATGTAACGTTGTTCTGCAAACCAATAATCAAAGAGGGGCATGTTAGGCCTTGAGGTGAGAGCCCCTGTTATTGTTGACGAGCCCCCTGCTGTCGGGCCCCTGTTGATGGGTTATTGTTGACAGGTCCTTGTGGACGAGTCCTTGTGGACAAGTCCTTGTGGACAGGTCATTGTTGACAGGTCATTGTTGACAAGTCTGTGTGGACAGGTCCTTGTTGACAGGTCCTTGTGGACGAGTCCTTGTCCCTTTGGACTGATCCCTTTGGACCGGCCCCTTTGGCCTGATCCCTATGGACTGGCTCATGATTTTATTTAAATTATATTAAAGGGCCTAACTACATTTGTGTGTGTTGAACTGACGTTGTTCACTAACCCCCACTACTATAATGGGATAACGATATGAAAGGAAAGTGACGAAATACATGTGAACACGTGTGAGATGACCTTATTACCGTCCTCCTTGTGAAACAAGTCACATCGTGTTTTGGTTCATACGTGAGAAAATGCAAGTTCATGTGTAATATGACCTAACACACAAGTGTACACATGTGCACGTGCACGATAAGAGCTAACAAGTCACAGCCTGTTTTGACAGTGGTGGGAATAAGGCTAGACATATGTACAAGTAGTCAAATTACTCCGGCAGACAACCCCTTTCCTATGGTTAAATTATTTCCACTCAAAAATAAAATCTACCCCTACTAGGGGGTGAAATAATAATTTTTAAGTAAAAGTCGCTTTCCAAGTGCAACATGTGGGAGTTTGTATGCCAATATGAAATTAAACTCGTTCCACATAAAGTGCATGTATACAACTGAATGCCGCTATGATTTATCATATTTGTTTTTTGTTTTACGAATACGCAATTGGGGTTTTTGTAAGAGGGCGGGCTTTTTGAATAATGATTTATAGATACGTTTTTTTTACAAATTAACCAAAGATCCAAAAACTAATAGGTCATCGGCTTTTTAATATCTTATGAACTAAGAAAGCTAGGAACTTGTATGAAGGGTCGTTGGACTTGGGGTGACGCCCTTTTTTTTTTTGAATGAATTATTCATTTTTTGTCAAAAGGGCCTAACTGCACTTTCGTTAATATCTCGCTAACTAATAATCACAGAGGGTCAAGTGAGGTGTCATAGGACTTAAAATGGCCAACCCCTCCCCATGACCAATGAATTTACCAAAAAAAAACAGCATGGTCATTAACCTAAGATTTTATCAACTAATAATCAGAGAGGGACAAGTGAGGTGTCACAAGACTCAGGATGGCCAACCCTTTTCCATGACCAACGAATTGACCCAAAATACCCAAAACAGCAAGGTCATTAACCTAAGATTTTATCAACTAATAATCAGAGAGGGACAAGTGAGGAGTCACAAGACTCAGGATGGCCAACCCTTTTCCATTACCAACGAATTTACTAAAAATACCCAAAACAGCAAGGTCATTGACCTAAGATTTTATAAACTTATCAGTAGAGAGGGTCAAGTGAGGTGTCATAGGACTACGAATGGTTAACCCTTTCCCATGACCAATGAATTTACCTCAAAAATTCAAAACAGCAAGGTCATTGACCTGAGATTTTATAAACTAATAATCGGATATTAACATGTGAGGTGTCATAGGACTTAGAATGGTCAACCCTTTCCCATGGCTAATGAATTTACCCAAAAATACCCAATACATCAAGGTCATCGACCTGAAATTTTATAAAATTATAATCGGATATGGACATGTGAAATGTTTACAGTGAGTGATGAAACATAGCTAGGTAGTGAAAGAATTATTGTAGGCTACATGTATGGTGACAGACAAATCTTTCACCATTTGAACTTGTTTTCAGATCAAACTGCAGTACAGAGAGAGTAAAGGTTGTAGGTATGGGATACTAAATGACAAATGGTGTATATAAAATCTGATTTATCGATTCAAGAAATAAGAGTAGACAATCTTTAATTGAATGGTTAAAGAGGATAGCTAAAATCCAAAATGTTGACTACATTGAACTAAACTGAACCAAGTTGAATCAAACCCAACCAAACCGAACCAAACTTAATCAAAAACAAGCCAATGGTTTAAGTGTAAAACTTGTGGGTGAATGTGGTCATTGGTAATGTCAGAAGGGAAAGGGATAACGCTCTACCTATAGAGGGTAAGGTAAAGCTAGTGCATGATGCTAATGCACACACACAAGTACATGAACCACACACAACTATCCTATGCAGTTATTATGGGTTGACTGTTAAAACTTGCTCAGTGGTTACTGGGACAAGATGGTCGCTACACACAACAAGCTTTAAATACCTGAGGCTAATAATCTATACACACACTCACACACACTTGTTCTAAACTAAACTGTCTTGGTGGCAGAGCTCACACAGTAGGTAAATGACAGAAATGCTTGGCTAACAGAAATACAATCATTTTCGGTTGTCTAATGTTACCAGCTAAACATTACGTGCTATAGTAGTGAGCACATGTGCCTTTTTCACTAGAGATCTTAACTCGATTTCTAGCTCTAAGGCCTAGAACGAATCAAACTAAGGAAAAGAGTATGCTGACGCAGTGGTTAAACTGTTAGCCTTTCACTAAGGTAGACTAGGGTTTGATTTTAGGTTAATATGCATGTCATAAACAAACAAATAAAAGCAGAGATAATGTTTAAAACTGATTACACTTGTCTCTTTTCAAATTATTACTTAGATTACAAATACAAACGTGGACTGGGTTTGACATACAGTTAATGCTTCCTATCACATACTGGACTGTAAGAAAGCCAAACAAGCAAAAGGCGTAGGTAGAGCAGTGGTAAAATCGCTATGTGTAGAGAACTACCTAACGGTTTTATGAACTGGCAAAGGTATGTCGCATAAACAGTACAGAATACAATCCAGCAACCATAATTTTTATCTCGTGGACAAGAGAAAACATATATATATAGAGAGATATATAGAAAGCTTGTGTGTGTGTGTGTGTGTGTGTGGGTAGCATTGGTTGTTTGACCAGAGAAAATACGGTGAGGTAGGGTGGGGAGAGGGAGAATTAGCACTTATATATGAATGGAAAATAGATTTTTTTCAATCGTTTTGTTTCTTCAAATGCAGTGGTAGATAGCCGTTTTTTGTAAGACATTCTTACTTGCAGTAGTAATAAGCCTCTATGGTTCCGCTAACACATAGATAGACTGTATTATTGCCATGGTCAAGCAATCACACTACAGTAAAATCATTTACAAAATCATAAAATGAAAAATAAAAAATCTTGTTTTGGAAATATCGTTTTTCAACATACACACAAAATAAATATATAAAAAAATTGTAAACAGCAAAATGGAAAATCCATGTTTCCATATAGACAAAATTTAAAAACCTTAAACGGACATTTAAGAAAATATATGCAAATGGGAAATTGACAAATGTGTAAATATGAAAATGGAAAAATCCATGTTTCCATATCATGAAATTGAAAAACATCAAACTATCATTTTAAAAAATGCAAATGGAAAATTGACAAATTGCAATGTGTGAAATGTGAAATTGAACAAATGGCTATCATTATTTAAAATAAAAGAACATGGTGCTCTATGGTTGAGGTGTGAATCAAACCCTCTCGACTTATTTGGACCACTCGAGACTGAGTAGACTAGTTTTAGTTGTCATACCACTTTTAAAAGTTTGGTTTAATTCTAGGAATTGAACCCAAGAGCTTGTAGGGGGGATCCAAGGTTATAATATGTTAAACAGATAGCCTTGAATGTAGGGTGTGGTAGTTATATAGAGATGAGACGTTTCGCTCAGGGTAGGGAGGCATGGAGATCTGCATCAAACCAGTCAAAAGACTGACGACTCAAACAACAACATGTAGAGCTCACCAAAATAATGTTGTGTAACGGTAAATGTTAGTCAACGAACAGTAATGCATTACTAAAACCCATGACACAATACCTAAGAGCATTTCTAAAATTATTTTAAAATGTCTTCAACCCTATATTAAACACCCAGTTCACAAGACTCATAACTGCAATGTTATGGTCAAACAAAACAAAATCTATATTTCAAAACAAACAAGTGGTTTAGTCAATGTATACTGGAAAAAGTTTTATAAACACTCAAGTCCACAAAAATAATTAAATTAGTAACTGTCAGGTTGACCGAGTGGTTATGGTGTTTGACTTAAGTTCAAATTTTCTGTACAAGAAAGCAAGGGTTCGAATCCCTTACCTGATATAACTATTACCTCAACATGGCTTGACCACACTGTATTATTGTGTACTCGGTACACAAACCACAGATAGAGTGTATTGTTTAAGGTCACTCTCTTTGCGAACATAGTCAGAGACTGTTGATGGTTAACAATTGCATTAATAGTGGGACATAGGGATAGCAATTAAGAAAAACAGACAATACCCATACACTATTTTTATTTATTTAATGTAAGTACTTGTACAATAGTTATATACAAACTACAACTCTCTTTTGTCTAGTCCTTTTCGATCCACTTGCATAACAAGGCAGATGACTTTGTAGTTCAGCCCCTTAAAACAACAACAACAACAACAACACTACCTCTTGCATAGTCTGTGATGTTGATGACTCTTGAGGCCTGGAAGATGGATACAACATAACTTTTACAACAGGGGTTAAACGTTGCTCAACAAACAATGCACTATTTTTGAGTAGCAACATCTTTCTCTTGTACTAACTTATTAGCATTCTGATGATTTTTTGCCAACACCATCAGTGTTTTGTCTGGAGCACTACATTGATGATCACTCACACTTAAAACCACACTATTTCTACTTTTCATATGACCTCGACATCTTGTTGACCTCTGTTTTGAGCATCGCCAGAATATTATTCATTTTACATTTTGTCGTCTATAGTTATAAGAGTAGCCTTTATAGAGTACACGTTGTTTACCTCGGTTAGTTGTAGTAAGTTCCATAGTAGTAACTAACCTGTTAGTATGATTTGCACACTATAAAGGTTATCTCTGTTCTGGTAATAGAATTATTTAGCGTTGGCTTTTATATTTAATATGTACAGTTAAAAGTGATAGAAAAGTGGTAGAAACGTGGTAGCAAAGTGGTAGACAAGTGGTAGACAATTGGTAACATAGTGGTAGAAAAGTGGTAGCAAAGTGGTAGCAAAGTGGTAGAAAAGTGGTAGAAAAGTGGCAGAAAAGTAGTAGAAAAGTGGTAGCAAAGTGGTAGAAAAGTGGTAGCAAACTAGAAAAGTGGTATAAAAGTGGCAGAAAAGTAGTATAAAAGTGGCAGCAAAGTGGTAGAAAAGTGGTAGCAAACTGGAAAAGTGGTAGCAAAGTGGCAGAAAAGTAGTAGAAAAGTGGTAGCAAATTGGTAGAAGAGTGGTAGCAAACTAGAAAAGTGGTAGCAAAGTGGTAGCAAAGTGGTAGAAAATATTACATGTATTGATAAGAAATAGTTTAAGCGGTTACATGGATTCATTACACTATAATTTTAGCATTACGAAGCTCATTTTCTATATCCAAAAGTTCTTCCTCATATTTAGTATGACCAGCCTGTTTACAGGTATGCAAGTACTGAAGCCGCTGGATTAGCTTATTGGGATTGTTCCAGTAAACAAATTTAACAAATGATTTTTTTGGGTGTAAACCATTATCTTCATCATCATCATCATCATCATCATGGTTATCATCATCAATATAATTATCATCAATATAATCATCATCACTATTACTATCTAATCCTTTTTGTTCATCTTGCAATGCAACAACCTTTGGCATAGTTTGTGTTGTCTTTGATAGTGTTAGAGTTTTCTTAGACGTTAACGACTGTCCTAACATGTCTTTTTCAGGAGATAATAAATGCTCTTTAACAAACAGAGCACTATCTTGAGCCACACTATTTTTTTCTTGGTCTTGCTTTTTTACCTTGGTTAGAGTATTTTGTCCATTTAAATGAGTATTATTTTGAGATTTACAATGATGATCGATTGAAATAAGTATGTTGGAGCCTTTTGTTTTAATCATTCCTCGACACTTTTTAGATCGTTGTTTCGAACAGCACCAAATAACAGTTCCATTTTTATTAGTTCTTTTTACAATATATGCATATCCTTTATAGTAAGCACATGGCTTACCATAGCTAGTCGTTGATACTTCAATGTCAACTGTTGAGCATAAACTAATCTCTAGTAAAGTTAACTCGATAATAAAAATGATAGTTTGTAGTATGTGCAGTTTAAAGTAAGAGCAAAAGTGAGAGTCAAATGGTAGAAAAGTGTTAGCAAAGTGTTGGAAGTGTGGTAGCAGTTTATAGTAGTCATGATCTTTTTTACCAGAATGTGATTTGAGTAAATGTAATTTCTAAACTTTAGCAGTGAGTAGTCAATTAGTCTTGGTTCAGACAAGCGTAAACAGTTCTCCAATGAATCAGAGATCAAGATTTTCATTATGAAACAGTTGTGTAACCAATTAGGTATCGGTACTTGATAGCTTCACACATGAACAAAAATTCCAACATATCTGACATGAATTACATGATTTGAAAGTTGACAAAGAATATCCAATCAACCATTGTAGTTGCAATGTCAAACACAAAGACAAAATCAGCATGAACTTTTAAGTTACAGGAAAATTCTATGAAATAGACTATGCAGGAAATTTGGAAATACACATCAGAAGTTTGCAACACCATCCTTCTAGCCTATATAAATTATCGACATGGAAAGTGTGCACTGCCCCTAACATTAAACCAAATTATCAATAACGCAAGCCTCCGTGGCTTAGGCGGCAGCACGCCGGCCTCTAACCGCTGGGTCCGTGGTTCAAATCCCGGTCACTCAATGTGAGATCTGTGCTGGACAAAACGGAGGCAGACAGGTTTTTCTCCGGGTACTCCGGTTTTCCCTGTCAAAATTTCATTCCAGCAACACTCTCCACTATCATTTCATTTCATCTGTCATTCATTTAATCATTGCCCCAGAGGAGTGCGTCAGACCTCGGCAACCGGCACAGTTCATATCCTCGCCGCTAGATGGGGGCTTCATTCATTCCATTCCTGACCCGGTCGGAGACTGGAAGCAGGCTGTGGATTTTCATTTTCATCAATAACGCAAGTCAACAATCAAAACATTTTGTGTTGAGTCTATCATTTAATACATATACTCTGTCAACATTGAACAGTAACAAAAAACGCCATTCATAATTAATTAAGTTTGCTTTAATTCTTTATGTAATGATAAATACATATTTAAAGTTTTGGCTGACTGTTCAGGGTGAATCGGCTTTGAACACATAAGAGAGGGAATATTTTAAGACTTAACCTCAGCTCACCTAACATAACCTAAATTTACCTAACCTAACCTTGTCATATAGGTAAGAAACGGGTCAAGCTATGCTTTCGACTACCGAGTTTCAGCTACTTTTCAAGGTTACTCTCCCGAACATTGCCGGAGACTGCTGATAAACACCTATGTTCCCACGGCAGCGGCACGCAACGACTTACATGACGCGCTTCCCCCTTTTCATTGATCCCTGTTGATTTGTCCCTTTGGACTGGTCCCTGTTGACTAGCCCCTTTGGAAGGGCCCTTTTTGAATGGAGTCATTTTTGACGGGTCCCTGTGGACAGGTCCTTTTGGCTGATCCCTTTGGACCGGACCCTTTGACATAATTTGGATAATTGCATGGGCCAGTCCACTGCATTTGAAAAAACAAAACGATTGAAAAAAATCTATTTTCCATTCATATATAAGTGCTAATTCTCCCTCTCCCCACCCTACCTCACCGTATTTTCTCTGGTCAAACAACCAATGCAACCCACACACACACACACAAGCTTTCTATATATCTCTCTCTATATATATGTTTTCTCTTGTCCACGAGATAAAAATTATGGTTGCTGGATTGTATTCTGTACTGTTTATGCGACATACCTTTGCCAGTTCATAAAACCGTTAGGTATTTCTCTACACATAGCGATTTTACCACTGCTCTACCTACGCCTTTTGCTTGTTTGGCTTTCTTACAGTCCAGTATGTGATAGGAAGCATTAACTGTATGTCAAACCCAGTCCACGTTTGTATTTGTAATCTAAGTAATAATTTGAAAAGAGACAAGTGTAATCAGTTTTAAACATTATCTCTGCTTTTATTTGTTTGTTTATGACATGCATATTAACCTAAAATCAAACCCTAGTCTACCTTAGTGAAAGGCTAACAGTTTAACCACTGCGTCACCATACCTTTTTTCTTAGTTTGATTCGTTCTAGGCCTTAGAGCTAGAAATCGAGTTAAGATCTCTAGTGAAAGAGGCACATGTGCTCACTACTATAGCACGTAATGTTTAGCTGGTAACATTAGACAACCGAAAATGATTGTATTTCTGTTAGCCAAGCATTTCTGTCATTTACCTACTGTGTGAGCTCTGCCACCAAGACAGTTTAGTTTAGAACAAGTGTGTGTGAGTGTGTGTATAGATTATTAGCCTCAGGTATTTAAAGCTTGTTGTGTGTAGCGACCATCTTGTCCCAGTAACCACTGAGCAAGTTTTAACAGTCAACCCATAATAACTGCATAGGATAGTTGTGTGTGGTTCATGTACTTGTGTGTGTGCATTAGCATCATGCACTAGCTTTACCTTACCCTCTATAGGTAGAGCGTTATCCCTTTCCCTTCTGACATTACCAATGACCACATTCACCCACAAGTTTTACACTTAAACCATTGGCTTGTTTTTGATTAAGTTTGGTTCGGTTTGGTTGGGTTTGATTCAACTTGGTTCAGTTTAGTTCAATGTAGTCAACATTTTGGATTTTAGCTATCCTCTTTAACCATTCAATTAAAGATTGTCTACTCTTATTTCTTGAATCGATAAATCAGATTTTGTATACACCATTTGTCATTTATTATCCTATACCTACAATCTATACTCTCTCTGTACTGCAGTTTGATCTGAAAACAAGTTCCAATGGTGAAAGATTTGTCAGTCACCATACATGTAGCCTACAATAATTCTTTCACTACCTAGCTATGTTTCATCACTCACTGTAAACATTTCACATGTCCATATCCGATTATAAGTTTATAAAATCTCAGGTTGATGACCTTGATGTATTGGGTATTTTTGGGTAAATTCATTAGCCATGGGAAAGGGTTGACCATTCTAAGTCCTATGACACCTCACATGTTAATATCCGATTATTAGTTTATAAAATCTCAGGTCAATGACCTTGCTGTTTTGAATTTTTGAGGTAAATTCATTGGTCATGGGAAAGAGTTAACCATTCGTAGTCCTATGACACCTCACTTGACCCTCTCTACTGATAAGTTTATAAAATCTTAGGTCAATGACCTTGCTGTTTTGGGTATTTTTAGTAAATTCGTTGGTAATGGAAAAGGGTTGGCCATCCTGAGTCTTGTGACACCTCACTTGTCCCTCTCTGATTATTAGTTGATAAAATCTTAGGTTAATGACCATGCTGTTTTTTTTGGTAAATTCATTGGTCATGGGGAGGGGTTGGCCATTTTAAGTCCTATGACACCTCACTTGACCCTCTGTGATTATTAGTTAGCGAGATATTAACGAAAGTGCAGTTAGGCCCTTTTGACAAAAAATGAATAATTCATTCAAAAAAAAAAAGGGCGTCACCCCAAGTCCAACGACCCTTCATACAAGTTCCTAGCTTTCTTAGTTCATAAGATATTAAAAAGCCGATGACCTATTAGTTTTTGGATCTTTGGTTAATTTGTAAAAAAAACGTATCTATAAATCATTATTCAAAAAGCCCGCCCTCTTACAAAAACCCCAATTGCGTATTCGTAAAACAAAAAACAAATATGATAAATCATAGCGGCATTCAGTTGTATACATGCACTTTATGTGGAACGAGTTTAATTTCATATTGGCATACAAACTCCCACATGTTGCACTTGGAAAGCGACTTTTACTTAAAAATTATTATTTCACCCCCTAGTAGGGGTAGATTTTATTTTTGAGTGGAAATAATTTAACCATAGGAAAGGGGTTGTCTGCCGGAGTAATTTGACTACTTGTACATATGTCTAGCCTTATTCCCACCACTGTCAAAACAGGCTGTGACTTGTTAGCTCTTATCGTGCACGTGCACATGTGTACACTTGTGTGTTAGGTCATATTACACATGAACTTGCATTTTCTCACGTATGAACCAAAACACGATGTGACTTGTTTCACAAGGAGGACGGTAATAAGGTCATCTCACACGTGTTCACATGTATTTCGTCACTTTCCTTTCATATCGTTATCCCATTATAGTAGTGGGGGTTAGTGAACAACGTCAGTTCAACACACACAAATGTAGTTAGGCCCTTTAATATAATTTAAATAAAATCATGAGCCAGTCCATAGGGATCAGGCCAAAGGGGCCGGTCCAAAGGGATCAGTCCAAAGGGACAAGGACTCGTCCACAAGGACCTGTCAACAAGGACCTGTCCACACAGACTTGTCAACAATGACCTGTCAACAATGACCTGTCCACAAGGACTTGTCCACAAGGACTCGTCCACAAGGACCTGTCAACAATAACCCATCAACAGGGGCCCGACAGCAGGGGGCTCGTCAACAATAACAGGGGCTCTCACCTCAAGGCCTAACATGCCCCTCTTTGATTATTGGTTTGCAGAACAACGTTACATTCCATATCGGCATTCAAACTCTCACATGTTGTAATTGGAAAGAGAGATTCTCTAAAAAATTCAATTTCACCTCGTAGTAGGGGTAGGTTTTATTATGGGGTGGAAATATGTTGTTCATTGGAAAGGGGGTGTTCGCCTGAGTAATTTGACAGCTCGTACAAGTCTCTAGCCTGATTGGTTCGCGAGATATTGCCATTTTAGTATTCCAGCGATGGAGCGGTGGCGGTGGTCACAGAACCCCTACAAAACCACTACTAATGTCGCTCAAAACTTCCGTTGAATCTGTAGACAGGACCTTGCGAGATCTAAGGGATCGGAACACACCTATGGGTGGCTGCACAGTTTGGTTCGCCGGAGATTTTCGCCAAATCTTACCAGTTGTTACCAGTTGTTACATCTGGCCGGACATAACAAATTTGGCAGTCAAACTATCATTAGAGTACTCCTATCTTCAGAAGATAAGAGTCTGTTTGCTAATGTGTTACTTAGAGTTGGAAATGGAGATTTACCGGTCATTGACGGGAGAATTACCCTCAGTTACTATTTCTGTGTTTTCAGCATTCAAGAATTAATTGATAGCGTTTAACCTCAAATCCATGACCTATTTAAAAAGTTTCATTTATGGTTTAAAGAAAGAGCAATATTATCGCCGACAAACGAACAAGTTGAGAAAATTAATGACTTGGTGTTCTCCAAATTCACTGCCCAGGCTCTAGTATATTACTCAGTAGACGCAGTAGTCGATAGTGAAGATGCTGTTCATTACCCTACCGATTTCCTAAATTATTTACTTCCTTTTGGCTTGCCACCAAACAGGCTTATTTTAAAAGTGGGAGTGTCTATTATATTGCTACGTAATTTACACCCACCAAAGTCATGCAATTGGACGCGATTGGTAGTGAAAACTTTGAAAAACTGTTCCTTTGAAGAAACTATTTTAACTAGCTGTGGTTCAGGAGAAACGGTCTTAGTACCGGTACCCAGAATCCCCATGATTCCTTCATATTTGCCTAATAATTTTAAACGAGTACAATTCCCAGTAAGAGTCTGGTTTGGCATGACTATAAACAAAGCACAGGGTCAGACACTTAGCGTGACTGGAGTTGATCTCAGTGGAGAATGTTTTTCTCGTGTACAGCTTTACGTGGCTCTATCGCGGGTTATATCACACCGGAATATTTTCGTGTTCACTGCTGGAGGGAAAACGACTAATGTCGTATACAAGGAAATCTTATAAGACCTCGGTTAAAAGTAGCCTATCACCTAGCATTCATAATTGTTCCCGGGCAAAGTCTGGGCGGGTTGCTAGTATTCTATAAAGCAATCCATCATGGCATCGATACGATATATTTCACCGGTTCTCAATACCTCCCAAATTATTTAAGCAATCAATCTGAAATTTTGTATGTTCTTATATGACTCTTAAGTAAGGACACGTATGTGACTTACACTAATCCTGAAAAACACAAAATATCATGGCGCGAAAGGATTTTCAAATAATGCAAATAATTTTTATGGCGATCTAATTCCTCGAGTGGATTGAAACTCGGCACAGTGGATTTTTAATCAGAGAGTAGTATAAAGATATCTAATGAAGTTCAATTGATTTTCAAAATTTAAGATGCATGAGTTCGAAATTTTAAAACCTTGCAACTTTTAAATTTCTCGTATCATGTTCAGGCGTTTGGTAAGATGATTCGTATACTGGGCTTTAATAACAATCCTTATCTCCGGCACTAAATATTGTAGCTTATTTTTCGTAAATTATAGAGGTCGTGCATTTGACTTTTCTAAAGATTAATTCCCATTTGCAGAAAGACGCAATCTCGCGGGATGAGTCCTAGTCACCGATATTGAATGCTATATATTCTAAGCCCATAACATCTCATTGTACTAGTGTTGATGAACACATGGGACTTGAACACAAAGCTATGTAATATATCGCATGGAAAATCCTTGTAACAGACAGGCGAATTTCAATGGAAGAGACCAGTGGGATATATGAAAATACGCTATTTAGTTCTTCAGGGAACTACTTGTTTCATTTTTATATAATTCATTTAATTTAATTTTAAATATGTTTTTTATTTTATTTTACCCAGTCATACTTTGCTGACATATCAATGAGACATAATTGTAATTAAAAGTACGTTACGAAAGGTTTTCCTTGAAATTGCTTCTCACCAGTGTTTTGGTTCTGAATATAATCTCTTCATGAAAAAGGAAAGATTAGTATCATTGTACCGTCACCATATTCAACAAAATGGTTGTAGGGTATTACGTCTCCCCTATATCTATACTAATATAATAAAGCTGAATAGTTTGTGTGTTTCATGTGTTTGTGTGTTTAAACGCGCTAATCTCTGGAACTACCAGTCCGATTCGAAGAATTCTTATTTTATATGATAGCCAGATTCGAGAGGAATAGTTTAGGCTATGTAGCATTAGGCTATACCTCTCAAGTGACATTAAAGATTGATTTTTGTTCAGTAAGTCGGAAGAACAAGCGCTCCCGAACAGCTCTATCCCCATGCGCTGGCGTTATGGTTAGTGATACGTACACCGTTTCACCGATCTGAACCATAATTTGTATACTTACCCTTCGGGACCCTGCGAGTAACACTGTCTACGTGTAATTTATGACAGACCAGTCCATTCCCTGCATTTAGGCCCTTTGGAACAAATCTAAACCGTTTCACCGATCTGAACCAAAAATTTGTATACTTATACTTTGTAACCTTGCGAGTAACACTGTTTACATGAAATTTCGGACAGACCACTCCATTCCCTGCATTTAGGCCCTTTAGCACAAATCTACACCGTTTCACCGATCAGGACCAAAATTTGTATACTTACCCTTTGGAATCCTTCGAGTAACACTGTCTACACAAAATTTATGACAGACCACTCTATTCCCTGTATTTAGGCCCTTTGGCACAAATATACACCGTTTCACCGATCTCAACCAAATTTTACATTCTTACACTTTGGAACCCGACAAGTAACACAGTCTGCTTGAAATTTAGAATCGACCACTCCATTTCCTGCATTTAGGTCCTTTGCCAGAAATCTACACCATTTCACCGATCTGAACCACATGTTGTATATTTACCCTTTGGAACCCTGCGGGTGACACTGTCTACTTTAAATTTTGGACAGACCACTCCATTCTTTGCATTCAGGCCCTTTATCACAAATCTACACCATTTCTCCTATTTGCACTAAATTTTACATACACTTTGAAACCCTGCTGGTAACACTGTCCACTTAATATTTTGGACAACGCTCTCCATTACCTACATTTAGAATAACAGACAAAATGAACTTCAAAACCACGTATTAAGATCCTAGAAACATTCATGTCCGTAGTAGTGTAACTGTAAGAGTATTTTATTAAGTAAATTGTTGACGGGCTGTTCGGGCTGCGTCTCGTCACCCCTACCAGTGTTCTGGTGCAGAATTGCGAAAATAGTTGCATATTGCGCTGTTTATAAATAGCAGCACGGGGAGTAATTAGTGAAAAAAGATTTCTTCGGCCCCCTAAAACAGTTATCATCATGAAAATATTATGCCTCTGTATAAGTGCAATGGTGTTGGTGCAGTACATTGAGGTTACCAGCTGCTATAATCGTTGGTGCTTTCAAATTTACCTTCATTTATTCCGAATCTTATCGTTGAGCGCTATGTGGCGATAAATGATACTATTGTTACCTCAGTAGTTCGGGACAGTCGAAGTTTTCCAAAGTGTTCTGATTATTTTCCTACGGCGCTATGCGACATAAGACTTACACTATTGGTATTTCTAACAGACAATGAGATATAGACCCTATGCAGTGTCTTTTATTTCACTTACTCCTCTTTCTAATAATTTTTTAAAATTTGTAAGTACATGTGTCAGTGCAGTCGTTAGTAAATAGCTGTTTCCCTATTCATAATTATCATTATTATCATTAAGGGAAAATAACCTGAGTTTTACGTCCATTATGCTGTACTACTTATCACCCCCACTACGACAACCACCACCACAAAAAGGAATATTTTTAAAATATTTGTGTCTGTTAGTTCAAGTATCATGATTGTGCCAGTTCTTTAGTTGTATTCATGATCATCCATAAAACAAATAAATCTACCGGACGAAGCCGGGCAATACTGCTAGTTTGATACATAGGAGTGGAATTTGTTCGCTTGGTACGAGTACACAAATCCCCGTATAAGAAACCTCGTGGTGTTACACATGGCCAATAACGAAGAATTCCCAAGCCCGGAAAATTAATTAAAAACAACAGAATCAAAGAGTCAAGATAATGTCATTCACAATTACAGTATTTTTAGCCTACTTTCGATTTTTGTAAAAAAAATGGAAGTAGTCTTATGCGATCCACAAAGGCCACATTTTCGAGAGGCTATCTGCGCGTGTGTGTTTATGTCTATCTCACTCCTCCCCCTTTCAATTCAAACACGACGAAACTGAATTAAACCAATCTTGGTACACAGATAGCACTTGCAAAGGACCCCTCAGTGTCACGTTTTATATCACCACCATCTTATTGAAAACGAAATTACGGCAATCCAAATGTTTAAAGCTTATATCAAAATACGCCTAAGGTAATCATCGGATATCTACCAAATTTTTGGAATTTTATACCGTCATAAGAGAAGCGTCTTGCACATAAACTACAAGGTCATCTTTGGAATCATTTCAAGATGGCGACTGTGCAAATCATCCAAGCTTTATAATTCATAACGTATGATCCAATGAATCAATGTCCACAGTACTTGGTATACTGATAGTCTCATATAAGGACCTTCGGTTACTAACGTTAAGGCTATTTGAAAATGTATATAACGCGCAGCCGCAATATTGAAATTATGACTTGCAAGGGTAAATGTCTCTCAACAATTAAGAGCTTCAATAACGAAATGTATTTTCAAGGTATGACCGTATATGTAGCCTTTTTTTTTACCAAGGCTCGCTGCGTGGCTCAGGGTAACGTTCTCGCTTGCTGTTCCCAAGTGTTCAGGAATAAATTCTGGCGCAGTCAGCTGGCATTTGACGGTGCGCAAATGTGAGGCAGCCATGTCAGTAGCTTTACTGGCACGTTAAAGATCGCCTTCGGGACACATTTCCATCACCCCGACGTCTTCAAGAACCGCAGATGTTAAAATGGACGTAAAACAAATAACAATATTATTCTTTTATGACCTAGGCTATTTAACAGCCTATTTGAACAGCATTGCTAATTCAGAATGAAACTGGATAATGAAGGCGTATCTTGCAAAGAGGTGAGTATAATATTAAGGTTTTCACTTTCGTTGGTGAAAAATTATCATACTGAATACAGCGGTCAGCGGCCATATTGAAATTAAAAACTACTTGATAGTTTTCGATGTACTGCAGCTAGAATAACTAAATTTAGTAATAAAATAGAACCTTATGCTCAAAAAGAAACCAGTTACTCAATAGATTCAGGACATGGTCTACTATTAAATTACACAATTAAGTAACGCAGGATGTTATTGCAGAATTAAAGTAAAACTTGCTACAAGGGAAGTATTATATAAGATGGATCAGTAGTGTTAGTGATGCATTTATCAAAGTGAATATAACACGCAGTGGCCATTCTAAAATTTAATAAATAACTTTTTATGCTTTAGAACTACAATAACGAAAATAATTGATATGGTAGAAAACTACAGTATGTGGAATATTGTATGCTCAAAGCAAAACAAAGCGTAATACGAAAACGTAACGACGATTTTTTCAGAATTTATCTGCGCAATTAAAACGAAACTTATTAAGAAAGAATATCAATTATAAAGGACCTTGCTAAAATAATATGTAAGTATAACACAATGAATACAATGCATGGTGGCAACCTTGAAAATATAGAATATGATAATGAATAACTCAGTGTATTTTTAAGATACAGCAACGAAAAGTAGCAGTAATCTGTAACTTTGCAGGTGGCTTCCAATGGCTTAGTGAATAGAACAGCAGCTAAATACGTTCACGATGGCAGTTGGGCGTATTCTTTGGAATTCAGTGTCATTAACTTACGATAAAAAAAGACCTTGCTACCACTATTCAGAGTACTATGAGACAGAATAAGGCGCACAGCGGCCATCTTCAAATTACTATATGTACAAACAAATAACTCTATTTTAGAGATACAATATCTCAAATTAGCATTAGACCTAATGTCGAACCGTATATTGGTTTTATATGCCTAATGCAAATGTACACTTCCGCCATATATTCAAGATGATGGCTGCGCGTACTATTGAAAATTAAATATCATTAAGTCAGGATTCATTTGCGCAATTAACACCCAATATTGTGAGTGGGGAAAAATATATAAGATAACTCGCTTGCATTAGTCATAGGACTATCACTCTGCATATAGCACGTAGTCGCCATCTTGGATTAGAAATACATTAATATCGACTATCCGCTACTTATTACAGTTGCAATGACGAAACGCTGCTGATATGTAGTGTCACATAAAAGGCTTCCTTTGCAGAAAGTGCAATATAAACGATTTCCCACATTCAAAAGATGGAAGATGGGTGCACTTTTATAATTTTTCAGTTAATTCCTCTGAATGCAAAAGCGGAAATACAACGCAACTTTGTGAGCGGGGAGTCTTATGTAGGGTACAACACTTACCGTTGATCACAAGAGCATTCAAGTTATACTACTTGATAAAGACCAAGAGTTATAACTATACCCTTACATTTATGAGAAAGTAGGCTAAATGCTCTTAACTGATTTCATTTTATAAAAGGAAGTAACACAACTCCCAGGTTTTGAAAATGTCGGGAAAAAGCTACGGCCTTTTTGCAGTGATGAATTTAAACTAACAAAGACAATAATAATAAAAAAAAGCCCCTACCTATTGGCTGAATAGTGCTCCCTTCTGGTGTAGAATTTGTACAGTCGCTCATTGAGAGTATGAGGACATTGTTGCTTTCTTCTGAGTTATTTTTTCCCTGTTTAGTTCGTGAGCCCATAGTCTGAACTGAAAGGAATAAATAGAGTAACTTCTTAATATAAAACTGACTAAGATACCGCTGGAAAATTTCTTGAGTAAATCTGGTATTGAGGTTTGGCCGAAACAGTAACCAATGTTTTGTTCAAGCAACTGCAGGTACATGAAACACAAAACAGGAAGCAATTAAGAATATCCTGAAAAAAAGACACCCTAAAAACGTGGCCTTAAGTTATACTTATGTTAGTGACTGCGGGCATCTGATATTTTCAATGTACTGTACTCAATCGGTTAGTCTAGATTACAGGAAGATATCTTACCAATATTTTAACTGTTTCAATGTAATTTAGAAACTTTCAAACATCGTGGATACGATTTCGGATAATTAGGCCTAAGGTAATCGTGTTCAGAATCTAGTACCTACGCTGTGAATCCTATATCCCACTTAAGATTCCATCTATACCTAACCTTGTAGAAATCTCTATGCGAATACACCTATCGCCTAAACCTAATTTTATTGTCTTGGTTGCTTAATTTAGGGCCTTTATATATAGTTAACGTCAGCATTATCGAACGCTCTACTCCATGTTAGATTTCTGCATTAGTAACTATTGTAACTATTGCATTTACGTTGTTGTTTAAAAGCTCCATAAAAGTAAGAGTAATTACATACATGTAATTTTAAAATCGCAGTTGTGACGCTCTACGGATACTCACCGGCAAACATCGGGACCGTTCTGTGTTTAATTTTTCAGCCCCTTACAAGTGTTTGTCGCCCGGCAGGAGGGTAGTGGTTGTATAATTATTTATTTATTTACTTATTTATTATTATCATCGTTTTTTCCCCTTTGGAAGAGCGTGGGAACTTAAGCCAATGACCGCTTCACTTCTTTTTCCTCTTCTCCTATCTTCCCATAACCTCTTCATAATCCACTGTGTGTTTCTTCTTCCTTTCATCTGTCCATTTTTTCCCTATTGTTTCTTATCTTGAGACTTGTTCAAATTTCTTGTTTCTGATTTTATTTCTGATTTTATTTCTGTCCTTAGTGTCGTCCTCAGAGATTTAGAATTGTTCCAGGTCTTCCTGTGTTTCTCTCATCCAATTGGTCTTCAAATTACTTGTATTAATGATGTTGAAAATTTCCTTACTGAGTGTGTTTTCATCCATCCTCCACAGGTGTCTTTAGAATTGTAGGCGTCTTTTCCTAAATTCTCTGTGATGGTGTCTATGTTTCCGTAGAGTTATTATGCACGCATCAACCCAACATCTGCAGGCCAAATGGCAGTGGTCGCTTGGTAGGTATGGGCTGTAGTGCAAGGGGTTTTTATATGTCACTTTTAACCTTCGTGGCACGAAGCAAAATATACTTCGAAAATCATTGTGCTGTAATCCATGATACTAATGTTTTAAAATATTCGATGCAAAATGTGGTACTATGAAATTGGCAGTGTCCACAGCCCCTTTAAACCACAAGGATACGCTGAAGTTATCTGTTGTCAATAGAAATGAAGCCGACACCGTATCCTTATAACAAGTTGGCTGGGTCTGAGCGGCAAGAATTTGGAGATGACAGGCTCCTAAGCGGGTTTCTGTTGGGCGACTGATTTTCTTAATACTAATTTTACAAGTGAAACTGCAGGTCATGTTCTTTATATAAAGAGCAATTATGTTCATTATGACAGACTTTTATCCAGGAGGTGTTCTTTAACGATCCAGTAAGAATATGGTTATTAATAACTCAAAGAATTTCTGAGCTTCAATAACATTAGTATTAATGTATAATCAAAATATTTTAACATCATTATTTCATACATCCACAAATTGAGAGACTCAAATTTCCACATTGAATATATTGTTGTGGACTGGAGAGTGTCCTAAAGTTTATATTTAGTGTGTGGAATGGAAAAGCCTTGTTTACATTCCGACACATGATAAACCAACAGCGGCAGAAGAGACAGCTGTCTACTGGCCGTCATGTGAGCAGCACAGTTCCAACTGACGAGCCCAACGGCACACAGGGGCGAAACGCTGGCATTTTTATGTTTGAACTGGCCGGACCAATTTTATCATATTGATAATTTATCTGATCAAACGGAAATTATATCATATTCCCATTTGGGAATATTCATAACCTATTTGGATTGCCAAGGTAAGGTTTTGTTATATCAAAGGGAGCTTGACTTCCGTAGCACATTGGCATCATTCGTGACGTCAATAATACTTGTATTTTGTGTCTTGTGATGGCCTTCTCAGTATGTGCTAGCCACACGCATTGGTGAGGTGTGCCTGTACCAACTGACGAGCCCAACGGCACACTGGGGCGAAACGCTGGCATTTTTATGTTTGATCTGGCCGGACCAATTTTATCATATTGATAATTAACGTACATCCTGGCTTGGTGCACACTGTTACTCTGCCACTGTCTCATTAAACATTATTAGGGAAGGGATTCAAGGTAGCTTGGATAATATGGTCGTTAAGACTCCCGTGATACTTATGAATTTGGAATTCTCTATGTAGCCTACTCCAAGTTTCTATTATTTTTTTTCCACTGGAAAAATCACGTCACAAGGATGTAAACTTTACATAATCGGGTGCAAGGTGTTGAGCCCGTACACGCTCATGTCCGTAATATATCTTCAAGAGTATGTTTGCTTGTTGTGCTCACTTGCAAAGAACGCACTCAGAAGTTTCCTCCCGATTCAAGCTTTCTTTTGAGTTTGGAGAGGCCAGTATATTTTCTTCCTGGATATATTTTTATACATATCTTGCATCTGCATATCACAGGAATTTATCACAGGTAATTCTGTATAAATTACCACTTTATTTTGGCCTTGAATATTATAATTCATCATTTGGTAAATGTATTTGCACCGTATATATACGGAAGGCATGAAAGTAAACACTACACGACATGGAAGTTCTTTGGAACATAGGACGGAGCTTCCTACCACACCACACAGTTTTGTGAGTCTGACCAAGACGCACGCGTTTTGTGAGTCCGCCGATACTAGGCGTGATAACACGTTTTGTGGAAGTCCACAGTGCTGAAGTGAAGTACAAGTATCTGCAGCCATCGAGCTGATTTGTTGCAACAAATTGTGTATAATATCATTTGAGCGCCGTGTGAGGCGAATGCAGCAAGATTCATCGCCAACAATTTTTCGAAAGAGTGAATTGGTAAATATGTCACTACTTGCGCGTGGTCAGCTAACATTGATACCACGTTGCCGACAGCATGGAAAACTTCCTGTGTAATAGTGCACAGAAATAATCATTCTACGTACTGCATTAATAGCGAGCTAGAAGCCGCAGTGAAAATAATCACGAATAATAGTTTGTGCTTCAAGTATTTCTTCATGATTGCTGTGATATTACATGATTTTGTGTTTGGAAGTATTAAAGCATGTGAGCTTAGATACCACCTGTTGTATCTGTTAGAGTCTGTGGCAGAGTCTTATAATCATTTTTGAACTATCTGCACCTGTGTTTCAAATCAGTGCTTCGTTTTGAATATTGTGAATATCGGAAAAGCTGTAAAAATTGTGTATTTCTTCGCACCTTGCATCGTAACGACAACCACGTGTACGACATGTTTCTATCCGTACTCATGATGTTAACCATGGTGTAAGCCCAGTCATGGATGAGGATGTCAAGGAAATAATATTGCCATGTGGACGAAATCCAGGGGAAACCGTACCAGAAGACTACGTGATGAGGAATTTCATGAGGAGAATAGGCGAGGGCTGTGGAGTCTAATTATGGAGCCTTATAACCCCTCCCGTAGAACAGAGTTGTATAACCCTTCAGTTCTGAGAGAACACGAGGTGAACTACAAATTATAATATCTACTGTGAGTCTGTACCCTCATTACTGTACAGGGTTTGTCCGGGTAGATCTAGTGTAGTAACCGAACTTGATAGCAACTACTCATGCAGGTGTAGTTATTAGTAATTAGTCAATATTTGTGAGACACCTAGTACCATGCTTGCAGTGGGGTGCACCTGTATTTTTGTGACACATCAATGTATTTGTGGATCTTTAATGCCACGAAGTTCCGAGAGGGAACAGTACAAGTGTAGTATGAGAATTATCCAGCCTGGTTATGAACCAGAGTACATTTCATCGTATCAGTTAAATCAACACAGAAGTGTGAAGAGTTGTCTGTTATTACCCTTTAGTAGTGTCGAGGTGACACGCACCGTTTCTAACATTGACTGTAAATATCAGGGAGCGAGTGGAATATCTTCGAAATTCAATGCAGTTACGCTGCACATGTTTTTATCTGTCCTACAAATGAATTTGGAAACTTTATAATGATATAGTTTTGAATATTACCCAGCGTTCTGAGCGAGACAGACTTTTATATTGATTAATTCTTAAGACAATCTGTTACGTCACAGATATTTGAGAAATGAAGTAGCCATGTTTGGGAAGCGCTACTGAACTAGGGAGCACATGTGATTGCTTATAACTTATGGTAGGATTGCCGCACTTAAACTTTATAAGGGAAATTAATCCTACACTATAAACCTGAACTAAATCATATCTATAAATGATCTAATCCTACGTGATTAAATATGGAATAACTAAGCATCTTAATCTTGCACCTATTGTCTTGCGACCCGCTTTGACACCATGTGCTGTTCATTTCCAAGTGGAAGTGGTTGTCACTGAGCTGACACTTTTCGACAGACAAGAATCGCTGGAGCCAAAAGTTCATAACTGATGGTCCGCATGATTCTTTGTGATGTTAGACGTAAGTAGGGAGTAGTGACAGTTCTAACACACTCGGCGTTGCTCGGGCGGTGTTCAAGTTAAATAATTAATATATGGTGAACCCATAGTCCGATTTTTACAAATGAGGTGTTGTTGAACTCGGGCTGACGTCCTCTTTCCTACGGACCATACGATAAATTTTGCATTTTTTTTTGAAAAATGTTGTTTTTGAAAATAGGCAATAGTTAAAAAACCAAACATGATAGAACGTTGTGCCGTGCTTGAAACGAATGGCCTTAATGTCCTTTATATTTTATAAGAAAACTTTTTTTTTTTTTGAAACAAGTGTAATATTGAAATTTTCATATTTTGGAAACTAAAGAGTTTACAAACAATTTTGTTTGACATAAATGAATGGCCCTGACCCCCTCTACCCCCAAAATAAATTTCAAGTCTCTAGGACTAAAACTGGTAGTAGTGCTAGATGGGACGTTCTGACTCACAGCCTACTTTCCTACGAACTTTGCCGATATCTGCGAACGCATAGTCGGATTTTAACGAACGAGGTATTGTTGGCGTTGGGAGGACGTCGTCTTGGATATGAATGTATGTTGGTATTTTTAAAAAAAGTTTTGAAAATTCTTGTTTGTTGTATTGGTGCTATTTTGGAAACGGTGAATTGGAAAAACGTTTGTTTGACGTTAATGAAAGGTGGGTATGCCCTCTAGGGGGACAGCAAGTTTCAAGGGTGTAGGAGGGGAAAAATGATAGCCTACTTTCTCGCGAACATTGGTGATCATTGGCGAACGGATGGTCGGATTTTAACTAATGAGGTGTCGTTGGACTCAAGCTGACGTCCTCTTTCCTATAGACCACTCGTTATATTAAAAAAAATGAAAATTCTTGTTTTCGAAAGTAGGTGATAGTTTGAAAACCAAACATGATAGAGTGTTGTGCCATAGTTGAAACGAATAGTCTCTATGACCTTTATTTTTTATAATAAAACTTTTTATATTTTGAGATTTTTTGAAAACACTTAAATTTTTAATTATTACTATTTTGGAAAAAAAATTACAAATAAGTTTGTTTGACATAAATGAAAGGTCCCTAACCCCCCCCCCTCTACCATGAAAATAAATGTCAAGTCTCTAGGACCAAAAAGCTAGGCATTTTAATTTTTTAAATAAAAAAAGCGTGTTTGTAGACAGAGAGCCGGTAGCGCTTGACGTATGTTACAACGAGGCTATGATTGGCCATGGTGGATACTGGAAATGGATATTTCGACGGGGCGATGTATGGCAAAACGAAGGGTCGATTTTCGATATTTTCTGACAGATGAATGAAGGCGAATATTTTGAAATGTGACAAGCATGCTAAGATTTTTTTACCCCTGAAGGGGATCTTTAACGTTTTAGTTAACGTTGATGAGCGAGACGGCTCTCTGACACAACTGACTGTTGTAGGATATGACCAAGTGATTCTTAGACGTTGGCTATCTTGGTGACCGTGCCCGAAAGAAATAAATAGCTATTTTGGTAGGATGGCGGGGAGAAGTTTATGACGGTTGGTTTTGTGACATTTCCTATGACGGATGGAGGCGATTATTTGAAAATGTGTTAAGTGTGCTAGGTTTTTTTTTACCCCAAAGGGGATCTAAAGCATGCTAGTTAACGGTAATAAGCGAGACTGCTGTCCGGCACAGTAAATGGTTTTAGAATATGGAAACCTGTAACATTTGCTCGACCAAGTCATGTGCATGTACGCAAAGAGACAAAACGGTAAGGTCATTGGCCTGAAATGTTATAAACTAAATATTGAACTGGGTGAAGTCATGTGTTTTAGGGTGAAAGTATGTGGTTAACATGATCATGTATTGAGTATGACCGCTTGCTAGTAATTATTATTATTACAGTAAAATGTTTAAGAATAATAATGATAATATTAAGACACACACATGTTTTCAAAACTAACACGCACACAGTCCAGCTCACTGGAGACTGAATATTTTACCTAGCCAGAGGAATCGTGAGAGCTGTTGCTGGTGCTGACGAGGCAGGAATGTCTACGTCAGCAGGAAGTGTGATATCAGCTTACTTGCCTCGTGGTGGCTAGCAGATCTGGCGATTTAACAGAGAGAGAAACCGCCATTTTGGTTCTTAGACAGCCATACTACCGAAGTATAAGAGGCAACCATTTTGGTTCTTTATTAAAAACATAAAACTAGTATAAGGTATACGAATTTTAATCAGATTGAGGAATGTGACGAGGCGTGGGAACACGTGCGACAGAGAGAGAGAGAGAACCATTCAAGGTCAAAACGCTGAGAAAATACAACTTTTTCTGTTGCTATGCTAACTGATAACGATTGCGTTAGTCATGCACTTTCCATTTTAGCTCACGGACGTATTGAGTAGAGCTGTGGAAAAAAAATCCTTTTATTTTTTGTTAAGTACCTATGAACGATTATTTTAATAATGTCATGCTAATGAACCTTAAATTTGTAGTTATTGATTAGGTAATTATTGATTTTTTAAATTTATTTGTTTGCAGATAACCGGTATACCTTACATGTCTGAGATACAAGAAACCATTGCGCTTTTGGGCCCACTAGAAGGAAACAGTAACAAGCCACTGCGAGTGAAGGTGAGATTATTTTTTTAAACTAACTCGTTTCATTTTTTGTTTCATATTTTATTTTATGAAATGTATGTATTAACCTGAATTTAGGTATTTATAGCGGTTTATTTTATTTATTTTTAGAAACTTGGAAAGAAAAGCCTTACCGCGGTAGCAGTCTCTGAAAACCCGAGACGCAGTAATGTGCAACCATTGTTTCCAGGCAGTGAACTATTTAAAACTCAGGTAAGCCTAACATAAAATGCTATTCCATTTTACCACTACTGAAAACTCGTAGACAAAAAATTCATTACCTGTACATGACTAGGACGATGATTGCTTTCTTGATTAATGACTATGTATTGGCAACCGGTACAAGACCATATTGGTTGTTTACCTGGAAAGTACAAGGCCATATTGGATTTTGTAAAAAACAAAAATTTTAATTTAACTGACATGTCGTGCCCTATAATAATTATAATAATAATAATAATATAATATCAATCATCATCTTGCACAGTTTCCAGCCACTGGCCGGGTCTGTTTGGAACACAAGCCTCTCCAACGTCTTCTGTCTTCCCACCATCTCTCAGCCTCCACCCTTGTCCAGTCTTCTCCTCTCTTCTTCACGCTTTCTTCCACCCCCTTCAGCCACCTGTCTCTCGGTCTTCCTCTCGGTCTCTTTCCTTCCCACTTCGTCTCGTGTACTCTCCTGGATATCCTCTTCTCCTCCATTCGTTTTACATGTCCATACCATCTAAGTCTAGATTTCTCTATACCATCCTGTAATGGTTCCTCCTTCATTAATTCTCTGGTCCTCTCATTTCTTATCCTGTCCATCTTTGTAGCTCCAATACTGCTTCTCAAGAACCTCATCTCACTGGCCTGTATTTTGCTCTTCTCCCTTCCTTTCATAACCCAGGTCTCCTAGGCAAACGTCAGGATAGGGACATAGTACGTCCGATATATGATCTTTTTGCTGTTCTGAGGGACATCCTTGCTCCATAACATGCTTCTCACACTCCTCCGAAATGCTTCTGCCAGCCTCCCCCGCTCATTTATTTCTCTATCGTTTCTTCCATTATCCTGTATCAGGCTTCCCAGATACTTGAAACTCTCCACTTTCTTCAGCTGTTCCCCACCAATTGTTATTCCCGTTGTGGTTCTTTCCCTCTTCCTTGTTGTGAATACCATCTCACTCTTATTTATGATTAATTTCATCCCATATCCTAGTATTATTCCTTCCCACACGTCCAACTGTTCCTGTACCTCCTCCTCCTTGTTTCCCCAAATCATCAAATCATCTGCAAACACCATTGTTTTCATCTTTCCTTCCCCAATTACTTGTGCCACTCGGGTCATTATGTCATCCATCACCACAATGAAAAGTAACGGTGACAGTGCACTTCCTTGTTTCAGGCCGTTTCTCTGTTCCAACCAGTCTGATCTCTCTCCTCCCACGTTCACACAGCTCACGCCTCCCTTGTACATCTCCTTTATCCTCTTTATAGTCCATTTCTCTACTCCTCTATCCTCCAGGGCCTTCCATACTTTGTTTCTGCATACACTGTCATATGCTTTCTCAATGTCCAGGAAGGCCATCAGTAGATCTGTTCCATACTCATAGTGCTGTTCTTGTAACTGCCTTACAGCAAAAAATAAATCCACTGTGGACCTTCCTGCTCTGAAGCCATGTTGTTCTTCCCTCATTCCTCCTTCTATCCTTGTCCAAATTCTCTTTTCCAAAACTTTCTCGAAGGACTTTGCACAATGACTCATCAGTGTTATTCCCCGATAGTTTCTGCAATCTGTTCTACTACCTTTCTTAAAGATCGGGACAATTATTCCCTTTTTCCAGTCCTCTGGGGTCTTCCTTTCCTTCCATGCGGTCCTCATCACTCGGTACAACCACTGTATCCCCACCTCTCCTGCTGCTCTCACCATCTCCACACTCAACTCATCCACACCCGGTGCCTTCCCTCCTTTCATCTTGTTCACTGCATCTTCCACTTCTTTCCATGTTAAGTCCTTTTCTGTTTGCAGTTCATCTTCCTCTTCCCCGATTTCTTCCTCCTCACCATCTTTTCCATTTGGGTTCAGAAGTTCTTCAAAATATTCTTTCCACATTTTCTTCAGTTCTTCCCTATTTTCTATCTCTTGTCCCCTTTTGTTCACCATTCTAACATAATCCGTAAGATCCTTCCGCCTCTTATTTTTTACCTTCCCATACAGGACCTTTTTTGTACCTTCACTATCCTCCTTCATCATCTTTGTCCACTCTTCCATCCACTTTCTTCTCTCCTCAGCCACTACTCTCTTCGCCTCCTTCTTTCTTTCCTGGTACTCTTCCCTTGTCTCTACCGTCCTATTTTGATACCACCTCTATTCTTTCCCTTACTATACCTTTTGTCTTCTCATTCCACCATGGTGTTTCCTCCCACCTCTTCTTACTACTTGTCCTCCCACATACTGCTTCTGCTGCACCTACTAGTGTCTTCTTAAATCTAGCCCATTCCTCTTCCACCCCTCTTTCTTCATCTGTTGGAATTCCTTCCTTTACCCTTTTGAGGTACTCGACCTTTCAATCCCCTTCTTTCAGTTTCCATATCCTTATACGTCTTTCCTGGTTCTCAGTCCCTTTCTTCTCCTTACTCCCTCTCAGGTTCATTACCAGCAATCGATGGTCACTATCCAGGTTCTCCGATGGTATAACCTTGATGTCCCTGATGTTCTTATTTAGTTCTTTCTCATACAGTATATAGTCGACCACCTACTTCCTGGTCAATTCATCACTGTACCATGTGATTGTGAGGCTCTCTCGTTTCTTAAACCAGGAGTTTCCAACTAGCAGGCTGTTCCTCTGGCAGAAGTCCAACAGTCTCCTTCCTTCCTCATTTCTTCCGCCCCAACCCTCTGGTCCTAGAACACTCTCATAACCTTGTCTTTCTCTTCCTACATAATATTAATATCGTAAGGCCTCGGTGCCGGGTGCATGCTTTGTTATTTGACACACAGGGGGTAGCTTGCATGTCGAATTTAGTTGTTCCTTGACTGTGAAAGTCAAGGAGGTTAGATGTTAGATATCTAATCTCCTTAAACTCTATAATGCTTTCTAGTAGAAAAATGAGGAACTTTGTACCCTATGAACACAACGAATATTCATAGGTTTGAACATGATAATCTGAACAGAATGACATGACGTTATTATTTTTTGTTTATGTATTGGTTAAAGGGGAATGTAAATGACTGCAGCTTTATAAAAAAAAAGAAAATAAGTACATGGGTTACTGTTAGTGCCGACATACAGTTTATTATAATTTTTATGGTGTTTTGATATATTAATGCCTATTAACGTTAAAGTTTTATTTACAAGTATTGATTGATTGATTGATTGATTGAGTGATTGGTTATTTTGTTTGCTTTTAGGTGTCATCATGCGCCATTAACGTAATGAACAGACAGTGAACAAGCATACATTGTGCTTTAAAGTACTCTGTGCAACGTTAATAACTTGCAATAAAAAGTTTTATTATAACACATGGCGTTAGTACCAAATACAACAAGTGAGCAAGTTGGT
Organism: Meconema thalassinum; assembly: GCA_946902985.2. Classification (NCBI taxonomy): domain Eukaryota; kingdom Metazoa; phylum Arthropoda; class Insecta; order Orthoptera; family Tettigoniidae; genus Meconema; species Meconema thalassinum. Next base: position 759,688,937 of record OX336389.2, read on the forward strand.
ATACCACGTGGGTTAAATTTAAAATCAGAACATGATCGTTGGTTAACATTTGAATCCTGGCCTGCAGGCTTTTTGTCGACACATGAACTTGCAAAAGCCGTTTTTTTACTTGAACCGAGAAGTTGTGGTGCGCTGTGTTTTGTCGTATTGAATTTTCACACTGGGAAGAAGGGGATGATCCCTTTAGAGACCATTTGCGATGGTCTCCTTGTTGTCCTTACATGCTTGGAAAACAAGTGGGTAACATAACCGTGTGTCAATTTTACCGTACCACAAGACCATTGGCCGCTACTTACGTTGCTGAATCACAAATAAATAATAACAATAATGATATATTACCAGCCAACAACGGTAGTGTCGATATATGTGGTCCATATGCCATAGACAGTGTTGAATTGGCATGTGCTTTTGAAAAATTGGGAGTTTGCAAGACTAAAGCACTAGCACACCCAGATTACAGCTCTGTTGAAAAACGTTTAGAATCTTACAAAAATGTTTGGCCATTAATATTAAAACACCTTACCAAACAGCTAAGTGAAGCTGGATGATTTTGTACTGGTGAAGGGGATAAAACAATATGTTTTTATTGTGGATTTGCTTTAATGGATTGGCAAATGACTGATGACCCTTTTGTGCAACACGCTCGTTGGTTACCTAACTGTAAATACACGGTGTTGCTTAACGGTCAGGAATTTGTGAACACTATCCGTAAAGAAAACGTGAATGCAGCACAAGTCAAGACATAAAAGTGCCTTTAGAGTTAGAAAACGCGGAGCAAATACATGAGGCTGAAAAAAATGACTTGTCTCTCGAACAGATATAAAAGTGTGACCAACAATTATGTAAAATTTGTTATCAAGATGAACTAGGTGTTGTATTTTTGCCTTGTGGACACATGATAGCCTGTGTCACGCATGCATTAGAACTCAACACTTGCGCTATATGCAGAAAAGCAGTATTTGCTGCAGTTAGGGCATTTCTTGCATAACTAGTATAATTTATTAGCAATGCATAGTGCAAAATCCCTAATTGCACAATATTATTAAAGCTGTTTTAGAGTGTAATATATATGCCTTTATTTTGTTTATAGACTACTAAAATGAATGTTTTGAATGCTGTGGGTCAAGCATGTGGCTTAGAGACAAAAGAAGCTCAGCGAATTGCCAAAGCATATTCCATTCCGCATATCAAGATTCGGAAATTGAAAACAGCATATGGTGATCGTGTACTTTGTGTATGTGAAAACTTTGAGACATTTCTGCCTACACGGTTTAATGATATGTCGGAGAGTGTTTTTGATGAAGTCAATAATGCTGTGCAACCTGTACACTTAATTTATGAAAGTTTTAAAAACAATGGGTTTATGGTCCGTTTTAATGAAATGAAAAAAACAAACCAAATGTGAAATAATAATGGAAAATATAAGTAATGACAATGGACTGAAAGAAAAAAATGTGTATAGAATAATAATGTTTTAGTTTTTAGTATTGTCATAAAAAATATTATCATGAAACAAAACAAAAATATATATAAAGTTTTTAAATAAATGCAAAATGATGTTACAATACTGTTTTATTTTATACAAAGTTAGAATATTTAACATTGCAGAGTATACATGATTATGACAATAGATGCACATATACTACAACTCTTTCTCTCTTTAGAATAGTCTGTTATAGTTTCTAAACACAAAGCTTATTGTAGATCTTTTTATAGCAATGCCCATTCACTGTTGTTTTCAAAAACTTGGGAAGCCGCAATGGTTTTATAGCCATAAAAACCTTATTGTTATTAATATTTAGTCATATTGATCCTCTTGCAATACTATGGTACCTTTTTGCATATCAAGAGCAGATGACCTAGTGGTTCCACTCCTTAAAACGACAACAACAACAACACTACATCTTGCATAGTTTGTGATGTTGATGGCTCTTGCGATGTGGAAGACGGATTAAACATAACTTTTAGAACAGGGGTTAAACCTTGCTCATTAAACAATCCACTATTTTGAGTAGCAATATGATTTTCTTGATTTGTTTTTGACGGCAGCTGTGTTTCATGCAGTACACTACATTGATGATCACTGACACTTAAAACCTCACTATGTTTACTTTTTAGGTCACCACGACAATGCTTGGAACGTTGTTTTGAACAGCCCCAAATAACAGTTTCGTGTTTATTGGTTCGTTTCACAATATATGAATATCCTTTATAGTATGCATAAGGCTTGCCATACCTAGTCACTGATATTTCCATGTCAACTCTCAAGCAAAGACTAAGCTCTAGTAAAGTCAACTTGGTAATAAGAATAATAGTTTAATGTGAGAGCAAATATGGATCGAAAGAGCTCAGGTAAAAGTGGAAGCAAATAAACAAATATAAGAACCAAGAGTGGGGGTAAAAGTGGTCGCAAAGTGGTTGACCCATTACACAATAATTTTAGCACGACGTAGCTCTTGTTCAATTTCTTTGATTTCCCAATCGTGACTGGTATGCCCAGTTTGTTATAAAGCATGCAAGTGTCGAAGCCGTTGAATTAGCTTACTGGGTTTGTTCCAGTATACAAATTTAACAAATGAATTTTTAGGTGTAAACAAAGCATTACAATTATCATCATCATCTTCATCATCATCATCATCATCATCATCATCATCATCATCATTATCATCATGACCATTATCAATATTACTATATAGTCCTTTTTGATCCTCTCGCAGTACAACTTCATTGATAGTCTGCGTTGATTTTGATAGTGTTAAAGGTTTCTTGGACGTTGGCAACTGTCTTAACATGACTTTTTGAGGACATGATAAGTCCTTTTGAACAAACACTGCACTATTTTTAGCCGGAATATCGTTTTTTTGAACTTGCTTCTTAGCATTTTGATAATTGTTGGTAAACAGCAACCGTGGTTCGTTTGGAGCACTACATTGATGAACACTCACACTTAAAACCTTTCCATTTTTACTTTTCAGATTGCCTCGACTTTTTGTTGACCTCTCTTTTGAGCATCGCCAGAATATTATTCCTTTCGCATTCTGACGATTATAGTTATAAGAGTAGCCTTGATAGAGTGCACGTTGCCTACCTTTGTTGGTTGTAGTAAGTTCCATAGTAGTAAATAACCTGTCAGTACGATGTCCACACTAAAATGTTACAACTTTTTTGCTGATGGAGTGACCTACCATAAGCTTATATATTGGCTTATGTGTTGGCTTTTTGTGTTGGCTTTTTGAGTTGGCTTTTTGTGTTGGCTTTTGTATTGGTTTTTGTATTGGCTTTTGTATTGGCTTATTTGGCAAGTTATTTTTGTCAATGTATTTAGTGGATTTTTTCTTGGTGTTGGAAAGTATTTGAAAGAGAGGGAATATTTAAAGACTTTACCTCAGCTCACTAACCTAACCTAACTTCACCTGACATAACCTAACCTAACCCAACTTTACCTAACTTAACTTCACCTAACCTAACATAACCTAACCTAACCTAACTTCACCTAACCTAACCTTTCAACTCTCAGATGATAATTACATTCTGGAACCCAAGACCTCAAGTGTAAAAACCAATTATTTTTAGTGGCTTATATTGGTAGCTTATTTTCATGGCTAACCTAAATTTACCTAACCTAACCTCAGCTCACTTTGGATATCACTAGTAAGTGTTCATATTCTCCGCTAGGTGGGATGCTAGTTGTTCAGGTAGTGCTCATATTTACCGCTAGGTAGCGGAAACATACTTTGCGTGTTGCATGTGACTCTTGTGAAGTTTGACCGCGTGCAAGACGTGCTTGTATAAGTTCTGTATATAAACTCGACATACAATTAACCACTAAATGTTCAGAACTAACATGTATAGCCAAGTTTAGGGTATATGGGAGACCCTTAGCAAGAAAGGCTGTCTAACCCACCAGTCTACAGCCTTGTCATACGCAGTATGCACCTGTTGGCAGTAAATCCTATACCACGTTGTTCATATCATCGCACTTAAAAGGGCTCTAGATCATGGACTAAAATTAGTTAAAAAATCAACGTATGCCTTTAGCCAAGTTCTTTGTTTAAACTTTAACACACGATAATTTCATGTGTTGGCTTTTGTGTTAAAGTTTAAGCAAAGAATTTGGCTAATGGCATACGTTGATTTTTTTAACCAATTTTAGTCAATGATCTAGATTCTGTGTAAGTGCCATGTAATGAACAACGTGGTATAGGATTTACTGCCAACAGGTGCTTACTGCGTATGACAAGGCTGTAGACTGGTGGGTTAGACAGCCTTTCTTGCTAAGGGTCTCCTATATACCCTAAACCTGGCTATAAATGTTAGTTCTGAACGTTTAGTGGTTTATTTTATGTTGAGTTTATATACAGAACTTATACAAACACGTCTTGCACGCGGTAAAATTTCACAAGAGTCACATGCAACACGCAAAGTATATTTCCGCTACCTAGCGGTAAATATGAGCTCTACCTGAACAACTAGCATGCCACCTAGCGGAGGATATGAACACTTACTAGTGATATCCAAAGTAAGCTGAGGTAAGGTTAGGTAAATTTAGGTTAGCCATGAAAATAAGCTCCCAAAATAAGCTACCAAAAATAATTGGTTTTTACCCTTGAGGTCTTAGGTTCCAACTCGACTATGTCCAGAATTTAATTATCATCTGAGAGTTGAAAGGTTAGGTTAGGTGAAGTTAGGTTAGTTTAGGTTAGGTTAGGGAAGGTGAAGTTAGGTTAGGTAAAGTTGGGTTGGGTTAGGTTATGTTAGGTGAAGTTAGGTTAGGTTAGGTTAGGTTAGTGAGCTGAGGTTAAGTCTTTAAATATTCCCTCTCTTTCAAATACTTTCCAACACCAAGAAAAAATCCACTAAATACATTGACAAAAATAACTTGTCAAATAAGCCAATACAAAAGCCAATACAAAAGCCAACACAAAAAGCCAACACAAAAAGCCAACACATAAGCCAATATATAAGCTTATGGTAGGTCACTCCATCAGCAAAGCAGTTGTAACTTTGTAGTGTGAACATCGTACTTGCAGGTCAGTTACTACTATGGAACTTACTGCAACCAACAAAGGTAGGCAACGTGCTCTCTATCAAGGCTACTCTTATAACTATAATCGCCAGAATGTGAAAGGAATAATATTCTGGCGATGCTCAAAAGAGAGGACAACAAAATGTCGAGGCAATCTGAAAAGTAAAAATGGAAAGGTTTTAAGTGTGAGTGTTCATCAATGTAGTGCTCCAAACGAACCACGGTTGCTGTTTACCAACAATTATCAAAATGCTAAGAAGCAAGTTCAAAAAAACGATATTCCGGCTAAAAATAGTGCAGTGTTTGCTCAGAAGGACTTATCATGTCCTCAAAAAGTCATGTTAAGACAGTTGTCAACGTCCAAGAAACCTTTAACACTATCAAAATCAACGCAGATTATAAATGATGTGGTATTGCAAGAGGATCAAAAAGGACTATATAGTAATAGTGATAATGGTCATGATGATAATGATGATGATGATGATGATGATGATAATAATTGTAATGCTTTGTTTACACCTAAAAATTCATTTGTTAAATTTGTATACTGGAACAAACCCAGTAAGCTAATTCAACGGCCTCGACACTTGTATGCTTTACAACAAACTGGGCATACCGGTCACGATTGGGAAATCAAAGAAATTCAACAAGAGCTACGTCGTGCTAAAATTATTGTGTAATGGGTCAACCACTTTGCGACCACTTTTACCCCCACTCTTGGTTCTTATATTTGCTTATTTGCTTCCACTTTTACCTGAGCTCTTTCGATCCATATTTGCTCTCACATTAAACTATTATTCTTATTACCAAGCTGACTTTACTAGAGCTTAGTCTTTGCTTGAGAGTTGACATGGAAATATCAGTGACTAGGTATGGTAAGCCTTATGCATACTATAAAGGATATTCATATATTGTGAAACAAACCAATAAAAACGAAACTGTTATTTGGCGCTGTTCAAAACAACGTTCCAAGCATTGTCGTGGTGACCTAAAAAGTAAAAATAGTGAGGTTTTAAGTGTCAGTGATCATCAATGTAGTGTACTGCATGAAACACAGTTGCCGTCGACAACAAATCAAGAAAACCATATTGCTACTCAAAATAGTGGATTGTTTAATGAGCAAGGTTTAACCCCTGTTCTAAAAGTTATGTTTAATCCGTCTTCCACATCGCAAGAGCCATCAACATCACAAACTATGCAAGAGGTAGTGTTGTTGTTGTCGTTTTAAGGAGTGAACAACTAGGTCATCTGCTCTTGATATGCAAGAAGGTACCGTAGTATTGCAAGAGGATCAAAATGACTAAATAGTAATAACAATAAGGTTTTTATGGCTATAAAACCATTGCGGCTTCCCCAGTTTTTGAGAACAACAGTGAATGGACATTGCTATAAAAAGATCTACAACAAGCCTTGTGTTTAAAAACTATAACTGACTATTGTAAAGAGAGAAAGAGTTGTATTCAGTGTGCATCTATTGTCATAATCATGTATACTCTGCAATGTTAAATATTCTAACTTTGTATAAAATAAAACAATATTGTAACATCATTTTGCATTTATTTACAAACTTTATATACATTTTTGTTTTGTTTCATGATAATATTTTTAAGACAATACTAAAAACTAAAACATTTTTATTCTATACACATTTTTTCTTTCAGTCCATTGTCATTACTTATATTTTCCATTATTATTTCACTTTTTTTTCATCATTTAAAACGGACCATGCACCTATTGTTTTTAAAACCTTCATAAATTAAGTGTACAGGTTGCACAGCTTTTATTGACTTCATCAAAAACACTCTGCGACATATCATTAAACCGTGTAGGCAGAAATGTCTCAAAGTTTTCACATATACAAAGTACACGATCACCATATGCTGTTTTCAATTTCCGAATCTTGATAATGCGGAATGGAATATGCGTTGGCAATTCGCTGAGCTTCTTTGCATCTAAGCCACATGATTGACCCACAGCATTCAAAACATTCATTGTAGTAGTCTATAAACAAAAGAAAAGCATATCTATTACACTCTGAAACAGCTTTAATAATATTGTGCAATTAGGAAATTTGCACTATGCATTGCTAATAAACTATACTATTTATGCATGAAATGCCCTAACTGTAGCAGATACTGCTTTTCTCCATATAGCTCAAGTGTTAAGTTCTAATGCACACTTGACACAGGCTATCATGTGTCCACAAGGCAAAAATACAACACCTAGTTCATCTTGATAACAAATTTTACATAATTGTTGGTCACACTTTTGTATCTGTTCGTGAGACAAGTCTTTTTTTTCAGCCTCATGTATTTGCTCCGCGTGTTCTAACTCTAAAGGCACTTTTATGTCTTGTGCTGCAATCACGTTTTCTTTACGAATAGTGTTCACAAATTCCTGACCATTAAGCAACACCATGTATTTACAGTTAGGTAACCAACGAGCGTGTTGCACAAAAGGGTCATCAGCCATTTTCCAATCCTTTAAAATAAATCCACAATAAAAACATATTGTTTTATCCCCTTCACCAGTATAAAAAAATCCAACTTCACTTAGCTGTTTGGTAAGGTGTTTTAATATTAATGGCCAGACATTTTTATAAGATTCTAAACGTTTTTCAACGGAGCTGTACTCTGGGTGTGCTAGTGCTTTAGTCTTGCAGACTCCCAATTTTTCAAAAGCACATGCCAATTCAACACTGTCTATGGCATATGGACCACGTGTATCGACACTACCGTAGTTGGCTGTTAATACATAATTATTGTTATAATTTATTTTTCGATTCAGCAACGTAAGTAGCGGCCAATGGTCTTGTGGTTCGGTAAAATTGACACACGGTTATGTTACCCACTTGTTTTCCAAGCATGTAAGGACAACAAGGAGACCATCGCAAATGGTCTCTAAAGGGATCATCCCCTTCTTCCCAGTGTGAAAGTTCAATACAACAAAACACACAGCGCACCACATCTTCTCGGTTCAAGTAAAAAAAAAAACGGCTTTTGCAAGTTCATGTGTCGACAAAAAGCCTGCAGGCCAGGATTCAAATGTTAACCAACGATCATGTTCTGATTTTAAATTTAACCCACGTGGTAAACCAACTTGCTCACTTGTTGTATTTGGTACTAACGCCATGTGTTATAATATAACTTTTTTATTGCAAGTTATTAACGTTGCACAGAGTACTTTAAAGCACAATGTATGCTTGTTCACTGTCTGTTCATTACGTTAATGGCGCATGACGACACCTAAAAGCAAACAAAATAACCAATCACTCAATCAATCAATCAATCAATCAATACTTGTAAATAAAACTTTAACGTGAATTGGCATTAATATATCAAAACACCATAAAGATTATAATAAACTGTATGTCGGCACTAACAGTAACCCATGTACTTATTTTCTTTTTTTTATAAAGCTGCAGTCATTTACATTCCCCTTTAACCAATACATAAACAAAAAATAATAATGTTATGTCATTTTGTTCGGATTATCATGTTCAAACCTGCGAATATTCGTTGAGTTCATAGGGTACAAAGTTCCTCATTTTTCTACTAGAAAGCGATATAGAGTTTAAGGAGATTAGATATCTAACATCTAACCTCCTTGACTTTCATAGTCAAGGAACAACTAAATTCGACATGCCAGCTACCCTCTGTGTGTCAAATAACAGAGCTTGCACCCGGCACCCGAGGCCATACGATATTTATATTATTATTAATATTTTATTATTATTATTAATATTATTATTATTATTATTATTATTATTATTATTATTATTATAGGGAACGGCTTGTCAGTTAAATTAAAATTTTTGTTTTTTACAAAATCCAATTTGGCCTTGTACTTTCCCGGCAAACAACCAATATGGTCTTGTACCGGTTGCCAATACATAGTCATTAATCAAGAAAGCAATCATTGTCCTAGTCATGTACAGGTAATGATTTTTTGTCTACGAGTTTTCAGTAGTGGTAAAATGGAATAGCATTTTATGTAAGGCTTACCTGAGTTTTAAATAGTTCACTGCCTGGAAATAATGGTTGCACTTCACTGCGTCTCGGGTTTTCAGCGACTGCTAAGACGGTAAGTCTTTTCTTTCCAAGTTTCTAAAAATAAATAAAATAAACCGCTATAAATACCTAAATTCAGGTTAATACATACATTTCATAAAATAAAATATAAACAAAAAAATGAAACAAATTAGTTTAAAAAAGTAATCTCACCTTCACTCGCACTGGCTTGTTACTCTTTCCTTCTAGTGGGCCCAAAAGCGCAATGGTTTCTTGTACCTCAGACATGAAAGGTATACAGGTTATCTGCAAACAAATAAATTAACAAGAAGTTCCGTGAAGAACTATACAGCCTACTTTTCATGCCAATGATTATTCTACAGTATATGAATCTATCTATAATAATGACGAAATTAAGTTGGTAATATCGAAATATCTAATTATTTCAAAATATACCTGGTATAATGTAGCCTAATAGAGCACTACAGTTGGCAGCCCTGGTTACTGAATATATTCTTTGTTCCATCTCTTAAGGTACAGAATACAAAATTTGGTTGAAGTCCATTGGACGTTACATGCAGTTAGACACTGGATCTATGAGCACGCGAAAAAGCATGATGGCAACAATGTCATGTGTGTGCTTGTCAGAAATATTCAGAAATATTATGATATCTCGTTGTGCCAATTTCGGATGAAATCCATTTGTTAGTATAGAAGTTACATGTATTTAAAAATTGGTCTTATCAGCAGGCATAGAATCATGTTGGCAGCACTGACTTATATTAATTACTCCAAATTAATCTAGAATGTCAGGTGCTATACGTGTGCAAAGTATAGAGCTGTTGGCTTGCATACTCTCTGATATATTGATAATAAGGTAAAAATAATATAGACAGCATTTATTAACAGTTGGTATCCCTGATTGTTCTTAACAATACTTATTGTCATATCTGTTATGTTACACATTGCACATACGAAATTTGGTTGAAATCCAACTGATAGTATAGAACTTACATGTATTTAAAAATTGGTACTATCAGTAAGCTTATAATCATGTTGGTAGAACTGAAGTATATAAGTTACTCCAAATTAATCTAAAATGTCAGATTATACGTGTGCATAGTTTAAATCTGTCGGCTTGCATACTTTCCAATATATAGGTATTTGGGTAAAAAAAAATAGAGACAGCAATTATTAACAGTTGGCAGCCCTGGTGGCTCTTAAGAATACACTCAGTGATATCTGTTTATGTACACATTTTACATACAAAATTTGGTTGAAATCCAATTGATAGTGTAGAAGTTATATGCATTTAAACATTGGACTTATCAGAAGGCTTAAAATTATTTTGGCAACACTGTCATGTATGGCCTCCTGGAAATTAAACTGAAATAGTATTATCTACATGTGTGCCAATTTTGGAATAGCTCCCAAGCATACCTTGCAAGATATCCAACATGGAGCTCAAATTTCTAGTGCGTTTTTTCAGTAGTTGGTAGCACTGACATTATTTTCAAATATGGACGTGAGATATTCCGGTGCACATCTTTACACAAACTAAATTTGGTTTTGATTGCTGCAGCCGTTTAGGAGTTGATAGGGGGGGGGCACACACACAGCCAGCCAGCCAGACAGACAGACACACATTTTCCCGGATCGATCTCATAAGTCTACTTTTTCCTCATTTTTGCAAAATGTGAAAAGAAGCCTAAAAAATCAATAATTACCTAATCAATAACTACAAATTTAAGTTTCATTAGCATGACATTATTAAAATAATCATTCATAGGTACTTACTAAAAATAAAAGGATTTTTCTTCCACAGCTCTACTCTATACGTCCGTGTGCTAAAATGGCAAGTGCATGACTAACGCAATCGTTATCAGTTAGCCTAGCAACAGAAAAAGTTGTATTTTCTCAGCGTTTTGACCATGAATGGTTTTCTGTCTCTCTATCGCCCGTGTTCCCACGCCTCGTCACATTTCTCTATCTGAATAAAATTCGTATACCTTATACTAGTTTTATGTTTTTAATAAAGAACCAGAACGGTTGCCTCTTATACATCGGTAGTATAGCTGTCTAGGAACCAAAATGGCGGTTTCTCTCTCTGTTAAATCGCCAGACCTGCTAGCCACCTCGAGGCAATTAAGCTGATATCACACTTCCTGCTGACGTAGACATTCCTGCCTCGTCAGCACCAGCTACAGCTCTCATGATTCCTCTGGCTAGGTACAATATTCAGTCTCCAGTGAGCTGGACTGTGTGCGTGTTAGCATTCAAAACATGTGTGTGTCTTATTATTATTATTATTATTAAACATTTTACTGTAATAATAATAATAATTACTAGCAAGCGGCCATCCTCAAAACATGATCATGTTAACCACATACTTTCACCCTGAAACACATGACTTTACCCAGTTCAATATTTAGTTTATAACATTTCAGGCCAATGAACTTACCGTTTTGTTTCTTTGCGTACATGCACATGACTTGGTCGAGCAAATGATATAGGTTTCCATATTCTAAAACCATTTACTGTGCCAGACAGCAGCCTCGCTTATTACCGTCTACTACCATGCTAAAGATCCCCTTCAGGGGTAAAAAATCCTAGCACACTTAACACATTTTCAAATATTCGCCTCCATCCGTAATAGGAAATGTCACAAAACCAACCGTCATAAGCTGCCCCCCGCCATCCCACCAAAATAGCTATTCATTTCTTCCGGGCACGTTCACCGAGATCGCCAACGTCTAAGAATCACTTGGTCATATCCTACAACCGTCTGTTGTGTTAGAGAGCGATCTCGCTCATCACTGTTAACTAAAACGTTAAAGATCAGGGGTAAAAAATCTTAGCATGCTTGTCACATTTCAAAATATTCGCCTTCATTCATCTGTCATAGGAAAAAATATCGAAAAACGACCCCTCGTTTTGCCATACACTGCCCCGTCGAAATAGCCATTTCCAGTATCCACCATGGCCAATCATAGCCTCGTTGTAACATACGTCAAGCGCTACCGGCTCTCTGTCTACTAACACGCTTTAATTTTTTTTAATAAAAAAAAATTAAAACGACTAGATTTTTTCCTATAGACTTGACATTTATTTTCATGGTAGAGGGGGGAGGGTAGGGACCTTTCATTTATGTCAACCAAACTTATTTGTCAACGTGTTAGTTTCCAAAATAGTAAAAATTCAGAATTTAAGGGTTTTCAAAAAATCTCAAAATATAAAAAAAATTATTATAAAAAATATAGGTCATAGAGACCATTCGTTTCAACTACGGCACAACATTCTATCATGTTTGGTTTTCAAACTATCACCTACTTTCGAAAACAATGATTTTCAAAAAACAATTACGAGTGGTCTATAGGAAAGAGGACGTCAGCTCGAGTCCAACGACACCTCATTTGTTAAAATCCGACCATCCGTTCGCCAATGATCACCAGTGTTCGCGAGAAAGTAGGCCATCATTTTATTTTTCCTCCTACACCCTTGAGACTTGCTGCTCGTCTAGAGGGCATACCCACCTTTCTTTAACGTCAAACAAATGTTTTTCCAAAATACAACTTTTCCAAAATAGCACCAATCCAAAAACAAGAATTTTCAAACATTTTTTTAAAATACCAACATACATTCATAGCCAAGAGGACGTCCTCCCAACGCCAACAATACCTCGTTCGTTAAAGTCCGACTATGCGTGCGCGAGATATCGGCAAAGTTCCTAGGAAAGTAGGCTAGTACGCAGAATGCCCCTTACCCCACTACTACTGTTTTAGTCCTAGAGACTTGAAATTTATTTTAGGGGTAGAGGGTATCAGGGCCTTTTATTTATGTCAAACAAATTTTTTTATAAACTCTTTAGTTTCCAAAATATAAAAATTTCAATATTACACTTGTTTCAAAAAGAATTAAATTAAGAAAGTTTCATTATCAAATATAAAGGACATAACCCCCATTCGTTTCAAGCACGGCACAACATTCTATCATGTTTGGTTTTTAAACTATTGCCTATTTTCAAAAACAAAATTTTTCAAAAAAATTTGAAAAGTTTGACGTGTTGTCCATAGGAAAGAGGACGTCAGCCCAAGTTCAACGACACATCATTTGTCAAAATCGGACTATGGGTTCGCCAAATATTAATTATTTAACATGAACACCGCCCGAGCAACGCCGAGTGTGTTAGAACTGTCACTACTCCCCTACTGACGTAATCTTTATTACGCATTCGCCAACCTATCTTACATTCTTGAGATGAAGACCGGGGCAACGACCTTTCCCGATCAGCGTAAGCCGGCTTATATAAAATAACTTGTGTGTGTGTCCATTTCCTTCATTTATATGTGTATAACATGAATTGTTCCCTGTTAGTTATAAAATTCTGTTGTATTTTTGATGTGTATATATATATATTGGATAGACTGTGGTTGCTATCCTTAGATTTGATTTAATGCTTTGATTACTGACGCATCTCTTCGTAATATTTCATTCATGTGAGGAATTAGCTAGTTGATTAAATGTACATGTAAATGTAAATTCGGGAAGTTGCCTGTCTGAAATCCATAGCCAAGCTGGATTGCTAATTTCTGAAAGGCTCCGGCTAAATATTCTATCAGAAATCTCTCCAACAATGTCTTCGGGAATTTATACAGTATTCTACAATGATATTATGGATATACAACAAAAATACACTGGGCTCAGATGAACACCTACCTTTATCCTCGGGGTCTTATAAAGGGGCTTAGCTCCATCCCGAAAAGGGATCCACAATAGCATTGCCCTTTAACATTTGAAATAAATCACTCATAAGACGATATAGAAAACGAACTAAGTAAACTTATTTATTAATAAATTATTTAATATGTCCAAAAACACTCTTCACTAAAAACACACACTCTACTGAAGTTACTATACTGCCAGTTACACATACATAAATTTTGAATGGCCTAAGCCTATTACAAGGAATAAATCGTTTAACAAAATTTCCGGCGTGCCTAGCGTTCCTACGGAAGCTATTAAGGCCGGCACACGCCATGAATTGCACATCTGGTCAGTCGGCTCATTCATAGATTGATACACTTACAATCAGACGTGAACCTGTTTCCATCCATAAACATGTGGCTTGATTAACAACTCTTTCCATTTTATGAAATATACTGGCCTTGAATTTATAATGGGATATACACATCTCCCTTGCGTTCGCTGCGAACATGCTGATAACGTGAACAGTATCATTGTCTCAAAGTTAAATTTTATGTTTATACAACTGGCTATAACTCATACAATTCTTTATCAAATACACTCAAATTATAACACAACAATCCAAGCATACCCTCGCATTGTTCTAGATCAACGGAGTTGTTCATCCATACTCAACAACGTAAAAACATTCATTCCAATAACATTCATTCTAAAATACACTACGTTTCAAAAACATATGATCAAATTAAATGAAATCCACAGCCTGCTTCCAGTCTCCGACCGGGTCAGGAATGGAATGTATGAAGCCCCCACCTAGCGGCGAGGATATGAACTGTACCGGCTGCCGAGGCCTGACGCACTCCTCTGGGGCAATGATTAAATGAATGACAGATAAAATGAAATGATAGTGGAGAGTGTTGCTGGAATGAAAGTTTGACAGGGAAAACCGGAGTACCCGGAGAAAAACCTGTCTCCGTTTTGTCCAGCACAGATCTCACATGGAGTGACCGGGATTTGAACCACGGACCCAGTGGTGAGAGGCCGGCGTGCTGCCGCCTAAGCCACGGAGGCTTCATATGATCAAATAATTATTACAAAATTATACCCGTAATTAAACAATTAATGGAAACCTATTTACAGTATAATTTGCATTATTATTGATAGCGTCGGCTATCATAACGATATAAATTCGTTATATGAATATATATGAGCTTTAGCTCTGATCCTAATTTAAATTCTTCCACACATTATCGGGATCCTTCAAAGATCTCCTTCACCTTTCAAAATACTACTGCACATTGACATATCTGGTTTGTAGTCATATTCAGTCTAATGTGTTCAACCAGCAAATATAAAACACACGTATTTACTCAAATCCTTTTAATAAAATTTTAATAATTAATATAAATAACAGACGTTAATATCCATTTTCCCATTTCAATTTCCGATCATTCCTCTACTGTCTCCACATCTAAATCGTGTATTTTTACATAAGAGTTCTTCATAACTTGATTCCTGTTCCATAATGCCAAATTCGTACTAAAATAGTGTTGCCTTGCAACGACTTCACTTACTGCGGAAACACACCTCGCAATTACACACATATTTCTCTAAAAGCCTCGTATACCTTTGTATACGGAATTACAATCTCCTTCACTACTGGTTAAACCTATTACACAAAATAATTGTTACCATCTTCTCTTCCACAAAACTAGCATTTACATAAAATTGACATATTCATCACCGTTGCTACAATCAACCGCTGGCATCTCAGACAGCTACGTCTGTTATTAATCGTTCCCTTCGTTCATTCTAACGACATTAGACATGCCGTGAAAGAACTCCATTTGTTTACTTTTAAAATGTTATATGGATATCGACTAAATGTTACATATACATTTAATAAAAATACATTAATGTTACACCGTACTCATCTGGTTTCAAAGTTACACGTATTGCAATATCACGTCCACAATATGACGTGATATTACACATTGTGTATAAATATCACACATTTTATTTATGTGTCCGATAAAATCAATCTCGACCGGGATAAACAAGCTTTGAATTCCCTACCGTCGGATGAAAGAATCTTCCATGAAGATATATCTCTTATAATATTTAAATAGACGAAAGATCTTAGCTTTCTCTAATAAAATAAATGTTGTCAATTTCGTAATGTGTCTCCATTCTATACAAAGAATGTCTATGGGTATATGACTTCCTATCGAAATCATGACGAATGTTTCTTGTCAGATCGACGTAAAGTTCATAATAATTTCTGATATTACAACAATATATCACAAGTTATTTCTTCTTCTCTTGATGTTGCTCCTTAACATTTAAGATGCCCAAATTAAATTACGAAAATAATTTAATTGGCATCCTAGACAAAATGTCCGAATCCTGAATTCGAAATAAATTGAAAAACGTTGAAAATAAATATTACTGATCTTCAATAAGAATTACTGGAATACTGATTCCTTAAACAAATTTAACTATCTCAGTTTAGAAAATGGATCGTAGTATAGCAATGTGAAAATGTCGAAAAACGATCACCTCACATGATTTCGTAGAATTACAATGTTGTTACATACATGAAATATAAATATATATCGAAATATAGATAAAGGTTTTACTCTGGAATGTTATTATAACTGCTACATTGACTGAAAATCTCTCGAAGTTCCAGTTAAGTATTAGGAAATACTCAGTTGTTTCCTTCTCCAAGATACTAGGCTGGACCCTAGTCCGTCCCCTCGAACCGACGACCTCCGACAAGGAAGGAATTCCTCTCCGGAAAATATCAAGCTCCATCTGGGATCGAATAGCAAACTCCCGTTCATCGATCTTTGTTGCCGGGTCCTTCCCTGGCATGTTGACTTTCTTCTTATATCTTCGTTGTCCGTCTTGATAGAGTTTCATTATAATAGCGAGTAAAGTTGTAGGTTCAACTTCATATCCACAAATAAATTCGTAATGGAATTTCTGGACCTCACTCGTTGATAAAAATATTCATAAAGGTGTACTATGAAATATTTATGTAGCTTGCAGATGTTATGTTCAAGTTCATGAATAACGCTAAAGTACGAGATGTCGGTGTACATAACGTTTCATGTATACTTGATGCTTCGACAATCAAGAGTAATCTCATTATCGAAGCTCCATTGTTGAATATATTACTCCGCTTCAAAAGTATCCCAGGCGCATATAAGTTCTTAGTTCATCATCTCAAACATATTATATCCAATGATTAATATTTCCACTTGCTGAATATACACAGTCATAATGCTGGTGTAACAATATACTGCTTCAATGTTAATGTCAACCACTGTTACTCCCGTGAACTTCCTAAAGTGAATCTATGTTCGCTGCAGTCTGGTTGTAACTAAAATGCTTTACGGCTATCGAGTCCGTTACTTTTATTCTTCACTTCTAAAATTGCTATATTTATTTAAGTCTACCGTTGTTAACGCTGAAAATTTATATAATACTTCTATGCGTTCGGTACTATAATCGGTACTAAAATATTTGTTCTATTCACAAACAATAGACTGTTATTGAGATTTAAGGCTCTTCTCAACTTCACCTAAAATGAAAGCACGGGCGATCTCCACTATCTAGACTCAATTGCGCTACCTCCACGAGTCGTTCAAACACCGGACTCGGTTAAGACCTTCGGGACTACAACTCTCCCGGAATAGACGTCTGCACACTTCCATTTTCGCAGGAACAAGTGCCCTGTTGTTTGGCGTCTCCCCTCCAAGACAACAGTTCTAGCCACCATTTCTGATCCCCCCAGAAATTTAGCTTGCACTAGAAAAATGCTTATTACGTCATATATCGACCTTTCGGCGATTTTCTAAGTATCTGTAATATTTCCTTATAATTTTCTTCTTATTACCAATTCATAAAATAACTTTCTTGGGGCCAAAATGTAATAATTCTCCATATAATGTAGTTGAAGGTAATCCCGTCTTCACTAAGACCTCTCCTTATTATCTGTGAGCTCATATCGTTTGATATATTTTATAACAATAATTAAACATATTCCGTGATGAATCCACTGTTGCTAGGTCATTTCCAAGCTTCTAGAACATATCACGTGATGGAATCTCCCTCCTTGCTCAACACAGTAACTCGACTGCTTAGTGTCAAGTTCCAGCATCTATATTGCCATGTTAAATTGTATCATGGGCTTCAAAATAATCTCATTTTCATCCCAAATAATTCATTTTTCGGGGGCATTCTCCCCCCATCTCAAGTTAAAAACAGTTCCAAAATTGTTTTTAATTATTCCGAATCAGGACTTTAGATACGTCACTGAACTCGAATAATGTATTATTTTTCAGCCTACTTTCATATGATATTTCTTTAAATTCTTTGAATTGTATTTGCCTAGACTAACGTTATTTTCTTCATCATACAACTCATAACAGTTATTGCTATATGCATTTTCTATGCGGAATGGGCCAATGAGGATAACTCCAAACTTTGTTTATACCTTCTTGCTTACGTCCGCTTTGACTGGTCTACGCAAAAAACCATATCTCCAATTTCTAAAGGTTTGCTGAATCGTTTCCCTTCAACTCTTTTCATGCGTTTATCAGCTGCTTTCTGAAGTTTCACTTTAGCTCTATCAATCCTTTCCTGTCTTCCTACATCAGGATTTTTACGAATGAAATTAAATACGTTGTCCCATGGTCTTTCTCGATTCCGTCCAAAATGTAAGACCATTGGAACTTCTGCCGTGCTCTCTTGAACTGAGGAGTTCAAACAATCCTCAATTATTGGCACATACTTAACCCAACTAGGGTGAAAATTCTACAGAATTTAATAAATTCCGCCATATATCGTTCGGTAGAATTTGACTCAGGATAACGCACGCTGGAAAATATGTGTTTTATCCGTTATCTTTCCATATCTGCTTCAAATTCGGCTGAGGTGAACTGAGCTCCGTTCTCTGATAAGAGATATTCTGGTCTTCCTGCCTTAGGACAAACAACATTCTCCAATCTGCTTACCACATTTCTCGTGTTAGCTTTCTGCATCGGATCCATAGTGACGAATTTAGAAAAGACGTCCACTGTCACTAACAAGAACTCGTTCCCCTGGTATCCCTTTGAGCACGGCCCAAAGATATCCGCCGCCATCAACCCATGTGGTTTGGAAGGTATCATGGCTCTTGGCGTTTCTTTCAACAATTCAGATGTGAATTTCCTTCTCTGATATTCATCGCACGATCTTATAATTCTCGCAATGGCAGATCTCATATTGGTCCAGATATACCTCTCTTTGAGTGTACTAAGAATTGTATCTAGGCCGCCATGTCCTATGGAATGGTGTGCTAACCACACTAATTTCGAGACAAAATTAGGGGGAACGACTATGCGGAGTTTTGTATACTCGGCGTCTACGTATTTGCATACTAGCTCACCGCTCAGCACGTAGTGATGCGACTGTCTGTAAATTGCAGCATAATCTGCATCTGCTAAATCCATAAAACCCTTCAAGAACCTGTGCATTTTCCTAATTGGAGAATGTCTCTTCTGTGACACACCGAGTCGGGCTAATTTCATAACGGTTTCCAGATCTTCTTCCTCCAATTGTATATGGTTTATCTGCCTACAAATTATCCTTACCTGACTGGTGGACTATAGTTGCATTGAATTGCTGAGTGAATGGGGCCCATCGTGTTAACCTATCACTCGACATATCGGTCTGAAGCATAAACTGTAACGCCTTGTGATCGGTTACGATTATAATCTGATGACCGATTCAAATCTTCTGCCAAGCCTGAAGAGCTGTCACGAAAGCTAACGCTTCCAGTTCTGTCGTGAAGTAGTTCTCTTCATGTCGATTCAACTTTCTACCAGTGAAAGCGATATAGTGCTTACATCCGTCTTCGTCCTTTTGATACAAGACATCACTTATACCTACACGTGAAGCATCGGATTCAATGTAGAATATACGGTCAAAATACGGATATTCTAACTTCATATTGTTCCTCAACATTTCTGTCGCTTTTTCAAAGGCTTCGTCTGAGGTACTGGTCCACTTCCAGCGATTGGTTTTCTTTAATAAATCATACAGAGGTGCCATGATCTCCCAATATTTTGGACAGTGACTACTTATGAATTGACAAGCTCCCACGAACTCTCTGACTTGCCTGACCTTAGTGGGCTTAGGGATTCTCAAAATAGCCTCCACTTTCTCTAGGTTCGGGTGGTAACCTTCTTGATCAATAGTATGTCCAAGAAAATTAATTTTCTCGTGCAAGAAATGGCTTTTATCAAAGTTTACCTTTATATTTGCGTCTCTTAAGTTTTCAAAAAGCATTCGCAAATGCATCAAGTATTCCTTTACATTCTGAGAAGATATGATCAAATTCTCGATATGGCATAGCACATTCATCTATACCTCATCAGTGAGCTTATTATCAAGGGCTCGAATTAGTGCTGGTCCACTATTTACTATACCAAATGGTACTCGCTGAAAAACCTAGGACGTTTGGTCAAAAAGAAAACCAGTGTACTGTTTACTCTCCTCTTCAAGTTCCATTTGATAAAATGACGCGGTAAGATCAAGGACAGAGAAATATGCCTTTCCCTTAAATTTTCTCAAAAATTCACGTATTTTCGGTGGTCGGTCAGCCTCGGGAAGAATTTTCATGTTAATTGGGCGTGCATCTATACATAAGCGTAATTGACCGTCATTCTTCTTTACCACAGTAATGGGGTTGAAGTAAGCAGATGCCTCCTTCCTTATAATGCCATCGTCTTCCATCTTCTTGATTATCGCTTGTACTCCTTCATAGTACTTTTCTGGAATGGGATATATCCTCTTCCGATATGGGGTATTATCAGTTAATCTAATCTTGTATTTCTAATCCTTCTCATCAAAAATGTCATGAAATTCCATTATCAACTCCTCGAATTCATCATTAATCTTTTCAAATCCTTCAGCTCTAGGTGTAGGCTTTTCTCTTCCATTTTCTGCCTCTTCAATGACATTAGTTATAATTTCTTCCCTATAATCTATATCTAGATTGCTATTCAAATCCTGTTTTCCTAACCCTTCGGTGTTTATTAACCCTTGACTAAATTTTATAATCCGGTTTTTCATATCAATTACCGCTCCAACTTTGGTAATAAAGTCAATACCTAGCACAATATCAAAATTTATCTTGTTAACCACCATGAAAATATGCTCATAAGTGCGTCCATGTATTTCAAAGTTTAACACAACTTGAATCTTGCATTTAACAGCCTTATCTTGAAAAACACCACGCACTTTTACTGCAGATGCGGGTAGAGTAGTCATTTTGTCACCTTTCAACAATCTCTGGTAACATTCATCTGACATAATTTACATGATGGCTCCACTATCCATCAGAGACTTGCATGTCTGATCATTGATATTAATACAAATAATAGGTAATTCATATGGCCTTTCCTCTTTAATGATCTCCTTTTCTCCTCTTCCGTTACTTCATAGATTTCATTTATCATTACTTGGTGCAGAGTAGTAGTATTTTCTATCTCTTCTAATTCCGTTTTGAAAATGAGTTTTTTTCGCTGTTCTTGAGTGTCATTTTCATGGTTTTCCCGCTGATTGGTAATTGGCCTGGGATCTACACTCAAGTTCTTTTCTCCTCTATTCCCATTCTCTTTCTCCCTTCATTCCTTCAAATATTATTTTCCTTCCTGGTGACGTTCGTCATATGTTTCCTTCGTAAATACTTCATTTTTTTGGGTTTTGTATCGGTTATACCATTGGTTATTCCGAATATTTCTGTTGTAATAATTATTATTGTTGTACCGGTAGTTATTGTTGTTGTGGTAAAAACCACTTCTACGGTTCTCATGATTATTATTCCGGCCTTGTTGTTGTTGATAAGGACCACCTCCACGGAATCCCCCGTATCTGGGCTTCGCTCTCCCATCCCTAAAGTAGGTGTTACACTCGGGACCTAATTTCCCTTTTCTTGTAATTTTGGGCTTTCTCTCTGCTGTGTTTCGTCTATAAACACAGTATTGATATCCTTATAATCTTGCGGGGATATCGGGATACTACATTGGGCTTCGGACTCGTGTAATACAATTTTCTGAGCAGTTCATCCATGCCAGCATAATCACATATCCCTGACGAGATTATTAGTCGTCTGACCTCGACTGGCAACATCCTAGCTATCGCATCGATCAGCTGTGCCGTCGACAATGGTGGCTGAAGAAATCGTGGACGGGCGAGCTGTGTCGTAAAGAAATCAGCATAGCGCTTCGGAAAAGTACCTGAATATTTCCTTGAAAAAACTTCTGCGCGTAAACTGTTCTGTGCCTCGATTGACCAAAAACGTTTTATTAGAGCTTTTGAAACTCTTCAAAGTCTACGAATGTGTACCTAAAACCGAAGAACCATTCAAGAGGTTCGTCGGATAAATAACGCTCTACTATCTTCATCTCTCTCCCTCGAGGAATGTGAGCTTCAATAAAGTAATCCCTGAGGTTACGGATGTTCTCAGTTGGGGCGAAACTATCGAGAATGCTAAACTTACGAGGTTTGTCCTCAAATTTTCGAATCACCGTCACATTTCTTTGTTGAGAATCATGGAAATTAGAACGATAATCTCTTAAGTCTCTTTCGGGCTCTTTACTTCTTCCTTCTTGTCCCTCAGTATATCTGAATACTCTTTCTTCTGGTCTGACTTCTCTTTCGTCTATTTCTATACAATTTCTCCCAGTATGACTTCCATAATCATTTAGATCTATCGTTTCCATTTCTTCTATCTCCGTGATAATATCCTTCAATTGCTGTCGTACTTCTTTCTTCAAGTCTTCTTTATACACTTCGAGACTAGCAACATCTCCTAAGTTTAGACATTGCCATTTTCTACTGATATATTCTTCTATTTCTGTAGATTTCCCCTCATTGATCGCATACACGTCAGTGACAACCTTATCAATACGCTCCTCTATAGTTTTCTCTAGAGACTCCTTCAAAGCTTTATTATCCTCCGTCGTTTGATTTGTATCGTTTACCTGTTTCTGTAACATCTGATCAATACGTTTTCCTAAATCTGACCTTACACTTGTTACTTCACGGATAATATGTAACTGTGTACTGGTTAATTTACGGTCAATATTGTCTTGTATTTTTTAACAGGTTCGTTACTGGACTTATTCCATTCGTCCTTCCAAATGACTACATTTGCCTTTTAACATTTCGGCAATGTCTATCTCTATATCCTCCGTAAGGATTTTATTGTGATCTATCACCTGATTACGTAGAGTATCTACATCAGTCTTTAATACGGCTAACGAAACAGTTGTTTTTAAAGTGTCGTCCACAAATTGTGTTCTTAAAGCACCAATGTTTTCTGAACATTGTGTTTGGATTCCTCTACCTCTCTCCTAATTTTGTTTATGTCCCTTGGACCTTAGTAACATCTAAAAACATAGTATTGACTTCCGTTTGCATCTTGTTAATATCGGTCTGTTCACAAGAGATATCAGTTTTTACATTGTTGACATCGACCTGCATATTAATGACGTCTTCGTTAAACTTAGCTACTTGGATTTGGACATTAGATACATCGGTCTGGACACTATCAACTTTAGTCTGGACATTATCGACCTTAGTTTTCACACTACTTACATCATCCTGAAATTTTCTGGAACTGGCCTTCAAACGCGACACATTTTCACTTACATCAGTTGCACTGGATTTAAACCATGTAAAGAAATTTGAACACCCTGGATATCTTCCTTGAAACTCTCCTTAACACCAACAACCTTGACTACAACTGTGTCAAGATCCTCCTTACGATCTCTCTTAAGTTGATCCAGGTCTCGTTTCGCCTCCTGCAATTTACGCTGCATATCATGCATATTCACTTTCAAATTTTCCTTAATCTCATCTTGAACATCATCCAATTTCTCCTTTCAAATTACCTTGGACATCATCCAAATTTTCCTTCATACTTCCCTTCATTTTCTCCAACAATCTCTCTTTCATCTCGTCCATCAGCTTCCGGACATCCTCAACTGCCATCGATGCCATTACAACAATATCAATTTCACAAATGCTGTAGGGATACATTCAAAACAGAGCAATATAACAACATTTTCGAGAAAAACCTTATCCATGTATTTGGACATCTTATTGTCTACCAATAACATAATATTAACTTAATATTAACTTACCAGACACCCTATTGTTAATAAACTTATTCATATAGTCCGTTCGCTTAGTGACATATTCTAAATATACTACCCTAAAGAACATTTATATTTACTGTCATTAAAATAAGTTAGCTTTACTTTAACATGACTAAAATCGGTCATGAACCGGTCAAAATGAAATGAGATTCAGATCATAGGTTATTTTAGAAACATTCCACCTATTATACATTTAACAGGTCTTCTATAAGATCTGATCTTTTGTTAGAGTGCAACCTTACTAAAACAATTCAAATATATATATATATGTAATCACACTCACATCCTTCACGAATGGCATGATTATTAATCCCAAAACTCAAAAATTAAGTTACCATTTTGATGTCTCCTAAATGGCCTTATGAAGCTATTTCATAGCCCCTTAGTAAGGGTGCCTTCCCTATGTACCCGTAAATTCTGAAGTTGCCTGTCGGAAATCCATAGCCAAGCTAGATTGCTAATTTCTAAAAGGCTACGGCTAAAAATTCCATCCGAAATCGCTTCAACATGGTCTTCGGGAATTTACACAGTATTCTACAATGATATTATGGATAATCAACAAAAATACACTGGGCTCAAATGAACACCTACCTTTATCCTCGAAGTCTTATAAAGGGACTTAGCTCCATCTTGAAAGGGGATCCACAATACCATTGCCCTTAAATATTTGAAGTAAATCACTCGAAAGACGATATAGAAAACGAACTAAGTAAATTTATTAACAAATGTAAACTAAATCTTATGTTTAAACAAATAATAACCATTCCTAAATTTATAAATTAATTAATATCTCCACACACACACTTCACTAACAACACACACTCTACTGAATTTACTATACTGTCAGGTATACAGAAATACATTTAGAACGGCGTAAGCCTATTACAAGTA
The DNA here is from genome assembly GCA_946902985.2 of Meconema thalassinum. NCBI lineage: Eukaryota > Metazoa > Arthropoda > Insecta > Orthoptera > Tettigoniidae > Meconema > Meconema thalassinum. The sequence goes on from OX336389.2 coordinate 759,713,785, forward strand.
ATAAATCGTTTAACAAAAATTCCGGCGTGCCAAGCGTTTCTACGGAATCTATTAAGGCCGGCACGTGCTGTGGATTCCACATCTGGTCAGTAAATCCATTCATAGATTGTTACACTTACAATCAGACGTGTACCTGTTTCCATTCATAAACTTGTGGCTTGATTAACAACTCTTTCCATTTTATGGAATATACTGGCCTTGAATTTATAACGGGATATACATATCTCCCTTGCGTTCGCTGCGAACACGCTGCTAACGTGAACAGTATCATTGTCTCAAAGCTACAATTTCTGTTTATAAAACTGGCTATAACTCATACAATTCTTTATCAAATGCACTCAAATTTTAACACAACAATCCAAGCATACCCTCGCATTGTTCTAGACCAACGCAGTTGTTCATACACACTTAACAACGTAAAAACATTCGTTCCAATAATATTCATTCTAAAATACACTACATTTCAAATAATTATTACAAAATTGTACCCTTAATTAAATAAATATTGGAAACTTATTTACAGTATAATTTGCATTATTAATGATAGCGTTGGCTATCATAACGATATAAATTCGTTATATGAATATAAATGAGCTTTAGCTCTGATCCTAATTTAAATGATTCCACACATTATCGGGATCCTTCAAAGATCTCTTTCACCTTTCAAAATACTACTGCACATTGGCATATCAGGTTTGTAGTCGTATTCAGTCTAATAAGTTCAACCAGCAAATATAAAACACGCGTATTTACTCAAATCGTTTTTAATAAAATTTTAATAATTAGTATAAATAACAGACGTTAATATCCATTTTCACATTTCAATTTCCGATCATTCCTCTACTGTCTCCACATAGAACTCGTATATTTATACATTAGCGTTCTTCATAACTCGATTCCTGTGCCATAATGACAAATGCTTACTAACATAGTCTTGCCTTGCAACGACTTCACTTACCGCGGAAACTCACCTCGCAATTACACACATATTTCTCTAAAAGCCTCGTATACCTTTGTATACGGAAATACAATCTCCTTAACTACTGGTTAAACAATCTATTACTCAAAATAATTGTTACCATATGCTCTCCCACAAAACTAGCATTTACATAAAATTGGCAACCTCATCAGCTTTGCTATAATCAACCGCTGGCATTTCGAACAGCTATGTCTGTTATTAAACGTTCCCTTCGTTCATACTGACGACCTTAGACATAACGTGAAAGACATCCATGAGTTTACTTTTAAAATGTTACTTGGATATCGACTAATACATTAATGTTCCACCGTACTCATCTGGTTTCAAAGTTACACATATTGAAATATCACGTCCACAATATGACGTGATATTACACATTGTGTATAAATAACCACAAATGTTATTTATGTGTCGGATGGAAATCAATATCGACAGGGATGAACTAGCTTTGAAATCCCTACCGTCGGATGAAAGAATCTTTCCATGAAGATATATATATATCTTTATATATCTCTCTAATAAAATAAAGATTGTCAATTTCGGAATGTGTCTCCATTCTATACAAAGAATGTCTATGAGTATATGACTTCCTATCGAAATCCTGACGAATGTTCCTTGTCTGATCGACGTAAAGTTCATAATGGTTTGTGATATTACAACAATATATCACACGTTATTTCTTCTTCTCTTGATGTTTCTTCTCAACAATTAAGATGCCCAAATTAAATTACTAAATAGAATTTAATAGGCATCCTAGACAAAATGTCTAAATCTTGAATTCAAAATGAATTGAAGAACGTTGAAGATAAAAATTACTGATCTTCAATAAAAATTACTGGAATACTGATTCCTTAAACAAATTTAACTATCTCAGTTCAGAAACTGGATCGTAGTATAGCAATTTGAAAATGTCGAAAATCGATCACCTCACATGATCATGTAGAATTAAAATGTTGTTACATACATGGAATATAAATATATATCGATATATGGATAAAGGTTTTGCTCTGGAATGTCACTATTAAGCTCTAACTACATATAAACACTGCTACATTGACTGGAGATCTCTCGAAGTTCTGGTTAAGTATTAGGAAATACTCAGATGATTCATTCTCCAAGAAACTAGGCTGGACGCTAGTCCGTCCCCTCGAACCAACGACCTCGAACAAGGAAGGAATGCCTCTCCGGAAAACACCAAGCTCCATCTGGGATCGAACAGTATCCTCCCGTTCATCGACCTTCTATGTTGCCGGGTCCTTCCCTGGCATGTTGACTTTCTTCTTATATCTTCGTTGTCCGTTTTGATAGAGTTTCATTATAATATCGAGTAATGTTGTAGGTTCAGCATCATATTCACAAATAAATTCGTAATGGAATTTCTGGACCTCACTCGTTGATAAAAATATTCATAAAGGTGTACTATGAAATATTAATGTAGCTTGCAGATGTTATGTTCAAGTTCATGAATAACGCTAATGTACGAGATGTTGGTGTACATAAAGTTGCATGTATACTTGATGCTTTGACAATCAAGAGTAATCTCATTATCGAAGCTCCATTGTTGAATCTATTACTCTGCTTCAAATGTATCCCTGGCGTACATAAGTTCTCAGTTCATCATCTCAAACATATTATGTCTTATGAATAATATTTCCACTTGCTGAATATACACAGTCATAATGCTGGTGTAACAATATACTGCTTCAATGTTAATGTCAATCACTGTTACTCACGTGAACTTCCTAAAGTGAATCTATGTTCGCTGCAGTCTGGTTGTAACTAAAATGCTTTACGGCTATCGAGTCCGTCACTTTTATTCTTCACTTCTAAAATGGCTATATTTATTAAAGTCTTCCGTTGTTAACGCTGAAAATTTATAAAATACTTCTATGCGTTCAGTACTATAATTGGTACAAAAATATTTGTTCTATTCACAAACGAATGTCAGTTATTGTGATTTAAGGCTCTTCTCAACTTCACCTAAAATTAAAGCGCGGGCGATCTCCACTATCTAGACTCAATTGCGCTGTCTCCACGAGTCGTTCAAACACCGGACTCGGTTAAGACCTTCGGGACTACAACTGTCCCTGAATAGACGTCTGCACACTTCAACTTTCGCAGGAACAAGAGCCCTGTTGTTTGGCGTCTCTCCTCCAAGACAACAGTTCTAACCACCATTTCTGATCCCCCCAGAAATTTAGCACGCACTAGAAAAATGCTTATTACGTCATATTTTGACCTTTCGGTGATTTTCTAAGTATCTGTAATATTTTCCTATAATTTTCTTCTTATTACCAATTCATAAAATAACTTTCTTGGGGCCTAAATGTAATAATTCTCCATATAATGTAGTTGAAGGTAATCCCGTCTTCACTAAGACCTCACCTTATTGGCTGTGAGCTCATATCGTTTGATATATTTTATAACAATAATTAAACAATTTCCGTGATAAATCCACTGTTGCTAGGTCATTTCCAAGCTTCTAGAATATACTATTGCGCAACATTTCACGTGATGGAATCTCCGTCCTTGCTCAACACAGTAACTCGACTGGTTTGTGTCAAGTTCCTGCATCTATATTGCCATGTCAAATTATATCATGGGCTTCAAAGTAATCGCATTTTCCTCCCAAATAATTTATTTTTGCTATGAGCTTAAATGGAAATTCTACCGAGTCATTTGCTTGTAACTTTGTGCTACCGCGTAGGATTTCTTTCATGTGCCACGTGCCTAGACTTGTTGTTGCTTTGTTTTTCATCTATTCGAGGACTTTCGCGAGGGTTAGCTTAACGACAGTTAGGGTTTGTTCCTTCGTTTCTTTATTTTAATTTGCTTTGCGGATTAGCCGATTTCTTAACCCTCCGAAGTAGGATAGGGGTTCGAATTATTGAATAAATATTTCACGAAATTTTGCTTAATCCTGGATATCTTCATTTGCTAGCTTTGTGTTTAGGGTGTGCTTCTTTGGGCTTCTATGACATATTCCGTGCAAGGAACCCAATCCTTTCGGACCACGCTTCTCGTGCTATGTTAGCCCTGAAGAAATGCATCCGATCCTCTCAAGTTGTTGGTTCGAAGGACGGGGTTATTCGAAGTGCCATTTGTCGGTTGATGGACCCGGATAATCCCCTCTAACGGGCTCAGTATATTACTGCGCAGTTTGAACTATATTTTTGAAAGTGTTGAAATTACTCTATATGTCTAAAAATATAACAAATGTCATGGGGATTATCAAAAATTAATTTACAAAGAGATATATTTTAATGTGTAAGATAGTTAGCCCCACCAACAGGCGTGACAAAATCCCATTTTACTTCAAGTAGGGTATCTTTGCTATTCCTCCAAGGTTAACCAGCATCTGATCCCCACTGACCATGGCCAGTGTTGTATAACTCCGGAGATCCAGAGTATCATCACGTTTAAGTTATTGTTCAAAGATACCTTTTATTATATGGAAGCATTAAACTTTTGGAATTGTTTTTTCCAGCCTATTTTATTACACATTGCCACAAAATAAAATAAAATTCTACACCATTATTCATGATTCATATTTTTGGGATTGAGCATATGGAATGCAAACCCAACGTTATAACCTCACTGCATAGATACTCCTGAAGTGGAGACCAACAGCCGTACTGTTTAGGATATTATTATAACTATTATTATTAATATTAGTTAAGATATTATTTTTCCAATTTATGAGAAACGTAACAGGATAAAAAATTTAGTGTGTGCCAATTTACTGAAAAATGCTAGGAGAAGAATTGGCATTTGTCTTTGCGCCTTGTAGATATAGATGAAGTGTAGGATAAAAGGCCAGGAGAAAAGATGCGAGGCATTCTGAGGGATTATGGTATCGAGGGAAGGTTGCTACAAGCAATCAATATTATTTATGTTCATAATAAGGTTGCAGTAAACGCTGATGGGATAGTGTGATGAATAGTGTATTAACTTGTGGCACATATTCATCACACTAAACACATGTTGGCTAAATTTACTTCAGTTAATACTTGTGGCACATATTCATCACACTATACACTTGTTGGCTAAATTTACGTTAGTTAATACTTGTGGCACATATTCATCACACTAAAACTTGTCGGCTAAATTTACTTATGTAAACAAGTAAACAATTTATTGTTATTACTTTCAGGTTAAGGGAAACAGGATAAGCATAAAATTGTAACACGCTCAGTTCAACATCGAAGCTTAGCGCTGTGTGCTGGACGCTGCCAATGAAGAAATCGTCACTCGGGAGTTGGGGAGCTCTCATGAGTGCCATGCGCGACGGAATTGACATTCGCTTCTGTAAGTTATCTCTCTCGGGGATGTGAGCTTGTACCTGCATCACTAGAAAGAAGGCATTGTACGTCGTTCTCTTGCGACCAATGTGCAAGGGCATTGGCATTCATTTTTGTGCTCTCTACAGACGAAAGTACTAGTTATATCTCTCGGGGTTGAGCGCATGGACCTGTATCAAGATGGCGGGTGATATGGACAAACGTGCATAAGATGCTCTCCAAATTTGATTAAAATCATGGAAACAGGAGGATACATGAAAAGGGATGTAAAGGAGGTTATTCTAAATGCGGTGAGTGATGTAAAAACCTATATTACCGCATTACAAACGGATGTATAAAGAAAAACGAGGTAGAATCGTCACATCCAATGGTGGTCAAAAGAATCCAAAGAGATACCACATCAGAGGGAAAAGACAGATGCCCTGTGATAACGGGGGCTCTACCAACTGGTAGTGCAAAGAAAACATGCAGCACCCAACAAATAACGGTAACGGCCCCTATCGCGAAAACTCTTAACCATCAAAGCACGTCAGAGAGAGGAAGCCGCTGCTCTGTAACACAAAAGGTGCCACCTACCGGCATCCTGCATAAACAACCAACAAACAGTACATGACGATACCTACTGAGGAAACGTCAAGAAACACTAGCGCAGAAACAGGCAGCGCAAAATAACAGAAAATGTTTCCCAACAAATACAATCGCAAATACAATTATTGCCAATGGGAAACATCTCCAGCAACATCAAAAAGATGATCAGCATTGAACATTAGAAATCAACATAACCTAGTTTCTGAACAAGGACACCCGAAATCGGATATAATATACCAATTCGACAGGAACGAGCCTAAATTCAACTCACCCAAAGGGATTTATCCCACTTCTATGATCAACGAAAGAGTTGAGGAATACATAACATATGAAGATGAATTCCCACCGTTAACAAGGGACGACCCCCATATCCAAGAACAGGAAACGCCGCAGGATGCGACAGCTATAGAGAAATGGACAACGGTAACGGACAAAAGGAAAAGGCAAACAACATGACCTAAACCTCCTTTGCTAGACAATGGGTCGAAGAACGAAGACTTTCATGCAGCAGAAAAAATGGCCTGGCTCTTCATTGGAAGACTGAAACAGGAATGCACGACAGAATCTATCAGGAAATTCTTTACCAGGAAGGAAATTGTAGGAAACAGAATTTGCGAAGAATTTTCAACGAAATACAACAAAAAATATTTCAAAATAGGAGTCAAAATATTTAAAAACAGGAGTTCCTTATAAGTACCTAAATGAGCCAGAATTTTGGCCAGCAGAAATAACAGTCAGACGTTTCCAGTTCTTTTGGAGGAACACAGGGACATTTCCCGAATAAAACACAAATAAGACTACCGGAAAAGACTATGAACAGAGGAAATAAGTAAAGAGACAATATAAGGATAATGTTATGGAACATTGAAGGTTTAAAAAGTGCATTCAACATGACATCTACTGACTGCGTAGAAGGATACGACGTATTAATAGTAACAGAAACATTTCTCATAGACCAATGGCAACTTACAGGTTATTATTGCATCCATTTAAAAGCAGAACATGGGGAAAGAGGAATTAGAGTCCTCCTAATGCCATGGCTGACCACAATAATCTCGACAACACAGCAAGATCACACGTTACTAATAGAGACAAAGTATATCACTGTCATAGCATTCTACTTCCAGCCGAATGTAACGGCCTTGGAGATAATAGATGAATTCGGCCAATTAATCACACAGAATGTACAAGATAACCCTGTAATATTTGCAGGATACCTAAATTGTAGATTGGACATACCGAGTTTCAAAACAAAACTAGTATAGGAAAATCTGCAAGAAGAACGATTCCACCTTTTGAGTAACAGAAATGTACCAACATATATATGCCATACTGGCAAACGTGTGATTGATATCGCACTTTTGGAGGCCCAATACAAGAGGAAATAAACCCCCTCTGGACAGCGACTCACACACGAATTCGGAAACATATCCCAATGAAAATTACGACATGAACCAAAAAAAACAAAACACAGCACTTATTCTCGAGAGTAATTCACGTCAAAAAGTAGAAGAACGAATCGAATGGATAGAGACAATAGAAATCTTAATAGAGAATTCATAATTGGAGGAATCGGTACAAATGCTTTAGGAACTACTAATACAAGCCACAAGTTCAAGAAAAAAAAACGAAAGGCACAACCATCGTTTGACCAGAACTGCTATCTGCTAAGGAAAGGGGTGTTGAAAATCCTTCATCAGCAAAAATTGAACATAGAGAGTCCTATTCATCTTAAGATTTGCAACATGAAGGGAAATCTCTACAAGAAATTCATAAGAGAGAAGAAGAGGACATATTGGGAAGAAGAAGGCAAAAGAATATTAGAAGAAGCTAGGAAGGACTCGTATATTGTTCTTCGTCCCAGGAAGCAAACGCAGACACACTATATAAATATGGTAGCATGGACGTCACGCTTTAGCAGTATACTAAACAAAGATGAAATAAAGGACGTACCAGTACAGGAAAACACCCAAGAAATCGGCCTACAGTCAACAAAAGATTGGACCCCACTGACCACAAACGAGGTTCAAAACATCATTGACAGCCCAAAGAAAAAGAAAGCTGCTGGACCAGACAACATATATAGTGAGTACCTAAAGGACACAGTTCACCTCCTATTGCCGACATGGACAAATCTGTTTAACAAATGCATAGAGACGGCCTCCATACCCGAGAGGTGGAGACATTCAATAATAAAAGTACTGTACAAAGGAAAAAGGAGACCCAAATGTCACTGACACATACAGAGGCATTGCTCTTGAAAATATTCCTTTCAAATTACTCAGAAAAATAATTACAGAAAGAATAAAATATGAAATAGGTGAACATCCCCCGGACACTCAATTCGGGTTCAGGAAGGGAAGATCAACTATGACCGCAACAAAATTACTATTAACTAATATATGGGAAGAATTAGAAGGTAAAGAAAGGTTTTACACAGTCTTCATAGACTTTACCAAAGCATTTGATCTCATAAACAAAGAACTTGTGATACAGAAACTAGAAGAAACCCTAGGTAGACAAAATGTATGGACACAAACTATAAAATCAATACTCTTATGGAACAAACTAATAATTTCAGACAATATTTCATTATCAGAACCATTATAGCAAACAAATGGAATACTTCAGGGTGATCCAATTAGCCCATTACTTTTCATTCTGGCAACAGAAGAAATCATGAGAATAGCTCAAAGAGAGGACGTAGGACATAGTAATTGGCTCTAAAATGTCACAAACCTCCAAAACACATCAACAGAAATGGAACAATGGTCCTCCGATCACAAGTTGGAAATGAACGTTTCAAAAACAGTAATGATGGTGTTTAGAAAAGGAGGGAAGGTTCCAGCAGCGACAGAAATTTTCATCAAGAGGAGGAAAATAAACCTCGTAATGGAATTCAAATATTTGGGTATCACGCTCCAAACCAGTGCTACATGTTTCACATATCATGTGATAGAGAAATCAACGCAAGCAGTACGCGCAATGCATGAAATAACATACTTGAGAATCCTCAGCTGAGAGACAGCAATGGCACTGTTCAGAAATTAAATCATGCCTATTCTAATATATGGCATGGAAGTCATTTGGCAACACCTAACAGAAAAGAACCTTTCATCACTAGAAAGAGTGAAGGCATTATACATAAAAAAATCAATCGGAGTGTCAAAAGCTACCAGATCACGATTCGTTTGCCTCCTGGCACGAGAATCATTTCTTACAGAAGACCTTAGAAACTATTTACCTCTACCAAACACAAGAGCTTCGGAACAGCTACTAACATCGTTGAAGAAAAACGAGAAGACCTACCTCAAGAATATTACGGAACCAGAGCCATGATTGACCGGACGTGGACAACAGCCAACTTTGATTTGAGGCATGTGTTTACACGTCTGGCTGTCCATGGTTTTCACCACTTTATATGCGTTAGCAAATATTTCCATGAACCTATAGTGCCGTTTGTATGCCAACTATGTGTACAAGTATGTGATCGCTACCACTTAGAGCTCAGTTGGAGACGGACAAAATCGATCAAAGACTATGCAACTCAAAGTGTCAGAGTACAATTATAGTGTGTACGTTTTTATACTTTATTTTCAATTGATATTTGGATGCAATAAAAGTAGCCTCCGTGGCTTAGGCGGCAGCACGCCGGCCTCTCACCGCTGGGCCCGTGGTTCAAATCCCGGTTACTCCATGTGAGATCTGTGCTGGACAAAACGGAGACAGACAGGTTTTTCTCCGGGTACTCCGGTTTTCCCTGTCAAAATTTCATTCCAGCAACACTCTCCACTATCATTTCATTTCATCTGTCATTCATTTAATCATTGCCCCAGAGGAGTGCGACAGGCCTCGGCAGCCGGCACAGTTCATATCCTCGCCGCTAGATGGGGGCTTCATTCATTCCATTCCTGACAAGGTCGGAGACTGGAAACAGGCTGTGGATTTTCAAAAGTATTATTATGGTAAACGTTGATGGCTTACAGTTGATACAGGAGTGAGGCAAGACTGTAATCCTTCAACACTACTGCTTTTTACGTATGGTCCATTTGCTGAATGGCATAAACTGACTAGGTGGAATTCATTTACGTAGAATCTAGGTAAGTAGTCTGATTCATGCTGATGATCTGGTTGCACTATCAGACTGCGTCGAAAATTTACAAACAAACATGTTAGAACTCAGCAATTCTACTAGGTTAGTGCCGTGTCTTGTCTGGGGATTCGCCTAGGACACCAAGCTGGCTCATAGGCGGGATCTTGGTGTCCCAGCCCCGACCCCCACAGGAGTAACGAACTACGCGCCACCTCCTTTTATATTGGGTGCAACAGCACCACTTGACTGCGAGAACTAAAAGCTCCAGCAGCATAACCTCCCTATGAAGGCTTCCAGAAAGAAGGTATAATGGCTTACACGGCTGGCGAATTAAACCTCAGAAATTCTTCTAGGTTTTGCCGTGTCTTGTGTGGGGTTTCGCATAGGACACCAAGATGGTTCATCGGCGGGCTCTTGGTGTACACGCCCGGACCCCCACTGGAGTAAGGAACAGTGCGCCACCTCCCTTTATATTAGGTGCAACAGCACCACTTGACTGCGAGAACTAAAAGCTCAAGCAGCCTTAACATCCCTATGACGGCTTCCAAAAAAGATTGTATATTGGCTTTCACGGCCGGTGAATTAAAACTAATCAATTCTTCTAGGTTTCTGCCGTATCTTGTGTAGGGATTCGCCTAGGACACCAAGCTGGCTCATCGGCGGGCTCTTGGTGTCCCCGCCCGGACACCACAGGAGTATCGAACTGCGCGCCACCTTCCTTTATATTAGGTACAACTGGGCCACTTGACTGCGAGAACTAGAATCTCAAGCAGCCTTAACATCCCTATGAAGGGTTCCAAGAAGATGGTACATTTGCTTACACGGCCGGTGAATGAAGACTCAGCAAATCTTCTAGGTTTTTACCGTGTCTTGTGTGGGGTTTAGCCCAGGACATCAAGCTGGCTCATCGGCGGGCTCTTGGTGACTCCGCCCAGACCCTCACAGGAGTAACGAACTGCGCGCCATCTCCCTTTATATTAGGTGCAACTGCACCACTTGACTGCGAGAACTAAAAGCTCAAGCAGCCTTAACCTCCACATGAAGGCTTCCAAAAAGATGGTATAATGGCTTTCACGGCCGGGGAATTAAAACTCGGCAATTCTTCTAGGTTTGTGCCGTGTCTTGTGTGGTGTTTCGCCTAGGACACCAAGCTGGCTCATCGGCGGCTTCTTGGTGTCCCCCCCCCAACCCCCACAGGAGTAACGAACTGCGTGCCACCTCCATTTCTATTAGGTGCAACTGCACCACTTGACTGAGAGAACTAAAAGCTCATTCAGCTTTAACCTCCCTAGGAAGTCTTCCAAAAAGATGGTATATTGGCTTTCACGGCCGGTGAATCAAAACTCAGCAATTCTTCTAGGTTTGTGCCGTGTCATGTGTGGGGATTTGCCTAGGACATCAAGCTGGCTCATCGGCGGTTTCTTGGTTTCCCCACCCGGACCCCGACAGGAGTAACGAACTGCGCGCCACCTCCCTTTATATGAGGTGCAACTGCACCACTTAACTGCGAGAACTAAAACCTCCAGCAGCCTTAACCTCCCTATGAAGGCTTCCAAAAAGATGGTATAATGGCTTTCACGGCCGGTGAATTAAAACTCATAAATTCTTCTAGGTTTTTGCCGTGTCTTGTGTGGGGTTTCGCCTAGGACACCAAGATGATTCATCGGCGGCCTCTTGGTGTCCACGCCCGGACCCCCACAGGAGAATGGAACAGCGCGCCACCACCCTTTATATTAGGTGCAACTGCACCTCTTGACTGCGAGAACAAAAAGATCAAGCAGCCTTAACCTCCCTATGAAGGCTTCCATAAAGATGGTATATTGGCTTTCACGGCCGGGGAATTAAAACTCAGCAATTCTTCTAGGTTTGTTCCGTGTCATGTGTGGGGATTCGCCCAGGACATCAAGCTGGCTCATCGGCGGGTTCTTGGTTTCCCCGCCCGGACCCCCAGAGGAGTAACGAACTGCACGCCACCTCCCTTTCTATTACATGCAATTGCACAACTTGACTGCGAGAACTAAAATCTCAAGCAGCCTTAACCTCCCTATGAAAGCTTCCAAAGAGATGGTATATTGCCTTTTATGGCCGGGGAAATAAAACTCAACAATTCTTCTAGGTTTGTGCCGTGTCATGTGTGGGGTTTTGCCTAGGACACCAAGCTGGCTTATCGACGGGCTCTTGGTGTCCCGCCCGGACCCCCACAGGAGAAACGAACTGCGCGCCACCTCCCTTTATAAAAGGTGCAACTGCACCACTTGACTGCGAGAACTGAAAGCTCAAGCAGCCTTAACCTCTCTATGAAGGCTTCCTAAAAGATGGTATGTTGGCTTTCACGGCCGGTGAATTAAAACCCAACAATTCTTCTAGGTAGTGTGGGTTTTCGCCTAGGACACCAAGCGGGCTCATCGGTGGGCTCTTGGTGTCCCAGCCCCGACCCCCACGGGAGTAACGAACTGAGCGCCAACTCAATTTATATTATGTGCAACTGCACCTTTTTAGTGCGAGAACTAAGAGCTCAAGCAGCCTTAACCTCCCTATGAAGGCTTCCAAAAAGATGGTATATTGGCTTTCACGGCCGGTGAATTAAAACTTAGGAATTCTTCTAGGTTTGTGCCTTGTCTAGTGTGGTGTTTCGCCTAGGACACCAAGCTGGCTCATCGGCGGGCTCTTGGTTTCCCCGCCCGGACCCCCCAGGAGTAACGAAATGCGCGCCACCTCCCTTTATATGAGGTGCAACTGCACCACTTGACTGCGAGAACTAAAAGCTCCAGCAGCCTTAACCTCCCTATGAAAGCTTCCAAAAAGGTGGTATAATGGCTTTCACGGCTGGCGAATCAAAACTCAGAAATTCTTCTAGGTTTTTGCCGTGTCTTGTGTGGGGTTTCGCCAAGGACACCAAGATGGTTCATCGGCGGGCTCTTGGTGTCCACGCCCGGACCCCCACAGGAGTAAGGAACAGCGCGCCACCTCCCTTTATATGAGGTGCAACTGCACCACTTGACTGCGAGAACTAAAAGCTCCAGCAGCCTTAACCTCCCTATGAAGGCTTCCAAAAAGGTGGTATAATGGCTTTCACGGCTGGCGAATCAAAACTCAGAAATTCTTCTAGGTTTTTGCCGTGTCTTGTGTGGGGTTTCGCATAGGACACCAAGATGGTTCATCGGCGGGCTCTTGGTGTACACGCCCGGACCCCCACTGGAGTAAGGAACAGTGCGCCACCTCCCTTTATATTAGGTGCAACAGCACCACTTGACTGCGAGAACTAAAAGCTCAAGCAGCCTTAACATCCCTATGACGGCTTCCAAAAAAGATTGTATATTGGCTTTCACGGCCGGTGAATTAAAACTAATCAATTCTTCTAGGTTTCTGCCGTATCTTGTGTAGGGATTCGCCTAGGACACCAAGCTGGCTCATCGGCGGGCTCTTGGTGTCCCCGCCCGGACACCACAGGAGTATCGAACTGCGCGCCACCTTCCTTTATATTAGGTACAACTGCGCCACTTGACTGCGAGAACTAAAATCTCAAGCAGCCTTAACATCCCTATGAAGGGTTCCAAGAAGATGGTACATTTGCTTACACGGCCGGTGAATGAAGACTCAGCAAATCTTCTAGGTTTTTACCGTGTCTTGTGTGGGGTTTAGCCCAGGACACCAAGCTGGCTCATCGGCGGGCTCTTGGTGACTCCGCCCAGACCCTCACAGGAGTAACGAACTGCGCGCCATCTCCCTTTAAATTAGGTGCAACTGCACCACTTGACTGCGAGAACTAAAAGCTCAAGCAGCCTTAACCTCCACATGAAGGCTTCCAAAAAGATGGTTTAATGGCTTTCACGGCCGGGGAATTAAAACTTGGCAATTCTTCTAGGTTTGTGCCGTGTCTTGTGTGGTGTTTCGCCTAGGACACCAAGCTGGCTCATCGGCGGCTTCTTGGTGTCCCCGCCCCGACCCCCACAGGAGTAACGATCTGCGCGCCACCTCCCTTTCTATTAGGTGCAACTGCACCACATGACTGAGAGAACTAAAAGCTCATTCAGCTTCAACCTCCCTAGGAAGTCTTCCAAAAAGATGGTATATTGGCTTTCACGGCCGGTGAATCAAAACTCAGCAATTCTTCTAGGTTTGTGCCGTGTCATGTGTGGGGATTTGCCTAGGACATCAAGCTGGCTCATCGGCGGTTTCTTGGTTTCCCCACCCGGACCCCGACAGGAGTAACGAACTGCGCGCCACATCCCTTTATATGAGGTGCAACTGCACCACTTAACTGCGAGAACTAAAACCTCCAGCAGCCTTAACCTCCCTATGAAGGCTTCCAAAAAGATGGTATAATGGCTTTCACGGCCGGTGAATTAAAACTTATAAATTCTTCTAGGTTTTTGCCGTGTCTTGTGTGGGGTTTCGCCTAGGACACCAAGATGATTCATCGGCGGCCTCTTGGTGTCCACGCCCGGACCCCCACAGGAGAATGGAACAGCGCGCCACCACCCTTTATGTTAGGTGCAACTGCACCTCTTGACTGCGAGAACAAAAAGCTCAAGCAGCCTTAACCTCCCTATGAAGGCTTCCATAAAGATGGTATAATGGCTTTCACGGCCGGGGAATTAAAACTCTTCAATTCTTCTAGGTTTGTGCCGTGTCTTTTGTGGGGTTTCGCCTAGGACACCAAGCTGGCTCATCGGCGGGTTCTTGGTGTCCTCGCGCCGACTCCCACAGGAGTAACGAACTGAGCGCCAACTCCCTTTCTATTAGGTGCAACTGCACCACTTGACTGCGAGAACTAAAAGATCATTTAGCTTTAACCTCCCTATGAAGTCTTCCAAAAAGATGGCATATTGACTTTCACGGCCGGTGAATCAAAACTCAGCAATTCTTCTAGGTTTGTTCCGTGTCATGTGTGGGGATTCGCCCAGGACATGAAGCTGGCTCATCGGCGGTTTCTTGGTTTCCCCGCCCGGACCCCCAGAGGAGTAACAAACTGCGCGCCACCTCCCTTTCTATTACGTGCAATTGCACAACTTGACTGCGAGAACTAAAATCTCAAGCAGCCTTAACCTCCCTATGAAAGCTTCCAAAGAGATGGTATATTGCCTTTTATGGCCGGGGAAATAAAACTCAACAATTCTTCTAGGTTTGTGCCGTGTCATGTGTGGGGTTTTGCCTAGGACACCAAGCTGGCTTATCGACGGGCTCTTGGTGTCCCGCCCGGACCCCCACAGGAGAAACGAACTGCGCGCCACCTCCCTTTATAAAAGGTGCAACTGCACCACTTGACTGCGAGAACTGAAAGCTCAAGCAGCCTTAACCTCCCTATGAAGGCTTCCTAAAAGATGGTATGTTGGCTTTCACGGCCGGTGAATTAAAACTCAACAATTCTTCTAGGTAGTGTGGGTTTTCGCCTAGGACACCAAGCGGGCTCATCGGTGGGCTCTTGGTGTCCCAGCCCCGACCCCCACGGGAGTAACGAACTGAGCGCCAACTCAATTTATATTATGTGCAACTGCACCTTTTTAGTGCGAGAACTAAGAGCTCAAGCAGCCTTAACCTCCATATGAAGGCTTCCAAAAAGATGGTATATTGGCTTTCACGGCCGGTGAATTAAAACTTAGGAATTCTTCTAGGTTTGTGCCTTGTCTAGTGTGGTGTTTCGCCTAGGACACCAAGCTGGCTCATCGGCGGGCTCTTGGTTTCCCCGCCCGGACCCCCCAGGAGTAACGAAATGTGCGCCACCTCCCTTTATATTAGGTGCAACAGCACCACTTGACTGCGAGAACTAAAAGCTCAAGCAGCCTTAACATCCCTATGACGGCTTCCAAAAAGATGGTATATTGGCTTTCACGGCCGGTGAATTAAAACTCAGCAATTCTTCTAGGTTAGTGCCGTGTCTTGTGTAGGGTTTCACCTAGGACACCAAGCTGGCTCATCGGCGGGTTCTTGGTGTCCCCGCCCGGACACCACAGGAGTATCGAACTGCGCGCCACCTTCCTTTATATTAGGTACAACTGCGAAACTTGACTGCGAGAACTAAGTTCTCAAGCAGCCTTAACCTCCCTATGAAGGGTTCCAAAAAATGGTATATTGGCTTTCACGGCCGGTGAATCCAAACTCAGCAATTCTTCTAGGATTTTGCCGTGTCATGTGTGGGGATTCGCCTAGGACATCAAGCTGGCTCATCGGTGGTTCTTGGTTTCCCCGTCCGGATCCCCACAGGAGTAACGAACTGCGCGCCACCTCCCTTTATATTTGGTGCAATTGCACAACTTGACTGTGGGAACTAAAAGCTCAAGCAGCCTTAACCTCCCCATGAAGGCTTCCAGAAAGATGGTATATTGGCTTTTACGGCCGGGGAATTAAAACTCAGCAAATCTTCTAGGTTTGTGTCGTGTCATGTGTGGGGTTTCGCCTAGGACATCAAGCTGGTTTATCGACGGGCCCTTGGTGTCCCGCCCGGACCCCCACAGGAGTAACGAAATGTGCGCCACCTCCCTTTATATAAGGTGCAACTGCACCACTTGACTGCGAGAACTGAAAGCTCAAGAAGCCTTAACCTCCCTGTGAAGGCTTCCAAAAAGAAGGTATATTGGCTTTCACGGCCGGTGAAATAAAACTCAGCAATTCTTCTAGGTTTGTGCCGTGTCTCATGTGGGGTTTCGCCTAGGACACCAAGGTGGCTCATCGGCGGGCTCTTGGTTTTCTCGTCCGGACCCCCACAGAGGTAATGAATTGCGCGCCACCTCCCTTTATATTATGTGCATCAGCACCACTTGACTGCGAGAAATAAAACTCGAGCAGCCTTAACTTCCCTATGAATGCTTCCAAAAAGATGGTATATTGGCTTTCACGGCCGGGGAATTAGAAACTCTGCAATTCTTCTAGTTTGAGGCATGTCTTGTGTGGGGTTTCGCCTAGGACAGCAAGCTGGCTCATCGGCGGGCTCTTGGTTTCCGCGCCCACACCCCCACAGGTGTAACGAACAGCGCGCCACCTCCCTTTACATTAGGTGCAACTGCACCTCTTGACTGCGAGAACTAAAATCTCAAGCAGCCTTAACCTCCCTATGAAGGCTTCTTAAAAGATGGTATGTTGGCTTTCACGGCCGGTGAATTAAAACTCAGCATTTCTTCTAGTTTTGTTCCGTGTCTTGTGTGGGTTTTCGCCTAGGACAGCAAGCTGGCGCATCGGTGGGCTCTTGGTGTCCCCGCCCCGACCCCCACAGGAGTAACGAACTGCGCGCCACCTCAATTTATATTAGGTGCAACTGCACCTTTTTAGTGCGAGAACTAAGAGCTCAAGCAGCCTGAACCTCCCTATGAAGGCTTCCAAAAAGATTGTATATTGGCTTTCACGGCCCGTGAATTAAAACTCAGGAAATCTTCTAGTTTGTGCCTTGTCTTGTGTGGTGTTCGCCTAGGACACCAAGCAGGCTCATCGGCGGGATCCTGGTATCCACGCCCGAACCCCCACAGGAGTAACGAAATGCGCGCCACCTCCCTTTATATAAGGTGCAACTGCACCACTTGACTGCGGGAATTAAAACTCATGAAACCTTAACCTCCCTATAAAGGCTTCCAAAAATATGGTATATAGGCTTTCAAGGCCGATCAATTAAAACTCAGCAATTCTTCTAGGTTTGTGCCGTGTCTTGTGTGGGGTTTCACCTAGGTCAACAAGCTGGCTCATCGGCGGGCACTTGGTGTCCCCGCCCCGACCCCAAAAGGAGTAATGAACTGCGAGCCACCTTCCATTATATTAGGTGCAACTGCACCACATGAATGCGAGAACTAAAAGCTCGAGCAGCCTTAACCTCCCTATGAAGACGTCCAAAAATTTTGAATATTGGATTTCAAGGCCTATGAATTAAAACTCAGCAATTCTTCTAGGTGTGTGCCGTGTCTTGTGTGGGGTTCCTCCTAGATCACCAAGCTGGATCATCGGCGGGCTCTTAGTGTCCCCGCGCCGATCCCCACAGGAGTAATGAACTGCGCGCCCCCTTCCCTTTATATTAGGTGCAACTGCACCACTTGACTGCGAGAACTAAAAGCTCCAGCAGCCTTAACCTCCCTATGAAGGCTTCCAAAAAGATGGTATAATGGCTTTCACGGCCGGTGAATTAAACCTCAACAATTCTTCCAGCGTTGTGCCGTGTCTTGTGTAGGGTTTCGCATAGGACACCAAGCTGGCTCATCGGCGGGCTCTTGGTGTCCCCGCCCGGACCCCACAGGAGTATGGAACTGCGCGCCACCTTCCTTTATATTAGGTACAACTGCGCCACTTGACTGCGAGAACTAAAATCTCATAAAGCCTTAACCTCCTTAATAAGGGTTCCAAAAAATGGTATATTGGTTTCACGGCTGGTGAATGAAGACTCAGCAATTCTTCTAGGTTTGTACCGTGTCTTGTGTGACGTTTGGCCTAGGACACCAAGCTGGCTCATCGGCGGGCTCTTGGTGACCCCTTACAGGATTAACGAACTGCGCGCCACCTCCCTTTATACTAGGTGCATCAGCACCACTTGACAGCGAGGACTATAACGAGAGCAGCCTTTACCTCCCTATGAAGGGTTCCAAAAAAAATGGTATATTGGCTTTCACGGCCGGTGAATCAAAACTCAGCAATTCTTCTAGGATTGTGCCGTGTCATGTGTGGGGATTCGCCTAGGATATCAAGCTGGCTCATCGGCAGTTCTTGGTTTCCCCGCCCGGACCCCCGCAGGAGTAACGAACTGCGCGCAACCTCCCTTTATATTAGGTGCATCAGCACCACATGACTGCGAGGACTAAAACTCGAGCAGCCTTAACCTTCCAATGAAGGCTTCCAAAAATATGGTATATTGGCTTTGACGGCCGGGGAATTAGAAACTCTGCAATTCTTCTAGTTTGAGGCGTGTCTTGTGTGAGGTTTCGCCTAGGACAGCAAGCTGGTTCATCGGCGGGCTCTTGGTTTCCGCGCCCGCAACCCCACAGGTGTAACGAACTGCGCGCCACCTCCCTTTATATTAGGTGCAACTGCACCTCTTGACTGCGAGAACTAAAATCTCAAGCAGTCTTAACCTCCCTATGAAGGCTTCCAAAAAGATGGTATGTTAGCTTTCACGGCCGGTGAATCAAAACTCAGCAATTCTTCTAGGATTGTGCCGTGTCATGTGTGGGGATTCGCCTAGGATATCAAGCTGGCTCATCGGCAGTTCTTGGTTTCCCCGCCCGGACCCCCACAGGAGTAACGAACTTCGCGCCACCTCAATTTATATTAGTTGCAACTGCACCTTTTTAGTGCGAGAACTAAGATCTCAAGCAGCCTGAACCTCCCTATGAAGGCTTCCAAAAAGATGGTATATTGGCTTTCAAGGCCGATAAATTAAAATTCAGCAATTCTTCTAGGTTTGTGCCGTGTCTTGTGTGGGGTTTCGCCTAGGTCACCAAGCTGGCTAATCGGCGGGCTCTTAGTGTCCCCGCCCCGACCCCCACAAGGAGTAATGAACTGCGCGCCACCTCCCTTTATATTAGGTGCAACAGCACCACTTGACTGCGAGAACTAAAAGCTCCAGCAGCCTTAACCTCACTAATAATGGTTCCAAAGATGGTATATTGGCATTCACGGCTGGGGAATCAGAAACTCTGCAATTCTTCTAGTTTGAGTCGGGTCTTGTGTGGGGTTTCGCCTAGGACAACAAGCTGGCTCATCGGCGGGCTCTTGGTTTCCGCGCCCGGACTCCCACAGGATTAACGAACTGCACGCCACCTCCCTTTATATTAGGTGCAACTGCACCTCCTGACTGCGAGAACTAAAAGCTCAATCAGCCTTAACCTCCCTATGAAGGCTTCCTAAAGATGGTATGTTGGCTTTCACGGCCGGTGAATTAAAACTCAGCTAATCTTCTAGGTTTGTTTCGCGTCTTGTGTGGGTTTTCGCCTAGGACAACAAGCGGGCTCATCGGTGGGCCTCTTGGTGTCCCAGCCCCGACCCCCACAGGAGTAACGAACTGCGCGCCAACTCAATTTATATTATGTGCAACTGCACCTTTTTAGTGCAAGAACTAAGAGTTCAAGCAGCTTTAAACACCCAATGAAGGCTTCCAAAAGACGGTATATTGGCTTTCATGGCCGGTGAATTAAAACCCTGGAATTCTTCTAGGTTTGTGCCTTGTCTTGTGTGGTGTTTCGCCTAGGACACCAAGCTGGCTCATCGGCATGCTCTTGGTATCCCCACCCTGAACCCCTCAGGAGTGAGGAAATGCGCGCCACCTCCCTTTATATTAGGTGCAACTGCACCACTTGACTGCGAGAACTAAAAGCTCAAGCAGCTTTAACCTCCCAATGAATACTTCCAAAAATATGGTATATTGGATTTCAAGGCCGATGAATTAAACTCAGCAATTCTTCTAGGTTTGTGACGTGTCTTGTGTGGGGTTTCGCCAAGGTCACCAAGCTAGCTCATCGGCGGGCTCTTGGTGTCCCCGCCCCGACCCCCACAGGGGTAATGAACGGCGCGCCACCTCCCTTTATATGAGGTGCAACTGCACCACTTGACTGCAAGAACTAAAAGCTCCAGCAGCCTTAACCTCCCTACGAAGGCTTCCAAAAAGATGGAATAATGGCTTTCACGGCCGGTGAATTAAAACTCAGAAATTCTTCTAGGTTTTTGCCGTGTCTTGTGTGGGTTTTCGCCTAGGACACCAAAATGGTTCATCGGCGGGATCTTGGTGTCAACGCCCGGACCCCCACAGGAATAAGGAACAGCGGGCCACCTCCCTTTATATTAGGTGCAACAGCACCACTTGACTGCGAGAACTAAAAGCTCGAGCAGCCTTAACAACCCTATGACGGCTTCCAAAAAATGGTATATTGGCACTCACGGCCGGTGAATTAAAACTCAGCAATTCTTCTAGGTTTGTGCCGTGTCTTGTGTAGGGTTTCGCCTAGGACACCAAGCTGGCTCATCGGCGGGTTCTTGGTGTCCCCGCCCGGACCCCACAGGAGTATCGAACTGCGCGCCACCTTCCCTTATATTAGGTACAACTGCGAAACTTGACTGCGAGAACTAAGATCTCAAGCAGCCTTAACGTCCCTATGAAGGGTTCCTAAAAAATGGTATATTGGCTTTCACGGCCGGTGAATCAAAACTCAGCAATTCTTCTAGGATTGTGCCGTGTCATGTGTGGGGATTCGCCTAGGACATCAAGCTGACTCATCGGTGGTTCTTGGTTTCCCCGCCCGCACCCCCACAGGAGTAACGAAATGCGCTCCACCTCCCTTTATATTAGGTGCAATTGCACAACTTGACTGTGAGAACTAAAAGCTCAAGCAGCCTTAACCTCCATATGAAAGCTTCCAAAAAGATGGTATATTGGCTTTTACGGCCGGGGATTTAAAACTCAGCAAATCTTCTAGTATTGTGACGTGTCATGTGTGGGGTTTCGCCTAGAACATCAAGCTGCTTATCGGCGTGCTCTTGGTGTCCAGCCCGGGCCCCACAGGAGTAACGAACTGCGCGCCACCTCATTTTATATAAGGTGCAACTGCACCACTTGACTGCGAGGACTAAGATCTCAAGCAGCCTTAACCTCCCTGTGAAGGCTTCCAAAAAGAAGGTATATTGGCTTTCACGGCCGGTGAAATAAAACTCAGCAATTCTTCTAAGTTTGTGCCGTGTCTCATGTGGGGTTTCGCCTAGGACACCAAGCTGGCTCATCGGTGGGCTCCAGGTTTTCTCGCCCGGACCCCCACAAGAGTAACGAATTGCGCGCCACCTCCCTTTCTATTAGGTGCATCAGCACCACTTGACTGCGAGGACTAAAACTCGAGCAGCCTTTACCTCCCCATGAAGGCTTGCAAGAAGATGGTATAATGACTTTCACGTGCCGGGGAATTAGAAACTCTGCAATTCTTCTAGTTTGAGGCGTGTCTTGTGTGGGGTTTCGCCTAGGACACCAAGCTGGCTCAACGGCGGGTTCGTGGTGTCCCCGCCCTGACCCCCACAGGAGTAACGAACTGAGCGCCACCTCCCTTTCTATTAGGTGCAACTGAACCACTTGACTGCGAGAACTAAAAGCTCATTCAGCTTTAACCTCCCTATGATATCTTCCAAAATATGGTATATTGGCTTTCACGGCCGGTGAATCAAAACTCAGCAATTGTTCTAGGTTTGTGGCGTGTCATATGTGGGGATTCTCCTAGGACATCAAGCTGGCTTATCGGCGGTTCTTGGTTTCCCCGCCCGGACCCCCTCAGGAGTAATGAACTGCGAGCCACCTCCCTTTATATTAGTTGCAATTGCACAACTTGACTGTGAGAACTAATAGCTCAAGCAGCCTTAACCTCCCTATGAAAGCTTCCAAAAAGATGGTATATTGGCTTTTACAGCCGGGGAATTAAAACTCAGCAAATCTTCTAGGTTTGTGACGTGTCATTTGTGGGGTTTCGCCTAGGACACCAAGCTGGCTCATCGGCGGGCTCTTGGTTTTCTCGCCCGGACCCCCACTGGAGTAACGAATTGCGCGCCACCTCAATTTATATCAGGTGCATCAGCACCACTTGACTGCGAGGACTAAAACTCGAGCAGCCTTAACCTCCCTATGAAGGCTTCCAAAAAGATGGTATATTGGCTTTCACGGCTGGGGAATTAGAAACTCTGCAATTCTTATACTTTGAGGCGTGTCTTGTGTCGGGTTTCGCCTAGGACAGCAAACTGGCTCATCGGCGGGCTCTTGGTTTCCGCGCCCGCACCCCCACAGGTGTAACCAACTGCGCGCCACCTCCCTTTATATTAGGTGCAACTGCACCTCTTGACTGCGAGAACTAAAAGCTCAAGCAGCCTTAACCTCCCTGTGAAGGCTTCCCAAAAGATTCTATGTTGGCTTTTCACGGCCGGTGAATTAAAACTCAGCAATTCTTCCAGGTTTGTGCCGTGTCTTGTGTGGGTTTTCGCCTAGGACACCAAGCTGGCTCATCGATGGTCTCTTGGTGTCCCCACCCCGACCCCCACAGGAGTAACGAAATGCGCGCCACCTCCCTTTATATTAGGTACAACTGCGCCACTTGACTGCGAGAACTAAAATCTCATGCAGCCTTAACCTCACTATGAAGACGTCCAAAAATTTGGTATAATGGATTTCAAGGCCGATGAATTAAACACAGCAATTTTTCTAGGTTTGTGCCGTGTCTTGTGCGGGGTTTCGCCTAGGTCTCCAATCTGGTTCATGGGATAGCTGTTAGTGTCCCCGCCCCGACCCCCACAGGACTAATGAACTGCGCACCACCTCCCTTTATATGAGGTGCCACTGCACCACTTGACTGCGAGAACTAAAAGCTCAAGCAGCCTTAACATCCCTATGACGGCTTCCAAAAAGGTGGTATATTGGCTTTCACGGCCGGTGAATTAAAACACAGCAATACTTCTAGGGTAGTGACGTGTCATTTGTGGGGTTTCGCAAAGGACACCAAGCTGGCTCATCGGCGGGCTCTTGGTGTCCCCGCCCGGACCCCACAGGAGTATCGAACTGTGCACCACCTTCCTTTATATTAGGTACAACTGCGCCACTTGACTGCGAGAACTAAAATCTCATGCAGCCTTAACCTCCCTAATAAGGGTTCCAAAAAATGGTATATTGGCTTTCACGGTTGGTGAATGAAGACTCAGCAATTATTCTAGATTTTTACCGTGTCTTGTGTGGCGTTTAGCCTAGGACACCAAGCTGACTCATCGGCGGGCTCTTGGTGACCCCGCCCAGACCCTCACATGAGTATCGAACTGCGCGCCACTTCCCTTTATATTAGGTGCATCAGCACCACTTGACTGCGAGGACTAAAATCGAGCAGCCTTAACCTCCCTATGAAGGCTTCCAAAAAGATGGTATATTGGCTTTCACGGCCGGGGAATTAGAACCTCTGCAATTCTTCTAGTTTGAGTCGTGTCTTGTGTGGGGTTTCGCCTAGGACAGCAAGCTGGCTCATGGGCGGGCTCTTGGTTTCCGCGCCCGGACCCCCACAGGTGTAATGAACAGCGCGCCACCTCCCTTTGTATTTGGTACAACTGCACCTCTTGACTACGAGAACTAAAACTAAAGCAGCCTTAACCTCTCTATGAAGGCTTCCTAAAAAATGGTATGTTGGCATTCACGGCCGGTGAATTAAAACTCAGCAATTCTTCTTGGTTTGTGCCGCGTCTTGTGTGGGTTTTCACCTAGGACACCAAGCGGGCTCATCGGTGGGCTCTTGGTGTCCCAGCCCCGACCCCCACAGGAGTATCGAACTGCGCGCCACCTTCCTTTATAATAGGTAAAACTGCGCCCCTTGACATCTAGAACTAAGATCACAAGCAGCCTTAACCTCCCTATGAAGGGTTCCAAAAAGATGGTATATTGGCTTTCACGGCCGGTGAATGAAGACTCAGCAATTCTTCTAGTTTTGTACCGTGTCTTGTGTGGCGTTTAGCCTAGGACAACAAGCTGTCTCATCGGCGGGCTCTTGGTGACCCCGCCCAGACCCTCACATGAGTATCGAACTGTGCGCCACCTCCCATTATATTAGGTGCAACTGCACCACTTTACTGCGAGAACTAAAAGCTCAAGCAGCCATAACCTTCCTATAAAGGCTTCCAAAAAGAGGGTATAATGGCTATCACGGCCGGGGAATTAAAACTCAGCAATTCTTCTAAGTTTGTGCCGTGTCTTGTGTGGGGTTTCGCCTAGGACACCAAGCTGGCTCAACGGCGGGTTCTAAGTGTCCCCGCCCCGACCCCCACAGGAGTAACGAACTGAGCGCCACCTCCCTTTCTATTAGGTGCAACTGCACCAATTGTCTGCGAGAACTAAAAGCTCATTCAACTTTAACCTCCACATGATATCTTCCAAAAAGTTGGTATATTGGCTTTCACGGCCGGTGAATCAAAACTCAGCAATTCTTCTAGGTTTGTGCCGTGTCATGTGTGGGGATTCGCCTAGGACATCAAGCTGGCTCATCGGCGAGCGCTTGGTGTCCCGCCTGGACCCCCTCAGGAGTAACGAACTGCGCGCGACCTCCCTTCATATTAGATGCAACTGCACCACTTGACTACGAGAATTAAAAGCTCATCAGCCTTAAACTTCCTTAAGGCTTCAAAAAAGGTGGTATATTTCACGGCCGGTGAATCAAAACTCAGCAAATCTTCTAGGATTGTGCCGTGTCTTGTGTGGTGTTTCGCCTAGGACACCAAGCTGGCTCATCGGCGGGCTCTTGATGTCCCCGCCCGGGTCCCCACATGAATAATGAACTGCGCGCCACCTACCTTTATATTAGGTGCAACTGCACCAATTGACTGCGGGAACTAAAATCTCGAACAGCCATAACCTCCCTATGAAGACTTCCAAAAGGGCGGTATATTGGCTATAACGGCCGGTGATTTAAAACTCAGCAATTCTTCTAGGCTTGTGCCGTGTCTTGTGTGGTGTTTCGCCTAGGGCACCAAGCTGGCTCATCGGCGGGCTCTTGGTGTCCCCGCCCGGACCCCCACAGGAGTAACGAAATGCGCGCCACCTCCCTTTGTATTAGGTGCAACTGCACCACTTGACTGCGAGAACTAAAATCTCAAGCAGCCTTCACCTCGCTATGGAGGATTCCAAAACGATGGTATATTGGCTTTAACGGCCGGTGAATTAAAACTCAGCAATTCTTCTAGGCATGTGCCGTGTCTTGTGTGGGGTTTTGCCTAAGCCACCAAGCTGGCTCATCGGCGGGCTCTTGGTGTCCCCGCCCGGACCCCTACAGGAGTAAAGATCTGCGCGCCACCTCCCTTTATATTAGGTGCAACTGCACCACTTGACTGAGAGAAATAAAATCGCAAGCAGCCTTAACCTCCCTATGAAGGCTTCCAAAGAGATGGTATATTTCGCGGCGGGTGAATTAAAACTCAGCAAATCTTCAGGGTTTGTGCCGTGTATTGTGTGGGGTTTCGCCTAAGACATCAAGTTGGCTCATCGGCGAGCTCTTGGTTTTCCCGTTCGGACCCCCTCAGGAATAACGAAACGCGCGACACCTCCCGTTATTGAACCCTTTATCCTCTGTTGGATAAATGATTCTATGTTTTATTTCTTCAATTAATAAATATTTCCACCAGCATCATGAAAATAGCCAGACGGAGATGAGGAAATTTCAAGCATTGGTTGGAGACAATGAGGAAATACCTGCAGATGTTTGACAAAAGGCTAAATACTTAGGATTGTGAAAAGAAAGACCTAGCAATGATTCAGAAGGACAGGTGGTGGCCACCTCAAAATAGAAGCGACGCGCAGTGTGGCAAGCTTCTGGTATGTTCATTGTGATATTCGCGCCTAGAAAAAATATGATGCAGTAACGTGAGTGGCTGATGAAAATACTAGACACTCCTACTAGGCCAAGGTCTGATAAAAACCGCCAAGTTACAGAAAATGTGGAACCAATGAGAAATGAATTCCTACGAGCGCGGCAAGTCCAGCTTGGGTACGCGGTGGCTAGCATTCACGCGGGAAATCACCTAGACAAAATCTCTACGATCGATTCTAGGATTAATGGGCATATTCTTGACCTATGCAATGTTACGAGTTCAGTGATATTTATTTCATTCCTGTACCACCATTATTTCGAGAAATTATTATATAATTCCCCCCCCCCATCAAGACCTAGGGCCAGTTCATTTATAAGTGGCGTGAAGAGCCAAGACATTGACTATTACTTTGTGCGTCTACGGACGTAGGCTTATTTTTGTGTGTGTCGTGGACACAGGGTTTATTACTTTTGTGCGTCTAAGGACGTAGGCTGTTATACTTTTGCGTGTCATGAGGACACAGAAATTATTATAAATGTGTTAAATTCAGTGATAGATAGTCACAGTACTATATTTTGTAGGGGCAGTATCGTCGACAATTCGCCAACAAACTCTTACGGGGAAAGTAGTACCTGAAAAGGCGAATTTAGTAGTCAGATATCAAGTGTATAAATATTTAACTTTTTGAATCAGCACGAGAGATGACATTGCTTACCATTGAAGAAGCCTGGAACTGTCAACACTCCGTCAAGATGGTTGAGATGAGATAAGAAGCATCCAGTTGGGAGATGACTGCTGATGTTCTTTGACGGGTGACTAGCTGAGGATGAGTACTGAATAATATTCTTATTATCTGATAGATTAACTTACGGTGTATGGGACATATTTTGTTTTGTAAATAATTTGCTTGTGTGATTAACGTAGTATATTTAGTTTTGGTCTGACACACCTTTTGCATGGAAACAGCTCGCATATGTTATTAGTGGAAGGTTCTTGTTTTTGTTTGTTGTTTTAACTAACGTAGCCATGTGGACGACCGTGTTTGCATATGTTACGCAATGCGGTTAAAAAACGTCTCTCGGAGATATGTTGTGTTTCAGAAGTAGGACTGAAGTAATATAATTATACAGTAGATTGGAGGGTAATAAAAATTTTTTTTGGTTTATTATTGATCAGATTCAGTGAAATTATTGCCTTGGGAGCAATGTGATTTGTGACGAAGAGCAGTCAGCTCTATCGTAGGTTTTAATATTTTTGTTAAATTGTTTGCGAGCACCTATTCAGCCGATCTGTGTGAGAAACGTCATGTCATTCCCAGAAGTGTGTGTGTGTGTGTGTATTTTGTGGTTATTACAAGCGGGAATTTCAGCGTAGACTGATTTCCGTCAGCTTGGTGCCATGTCCATATTGTAACCTTGCGAGGGCAATTGTGGATATTTGATTAATGTCTGACCATATGTTGAGGTGGTTGAGATTTTGCTGCTGTTGATTCTTTGAGATAACGGCACAGCTGTGAGTTATTTTTACACACTGGAGTTGGGACGATGACAGGTAATGAGGAAAGGGGGAGATGTTTCACAAGACGGACTGAAGGTTGCTAGCGAGGTCATTAGTGGAGAGCGCTTGTTTGGCTCAGTAATTACTTGAAATACAGAATTAAGAACTGATCAATGATAAAAATTGTTTAAATAAATGGGAGTTGCCTACGAATCACAATAATCTCCGAAGCGTTAGCTTAACATGCAGTTTTGTTCATATAAAGTAATATCAGCTGGTCAGGCTTTTGTTGTTGTTGGTTTAGTCCATGTTTATATTCCATTCAGTGACCCGTGAAGTCACGTGCTATGCTGTATTTCCTTGCTTGTGTATTGAGCAATTGGCCGGTTGGCAGCTCATTGTCAAGTGCGTCATCGCGCTAAATGAGGGTCTCGAGAGAGATACCTGTAAATAGTAGATTTTAGTGTGTGTGTCAGCATTACATTTTTAAGGGTTTTTATTAGTGTCATGTTCCATATCCGTAAACGTTGATTTACGAGATGATTGTTCGTGAGCACCGTAGCTGTTAACCCGTTGTAAACGAACAGTCATCCAAAGTACTCATTCCTCGTAGTTAGTCATTACGCATACATAAAATCCAAATTGCAAGTTAGTGGAACCAGGATCCACATTTTAATAAAGGGGAGATCCGTCTGACTCCTCAGCATTGATAGAC
Organism: Meconema thalassinum; assembly: GCA_946902985.2. Classification (NCBI taxonomy): domain Eukaryota; kingdom Metazoa; phylum Arthropoda; class Insecta; order Orthoptera; family Tettigoniidae; genus Meconema; species Meconema thalassinum. The sequence continues at coordinate 759,742,227 of OX336389.2, forward strand.
ATTCTTGTCATGGGAAAATTCAGGGAGGATGTTTTTTTATTATTGTTGTTTATATTCTTTTTATGCACTATTAGTCATTAAATCATGTTATTATTTTACATCTTGTCACCTTTCTTTCTTAATTATAGTTTTAATCCTATGACCCTTACCTCAGTAGAGCATGTTGTTTGGCGAACGTAAACATCACATAGGAACTGAGCGCGACCCCTTGATTAAGATTTCTTATATTAAACACTGCTATTCTGAAGGGTTCATAGGAGTAAAACTGGCGCGGCCAAGCGTGGGGCCATTCACTGTGGTGTAAAGGCGGAGAAATTACACATGTCAATATTGGCGTATTTGAGTAAAACTGACATGCCTCAAGTGCAGGCAGATATGACAGTATTTAATCACCGGAAAGTGATATTTATTAAAAGTAATTGAGGCGAAGTGGATACCGCCAAATGTGTGAAATATAAATTAAAATCAGGAGTTTGCAATGTACAATACGGCTCACGTTTTTGTCTATTGAATTAAAGTAAAACGTATTATACGTGATACCGGGCGCCCAATGATTAAAGTTAAAACTAGATTTGTTTAGAAAGTCAAAATGAAGAAAATGTTAGGAGGCTGGTAGCCTTAAATGACAATTAATACTTTGTTAATTAGTCAGCGTTAATATCAGATCAGGATAACAATTTAATGACTAAAGATGTGCTTGGGTTTAAAATTTAATTGGGTAAAACTAGAACTACTCAGAGATGCAATCGACCAGTGGGGTTAAATGTAAAAATAAATGAACTGAGTAGGGTAAAGAAATTAAATGTGCATTGGATTGTGTGTATGTGTCAAAGGGCATTGCTTTATGCCATTTCCCTAATGTCTCATATAAATTGTATAACAGGGCAACGGTGGAACAGATTCAAGAAATCATTGAGAGTGCGGCTAGGAGAACACAGAAATTGTTGGACACTAAATTGGCAGAACAAAGTGAATCACTAAACGCTAAACTATCAGAACAAAGTGAATCGCTGAACGCAAAATTATCTGAACAAATAAACACTAAACTATCAGAACAAATTGAATCGCTAAACACGAAATTATCTGAACAATTAAACACTAAACTATCAGAACAAAGTGAAGCATTAAACGCCAAGTTATCTGAACAATTAAACAGTAGTAGGCTAGAACAAAGTGAAGCTATAAACAAATTGTCTGAACAAAGTGAATCATTGAGGACACAATTAAACAATAGTAGGCTGGAACAAAGTGAGTCTATAAACAAATTATCCGAGCAGATTGAATCACTAAAAACTAAACTAGCCAAACAAAGTGAATCATTGCGGACACAATTAAATAACAGTAGGATTGAATAAAATGAATATCAGGCGGAACAAGCTAGATTATTAAAAAGTGAAATTAATGACACTATCAATTCGCAGTTAGAGGCGCAGAATATTAAAAACACGAACCAATTAGCTTCGTTAACCGCAGAGATGAAAGATCACACTAATCAACAGATGGTATTGCTGGCCCTAGATGTTAGTAAAAATAATGAGAAACAATTAGATCAGATTAAGAAAATGGAAAGTATTTTTGATCAAAAACTTAGCATTCTGGATGAAACGGTGATAGCTAAATTAGAGCAAATTGAAATAGCATGTACTATGAATACAAGCGAGGTCAAGATAGCTCAGGATAAGTTGGAAGGACGATTTAAGGAGATGGAGAAAAGCGGCAGGGTAATTCAACAACAATTATCAGCAGTAGATGAAAACATATCCGGCATAATTAAAGATATGGACCGTCTCGAAATAAAATCAGCGGAATAATGGAAAAGCCTAGAAGCGGATCAGGAGCAATTAAAGAGTACCTTAGACGACACTAAAAGCCAGATTGAAGAGAAAGTAAGCACGATTAAGGAGCAGATAAGGAAAGATTGGCGAAAAATGAATATCGATTCTAAAGAGGAAAGATCAACCATCCTAAAAACAGTAGGCGAAAATCATACTCTTATTCAAGCATTAGAGCAAGAAATGAAGAGCAAGCTTAAAGAACAGACGGACAGGATCATTAAAGCCGAACTCAGGTCGTTAGAGCAATCATCGATATTTAAAACAGGAACAATGAGAGATAGGCAGGACGACTCAAATAGCCCCGGGGAGGAAAGCACTGCAGGGAGTCAAGCTCAGACGGAGAGCCCATTAACAGCAAACACGGAAGGGTTTCACAAGAATATTGAAAGGAGTTCCACGCCACAAGACGGTCATCAGCCCACACAACTTATCCAAGTAATTCGCTCGAACGATTATAAACCGCAGAAATACACGGAGAATTCAGGGGTGACGCCTAAAGCTTTTATCAAAGAGATTGAAGACCATTACAATGACACTGGGGTACCTGAAGCACGTAGATTGAGGATGATGGAGAGATTTTTATCAGGAAATGTCCTTACATGGTTTTTAAGCTTCAAATATTCATTTGGAACCATGTCAGATTTCAAATTAGCGTTTCTGCGCAAGTACTGGTCGCCAGCAATACAACAGAGTCTAAGAATGGAACTTTACTCTAGAAAATACCAAACCACCCAGCAAACAAAATACTCAGATTTCATTAACACGCAAATGCTAAAATTTCGCGACCTTGATTACCCTTTAAATGAAGCGGATCTGGTGATAACAATAGCGCGGCAATTACCAGTCAACGTGCAAAAAGTACTAGTCGCAGCGAACGTTAGTACGGCCATACATGCAGAGCAGGTATTACGCCAGATAGATGAGACTACATCTCATAATCATTATAGAGGAGGAAGACAGCTGGAATTAGTCAATACGACAGAGGTCATAAAATCTAAACAGGCAAACACTAAAACGCAGGGTACTAATACAAGCACATCCACACCTAGGCGAAACCAGGAAGAAGGAGAAAACAGACCATACCAGCGTAACGAGAATAACTACAACAATAGGTCATATCAAGGCAACAATAGATATCAACAGAGAGGATATCAGCAATGGCGTGAAAATCGAAGAAATGAAAGGCCTTATGGAAGATACGGTGATTACAATGCTAATCAAAGATGGAAAGGAAGGAGAGATCAAAATCAAGGAGAGCCACGTAATTATCGAAATGACTGGGATGATAGGCACGCTCAATCACAAAATTACCTAGAGGAATTACACGCTAGTCAAGGTGGAGAGCTAGGAAGATGGGAAAAGGCCATTGGGAACATGAAGAATCCAGACACACATACGGAGGAAGCCGGAAGTCTACTGAGACAAGAGGGATATCAAGGGCATAAGCGACAGAATGATGATGGGATTCGAACCGGAGCTAAAAAAAATGCTAAATTTGGATAAAGAAGACAGTCTACAAACGCAACAGTCGGAAGTTGAAGATGGATGGATAGTAGCGAACATACAAGAATGGATTGCTTTGCCAGAAGACTGCCTGGAGGAGACGGTGAAACCACGGAACGATGAAATTAGGCAATTACCCATTATTTACGCGAGGATTGGTGGAATTAAGATAAGATGTTTATTGGATACGGGGTCGCAGATCAGTCTGGTATCGGAGGCCTTGGTTCGAGAGTTGGGACGGAGTCAGAATATTCCTGTAATTCCCGTACCATAGCTCAAAGTGAGGGGTGTTATTCCTGAACGCACCGTCACTTGTAAACGTCAGGCATACTTAGAGCTGAACATATTGGAACACACTTTTGGGCAAACATTCATTATCATGGCAAAGATGAATTTCAATATAATTCTTGGTGCAAATTTCATTTGTGACTATCAAGCAGTGATAGATTTGCACAAGAATACAGTCAGTTTTAGAGAGTATGATCAGCTGAAAAATGTGGGATTGCATATGGATGAAATCACCACCGGAAGAGATGTAAATTCTTGGGCATTGGAAGCAATATCGGAAGAGACGGAAGAGGAGATACAAAAGGCAGAAGATAACATCATAGAAGGAGCTGTTGTGGAACTAGATGAGGAGAGTGAATCCCAGGAGATATGGTCTTTATTAACGGAAGATGAACGTGATACCGGATGCACTCAGCAGGAACCCAGAGCCTGATAATGAAGAAACAGCGATGGTACAACACTTGGAGTTAACACCGAAGGACCGGGAATTCTTGGAGGAATTACGTGAGATACAGCGAGAACAGGAAGCGGAACCGTGGATGATGCTTTTAATTCAATACTTCAAAAAGCAGCTACCTACAGGAACACCTGCATTTCGAGAAGCAAAAGCCAAAGAAGGAAGATATGTTTATGTCAACAATTTGCTGCACAAATGGGTAGATAATGACCACACCAAGTTACGCATATTAGTACCTGCATCTTTACAACGAGGATTGACATGGCATACTCACGAAAGTTACGGTCACGTGGGCGTAGACAAGTGCGAAGCGACAATAGGAGAGACATTTACATGGCCACGTATGAGAACAACTATATGTGACGTCATTACGACTTGTGATCCGTGTCAGAGGACAAAGCCCAATAATTATTTAATGAGGCAGTATCCTAGACCATTGCTACCTCAGAAACCATGCGAGCTACTGGCCCTGGACTGTTTCGGTCCAATTCCGAAAGGAAGGCGAGGTTGCCGTCACTTGCTAGTGTGCATTGATGTATTTTCTAAGTTCGTAGTACTATGCCATATTCAGAAAACTACATCGAAGCAAGTACTCAGTCGTATTCGAAATAGAGTTATTCCAATCCTTGGAAAACCTGAATTTATATTGTCAGACCATGGCAGTTATTTCACCAGCGCCGAATTCAAGAAAGGTATGGAAGACATGGGTATAAAACACGTTTTAAGCAGTATCCGACATGCTCAAGCTAATCCAAGTGAGAGAGCAATAAAATGTGTAACATCATACTTGAGAATCTTCATTCCCAATGAACATCACAAATGGGTAGATAAAATTAAGGATGTAGAGACATGCATGAATTCTACCAGGCACGAGTCAACAGGACAAATCCCTATGGTCCTACACAAAAACGAGTATCCAGTGAGAACGTGGAAAAGCATCATTAACTGTCCACAAGATCCCATGATAGCACCTGACCTGCGAATTGAGAGAACGAGAGCCTACATGAGAAAACAAGCAGACCGCAGATTACGGCGAGTAAGAAATAAGAGGTTTCACAGTGATCTTGAAATCAACCAGCTCGTTTTGGTGAAACGACCCGCTACATCGGACCCAGAAAAGAAGATTTTCAGTAAATTCTGCGAAAAGTTCATAGGACCCTATTCTATTGTAACAAACCTTGGAAATAATGCATACAGGGTGAAAGAATTAAGCACAGGAACAATGTCGGTCTACAACGCTGCCAACCTAAAAAAGTATCGAAGAAGTGAACCATGAGAGCGCCGAAATAATGATGCAGTTTGAATATATGGACGTCCAATATCAACCAAGTGAACGGGCAGCAGTTGAGTACGGCACGTGAAGAAGGAAGTGGAATTGGTGTTGACAAACATTAACGAGACGAGCAGAGTGTTGCCTAAGGCACCAGAGCGTCATGCAAGTAGTTGGAGAGGCGAGGTCCAAGCAGGAAAATAAAACGAGTAAATGCCATTCAAGACAGGAGCGGCTAGACCAAGTAATAGAAAAGGGGTGATTCTGAAATAAAACAATTTGGCCTACTGAAGTCTTTTAAAATTGTCGACTTTATTCCTAAGTTCGAAATTTTGTGAGTGGGAGAGTTGTGAACCCTTTATCCTCTGTTGGATAAATGATTCTATGTTTTATTTCTTCAATTAATAAATATTTCCACCAGCATCATGAAAATAGCCAGACGGAGATGAGGAAATTTCAAGCATTGGTTGGAGACAATGAGGAAATACCTGCAGATGTTTGACAAAAGGCTAAATACTTAGGATTGTGAAAAGAAAGACCTAGCAATGATTCAGAAGGACAGGTGGTGGCCACCTCAAAATAGAAGCGACGCGCAGTGAGGCACGCTTCTGGAATGTTCATTGTGATATTCGCGCCTAGAAAAAATATGATGCAGTAACGTGAGTGGCTGATGAAAATACTAGACACTCCTACTAGGCCAAGGTCTGATAAAAACCGCCAAGTTACAGAAAATGTGGAACCAATGAGAAATGAATTCCTACGAGCGCGGCAAGTCCAGCTTGGGTACGCGGTGGCTAGCATTCACGCGGGAAATCACCTAGACAAAATCTCTACGATCGATTCTAGGATTAATGGGCATATTCTTGACCTGTGCAATGTTACGAGTTCAGTGATATTTATTTCATTCCTGTACCACCATTATTTCGAGAAATTATTATATAATTCCCCCCCCCCCCCCATCAAGACCTAGGGCCAGTTCATTTATAAGTGGCGTGAAGAGCCAAGACATTGACTATTACTTTGTGCGTCTACGGACGTAGGCTTATTTTTGTGTGTGTCGTGGACACAGGGTTTATTACTTTTGTGCGTCTAAGGGCGTAGGCTGTTATACTTTTGCGTGTCATGAGGACACAGAAATTATTATAAATGTGTTAAATTCAGTGATAGATAGTCACAGTACTATATTTTGTAGGGGCAGTATCGTCGACAATTCGCCAACAAACTGTTACGGGGAAAGTAGTACCTGAAAAGGCGAATTTAGTAGTCAGATATCAAGTGTATAAATATTTAACTTTTTGAATCAGCACGAGAGATGACATCGCTTACCATTGAAGAAGCCTGGAACTATCAACACTCCGTCAAGATGGTTGAGATGAGATAAGAAGCATCCAGTTGGGAGATGGCTGCTGATGTTCTTTGACGGGTGATTAGCTGAGGATGAGTACTGAATAATATTCTTATTATCTGATAGATTAACTTACGGTGTATGGGACATATTTTGTTTTGTAAATAATTTGCTTGTGTGATTAACGTAGTATATTTAGTTTTGGTCTGACACACCTTTTGCATGGAAACAGCTCGCATATGTTATTAGTGGAATGTTCTTGTGTTTGTTTGTTGTTTTAACTAACGTAGCCATGTGGACGACCGTGTTTGCATATGTTACGCAATGCGGTTAAAAAACGTCTCTCGGAGATATGTTGTGTTTCAGAAGTAGGACTGAAGTAATATAAATATACAGTAGATTGGAGGGTAATAAAAAAATTTTTTGGTTTATTATTGATCAGATTCAGTGAAATTATTGCCTTTGGAGCAATGTGATTTGTGACGAAGAGCAGTCAGCTCTATCGTAGGTTTTAATATTTTTGTTAAATTGTTTGCGAGCACCTATTCAGCCGATCTGTGTGAGAAACGTCATGTCATTCCCAGAAGTGTGTGTGTGTGTGTGAATTTTGTGGTTATCACAAGCGGGAATTTCAGCGTAGACTGATTTCCGTCAGCTTGGTGCCATGTCCATATTGTAACCTTGCGAGGGCAATTGTGGATATTTGATTAATGTCTGACCATATGTTGAGGTGGTTGAGATTTTTCTGCTGTTGATTCTTTGAGATAACGGCACAGCTGTGAGTTATTTTTACACACTGGAGTTGGGACGATGACAGGTAATGAGGAAAGGGGGAGATGTTTCACAAGACGGACTGAAGGTTGCTAGCGTGGTCATTAGTGGAGAGCGCTTGTGTGGCTCAGTAATTACTTGAAATACAGAATTAAGAACTGATCAATGATAAAAATTGTTTAAATAAATGGGAGTTGCCTACGAATCACAATAATCTCCGAAGCGTTAGCTTAACATGCAGTTTTGTTCATATAAAGTAATATCAGCTGGTCAGGCTTTTGTTGTTGTTGGTTTAGTCCATGTTTATATTCCATTCAGTGACCAGTGAAGTCACGTGCTATGCTGTATTTCCTTGCTTGTGTATTGAGCAATTGGCCGGTTGGCAGCTCATTGTCAAGTGCGTCATCGCGCTAAATGAGGGTCTCGAGAGAGATACCTGTAAATAGTAGATTTTAGTGTGTGTGTCAGCATTACATTTTTAAGGGTTTTTATTAGTGTCATGTTCCATATCCGTAAACGTTGATTTACGAGATGATTGTTCGTGAGCACCGTGGCTGTTAACCCGTTGTAAACGAACAGTCATCCAAAGTACTCATTCCTCGTAGTTAGTCATTACGCATACATAAAATCCAAATTGCAAGTTAGTGGAACCAGGATCCACATTTTAATAAAGGGGAGATCCGTCTGACTCCTCAGCATTGATAGACATTCTTGTCATGGGAAAATTCAGGGAGGATGTTTTTTTATTATTGTTGTTTATATTCTTTTTATGCACTATTAGTCATTAAATTATGTTATTATTTTACATCTTGTCACCTTTCTTTCTTAATTATAGTTTTAATCCTATGACCCTTACCTCAGTAGAGCATGTTGTTTGGCGAACGTAAACATCACATAGGAACTGAGCGCGACCCCTTGATTAAGAATTCTTGCATATAAACACTGCTATTCTGAAGGGTTCATTATATTAGGTGCAACTGGACCACTTGACTGCGGGAACTAAAAGCTCGAGCATCCTTAACCTCCCTATAAAGGCTTCCAAAAAGATGGTATAATGGCTTTCACGGCCAGTGAATTAAAACTCAGAAATTCTTCTAGGTTTGTGCCTTTTCTTGTGTGGGGTTTCGCCTAGGACACCAAGCTGGCTCATCGGCGGGCACTTGGTGTCCCCGCCCGGACCCCCAAAGGAGTAACGAACTGCGCGCCACCTCCCTTTATTTTCGGTGCAACTGCACCACTTGACTGCGAGAACTAAAAGCTCAAGCAGCCTTAACCTCCCTATGATGGCTTCCAAAAAGATCGTATATTGGCTTTCACGGCCGGTGAATTAAAACTCAGCAATTCTTCTAGGTTTGTGCCGTGCCGTGTCATTAACGATATCGTGGTGGATAGCACTCGAAATGTGGGTAATTCCATTATAATGAAACTATACCCCTATTTTAGTGAGGAAGAAGGTAAAACACTTTGCGTGGCGGGTAGGTGTCTTGACTCGACTGCATTGTACACACCGATGGGATCTTTACTAGATATTTACCTCTTAAGCTGATTTTAGGCTCTGCCGAAGATCACCAGTGCATTGTGGTCATCGCAAGGCAAGTGCTTTATTTGGTGGGAGACAGGAGTGATAATAATGCACTCAAGGGAGCTGACAATGCCCCCATAGATTCAAAAATTCAACTACAACGCATGCTATGGAAAGTGCCCCATTTGAACCTTGACGATAGCAAAAAACTGGACATACTCAAGGTGGTAAAAAGTGATATGCTTTTACCAATGGAATTTAGAAGCTGGGCACTACATGAATACCCGCTATTGCCCACCACCAACACGCACAGTTGGTCTGAAAAATAGCCCGCTATACAATGGGACCTCTCAACATCATCATGGGTTTTCAAACGAATCACAAGTATCAACAAACCAAAGATGTCACACAAGTTGATCACCTGAAATTGAGAAATGCACGTCTTTTCCTCAACGGAGCTGTGTTTCCCTATGAAGGACTGGATTTGGATTTTTCGAAAAATAAGTTTGGTTGTACGACTTGTTTTCTAAATTTAGTTCGTAGTATTATCAAAATGAGAACAACCCCATGCTGTCACCACAAGCGTTTAAGGCAAGGGTGCCAATGATTGTTATTGAGTTTTCTTCCTTTGAAGAGTGTGTTAAGCCATCCAATATTGACATTCGCCTAGATTTTGGAACAGATGACAATGTACCAGCCAATACGACGGCCTACTGTTTGATTATTCATCACAAACAAGTCAACCATTATCCACTGACCAACCAAGTGACGAGTGTATAAATAATAGGTCAACCCATGTCAAACCGCTGAGTCATGCCTTGCTTTAAATCCTCAAGAGGTGTCACACCTATGAATTTAAACTCTGAGGAACAACGTTTCAAGACTTTTGCGACGTGGAAAGTGCCTTTCATAAACCCTCAAGCCTTGGCGGCCGCTGTCTTCTCTTATTTAAAAACAAGAGATGAAGTGAAATTTCCCTTTTGTGCCATTACCATAGACCAATGGCAAGAGAGTGATGAACCCATGTAGGAACATCAGCGTGTTCACCCGCCTGCCCCTACCTGTGCAGAATGGAGGTGGGAAATATACCCTGTCATTCAAGTTATCCTCACTCATGCTTCTGAGTGATGAAAAAACCAGTTACGATACGTGTGGAGTGTATGGTGTCAACGGTGCTTCGGCGTGCAGCTCACCGTCAAAAACGCCTAGTTTACAGACATTGGGACATCATCGGTCTTATAGACGTTATAAACACAAAAGACTGTATTGTTGTATAAGTTAGTATCGTCCCTATCCCAAAATGACTAAAGCCTGTAAGACATGTTATGACAATTAAATGATGTAATAAAAACGTAGGTGGTTGTTCTTGTTATTCTTATTTTTCATGTCCCCCTGTCCTACCCTAAGCTCAATTTTTTTTCACTAGCATGGTAGGTAAGTCCATGTCATGGGCATAGCTTAGTGGTCGATCGTCAGTCAGTCGTCAGTTGAACTTGATCCGGACAAGCGTCAACATGTTGCGCACACTCACTGTGGATTGCCAAGGGTTTAAAATTGGCGACAACAAATTTATATTTAAACAAGTGGCCATTATCGATTGTACCACTTTTTGGATATCGCAAGCTACGCATTTGATATTTAAACTGCCCCATGCTCTTGATTTGTTGTGTGAAAAAGACCGTAAACAAACCCAGTGGATTTAAAATCATAGGCAACTAGACTGGAATCAAGGAACCATTTCCTATAAATATTTTGACACGATGATGAAAGCGCACTTGTCCTCGGCCAATGTGGCATTTGTGAAAGGTAATGAAAAACGTAGATGTTTGCAACCATTTTTGGCGCCTTACTGTCCCTGTGGCAACATTACCCTTACAGCCCTAGCGCATGGGTGCCATCTCTTTCATTGGTTAAACACCAATGCCTGCTGGGAGTTGTTGAATAAAATTAAAACTCATGATTTACCTGTGAATGACGCCAGTGAGATTTATACAAGGGACGTGTAAACATCTACAGAACGTGGTACCATGGAAAAAAGGGATGCTACAGAAAAAGCCATCGGCAAGTTCTTTGTGTTCAAAAAGAAACAATACAGTTTTACCAAAGAGGAATTATTGGCGCTGCCCAAGTCGTTCATTTATTATGTGGCCGCCAATGCGGTGGAAGAAATCTGGCAACATGTACCAAAATCATGGACTCATGACCCTGTGTTGAGTGAATTGCAACCCTGTACGGATATCGATCACCATAAGCAAGTGGCCATGGCAAAAATACCCTTTATGCGACAGTGCGCAACTTGCCAGCTAGTGAAACTGTATCACGGATATAAAAGTCAGTGTAATGACTTTGCTGTATCATTCCTCGGGTGTCATGGCGAGAAAAAGCAACAGTAACAACAAACACAAACATCGTCCACAGAGGAGGAGGAAGATCAAACCTTTTCACCATCGATGGAAAAGGATATGCCTGAACTGTACTGGCAATGGCGACAATGACAAAGTGATTTAATTCTTACCTTTCGTAATCCATCTTCCAGGTTATCGTTTTTGTGGCCCAGGAACTCGTCTTGAAAAACGTTTGCAGCGAGGATCTTTTGGATCAAGCATGCAATGTACATGATCTATCTTATCACCATAGGCATCCTGGTTTATGACACGTGGCAGATAAATTGCTTTTGAAAAAAGCTAAACAACGTTTCACATCCTGTGACGCCTCAGTGGGTGAGAGGTTGGCAGCCCTGATTGTGATGTGTGCTATGAAAGTAAAGTTGATGATGCATGGACATAAACATTGAGGAATAGAGGACTGAGGAATTGGGATTTGTTTGTATTCTATTTTCTTTTGTCAATCCTTATGGCTATGAAATAAAAAAAGGTTTACCAGAGCACGATCTATTTTTTTAATTTTTAAAAATCATGATGTTGATGGATTGATTTTTTATTTTCACATTTCACACATGACCAATTCACACATTGCCATTATCCATTTTCTATTTACAGTATTTTAAAAATGTCCGTTTCAAGTTTTGGGTTTTGATGATATGGATTTTCCATTCTCTTGTTTCTACTTTTTAAACAATGTCCGTTTAAAATATTTGAATTTTCATATTTCACACATGGCAAATTCCGGTTTTAAAAATGACAGTTTTACGTTTGTTAATTTTGGTGATATCGAAACATGGATTTCCATTTTGTTGTTTACACATTTTCGATTTGGTGTATGTCCAAATTTCATTTTTGTCAATGATGTTGATGCGAGTGCTTGGCCATAATGATGATGCAGTGAGTTTATGGGATTGCGGAAACGTACAGTTCTACAACTACTGCAGATAAGACTGTTTTAGAAAAAATAATGTCTATTCACCGCTACATTTCAAAGAAAACAAAACTATTGAAAAACAAAATGACTATTGACCATTTACATATAATTGTTGATTTCCCTATCCCCACCCACCCAACCTCCCGTGTTTCGTCTGGTCATACATACACACCAGCTTTCTCTCTACTCATACATTCACACACACAACCATACCGGCCTTTGGGAATAAACAAAACCAATTTATTTATTCCCAGAGCACATTCTAACAAGCACACTCATCCCAAAAGAACTTTTTTTATTTTACCATTTAATTAAAAATTTACACATTAAATATTTACACAAGAAAGAACAAATAACACTTTTGTACAGCTTTAAAAACAATCTAAATATTTACTCTTTACCATGAGGGATTTTCAAATTCAAAACTCTGTTAAATTTAAAATTAAAATGAACAAAATAAGGTTGCACAGAACTTTTTTAAAGAGCAAAAGGCCTAAGTGGGTTGCCACTATTTACCAAAAAAAACTATTTACAAAATCCACTATTTACAATGACAAAAAACAATATTTACAAAATACAAAAATATTAAATCTACAAGTTACAAAAAAGCCATGTCCCTAAACGAATAAACAGAGAAATCACACCTCCTCCTCCTTGCGGTCATAAGCCCAGGGTAGGCTGGTGAGCAGGTCATTAGCCCACACACGTTTGATATCCATGGAGGCGAGGGTGCGTTTTCTCTGTTCCGCAAGATACAAATCATGGTTCCTGGATTGTATCCTGCACTATGTATGGGACACAGCTTTGCCAGTGCGTAAAACCGCTATGTAGTCGTCAACACGTAGCCATTTTACCACTGCCCTTCCATCCCCTTTTTTCTCGTTTGGCTTCCTTACAGTTTAGTGTGCGATAAGCATACATTTTGGGGGCCAAACCTACGAATTTCGTCATGACAGAATCACGGAATTCATCTTTTAAAACGCCCATTTCCTTCTTATTTTTATGAGCAGCTGAAACACGTTGTCATCGCTGTAGGAAGAGGTGTCGAACCAGTCATTATGCTGCCTCATCACGTCATAGGGGTTGAAGTGGCGAATGTGGTAAATGAAGGATTCCGTGTCCATATACAAAAGAAATACGTCCTTAAAATGTTGTTTGGCAAACTGTTAGTGGAATCGATACATGACCGATTTGGAAAAGGCTAAAATGACTTGGCCCAAGTAAATGGGCTTATCCATGGTCACGCTGGTCTTTCTTAATTCTATGGTGGCCAAATCCTCATCGATAATGTTGATCGATTTGAAATTTGGCTTGGCAATGTACTGCCGGGCACCCCATGCCCGTCCCAGACATTCACCAGTTTAATGTCACGGTATTTGCGATCATTTTCCTTGGACTTGCCATAGATGTAGTTGTTCATTAATTAAAAATAATGATTTCAAACTGCTGTGTTGCCATTTGTCGGTGCTCTGTGTTGAGCCGCATGTATGGCTCGAGGCATGCTTTTTGAGCAAAAGAAATGTCCTGTGGATTTTCTTCAACACCAAGCCTTGGGCTAGGCGTTGCAACAACATTTGGATATGTAGCACATACCATTTTTTTTTGTAAAGTGTGCCCATGAGATTTTCAATTTTCACGTTACTATCAGGGGGAAACATTTGCTCAAGGCAGAATGGGAAATCAGCATTTTATCAAACAAGGATGAGGAATACTCAATATCCAATTCCAACACATATCTACGGACTTTTTTTTGACTAGCCATGTTCACATCAAATTCTGACAATTGTTTGTCAGTCAGCCAAGCAAACTCTCCATAGGACATAGGCTGATTCATGGCGTAGCCTTACAAATTATTTACGTCATAGTACATTAAGTACGATTCTGGTTTGTCTAGTGAATAATCAGGCAGGTAGACATTGTTCGCTTTGGCATGGCACTTGTTAAGCGACACAAACCACCGCGAATGCCTTTTAAAAAATAGAACCATGTCTACATCACTGAGTAAATCCAATTCCACTTGAGTGTATTTCAAAGCGGCATCGAACGAGAGCCCAGGACTCGTATAATATTGAGCCGGGTAAAAACCATAAATGTGCTGACACAACTCACGGAATTTTTGAAACACATAGGTGAGCAGCAATACATCCAGTTTTAGGTAATGCATAGCATATTCACCAAGCGTGTTAATGCCAATCACTCGCCAAACTTCGCATGCATGTGCATAGTCTTCATCGGAAACGGTACTGCGTGTTAGTTTCGAGTAAAACTTATCTTGTGGTGGGAGAGTTTTTTGTTTTAACACGTCCCATTTCTTGCAGAAATCATACGGGAATATACCTTTCCGAATGCACAAATGAAATTGCTCAGGATCATTAAAATGCATTCTGTTTTTTTTCATTCCTTCTCATCCAAGCCATTCTCACGACTATCTAGCGAAGATGCCATAAACTTAAAGGAATCCGAAAATCGAATGCTAAAGTTGCCCAACTGCCATGTCAGGGCTGTAAAAGGCTCATGGTTTTGAGGTATAATGGTAAACGAGCCCTTGTTGACATGACCCAATTCGCGAATCAAAAACTGAATGTCATAAATTGCCGGATTGTTGAAAAATACAGTGATAAAACGAGGAGCTGGAAAGTTCAAATTGCATATACTGTGCGCAGCTCCGCGAAACTCTCCGATAAAGTGCAAGTGATCTCGAACAGTGTCTTCAGCACTGATCAGTGGTTTTCGCAAATATGGCATGTCGTGGCATGCTCATACTGCTGCTGCTGTTCTGGAGATAGACCCATGGGTACAGGGTGGTCCAGTAATCCCTGTACATGATGAGCCAACTTAACAAGTTCATCCAAAACCATCTGGCACAATCTGGGCCCTCTCCGGATTTGTAAAAGGATTGCGTGGGGTCATAGGCACACACCACATTAAATCCTATGGTAAAGGGCTCATGTTTTTGAGTGGGTGTGGTTGATCTGATGGTGGGATCTGGTTCACATTCCGCCATGGGTGTGGTGAGTGCTTCGAAATCTGCATACACCACATAGGGAACAGTGTCACGCTTATGAATGTTGTTAAATTTCAAAACAGCTTTGTTCCCTTGTGGCAATATCAGTATCACCGCTTCCTGAGAATCGCAATCTACCCTATGACGTTGGTAGAGGTGGTAAAATTGCAATTGCAGACAACGATCACAAATATGTGTTTTATGTCCATGCTTATAAGCTTGACTGCTTATCATTCTACTCAAATTCTTACTGAGGCAATAGTGTTTCACCTCTCCCTCAGATAAATATAAAAGATGAATGTGGTGTCGTTTCGGTTCTTTTGAGACATAAAGAGGACCCACAATGTCATTACCATTAAGGCCATACACCACAAACGAAAAGTCATGGTTATCTTGTTCAAAACTATGGATCCCGGTTAAGTCAATAGGGAACGAAACTCCAGTTAAATTTTAATTTTGTTTCAATTCCTGAAACTTGGTCTTGTACTTTCCAGGTCGACAAATGTCACGCTGTGCTGGTTTCAAATAGCCAGTCACAGCCCACAGAAAAATGTATCGCCTTTATTTTCAATATTAACCACTGCCTTTTTCGAAGCTATTGCTGGTGGTGTTTAAATAAAGCTAGACCCAGCATTCAACGGGTTGAAATGACAAATGTTGATTTGCAGGTAATGGACTTTGTCTAAAGCTAGACCACTGGGTCCCTGTTGTAGTTTATCAAATTTTGTTAGCAAGGCATTTATCACTTTGGATTGATACCACTCGTTCAGATTATCGGCTATCAAAAGCTCTCGCATTTTCCTGCCAATTTAAAATGTTTTTAAGCTCACCGTCCTTGTTTTTATACATGAAATCTCACAAGAGTTGTGTAGTGACCTTTAAAGCCGTATGCAACCTTTGCTCTGTACAAATTTATTCTTAAAAAATTTCAAAACATAATTCGATAAAGTCTTTTGGGATTAAACTGTCCCTAACATTCACCACGCGGCCAGAGCAGACACGTTTCTTAAAACAGGACTCGAGGGGTTCCCAAGTTAATGTATTGGTAACGGCAAAAGACATGATTAAAAAAAAAAAAACAATCTCACCAGAGTTTTCAGCCGTAGACTGCCAGGTAAACAATGGTCCCAAACAAACAGCTGTAGTTGTAGCAGTCGAGCGTATTCAAACACACACTAAAAAAGAAATAAAATAAACCATTATAAGTTGATCAATTTCTAATAGCACCTATGTACAGCCTAAAACAACAAAAAAAACAACAACAAAAACAAACAAGTTATATCGACAAAATCTTACCTGGGTTTTGCAACTTTTTGTCTTTTTTGTAGGTTCGAGTGGAATGAGGTTTCTGTCTTTTGGCACAACAGGTATGCAGATTACCTAAAACAAACAAAATAAAACATTCCATGAATTAAATGGTAAACCAATAATATTTTAAACAATCATTAGGATTAAAAATCAAAGAGTGTTAATCCTTCACTTACCTATAATATATAATGTATCCAATACGGTCACTGATTGAGTGTTGAGTATACGAATGCAATTACCTTTACACAGATAAGACACCGCCTATGTTTGCACTGCAAAGTTTTAAAAAAATATTGATAGACTCTCTGTCATGACAAGCTGAATACTATATTACCCTGCCCTCCTCTCCCAGCCCCTTCCCCTCTATCCCTCTCACCACAGCTGTTAACACCGCACTTACTCGGCAATTGGCTGTGGCAATAGTAGGGGTAGGAGTTGTAGTCCCTTATTCCATTATCTCTCTAACGTAGTTGGCATATTGTTTGACCTTCAAGTGTCCTCTATATCACTGTAATTTTTCATTGGCCTGTTGTCACGTCTGCTCACATTCCTGAATCGCATAACATTTCACATTCTGTCGGCCAGCCAGCGTCGAGTAGATTTGTTTCTTTCTTTGCTGGTCTGGCTTCCAGCAAGACATACAAAGCAAGTTCTTGTTGTCGACTATCAAGCCTACATTCATTAACCTCATACAATTATTATCATTTGTCAGGTTACTGGTTAGTGTTTACTAACATGTTTTAAGATCGCCTTGAGAGATTTTGGAATATCGGCCTCTCCCCATACATCATAGGAAATATCGGAAAAGCAACCCCTCGTCCTGCCGTAGACCGCCCCGCCGAAATAGCCATTTGCTCTATTGGAATACCACCACCGTGGCCGGTGATAGCGTTGTTCAAACACACATGTCCAGCGGTACCGTCTCAGTCTACCACCATAAAAATGGTAAAAAACTTACTTTCAACATGTATGGCGTTAGGCCCGTTGTCATTTTTTTTTGAAAATAATAACTACCACATTCGAAAGAGGATGTCACCCCGAGTCCTACGAGTTCTCGTACAGGTCCCTAGCAGCATTGGTTCGCGAGACATAACAAAAAAGTCTAAAGTGTTTGTCCTAGAGACTTGAAATTTATTTTGGTGGTAGAGGGGGTAGGGACCTTTTATTTATGTGAAACACACTTTTTTTCAAACTTCCTAGTTTCCAAATATAAAACATTCAAAATTGAACTGTTTTCAAAAAAATACAAAAAATAAAAATGTTTTATTATAAAAAATAAAGGTCATAGAGACCATTCGTTTGATCCATGGCACAACGTTCTATCATGTTTGGTTTTCAAACTATCACATACTTTCAAAAACAAACATTTTCTATATTTTTTAATATAACGAGTGGTCCGTAAAAAAGGAGACGTCAATTCAAGTCCAACAACACCTCATTTTTTAACATCCGACCATGAGTTCGAGTGATATCGACAATGTCCACAAGGGTACTAACTTTTTGAGCACCTTTTGCGTTCGAATCGGCATTACTCCCCTACTTTATTACATACTCACTAACTTTCAATTTCAATTTGTTAAGGCATTATAGGTTTTGAGGGGCTTTTATATGAAGCAAACAACAACATGATCTGCTATGAATTGGGCATAACTGCAGATATTCCGTTCTGTTTTCAAACGATTGTGGTTTGAAAATATCCAGATCAAGGAACATAGACGAAAAAACTTACAAATAATATAAGAAATACATATAATAAATCGTTGGACATTGAAACGGAGTTTCACTTTACAGGGAAACAGTACTAGAAGTAGCAAAGTCACGTCTTAAGCAAGAGTATTATAAACTGGAAAAAGCGTAAATCTGGGTGGAATGATATATTGAAGTCAGCTTGTAGATGTAAAAAGAATGCTAAACGGAAATGGCTCTAATATAGGAATCCGGAAGACAGAGTGCTTTATGTAGTGGAAATGGAATGAGAATGGGAACAGGATCACGGTTTATTAAGTAAATAGTATGGTAAATAAACTAGTGTGACAAAGCGGCATGGGTGGATTAATTTTGCCCAGAAGTGGTATAGTATAGTGGGATAAAGGAATGAAATGGTTGCGTATGATTATCAAAATTGCCTGGGATTTAAGAAATGCACCCCCTGACTGAAAAAAAGCAGTCATCGCTCAATTTATAGGCAAGGTAATAGGAAAGATTGCACACATTATAGAGACAACTCTTAATAAGTTTCCCGGGATAAGTCTACTCAGACATTTTAGAAAAGATCATTGGCCGGGAGTAAAATGTATGAAAACCAGAGTGGATTCAGACCATACCTGGGATACCTAAATGACGTTTTCGGTATGCGTCAATATATCGAGAAATGCTACGAGGGGAATAGATAGTTGAGGATTATTTTTAAGAGGTGCTATTTCAATCACAAAGAAATTGTTGGGAAACGTATGAAACGTGCAATAAAAGGCATAAGTTTGGGACCGTACTCAAGATTGTGTATGTTACAACTGTTCAGAACTATTTTGTGATCTCAAGTGTATAGGAAGTATGTTCTTGTGTTAATATTAACGCTCATATAGATATAAACGAAATGGAAACAGTCCCTTTTGGTCAGGTACCACACTAATACCCGTTTTGGTTTTAAAACATCGTGCAAAAATTAACTTTATCCTCAGGGCCAAAACACATCCCTGGTAGTTAGAAAAATTTACTAAACGTTGCACATTGCACCTGATTTCCACATTTGACACATAGAGACACACACTTACACTGCAAACCTACCTCGAGTACGATACGCTGTCTGCTCTAGCATTACGTCATCTGCACCTAACGTTGGTTACATATACTTGTCTCCGCAAAAATAACAGCCAATATAGTTCTTATTCACTTTACACCAAGACTAGGGAGACTAGGTGTGGATAATCGAACTACCAAAACACGTTACTGTATGTCAATATTCAACTAACTTAATGATCAATTAGCATTACAAATTCTATAATTATTAATTTCTTGATTTAATTTTAATTTATCACATGAGTATCTTTGTCAGTTATCTTAAGTTATCATAGCTCATTATTCTGTATGATTATTCTTACGTATTCTATCACTCATATCATGTATTATTATTCCTACAACGTACTATACGTCTGTTATTATATCATTCTCTGATTCGGCATCGTTCGGACTAATTTAAAATCATAGTAACAAACCAGACTCCATCTTATTAAGGATCCATGCCACATAACTATCTTTTATTCCTACCTAATTATAAGTAGCTATTTACAAGACAAATCATCCCCTTATCTCGCACTAAAAATTGTTACAATAAATATGAAATTTGTGTACTCATCTTCTGTTGACATAGTTGGCGGTCATGCATGGATTTTCATTACCTCATGAGGAATTATCAGCACTCCATTGGGACTCCCGTTTGGACACGGTGGACGAAATGATTCTCCTCGGAGTAGTCATTTGCAAATTTAACATGTAAGATTTGACATTCTATTTTAACAAAGAATTTACATTATTTATACACACAAAAGCACTGTTTAATAATAATTTGAGGGTTAGGTCTTCATGGTTATACAGCATGTACCGAACATTGTCTCCAATTTCCGACCTTTCGATCGTGATATATTTCGAACACGTCGGGTGTGCATTACTTGCGCTCGGTCCTGGAATGTTTATAGTGTCCACAATACTTTAACCCTGTTCGCACTGTTATCGTCCTTGATTTAAGCTAAGTATTCACTTTTAGGCCTCTTTCACACGGGGCCAGCATGGTGGCGCCACCACGTCATTGCATTGATTCAGATGTAGCCTTTAACACGTGGTGGTGGTGGTGGTGGCGGCGGCCCTGGTGGCGCGGCCAGAATTCGTGGTGGCAGGCAATGCGATTTTTGGCGCGGCCAACCTGGTCACGCCACCACATGTTTACATTGAGTCAAACGGAGCCTTTCACACGAGACGCGACTTTCTGTGCGGCCAGGCCAGACGTGTGGATTATCTGCTACCGGCAGTGTTAAAAATGGATATCGTACCAGGAGAGAGTGATTTCGACACAGATAAATTCATATCCTTAATGTCATCGAGACCTGCTCTGTGGGATATGACTGCTGATGAATACGTAAACAGGGAGTTGAAGAGGAAGAATTGGGAGGAACTGGTAACTCTCCTTTTTAACAAAGAAGATGCCTCAACTGCAGAGAAAAATGAATTTGATAAGTTTGATGGTGGATACATTTACATACAGTGAAACCTTGACTTTTTTTTTTTTGAGAAAGTGGTCGTCTTCTTAAAAGGTGTTGAAGTAAATTTGATGCTGAACATAATCATTTGAATGAAATTAACAACTGCTACTGTAACGTGTTTTTCGAGGGTATTTTACGCCACTGACATAAGTCAGTAGGAAGCCATTCAATGTTTATTTACGCGGCAAATTGTTCTGCCAAGACAAGTTTCATGTAACTTATTATTATCAAGGTATTTTTGGAGCGTTTTTTATAAGATTATAAGTATACAGATAGGTTTCCGATGTTATAGAAAACACTATCAAGCGAATTATTACGTACAACATTATCGCGGAAAATTATATGATTACGGAATTTTACGGATTTTTGTCAGAGTTTATTGAGAGAGAGATGATTCATTGGGAATTCAGCTACAGGTATATTCTTGTCGAGAAGCGCGACGCAAGACGTGGGGCACTTCCAGCTGGCTGCATCAAGAAAAGGCGAAATGGCCTGGACCGGTAATCGACATCGTCACGCCGAATATATTGACCCTGAGGTTGGGTGTATCGCGTGGTGGCTCAGCCAATCATTGGAGACCGGGCGAGTGGAAGACGGGTCCGGAGAGGGGGTTCGGCGAGTGCATATATTGTTTGCGCGCCAAGGAGGAAGGAGGATTATCATTGTAAAACTTGACCGAGGTGGTTGCTCGTGTGGTTGGTTCCGGTGTGATCGGACCATAACTTTACATTTCTAGAACAATCTCCACAACTGACGAAGAAGATGGCGACGTCCAGAAGGCTGTGGGAAGCTCTCTTCAGCATCAAGTACGAGGGAAATGCCACGGCAATTTCCAACGTAAGCGCGAATGACTCAGAACTACATAATCTCTCGTTTCTTTGTTTCATATTCAGTATTTCAGTAACTTCTTAGCTTGGGAATAATAGTAAAGACAGTAATTCATCCGACTCCGTTTTCACATAATTCTCTAGTGGTAAATTCAAATCGTTACGCTCCAATTTAAATTTATTATTATTATTATTATTATTATTTAAATTGCCACTACTTGTTTTTATATAATAAATTCATTTCTTATAATATGCAATATTTGCTTTCAGTAAGCATTAGATAGAGACCAAATTCCTTCTCCTGATACAATTGTTAGTTGGGTTAATGATCAAATAATACCACGAGCTGAGTGTGAAGATTCTTAAAGGTGTTCTGTCAGAGCTAGGTGTTGTTAAATATAAATTTAGATTTCAACATAGCGTTGAGGTCTTGGCGCCCATTAATACAACGTATCTTAGTCAGAGTAAACATTACACTTGCCATCCCAACGTGGAGAAACAGTTACACTTGTCACCCAACAGGGGATCTTCTTATATATATTTTTAAAAGTGCAAGGCAGGGCTAGTAAAACCGTTACACTTGTCGCTACCAACGTGAGGCCGAAAACCTAATAACATTTGTGGAAGGAGAAGGGTATATTTTTCTGTGCCTGTATTTTTTTTTTCATTTATCGGTGTGTATCAGCATGGGTAGTGTTGAGGAAGAGATGAAGTTGCGTAGTGGTCACCAGTTGGATAGTGGAGATACGAGCAGTATGGCTAGTCTTGAAAATGAAAGCAGCACAGGGATGTCGGAGATAAATCCCGATACTGAGGGGGGTAATCAAAACAGTCAAGCAGGGTTAGAGAGTTTGCTTCCTCAGTTTATGAAACAAAATAAAATTAGCACAGATGCTTTAAACGCTAGACTCGAACAAAATAGAAGGGAAAATAAAGAGAGTAATAGGGAATTGAGCGATAGTTTAAATGCTAAACTTGAACAAAATAGTAGGGAAAATAAAGAGAGTACCGAAATTTTAAATGCTAAACTCGAACGAAATAATGCTAAACTTGAACATAATAATGCTAAATTGGATCAAAACAGTAGGGAAATTAGTGATAAATTCGAGCTGATTAGAGGTGAGATCAGAGGGGTGATGGAAGAGAAGGCTAAAGAGATTATTGCAGATGTTGACAGAAAATTAGGAAAAGTACAGGAGGAGTTAGAAATTAGAATCAGTACACAGGCTGAAAATTTAAAAGAACTAGTGCAACTTGAAACACAGCAGGTCTAAAAAGCAATTGGGGGGAGAAATTGACAAAATTCAGGTAGCAACTAAAGAGGTTAAAGAACAGCTGGGGGGGGGGGAAGAATTGATAAAGTTCATGCAGAAATAATCACTGAAGTTAATGATTTAAGGGAGAGGAATAAGGAAAGCATTAATGAGATTACTGAGAAACAAGCTAAGTTAAGTGGTAAAGTTGAAGCATCGGATGGGAGCATTAGGTTAACTGTAACTAATATTGAAAGAAAAGCTGAGGAGAAAATTGCTGAATTAGAACAGAAGTTGAAAGCTAGAATTAGGCAGGAAAATAGTCAGAGTAGGCCAGTTTATGTGAATAGCACACACAGGGAAATAGAACTAGGCAAATTCAGTAATCGGCAGGGTTGTCCAATGGAGTTCATGAATGCAATAGAAAATAAATTCAGGGAGAGGTTGGAAGATGGTAGTATTGAGTGGTGCCAGGTAGTTGAGATTTTAGAGCAAGCGTTTGTAGGGGAGACAAGAAACTCGTTTGCTGTCTACAGAGACAATTTCGAGAACATTTCAGATTTTAAATTTAAATTTTGTGAGAAATTTTGGAATGAGGTAATTCAGTCTCAGCATCGTGAGGGAATTGTGTGTGGGAAATATAACCCGAGAGGAAATTACACTATGACCGAGTACTTTTTAGGACAGGTATTGACGTGTAAATATCTGGATGGTTTGAAGGAGGAAAGTGATGTAGTCAGGCTATTACTAAGACATTTTCCATATAGAATCAAAGAAGCTGCCTGTATCCAAAATGTTAAATCTATTTCACAAGTGGAAAATTTATTAAGTACATTCGATGCTCTGGGAAGAGGTGGTTACGAGGAGAATTTCGGTAGGAACCAGGGTAACCATAATAACAGGCCTAATGAGAATAGGAATCAGGAAGTTCAAGGGAACAGTGGCGAAGGGGCCAACGTCCAAAATAGGGGGAACCGGAATAATAATAATAATAATAATAATAATAATAATAATAATAATAATAATAATCAGCAAAATCAGTACAGAGGAAACAGGTATGGTACGCAGTACCAAGGTAGAAATAATGATTTCAGGGGAAATCAAGGCCGAAATAATGATTTTAGGGGTAACCAAGGGAGGAATAATAACAATAATAATTATGACCAGAACAGGGGTCAAGGAGGGAATCAACCCAATGGTAATAATGGACAGAGAAATACCGTTAACACAGCCCAAACAACCAGACCAGTGCAGTAGTGAATAGTGCTACACCAAGCGGTAGCGGTACTTTAAACACGAACAAGGCTGCGATGTAAGGTCAGAATCTCAGTCTGTAACATGCCCTGTCCATACACTTATACAGGAACCCTATGACCTAAATGTAAGAAATTAATTATTACGTTAACTAAATGATGAAGGTATTTTTCAGGTGGTGGCTAGTAAGAGCCCCATAGTTAAATTTAACGTGTCCGAGGCGTACACAGATGTTTTAATTGATAGTGGTTGTATAAAGAGTTGCATAAGTAGTGCATTTTATGATAAAATTAAAGGAACTGGAGTAAATTTTGAGGAGATGCCAATTAAAAGCACTTTTGTTATCACAGCTGTTGGGAAGAGGTCTAAAGTAATTTCTAAGCAAGTTTTAGTAGACATTAAAATTAATAATCATGTAGAAAAGCAGATTTGTCTTGTAATTCCAAATTTAGTATTCAGTGTTATCATGGGTTCAGAGTGGCTAAGTAGAGTGTCTGGTAACTTATGTTATGATGTAGGGAGATTGAAATTTAAATGGGGTGATTATGAAGTAGAGGTAGCGTTCAATGACCATATTCAGAGAAGTAGTGTTGTAGGTGTGATTTGTACTTTAGATGAGATATCGCCAGCCGTAGAGCGGGATTCTCCATGTTTTGTGGGCAGTGTGATTACGAACGGTAGTCTAGAGGACTAGTTACGTGATGCTGCATTTCAGGGAAATATAGAGGAAGAACAGTGTGTTCGGCTCTATGATGTGTTATTGTGTAATATGAGAGTTTTTGAGAATCGCATTGGTATGGCCAATTGCTATACACATTCTTTGAACGTTATTGATAGGTCAGTATTCACAGGACATAGATATCCTGTACCTTTCGCTTATCAGAGTGCAGTTGAGGCACAAATTAACCAGATGCTTGATGATGGGATTATTGAGCACTCTAACAGTCCATATGTTAATTCTTTAATCACCGTACCCAAGGCCGATGGCACAGTCCATATTTGTTTAGACGCTCGTTTGGTTAACAGTAGAATTAGTGCAGACCAGCTGAAATCCATGTCAATAGAGGAATTAATGCAAACATTTGAGGGGAAGAAGTATTTCACTTGTGTAGATTTGAGTTCCAGTTTCTGGCAAGTGCCACTTATGTACGAAGATAGACCATTTACAGCTTTTAGTCATAAATATAACCTTTATCAATTTTGCACAACACCTTATGGGTTATAGAGTAGTTCAGCAGCTTTAATTAGGGCTTTTAACATCGCATTGGGGGATGACACAGGAGAGTTTGTAACCATTTACATTGATGATATGGTAATTAGTTCACGCAGTTTTGAGGAGCATCTACGTCATTTAGATATAGTTTTTCAGAAGTTAGATCAGGCAGGGTTAACTTTGAAGCTGTCTAAGTCGTCGTTCTGTCAGTCAGAAGTGACATTTTTAGGTCATAGAGTGTCGAGTAGAGGTGAAACACCAGAAGAAAGTAGGGTTAATAAGATACATAACGCAGAGGTGCCACAGAATGTTAAACAGTTAAAACATACATGGGAATTTGCAACTTTTTCAGGAGGTTCGTTCTTAAATTCTCAGGGTTGGTAGAACCATTCAGAGAATTGCTTAAAATTGGGACTCGGTGGAGCTGGGAGTCCAAGCATGATCAGGCTTTTAGAGCGCTGAAGGAAGGTTTTGAGAAAGCTGTAGTGCTGAAATATCCTTTGAAAGATAAGGAATATGTGGTTATGAAAGATGCTTCGCACATAGGCATTGCTGGAGTATTGTGTCAGAAAGATGATGAGGGTAATCTGTGCATTGTATCTTTAGCCTCGCGAGGACTGACAGCAGCAGAGAAAAGATACACGATTACTGAGTTAGAGCTTTTAGGTATTGTTTTCAGTTTGGGGAAATTTAGAATGTATTTAGTAGGGGGAAAATTTGAGATCCATACAGATCACCATGCATTACTGTATATGAGGACTTGTAAACTCAGTTCTAACAGAGTTAGTAGGTGGATTCTTGCTCTGCAGGAATAGGAATTCACAGTAAAATATATTAAAGGTAAAGATAACATTCTTGTAGACATGCTATCAAGGGACACTAATTTTTGTAGGGATTATCCTGTGGTTAAAGCAGAGGACGGTATTTTATTATGTGCATGTGTGGACAGTAGCAACAGGGCATCGTTACAAACACTGAGAAATATGCTAGTGGAGCAACGTGATGACGTTAAGTTAAGGGAGCCACTGGCTAGGTTGGAAATACGTGAAGAAGAGTATGTGAAAGTAGGACGGTTCACGTACAAGATGCAGGATGGGCTTCTTGCACGGAAATGTAGGAATAATCGGTGGGCAATATGTGTTCCTGCCATTTTGCGGGAGGAGCTAATTTGGTTCATTCATAGGGAATTAGGACACTTTGGTGCTGCCAAGGTCTTCTATGAAATTGGTCGTGACTTCATTTGGAGTAAAATGGGAAGAGATGTTAGGAGGATTTTAGCTAAGTGTGACACCTGTCAAAGGAGCAAATATCCATTTAAATATTTAGTGGGGGAGAGATCTGCAGTTCTCACCAGTAGTCCCGGCGAACTACTATGTGTGGATTTATGTGGCCCGATCGTTAAAGGACAGTACGGCTACGAGTACATTTCTATACCTATGGACGCTTTTAGTAAGTATGTCAAGCTATATCCGCTAAGGAAAGCCACGGGACTAGCGTGTAGCCGTCTGATCATTAATAAGTATGTACCTGAGTTTGGCCTTCCTCTCAGGATACTATCTGACAGTGGACCACAGTTTACTGCAAAGAAATGGAGAACCAGTATGCAGGAAGCTGGTATTTCACACGTTCATTCCTCTGTAAGGTACCCTCAGGGTAATTCTGCAGAGCGTCCATTAAGGCAAGTGGCTCGTCTTTTTCGGACTCTAGTGCATGACAAGCATACGGCCTGGGTTGGACATCTTCCCAAAGTCGAGACTTGGCTGAATTCTGTCCAGCATGAGAGCACGAAATTGACGCCATACGAAGTTCACTTCGGAAAGAGACCACAAAATGAACTAGCGAGAGTGTTGGGTTTAAGTGAGGGAAAACAACCGGGGATGGATTACATTGTCCAGTTGGCGAAACAGAATTTATCTAAATCAGCACAAAAGAGAATTCGCCAACAAAAAGAAACTCTAAATTTGACCTATTCGAGCCGGGAGACAGTCTTACTTAGAGTGCCGAAACAGTCAAATAAGCTAGAGAAAGTCATGTCCAAGTTCTTTTATCTCTACGAGGGCCCATTTTGGTTTCCAAACGTATTGGCAAAACAGCATATGTGCTGGAGGATAGTAAGGGAAACAGATTATACGGGACGTATAATATACATAGTCTACGAAAGTATGTGTCATAAAGTGAGAGCGTTTAGCTGGCGAGCCAGCCTATCAAATGAGTGAGTGTGGTATTTTGTGCGGGGAGATCTGGTCTTCCAGGCAGGCGTATCAGAAGTCACAAAGGGGGGTAGTATGTAAGTAATTGAGAGTTTTTAAGGTACAGGGAAATATGACGGGATTGTCGGATGCTCTTGAGCACTAAAATGTCTCGATTCACCAAGGCCAGAATTTGGTAGCGCTGGTGAATTCCCATTTGTCTCCTAGAGATGGGTGAGCGCTTGTACAGGGTATTTTTGCGTAAGGCGTCCACGAGACAAACGATGGGCCACCAGAAGGCGAGACAGTCCTTCATAAAACTCATACATAACAGCACACGAGATTTCTGTTTACGGCCTCGCCATGTAAGAGCTGTAGGTGTGTAATTTAAGGTAATTAGTACAAAGGTATTATTTGAGTGAGGAGAACTGGTCTGGGTTGCGAACTAGTATTAAGTAGAATATGGTCTACGGGAACTTAGGATATTAGGAAGTTCTGTGGTGATATATATATATATCAGAACACCTTTGATGCGTGTGATGTGACATCATATTGTGACCTTTGTGCATCTCTGATAGCATAAAGTCTACATATTATTCCAACAAAATTTAATTCATGTCTCAAAGTCGATGTGAGAATAGAAGTTGCTTGTGAAACTAGAATGACAAAAGGATGGTTCGTACGTGACTTGAAGAAGCTTTCTCCCAGAGCGAACAAAGGTAGCAGGAAAGAGAAAATCCACATCTGGACACCAAATGCGCCAGACAACGCGCGGAGGTCGTTACACTACGCGGGTAAATGCAGAAAACATCAACGATTACCTACCAAATAAACCCCGCCCATTTGAAAGGAATTAGAGCAGTAATTAGAATACAGAAACAGGAATTATACCATCGTATGGGGGATTATCCCAGCCTCTCAGAAATATCGTCAAAATTTAAATCGGATTATTCTGTGATTTTTGCCAGAATTAAAATGAAATCAAGGGGTGGATTTGAAACGACCAATGGCAGTGAGAGACGCTTGACGCGACCGAATCCCGCCGAAATTAAGGGACAATGAAGCAAATTACGGAGCTCATTATATAAGGATCCAACGATCGGATTTTGAATAAAAAGGAGTCATTGAGACATTGGAAATGAGGACGTTCTAAGGAGCTAGTTCGCATATTCATGTGAGTGTTATTTTGGAAATAAATTCTGAAACTCCCCTACTCCACGTCCCTTTAAGAGAAATCGTATAAATAATGGATCGAAACACAGCGAAGTCAGTCTACTTTGGGGCGTCACGGGAGGCGGAAGCCTTGGCCCTGAGCGATCAGAAAGTACAGTGATTTTTACAAGTTCTATAAGTCTACTTTGGGGCGTCACGGGAGGCGGAAGCCTTGGCCCTGAGCGATCAGAAAGTACAGTGATTTTTACAAGTTCTATAAGTCTACTTTGGGGCATCACGGGAGGCGGAAGCCTTGGCCCTGAGTGATCAGAAAGTACAGTGATTTTTACAAGTTTTATAAGTTCTTAATACGCGCTGTAGAGGCGAGAGCCTGCGATTGAGGCATAAGAATAATTAACATTTTACAAGTTTATAAGTAGGAGCAAGTATACCTCCGAAATTCGAACATCGCTAAGTATTCGCGAGTGCGAAGTAGAACAGTGCATATCATAACAGTATGACGCAGTTGTAATGATAGGTATAGCCGCCCGAGCTATGAACAGCTAGACCAGTATTCTAGGAAGCTATGAACTGTCGGCCGAACTAAATAAGTTGATGATAGCTATATGAGATAGGAGCTTCATGTGCGAGAACCGTGCATTGTGTTAATGGTAATAATTCACAGTGGACCTTTGTTTTGGTGAAATTTTGAGAAAACCCGTGTGTAAATTATCCTCCTATCAAGATGAACCAACTAATGAAGAAGACTGATATCAAGGACCAGAACCGCATCAGGAAATATGAGAGATAAGTAAATATTGTATGGGGTATGTGGGTCATAATGTTTCCCATTATTGGGGTCGGATAAGTTTATCTCGATCATAAGCAGTTATGATAAAAATAGGTATTTTAGGCATACCGGGCATGTGTGTAGATTTGTGTGTTTATCAGTAATGAGTATTTTTGTGTGTTTTATAACGTAATAAGTATATAAGCATCAAAGTGTTATTTTAAATATGGTTTTGTTTGGGATGTCATTAATCTTGTTGAATGCACAGTCAAGGGAATATTTGTTTGATAGTGCTTATGCACAATGTGATTGCAAAAGCTAAATGGGGAAGACCGCTCGATATTGTGACAAGACCAGTAAGTGACACTGAAATTATGAGAGTAATAAGTATGGTAAGTGATTATCACGCGAAGGTAAGACAAGAATGGCTGGAGGGCATTGTGAGATATATTCAGGTAAGGCTAAGAGTCGATCCTGGGTCGAGCAAAATTAAAGCGGAGGTGATATTCCCGCGTTCTTCGATGATATAATGGTGAGTGAAAATAATAGCGGAGGTGATATTCCCGCATTCTTCGACGATATATAAATGGTAAGTAAAATGATTGAATTCATTATCTGATGAGAGTCCACTTTAGCTCCGTCGGAAAGGTATGGTATTGCTCGAGCCCAAGGCAGGTAAAAGGGAGTCTTTAAGAAACAGGTAGAAATATGGTTAGCCGTCTGAATTCTAAAGCAGCCAGGAAGGTTGTGCCGGCCTGCTGGTTATTACGGTGAAAGTGTGTCTGTCACAAGGTCGAGTCTGTCATTGTATTTTATGAAGGGAGGTAGTCCAACTTCCCGGGGTTTCTTTTTGTGTACCGCTTCAGGAAGCGATGTATTCTATTTGTCATTATTTTTGGAGTGCATTCATTATGTTGTTGTTTATTAATAATCACGGCGCACCGGCCGCCGAAGTATTTATTTGATGCTTCATGTATGTTGACTTGTTTATTTTACTATAATTAACGGAGTTATAGCTCTGAGTGAAGTAATTGTTTTAAAGTTATAAAAACACACATGCCCGTAACCTAGAATAAATCTATTGCCTTCATTATCTGACTCTTGTGAGGAAAGATGATGATTGTACGAGTAGATATGTCCGATTTCCCAAAGAACAAGTTTTGCAAGTTATAAAAATGAGTGCGCAATATTTATTGTGATAGAATGGCTGGTTTATTTAAGCCATAGTTATTTGAATTAAGTCTGTTGACAATAACTCTTGGACTTGAAGCAGTGGACTGCAGTAAAATAGACTATTTTCTATTCCTGGTTTCAGCCAGTGTGAAACATTATTTTTGCATTTTTTGACGTTGTTGATTTCAGTAATTTAAGGGAGTTGATTTTGTTTTATTTGTCTATGGTTGGGAGAAAAGGGAGATGATGTTTTTGTGAAATAAATTATTTTATATTAGGAGTTCTCTGACCTACTGATTTTAAGATAAGCCTCCTGTGATCCTGTGACTATATTCCTAGGATGTTTAGAATAAGTTAGAGCCACCCCGAACAGAGCACTACCCGAGTAAGAGTCGGCATCCTAGAAGAACGCGGAAGGGTATAATATATACACAGTGCTCACACATTATTTACGGCACAGAAATATTTGGTGTTATATGTAATGCGCACTTACTGTTTTTTTTTTCAGAAATCAATATTAATTTTATCTAATACACAGAGAGATTAAGTATTATGGTCACGATGCGCAGCCACAATAGTGTGATCGTGTGCTCTGTGAGATCAGTGAGATTAGGTTTCACCAGAATGAAGCGACCTCTAGTGATATTAGGAAGTTCTGTGGTGATATATATACAGTATATATATATATCAGAACACCTTTGATGCGTGTGATGTGACATCATATATA
Organism: Meconema thalassinum; assembly: GCA_946902985.2. NCBI lineage: Eukaryota > Metazoa > Arthropoda > Insecta > Orthoptera > Tettigoniidae > Meconema > Meconema thalassinum. The sequence goes on from OX336389.2 coordinate 759,773,679, forward strand.
CACAGTGCTCACACATTACTTATGTATATCTTTCCCAACATAGAGATATTTGAGAGGCGGAAATATCCGTGGAACATTAATCAAAATGAAAAACATTGGACTGATTGCACAGGGCAATCCAATATAACAACAGACTTTGACGCAAAATGCGTAAAGAAAATTATGAGTGTATATTAATTTAGGATGATTTAATTGGTGTAATATGTATTTTGGATGGGGATTTTATTAACGTGTCTGGGATAATCGCATGATGTACCGTCGTCACGGTAAATCATCCGATGATCCGAGGCGAATATGTACCGTGTTTTTCGAGGGTATTTTACGCCACTGACATAAGTCAGTAGGAAGCCATTCAATGTTTATTTACGCGGAAAATTGTTCTGCCAAGACAAGTTTCATGTAACTTATTATTATTATTAAGGTATTTTTGGAGCGTTTTTTATAAGATTATAAGTATACAGATAGGTTTTCGATGTTTTAGAAAACACTATCAAGCGAATTATTACGTACAACATTATCGCGGAAAATTATATGATTACGGAATTTAACGGATTTTTGTCAGTTAGAGTTTATTGAGAGAGAGATGATTCATTGGGAATTCAGCTACAGGTATATTCTTGTCGAGAAGCGTGACGCAAGCCGTGGGGCACTTCTAGCTGGCTGCATCAAGAAAAGGCGAAATGGCCTGGACCGGTAATCGACATCGTCGCGCCGAATATATTGACCCTGAGGTCGGGTGTATCGCGTGGTGGCTCAGCCAATCATTGGAGACCGGGCGAGTGGAAGACGGGTCCGGAGAGGGGGTTTGGCGAGTGCATATATTGTTTGCGCGCCGAAGAGGAAGGAGGATTATCATTGTAAAACTTGACCGAGGTGGTTGCTCGTGTGGTTGGTTCCGGTGTGATCGGACCATAAATTTACATTTCTACAACAATCTCCACAACTGACGAAGAAGATGGCGACGTCCAGAAGACTGTGGGAAGCTCTCTTCAGCATCAAGTACGAGGGAAATGCCACGGCAATTTCCAATGGTAAGCGCGAATGACTCAGAACTACATAATCTCTCGTTTCTTTGTTTCATATTCAGTATTTCAGTAACTTCTTAGCTTGGGAATAATAGTAAAATCAGTAATTCATCCGACTCCGTTTTCACATAATTCTCTAGTGGTAAATTCAAGTCGTTACGCTCCAATTTAAATTTATTATTATTATTATTATTATTATTATTATTATTAGTATTATTATTTAAATTGCCACTACTTGTTTTTTATATAATAAATTCATTTCTTATACTATGCAATCTTTGCTTTCAGTAGGTAGCATTAGATATAGACCAAATTCCTTCTCCTGATACAATTGTTAGTTGGGTTTATGATCAAATCATACCACGATCTGAGTGTGAAGATTCTTAAAGGTGTTCTGCCAGAGCTAGGTGTTGTTAAATATAAATTTAGATTTCAACATAGCGTTGAGGTCATGGCGCCCATTAATACTACGTATCTTAGTCAGAGTAAACATTACACTTGTCATCCCTACGTGGAGACACAGTTACACTACAATGAATAACAGACTCTTAAAATATTCTATGATTGTTTTAGTGGTCGTCACAAAAGGAAGACATTGTTAGTTAAAGAGTGGTCGCTGGGTGGGAAAAGGGGTGGTCATCTTAAAAGGGATAGAGATGCATTGGTATTATGGAAGTTCATTTCAGTTACTTAAAATATGGTCGTTTAGACAGGGGATCGGATTCAAGGAGTGGTCTTCTCGCGAGGACTGGTGGATGAGCAAAATCAGTTCGAACACACGTATGATTGTTCATTACTTTTTTACTCAGAATTATTCAAAATAACTACTACATATGAATATCAATATTGTAAAAGAGTTGTTAAGATATCTTCCTCGGACAAATACTTTCATATTGCAAGATATTGCCATTCTAGTTCGCCATCCCCACTTGTCCCTAATTGTTATAGCTGCACTTGTTCCTCAATTTGTCATGTCACACTGGATATCTACTATCCCCTCAATCGTGAGAGTTTCATGAAATTTCAGCCGTCTCTAATCCGAACAAAATTAAGTAGGATACAACAAGCCTTAATAATATCTTCTGCAAGGGACACGTCTACATTCATGGGTCGATGGAATATTCGCCATTTGTTACTCAAAATGCCAAATGCACATTCGATGTACCTACGAGCATGAGACTGGTGGTAATTGTAAACTTTTCTCTTAATTGTCAAAGAACTCTTCCCAAAAGGATGCATCACATGATCTGAAAGGGGAAATGCCTCATCTGCCACAATTACATATGGTAACACGTCATCAAGTTCATTTATAGGCGTTGCTTCTGGCAATCCCAAAGTATTGCCTTTTATCTCATCACATAAACCACTGCTCTTGAAAACAGATGAGTCACTTTCTTTACCGTAGGCACCAATATCGACAAATGTAAACAAATATTTGGAACCACACATTGCCAATAATTTTTTCCTTGAAGCACTATGAAAGTCAATGAGGTTAGATATCTAAGCTCCTTGAACACTATAGCGCTTTCTAGTAGAGAAATGAGGAACTTTGTGTTGGCGGATACTCCCGAGATTAATTTTGCCATAATGAACACGGTCTACTGAATTAAAATGGGTTCTTTGACATGTCAACATCGTATGACATGGTGTCATAATTTTTTCCGCCTTTCAAAAATCACTTACCACGGCCAGGAGTGAACCTGCAAGCTTGGAGTTAGTAGACCGACACGTTGACCACTCACCCACCGTGGCAAGCCAATAAAACAATAGAAAAGAAGTTTTTATAATTGTAGAACATAGAACCACTACGCTCAGGTTCAATATCTCTTCTTCCACCTCCATTTCAAGACTGGCTCATGACTGGTGGCGTATTTGGTGGCTAGAGAAAATATTGCATAGACGTGGTGCCGCCACCATGGTGGCGTGGCCATGGTGGCCCCGTGTGAAAGAGGCCTATATGTCTGTATAGTAGTAGCTCCTTTCAAGTTTCCTTACAACTGCAGGCTATTAGGGCTGTGCATCTTATATCATCTATTAAGCCAAGTTCCTGTTGTTTTAGGACTGCTGAAAGTAATGAACGTGCCTGTGAAGTATTCACAGCACTGCCTATCATTAATTTCACTGAGCAACTATTGTTTAAAGAGAATAATTGCATGTATGTCTGCCCCTTAATATTCCCATTTTTCCAAGGGAGTCGGGGATGAGATGCGATGAATGCCTTTGTGGCGGATGGTTGTTACGGTCGGATGCCCTCCACGACGCCAACCTCATGAGAGGAGTTAATGTGAGATGAAATGAATCGTGGTGAATGAAGCAGGGTAAGAATGTGGAAGGAAGTGGCCATGGCCTGTCAGAAGGTACCGTTCCAGCATTTTCCTGGAGTTGCAAATGGGGAAACCACGGAAAACCATTTCAAAGACGGCCGACGGTGGGGCTCGAACCCACGTCTACCGAGTCCGCGGAGAGCGCAGCCCCATGCCCTAGCGCTGCACATTAGCGAGTGTAGCTACTGCTGTCAGTAGGGAGAATAATTACATACGATGTTATTATTCAAATGAGCTTTTAATTGCCCTCTGATCGAGGGTGACCAGATGAAGACGTATAAAAAAGAGGACGAACAGCTTCAAAAAGGAGGACAAAGTTAGATAAAAGAGGACACACGGATCCATTCGATCAAATTTAATAATTGAATTAGTTAATACACATAACATACATTCCATAACTTTTATTGGTACTTCTCTGAATATACAATTTTCTGCAGCAATGTAGCCTTCCTTAGCAGATGGTTGTAAAAATATACACAGGAGAATTCTTTTAAATTATACTGGATCATCAACATACCTTTAACAGATTCAAGGTTCAACCTGTTCCTGTCATCAGTCCACTGTGTTGTAATGAGAGAAAATACTCTTTCTGCATTGCATTGTGTCCTAATATACTTAAAAATTATTCGGCAAGTTTTAACAATTCTGAATGACAATCTACGGACTTACTTTCACAAAAATAATGGGCCTAATATTTACTATTGTACAAGAGAACCCACTGAATTCAGGATCATTACTATTCTGTATCAGAAAATGCCTAAAAATACAAAATTGGTCAAAACATTTTACATCTTAAATTTCGGAATCTTTGCATATATTTTGCGAATAGAAAAGGCTATTTTCAACATCACTGTAGTTAACGTCATTTAATCGCATGTGTATCCGTGAAATACAGGCGTGAGTTTTTCTTGTGTCATTGTGTTGCTAGGCAACAGAGGCAGCCCACCTTAAAAGTACCTTCCTGCTTCCCCCTCAATTTCCAGCCAATCACTTCACAGCCTTCCAGCAGTCACATTGCCAGCTGCTCAGAGCGTATGTATAAGGACTGATACCTGGCGACATTCGGCACAACATGTATTCATACATCTATTCTTTTTCGTGGATGTTACATCTGATATGATATGATGACACAGAAGCAAACATATAATCTGAAAGATCCTAGGGATATAGAAGCTGTTCAGAAGCCGAACTAATGTTAGATGAAGATGGCGGATGTTCCGCGCTGACAGATTATGAAGACGAGGTGGACACCGACGCGGAAGGCGGGCTGGAAGAACCGAGAATTAGCGATTCTGAGTCTGAAGAAAGTGTCAGCGATCAAGAAAGTGATTCGAACGACAATGTGTTTTGTTTTGGTAAAGACTAAATGACAACCTGGCTAAACGTACCTCGTCAAGAGAAGCGTCGCACCCATACACAAAACATCAACACCCGCCTCCCAGGTTTTAATCATGATGTAAAGCAAGCTATGTTACCCATAGAATGCTGGAGTAACTTATTTTAGGACAAAATGCTTCGGAGTATTGTTAAGCACACGAATCAGTATACTCTTTTGGAAGTAAAGAATCACTTCGGCAGAGAACGTGAGGCAAATATTACAGATTTGCAAGATTTGCCTGAAATAAAATATTTCAGCGTTCATCTATAAGATACTGTACATATGAAGAACTCAACATGCAAACAGGATGATGCTAGAAGTTCTGTAGGACGCAGATGGACATGGAGTTCAAATATTTCGTTTGAAAATGAATCAGAGGACGTTCAAATTTATTATCAGCAGTCTTCGTTTTGACGATCGCAGCAACCAACGCGAAAGGAGAATCATTGATAACATAGCGCACATTCGAGAACTCTTCAAGCCTTTTGTTGACAATTACAAAAGAAGTTACTCTCCTGGGCAGTGTGTAACCGTTGATGAAGAGCTTGAGGGGTTTCAAGGATGGTGTCGTTTAGAGCAATTTGTTATTTCGAAGCTGGCAAGGTATATGCCATGTCTGATGCAGAAGATTTTTACACTTACAATCTTAAGATATATTCTGGAAAACAGCCCGGGGGACCTTATCAACAAAGCAACAAACGGTGGATGTTGTTAAGAGATTACCACAACCAATTTACAGGACTGGGCAAAACATAACTTTACTGTTAATAACTGGTTTTTAGATGTGAAATTGGTTACTAAGTTGAAGAAAAATAGGATCTCATTTGTAGGTACCATGAAGATAAAAGACCCACCCGATTTACTGAATGTGAAGTAACTTCCTCTGACTTCGAGCATATTTTGCTTTGGGGAGAGTTGTACGAATGTGTCCTATTTGCCAAGAAAATTCGAATTTTTATTGTTATACTCGTATCCTCTCAACACTTCGATGATGCCATAGACGAAGAATCAGGTGAATCTGCTAAACCAGTGATGATTACATATTATAATAAAACAAAATCAGGAGTCAACGTAGTGGACAAACTCAGACAATGAACGTCGCAGGTATCAGCGCACAAGTTATTTGGATAAGAAATAGGCAAGAAAATATGCGACGCAGACTGTTTCTTCGAAGGCTTGGTCACGAACTATTACTATCCCAGCTACAGCGAAAGAGTATTCAGACTCAAGGTATCACTCGCTCTCATTCTGAAGGTCTGAAGAGTTTCAGACCAACCAACGGACAATCAGAAGAAGCTCGAATATTGATGGAAGAAAATGCAGGTGTCGCAACAAAGCTTCATCGCTGCATTGTCTGCTACAAATATCAGAAAACCAGACTTACCAAGGCTGTTTGTAAATCTTGTAAACGTTATATATGTGGGGACCATACGACAGCAGTCTGCACAAGGTGTTACCCTCGACTTCAAAACACGCAAGACAGCATGAGTGAAGAGTCGGCATAGAGGTTATAGAGCGACAAACATAAAAGGCAAATTCAGCAAGTACTCCTCCAACTGGACTGAGCACTCTAAAACATAATCTCTTACCTTTTTGTTTAGCGCAGAATTATTTTGATGTATGGTTTAGTTTTGTGAAAAATGAAGACTTAGTTTTTAGTTCCTTTATGTCGTTGCTTGAGATTATTCTTTACTCGCATTGTATGATGTTTACAGAGAACTCTATTTTAGAAATAAATAACAAATTAATGTTTACATTGGAATATACAGAAAGAAAACAAACAGCAATAACCAAAATTTAAATGAATGTAGTAGGTTCAACTACCCTATTACAAACCTATGTATCAGAATGATACATTGCGACCGACGCAGAGACTCATTTCTTTTCACAAAATTTCGTAAAGGAAATGTGTATTGCGCAAGTACCAAATAACAGGTAGTATTAATATATTATAGATACCAGATAGGAAACATGATATGCTATATATCCAGAACAGCTGCCACAAATATATGACCGTGCTTAGGCTGTAGCTGGACGTCTTGTTTGAATGTATCATTATGATACATTGCGACCGTTTCGTGAAACATTAACGTTGCGAGTGACGGAAGATTAAGAGACATCCATTTGAAAAAGAAGAAGTCGTCAAACATACAGATCCATCGTTTTAAATATCCATGGCATGATTGATACAGTAAAATAGCTTCCTCCACAAAAAATTAAACTTCTTTATGAAGGTCTTCTTTTGTTGCAATTTCCATCTTCTGTTTAACCTTTAGACGAATGATTTTTTTCATTTAATCGATCCTCAAACACCTTACATACAGAATCTAACATTTCAATCATTTCAAGCAGAGAATTGTCCTCCTTTTCTTGGTGCAGAATATTTGAATTGAACATAGATATCAATAAATGTAAATGCCATAAATAAGCTTCAATTAAACTATTCTAAAAAAACTGAAACAAAACCTATGGTGGCTTGCTTTCAGACAAAAAGTTACATTTAAGACCAGGAGACATTTACAATACACTTTCAGTGACTGGGAAAAGAGACAACCACCTAGTTTTTACATGAGACAGGACTTGTTTGTAATTCTCCTCAACAAATTCACAGAAAGAGTGGAACTGTTCCGTTCTAACAGTTTAAATAGAAAAGTAATTATGAATTTTCACAATGACACACTCCAAATCAACAGATAGACCATCGGTTCCATGCTGAATTGCATTATGCAAAATGTGAGCTGGACATCCTACACCGTCTAAATTCTCATAGTTCAAAGACGTATTTATCCTTCTGTCTATATTGTTGCCTTCATTGTGCTTAATACCCCTAAGATATGAGTTAGCATTATCACCGGTAAATGATACACACTTATTCATAATACCCAAATGTTGTAGTGTTTCTGTAATACACTCCGCAACAGCCTCTTAAGTTTGATTTGGAGTAGATTTTCCATCAGTTACATTTGTTTTTAAACCACCAAGTTTGTAGTCAAAATAATGAATATTAAATGATAACATTTTTATATTGCCATGGTTACTTCCATCGGGCGAAACACCAACACAAGATACGCCACTCAAAGCTTCCGTGGTTACAGATAAGGCATGTGACATTGTTTATAATGCCTTGAGTTTTTGTTCTGGCTGAGGAGATCTTTTAAGCAACATCTGAATCAAAATAAATGGCTTCATTCAATTTTGGCGTGCAATCCGTTGACCTATAGTTGAAATGATGCCTAACATTATGGAATGCTAGTGCTCCTTCTCCAGCAAGAATTCGGTGACTTAGAGCAGAAGTAGATTGCTGTTGTTGAAATAATGTGTCTATCCTAGACATTGAACTGCAAACCTAAGGATTTTTCTTACGATTCTGAGTGGTAGTATGATGTTTGAAATCTTGACCACCTAGTGCAAGAAATATAATATATTTCAGTGACATAGTGACACCAACTTGCATTTTGTTTTATAACATTTAAATAAATTAAATTATGTTTATGTATGCTGTGCTTGTACAGAACTGGGGAATTTTTTCTTCAATTTTCCTCATTCTGTTTTCCGAATATAAATAAATTTAATGACTAAGAAACCATGAAATAAAACCACGACAATAAATCAATCTGTCAAGCTATATCTTACCTTTATTGGCCACTGAGACATAAGTTCCAGCTCCACATATTTTACATTCTGCTTCGAATTTAGTTCTCCCTTTCCTGAAGGCAGAATAATTTTATGAAAGAACATGTGAGAATGTACACTTGCGTTTAGGCATTGCCAGATATTTTATAAAACTCACTAAACAGCAAATCACACACACACCTGAGTATTGAGTACTGGTCAATGACATGAAACCTATATCTGTAATGCCAAACCAAAACAATGTGAATCCGGATCCATGATCAGTAGTGAAAAATCGATAAAATCAAAGATCCTGCTGCCAGATGTAGATAAGGTATTTAAGAAAAGAGCAATAGAACGGGAATAATAGCATATATATATAATTTTATTACGGTCGTCTTAAAAAAAGAGGAAAAAGTAAAAATCCACTCAGACCCCGGACAAAGAGATGAAAAGGAGGACATGTCCGAATTATCCGGACGTCTGGTCACCCTATCTGATAACAAAGGAACACTGCGTGTACTTGATGACTGAGTACAATAGAGCGCACTCGTAACGAACCAGTGTCACAGCCTTCTGCTGCACGGATTCAAGAAAGGCTGTATTTTTTGCTTTCGATCCACGTCTCTTTATACGATCTCTGCAACATGATCTCTCCGCTGGTCGCAGTGATTGGGTTATTCTGTCACCGATTATTTTGCTGGACATAACGCATTTCATGTTGTACACTAAATTATAACTGTTTTAATGATGAATTATTCTTAAAGAATTGATCATACAGTTCTGTAAATGACATGGCATCATTAACTCCCATTCTCGTCCATGGTGAAGTACTACTGCGATGTATTTTCAATGGTTTAATGCTTCGCTGCAGACTCTAACCTTGTGTGGCCATTGCGTAATTAAATTATGGCTATTGTATTGGACCGTATTCTTTACTATTTCGTTAGTTATGTGCTAATTTTTCTGTTTCCAATGATGTCTTTATTTATACTTCCATGTGATCTGGATCTCATAATTTACATAAAAGGGTAAGAGCGGTCATGTGACTTGCCTTCTTTAAAGTGTAGGATCTGCTTCAAAACAACGAAAATGGGAATCCCCTCCTCATAAAGACTTTCGTTATATACTCGCCTGACTCCTAGTGCTTATTATCACACGAACATGTTATAGCCCTTCTGGCGACTGACAGACATCTCCTAGAATAAAGAAAGCCTTGAATCTGTGTTCCTTATGCTGTTCCAAACTTAACGTAAGAAATTTCTATTGAACTTAATGCAACGTATAATTTCACCTTGGCTATGTGGTTGCAACATAGGCTATATATATTCTGTAGCATGCTTTCTTTCATTATTCACATTCATAACCCGGGCAATGCCGAGATGAAGTCAGTGATGCAAATAATTTGAAATCAACAGATCCAAGCGAAACACATTAATTACTACTTATTTTTGATATGACTGAGCTTTTAATAACTCTAACAACTTATTTGATAGTGTACTATTTTTTATAACTGTGCATACACAGTGATCAAGATATTGCTGTGGGTTCAACATGGAATGTTCACTTGAAATTATGTTGCGGAAGTGATTTTGGCTTTCAACCAAATGTGATGGAGTTCATTAAAACACCTGTGACAAGTTTTCAGCAGAGGAATAATACGAAGTAATACAATGCTTCATTAGCAAAGATATTTTAATTAGCTTTTAGCTGGTGAGTCCACTCTGGCTTCAGGGATATCGTATGGCACACGATGTTTCCAATGGTTGAAAATGAACATCCCTTTTAGTTTATTCTGCAATGACTCACTCACCTGAGGTTTACTCCATACCATACAGGTTACCAAGATTAATTGCATTTAAAGGGGACCATCTAAAGAATGCAAGAAAACTTAAATTAAATGTCAAGAACTTTGAAAAAATAAACAGTAAAAGCATAGAGACTTAATATGAACACACTGATCATTTTTCGTAAATATTATGATAATAATTGACGATATGAATATGTAATGGGTTTACTACCCTTTTGACTGTTGCGGATATTTGAGACGCCAGGGTACGAGTCGTTTTCCCGGAAGGTGATCTTTAACGTGCCAGTAAGTCTGTCGACTCAGCTCTTTCTCATTTAAGCGCTAAATGCTAAATCGCGATTCTATTCCGCAACCTTGGACACAGAAAACAATAGCATTGCTTCTGCTCTACGCAGCTAGTCATTCTGGCGAACGTAACTGCAACTTTGACTCTACAAAACTGTCAAGAACACAAGTATGACGCACGATACAGAATATAGAATTCATGAAATATACTGCCACAATAATGTCCGTAATATGGCCTACTCAAAACATTTTAGCACTGGGACATCCAAGAATTACTATTGTGTAAACGTCTGCTATAATATTAAAATTTATTATAAGTTGAGATCTGCCTGATTACAGCACAGTTTCAATCAACAGTACAACTGGAAGAAAAATTTACTGGCTTCATTAGACACTCCATCCAATTTCACCAACGAGGCGTATACTGTCTGCTGCAAACGGCAGTTTCCTTTCTCACTAAATGTAGCACTTTTTACAATGATATAAGGAGTGCATAGTGAATTATCAATGAAAGGACAGTGCATCGAGATTCACTCTACATGGTATTCAGTTGAGAACATCCTCACCAGGCAGGGTTTCTATTGTTGGTGCCAACACCTATTTGTGAGAATCAAAACACGAGGGATACAATTGATGAAATAGGCATGTGGGAAAATAATCATAAATTTACTAATCCTTAAGGGCAATTTTGCCAATTAAATAATATTGTATTTGCACTTTTAATGTTTTAAGGCTCCACACTAATTTACTAAATAATTTTCAGGGGTTTATAAGCATATATCTGTGTTGAATGAAGGCTGAACCCCATACAATGTTACACTAATGTCATAATTTAGGTAACAGACAAGAGAGATGATACATACGGTCCTCCTTCAAACATGTAATGAACATTGAACCTAAACGTGTGCACAGAATTATGTTGGTAGCAGCAAAAGTGACGATTTTCTTTTAACAAGTATAAAGTATCTTGAAATGAGAGTCTGCTAAGTTCCATACACATATTCCGAGATAATGAGTCTTGGGTTTAAAGGTATTCCGATCAGATCATTGATCCGAAGTTAGTAGACCTGTTTGATCAGTTAATAAGGCATAATTATATTTCAAGGCTTTATCAGATTCATGTACTTAAATCCATGTGGAATATATCTGATAACCTGTACCACAGTCTAATATGTAGACAGTCACGTGACGAATGCTACGTGACGAATTGGCATCCTCTTGGGAGGTAGAGTGACACTAGCGCTCGTGGTGGCCAGAACGTTGCCCACGGAACAACTGGCCGCAATTTAGCAGGGTTTAAATAATTTTAACTCGTCTGAGCTATTATTTCAATTGTAAACATAATTTGCGTTGAATCACTAACTAATACAGCGTGATAATAATACAGAATAGAGAAGCCACATATCGTTTTACGATTTTATACATTTTAGGCTCTTAAAAACAGTTGCATTATTTTTACTTGTAAGTCATCCACACTTCTAAGTACAGTCATATGGCGTAATTAGTGAGTCTTTCATAGCATTAATAGGCCATACTAGTTACTCATGTATCTATTTCAATGATAGTTGCGGGTATAAGGGTGTATTTCTTCTCTTCATTAGCATTTGCCAGAAACATCTCTCCTCGCCCACTCGTCTCAATACCTCTATATTTGTAACTCTTGGTAACCACCTGATCTTGATGCTAAACTTCATAAATCTAGCAACACTAACATACACCAATACAAAACAGTCGGCCATGCCGGTACTTGCTTGCATACGAGAGGAAAAAGTGAGCCGAGCTTCACGACTGTGTATATTAGACTGTGATCTGTACTATCAGGCTATTATGTTTGTACGGGTATGAGTATTTGTAATAGGGCATAGACTAGGGAACAGCTATGAAAGATCTTGCTGCTATTCTGTATGTTGCGTTGTTTACACCTAGCATCTTGGTAGAAATGCAGCCAAAATCTAGTGTGATCAAGGATTCATCCCTGTGTTACATTTTGTGTTTCCAAGAGAAACAAATGTGATAAGAATTGGATTTATTTAGCTGTATGAATATTCAATGGACTCATATTACAGTTTTGGAAAAACAGTCAATTATCGTACTATGATTTCTATCAATAGAACATTATTGGATCGACAGGTGACTTCATCTTCAATAACCGTTACAAGCTTGAATTCTCACCCTGTTATGCGTATTGTAATGATAATAATAAGAACTCTATTTTAGCAGCGGCTTGTCCGAATGAGGCTGAGGGTTCCAGGAGGACCTAAACACAACTCTATGAAACTTCGATGAATATATTTCACTTCAGCTTTACATATTTACGGTAACATACTTAATGAACTCCCAGACGCATTTGGTCGACCCACCGCAGCTGTAGTCCTGCCTAGGATTGAAATATTATGCAGTAACGTTTCATATATATTATTATGCTGTGTTAGTCAATGTAGGAAACATATCCTATTTGATCAATTATGAAATTATCCAAAATTTCATGTTGCTTGTAACAACAAGAATTTTGTACAGATGTAAAATAATATTGAATACAGTATTTTCTATTTTTAGAATGGTTAGTATAGATAATTTTAGTTAATTTTGTTTGTGTTGAAAGTTCTCACTGCAGAATTCTGTGAAACGGAGGAGCGAAGCAAGGAAGCTTTTAGTTTTACGTGACCGTTAAACATGCGATCATGAGCCAGAGGACCTCCATTTTACGTGGAATCCGAACCACAGCATATGGCATTTCACTTCGAAAATCTCAAATGCATTGACCGGGAATCGAACCCGGTCCACCTTGGTGAGAGACCAACAGCTTGACCGCTGCGCCACCACGCCCCCCAAACGGAGGAACCAAAGTGGTCTTGGAAAATTCAAACATAATAACTAAATTTAAGATATGTACCAAAGTATTCGTAATTGAAGTGTGGTAATTAGAAATCAACCATATTTATACCTTGTCCACGTCCTGATGTAGCAGAGAACATTCTTGACTGCCGCTCCGGCGGCCCGGGTTCAATTCCCGTCTCTGCCAATAAATTAAATTATGGTCCGAGGACTGGAACGGGGTACACCCAGCCACATAGGGCACAACTGCGAGGAAGTGGGTTTGATTCTCACCTCAGATATCCTGGAAGTGTATTCCCGTAGTTTCCCACTTCTACTATAATCCAGGCAAATGTCGGGATAGTTACTAGGTTAAGGCCATGGCCGACTCCTTCCCACTCCTCACCAGAATCACAAATACACATACTATTACTACTACTGCTGCTACTACCGCTTCTACTACCACTACTGCAACTGCAGACACCACAATAACACAACTTATCAGACAAATTCTACACACACTCAAGTACACGGGCTAAAACAGACGTTGTCGAAGCCCCTTAAATGAAACAACCAGAGCATAGGTATACCGTCATTTAGCTTAAGTGCACATAAGTCTGGCAACAGGGCTACGAAATGAGCCAAACCCTAGAGATACCTTTTCATGTTTTCTCATTTCAATTCCAGGCAAAATAAACGATGATACCTAACATCTGCGCTGAGAATTCCTTCTCTTTATTTGTTGTCGTACACGTAAGACTAATGCAGGCACTACAACTTCACAGGTTGTCAAACAGATTCCACGTACATCTAGAACTTGGCGCTCACTACACATAACCCCAAGCCCCTACATTTCCATGAATAATACGTTGCTCTCAGTCAACTGCAGACAGTTTGTCATTCGGTGTGTTTGTTTGTTTGATTGCATGTTTTTATGTCTGTCTCTCTGTCAGTGGTCAGTGCGGGCTCTGACTGCCTATTTAGGAAGCACTATCGTAGGTTGTGTTGTTAGGAACGCCAACATAACTCACGGCAGAACTACAATAAGGCATACAAGGTGTGGGGAAGTTTGTCACTGTGTTCCGCATTGATCCATGAAGTGCTATTGCTGCCCCCACTGACTCTATGAATATCACTTTTACTGCATCCACAGACAATGGCAGAGCAGTGAACATGGGCCGTATTCAACGCAATATCAATATTCTGCTTTTGTCAGGGAATTTAATTATGAGCAGTGAAAAAGAATGCGAAGTATGCGATGTATTCATCAAACGTTTATTACGACGTAGGTTCGCTCCGTGGACTTTCCACCTGGTGAGAGGGGATATGACATGACAGCCGAGATCATACGATTTTCCCGATTAGGAAGTGCTCAAAGAAATGAAAAATCTATTGTAAAAGGTGTGTGGCTTTGGAGAAATCTTGACGAAAAAGAACGCCACTTTCGGCAACACCGCTTGGGGGTCTACTACTGTGCGTAAAACTAGGAACTGGGAAATGACGTTTGGAGATGGGTCAGCAGTTGCCTTATGTTTCGGTTATCACGGGAATATGAGACGTGACAAACTGATTTTCTGCATAAACATCAGCAAATCTGAGAAAAGTAAACAAGACAACATGTGAATGATATGATGCCACCTGTTTTCCATGGGAATTTCACGCAGACGGGCAATATTGTGAGGTCCGATTAGAAGAAGAGGGAAGGACCACGCTAATAACTAACTACGTTAGTGCTACTTCTTCTTCTACTCTTCTACTTCTTCTTACTTTTCAGCAGCTAAGTCTTGGACATAGCCGCAGTTGTCCATTTTTTTCCACCGCTACCAGTCCTTACTCATCTTCTTCATCTCCACCATCATCTTCTCCTCATTTTGACCTACTGGGCCTTATTTCCCTAGTTTTTCTCCCTATTCTCCCATCATTTTCCATCCCCTGGACTTGCTTTGCCTTCATCCTTTAGCCATAGCACTTGATCTGACGCTGTTAGCGATTTATTCTCTTTAACTTCTTCCCTGATACTCTCAATTCTTACTCTGTTTCGCCTAGCTTTCTCAACCGTTCTCCTATACTACCACATGTTGATTATCGTCATCTTGTTAATGTGGTGGTCCAGGAGTGGAAGCCTTTCAATTCCACAGAGGACAATGGGTGCTATCACTAAAGCGTAGAGCTGCATTTTGATCTTGGTGCTAATTTCCTTCTTTCATACGTTAGTGCTACATATTTGAAAGTATGCAGACATTCCCTTCTTCGTACGAAATACTTGGTCATTCATACCGTCCCTACTTAGAATATTTCCTTAAAGTGTACAAATATATCAACTCCCCCAACTCCTTTCTGTCACATGTTATCATCATATTATACTTCTCACACTTTTAATTTTTTGACACCCCATCACTTTACACTTTTGCATATTAATATGTATGGCTCTAATTGTTAGTTCTTCATTGCTTTCCTAAATATATATATATAAAAATCAATGTACGAGATAGTTTGTATGTGGGTGGGTGGGTATGTCTCCTATGCGTTCACATACCATTCATTCGATTACGATGAAATTTGGTTGAGATGTTGAGTACACTCCACGGAAGGTTTCTGGCTTAGTAAATCCATTTTACAATAGGTAGCGCACGTGTATATTCAACAAATGAGCGACGATGCGCGAAGCGTTTCAATAAAGTCCCGTATACGTTCACACCATTCATTCGATTACGATGAAACTTGGGTGAGATGTTGAGTACACCACTACAAGGAAGGTTTCTGGCTGAATAAATCCACTTTACAATAGGTAGCGCACAAGTAGATTCAACGAATGAGCGACGACGCGCGAAGCGTTTCAATAAAGTCCCGTATGCGTTCACATAGTATTCATCCGATTGCGATGAAACTTGGGTGAGATATTGAGTACACCCCAAGGAAGGTTTCTGGATTAGTAAATCCATTTTAGAATAGGTAGCGCACGAGTAGATTCAACAAATGTGTGACGCCGCGCGAAGCGTTTCAATAAAGTGCTGTATGCGTTCACATACCATTCATTCGATTTCGATGAAACTTGGGAGAGATGTTGAGTACACCACTCCAAGGAAGGTTTATGGCTTAGAAAAAATCCACTTTACAATAGGTAGTGCACGAGTATATTCAACAAATGAGCGACGACGCGAGAAGCGTTTCAATAAAGTCCCGTATGCGTTGACATAGTATTCATCCGATTGCGATGAAACTTGGGTGAGATATTGAGTACACCCCAAGGAAGGTTTCTGGATTAGTAATTCCATTTTACAATAGGTAGCGCACGTGTAGATTCAACAAATGAGTGATGACGCGCGAAGCGTTTCAATAAATTACCGTATGCGGTCATATACCATTCATCCGATAGAGATGAAACTTGGGTTAGATGTTGTGTACACCACTCCAAGGAAGGTTTATGGCTTAGTAAATCCACTTTACAATAGGTAGTGCACGAGTATATTCAACAAATGAGCGACGACGCGAGAAGCGTTTCAATAAAGTCCCGTATGCGTTGACATAGTATTCATCCGATTGCGATGAAACTTGGGTGAGATATTGAGTACACCCCAAGGAAGGTTTCTGGATTAGTAATTCCATTTTACAATAGGTAGCGCACGTGTAGATTCAACAAATGAGTGATGACGCGCGAAGCGTTTCAATAAATTACCGTATGCGTTCAAATACCATTTATTGGATTTCGATGAAACTTGGGAGAGATGTTGAGTACACTCCAAGGAAGGTTTCTGGCTTAGTAAATCCATTTTACAATAGGCAGCGCACGTGTAGATTCAACAAATGGGTGACGACGCGCGAAGTGTTTCAATAAAGTCCCGTATGCAGTCATATACCATTCGTCCGATAGCGATGAAACTTGGGTTAGATGTTGTGTACACGCCAGCGAAGGTTTCTAGCTTAGTACATGCATTTTGCAATAGGTAGCGCACAAGTAGATTCAACAAATGGGCGATGGCACAACAATTGTTTTAACTAAGTCACATATGCGTTCATATACCAATCATCCGATTGCGATGAAGCTTTGGTGAATCTTTGAGTACACTCTAGGGAAGGTTTTTGATTTAGTAAATCCATTTCACAATAGGTAGCGCACGAGTAGATGCAACAAATGATTGACGACGCGCGAAGCGTTTCAACAAAATCGCTCATGCGATCTTATAACATTCATCGATTGGGAAGAAACTTTGGTGAGCTGTTGTGTACACTCATGTGAACGTTTCTAACGTAGTAAATCCATTTCACAATAGGTAGCACACGAGTAGATTCAACAAACGTGTGACAACGCACGAATCGTTTAAACAAAGTCCCGTATTGGTTCATATGCCATTCATCCGATTGCCATGAAACGATAATGATTTGTTGTGTACAAGCCAGGGAAGGTTTTCGACTTAGTAAATCCATTTCTCAATAGGTAGCGCACGCGTATATGCAACAAATGAGTCATGACGCGCGAAGCGTTTGAACAAAATTATGTATGCGTTCATATACCAGTCATCGATTGCGATGAAACTTTGATGAGTTGTTCTGTATACGTATGTGAACATTTCTAACTTAGTAAATCCAATTCACAGTTGGTAGCGCACGAGTAGATTGAACAAATGTGTGACAACACACTAATCATTTAAACAAAATTCCGTATGCGTTCAGAAGCCATTCATCTGATAGCGATGAAACTTTGATGAGTTGCTGTCTACACGCCAGGAAAGGGTTTCGACTTAGTAAATCAATTTCACAATAGGTAGCGCACGCGTTGATGCAATAATTGGGTGACGACGCGTGAAGCGTTTCAACAAAGTCCCATATGCGTTCATATACCATTCATCGATTGCGATGAAACATTGACGAGTTGTTGTGTACATTTATGTGTAGGTTGCTAACTTTGTAAATCCATATCACAATAGGTAGCGCACGAGTAGATTCAACACATGTGTGACAGCGCGCGAGTCGTTTTAATAAAATCCCGTATGCGTTCATCTGCCATTCATCCGATTGCGATGAATCTTATGATGAGTTGTTGTGTACACGCCAGAGAAGGTTTCCGACTTAGTAAATCCATTTCACAATAGATAGCGCACGAGTAGATGCAACAAATGAGTGACAGCGCATGAATCGTTTAAACAAAATCCCGTATTCGTTCATATGCCATACATCCGGTTGCGATGAAACTTTGGTGAGTTGTTGTGCACGCTCCCACGAATGTTTCTAAATTAGTAGATCCATTTTACGATAGTTTAGAGGCAGTTAACGGAAATCGAAAACATATTGTGTATGCTAACGCACTTCAAAAACAAAATTAAAACGCCAGCACTTTCTTTGATTGGCATTGCAACGCATGCCGGGTACTGCTAGTAGTCTATAAACCTTCTCCTGCCTATCTCTATATATAAAAGAGAATGTTAGGAGATAGTCTGTGCGTGTGTGTATGTCTTCTATGCGTTGATATACCATTCATCCGATTGCGATCAAACTTATGTGAATTGTTGAGTGTACTCCAGGGATGGGTTATGGCTTAGTAAATCAATTTTACAATAGGTAGCGCACGAGTAGATTCAAGAAGTGGGTGACGGTGTGCTAATCGTTTAAGCAAAATACCGTATGCCTTCATATACCAATCATCCGATTGCAATGGCACTTTGGTGACTTGTTGTGCACACTCGATGCAAGGTTTCTGGCTTAGTAATTCCATTTTACAATACGCAGCGCACAAGTAGATTCAACAAACGAGGGACGGCACGCGAATCGATTAAAAAAATTCCGCAAGCGTTCATATACCATTTTTCAGATTGCAATGAAACTTTGATGAGTTGTGGCAACAAAATGTATGAGTTACCATTCATACTTAGTAACCTGGCGCAGTCAGCTGGCATTTGAGGATGGGCAAATGCGAGGGAGCCGTGTCAGTAGATTTACTGGCACGTTAAAGATCCCCTTCGGGGCAAAATTCCGGCAACCCTGCGTCTCTAAAAGCCACAGTAGTTAAAAGGGACGTAACACCAATAACATTATTATTAATATTATTATGGCTTAATAAATCCATTTTGCAATCGGTAGCGCACGGGTAGATGCAACAAATGAGCGACGGCGCTCGAATCGTTTAAACAAAATCCCGTCTGCCTTCTTATACCATTCATATTGTTTGCGATGGAACTTTGGTGAGTTTTTGTGTACACTCCAGGGAGGGTTTGTGGTTTAGTAAATCTATTTTACAATAGGCAACTGTGTGACTGCGCGCGAATCGTTTAAACAAAATCCCGTATGCCTTCATATACCATTGATCCGATTGGGATGAAACTTCGGTGAGTTGTTGCGCACGCTCCCACAAATGCTTCTGTATTAGTAAATCCATTTCACGACAGTTAAGAGGCAGTTAACGGAAATTTAAAAATCATATTTTGTATCCAAAAGTATTTCAACGCTCAAAATAACAACGCCAACTCGTTCTTTGATTGGCATTGTAACGCATGTCTGGTACAGCTTGTGTGCTATAAGGATGAACACATCCACATATAACAGCACCTGGAAGTAGACTGGCCGAAGTCACCAGTTTCCAATCTTAGTTCTGTGTGTTCGTCTTTTAAATATTTTAGTGATTTCATACAGGAAGATATTAAACAGAGAGAGGCTAAAGCTGTTTCCTTGCTTTACTCCCTTGTCCATTTTGAATTCTTTTCAGAGCCCTCCATCCAAGAGTAGCCTCCAAACTGCTTATTGATACGTGCAATTGATGGCATTGATGAGTCTCATCGGTGCTTGTTTTACCTCAAGAACTGTCCATATGCGTTGGCGTAGCACCGAATCAAAGGCTGCTTTTAGATCCAAGAATGCAAGGAATATATACTTATTCACCTGTATATTTGCTATCCTGTTAATGAAGAGGTGGTTCTGTGATTGTCTGCCTTCCGTGTATGAAGCTTGCTCCTCTTCCAGGTCTTCTTCAGCTATTCTGCGTAACTTTCCATCACCTTCGAACACTTAGTGGCCGAAAGTCATGGGAAGACTTGTAGTATGATGTCTTTAACGAGTTATCCCTCCGCGAAGCCTCAGTACTGCAGCAATATGGCGTGGCATCGACTCGACAAGAAATGGGTTCCTGACTCCCAACATTCAACCGGGCGGTGATCTGACTTTCAGTAGCCCTTCGATCATCCCGTATGGTTCTGCCGAGACGACGTGATGTCCGTTCATTAAACACCTGTGGTCGTCCCGTGCGGCAGTTTACGTGGATGGTAACATTATCTCTGCGATATTGAAGATCCACCCTCGAATCTGTTGACCTCAAAATCACAAATTGGCGTGTAATCTCCGAAATGCTGTGACCCATGCACCGTGCGCCGATGGTCAACCCACGTTCACAGTCGTTTAACTCGAGACGTGTTGCCAACTTCACTACACTCGTGACAGTGACAGACTGCTCTGCTCCGCCGCAGCTAGGCGCAGCGCTCAGGAGTCATATACGGCACATTTTTTCATGGGACTACCATTCCCGTGACTTTTGGCCAATCAGTGTATACACTTTGCCCACAATTTAAAAAAAAGCAAATAACCCTGTAATACTTGCAATCGCAGCTAATTCCCTTCTTATGATTTGAGATGATCAGTGTTTGTTTCCATTCATCAGGGATCCTATTTCCAATAGACTCTTCCTGAAAGATATTGGTCTTTACTCGTCTTACCTCATGGCCGTCATATTTAATAAATTCTGGAGCTGTACCATCCATTCCGGCTGTTTTTTTCCAGTTTCATTTTTGTAATAGCATCAGTTACTATATCTTTCTGTATTACACCATTCGTTTCTTCGTTCTCTTCCTCCAAGTGAGGTCCATAGACAAAAAGGACTTCCACCTTGTCTTCATTTCCAAAATGACCACCTCGTGTTGTAGCAGCTAGCAATCTTGGCTGTCGCGCTGGAGGTCAGGGTTCAATTCCCAGATCCCTCAAGAAATTTAGTTATGGTCTAAGGACTAAAACGGGCTACAGTGACCTCGTTAGGCAAAACTGAGAAAAAAGTGGGTTGGATTCCAACCTCAGCTGTCTTGAAAGGGGTTTTCCGTGCTTTCTCTCCTCAACCCAGACAAACGCTGGTATGGTCCATTATTTAAGGCCCTTGCTGTCTTGTTCCCAACATTCACCTGCATTACAAATACGCACATTACTACAGATTCCACAACAACACAGGTCATCAAAAAAATTACACTCACTCAAATACATGGGGCTAAATGAACACAATGTCTATGTCCCTAAAATGAATCACAACAATACCATTACAAAATTTCTCTCTTTATTACTTCCGTCATACTTCGACAATTCCATCCCTTCCAGTCGTCAAATTCGTGTCCTCTTTTATTGTTCAGACTAAATTGCAATATTTCCCTCGTAGTGATTTAAGAATTTTCCAGAATTGGTTTGCATCTTTCTCCTTTGCTCTCCAATGCATTTACAAACTCTTCCCTGCTCTTTACCTTCGATACCTTGACAGCTGTCTTCGCCTGATTTCATGGTCACACATATTTGGCTCTGTCTTCTGCCCGTAGTGTTCTTACAGCGGTATTCAAGGTCTCTTTCTTATTACTTATTTTTCCTTTACTTTTGTCTTCCACCAGGGTGTGGATATTATTTTCTTGTTTACAGTGATCCTTCAGCCGACTGTTGTCGCTGACTCTAAGTAGAACATCCTTAAATTCCATCCGCATCATCTCCAAATTGTCGTCATTGTCAAGCAGTCTTATGTTCATTCTTTAGCATACTAATCTCCTCCTCTGCTGTCTTAGTTTCCTGAATTTTGAGGCCACTAACAGAAGGTTATGGTCGGTGGTCATTTCTGCATCCCTGATCATCTGCATATCCATAATGTTGCTTAATATTGTATTGCAGAATAGTATATAGTAAATAAAGGATCGTTGGATATTCTTGCGTTTAGTTTCCCGGCTATCATGACTCGTCGACCATCCATCATCTCGCATACAATTCCTCCTTCTCTAGTACTGGCATTTAAATCGTCCTTTGACGTACTTAGTATTTCATAAAAACTGGCAATACTTCGAAATTATAAATTAATCATGGAACACCTTGGAAACGCAGGCTACTTCAGTAATATTGATTTATAATTTGCGGGGGCAGAAAGTATATTTGTGCACCTCACCCCCGCCTCGATAGTGGCACCTATGATTATGTTGTTTCTCCTCATTGTACCAATCAACAATTGACGTTAGAAATTATAAGACACCACAAGAAATTTCATAATCAATTCTTTCAATTATTTATTTACTTTTATCTTTGTCTACGCACTTCGTGAACAACAACCGCAATTCCGATTGAGAGATATTAGCTCAATTTGAGGCAGATTATATGTGTGAGTGATGCTAAGACATGCACGTGCATCATCAACACATGGCTCATATCTAGTCGTCTCAGTTCATCCTCTGACAGCACGTCAGTGAAAGAAGGCTTGTCCTAGTGCAATTTTCTTAATAAGGTACTCCATCTCTAAAAACGTACTTGTCTGATTTGAAAACTAATTACACCTCTGAATTCATTCATTAATTGTATGTTATTCTCATGAGAAATATCAGTACCATTCCATTTAAAGTAAACAGAAGTTGGTACTGATACCTCAGTGGAACAGACGAACAGTTTATTTATGAGACCACCAAGCACCGTTCATGGAAGTGAAAACAGATTATTGATATGTTATTTCGGTTCAGAGGTTAATTGAGAGTGACGTCTTGTGTGATCAACCTTCTATAGGTGAAAATGTTACTATGAATATGTAAGTTAAATCTTAAATATATAGTAACATTGTCGTTTAATATTTATAAAATTAAAAAAATGAAACCATGTAACAACAAATGTTCACATCACCTTGCATAAATACACTACATACAATACATGTTCGAACCAATCAGGCGAGCCTGAATGGATGGTTTCATTACTAACGAATTGATATGTACAAAACAGACCACATTGATACAGTCAGAAGGAAGCTGAGTGAGAACATTGTCTTCAGGGAATTCTTGCCAGCCCACGCTGTCATATTAAATGAATAAATATTACAGTGCTATCGCAAGTTACTTAAGGCAGGGATTCACCCATGCGAGAGATAAGAAAGAAGGAGCGTGGCATATGAGCCAGGATACCACGTGATTGTAAACTCACTTAAGAAAATGAAAAATGGTCAACAAGTCCGATAGCTTCCTTGCTGGAATAGACAATCGAGAAGTCAGAGCATGGCCTACTGGTCAGAAAAGATAGACCAGTCCGTTATTGTATTACCAGGTAAATTGATATTTTAACCCCTTCACGATTGCTATTATTGAACTAAAATAAGCATCTCCTCCTTTTGTTGTTCGTCCAAGATTGGAAAAGATGCCTGTTCTATTTAGCTGCTTATCGCTTAGAACAAAACCACTGTAGACAAGAGATTCGAGTCCCTTCGTTTTCCCGGATACTGCAATTATTTGAATGTAATACATTTTTAATTCACCGAAGAAGTGTAATTTAGTCTCAACCTTTTACGTTGCAGTTAGCTCTCACACGTCATGTGTACTCTTGGCGAACTAAGCTCACAGAGTGACCCTAGCCGTAATAATTCTATCTTCCTTGTCCAGCGAGATTAGCGATTCCCACTCGGTTTTTCCATCTCATCAAATTTTTATGTTTCCATCAGCAATCTCCTATAACTTTCCCGTTCCCTTTGTTTCGCCATCTCATTTGCACAGCTTACCGGACTGCACCCTAACTTTAATTCAGCCATACGACCACAACATCCATTAAATTTCCTGAGCTTCTTCAAAATTTAATTCATGGCTACGTCATTTGAAACCATACGGGAGGGAGCGAGATGCATTATGGACCAGGTTGCATAAACAGATCTCATACCGAAGCTCCCCTCCAGCTCACCCCATTATCCTCCTCGCAGGAGTGGTAATTGCTATTTATGTGATGCATTATGAAACTTGTATACCTCAGGTCTTAAACTGAAAATATAGTAACTTCTTTTTTATTCTAGTAATGATTTTAATATAACTTCGTCATCTATACTAATCAAATTTAACAACATGAATCTAATCAAAGGGGCTGATGACCTCGTAGTTCCTCCCATTAAATCAACAATAACTGACTAACTAAACTAATCACATTATACATGAGTTATGTTTTAGAGAATTTTCATGGTGCAATGTCACAATTGCTTAGCTGCTGGCCGTATACCAGTCATCGCGAACTAAAGTACCCAAAGACTAAAGGAGGTCGAGTTAGTACTCTGTGCTTTAGGTCAGTACTTAATCAGGAGCGCATGACTGGATAAGGCACGACAGGGCCGGTAGCTATGGATTGCAGGAGAGTAGGATAGTTCAACACAAAATGCAATTTTATTCATAGTGCTTAATGTATATAATTTGTATTTTATTTTATTTTATTTGTGGGCCTCTCGCATATTACGAAACAAAAAGCACCTTTCAATCGGCAATTATATACAGATGATGATGATGATGATGATGATAATTGTTGTTTTAAGGGGCCTAACATCTGGGTTATCGGCCCCTATAGTTTGGGTGATCATGAAGATGATAATGAAATGTAACATATAACTAAAACTAACTACTAACTTATATACTAGAAGAAGAAATGGAAAACAAAAGGAGAATAAGGCAAATAAAGGACAGGAGGAAAAGAAATGCCCTCAACCCTCGAAGAATGCGGATTGAGGGATTGGGAAGAAGGAGAGTCATAAATGGCAGATTGGAAAGTGAAAGAGGAGAGGGTCCGCCCCACAGGTAATGGTTAAAAGGGGGAAAACTGGACCCAGCTCAGAAATCCCTCGGGCGTCGCCAACTCCCGAACTCACCAGCCGTGAGCCCCTGAGGGTGGAGCAATATCCAGGGTGCACCAGAAGTGGTGGGGCTACACACACCCTGCCTCCTTGAGGGCCTTGAGCAGAGGGCAGGAAATAACATGAAAAGAAAAAGAAGGCTGACCCCTCGCAGAAGGAGGGAATCAGAAACGATGAGACAAGGGCCAATTAAGGCGGGAAAGGAAGAGACTCCCTAGGCCTTGGATACCCTAATACCGTCGGGATCGGAATAGAACAAGAGTTGATCAAGAGAGGTCGACAGGTAAGAAGACGGAGAGGAGCCCGGCACAAGTAAGTGGAAGCAATGCCGGACTCAGCAGGGGCCCCGTGGTCGCCAACCCACGTCCCTCAAGATGTGAGCCCCTGGGGGGCAATTACATACAGAAAGCTCAACTCATTCAACGTAAGTGAATAATGTGCCATACATGTTGCCGGCAGTAGGGGTTGCTGCGTCAGTCGACATGTTATACCTAGGTATAAAGCTTACAATAAAATAAGTTATTGTTGGCGTAGGTGCTGTCTGCATATTGCTATTGATGCTTTACGGGCATGAAGAGATACATTCTTTAGGACATTGCTTGGCATATTCAACCTCTGAATGGTGCTTTTGAAGTGAGATGTTATGGAACCCATTATGCCAACCAATAGAACAAAAGGATCAATCACTCAAGCTCGTATTTTTCGCTGTAGTAACGAATGCTAGATCCATATGGTGTCGTGCAATAATAATAATAATAATAATAATACTAATAATAATTATTATTATAATATTAATACAATTTATAATAATAATAATAAATCCAGGCAGCCTTGCTTAGCAAAATACCAAGCCGCGTCGGTAGAATTGGATATATGCAGAGATTTAAAATGAGTCGACTATCTGTTGTACCTGATTTTGCGCTTTATAACCCATACACCAAATCAAGAGGATTGGATTCCACGAAAATGGGAATATATCATATTCCAGCAGTGAAATCAACCATATTCGGTCATATGTCACATTTGGAACTGCACATGTGGGCAGGATCTCAATGCAGTATTTATTCCATTAAATATGAATGTATATTCACTGAGGCACTTGTTTGGAGAGTGTAAACGTGCGTGATGAGGCGTGAAATCAACTGCAATCCCATTGGAAAAATGGTGTAAAATGACAAATACTGTATTATGTAACAACGAGCCAGACGCTGGCAACTTTATAGGTTAAATAGCTGTTACACATATCGTGATTAAACAAATTTGGATGCTTAAGTAATGTTCAGCATTGGTATACAAATTTAGTCGCATTGGACAGTATATGAGGTTCATTTATCCAAGAGTATTACTGATCTCATGATTTGTGACCAAGCCTGATTTCATACATAAGTACTATCATAAGAACTCAATTAAAGTGTTGAGCTCCATTTGCCTTGGGAATAAGTGTAGACTAGTTTGTATCCCTTCCCAGAAATATTTGCAATAATATCGACAATATTCAATTTGTATAACTAAATAGTACAGAATATATTTTTATATAATTATATAGCTCTATATACGATCTGTGAATGCTGTGGAAGGTTCTACTCGTATGGT
This sequence comes from Meconema thalassinum, assembly GCA_946902985.2. Taxonomy (NCBI): domain Eukaryota; kingdom Metazoa; phylum Arthropoda; class Insecta; order Orthoptera; family Tettigoniidae; genus Meconema; species Meconema thalassinum. The sequence goes on from OX336389.2 coordinate 759,800,371, forward strand.
TGGTAGCACTGTACTGTGCCCGTTTGGACCGAAGTCCAACGACCACCTACGCATGTTACCGAAATCAGTTTAGCACGAGACTCAAAAATATATGTCAGGGCTATCAGGGTTAGAATACTACAACAAAATAATACTAGGCTTGCGTCCCTGAATTCGGTTCGATGCGACAATAAGGATAAGCAGGGAGGAATGAAAATATCACAATTTCTTAAAATATCTCATTTTATTAATTTAAAAATGAAGTTAAAATGAAGATGAAAGAAATGCAATAGCAAAAATTGGAATAATTTTCACATCAGGCAAAATATAAAAAAATTCAACAAAGGTAGTTATAAATCCTAACGATCACTTATTCGAAGAAACACTGATCGATTACCAGATCATTATTATTCTCACTAGTATCGATAAAAATATTTACAACTAACTGTAACATCAGGTCGTTCAGATTCATTACTAGTAATTTTTCTGATGCCTGTGTTCCACAATTTACAAGTTATTGAGTAGGCTATAATCAATGTCGTATTAATCCAAGATCCTTTCACAATACTACAGTATTTATGTTTGAGATGCCACATTAGGCTAATGAAATATACGTTTCACCAAATCATGTTCTATTACCATAATCCTTCAGTGTAATAATCGTTTCACTTGACTTTGCCAATATAATTCTGCTTATGACTTGCAGTTCTCAACATTCAAAGAACATGAACTTCAAATATCAAAATTTATGAAGGAAGGATTGCATCCCAGTGCGATATATCTGTCACCAAAAATCAAAATTCCAATATTTTAAATACGTAACGCACTCAAAATTATTTTTGTATCCACTTGCCAGGACTTGCTTTCTTAACATTTGTCTTAATCCTATTTACAATAAATCATTCACATGATATTTGCTTTCAATATTTCACTCAACGAATTGTTATTATTTTTATATCTTAATAGGATTATCAACTCACCCACATAAATCACACAATTAATTTGACAATATTTTTATTCTACATGATCCAATCACTATTCATTTTTAATTGTTTATCCAGTTTTCAAAATAATTGAACTGATTATTTCTCAAGCAATAAAATTCTATAAATAATTTCATGTAATTTAATTATCCAGTTAATCATTTAATTCAATTTATTTATCCAGTCAATTATTTAATTCCATTTATTTATCCAGTTAATTAATAATAATATATCGGATTTGTGCACACAATACTCATCCATTCCACTCACTATTTAATGATGGTTTCCTCATCAACAAATTAACAACAGTAATTATTACTCTGCATTTTTAATTATTATTTGGACATACGGCAAGGTTTCAACAAAACTAGGCCATGGCTAACACCATCGCACAAATGTGGCATCGATGAATGGCTAGGTAAAATTGATCAAAACTATGAAGTGAATTCTAGATAATTGTACTTGATTTGTACAACTGTAGCAAGTACTGTAGTAACGTGGCAAATCACGATATAATATAATGACAATCAGAGTGTCGTTCAATGTCACTGAATCAATGTCACTGTCAATCAACCAATGCCGTACAATGCAATCCGCTGTCTCACGGCCGACTGACCACGTCTTATATATGCTTGGAACTCGAAGGACTGGCTCACCAACTCGTCGTCCCACGTGACCAGCTTCGCCGCTCGCTCCGGTGCGCTCACCCCAGATCCACATCATAATTCTCAGTGGTATCTCTACTTAGTATAAAACAAAGTCCCCGTTTTCTTGGATGTCACGGGTAAACTCAAGAACGACTGGATGGATTTTGATTCGGTTTTCTCCATTCTATAAATGATATCTCGAGAATGATTTCTGTAGAAAATTATTTATTTATGATCAAAGGATACCGAGCAGTAACGATTTCAGTGGAAAAGTTGAAAAAAAACCTGGCGTCCGAGCGCTTTGTTAGCTTACGCTGGGCAAACCGTTAAACATATCTAAATACTATGAGTGTAAGAATAGTTCAGCATGAATAGCTCTACAAAAAAGTCCCCAAGAGCATATGTCTATCTTCAATACATCGCCCACTATAAGTGTTTTTACGTTTTAATTTCTCCCATGTCCATTCAACTACTGATGCGACAGTTTACGAGCTAGCTAAGGGCGAATCTATCATCCCTTTTACAGCATAGAAAGCGGGCAAACATATTGCCCCAGATACAGCCAGCAGCAAACCGTCGAGTCATGTTGAGTTAAGACTTCTGAGAAGGGTGGTTGTGTTTGGAGTTTCCTGGAAATGCAACACGGGTTTTCTTCATTTCGTCTGTGAAACACAGTCGAGTTAAGATTGGACGGAAAGGGGATTTGAGTTTCATTCACCTCGCCATTCCCTGGAAATGCAACTCTATTTCGCCTGTGAACTTTTCGTTCCCCATAATTCACAGTCAATTTAAGATTGGACGGAAGGGGGATTATATTAGGCTATATTAAATTATACTGACTAGCGTATAATCTCTACTTAGTATTAAACAAAGTCCCCGATTCTTGGATGTCATGGGTAATCTCGAGAACCACTGCATGGATTTTGATGCGGTCTTCACCATTCTGTAAAGGATACCTCGGGACGGTTTCTGTAGAAAATAATTTATTTAGGATCGAAGGAAGCCAAGCAGTAACGATTTCAGAGAAAACGTCGAAAGAAATCCTAGTGTCCGTGCGCTTTTTAAGCTTACCCTGGGCAAACCGTTAAATACATGGGTTGTTTTTTTAGTTCTGGCACCAATGCTTCAGTGCCAAGTTGCAACAATGTTGGGCGCTGCCACTTTCACCGACGGTTGCTGCCCTGCATCCCCTCCCTCCATGACCTCTCCCGTCCTCACCACCGCTCGTGCGCAGTCGCGCCTGTTAGATGAGTAGTGTGAGACCAGCGCTCGCGAAAGACAGTCGCAATGTCTTCCAAGCAGGAGCAGAGAACGGGGATAAAATTTCAGTGTGCTAGGGGTCGCAGTGCTAATCAGTGTCACCGAGGATTGCAGGAAGCGTGTGGTGCAGCTGCGTTACCGTTCAGAACGGTAGCAAGTTGGGTTGCAGCCTTTCGAGATGGGCGCGAACGTGTGGAGCACATGCCTCGATCTGGTCACCCACCAGTAAGTGATGACAATGTACAGATGGTGTCCGCGTTAGTAGAGGTGGATCGAAACGTAACGATTCGTCAGTTAGAGCAAGATACCGGACTGGCGCATTCAACTGTCCTCCACATCCTGAAGGACTTACTGAAAATGAGAAAGATTGCGTCCAAATGGGTTCCGCATGACTTAACCGACATGCACAAATGGCTGCGATATGACGCTTGTCGTATGTACTTGCAGCGTTATGAGCGCGAAGGAGAGGCCTTCTTACGGCGTATCATAACCATTGACGAGACGTGAGCCAGATCTTATGAGCCACAGTTAAAACGCCAATCGAACGAGTGGCGGCACCACGGATCACCACGGAAACAAACAGTTCGACCAACCCCCACCAATGTGAAGGTAATGTTGATTCTTGCCTAAGATTGGGATGGTGTGATCATTCACCATACTGTTCCCCGAGGGCAAACCGTTAATTCGGCTTACTATTGTTCGTTTCTGCAAGACCATCTCCGAGGAGCTCTGAGAAGGAAACGGCGCCACCACATGGTTACACCGCCCATATTTCTGCATGACAATGCTAGGGCACACACAGCAGGCGTTGTGTCGGTATTGTTGGATCGCTGGGGCTGGGAGGTCCACTATCACCCCCCATATTCTCCCGGCATCAGTCCCTGCGACTATGATCTCATCCCGAAGATGATAATGCGAGGGAGCGCTTCCGTACCATTGAAGACGTTAAGCAGGCTGCCGAGCGCTCTCTTCGTACCATCAATAGATTAGGCAGTGCCAACGGGATTCAACGACTTCCACATCGTTGGAAACACGTTGTACGCAACGGTGGGTCCTAATCGAGGGCCTGTGAAACTTGGAACCATCTAAGTGAGTTATTAATCCAGTTATAACTAAGGTGCCAAAACTTAAAAAAAAAACAATATATCAATATACAATGAGTGTAAGAATTGTTCAGCATGAAAAGTTCTAAAACAACGTACGCGAGAGCACATCTCTATATTCAATATATCGTCCACTATAAGTGTTTTAGATTTTACGGAATGGGGATATGTGTTTCATGCACCTCGCCATTTTTAAATTACGTCTGACAAGAATTTGTTGCACATGCATCTCCATGATAATATAGTTAATAGTCCAGTCAATGAGTTTAACCCACCATGCCGAGACGTAAAACGGATATACATCGTAGTTCATTGGCATCGTAAAGAAGCGCTTTTCACGTAATGCAATCACAAATGTTCCCGGTTGTGCCAGGCCGGGTTGCTAGTAGCCTATAATTCGTAATCTTCAGACGCTAATATCTCTGCCTCCTGTGATCTGCTTTTCTTCGAACTTGATCCATGTGTTTCCAAATTTTAATGCCAATAAATCTTGCAACATAAGATGTCTTCCAGCCATAAAAATATTTTACATAATGAGCTTCGCATGTCGCGCCGTGCGTGCCGCGCCTCATGTCTATGCGCGTGCACTCTATTCTTCATCACACGAATTCCTGGGTCGCGCCTAGTTCAAAATTTGCTTTCAGACATCATGTGCCAAAAATCCTTATCTCTATGCTGGATAAGGTTGGTGATGATGAAGATAATTGTTGTTTTAAGGGGCCTAACATCTAGGTTATCGACCCCTAATGGTTTGGGTGATCGTGAATATGATAATGAGAAGTCAATTATAACTAAACCTAACTTATATACTAGAAGAAGAAATGGAAAACAAAAGAGAATAAGGCAAATAAAGGACAGGAGGAAAAGAAATGCCCTCAAACCTCAAAGAATGCGAATTGAGGGACTTGAAAAGAAGGAGAGCCATGAAAGGCAGATAGGAAAGTGAAAGAGGAGATGGTCCGCCCGAGAGGTGATGGAAAAAGGGAGAAAACCGGACCCAGCTCAGGAGTCCGTCTGGGTCGCCAACTCCCAAACTCACCAGCAGTGAACCCCTGAAGGTGTAGCAATAACCAGGGTGCACCAGAAGTGGTGCGGCTACATACACCCCGCCTCCTTGAGGGCCTTGAGCAGAAGGCGGGAGATAGCATGAAAAGAAAAAGAAGGCTGACCCCTCGCAGAAGGAGGGAATCAGAAAAGATGAGACAGGGCCAATTAAGGCGGGAAAGGAAGAGACTACCTAGGCCTCGGATACCCTAATACCGTCAGGGTGGGAAGAGAACAAGATTTGACCAAGTGAGGTCGACAGGCCCCGTGGTCGTCAAACCACGTCCCACTAGATGTGAGCTCCTGGGGGGGGGGGGGTGCTGGATAAGGGCACAGTACCGTACCGACACAGTCACGAAAGGATTGGCAAAGTACCTCACTCCACACCGTTCCTAATACGCGTCATTATAGTGCTCACTTTGGGTTCTTAAGTTTAGGGGCTGCGACAACGCGGTCATGTAGCACTCACTTTGGGTTTTGTGTGTTTAAGTCCATATAAACTATGGCAGCACTTTTTGAGGATCCAACCAGCCTCCGGGCTGACTATATAACAGACAGCTCTCTACAATGAAATACATTTTTAGCCTACTTTTCACATTTTGCAAAAATGAGGAAAAAGTAGACTTATGAGATCGATCCGGGAAAATGTGTGTATGTCTGTCTGTCTGTCTGTCTGTCTGTCCTTCTGTCTGTCTCTCTGTCTGGCTGTGTTTGATTCCCCCCCCCCATCAACGGCTGCAGCCATCAAAACCAAATTTAGTATGAGTAAAGATGTGCACCGGAATATCTCACGTCCATATTTGAAAATGATGTCAGTGCTACCAACTGCTGAAAAAACGCACTAGAAATTTGAGCTCCATGTTGAATATCTCGCAAGGTGTGCATGGGAGCTATTCCAAAATTGGTACACATGCAGATAATACTATTTTAGTTTAATATCCAGGAGGCCAACGATGACAGTGTTGCCAAAATAATTTTAAGCCTTCTGATAAGTCAAATGTTTAAATGCATATAACATCTACACTATCAATTGGATTTCAACCAAATTTTGTATGTAATATCTGTACATAAACAGATATGATTGAGCGTATTCTTAAGAGCCACCAGGGCTGCCAACTGTTAATAAATGCTCTCTCTATTTTTTTTATCCAAATACCGATATATCAGAAAGTATGCAAGCCAACAGCTTTAAACTATGCACACGTATATTCTGACATTTTAGATTAATTTGGAGTAACTTATATACGTCAGTTCTACCAACATGATTATAAGCCTGCTGATAGTACCAATTTTTAAATACATGTAACTTCTATACTATCAGTTCGATTTCAACCAAATTTCGTATGTGCTATGTGTACCATAACAGATATGACTTTAAGTATTGTTAAGAGCAATCAGGGCTGCCAACTGTTAATAAATGCTGTCTATATTTTTTTTACCCTAATATCAATATATCAGAAAGTATGCAAGCCAACAGCTCTATACTTTGCACACGTATAGCACCTGACATTGTAGATTAATTTGGAGTAATTAATACAAGGCGGTACTGCCAACATGATTCTATGCCTGCTGATATGTTCAATTTTAAAATACATGTAACTTCTATACTAACAAATGGATTTCATCCAAAATTGGCACAACAAGATATCATAATATTTCAGATTATTTCTGACCAGCACACGCATGGTATTGTTGGCAACATGCTTTTACGCGTGCTGATAGATCCAGTGTCTAACTGCATGTAACGTCCATTGGACTTCAACCTAATTTTGTATTCAGTCACCAGGGCTGCCAACTGTAGAGCTCTATTAGGCTACATTATACCAGGTATATTTTGAACTAATTTGATATTTCGATATTACCAACTTAATTTTGTCATTATTCTAGATAGTTTCATATACTGTAGAATAATCATTGGCATGAAAAGTAGGCTGTATAGTTCTTCACGGAACTTCTTGTTCATCTCTACTTTGGTCTGAGAAAGAAACAAATATGGTACAGTGAAAGATTGTAGAGTTCTAAGCAGTTGGAAAATTAGCAAATCGATGCCATGAGAGAATTCCAGCTCGATCAATCGAACTGAAGTGTACTAGCTGGCTGTGGTGGAAAACGGAAGTATGCACTGCTCGCTCGATCGATCGAACGGAAGGTTACTAGCTGGCAGTGGTGGAAAACGGAAGTATGCACTGCCCGCTCGATCGATCGATCCAGCGGGCAGTGGTAAGACCCAGCTGGCAGTGATACGAGACACAATGAGCGCACGGTGTCGGAAATAGGTACCATTACGTACTCTCGGCCATGTGGAATGACATACTGAACGGAAAACGCTCATGCGAACTCTGGTGTCAAGTGATTGAAACAAATGACATGGTACATGTACGAAGTCTTCGTATCAGTATTTAAATGGTAAAATTCCTTAATATCAAACATTGTAAGTAGTCGGCATTGCCGGTATTATGTTTCTGCACAATGGCTATTCAAATATTAACCCACATAACGGTAATGCAGTCATCAATATAATATAATCGTTGTGGTTATACGAGAATTGAGCAAGCCTTCATGATCTATTACTGAATACATTCTCTTTACTCACAAGAGGGCCTATTCATAAGGCATTTTAAACTCAATTTCACGCAGGAACATTATCGAAACAAGCAAAATATAAATGAAACTTAATTCCGTAATGCAGTATTATTGGAACGTGGAAATAAGTCACCATCTTGTGCACAAAATTTGCGTAGTCGAAATAGCCGTGGGGTTAGTGCTTAGACTGTGAATCTAGAGATATTGGGTTCGAATCCCGGACGGCGAGGATATTTTTGGTACCAGACTATCATTTTAAACGATATTTATCATTTCAATATGATTCATTTTATCAGAATCCATATGAAATTACGTGTTGGTCTGTGAATGAAGAGGACCTGTTTATAAGGAATTTAAGGTTATGAGCGGTGTCGCGTCTATTAATCTAGTTGATCCATATCGCATTCTTTATTTAGGCTAGTGCTGGTGGAAGCTACAAATCATCTAATAAAATGAGCTCCATATTATAAACTACAATATCTGTAAAACACCTCCTTTTACAATAGATTAATATCTGTGCCAATAATAGTATAAAATACCGGTGTATCAACAATTTCACGTGAGATTTCTTCTATGTCAGCTTGCAACTGTGTTATTCTTAACTTGTCGCCCCGTGCTACTCACTGTGGAAGCCGGAGATTTCCTTGCCCATAGCCATATTGCACCTTGTGCTAGACCTCCCTCCCCCAGCTACCTGGAACCAGTATCACTCACATGCAGTTCATTTCTGGCACTGTGAAATTTAAGGCAGTTTTAGGATGCCTAAAGTAAAAAAAAAAACTCGTCTGTTGCAGAATTTTAAGATAATTTTACTTCTGATGGGGGCGTTCTATTCTGCCAACCATGTGGGAAAGCAATCATGGCTGAACAGCGATCTCATGTTACACAACCCCTCAAGGGCAAGAAACATATTGCCGCAGTTTCGCGCCTTCAGAAGAAGTATTTCGCGATGAATAACCAGAAGATGTACTGTATCTCGTTGTGTATTGTAATTCTTCAGCAGTCAGTGAGGATAGCATAAATTTGCATTCGTGAGTACTGCATATTATTTCTATTATCATTAATAAACTAAATTATAACTAAATATTTTTACTTTTTGTTACATATTCAGGTATTTTGAATACATAAAAATACATATTTCCCAGATTTTTAGCAACTAACAATCCGAGCTCTAATAATAATCCCTGCTAAAAGAGAAAAATCGTACTAATTTCCCATTAGTGTTCGCTTTCCTTTATTTTCTGATTCCCAATCTGTCCTATTTTCCTTCCTATCATTGACATCTGCCGGCCCCGTGGTGCTGGGGTAGCGCACTTGTATCTCACCCGTAGGCCCCGGGTTCGATTCCCGGCTCCGTCAGAGGCTCTAGAAATTGCTGTGAGAGCTGGAATACAAGATTAATGGTCAACGGCACCCAACGGTCTGACCGCGCGTCACCGCGCAATTTTTGGGCTAAATGGCTGGGCAAAGGTCGCTTGAACTGTGGTGATACGGGGACAGATTGAAATCTCCCATCAGCACTATGCTATTTTTATTGCTACCTCTCCCTACCATATCAACCAGAGCCTCAAACCCTGTCTTCTTCATCCTGCTTCAACCTATCACATTGGAGCAAACACTGAAACAATCCTGACTCTAGTTCGTGAGATTTTGAAATATATCCACATTAATTGTACATTTACATACCTTACAGATTCTCTTTTACGTTCTATCGCTTTCTTGACATAGAGTCCTACTTCCCACTTTGCCCTACCAGTAGGGGAGCAATAGGAGCTTAAAATAGTGACACGAGCCACTCGGCTACACTGAACTCTCATGTATATTTCATGAAGCCGTGGATATGCGACATGTCGTTGAACTCGGGTTGACGTGCCCTTTCCTATGGACCACTCGTTATATTTTTCGTTTTTATTTGAATTTATTTTTTGAAAATATGCGATAGTTTAAAAGCAAAACATGATAGAACTTTGTGTCATGGTTGAAACGAATGGCCTTTATGTCGTTCATTTTTTATAATAAAACTTTTTTATTTGTCATGGTTTTTTGAAAACAGTCCAATTTTGAAATTGATATATTTTGGAAACTTGGAATTTTACAAAAACGTTTGTTTGACATAAATGAAAGGTCCTTACCCTCTATATCCCCAAAATAAATTTGAAGTCTCTAGAACAAAAATTTGTGTTTTGGTGGTAGTGGGATGAGGAAAATTCTAAACACTCTCCTACTTTCATACGAACTTTGCCGATATCTCCTGAACGCAAGGTCGGATTTTAACGAATGAGGAGGTTCTTGGCGTTGGGATGACGTCCTCTTTGCTATGAATGTGTGTTGGTATTTAAAAAAATTGAAAATTGTTGTTTTTGAAGGTAGGCGATAGTTTGAAAACCAAACTTGATAGCACATTGTTCAATAGTTCAAACGAATGGTCTGTATGTTTTTTATTTTTATATTTTTTTTATCTTTTACATTTTCTTGGAAAACAGTGCAATTTTGGAATTCTTATATTGTGGATACTAGGAATTCTACAAAAAGGTTTGTTTGACATAAACGAAAGGTATCCTACCCCCTCTACCTCGAAAATAAATCTCAAGTCTCCAGGACAATAACTATGACTTTTCAAACTTTTTTTTACCTGTTTTACCGGATTTTTCTACCCCGTAGCGCTTGGTGTGTGTTACATCGAGCCTATTACTGGTCATGGTGAATACAGGAAATGGCTATTTCGAGGGGCGACCAAACGATAGGACGAGGGGTCGCTTTTCGATATTTTCCTATGACAGATGAATGAGGGTGACTATTTCAAATTTGCTCATGGCGATCTTTAAAAGTGTTAGTAAACACTGACCAGTAACCTGACAAATTCATAATGGTATGAGACGAATAAAAACAAGGATTTTATAGTCGACAACAACAGAACTTGCTTTTTGTATGTCTGACCGGCAGCAAGAAGGGAAAACCGAATATCTGCTCTAGGGCCTGCTCGGAGCCTGGCTGACTGAATGACAGGATGTGAAATGTTATCGCGATTGAGGAATGTGAGCGAGAGCTGACAACAGGCCAATGGAAGATTACAGTGACATAGAGGTCACTTGAAGGTCGAACAATATGACAACTACGTCAGAGAGATAACAGAGTAAGGGACAACTCCTCTTCCTACCATTGCCAAAGAGAAATTGCCAGGCAAGAGCTGTGAGGGGAGGGCACAGAGGGCCGGGGAAGGTGAGGTAAGAGAGTATTGAGCTTGTCAATGCACATTGTGCGTCATTCTTGTTCTAAACGTTACACTGTGCACATAGACTATGCATTCATTATCAGTATTAAACTGTGTGAAAAAAGGACAGATTCGTGTGCTCAAACACTCGATTAGTGACTCTATTGGATACATTATGTATTAAAGGAAAGTGTGGGATTAACACTGTTTAGTTTATTTTAATGCTAATCAATGTTTAAATTATTATTGGTTTACCATTTTTATTGATGGATTGTCATTTTTGTTTTAGATGTATGTTAGGGAGAGTTTAATCCCAAAAGACTGCTGTGGCAGACAAATTAGACGGAAACCAATTACATTCAAGCCTACGAGGGAAGGCAACCGCAAGGCTTTTATAAAGAGCAAGGTAAGATTTTTTGTTATATATATAACCTGTTTTATTTTAATTTTTGTTTTTTTTTGTTTATGAAAGGTGCTATTTGAAATGGATATACTTATAGTGGTTTATTTTATTTCTTTTTAGAGTGTGTGCCTGACAATTGCTGTTGAAAAAGCCGAGAACGTGTGTTTGGGAACATCGTTTACCAGGCAGTTAAAGCTGAAAACTGGGGTGAGATTGTTTTTTTTATAAAAATCATATCTTTTGCCACTGCTACCGAAACATTAACTTGGGAGCCCCTTGAGTCCTGTTTTATGAAACGTGTCTGCTCTGGTCGCGTGGTGAATGTTAGGGAGAGTTTAATCCCAAAAGACTTTGTCGAATCTTGTTTCGAAATTTTTAAAGAAGAAATTTGTAGAGCGCATAGGTTGCATACGGCTTTAAAGGTCAATACACAACTCTTGTGCGATTTCATATATTAAAACAAGGACGGTGAGCATAGAAACATTTTATATTGGCAGGAAAATCAGAGAGATTTTGATAGCCGATAATCTGTACGATTGGTATCAATCCAACGTGATAAATGTCTTGCTATCAAAATTTGATAAACTGCAGCAAGGACCCAGTGGCTTAGCATTAGACAAAATCCATTACCTACAAATCAACATTTGTCATTTCAGCCCGTTGAATGCTGGGTCTAGCTTTATTAAAACACCATCTGCGATTGCCTGTCGGAGAGCGGTGGTAAATATAAAGAATCATGAAAATGATTGCTTTCTGTGGTCTGTGGTCGCGTATTTGCAGCCGGTAAAGAGAATAGTTGTTGGCCAGAAATCTATAAGGCCAAGTTTCATGAATTGAAACAAAATTTAAATTTAACTCGAGTGTCGTTCCCTATGGATTTAACCGAGATCCATAGGTTTGAACAAGACAACCTTTCGTTCATGGTGTATGGCCTTGATGGTAATGAGATTGTGGGTCCTCTTTATGCCACTAAAAAACCGAAACGTAACCACATTCACCTTTGATATCTGTCTGAGGGAGAGGTGAATCACTATTGCCTCATTTAAAGCCTGAGTATATTGCTAAGCAGTCAAGCGTCCAAAGCACATGTTAAAAAGCCCAGTTGTGACCGTTGTCTGCAATATTTTACAACCCTACGCTTTTGGAACGTCATAGGGTAGATTGTGTTTCTCCGGAAGCGGTGAGATTGCTATTGCCACAAGGGGACAAAGCTGTGTTGAAATTTAACAACATTCACAAGCGTGATACTGTTCCCTATGTGGTGCATGCATATTCCGAAACACTCACCACAGCCATGGTGGGATGTGAACCAGATCCAGCCAACAGCTCAACCACACCCATTCAAAAACATGAGCATTTTGCCATAGGATTTAATGTGGTGTGTGCCTATGACCCCACTCAATCCTTTTACAAATCCCGTGAGGGCCCAGATTGGGCCAGATGGTTTTTGGATGAACTTGTTAAGTTGGCTCATCATATAGGGGAATAACTGGACCACCCATGGGCCTATCTCCAGAACACAGCAGCAGTATGAGCATGCCACGACATGCCACATTTGTGAAAAGCCACTGATCAGTGCTGAAGACACCGTTCGTGATCACTCACACTTAACGGGAGAGTTTCGTGGCGCTGCGCACAATAAATGCAATTTAAACATTCCTGCTCCTCGTTTTATCAGTGCCTTTTTCCACAATATGGCGAATTATGACATTCAGTTTTTCATTCGTGAATTGGATCATGTCAACATGTCATGGCGGTTGAGCGACTTAAGCATTCAATTTTTGGATTCCTTTAAGTTTATGGCATCCTCGCTAGATAGTCTTGTGAATGGCTTGGATGAGAAGGAATTAAAAAACACCAGAAAGCATTTTGAGAATTCTGACCAATTCCAATTTGCATTCGGAAAGGTATATTTCCCTACGATTTCTGCAACAACTGGGACGTGTTAACGCAGAAAACTCTCCCACCACAAGACAAATTTTACTCGAAACTAACACGCAGTACCGTTTCCGATGAAGACTATGCTTGCATGTCAAGTTTGGCGAGTGTTTGGCATTAACACGCTAGGTGAATATGCTATGCATTACCTAAAATTAGATGTATTGCTGCTCACCGATGTGTTTCAAAAAACCGTGAGTTGTGTCAACACATTTATGGTCTTGACCCGGATCACTATTATACGAGTCCTGGGCTCTCGTTTGATGCCGCTTTGAAATACACTCAAGTTGAATTGGATTTACTCACTAACGTAGACCTGGTTCTATTCTTTGAAAAGGGCATTCGCGGCGGCTTTGTATCGCTTAACCAGCGCCATGCCGAAGCGAACAATGTCTGCTTGCCTGATTATTCAACAGACATACCGGAATCGTACTTATTGTACTATGAAGTGAATAATTTGTATGGTTACGCCATGAGTCAGCCTTTGCCCTATGGGGACTTTGCTTGGCTGACAGAGAAACAAGTTTCAGAATTTGATGTAAAAACAGGCCGTGAATATGTCTTAGAAGTGGGTATTGAATATCCCTCATCCTAGTATGATTAACATTCCGATTTACCATTCTACTTATAGCAAATGGTCCTCCCTGACAGTAAAGTGAAATTTCAAAAAACTCATGGGCACACTTTACAACAAAAATCGGTATGTGCTGCATATACAAATGTTGGTGCAATACGTAGCCCAAGGCTTGGTGTTGAAGAAAATCCATAGGGGTATTTCTTTTGCCCAAAAAGCATGGCTTGAGGCATACATGCGACTCAACACAGAGCACCGAAAAATGGCAACACAGCAGTTTGATTTTTTTTAAAATTAATGTACAACTGCATCCATGGCAAATCCATGGAAAATGTCCGCAAATTCCGTGACATCAAATTGGTTAATGTCTGGGAAGGACGTTACGGTGCCATGGTACATTGCCAAGCCAAATTTTAAATCAATCAATATTATTGATGAGGGTTTGGCCACTATTAAAATGAGTAGGACCAGTGTGACCATGGACAAGCCCATTTACTTGGGCCAAGTCATTTTTGACCTTTCCAAATCGGTCATGTATCGATTCCGCTAAGAGTTTGCCAAACGCCATTTTGAGGACGTATCTCTTTTGTATATGGATACGGACTCTTTTATTTACTACATTCACCACTGTAACCCCTATGACGTCATGAGGAAGCAGAGTGACTGGTTCGACACCTCATCCTATAGCGCCGACAACGACTTTCAGCTGCCCATAAAACGAGAAGGAAATGGGCGTTTTAAAACAAGAATGCGGTGATTCTGTAATGACAGAATTCGTAGGTTTGGCCTCTAAAATGTATGCTTATCGCACACTAGACTGTAAGGAAGCCAAACGAGCAAAAGGTGTAGGTAGGGCAGCGGTAAAATCGCTATTTGTAGACGACTACCTGACAGTTTTACACACTGGCAAAGCTATGTCCCATACACAGTACATGATACAATCCAGCAACCATCATTTGTATCTTGTGTAACAGAGAAAACGCACCCTTGCCTCCATGGATAACAAACGTGTGAGGGCTGATGACCTGCTCACCAGCCTGCCCTGCGGTTATGATCGCAAGGAGGAGGAGGTGTGATTTTTCTGTTTAATCTTTTTGTAACTCGTAGATTTTAGTATTTTGTATTTTGTAAATATCGGTTTTTGTCATTTTAACGAGTAGATTTTGTAAATAGTGGCAACCCACTTGGACCTTATGCTCTGTAAAAGCCCCGTGCAACCCTAGTTTATTTTTATTTTAATTTTAAATTTAACAGAGTTGGGAATTTGAAAATGGTATATAGTTTGATTCTTTAAAAGATGTACAAAGTTGTAGTTTTTTTGTAAGTATGAAATGAGTAATAGTATTTTTTAGTAACTATAATGACTAGAATATTTTTTTCGTAATGTAATTGGTAAACTAAAAAAGTTCTTTTAGGATGAGTGTGCATGTCGTGAATGTGTTTTTGGGAATACTTAAAGTGGCTGTGTTTGTTCCCAAAGACTGGTATGGTTGTATGAATGTATGAGTAGAGGGGACGCTGGTGTGTATGCATGATCATAGCAAACACGGTAAGTTAGGGTGGGTGAGGATGGGGAAATCCTCACTTATATGCAAATGGTCAATAGTTATTTTGTTTCAATAGTTTTGTTTTCTTTCAAATATAGCGGTAAATAGACATTATTTTTGTAAAACAATCGTACCTGCAGTAGTCGTAGATCTGCAAGTTTCCGCAAACCCATAAACACACTGTAGCATTATCATGGTCAAGCACTCCCATGAACATCATTGACAAAAATGAAGTTTCAACACACAACAAATGGAAAATACATGTTTCGATATCACCAAAATTCAACAACATAAAACTTCAAACGGATATTTAAAAAAACTGGAAATGACCATGTGTGAAATATGAAATTTCAAAAAATTTCTAACGGACATTAATTAAAATGTGTAAACAAGAAAATGGAAAATCCATATCATCAAAAAAGCAAAACTCGAAACAGAATTTTTTAAAAACTGTAAAGTGGAAATGGTAAATGCCAATGTGTGAATTGATCATGTGTGAAATGTGTAAATCAGCCCATCAGCATCATGATTTTTTTAAATAAATAAAACACATCGTTCTCTTGTAAACCTTAGTTTTTATTTCATAACCATAGGGATTGACAAAAGAAAATAGAATACAAACAAATCCCTATTCCTCACTCCTCAATTCCTCAATGTTTATATCCACGCATTATCAACTTTCCTTTCATAGCACTCATCACAATCAGGGCTGCCATCCTCTCACCCACTAAGGCATCACAGGATGTGAAACGTTGTTTAGCTTTTTTAAATAACATTTTATCAGCCGCATGTCTTAAACCAGGATGACTCTGGCGATAAGAAAGGTCATGTTCTTAACATGTTTGATCCAAAACATTAATGGGTATATCACCACGCTGCAAACGTTTTTCGAGACGAGTTCCAGGGCCACAAAAACGATACCCCTGGAGATGGATTTCGAAAGGTAAGTATTGGATCACTTTGTTAATGACGCCATTGCCAGTACAGGTCTGGCATATCCTTTTCCATGGATGATGAAAAGGTTTGGTGTTCCTCGTCCTCTGTGGACGATGTTTGAGTTTTTGTTGTTGTTGTTGCATTTTATCGCCATGACACCCGTGGAATGATTCAACAAAGTCTTTACACGGACTTTTATTACCGTGGTACAGTTTGACCAGCTGGCAAGTTGCTCACTGCCGCATTGACGGTATTTTTGCAATGCCCTCTTGCTTATGGTGATCGTAATCCGTACAGCATTGCAATTCACTCAACACAGGGTCTTGAGTCCATGATTTTGGTACATATTGCCA
Source organism: Meconema thalassinum (assembly GCA_946902985.2). NCBI lineage: Eukaryota > Metazoa > Arthropoda > Insecta > Orthoptera > Tettigoniidae > Meconema > Meconema thalassinum. Next base: position 759,816,932 of record OX336389.2, read on the forward strand.
GTTTTCTTTCACCGCGTTGGTGGCCGCATAATAAATGAACGACTTGGGCAACGCCAATAGTTCCTCTTTGGTATAACTGTCTAGTTTCATTTTGCACACGAAGAACTTGCCGATGGCTTTGTCCGTAGCATTGCCCTTCTCCATGGTATCACGTTCACTAGATGTTTACACGTTGCTTGTAGAAATCTCACTGGCGTCTTTCACAGGTAAATCTTGAGTTTTAATTTTGTTTAACAACTCCCAGCAGGCATGGGTGGTTAACCAATGAAAGAGATGCCACGAATGAGCTAGGGCTGTATGGGTAATGTTGCCACAGGACAAGTATCCGTGAGCGTTTGCAGGGATGGGCAGCCCAAGTCCACGAGGTTGATACATTGACAGTAAGGCGCCAAAATGGTTGCAACCTTTCACGTTTTTCATTACCATTCACAAATACCACATTGGCCGACGACAAGTGTGCTTTCATGACCACGTCCAAATATTTATAGGAAATGGTTCCTTGATTCCAGTCTAGTTGCCTATGATTTTCAATCCACTCGGTTTGTTTACAGTCTTTTACACATAACAAATCAAAAGCACGGGGCGGTTTAAATACAAAATGCGTAGCTTGCGATATCCAAAACTTGGTACAATCGATAATTGCCACTTGTTTAAATATAAATTTGTTGTCGCTTATTTTAAACTCTTGGCTATCCACAATGAGTGTGCGCAACATGTTGACGCTTGTCTAGACCAAGTTCAACTAACGACTAACTGACGATTGACCACTAAACTGTATGCCATAACATGTACTTTCCTACCATACTAGTTTAAAAAAATGAGGATATGGTAGGACAGGAAGACATGAGAAATAATATTAACAACCACACTACTTTTTTTATTACATCATTTTATTGTCATAACACGTCTTACAGGCCTTTGTCATTTTGGGATAGGGACGATACCAACTTATAAAACAATACAGTCTTTTGTGTTTATAACGTCCATAACACCGATGGTGTCCCAATGTCTCTAAACTAGGCGTTTTTGACGGTGAGCAGCTCACCATACAGTCCACACGTATCGTAACTTGTTTTTTTCATTATTCAGGGGCACTAGTGATGGATAGCTTGATTGGCAGGGTGTATTTCCCACCTCCATTCTGCATAGGTAGGGGCAGGCGGGTGACCAGCGCTGATGTTCCTGTATGGCTTCATCACTCAGCCATTGGTCTATGGTATTGGTACAAGAGGCACATTTCACTTCATCTCTTGTTTTTAAATAATAGAAGCCAGGGGCTGCCAAGGCATGAGCGTTTATGAAAGGCACCGGCCACGTCGCAAAGGTCTTGACACGTTGTTCCTCAGAGTTTAAATTCATGGGTGTGACACCTCTTGAGGCTTTAAAGCAAGACATGACGGAGCGGCTTGACGTGGGTTGACCTGTTATTTGTACACTCGTCACTTGGTGGGACAGTGGATAATAGTTGACTTGTTTGTGATGAATAATCAAACAGTAGGCCGTCGTATAGGCTGGTACATTTTCATGCGTTTCAAAATTTAGTCGAATGTCAATATTGGATGGCTTGACAACCTCTTCCAGGTAAGAACAGTCAAAGAAAATCAGTGGCGCCCTTGCCTTGATCGCTTGGGGTGACAGCATGGGGTTGTTCTCTTATTGATAATACGACCATCTAAATTTAGAAAACAAGTTGTACAAGAGGCCAAACCTATTTTTCGAAAAATCCGTATCCAGTCCTTCATATGGAAACACAGCTCCGTTGAGGAAAATACGTGCATTTCTCAATTGCAGGTGATCAAATTGTGTGGCATCTTTGGTTTATTGATACTGGCGATTCGATTGAAAACCCACAATCATGTAGAGAGGTCTCTCTGTATAGCGGGCTGTTTTTACAGACCAAATGTGCGTGTTGGTGGTGGGCAATAGTGGGTACTCATGGATTGCCCAGCTTTTAAATTCCCTGGGTAGAGGCATATCTCTTTTTACCATCTAGAGTATGACCAGTGTTTTGCTATCGTCAAGGGTCACATGGGGCACTTTCCATAGCATGCGTAGTAAGTTGTATTTCTGAATTTATGGGTGCTTTGTCGGCTCCCTTGAGCGCATTGTTATCACTCCTGCCCCTCACCAGATAAAGCACTTGCCTTGCGTTGACCACAATAAGCTGGTGATCTTCGGCAAAGCCTAAAATCAGTTTAAGAGGTAAATGTCCAGTAAGGGTCATATCGGTGTGTACCATCCAGTCAGTGGTTGAGCCAGGACACCAACCTACCATGCAAAGTGTTTTACCTTCTTCCTCAGTATAAGAGGGATATAGTTTCATGACACTGTAAATACCCACATTTCGAGTGCTATCCACCACGATATCGTTAATGACATAACGCACCTCAGAAAACAGAAAGGCCAAACCATGGTTGGCTAACGTGGATGTGGTGGATGTAGAACCATCGGCTTTGGTGAGCTGACCTTCAATCTGAATGACACTTTCATGCGGTAGTGTGTAAATATCTTGGTTGTTGATAACAAATTGAATTTCATCATTGTTATTGAGTCCAGGTGTTTGAGCTTGATATAAATGGAGATCAATTCTTATTTCCCCTGGTTGCTCCTCAATGTGGTTCACTACCTCTAGGATAGAATTCATCATGGGGGTTGACGTGGTAACCCAAATACTGTAAAATCTGCTTGTTCTTAGACGTTAACGTGTATTCACGTGGCAAACAACTAACACCATTCATAGGCGGTGTTGTTGCTTTATACACCAACTTCATAGTGGCTTTAGCACCAACTTGTAAGTCACTGGTGTGGTAGAATCTAGTTGAATGTGTTGTTGATCTCTATTAATGAGCCTTAATGTTATATTACTAATACAATCGACAGCCACAGAATGAAAAAAGCACCACTGGAAAGTTTTCACGAATAATATAGCCATTGGACGATGTCACAATAAAGTTATAAAGCGAATGCAATGGTTCTTGATTGGTGTACACTTGGCTAATAATATTACAAGTCACTGACACATGATGGTCCTCAATGAATTTCACTTCATGGTCTGATTCTTTTTTTTTTTGTTGGGCTCCAACACGCGTGGTTTAAATCCTAGTAATGGACAAATGGAATCGGGGTGTGTTTTAAAGTCAATAAAGAATGTAGACAAAATACTGCAGCGATGAGTGTTGGTATTTCCTACAACATCATACTTGCGCAATCCATCGAGAAATGACTTTAAACCATATTCATTGATCAACACCACTTAAATGTGTTCATAAGTATCATCTATCGTATATCCACCCGAGTTCAGGGTGAGCACAGAATCCTCGTAGTAAAACTTGTTGTTCACATTTTCACGTGTGTTGTATATTCTATTGTACGTTTCAAGTGAAACAAGTCCTAAACCATAAGGTCTTTCACTCAATTCGATAGGCGGATAAAAGTCTAGGCTGACTTCAGGTCCACGTCCATGCACTGTAAACGTTTTACTTTCTGCCGACATACTGTTGACGTTTTTGCTTATGCTGCGTCTTATATATAAAAAATTAACACATACGTCCACACTGTTGGCTGTTAAACGTTTGCTCACGTTTCACATTACAATATATCTTGATCCTGTTTCCAAAATTGGTCACTATTTCCTTGGGTGGGGGCAAATTCCCAAAACTGTCAAAGTACCATACGGTGCCTCTTTGACATAAGCTACATAATGCGTTCCTGGTCCTCGGTGATCATCCAAATTGACAACAGCACATTCCTGTTTCGAGGGTCGTGGGGGGTAATTGGTTTCGCATTAACACACCTAGAAAATGAGAAAGATTTAGTTGTTTAGCATAGCTTTCCACTTGTTAATGCGTCAGGGCATGTCTTGCTATGGCTGAGGTAAAAAAAAATATTATTTTTATTTCGAAATGGCCTTGTTGATAAAAGACTGGCTTTAAATTGGCATTTCTAGCCCCCATAGCAATCGCTTCCATGGTTTCATTGTGTCGCTGACTTTATTTTAGTTGTTGGTTGCCCTGCAATGAGGCTTTAATGGTTTTCGCCACCGCACTGGCACCGACCAAAAGTGAACTCGGAGTAGCCAAACTGGCAAATAAAGCAGGTAAAACTCTCGCTCGTTTGGGGTCTGGAATCACTCGCCCCTGTTTTGAACCCTATCTCCTGAGGTTTTGGAATAACACGTCTGTGTGCTGCTCGAAGGGCTTTTCTTATGGTCAAGATTTTTTTTTCTTTTTTCTCTTTCGCAAGGGGTTGTCCACTAATGCCTTAAGCCCATGCTTTGACAAGGACAGGGTCTTATTTTAAGTCTATTTAGTCTTTCTCACCACATATCTTTGTTTCACCATGATGATGACCGACAACCTTTCACAAAAGTTTAAGTCAGAACTAACGTCAGGTTGTTATTTCATGGCTGTATATTCCAATTTCACATAAAGTGGGAAATCGTTTATGGTTTTTCCGCCTGCTTTTCATCACATCTCAACATGAGATGAAAGGATAATCCATCACCTGCATTGACCATTTCATGGTTACGGTCCAACATCCTATGATCATTTATCCTTATTTGTAAATGGTTCCCATCAGGCATTGCCTATTTCATGTGAATGGTTCCATCATTGTGTAATCGATAGTGGCATAAACTCGAAGCAAGCACATAGGTCAGGTGTTGGTCATGAACTAGCGGTGAATGGTTTCTGTCATTTGCAGGTTTTTCATTTGTCAGATGCACTAAACATACATATGGGTTATATTTATGAAGCGTTTTCATTTCATAGGTCACATAACGTTTCGTGCAGACATCGTCTTCGTCTTTTGGGTCTTCCACGTGAATAATGCGGTGATGATTAGCGGTATAACCATTCTCTGTAAGCAGAGGCACTTTGTCATAAAACTCATACACCTTGTTATCCACATAATTTTTGTTGTAACTTCTGTAGACACTTGAGGATGTTTCTCATGGATTAACCGCTTTCCCTTAAAGTCATAATCTCCCTGTTTCGTTCGTGGCACTACAGACCTATCCACATAGTGTTTATTAGCAGGATCTTTTTCTTGTTTAGGATCATGTATGGGAACAGACCTACTGTAACTTTGGCCGTCAACTCACGTCCAAAGACATCCATCGTCAACCTGTAGTAGGAATCTACTGTTTCTATCACAAGGCTCGGTTCAATGTATATAGACAGCCTGCTAGCCTGTCTAAGCCTTAGTTGATGTGAAGATTATTATACAGCAAGAGTCATTCCCCATGGGGGACATTTTTTCCCATCTCTGTCCCACATCACGTGAACAACGTCATGGATCACTGTTTCCATCTTCCAATCGATGCATCATAGTGGGACCTTCCGGATGTAGAAAGACCAATCTTTCCCTGACGCTCATCACAGCGCCCAATGGTCTGCATTTTCAAAATATTTATGTTTTTGCAAAATCTCTCTACCAAAAACTCTACGTGTTTCTGGATCAAGTCATGTCTGTATTACAAAATGAGAATATGGGTTATTTCACATTTTCCTTGCAAGAAAATGTTATTGCCCCTGATGAGGTAAAGCCTGATTCACTCATGATTTTCGATGATGTATCCACTGAACGACGAGGCTTTATTCAAAGCTATTTCAGTATGGGTCGTCACAAACATATCGATTGCTTCTATCTTGGACAAACGTTTTCTAAAATGTCCGAACAGTTGATTCGTGTCAATGCCAATGTCATTGATTTATTTCGCCAGGACGAGAGGAATAGTCGTCACATTTATAATGAACATGTGAATCTGGATATGACCTTTCATATGTTTACCGAATTGTGTGCCAAGTGCTGGAACACTCAATGTCATGCCTGTTTGGCAATTCATAAACAAAGTGATCTCAACCAAGGACGTTATCGCTTAGGGTTTGATCATTTTATTGCTATTTAATGCACTGACTAATTTCCTCTCAAGTCATTTGTCACGACACCATGGCGTTAGCAGAGAGTCAATTGAAAAAGCATATTATTAGAGCAAAAGATTCTATTCGCCAAAAGTTTCGTCATTTGAAACGATCACGTGCCGATCATGCTTTGTTTATTCGACAACATTTAGCACCTCCGCCAAAAGCCATGCTTACACCCTCTTTCAAGACATGTGAAACGCTACCCACTGTTTCACAAGCCACGCAGACGCTACACGAGGACCCTGAGGAAGACGAAGAGGAACAGGAAGATTTGACTGGTGTTAGCGAGGTTGAGGATGACGAGAAACAAGTGTTTACGCCTCAAAAATAGTCCTCACCCCATGCCGAGTTATTAAGAAAAATAAATCCTTGGCCATGGTCGAAACACCTTGCCCTTCCAGATCGTTTCAGTTTTCACAACTCTTGGCCAGCCCTCAACATAAAGCTCAACCGAAAAACATTTTAATAAAATACTATGGATCAACAATGGAACCCTATTTCATCGATCTATTTATTGGAAACACAGATACCACGTATGGTGTTCGCTATGAGGATGATAGTTTTAAAATTGGTGATTCATCCATTAAATTTGCTCGTACTAGAGCTGTCATTAAAAAATCAACTAAAAATAAACGCCAGGACTTTTAAAGCTGTTATTCTCTCGTACACACTCTTCCCATGATTATATGCCACAGGACCTTGGCAAATATAAATCCATTTTATTGGACATCCATGCCCACATAAGACAGTATGATCCCACTCAACAAGTGAATGCCAATATATCTCAAAAATATAAAACCATCATTGCAAAAATGTTTCCCACCAGTCAAAGTACTTATCGCAAAGCATCCGCTTCGGGAGTGATATTTATACCAATAAAACCCCGTGTGGATGTTACCTACTGGCACAATCCCAATAAGCTCGTTCAGTGACTACAGCTGTTGCATGCTTCACGTCAAGCCAGCCATACCGGTCACGATTGGGAAATTCAAGAAATTGAACTAAGGAATTCGAAATGCCAAAATTATTGTTTAAGCCCTCACCCATTAAAATGGGTATTGCCCACAAGTTGCATCGCCCAGCTAGGCGTCACTAATCGCGATTCAAGGTGATTTCACGAGGCCGACTTGGTTGAAATGATACACTATGCTAGCGTTAACAACGGTGTACACTATATGTTGACCGTCATTGATGTCTATTCTAAAAGGGCCTTTGTTGAACTTGTGCGTCGCAAGTCTGGTCCACTGGTCACCAAGGCCTTTCAACATATTATTCAACAATCCAAACGTCAACCTCAGTTGCTACAAACCGACCACGGGAAGGAATTTTTCAGCAAGGATTTCTCCAGTTTTCTCAAATCTAAGGATATTCACCATTACACCACGTACAGCAATCACAAAGCCAGCGGGGTTGTGCGATTTAATCGAACGTTGAAAACGCATATGTGGAAAGCGTTTACTGCTTAGGGCACCAATCGCTGGTTGGACATGTTATCTGAGCTAGTGTCACGTTATAATGACACCAAACATAGAACGATTGGGAACAAGCCACGGGTCGTGACCAAAAATATTCAACGACTGGATAAACTGTTTAACCCCATAAAAACAGCAGAACCTAAACGTCACCGACTGAAAATTGGGGATTTTGTTCGTGTGAGCAAATTTAAGTCTGCCTTCAATAAGGGCTACACGCCTCAGTGGGGGACCGAACTAATTTGAATTCGTCAAGTCAATTTGGACAGTCCAGTGACCTATTTACTCGAGGACTTCAACCATCAACCCATAAAAGGCAGTTTTATCTCCATGAACTTCAGAAAACAGCGTTTCCTAAACATTACCTTGTGGAAAAAGTGTTGAAACAAAAAGGGAATAAACTGTATGTGAAATGGTTGGGATTTAATTCTACCTTTAATTCCTGGATCAATAAATTACATGTTGAGTGATCCTGTGCACCTTTAATTTATTTATTTATTGAATCAGGTTGTACAAGAGTCTTGTGTACGGCGCTCAACACTTTACGCATGTCCACACATGTTTCTCTTTCTCTCTCCTCACCTGTGTCTCACTCCTTGACTCCATGTTGACATATAACTCGTTCATCTATTGGCTGTCATGGTTTCTCCACTCCTCCCCTCACCTCTCCCCGGCCCTCTGACCTTGCCCCACACCGCTCTTGCCTTGCCTGTGTCTCACTCCCTGACTCCATGTGGACATATAACTCGTTCAGCTATTGGCTGTCATGGGTTCTCCACTCTTCCCCTCACCTCCCCCCGGCCCTCTGACCTTGCCCCACACCGCTCTTGCCTGGCAATTGGCTGTGGCAATGGTAGAAGTAGGAGTTGTGGTCGGTTACTCTCTTATCTCCCTGACGTAGTTGTCATATTGTTCGACCTTGAAGTGATCTCTATGTCACTGTAATTTTCCATTGGCCTCTTGTCACCACTCACTCACATTCCTGAATCGCGATGACATTTCACATACTGTCACCCAGTTAGCCAGGCTCCAAGCAGGCCCTCGAGTAGATGTTATGTTTTCCGTTGTGGCTGTCGGTCAGACATACAAAAAGCAAGTGTTGTTGTTGTCGACTATAATAGCCTTGCTTTTATTCGCCTCATACCATTAAGAATTTGTCGGGTTACTGGACAGTGTTTACTAACACGTTTAAAGATCGCCATGAGGAATTTTGAAATATTCACCTTCAATCATCTGTCAAAAGAAAATATCGAAAAGCGACCGCTAGTCCTGTCGTTTTGTCGCCCCCTCGAAATAGCCATTTCCTGTGTTCAGCATGGCCAGTGATAGGCTCGTTGTAACACACGCCAAGCGCTTCCGGTAAAAAAAACAGGCAAAACGGTAAAAAAAATTGAAAAGTCATAGTTTTTGTCCAGGAGACTTGAGATTTATTTTCGATGTAGAGGGGATAGGAACCTTTCATATATGTCAAACAAACCTTTTTGTAGAATTCCTAGTTTCCGAAATATAAGAATTTCAAAATTGCACTGTTTTCCAAAAAAAAATGTAAAAGATAAAAAAAATATTTTAAAAATAAAAAGACATACAGACCATTTGTTTGAACTATTGAACAATGTTCTATCAAGCTTGGTTTTCAAACTATCGCCTACTTTCAAAAACAACAATTTTCTTTTTTTTTATGCCAACATACATTTGTAGCAAAGAGGACGTCATCCCAACGCCAACAACACCTCGTTCGTTAAAATCCGACCATGCGTTTGCGAATTACCGCCAATGTTCGCCAAAAAGCAGGCTATCATTTTGTTTTCCCCTACACACTTGAAAATTGCTTTCCGCCTAGGGGGCCTAGGGACCTATCATTATCGTCAAACAAACGTTTTTCCAAAATTCACCGTTTCCAAAATGGCGCCAATGTCAAAAACAATTTTTTTTTAAATACCGACACACATTCCTAGCAAAGAGGAGGTCAACCCAACGCCAACAACACCTCATTCGTTAAAATCCGACCATGCGTTCGGGAGATATCGGCACAGTTCGTATGAAAGTAGGAGAGGGGTTAGAATTGCCCTCATCCCACCACTATCAAAACACACATTTCTGTCCTAGACTCTTCAAATTTATTCTGAGGGTATAGGGGGTAAGTACCTTTCATTTATGTCAAACAAACGTTTTTGTAAAATTTCTAGTTTCCAAAATATATCAATTTCAAAATTGGACTGTTTTCAAAAAAACATGAGAAATAAAAAAGTTTTATTATAAAAAATAAAGGACATAAAGACCATTCGTTTAAACCATGACACAACGTTCTATCATGTTTGGTTTTTAAACTATCGCCTATTTTCAAAACCAAAAATTTTCAAAAAATAATTGAAAAATATAACGAGTGGTCCATAGGAAAGAGCACGTGAGCCCGAGTCCAACGACATGTCCCATGGCCATCGTTTCATGAAATATACATCAGAGTTCAGTGTAGCCGAGCGGCTCGTGTCACTATTTCAAACTCCTATTGCTCTCCTACTCCTACCTCGTTTTATACTTGACAAGACACCTAGTAATCTCTCTTTTTCCCTGTCTTATTTTTGTGGAATCCATGAACTGTCTGATGAGAGTGGGATTCCATCACTCCCATAGGTCCGAGGCTTTTCTCAAAACATTGTTAGCAGGTTTCCAGAGTGTACAAGTGAAGCCCGTTACTAGTCTTACTTATACATAGGCCCCCTTAATTTACGGAAAGGGCGGTGAGTTGGGCAGTCCTAGCGGTTTGAGTGCAAGGAGGGCCATGACTCAGGATGTCCAAAATGTTCACTAGCATTCCATCGTAATTTAACTGGTATCCCGACAGTGAGGACCACTTAGCCTACGAGGCAACTCAGTCGTTGGCCATTGTTCACGTGACTATACCATGATCCAGAACTAATTGTGCATCTTCTCCTTTAGGCAGTTGAGCGTTGGCCATCAAGCTCTTCAACATCGGGTTCAATCCCGGCTCCGTCCGATTCATTTAAATGTATTTAGTGTAACAACCTCATGCCAGTTTCTTTTTGGCAAGATAATTATGCCCCTAAGGGCTAAATTCCAGGAGTCTGGTATTACCAAAAGCACACCAGTGAAAAGAGATGTTCAACACGCAACACTACTGACATTATCTGCCTGTCCAACTACCCCTTAATATTCCCGTTTCTACTGGGTTGGTGATGGGACGTAATGTTATTACAAGTGGCGGATGCACTTACTGATGGTAACATCAACAGGGGAATTGATTAGGGATGAAATGAATGAAGATAAATGGAACTGGTGAAGGGATTGGAAGAAATTTAGAATAAGAATATCCACTCCTGGGATTTGCCGGGAGTTGAAAATTGAAAATGGGAAACCACGGAATACCATTTCAAAGACGGTCAATGGTGAGGCTTGAACTCACTCGTCTACCGAGTCCAAACAGCCTGATCCCATGTCGATGCAACTTAAATTTTATTTGTGGTGTTAGTAGTAGCAGTAGTAGTAGTATATGAACTGCAACCGGAAACCACAAAATTACTTTCCTGCAGCAATATATCTTATATCATCCAACGTTGTGAGGTGTAAAATTTACATTTCTTACTAAAAGGCCAATTTCCAGCACGTATGGCCAAAGAAAATACTGAAGCATTGAAGTACACGAAATTTCGTGTAAAATTACTTAACTGTTCCATCTTTATAGTGACAGGATGATAAACGCAAGCTTAAAGAAACGGTATTTTAATCACTTTCTGAAATCTTTCTCATCACAGGAATTATCGTAGCCTCCCTCTAATTAACATTCCTGCATGCGGTAAATCGCTGGGATGGTTAATCCGGGCTCCATTTCCAATATTAATAAAACTAAATGGCATATTTTAATATCAGATGGATTTAACCAATATCGTATCAATAATATGCGTTTTCTGTGAACACTGAATTGAGTGTGCTTTTATATTTGTGCGTAATTAATAACAGGGCAGCGAGTCAATGTATCTATACGCTCACTGCCTCTTTGAAACATTAATTTGGAATGAAAAATAAATTGCTATTCCAAAGCCATTAAAATATTTTTTGCGTGCTAAAATACATAAGGTACCATTATTAGCGTCACGACCAATGCACCACAAATCATTTCATAGAGAAAAATGTTGATCTGATATTTGGTAAAGCACGCTTCATTGATTCACTGCAGTGTATAAATATAATTTATACATGAATTATACAGTGCGTGTTTCCCATGTCTAGAAACATTTCAAATGCTTCTGAATGTGCAGATGTAAAATGAAATAATTGTTCATCGATTTATGAAGGTGACCCGAACCATATTGGTCTTTAGGTGTGTGAGAGCGTTGCACTTTCTAATATTGATAGTGGTCCATTAGCTAATGAGTCTGTCCTACAAAGGGACGCGTAATATAAGCTTCCTACGCCGATATCACCAGCATGAGAGAACAGTTGATCTGATTGACTCACAGACAGGATACAGAGTGCTAACTGCTTTATTGCCAATGATAGTCAATAATACATCAATGGCATGATCTGTGTACGGAGACAGCAAGAGAAATAAAGCTTTATCCACGCATTCTGGCATGGCATCATGCACATGTTTCTGCAATTCCATTAGCAATATTGTGTTAAACAGCCCTCCGGGATCCTCGTTTTAAAAAGGAGCTCTTCTACCCTCTATGCTTTAAGGTTTATCCTCTATTGATTACATTCTAACAACCAGGATAAAATTAGATGTTTATCTGAGAGGAAAGTCGTTATTTATTTGTTAGGTACACAATGGACCATTGCAAAATTAACCCAGACAGGGAGAATATAAATTACATTGCAACTAAAGGATGGTGTTCAGTACGGAGGCAATGCAGCTTACAGCTCTTTATTCGTCTGTGAAAATACCACGAATAATAAAGACGTGTAAAACAATTCTTCCCAGACATCAAAATAGTGTTGAATATTGTGGTATCCATTTCTACATATATCGGGGGTTGTTGTAATCCCATTTCGACTCTTTGAACCTTTGAAACGTATGACAATATAATCTACTGAGTTTATGGGTCACGAAAATAAATATACCATAAATTTGGAATGTAAGTACTGAGCCTTAATTTATTGAGAAACAAGAAATGATGCAGTCAGGAATCGAACCTGCGGAACGAAAGAGTCGCCAATATAATAGGAAAGGCTTGGAAATAAAATATGCAGTACAGATATGTTACTAATGTTAGTGAGAACAGGTAGAATTGTCATAAGCTTTGATTTAGCAAGAAGAACGGGAAAAATGCTATGATTTTTAATGTGCATAGTATTTAACATTGAGTAAATGACGACTAGCAAGAGCTGGAAAGCGTCAAAATGATGAAGCCTTGGCAGGATACGGGGAGCTAGAACCTGTTTATGACGCGCGAGTGAGAGAGATAAACAGAGTCTTCTAGCAGCGACGAGTCGTACACGCGACTTAGCAACATCGCGAGGCAGTAGCACGTCATGACACTCGCCAATTTACATAGAGGAGTCACGTGATCGCATCCCAGCCAATCAAATAATTTACAAGCAATAGCGCAGATATAATTATAAACATTTATTGAAATTGTTATAAACAATTTTAGCATGGAAATATAAAGCTAATTCCAAATAAACGACGTTGGATTGAAAACCATTTTGAATTTATGCTTTGATAAGGAGATAATTAGATAAGAAATGGACAGAAGCAGTTTGCGCGCTAAGACGCCACTTTTTATGCTAAAGAAACAGGCCTTGCTTCGAGACTAGAGGCATTCCACTTCGAACGATTGAACTGAGTAGTCGTCAAGGAGTAAAGCTTCAACTGATTGAAAATTTCGAGTCGGCGAGGAAGATTGAGATACCGGCAGGAAAGAAACTTCCTTCGGTCAAACTGAAGAAGGAAGCCCCGCTGAATATAAGCATTGAAACAAAGCACTATCTGAAGCAGAGAAACATTATTACATTTCTAAGAAAGTTTATACAACTACAGAAGTAGACTATTTATAAGTACTACTCGATAATTTCTCGAGATATACATAAGATTTCAAATGAAATATTACAATCTACAATTCTTCAGAGATATTCAAATATGCTTACGATGTCGAACAAATTTATAATGAAGGCAGAAACTGATACGAAATCTACAGTAGAAGTCATAAGTCACTAAACACATGATGGGGAAATAGTCTACTACCGATGTTGTGGATATCGGGTGTGACTTAACAGACAGGAAGGAAATATGAAGAAGAACTACGCCATTTCCAACCGTAGTTCAGAGAAGTCACAGAATGCGACCCTACTAAGCGAGATCCTAACACTATCATGGAAGCTTCGCAGCATAGTCGTCAAACCATATACAATCGCCGTGAACATCGAGAGAGCAGTCGTATGACGTGAAATTCATCAGAATCAAAGGATTGCGAAGCTTACGAGGGATGGCAGTCAATGTACGAGATTGGAGATAGCAGAGCCAAGCAGGTTCGACTCAGGTCATGCTGGGAGGAGCGCTGGCGTGTCTGGCCCCAGCTGGTTCGATCGAGGGCAAGGTCGGCGGCCAAGAATGCGGTCTGGCATTTCGAGTTCGCAGCACCTACGAATCCAGTCATCAGCTGTTCGCTGCAATCGCAGTGGCGAGAGATGTATTCGGGCAGTGAGGTATTTGAGAGTTTACGATTCATGTAGTAGTTGTTGCCATGCTGTGTGTATCTTGTGTGACCAACCTTCTGACCAGGTTAATCCTCAGTATTTTATTCATTGGTTTAGTCATGTATAGATGTCATTTTTGATAGTTTTTAATTCAGTGGTAAATTTTCCACGTCACCTTGTGTCGTTTTGACGTGTTTTAAAATTTATTTTAGATTATTCTACGTCTGCTTCCTGAATAATAACGAATTTCCGATATGCGTAGACGCGTTTCATAGATCAGTAGAAAGTAGAATATTGCAGATGTATTAATAATATGTGCAAAGCTATTGAAAGATCTTGTAATGCATATAGATGCTATAAATTAAACTGAATATTTTATTGGAGGTGTTATGAAACGCCATATCGATTCATCGAATGATTTAAAGAGATAAATGAGCAATGTAATTTGTTTAATAAGTTCTACCAGCAAGACATTCGTTTTGTGGTAAGATGTAAAACCAGAATTGTTACATACAAAGAGCAGAGAACACGATTGTACTCTAGCAATCATCTGTGTTTCAAGAAGAGCAATTGTAAGCCCATAGTAAATCGAAAGAATTTACATTGAAAGAATGAAAATGTAACTTAAATACGAAAAGGAATAAATACGCTCAGGTATTTTAATGGAGTGTAGCCAAGCATTTATTGCAATTATAAACACGAACGTGAAGTTATGCAGTATAATTATTAAATATGATGACGAATGCAGATATTCCTCTTTAATATAAGTGGTTTAAAATGTAACGTGGTTTAAATGAGAAGGTAAACGGAAAAGGAATAAGTGATCGCAAGTTGAATCGCTATGATAAGTTAATAAATGGTCAAATGTAAATTTAAACGAAACGTTGTAAGGCAAAGGAACCAGAAGGTTATATTTAAAGCACGAAGACGTTGTATAAGGATAGTGGTATTATTATTGCAACTTAAAAGTTATGCCATAGCATTTGGATAACAAGTAGGATTACAGATTTTCACGCTTCATTGGCGATGTGAAGAAATGGGATATTATTATTTAGAGATTGTTGGAATTCCGTGCGGAAGTGAAGGTTATAAGGAAACATCATGGTTATGGACGTATGCGCTGGAGGTAAGGCGCTATTATTGGAAGATCATGTTCATTGCTGCGATAATGTAGTATATCTACGTGTATAAGCGATATTTTGTGATGTAATATCAGTAACATTTTTGTTGTTAGAGAACAACAGAGTTAATGCGAAAGGTGCATGATTGTTGAGGCACCAGGAAACCACAGGATTGAAGTAATAGTAACCACGGAGATTATCCGACATGTCGTGCATCAGTTATCGAAGTAATGAAGGATTTTGACACGCAGAACAGTTATCACCTTTGTTGGTCGTGACATATGTCCACTGGATTGGAAATATACTTTAGAGAAATGATTTAGGTGATGATTCTGTGTATTAAGGAAAGAGAGGGAGTTTTTAAGGGAGATCTAAGAAGGTCTATTTATGATCTATAAAGTAACATCATGCAGGTCGTGATGGTTGTATATAATGTATATAAATTGTAAGATAGTAACTATATTCAAGTCAATTTAAGTGTTATTGAAACGAGTTAATATCCATGATGATCAATTGAATGTTCTTGTAGTATGTAGGGTTCATGGTATGTAAACGTTAGTCAGATCTGAGCGTAATCGATACTCAGATATGTAAGAGGATCCATTAGGTGATCCAGGTAAATATTTTAGACCAGATGTCTAGTTTATAGGTTAATGTGATTTTATTTATGTCAGGACGAAGAAAGGTTCTTACATGCGACGAAATGCGCAGATACTTAATTATTTACAGAGAACGTTTATTTGTGTGTTAAATTTTTGTTGTGTATTTTATGAATAAACGTTAGCAGGCACTCATTTGTCTGCCTGTTTCCTTTTCTATAAAATATCACGATTCTTCATTTAACGATTAAAGGCGGTGGTAGTGCTGGCAAGATACAGGCGCCCACATCATTTGTATCCGTGCACCCTCGTGATCCGAGAGTTTCATCCTACCATACTTTATTGTACGAGTTTTTATTGTATCTAGTTAGTAGTACGACCATGTTTTATATCGATGTTCCGAGAAGTTCCCAGCTGTCTATTTAGCGGGATATGTTGATCTATCTAGCTGGGTATCAGCAATCCTTGGGATCCTTCCCATCCTTGGATATAGGTAGTGGCTATGCGTATTTCGGGTACAGTACCTATAATGGAATCAATACAAGTACAGTATATTATTTTGCAGTATATTGTTATGGTTTTTTAATATTACCATTACTATGACTACTCGCTTGTCCATCATGTGTTAGGTTTGTTAATAAGACCAGCGCCTCCATTTTGTTATGTTTTTAATAGGACCATAATTATGCGTTTGGTTTGAATTCTAAGGGGTGAGATGTTAGGGGATATATGGGGGCGTCTAGGTAGGAGTGAATGTAAGGGGTGAGGAGTGACTAGAGGAGGGATACCTACGTTGGGGCTTAGCACACATGTCACCTTCCAATGTAGAGGCATGCGGGCATCCCTTCAATCTCCATAGCACCGTCTGACAGCATGCTGTAGCGGTAAACGGTGGTTCTTAACCTAAGCTCCTAACTAGGAGGAAGTGCTTAAGTTAACGAAGTGAAATAAAAAGAGGGATCCCTTGACTGTGAAATAAGGAGTTTATTATAATAAATGAAAGGGGTGGCGAAAGTATAGATTGGGGGTGAAGAGGAGGAATGAAGGGGAGACGACACACTCACGTTACAGCGTCTACACGTTGTCCATGATGCAGCGTCGTTGGTGCCGCCACCCGGCGGGCGTCTGGTCACGTTGCACCACCACACTTAGAGTTCGAATGAGGAAGAGTAAAGTGCCAAGAGGCAAAAGGTCGGGCGCGCAGGACTCATCTCTATTTGAAGGCTTAATGGGGTCGTGCTGGTCAGCGGTATATACTGATGTACACTACCTTACGTTATTGTTGCATAAGACCGCAAGCTTGCGATTGCAGTGTTTATGAATGTGGGGCAATGATGGCTTGCATTAACTGAATGTCTGTAATTATGTAGCTCCTTCTTGTATTGTTAATAAATTATGTATAGTTGTAGTCACAACCCTTGTAATAGGGTTGGGGCTATAACAAGATCCTTCCTGGTTTCAATTATTGTCCTCAATAATTGCATTAGGCGTGGGGTTGCCTATTTAGATTATGTTTTCTTCTTTTTCTTTTAATTTTGGTCATTTCTTCTTTCTTCTTTTCTTCTCTTCTTTCTTCTGTTCTTCTCTTCTTCCATTTTCTTCTTCTTTTTACTCGTAGTCGAGTAGGTAAGTGTTCCGTGCTAGAGGTTGGTAGGTGTGGCAAGGGGTGATTTTTGGTGGTATACAGTCAATTTACATTTCATTACATCTTTCTTCTTCATTTGTAATATGGTCAATTTGATAAGAGATTTGTCGTTAAATATAGTTGCATTTGTTGAAATTCTTTTTTCTGCGCTATAATCGGTTTGTAAAATTTGTCGTTTCTATATAGTTGTTTATAGAGGTGATTAAAAATTAGTGTGCATTTGAGGGTAAGTATACATGAAATTAAACTGTCTAGTGAAGAAAGAGAAAGTGAATATTGCGAAAAATAGGGCATACGAAATTTAAGGTGTAGTCACCACTTTCGGTCTAGTCCGTGACCTGTGCAGTGCTTTACTAGATCAGGTACTACCTCCAGGGGCGATTACAACTTTAATTTTCCTGTAATGCTGGGATGATGATGTTGGGAGTTTAAGGTACAGCTACCCCTGTTGGAGTAGTCCGTGACCTGTGTAATGCTCTACTGGATCAGGTACTGCCGCGAGGGTGCGCTGATAACATTTATTTCCCTACAACGTGGGGATAAAAATATAGGGAATCTCGGGTGTGCTACCCTTGTTGGACACGTCCACGAACTGCGAATTGCTCCACTATTTCGCGTGCGGCCGTGGGGGTGCGTTTTCCTTGTTGATTTCTCTATAACATAGGGGATGGTGGTGGATGAATGATAGCTTTACGTTAGGGGTGGCGAATAGCTGAAGGTTTACTCAGGAAGTTCCCTTGCGTTATTTCCGTCCCCTACGAAGTTTGAAATTATTTTAAATTTACTGGTGAAAGAGGTGCTTTTGCGGTTCATTATTTGAAAAATTGGTGTGTGTGTGTGTAAAGAAGAGATAGATTTACGGCTAACGTGCCTATATACGGCTCTTCATACTAATAGGTCGTTGTTGTTTGTCTTCCGTTTTGATCGTCGTCGCCGCTTCTTGTACCACGGTCACTTTTTCTTAGTCTTGTCGTCACGTTCTACTATGGAGGGGAGGGGGGGGGTACAGGAATTGTCATCTTAGTAATGGTCTGGAATCAGAAAGTGGAGTTAATTTAGGCACATAGTGGGGTGGTTTTTACCCTGGTGATTGTACGCCACCTGTAATAGAGTACAGTGTGAGAAAGATGGCTATTTTTCACTATTAAAGATGCTACATTAAGTAAACTTGTATTCCTGTACTTTGTCCTGTGATTTCTTCGTATTGCGAGGGAGTTTTATATTTATTTATTTGTTTATTTGTCTAGAAAAAGATTCCCGAGAGCAGAGCTCTTTCGTGGGGAACAGTACATTGTTCATTACATAGATGACGGACTAACTATACATATGCTAAATTATAATATATTTAGAGTACAGAATACAAATAAGCAATTCAAGTGTATTCAAAGTGACGCTTTTGACACAATACATGACCAAGGAAAATGCGGTATAATACAATTGGAGAAATGAGACTATAAGATAATGAGCATGCTTTGAAGTTATGAGTCAATTTGTGCTGATAAACTTAATAGATAATGATTATTTGGAAGAATGTGGTATCACAAGAGTAAGTTATTATACATTTAGAGTAAATTATTATACATACATTATTATACATTCAGAGTCAGCAAATAGTACTTTTTCCACTTTACACGAAATGAATGTTTGCATTTTAACCTATATACTAATATTTCTTATAAACTAATTCTTGCTATATGTTCCTTCATATACCTATATTCGTCGTACTTCGCTATTCTTCCTTTATGTATTCATATTCTCTCTGATTCTGCATTTTTAGCCTACTTTTCACATTTTGCAAAAATGAGGAAAAGTAGACATATGAGATCGGGCAAATGTGTGTCTGTCTGTCTGTCCTTCTGTCCGTCTGGCTGTCTGTGTGTGTCCCCCCCCCCCTATCAACTCCTAAACGGCTGGAGCAATCGAAACAAAATGTAGTAGGAGTAAAGATCTATACTTGAATATCTCACGGCCATATTTGAAAATGATGTCAGTGTTACCAACTGCTAAAAAATCGCTATTGAAATTTGAGCTCCATGTTGGATATTTTGGAAGGTATGAATGGGAGATATTTCAAAATTGGCACACGTATAGATAATAATATTGCAGTTTAATTTCCAGGAGGCCATACATGGTAGTGTTGCCAAAATGATTATAAGCCTGCTGATAGGTCCAATTTTAAATGAATATAACTTCTACACTATCAATTGGAATTCAACCAAATTTCGTATGTTGTATGTGTACATAACCAGATATGACTGAGCGTATTCTTAATGTTAATAAATGCTCCTAATTTATTTTATCCAAATACCAATATATCAGAAAGTATACAAACCGACAGCTTTAAACTATTCACTCGTATAGTACCTGACATTCTATATTAATTTGGAGTAACTTATATACGTCAGTGCTACCAACATGCTGACTATTCCAAATTTAAATGCATGTAACTTCCATACTATGATTTGGGTTTCAACCAAATTTCGTATGTGCTATGTGTACCATAACAGATATGACTATGCGTATTCTTAAGAACAACCAGGGCTGCCAACTCTTAATATGTGCTGTCCCTATTTTTGTTACCCTTATATCAATATATCAGAAAGTATGCCAAGCATTAGCTCTAAACTTTGCACACGTATAGTACCTGGCATTCTAGATGAATTTGGAGTAACTAATATACGTCAGTGCTGCCAACATGATTCTATGCCTGCTGATAGGTCCAATTTTAAAATGCATGTAACTTCTTTACTAACTAATGGATTTCATTCAAAATTGGCACAACAATAGATCATATTATTTCAGATTATTTCTGACCAATACATGCATGACATTGTTGCCAACATGATTTTACGCGCGCTGTTAGATCCAATGTTTAACTGCTTGTAACGTCCATGCTATTCATTGGACTTCAACCAAATTTTGTATTCTGTACCTTAGGAGATGGAACTAAGAATATATTCAGTCCTCAGGGCTGCCAACTGTGGTGCTCTATTAGGCAACATTATGCCAGGTATACAATATTTCTAACTAATTAGAAATTTCGATATTAGCAACTTAATTTCGTCATTATTCTCGATAGGTTCATATACTGTAGAATAATCATTGGCATGAAAAGTAGGCTCTTGAGTTCGTCACGGAACTTCTTGTTATGTATTATTATCCCTATTCTTCTTCATCTAAGCCATGTACCTGCTTCCTTCTTTTTTAATGTAGACATTGTACTAATAAAATTTGCAATACGTGTTATGCATAATTGTGACGATTTAAGTGATTAGGTGGTGATTGTGTTATTATGAGGTTATGGCAATTATATTGCCTCTATTGGCTTAATCTATAATGTTTTGTCAATTTATACCTAGCTTAAATGGGTCGTCAAGCTGTAAGTCTTATATCTATTGTGTGACTGCATATACATTTTTATGTTAACACTCCTGCAAAAAATGAAATGATTATTCACATGTACTCGTACATTTGATACGCTTATGCCACATTAAATGGAAAGAATGGGAGTAGGATATAAAGGCCGAAGCTGGTGCAGGGCCTAATGGGCTAGATGGCCGCCACGCGCAACCACTCGATGTTATTCTTATGGAGGGGACAGTCATAGCTGGGTCAGGGGCTAATGGGCAAAATGGCCGCCCCGCGCTACCACACACTTTAATGGCGGGCTTTTCAAATCATTGTTTGTTTGTTATTTATTTATAAATTTTTATTTATTTAATATTTAATTTATTATTTTTTAGCACAGGGCTAATACACAAAATGGTCACTGCACACAACCACTTACACATATAACATGCTAACCTAACCTAACCTAACCTAACTTCACCTAACCTAACCTAACCTAACTTTACCTAACCTCACCTAAATTCAAAGTGCAAGCAAAAAAAGTGAGAGCAAATGTGAGAGCACAAATAATAAAATTAGTTATAACCTAACCACAACTAACCTAACCTGACCTCACTTCACCTAACAGAAACTAACCTAACTTCACCTAACCTAACCTAACCTAACTTTACCTAACCTCACCTAACTTCAAAGTGCAAGCAAAAAGAAGTTACTGCAAAAATTGTCATTAAAAAAGTGAGAGCAAATGTGAGAGCACAAATAATAAACTTAGTTATAACCTAACCACACCTAACCTAACCTAACTTCAACTGACCTACCCTAACCCACAGAAACCTCATTTAAAGATTTTGATTTTACATTTTAACATTTAACATTTTAACATTTTAGATTTTTGATTTTTTCATTTTTACTTTTTTTAGATTTTAGAGTTTTGATTTTTTTGTATTTTAGATTTTAGTTTTTTTTAGATTTTCATTTTAAATTTAATATTTTTTGATTTTAGATTTTACAATTTACAGTTTTCGAAAAGAGTAAACTACAAGGTCACATACCTAACCTCACCAAACCTAAATTTACCAAACCTAACTTAAGCTAATCCAAAGGCTAATGCACATACACAATGTATATAAGGGTACATGCAACTATCCTTATGCTAGTCTTATAGGCTACTGTGCAACATGATCACTACCCCAACCGGTTTTTTTTCATTTTGTTGTTTACACATTTGTCAATTTTCCAATTTCCCATTTTCAGTTTTTTTAAAAGGTCAGTTTTAAGTTTTTCAATTTCATAATATGGAAACATGGATTTTGCATTTTGTTAATTAAACATTAGTAAATTTTCCAATTTCCCATTTTCAGTTTTTTTTAATGTTAGTTTTATGTTTTTCAATTTTATAATATGGAAACATGGATTTTGCATTTTGTTGTTTACGCATTTGTCAATTTACCAAATTCCCATTTACGGTTTTTAAAATTTCAGTTTAATGTTTTTTCTATTTTGTCAATATTGTTACGTGCAAAAGCCCGTCCCAACGTTTTTAAAATGCATCTCCCCTATATATATGTATCCCGACCTTTAAAGCGCCCGCCTGATGGCTTGGTTGGGCTTATTAACTCGAGGTGGCAGCATCTATCGACTGCTCTTGCCGGAGTTGTAGCCTCTAGCCGAGTTGTATCTTCGACCGCTAAGAGTGTGTTTGTGGTGTCTTCTGATCTCATCCTAATCGAGACATATTTGAAGGATATTGTATTCTACGTCATTGAACAAAAGACTATATATAACTCATGCCGCCAAAATAATTATATAATATGCACATTGTTACTTGATGTGTCAATCTGTGATTGGACAATTACAATTAACATTAATGCAGTGCGGCTTTTGACTTTGGATTCTCCGCATCTTGGCATCTTTATACTCTGTCGTCAAGAAAGCAACAACCTGGCTGGTTGGTGAAAGTGTGTCTCTCCGTGTGCTGGGGGCTTTGGCCCCTAGCCTCTACGAAATATGGATATATGCTAAAAAAGGAAATGGCTGTGCTCTTAAGGCTGTATTTTCGCCATTTCGCCGTGAAGAAGAAGTATGAAATAGTAATGGCAACTAGATGCAAACAGGAGTGCTTGTTAACAAAATAGCGCATGTGCGGGTTAGCCATTTTGAGGCAATATAGTGCCTTATAATTTTTTTTTAAATTGGTGTGTTAATTATTTTATTATTATTGTGTCTCCACAGAGATGTTTTTAAGGTACGTTATTATTTAATATATATACATATTGTTATGGGAACTCCGATATTGGCCTTATATTAATGTTTTTATACTGTGTTTTGTTTCGCCTGGTAGGCCTAGTTTTTCTGTTTTGCTAATGTTACCAAATATGTAATTTTTTTTGTTTACCTTCGTACCTTCTGGTGACACGTTTCTAGTTTATCTTACGTTGTAAATTATTATTTATTTAGTTTTTTGTAATCTTTGGGATTGCCCTATTATTAATTTGACTTACGATCCGTTGCAGCCTAAATTGCCTCGTGTCAATAGTGTTAAGGCGTAATTCTTTCCTCCCTTTCTGTTCTCTCTGGTGACTTTAAATTTAATTTTAAGCTAATTGTTTGCCGTAATTCGATTGGACATGCGGTCATCTATTTGGTGGCCATGTTTGTTTTTTTGTTTTGCCCGAGTGCATTCTGGTCTTGAGAGGGTATTCTCTAGGCGTCGAGCGGGAGACTCAAACGTGTTGTGGTGGTAGCTTAGTATGTTTTTGTTAATCTTGTTGGTTTAACTTTGTGTTTTTGTGAGTGCTCCCGAGTTTTTCTCCGTCATGAAAATTGTGGATTTGTTAATTCATCCTATTTTATTTTAATTTAATTTTTAAATTTTTCGTTTCATCGTGGCCTTGATGTCTGCATGTCGGGTCGGTATTGCGTACCTTAGTAAATTATCAAGCCCTTTCTCATTTGGTAATACCTGTATTCTGGTTCTCTATCTTTTGGGAGTTATTATTTTAATTTTAAATTAAATGTTTTCATTTCGCTCAGCAAGCATGTTAAGCCGTCTCTTGCCTACTTATGTAAATAACTTATGTTGGCCTTAAGCCATATGCATCACCAGAGAGAGGTTGTTGTGGCCATAGAGTTTCCTTTTTTATGATTTTGTTAAATTATATTTTTCTTGCCCCTTTGTTTGCTGAGTAAATATTCTTTTAAATTTTAAGCAACTGTTGTGGCATCATTTCGTCGGTGACAGTTCTGTTAGTTATCGGATGTGTCTGTAGACGAGCCTGTGCGTTTCCCCCTTCTCCTCCTTCCTTCCTCCTGTAGTTGTTCTTCTGTTGGGGAATGTCATCTAGCGGTGATTTTGCAGAAAGCGACGCGGACCTCTCAAACAAGGTAAGTAGGGCCCCAATTCCGGGCGTCGCAGTGGTAGCAGACCGAGCTCGTGTAACGCTTCTGCAGCCATCCCCTCCTCCATACCCGCAGGCTCGTTTTATGGACCCTTCTGGTGCTGATGGAGCGGTTGCTGATGGGATGTGTCGTGTCAGTGCACTTAATGTTATTTAATGCTAATCCTTGTCATTTGTTCGGTTTCATGTTTGCCACTGAATATCCGTGTGGCGATATGTAAGTGACCTGTTCCAAGCGAGGTTTGTGTGCTGAATTTTATCCTGTTGGTGATGCAACATTCCCGGTGAAAAAAGAAGCTTGGTATTTGTCTGGCATGTGTTCTTGGCATGGGAAATATGGGTTTCTTGATTTTCTGATAGCCTACATGCTACTAGTGAAGGCATCGAGGAGCCCTGTCTGAAGCTGTTCGCCATGTGATTTGTGGCAATTGTTGTAATTTAGCTACCTGTTCTCGAGCCAAGCAAGCGATGACGTCTGCAGTTCTGGGCAGCATTGTGCATGATTTTGTATAGTATTGTGGCTGTGTTCGAGTGGCAACCTATTCTATGGTGTTGGTAATTGGTAGATATGGTATTGTTGTGAAATTGTAAACTGTCCTCGTAATTCCTAAAATTTGTTTCTTTCTGTATTGTCTGCCTGCATTCTGTGTTTTTCAAAATGGCCGACAATAATAGTGCTTTTGATTTAATTGACTTAAGAGATAACCTTGTGAATTTGGAGAGTTCTTCTGGGGTTGAACGTGAATCACCTCTGTTCACTAGGTCTGAGGTTTTGGGATCGATTACTAGTAGTGGTTTGCCTGCCCCTCTATTGCCTGGTTCTGTCTCGTCCAGAGCACTTAACCCTGGATACGGTCATTCTTCTCATGTTAGGTCACCTAATGATTTCCTGGGTCCGACGACCCATTGCATCCCAGTTTTTTTCTCTGGCAATGTAAATGTTTTGTCTCCTGTAGAGAGTGTGCGAGCGAGCTGCCCTGGTAATAATGTCTCTTTTCCAAATGCTACGTACTCGCCTACCGTTAATTATGGGTCGATTCCTCACCCTATTTCTAGTTTCTTAACTAAGTTGAAGCATTTCAACCTAGATGACGTTACCCAGGTGGTCCTATTTTTAAAGCAAGTGGTCGAATTGGGTAACCATGCCTCGATGTTTGGAATGTCGGAAAATCAGGTTTTCCAACTGTTGTATCCTGTTGCATCCGGTATGCTGCGCGAAAAGCTGATTGAAGCTATCCACCTCCGCATGTCCTTAACCATGTTCATTAGGGAAGTGTTGTGGTTTTTTTTGACCCTGCGAGTGCCCTTAGTACTCTCGAGCAAAGGTTCTTATATCGTGTCCAAAGGTTGGACGAGTCTCTTAGCGACTATGTCAGTGACATTAAGGTATATGCCCAGGTATTTGCATCCCCTTTAACTGAACGACAGTTGGTGTCATATATTGTAAATGGGTTTTCGCCTCAATATAGGTCATACATTACTATGTGTACCAGGCCTCCGTCATTTGTCGAGCTGAAACAGGTCGTTATAGAGGCTATGGCTGTGAAACATGCAGATTCCCTTCGTGTAGCTAATGTTCCTCCTCCTTCCTTGATGTCTCGTCCCCCTCCCTCCTTGATGTCTCGTCCCCCTCCTAAGGTTATGTTTCATCCTAGACCCAATGTTAAGTGCCACACGTGCGGTGGCGTGGGACATGTTAAGAAGGTGTGTCCGAATAACCAAGTTGTGTATCGCCAATAACAGGATATTTTGGAGACCAATTCGGATGTTAATTCTAAGGATATTTCTGTGCATGAGAATTTGGGAAAACCGTGTGAAGTTTCTGGTCGCCCTACTAATGAAATTCTTGATAACTCTTTGAAAACTAAATCTTCACGTGCTAATTCTGCTTATGTCTCTGACCTACCTAACCTGTCGGTGAGCAATGTCGTGGCAAGTCAGCCTAATTCTAAACATAATGTGAAACCTGTGGTGCGGGTGTCCCCGTCATCTAATTGTAATCGTTTTAGAGTGAGTAATAATTTTGGAATTTCTCCTGTGGCTAAGGGAATATCCCCGTTTATTGAAATTTGTGTTAATGACGAGCCCGTTTCTGCATTGCTTGATTCTGGTAGTGTCGCATCCTTTAAAGCGAGGTCTGGTTTTTATCTATGAAGAGTGTTTGCAAATTTCCTGAGTTAGAGCCTAACAATGAATCTTTTATTTCGGCAAATTGTTCAAACTTAAATATTTTGGGTAGTATGACAGTCAAAATCCATATTCTAAATTTTTCTTGGTAGTTTAAATTTTTTGTTGCCAGGAATCTTTCCTGTTCTGTGGTCATTGGAGCTAATTTCATGTCCCACGTTGGTATGCTTCTTGATTTTGGTGCTCGCAACTTATGGTTTAAGTTTAATCCGCAAATTAAATTATCGTTTAACCCGGTTTTATCTTCTCCTGCTGTCAATTCAGTTAGTGATCCTGTGACTATTGAGGATCTCGATCTGGAAAATTTAACGAGTCTTCAAAAGGATGCCATTAAGAGGTTATGTCAGGAGTATAGTGATGTATTTACTGACAAGTTGGGTGTAACCCATTTGATGGAATACAAGATTGAGCTAACCGATTCTGTGCCGGTGCGTTCCAGCCCGTATCGCCTTGCCCCACCCAAGATGGCTGAACTTCGGAAGATTATCGACAAGATGTTGGAAGAAGGTGTAATCCAACCTTCTATCTCTGCCTACTCATCCCCTGTATTCCTTGTGCCAAAACCTAACGGTGGTTTTTGGCCGGTGGTCTACTATAGGGCTCTTAATCAAAAGGTTGTTTTACAATCCATCCCTTTGCCGGACCTTCACACATGTTTTAGTTGGTTTCGCAACGCGAAGGTGTTCACGATCCTCGATTTGAATTCTTATTACTTCCAAATTCCCCTCTCTCCGGAATCCAGGCATGTTACTGCTTTTTCCACTGAATGGAACCTGTTTGAGTATGCCCGTGTCCCGTTTGGCCTATCCACCGGAGCCGCTGCGTTGAGCAGACTTCTGGACAAGGTGTTTTCATAAAATAAATTCAAATTTGTTTACCACTATCTTGACGATGTGGTGATCGATTCGGAGTCCTTCGAGGAACACGTTGATCATCTGAAGTTTGTACTTGATCGGTTGCGTGATGCTGGCCTTACCGTCAAATTGTCCAAGGTTTCCTTTGCCAAGCCCAAAATTTCCTTCTTGGATCATATTGTTTTCGAATCAGGTATCTCCGTGGACCAGTCTCGTACTCAGGCAATCAGAGATCTTAAACCGCCCAAGAACGCCAAGGGTGTTACTCGTTATATTGGTATGGTGAACTTCTTTCGTAAGTTCATCAGTAACTTTGCCGACCGTGCTGCTCCTCTAAATCAATTACCCAAAAGGCTGTGAAGTTTCAGTGGGGTCCCTCTCAGCAGGCAGCCTTTGAAGATCTTAAGCTTGCGCCCTCTAACGCCCCTGTGTTAGCCATTCCGGATTTTGGGAAGCAGTTCATTGTGCAGACTGATGTGTCTGGTCGTGGTGTTGGTTGTGTCCTACTGCAAGATTCTGATCTGGGTAGGCAACCCATTGCATACGCTTCTCGTACCTTAACGAACGCAGAGAGGAAGTATTCCATATACGAACTTGAGGGTTTAGCTGTGTTGTTCGCCCTGGAAAAATTCCGTATGTATCTTGAGCACACTAAGTTTCTCCTCGAGACCGATAACCAGGCCTTGAACTGGGTGTTAGGGAAACCCCGTAAAACTGGTAGGATTGCCAAAGAAGCAACTAGGATTCTGTCATTCCAGTTCACCGTCCACCATATTCGTGGGTCCGAAAATGCGGTAGCTGATTCGTTAAGCCGCATGTATGAGGAAACATCCGAAGAGGATATCCAGGGATGTGAACCCGTAAACCTTGTATCACCTGTAAATTATGTCAATGTCGTTCTCAGCAATTCCCCTGTGCTTTTTGAAGATGTGAGGAGATTCCAGAAAGAAGATCCCTCCTTATCTTGCCTAATTGACCGAATCAATTCTGGGGAAGTGATCAAGCCCTACTCTCTAAAAGATGGTGTATTGTGCTGTTCGTCTTGTCATGACCGTCTATCTAAAATTGTGCTACCGTCGGTCCTCATTCCGGAAATCTTTCGTTACTATCACGAATCTCCTATTGGTGGCCACCTAGGAGTATTCAAGACCCGTGCTAAGATCAGACAGTTCTTTATTTGGCAAAGTATGGATGGCGACATCAGGAGGCTCATTAGAAATTGTGCTTCATGTAGCATTAGCAAACCTCCGGTTTCTACTAAGGTTGGCCTGTTGTCATCTGAACCGGCATCTAGACCCATGGAGAGGCTTTTTTATTGACCATGTTGGCCCGTTCCCTCGTTCTGGTCGGGGAAACCAATTTGCGCTTGTTTGCACTGACGGTTTCACCCGGTTTAGTTGGATATTCCCCACCAGACAGGCTACGACCAGTTCCGTCATAAAGTGTCTTAATTCCTCTTTTCATCTTTTGGGTCATGTCAGTTCCTGGTGTCAGATAATGCCAAGTTCATTGCATCACATCAGTTCCGTCAATTCTTATTTGATTATGCTATTTCGCATGTAACCACCTCTCCCTATTTTCCTAACCCATCTCTCGCTGAGCGAGTCAATCGTAATCTCCGTTCTGCTCTGATTGCTTTCTACCACGACGACCATTCCAAGTGGGATTCTAATTTGCATTGGCTCAATTTTTCTTTCAACACCGCCGTGCATGAGAGCAGGCAAGCCACCCCTTTTTTCGTTAATGTTTTCGTTTATGGCTATTTCTCCGTTGTCTAATCTGTGGAACCTGCACGATCTCCTTCCAGACAGTTTCACGCCCGAGGATATGAGGGCAAAATTCGACAAGGCTAGAGAGTCTATTAAGATATCACATGACCAACTTCCCAAGTGACACAATGCCTGTCGCAAGCCAAATGATTTGGAAATTGGAGATGTTGTGTACGTCCGCAATTTCGAGCCCAAGGGCGTCAGTAATCTTGTTTCTAGCAAGTTGACCCCTCGTTTCGAAGGTCCCTGTTATGTAGAGGCATTCTTGACTCCCGTTACTCTTCTTATTCGAAACCCTAAGGCCAACAAAATATCCAGAGTGCATCTGTCGCACATAAAACGAGGTGGAGAGAATTGTAATGAGGAAATGCTACCATAAATTTAGTAAACTGATTTTTGTATAATGTAGAGTATCCCTAACCTTCATTGAAGCCTTCAGGCATCTGTTCCTTCTGGAATTTTGAATTGGGTTTGCAAACTCTTCTGGGATACAACTTGTACCTGTTGGGTAATTCCCATTTAATGGTAAATTGTAAAATTGTAACTAATTTTGATGTTCTCGTAGAAGATGCTAGCATGTAAGTTGGACTCGGTGGGAGACCTAACTCATGGTGATATTATATACCTGTATCCTTGGGAATTTGAGTGGTCATTCCTCTACCATAGGTCCTTCTAAATGTATAGTCGTTCAACTCGCATATTATAGAAAAGTACTACTGGTCAGTAAAAAGATAACCTTGTTAATGAAATTTTGTAAGCACGGATCTAGGTCATGGTCGGGATTTTCTTCATATAAATTCAACTTTGTTTCTCATTTGTAAAATGTATTAAGAATTAGAATTTTCTGTAAAATTTTATTTTTGAAATAAGATTAACATCTGTTTTGTAAATGGCTGCCCACTCGTCGCATGATATCTGGCACATTTCTTCCACCTACTTCGTCTAAAGTTAACAACATTGGAATTTTTTAAAATTTACCTAACGCGTCTCGGACACTGAAAGCACTGCCGGTGCTGGTGTTATGCGTTTCTGAGGACTTATGGACACAGTGAAGCTGTTAACTAAGTGGTTTGCGAGGTGATCAATTATCCCTTCACTGATAATCTGGCCCTGCACTCTTCCTAATCAAAACGATGTGGTTTGATCCATCAATTGGAGTTAACTGGTGAACATTATCTTCTGGAAACATCCTTGGTGAATCGACTAGTTATGGAGTACTGCCTATACCTAGGCATATTCGTGAACGGTGTTCACGCTTAAGCGAGGGAGACTGTTACGTGCAAAAGCCCGTCCCAACGTTTTTAAAATGCATCTCTCCTATATATATGTATCCCGACCTTTAAAGCGCCCGCCTGATGGCTTGGTTGGGCTTATGAACTCGAGGTGGCAGCATCTATCGATTCCTCTTGCCGGAGTTGTAGCCTCTAGCCGAGTTGTATCTTCGACCGCTAGAGTGTGTTTGTGGTGTCTTCTGATCTCATCCTAATCGAGACATATTTGAAGGATATTGTATTCTACGTCAATGAACAAAAGACTATATATAACTCATGCCGCCAAAATAATTATATAATATGCACATTGTTCTTGATGTGTCAATCTGTGATTGGACAATTACAATTAACATTAATGCAGTGCGGCTTTTGACTTTGGATTCTCCGCATCTTGGCATCTTTATACTCTGTCGTCAAGAAAGCAACAACCTGGCTGGTTGGTGAAAGTGTGTCTCTCCGTGTGCTGGGGGCTTTGGCCCCTAGCCTCTAAGAAATATGGATATATGCTAAAAAGGAAATGGCTGTGCTCTTAAGGCTGTATTTTCGCCATTTCGCCGTGAAGAAGAAGTATGAAATAGTAATGGCAACTAGATGCAAACAGGAGTGCTTGTTAACAAAACAGCGCATGTGTGGGTTAGCCATTTTGAGGCAATATAGTGCCTTATAATTTTTTTAAATTGGTGTGTTAATTATTTTATTATTATTGTGTCTCCACAGAGAAGTTTTTAAGGTAGGTTATTATTTAATATATATATATATATATATATATATATATATATATATTGTTATGGGAACTCCGATATTGGCCTTATATTAATGTTTTTATACTGTATTTTGTTTCGCCTGGTAGGCCTAATTTTTCTGTTTTGCTAATGTTACCAAATATGTAAATTTTGTTGTCTTCCTTCGTACCTTCTGGAGACACGTTTCTAGTTTATCTTACGTTGTAAATTATTATTTATTTAGTTTTTTGTAATCTTTGGGATTGCTCTATTATTAATTTGACTTACGATCCGTTGCAGCCTAAATTGCCTCGTGTCAATAGTGTTAAGGCGTAATTTTTTCCTCCCTTTCTGTTCTCTATGGTGACTTTAAATTTAATTTTAAGCTAATTGTTTGCCGTAATTCGATTGGACATGCGGTCATCTATTTGGTGGCCATGTTTGTTTTTTTTGTTTTGCCCGAGTGCATTCTGGTCTTGAGAGGGTATTCTCTAGGCGTCGAGCGGGAGACTCAAACGTGTTGTGGTGGTAGCTTAGTATGTTTTTGTTAATCTTGTTGGTTTAACTTTGTGTTTTTGTGAGTGTTCCCGAGTTTTTCTCCGTCATGAAAATTGTGGATTTGCTAATTGATCCTATTTTATTTTATTAATTTAATTTTTAAATTTTGCGTTTCATCGTGGCCTTGATGTCTGCATGTCGGGTCGGTATTGCGTACCTTAGTAAATTATCAAGCCCTTTCTCATTTGGTAATACCTGTATTCTGGTTTTCTATCTTTTGGGCGTTATTATTTTAATTTTAAATTAAATGTTTTCATTTCGCTCAGCAAGCATATTAAGCCGTCTCTTGCCTACTTATGTAAATAACTTATGTTGGCCTTAAGCCATATGCATCACCAGGGAGAGGTTGTTGTGGCCATAGATTTTCCTTTTTTTATGATTTTGTTAAATTATATTTTTCTTGCCACTTTGTTTGCTGAGTAAATATTCTTTTAAATTTTAAGCAACTGTTGTGGCATCGTTTCGTCGGTGACAGGTCTGTTAGTGATCGGATGTGTCTGTAGACGAGCCTGTGCGTTTCCCCCTTCTCCTCCTTCCTTCCTCCTATAGGTGTTCTTCTGTTGGGGCATGTCATCTAGCGGTGATTTTTCAGAAAGCGACGTGGACCTCTCAAACAAGGTAAGTAGGGCCCAATACCGGGCGTCGCAAATATGGAAACATAGATTTTCCAATTTGTGTTTTACATGTTCATTTTGCATTAGGAGTGGAGAGAGGTGGGTAGTAATTAAAAATGTACAAGCAGTGTCCATACAATATTTTTTATTTTGAATACATGTACACTATTTACACATAATACATTTTTATATATAGTCTATTCTTTTTTGTTATAAATTGTACAGTTGTTTTTATTTGGTTTCTATTTTATTAAATTTTGATTATGAATACCATTTTTTAAATTTTGTAGTGCTATGGTTTTATTTCCAAAATTGTTTTGTTTTATGTACTTGCTAGTTGCAGGCAGAAGATTTTGATATTCATAACTTAACCCTTTAAGCATGGTTAATGATTGAGTAATGATCATAGGCATGTGTACCTATACCATCAGCATCAATCACTCTTTTATCATCACCAGGACACAAAGCAATTTTGTTTAGTCTTATAGATGATATGTCATGTTGTTTAGAAGCGATAATGTTCATGGGTATTCTTTTTACATTGTTTTTCATGACACAATCCTTATAATCATGAAAGCTGATACAATTTTTGACAACACCTCTGCTAATACCTTTAATCTTTTTGATTTCTTTATCATTTATGTCTAAAAGCATACATTTCAGCTCTAAGTCCAACAAATGCTTTTATAATTTGTCCACAAGCCTCGTCTTTGAATTTCCCCAACGTTTTCTTGTTTGATGTAGAGTAACATATGTGATTAGTTGGATAATCTGTTGTGTCCAGGTTTTCTAGGAAATCCAACTTGTCTTGATATACATCTGGGGTGTTAACCAAATAAATGATTGAGTCAGTATCCATATACATGAGTTTAAGATTGTCCATGCCATAAGAGGGTAGCAGGACATCATAGTCGTGGGAATACATTAGAGTTTTTGAAATATCCAGTATACACATTCCAATATACAGGGTGTTAAAAAAGGTACGGCCAAACTTTCAGGAAACATTCCTCACACACAAATAAATAAAATATGTTATGTGGACATGTGTCCGGAAACGCCTAATTTCCATGTTAGAGCTCATTTTTTTTTCGTTAGTATGTACTGTACTTCCTCGATTCACCGCCAGTTGGCCCATTTGAAGGAAGGTAATGTTGACGTAATGTTAGAGCTCATTTTAGTTTCGTTAGTATGTACTGTACTTCCTCGATTCACCGCCAGTTGGCCCATTTGAAGGAAGGTAATGTTGACGTCAGTGCTTGTGTTGACATGTGACTCATTGCTCTACAGTACGAGCATCAAGCACAAAAGTACGTAGCATCAACTGGTTAGTGTTCATCACGAACGTGGTTTTGCAGTCAGTGCAATGTTTACAAATGCGGAGTTGGCAGATGCCCATTTGATGTATGGATTAGCACGAGGCAATAGCCGTGGCGCGGTACGTTTGTATCGAGACAGATTTCCAGAACGAAGGTGTCCCGACAAGAAGACGCTCGAAGCAATTGATTGGCGTCTTAGGGAGCACGGAACATTCCAGCCTATGACTCGCGACTGGGGAAGACCTAGAACGACGAGGACACCTGCAATGGACGAGGCAATTCTTCGTGCAGTTGACGATAACCCTCATGTCAGCGTCAGAGAAGTTGCTGCTGTACAAGGTAACGTTGACCACGTCACTGTATGGAGAGTGCTACGGGAGAACCTGTTGTTCCCGTACCATGTACAGCGTGTGCAGGCACTACCAGCAGCTGATTGGCCTCCACGGGTACACTTCTGCGAATGGTTCATCCAACAATGTGTCAATCCTCATTTCAGTGCAAATGTTCTCTTTACGGATGAGGCGTCATTCCAACGTGATCAAATTGTAAATTTTCACAATCAACATGTGTGGGCTGACGAAAATCCGCACGCAATTGTGCAGTCACGTCATCAACACAGATTTTCTGTGAACGTTTGGGCAGGAATTGTTGGTGATGTCTTGATTGGGCCCCATGTTCTTCCACCTGCGCTCAATGGAGCACATTATCATGATTTCATACGGGATACTCTACCTGTGCTGCTAGAACATGTGCCTTTACAAGTACGACACAACATGTGGTTCATGCACGATGGAGCACCTGCACATTTCAGTCGAAGTGTTCGTACGCTTCTCAACAACAGATTCGGTGACCGATGGATTGGTAGATGCGGACCAATTCCATGGAATCCACGCTCTCCTGACCTCAACCCTCTTGACGTTCATTTATGGGGGCATTTGAAAGCTCTTGTCTACGCAACCCCGGTACCAAATGTAGAGACTCTTCGTGCTCGTATTGTGGACGGCTGTGATACAATACGCAATTCTCCAGGGCTGCATCAGCGCATCAGGGATTCTATGCGACGGAGGGTGGATGCATGTATCCTCGCTAACGGAGGACATTTTGAACATTTCCTGTAACAAAGTGTTTGAAGTCACGCTGGTACGTTCTGTTGCTGTGTGTTTCCATTCCATGATTAATGTGATTTGAAGAGAAGTAATAACATGAGCTCTAACATGGAAATTAAGCGTTACCGGACACATGTCCACATATCATATTTTCTTTCTTTGTGTGTGAGGAATGTTTCCTGAAAGTTTGGCCGTACCTTTTTGTAACACCCTGTATATAGGCTTATTGAATACAATGTTACGTTTAACTATGTGGAAAGCAACTAGGTTAGGACCATAAATGGTTCTGTCAATAAATGTCGGCTTTACAATTAGCTTTTCTGCCTTTTTGCTGTCAGTCACAAGACGTATGTGTATTCTTTTATGGATATTTTCCATTGTTTTTCCAAAAATGGCATTGTTGAATAATTTGTACAGATTTTTCTCAAAATCATTTTTGGCTTGTTTTCGAAGGTTGTTATTAAAATCAACGTATGCCTTTAACCAAGGTCTTGGCTTAAACTTTAAGACACGATGAATTTTTATCAATTTTATTCCATGATCTAAAGCCTGTTTTAATGCCATGTAGTGAACAACATATCGCCTTCGATTTCCAAGATGAGGAATTAGTTTTTTCAGAGACGAATCCTTAGGTTGTGTACACTCTGGTAGTAAAGGTAAATCGTTGTGTAGATCATGAAGGTCAGATGGGTAATCAACGTCAACGTCTAGAATGTATCCCACAGGATCGTCTCCCTTTAGTTTTTCTAGATCAACAGTATCTGGAGAAACCCACTGAAATCCTCCATAAGGAAGGGAGTGGCACATAGCCCACCCGTATTGGTTGTTGACATCATCATAAGTAATAAACTGCAATGGTTTCTCAGAATCATAGGTTTCCATGTATTTATTGTTAGCATCAGCATACCTATGAGACACCTGGCATATGCCTCCACGTATTCCAGAATTTATTAGAAGCATCTGATCGTAATCCTGTATCAATTCCAGTTCCATTCCTGTATAAAGGAGCATTGCCTCGAAACTTACACCAGGCGAAGTAAAAAAGTGTGCACACACTCGGTGTGTTTCTAGAGTTTTGTTTCTAAACGTTTCAAAGCTGTCTGATAGAAGGAGTACTACTGAAGTTAGGTAGAGGCCACTATATTCCCCTAGAGTTTTAATGTTGAACTGTTTCCAGACATTTTTGGCATGTTCATAGTCTCCTTGACTAACATTTTCTTGACTTAATTTGTTAAGGAATGCCTCTTTTGGAGGTAAACACGTTTCAATTAACTTTTCCCATGAGTCAATGTAGTCATAACAAAATACCCCTTTGCGAGTCATGAGCATTGCATTTTCTTTTCCAAAGTTCTTGTCTGTTTCAGAGTATGATGTTAAGTTGGAAACTAAGTTTTCCAAACTACTCGGCATTAACCGAAATGTGTCCACAAATCTAAGCTTAACATTTCCTACATATTTGGTGAAGGAAATGTACTTTTCTTTGGAGTTAGCGATAACATCCACTCTCTCAGTGGTAGATCCCAATTGCTTTACAATGAAATTTGCGTCGGAGCAACTCATATTTTGTAGAAATACAGGAACGGGGTTACGTGTTTTACACCTCAAATTACAGTTATTGTGAGCACTTCCACGGTATTCCCCTGTAATATGGCTATGGTGTCGAACTTTCCAGTTCTCTTTGGTAAATGGTTTTTGACACAAATAACAGGTTTCAGAACATTGGAACTCTGCCTCTTGATCCTCAGTTAAAGCCTTTGGAACATTTAAGCTGTAAAGGCGATCAATTTCATTAGCTATTGAAATCAAACAGTCCATAAACTTTTCTGCAGCGTCAGGTCCACGATAAATAAGAGGTTGGCTTGGAAGGTTTGTCTTTATGTGTTCCACAGCAGGTGAGGGTTTAATATATATACCAAAGCTCATAGGAACATGACTCTGGTATGGCACTGTATAACTTGCTTCAGGATTGGGTAGACATGTTTGATAGGGTAACAGTATACTTTCAAAATCAGCATGGATAACGTAAGGTATTCTCAGCATTTTTTCCACGTTTAAAAATTTAGCAATTGAGTTTTTAATAGGCATTTCAACACTAGCAATGTCATTCTGGAAACACAAAGCTCTATGTTCTTTCAATTTTTCTATTCCTTGTTCACCATATCGATTATCGAAGTGAGTAAAACACCGTTTACACGTATATATTTTATGTCCATGGTGAGTAATCTGATGTCATATTAGTTTATCAAAATCTTTGATAAAGACGTAGTGGTTCTGTCCGGATGATGAACTTAGCAGAAGGAGGTCGCGATGGTCTTGTAGCTCTTGATCCACAACCTTTAGAGGGAACAGTTTGTTGTCTTGTTCCAGTCCAAATACATTTATGGAAATGTTGTTGGCTTTTTCAAATTTGGGAATGTCAGCTAGCGATGTAGGGAACAATATTACTGAAAAATCATACTCGTTTTCCAGGTCCTTGTATTTACCAATGCGTTCAGCATTCGTTTTAACCAGTTTAGCTAAAATGGCATACATGAAACACTTTTCATCCTTTAAGTTTTGAGGATTAATGCAGGCTTTTCTTGCTTGTATAGCCGCTGGTAATGGAATATTTGTGCTGCCACGCAAGGGATTGTACTTATTTATTTTCAATCGTACTCCTTCCACTGCTAACAAAGCCCAATTACTGCCTTTTAGCTAAGATTCTTCCATTTCCGTAGTTAACTTTGTAAATTGTGTTTCCAAGAAACTACTTAAGTCTGATTCCAAAAATAGGGCCTGATTTCGTGTTTTAAAAGCACGATCTGTAATTTCATTGGTAAATGTATGAATGAATCTACATTCAGCCAAATAATTAACTTTGATCGACTTGTGCATTGCATGACACCTCATTCGTCAAAATCCGACCATGGGTTAAGGAAATATCAACAAAAGTGTAGTTAGGCCCTTAAGTTAAGCTACGACCGCCATTTTGTTAGGTTAGACTAGGTTAAGTTAACTTACTGCTGCCATTTTGTTAGGTTCGGTTAGGTAAAGTTAAGCTACGGCCGCCATCTTGTTAGGTGAGGCTAGCTTAAGTTAAGCTACGGCCGCCATTTTGTTAGGTTAGACTAGGTTAAGTTAAGCTATGGCCGCCATCTTGTTTGGTTAGGCTGGGTTAATTTAAGCTACGGCCGCCATCTTGTTAGGTTAGGCTGGGTTAAGTTAAGCTACGGACGCCATCTTGTTAGGTTAGGCTAGGTTAAGTTAAGCTATGGCAGCCATCTTGTGTGGAGGAATGTGGAGGTGGAGGCATCTGAACTGTCACAAATACACTACTGGCATAGTTTTTGTCCTAGGGACCAGAAATGTATTTTTTCGGTAGAGGGGTAAAGACCTTTCATTTACGTTAACAAACCTTTTTTGTGAAATTCTTAGTTCCCAAAATATAGACAATTGTGAAAATTGGACTTTTTTGGAAAAACTGAAAAATGTTAAGTTTTGTTCTACCAATTAAGGACATAAAATCCATTGGTTTGAGCCTATATATAACTTTTTAGGATGATTGGTTTTCAAAATATCATCTACTTTCCATATTGAACTTTTTGGATTTAGTCTCAGAGACCTGGGACTTGGTATGTTGGTAGTGGGGGTAAATACCTGTCATTTACGTTAAACAAACTTTTTTGTATAATTCCTAGTTTCCAAAATATAGCCCCGTTTTAAAATGAACATTTTTGGAAAAAATGACAAAAATTCCATATTTTGTTCTTACGATTAAGGATATAAAAGCCATTGGTTTGAGTCTATATATGACTTTAAAGGATGATTAGTTTTCAAAATATGGCCTACTTTCCAAATATTGTTTTGGAAAAAAATGAAGAATATTATATTTTTTGGCTGAGAGTGGGATAGACGTAGTTGTTGGAGTTAGCATATGATTTGATATGATTTTTAGTTCAAACATATAGCCTACTTCCCCAATTTACCTTTTTGACAAATTTGAAAAATATATAATGTTTTTGACTAGGCGTTGAATGGAGTTGAGAGACAATCATTAACCTTAGAGTACGTTGGATTCTTGGAATTTTAGTGTGTTGTTGTTGCTTACAGACATGGCGGTAAGCATTATGCTACCATAAAAATAGGGTTGAGATACTTTCCAAGACCATGACAAATATCCTCTAAATACATTGACAAAAATAACTTGTCAAATAAGCCATTACAAATAAGGTATTAACGTAAACCACCAAAAATAAGCCACCAACATATGCCACCACTATAAGCGACCACCATAAGCCACCATAAGCCAACAACATAAGCCACCATAAGCCACCATCATAAGCCACCACCATAAGCCACCATCATAAGCCACCACCATAAGCCACCAACATAAGGTAATGCAACATTCCCATACAATTTTGCCATGTAACTTTTTGTTACATTATTTAAACAAAATATATTTGTATTAAACGATAAAACAAACCCGATGTGTGTATTGTTAGTGGATATGAGCAAATGTGTTCATTATTGGAATGCATACTAGTAGTTGAGTGGGTTGTCATATCGACCGGTAGGTAGGATGCTGGTAGTTGAGTAATTTTTGATATCGACCGCTAGATAGCATGCTGATCGTTCAGTATTGATATGGAGAGCTAGGTACAATGCTGTCGTTCAGGTAGTTCTCATAGTCACCGCTAGATTGCGGAAACATACTTTGCGTGTCGCATGTGGCTATTTGACAAAGCTTTATTGCGTGAAAAACGTGCTCGTATTGGCTGTGTATATAAATGTAATATACAAATAACCATTAACTGTTTAGAACTAACATGCATATCCTTGTATAGGGAATATCGGGGTCCTTAGCAAGAGAGAGTGTCTAACACATGAGTGTACAGCCTTTTGATATGCAGTAAGTACCTGATAACCTTCTGTAGGGTGTAAGAATATTTTCAGTTGACTACTACATTTAACAGTGATCACATTGTGAAAGATCGTCTCACCCACTAGGCTCTAGCCGTGTACTACGTGGTAAGTAGCTGTTGATCTTGATTAGGTTATATAAGAGGTCTCTTAGCAGGAATACAATCAGTTGATTACTACCTTTTGCAGTGTTCACATCGTGAAAGACCGTCTCACTGACCAGCCTACAGCCTTGTGATACGCAGTAAGCAGCTGTTTGCAGAAATCAACATCCATGATGGAAGAAACCATGCCTAGCTATAGGTGTAAAGAGTGTGGAAAGACTTTTCTTCGAGGCTATCATAGAAAGCGCCATGAAGTATCGTGTGGTGAGTCTCATTAGTGCAAAACTTATGGTAGTAAATTCAACGGACGTCGTCATGAAGAATGTTGTAATGTTGTGTCAGCAGCTAAAAGACAAAAAACTGAGCCTACAAAACATTACCTGCTTTCAATGGTTCCTGACAAAAATGGACTTACTGAATATGAAACGTCTTTTCAAGGTCGTCTTAAATCCTTTTTTCATACGTTGTAAGGATTTAAATTCATACCATTAAAGGGTCCAAACAGCAAATAATACAAGCTATGCAGAAAGTACTAGCAATGCACAAGTCGATCAAAGTTAATCTTGTTGCTGAATGTAGATTCATTCATACATCTACCAATGAAATTACAGATCGTGCTTTTAAAACACAAAATCTGGCCCTATTTTTGGAATCAGACTTAAGTAGTTTCTTGGAAACACAATTTACAAAGTTAACTACGGAAATGGAAGAATCTGAGCTAAAAGGCAGTGATTGGGCTTTGTTAGCAGTGGAAGGAGTGCGATTGAAAATAAATAAATAAATAAATAAATACAATCCCTTGCGTGGCAGCACATATATTCCATTACCAGCAGCTATACAAGCAAGAAAAGCCTGCATTAATCCTCAAAACTTAAAGGATGAAAAGTGTTTTATGTATGCCATTTTAGCAAAACTGGTAAAAACGAATGCTGAACGCATTAGTAAATACAAGGACCTGGAAAACGAGTATGATTTTTCAGTGATATTGTTTCCTACATCGCTAGCTGACATTCCCAGATTTGAAAAAGCCAACAACATTTCCATAAATGTATTTGGACTGGAACAAGACAACAAACTGTTCCCTCTAAAGGTTGTGGATCAAGAGCTACAAGACCATCGCGACCTCCTTCTGCTAAGTTCATCATCCGGACAGAACCACTACGTCTTTATCAAAGATTTTGATAAACTAGTAGGACATCAGATTACTCTCCATGGACATAAGATATATAAGTGTAAACGGTGTTTTACTCACTTCGATAATCGATATTGTCAACAAGGAATAGAAAAATTGAAAGAACATAGAGCCTTGTGTGTCCTGCATGACATTGCTAGGGTTGAAATGCCTATTAAAAACTCAATTGTTAAATTTTTAAACGTGGAAAAAATGCTGAGAATACCTTACGTTATCTATGCTGATTCTGAAAGTATACTGTTACCCTATCAAACATCTCTACCCAATCCTGAAGCAAGTTATACAGTGCCATACCAGAGTCATGTTCCTATGAGCTTTGGTATATATGTTAAACCCACACCTGCTGTGGCACACATAAAGACAAACCTTCCAAGCCAACCTCTTATTTATCGTGGACCTGACGCTGCAGAAAAGTTTATGGACTGTTTGATTTCAATAGCTAATGAAATTGATCGCCTTTACAGCTTAAATGTTCCAAAGGCTTTAACTGAGGATCAAGAAGCAGAGTTCCAATGTTCTGAAACCTGTTATTTGTGTCAAAAAACATTTACCAAAGAGGACTGGAAAGATCGAGACCATTGCCATGTTAGAGGGGAATACCGTGGAAGTGCTCACAATAACTGTAATTTGAGGTGTAAAACAAGTAACCCCGTTCCTGTATTTCTACATAATATGAGTGGCTACGACGCAAATTTCATTGTAAAGCAATTGGGATGTACCACTGAGAGAGTGTATGTTATCGCTAACTACAAAGAAAAGTGCATTTCCTTCACCAAATATGTAGAAAATGTTAAGCTTAGATTTGTGGACACATTTCAGTTAATGCCGAGTAGTTTGGAAAACATAGTTTCCAACTTAACATCATACTCTGAAACAGACAAGTACTTTGGAAAAGAAAATGCAATGCTCATGACTCGTAAGGGGGTATTTTGTTATGACTACATTGACTCATGGGAAAAGTTAAGTGAAACGTGTTTACCTCCAAAAGAGGCATTCTTTAACAAATTAAGTCAAGAAAATGTTAGTCAAGAAGACTAGGAACATTCCAAAAATGTCTGGAAACAGTTCAACATTCAAAATCTAGGGGAATATAGTGACCTCTACATTACTTCAGATGTACTCCTTCTTGCAGACAGCTTTGAAACGTTTAGAAACAAACCTCTAGAAACACACCAAGTGGAAGCTGCACTCCTTTTTACTTCGCCTGGTTTAAGTTTCGAGGCAATGCTCCTTTATGCAGGAATTGAACTGGAATTGATACAGGATTACGATCAGATGCTTCTAATCGATTCTGGAATACGTGGAGGCATATGCCAGGTGTCTCATAGGT
The DNA here is from genome assembly GCA_946902985.2 of Meconema thalassinum. NCBI lineage: Eukaryota > Metazoa > Arthropoda > Insecta > Orthoptera > Tettigoniidae > Meconema > Meconema thalassinum. The sequence goes on from OX336389.2 coordinate 759,859,015, forward strand.
ATGCTGAAGCTAACAATAAATACATGGAAACCTATGATTCTGAGAAACCATCGCAGTTTATTACTTATGATGATGTCAACAACCAATACGGGTAGGCTATGTGCCACTCCCATCCTTATGGTGGATTTCAGTGGGTTTCTCCAGATACTGTTGATCTAGAAAATCTAAAGGGAGACGATCCTGTGGGATACATTCTAGACGTTGATGTTGATTACCCATCTGACCTTCATGATCTACACAACGATTTACCTTTCCTACCAGAGTGTACACAACCCAAGGATTCGTCTCTGAAAAAACTAATTCCTCATCTTGGAAATCGAAGGCGATATGTTGTTCACTACATGGCATTAAAACAGGCTTTAGGTCATGGAATAAAATTGATAAAAATTCATCGTGTGTTAAAGTTTAAGCAAAGACCTTGGTTAAAGGCATACGTTGATTTTAATAACAACCTTCGAAAACAAGCCAAAAATGATTTTGAGAAAAATCTGTACAAATTATTCAACAATGCCATTTTTGGAAAAACAATGGAAAATATCCGTAAAAGAATAGACATACGTTGTGGTGTTTGAAGCCATATTTTCAGTGTTGCCTTAGTAAACAAGAGTTTAGTGCTTTTCAGTTGGTCAACACGAATGTACCCAAAAGAGATGGGTTATGCCCTAATCCTGAAATAAATTACATGAGATTAATAAAACACTAGGATGACCAGTTTCGATCGTCAAGCGATCATCATCAGATCCAATACACTTAGGCTATAAAATCTATGTTTGAAATACAGGTGAAAATATTTACAATATGTACAATTATTTAGTTGCAGTATTGGTACTGCAACTGTCAGTGTATGCTAAATGCAGTATATATGTTAGGTGAAATGCTAAATGGTGATGGCTATCCGGAGATTGTACTTTAGAGAGATTATATGGTTGTAAACTATGGTTAAACTATAAAATTTTAGGCTAACTACTTATCTGATTGTCTTCCGTACTACAGCTATTCGCAGTTTCCGTGCTCACTTAAACTCTCTGTGCGGTCGACAGCGAGTTCAAGTGAGCACGGAAACTGCGAATAGCTGTAGTACGGAAGACAATCAGATAAGTAGTTAGCCTTAAAAAAATTTTTTATAGTTTAACCATAGTTTACAACCATATAATCTCTCTAAAGTACAATCTCCGGATAGCCATCACCATTTAGCATTTCACCTAACATATATACTGCATTTAGCATACACTGACAGTTGCAGTACCAATACTGCAACTAAATAATTGTACATATTGTAAATATTTTCACCTGTATTTCAAACATAGATTTTATAGCCTAAGTGTATTGGATCTGATGATGATCGCTTGACGATCGAAACTGGTCATCCTAGTGTTTTATTAATCTCATGTAATTTATTTCAGGATTAGGGCATAACCCATCTCTTTTGGGTACATTCGTGTTGACCAACTGAAAAGCACTAAACTCTTATAGACATACGTCTTGTGACTGACAGCAAAAGGCAGAAAAGCTAATAGCAAAGCCGACATTTATTGACAGAACCATTTATGGTCCTAACCTATCTGCTTTCCACATGGCTAAACGTAACATTGTATTCAATAAGCCTATATATATAGGAATGTGTATACTGGATATTTTAAAAACTCTAATGTATTCCCACGACTATGATGTCCTGCTACCCTATTATGGCATGGACAATCTTAAACTCATGTGTATGGATACTGACTCGTTCATTTATTTGGTCAACACCCCAGATGTATATCAAGACAAGTTGGATTTCCTAGAACACCTGGACACATCAGATTATCCTACTACATCAAACAAGAAAACGTTGGGGAAATTTAAAGACGAGGCTTGTGGACAAATTATAAAAGCATTTGTTGGACTTAGAGCTAAAATGTATGCTTTAGACATAAATGGTAAAGAATTCAAAATGATTAAGGGTATTAGCAGAGGTGTTGTAAAAAATTGTATAAACTTTCAAGCTTATAAGGATTGTGTCATGAAAAATAATGTAAAAAGAATACCCATGAACATTGTCGCTTCTGAACAACATAACATATCATCTATAAGACTAAACAAAATTGCTTTGTGTCCTGGTGATGATAAAAGAGTGATTGAGGCTGATGGTATAGGTACACATGCCTATGGTCATTACTCAATCATTAACCATGCTTAAAGATTTAAGTTATGAATATCAAAATCTTCTGCCTGCAACTACCAAATACATAAAACAAAACAATTTAGGAAATAAAACCATAGCACTACAAAAATAAAAAATGGTATTCATAATCAAAAATAAATAAAATAGAAACAAAATAAAAATAACTGTACAATTTACAACAAAATAGAATAGACTATATATAAAAATGTATTATGTGTAAATAGTGTACATGTATTTAAAATAAAAAGTATTGTATGGACACTGCTTGTACATTTTTAATTACTACCCACCTCTCTCCACTCCTAATGCAAAATGAACATGTAAAACACAAATTGAAAAATCTATGTTTCCATATTGACAAAATAGAAAAAACATTAAACTGAAATTTTTAAAACTGTAAATGGGAATTTGGTAAATTGACAAATGTGTAAACAACAAAATGCAAAATCATTTTTTCCATATTATGAAATTGAATAACATAAAACTAACATTTAAAAAAACTGAAAATGGGAAATTGGAAAATTGACAAATGTTTAAACAACAAAATGCAAAATCCATGTTTCCATATTATGAAATTGAAAAACTTAAAACTGACCTTTTAAAAAATTGAAGATGGGAAATTGGAAAATTGACAAATGTGGAAACAACAAACTGAAAAAAAAAACGGTTAGGGTAGTGATCATGTTGTACAGTAGCCTATAAGACTAGCATAAGGATAGTTGCATGTACCCTTATATACTTTGTGTATGTGCATTAGCCTTTGGATTAGCTTAAGTTAGGTTTGGTAAAGTTAGGTTTGGTGAGGTTAGGTATGCGACCTTGTAGTTTACTCTTTTCGGAAAATGTAAATTGTAAAATCTAAAATAAAAAAATATTAAATTTAAAATGAAAATCTAAAAAAAAATATCTAAAATACAAAAAAATCCAAACTGTAAAATCTAAAAAAAGTAAAAATGAAAAAATCAAAAATCTTAAATGTTAAAATGTAAAATGTTAAAATGTAAAATCAAAACCTTTAAATGAGGTTTCTGTGGGTTAGGTTAGGTGAAGTTAGGTTAGGTTAGGTAAGGTGTGGTTAGGTTATAACTAATTTTATTATTTGAGCTCTCACATTTGCTCTCACTTTTTTATGAAACTTTTTGCGCTCACTTTTTTTGCTTGCACATTGAAGTTAGGTGAGGTTAGGTAAAGTTAGGTTAGGTTAGTTTAGGTTAGATTAGGTTAGGTTAGGTGAAATTAGGTTAGGTGAAATTAGGTTAGGTTAGGTTAGGTGTGGTTAGGTTATAACTAAGTTTATTATTTGTGCTCTCACATTTGCTCTCACTTTTTCTGATGAAAATTTATGCTCTAACTTTTTTTTTGCTTGCACTTTGAAGTTAGGTGAGGTATGTTTTCGAAATGGTTAATAGCGCCATCAGGTTTGCGCCTTATATTTATCATTACTCTTGTCTGAAATACCGTTAATGAACGAATTGTTACACTCACTCTTAGGAGTACAAATAATTGGTTTTCCTTTATGGTTGAATAGTGTTCCCTATTTAATTTTGTATTTCAATATTGTAGTTCCCTCCATAATTGTGAAATAGATATTATATTTAGCGTGTGTGCGCTTTGGTTAACATGCGTTATGATATAATTTCCCTCGTTTCTCCTGCTCATGTTTTTGCTACCTAGTGTCTGAATCGCGTTGCTTATTGGCGTTGGGCACAGTGGCGGTAATAATTATGATAATAATAATAGTAGTTATAGACTTAATAATACTAAAACTACTCCATGTATCGTTTCCTTTTCTTCTTATCTTAGGGCTAGGAAACCTTATGTTCCTGCCGTAAGACACTTAATAGCTTACTAGCTAAACTGCTTCTTCCTTTAGGGTAGGTAATCTCATCATTCCTTGTTTGTAGTTTATTGACATTACTGCTAACTGAAGTAGCACTAGTCTGTAACTTCCCTAAAGACTCCTCTACTTCGTCTAATTCTTGTTTAATTCTGTCTTTTACGCTTTTATTAACAGTGTCAACAATGTTTTCTACAATAGTGTCCCTAACACTTTCTTTAACTGCTTCTACTTATGCCTTGACGTTTTCTACCACAGATTCTTTAATAGTTTCCCTGCTCCTTTCTACTTCTTAACTTACAGATTTAAATTTCTTTTCCGCGTCATTCTTGGCACTCTTAGAACCTTTCTGGGTATACGTGCGAACACCTTTTACATCCTTTGTAAGATTGCCCATTTTTTCCTGGACATCCGAAAACATTTTATACAATCCTCCACCTTCATTTCCATTGTAAACAATATTATATATATATATATATCAACTGATACAGGAATATGACATACACTGCAGAGCTAGAGTACCATAGAGCAACCATTTTCAATTTATTTGGTAATTTTATTGTCTATTCTACTTATAATAATCCTCTCATTATTTATTTAAATTATGATATCTTCATGATACTAACATTAATTAATTTAAATTCATTACATTAAATAATTGTGACTAAAATATCAACAACCGGTTTAACATACAAACAATTTTAGATTATAAGTCATCTTTCTGTTTTACAACCTATTCCTCCTTCCACAGGATTTCTTTCAATCTAATCTTTCAAACATAATAAGATCAATCGCACCCCATCAAGCCTAATTAAGCTTCATCAAGCCTAATCGTGCTTAAGGGACACTGGGACTGAGTTTTAAGCATATTTTATTAAAAAATTCAAATTTTCGATTTTGACATATTATTGTGCCCCTGACCATAACGGATGATTTAGATGTATCATTTTCCACATTCCGCCTTTTTTTTAGGCACGGCGAGACGTTAAAATGCCGGCCGCACTGCCATTTAAACGCCCCTTTCTCTTGGTACATTATCCTGTACACGCATTTATGCATTCTTTTATCGGAGTTGTTTGAATACGGATTTGAAATTCCCTCTGGTCTACTGTTTCTGCATTGTGCTACCATCTACCGATGAATATTGACACTATTTACTACGTAAGCTATACAAATACCTCCAATGTTTGAAAATAAATAAATAAATATCTCAAACGGTCGACATGATGAAATTTTGCATTTATATTGTATTTTATAATTTCATGAGAGTTCCTAGTCGCTTATAGAATGTCAGTAGATGCATAATTTATCTTTATTTGATATTTGTGTTGACTTTAGAAGTGTAAGCATGGTCAACCTCTGTTTATGAACAAGATATTGGAGGCTAGGCTAGCACGTTTTCGAAATTTATTGTGTTTGTGAAGTTTCTGGCGATTTGTATTGCTTTCTGTGAGTGTATTACTTTTAGTGTATACAGAATGGATTCAGTCACTTCCCGCTGGCATAAGCCGAAATGCAAAAGCAAGAAGAAAACTGTCAAGGCTTTCAGACTTGCTGCTGCTCGTTGGAAAACATCAGGTAAGGGAGCTGTTATTCCTGAACAAACTAGTAATGAACATGTGATCTCACCTCTTGTCACACCCACCGATTCTCAGAACACTGCTGATGCAAGAGATAACATTTGTAAGAGTGTACAAAAGTTAGGGTTATTTGAACAATTGGGTTCTGAAAGTAGGCCTAGGCCAAATTTACATCCAACAAGTGATGAATATTTTCTGGTGCATTCTTCCACTTTGCATGAACTAGTGAAGAATATAAAATGCAATGAGTGTGGGGAAACATCATTAACTGTTCAAGTACGAGAAAGGCATGGTTTAGCGCATAAGCTATGTGTCAAATGTACCCACTGTGGCTTTTGTCCAACTCAAACTTATTCAAGCCCTCGAGTAGAAGATGACACTATTACACAGAGGCCTCCATTTGATGTCAATAGGAAGAGTGTCGATGCATGTCTCAGTTTAGGTGTAGGGCATCGGGGAATGGAGAAATTTTGTGCCACGTTAGGAATGTCGGGTATGGATTCGAAAACATTCACAAGACATATGACAGTTTTAGCTGCAGAATCTAAGACTCTAAAATGTCTTACTCTCTCCAAGTCTAGGAAGGTGGTACGTAGGGCATATGATACACTTGATTGTAACCCTGAAGGTAGGCCTACTGATAATGATGTAATTGACATTGCAATCTCCTACGATGGGACCTGGCACAAGCGAGGCTTCACTTCTGCTTATGGAATAGGGATAGCTATAGATCTTCTCACAGGACTAGTCGTAGACTATGAGGTGGTATCCAAATACTGTCCTATGTGTGTTATCACTTCTGCTGAGCTTGGTTCGGAGTCCCCAGAATTTAATGTGTGGCATGTAGGTCATAAGAAGAGTGGGGAGTGTCAGGTGAATTATGAGGGTAGTTCTGTTGCAATGGAAATGTTTGCTGCTGGAATTTTATGGAACCGTTCCATTTCAGACTGCCAGATGCGTTATACAACTGTCCTTTCTGATGGTGATTCTAAAACGTTCAACCATTTGGTCAGTACAAATGTGTATGGCAGCAACACAGTACTGAAAAAGGAGGAATGCGTGAATCACATTTCAAAGAGAATGGGGACAGGTCTGCGACAGATGGTACAGAATTGGAAAATAAAGGGTGTCCAGTTGGGTGGCAGGTCAGGCGGGCTTACTAATGCTACGATTACCAAGCTTACCAGCTATTATAGGAATGCCATAGTACAACACACACCTAATGTTGAAGACATGAAAACTGCTATCTACGCCACTCTCTACCATTACATGTCCACTGACAGTAAGCCCCAACATAAGAAGTGCCCCCAAGGCGTCGATTCTTGGTGCTTCTACAACAGAAGTATAGCGACAGGTAAGGTACCTATGAGTCATAACAAAATGACTGTCAAGCTTTCGGAGTCATTAGTGTGTAAAATAATGCCTGTTTATCAGAGGCTGGCCTCTAATGAATTACTATTCCGATGTGTCCGTGGTGCCACGCAGAATCAAAATGAGTGTCTACATTCTACCATTTGGAGGAAGTGTCCGAAAGAAACTTTTATATCAAGAAAGAGACTTGAAATTTCTGTATGCAATGCTGTAGCAGAATTTAATATGGGATGCAGTGCTACAACAGACTTGAAGTCGGACATCAAAAGAACTTCAGTTCCTTATGTGACTGAACAGGCAGTCCTTAGGCGTGATGCTCGCAGGAAGTATGAGAGTCAGCGATCGTCCTCTGAGAAGAAGAAAGCAACTCGACGGAAGACTAAGGTCACAAAGATGAAGAAGGAGGTTGCAAAACAGAAGAAGGAAGGTGTTACTTATGCTGCAGGAGAGTTCTAATGGGTACGTTGAATGGAAATATTAAAATATATGCATGTTTTTAGAAAAATGCAGTTTTCTCAGTTTCACATTTTCTGATGTATAAAATCTAGTACGCGTTACTGATGTAATGCAATTTTCTTGTAAATTAACATGCATGTTCCTTAGTACTTTATCCACAAACGTGTGCATTACTTTTTGGATTGGAGTTCTGGTTTGCCTGTAAAAAAAATTCAAACCTTCAAATTTCAAGAATTTTACAAAAAATAAACTTCATTGGGGAAAAAAATTATATCTTCATAGTAAACAATACAATCTCAAATTCGATGCACTATTTTATTTGTATAAGAATGCGGAACTAGAAAAATATAAATAAATTGTGCTATCTACATTAGTTTGACGCGCTTGACATTTTGAATATTTGAATAATTTGCATATAAATATTGGAAAATAATTAATTTCTATGCAGCTAGTAAAGCTACATTGATCAAATTTGGCACACATGTTTATACTACAGCTTAATACCAGCAAACAAAATATCAAGACTGTACCTTAATATTTACAGGAATTAGAAAACTCAGTCCCAGTGTCCCTTAATCGTGCCTAACACATCACTGGCATCAAACAAATATGTTATGTCTCCATGAATAAAATTTCAAGCCAACACATCGGGTTGTCAAATAAATGTACACACACTTCGGCACCCCAAAACAATCAAGCCCAACACGTTGCCAGCGCCTTAATAAATGTGTAACCGTTTAAACCATTAAAGCCGCTTGTCGTATCCGAAGATCAGCTGGATTGTAGGATTTTGATGTTCTAGACTCCACTGCGAACAAGCACTCGGCTGCCCCGCCTAACACCTCGCCACATGTCTCTCACTTGTTTTAGAAAAATCACTTTCCTTGTGAGTACCTTCCACTGCGAAAACGGCTAGAAATCTTCACAATTTCGTCGCGATATTTATGTAGAATATGTAGATAATGTTTATCTGTTATATTATCGAACTTTCGTAGCTTTAACTTTATCGAGAACTGATATATGAGCAACTTTGTAATCTAGTTCAATCAACGGCCTCTTCCTAATATGCTCGGCCCATGATCATCGCCAACTGGCAGTCAAGCGATTTTCTATTGTCCCGCGCTACTAATTACGCGCTTCTTTCAGGTCCCAGCCTGGCACAGGTCTACACTCGTTGACTCCTCGCGACAAAACACCTCGATCTCAGAAGCTTCACCACGCAATCAAGACCTGTGGCATGGCGCCTCATAAATAATCGCGGCAATCAATGGATTAAACCTTCTTTATATTTTATTACAGAGTCTCCAAACTTCCTTACAAATGTGTTTATCCTAATCCTCATTAATTTAGATACATGTCCATTGTTTTAATTGTACGTTTTCTCTCTTCTTAACCAAAATAGCAGTATTAATCTCCTCTCGAGCTTCTCATTGCAAGCGGTAAATTTCTCCTTCCATCGCGCTCTCAGAAATTCAATTAGCCAATCAGTGTCTTTCTTCTTCATAAATGAGTGTTGCTATGCTGAATCTAGCAAAATATGATACGTGACGAGGTTGAATCATGGCTTGGTTAGCCATTTTTCCTTCGTTGTCTGCGATATGAATCCTTCCTTTCTTCAATAAAATTACATGTTGCACAATCCTTAAAAATACTGGAATCTTGTCCAAATTTTACCAAAATAACCAAAATATCATTCTCTCCATCCTTAGCATCTTAAAATTTGAGTTCAGTACCACCCCGACATTTTGCTCGAAGACGAAGTGGGAAACCACGGAAACCACTTCGAGGATGCCTGAGGTGGGAATAGAACCCCCTCTTCTCATTTGGACCACCCGAGGCTGAGAAGACCCCGTGCCAGTCCCCGTACCACTTTTCAAATTTAGTGGCAGAGCCGGGAATCGAACCATGAATCTCGCGGGTGGAAACTAAGCATGCTGACCACTACACCAAGGAGGCGACATAATAATAATAAGAAGAAGCAAAATTGATCAAATTGTAGCCAGACATAAAAATAAAGATAAAACGATTCAAAAGCCGGACATTAATGAGAAAAAATTCGCGCGTTTCAATTATGTGAACGCGAACACCTATAGAATCACTAATCTGTTCAAAAAGCAAGGCATAAATATAACATTCACAACAAATAACACAAACGGAAAGCATCTGCACAATAGTAATCTAAATAAACAAGACCCTTATTCAAAGTCAGGTGTATATTCCATTACGTGCCAAGATACTGGTTGTCAAGCAAATTACATCGGGCAGAGTGGAAGAAGAGTGGATAAATGTTACCATGAACATAGAAATGTGAAAAGATACGGGACACAATAGGCCGTTTGCGAACACATGCGCGACGCAGGACACAGTTACACTAACATTGAAACCGACCTAAAAATAATTCATCACGACTCAAAAGGCAGAGCTTTTGACATAAAGGAAGCATCCGAGATACACCTAGCCAAATGACAAAACCCCAATAATTTAAATGAACACATTTTCATGGAGAGTTTACCCCTCTTCACCCTACTAGAAAGCACACCCCGTCGGAAACGAGACACAACATAACGATGTAGCCAAGCTAGATAAGGGATTAATAAGGGGCGAAATATTATTGGATCAGGATGTACGATGTTTCATTTTCTTCACTAAACTTATGCCGGTACTCACAGCAGAATTTAAGGTGCCAGGACATTCTCATAGACCGGGCAGCGCGTATATGGCAACTAGTTTAAGCGTGGCGGGAAGTAATTCTACGGTCTTTAATAGTTGAAGATTATGCTGAATACAGTAACATATACCACATTTATAGTCTAGACTTGGCAACCCACTACAGGTGCACTTGCACGAGGAGTACGCAGCACTTAGGAATGTGGGAAGGGGGAACATCCCAGCGAGATAACAGACTCTCACACACAGGAATTTCCAGTCAGTCGAGTGCAATACGTGTCCACGAGAACTGCTCTCAACAGGACCGTGCAAGACCCTAACCAGATAAGCAGCCTGTACAATACAGTACAATCAGAATTGACCATTTACTACAACCACATATTCACTCCAAATAGGCAAATTCCGGAGGTCGATCAACACTTCCAGTATCTGAACGAAACATCGCATAGACTACAACCAGCAAATACTGATGAGCTGCATTACTAATACCACAACTACAGTAAATAAGTGTACATATTGTACATATTCTGACCCATATTTTCAGACATAAATTGTTTAGCCTAATTTTAATGGATCTGATGATGATCGCTTGGCGAGCGATACTGGTCATCCTAGTGTAATTATTAATCGCATGTAATTATTTTTCAGGATTAGGGAATAACCCATCTCATTTGGGTACAATCGTGTTGACCGACTAAAAACACCAAACATTTGCTTACCAAGGCTACACTGAAAAATGCCTTCAAATACCATAATGTTCACGGCTAGTCAGGCAAATCGTGAGGCCAAGAGATTCAAATCACTCAGGCTTAAGCTCATAAACTTAGACAAGTCAATTTGGTTCAACAAAAATGTATAGAACTGAATCTCACTCCTAAAAACTTACCAATTAAAACCGTACCGAAAACACCAGCGTCGATCATTTCAACAAAACAAGACAAAGCGCTATGAAAAAAAAACGAATTAAGTTTCGCATACATATTAAACAAGAAATCAACCAAATGAACGACTTTAAGGTGCAATTAAGTAATTTCTGGCATGCATCCCAATTGAAAAGTTTCACTGAGCATTTACATGACACTGTCAAAATGAGAGCAACGAGGAGCACGAATCGCTAGAAATTAAACATAGAAAACTAGGAGAAACACAAAACAATCAGCCTAATGAACAACACACGAATAACAATGAATTCATCTTCCACATCAGAGTAAACAACAGAACGAACGTCATTTTCTCCAAAGAAGAAATGAACATATTTGATAAAGGATTGAAATACAATTGCATGGACGCATACACGAATCACAATATTAAACAATTAATCACAGTTATTGAGATAGCAAGTCACAAGCTTCAGCAGAAGATCGGGAAATAACCAAAAAACTGACCACCAACGAAGTCAAAAAAGTCCTCAAGCTGAAGAGCGAAATCAACAACACTCACTGCAACATGCAACTCAAAGAGATAAAGTCAGTGAAATAAAAAATAAAAGAACATGACTTAGTCGTCACGAAAGCAGATAAGGGGAACACCGCAGTAATTCTGAACAAAACAGAATACAGCGACAAAACAATCGAATTCCTGAACAACAATGAAATCAAGGAAATGGGATAAGACCCCACCAGCAAATTTTAAAAACAAATAAAAAGTGCGTTAAAAGAAAGAGGATACATATTTACCAGAGCCGAAAAATCAAAATTAATAAACATGAACACGAAAATACTGTCATTGAGGGGATAACCTAAATACTCAAAAAAGGGTGCCCAATGAGACCAACAGTAAACTGCAGGAATGTGCCAAATTTCAAAATGAGCAAAGAGTTACTAAAAATCTTAAAATACCGTCTTTCCAATGACAAAAACAATTCTGTAAAGAACATAACAGAATTAGTAACTGCATTGAACATGCTACAAATGAAACCAAGCTTGCTGCTGGTACCCTTTGTTATAACTAACATGTACACCAACATTCCAATTAATGAAGCAATCAACACTTTCGAAAACAATTTAAAATCCAACCCATTCGGCATAAGAAACTGAAGAGGTTGTGAGATTACTGAGGGTGGTACTCAGCCAAAACGTGTTTCAATTCGACAGTAAAATATACATGCAAACTGAGGGCCTAGCGATGGGGTCACCACTAAGCGGGCTAATCGCCAACATCTTCATAAATGCACTTGAAAATGTGTTCTTAGAAAAATACCTCAACAAAGGGAATAGTAATGTGGAAAAGATACGTGGATGATGTAATTTGCGTCTACGATACTGAATTAACAAGCGAAGAAACAATTCTCCGAACCATTAATAACCTACACACTCAATCAAATTCACTAAGGAATCCGTAACCGATCGCAAATGAATTATCTCAACAACCTTCGAACGTAAAGTAAATGAGTGTTCATATTCCATATTCCGAAAAGCCACACAAACCTCTCATGCAATCGACAATCAGTCCAATCTCCCCAGTAAGCATAAATTAGCGGGGTTCAATTCAATGGTGCACAGGGCATTAAACATACCCATGTCAAAAGACAATTATAATAAGGAAATAAGAATAATCGAGCAAATGGCAAAGGAAAACAATTTCTCGCCCAGCAAAATAGATCAAATTGTAGTAAGACATAAAAATAAAGATCAGACGATTCCAAAGCAGGACGATAATGAGAAATAATTCGCGCGATTCAATTATGTGAATGCGAACACATTAAAGTCACTAATTTGTACAAAAAGCAAGGCATAAAAATAATATTCACAACGAATAACACAACCGGTAAGCATCTGCAAAACAGTAATCTAAATAAAAAAGAACGGTATTCAAAGTCAGGGGTATTTTCTATTACGTGCCAAGACACAGGTTGTCTTGCTAATTACGTCGGACAGAGTTAAAGAAGAGTAGATGCACCGTACCATGAGCATAGAAATGCGATAAATTATGGGACACACTCTGCCGTATGCAAACACATGTGCGACGCAGGACACAGTTTCACTAACATTGAAACCGACTTAAAAATAATTCATCAAGAACCGAAAGGCAGAAGAGCTCTTGACATAAAGGAAGCAATCGAGATACACCTTGCCAAGAGAAACAACCCCAATAATCTAAATGAACACATTTTCATGGGGAGCTCACCCCTCTTCACTCTACTAAAAACACGCTCAGTCGAAAACAAGACACAGCATAGCGATACAGCCAAGCTAGATAAGAAGTGGGGATAGTAGGGGGATTAAAATAGAATCATGTTGTTTGGATCAGGATGAAACTTTTCTTCAATAAACCTAGGCCGGTATTCACGGCAGTATTAAAGGTGCCGGGACATTCTCAGAGACCGGCAGCGCTTATAGTGTTACTAGTTTATACGTGGCGAGAATTGACTCCACGGCCTTAAATAGTTGAAGACCGTCCTGAATACTGCAACACACATCATGTCTAGACTTCGCAACACACCACAGGTATAAATGCACTTGGTAATGTGCCCGTCTGTGCACCTGGAGCGACAGGCAACCACTTGCGAGACAGCAGTTAGCTCAGTGTTAGCGCGAGATCTCTCTCAGGGCATTCTGGGTATGGGCGATAATTACCAACACTGTGCTCATGCCGCTCGTAAAGGAAAAAGGAAAGACATGACATGCAATTGAGAATTGAAGACCATGTTTCAAGACGAACCAATTCACCATATATATTCATTAAATTCCTGCCTTCTTGCAGAAGCACAAAAATAGCACACGCATTCAATAGCAGATTTTATGTCTCACTTATATGAAAATAAACCATAGTCATTTAAAATTGTCCAAATCTTGACTATGTTTATGAATTACACTTCATTCTTCAATTTATACAAGTCGAGATGACATAAAATAAAATTTCCCTATTATGTTGCATAGTTACTCTATTTTACTATTTACAAATAGTTCTGACATTAGCACGGATTAGTTCACACGCGATTCTTAATTCAATTATTTAATAAACACACTTCTTAACGCAGTTATGTTAAAATGTCATGATGACTATTACTTGGCCACAGCAGTTAATTTTATAGCAGACAATTGAGAATAATAATAATAATAATATCTGGTTTCATGGAGTTAGCTAGACATATTCCTTCATAACTTTAAAGATCTAATGCAATGACCATGAATTCATATGACCATAAAATTTTCATGACAATATTGCTTGTAATAATCCATAATAATTTGAGCTATCACATCACAGGGAAATCTTTAGGATTTGGAATGCACAGAAGCATAATGGGACAGGAGACAAATCCCGCAACTCCCATTTTATTTTTTCATCGAAGCATACAGCTTTCGGTGGATTTCGGATACAACTCCTCTAATTTCCACTCAACACGAGGATCTAGGCCTCTTTAACCAACTTGCACAAAGTGCCTTAGCAATTTAACTTCTTTTCTCAACATCCTAAAAGATAACAAATATTAAGCATTCAAATGGATGTGAACAGTAATTATTATTCAATATTTATCAATAGCTTTCATGACTATTATTCATTTGGAATATCACTTGAATCATTATTTATAGAATTCAAGATGATTATTATTTATTCAGAAAAAATATTTCTTCTTCTTCATCTTATTATTATTATTATGAGACATCATATTTTTCTGTCATGCAGAATAAAAATTATTTAATGCATCTAATCATTGAAAATCTGCTGCTTTAGGAATTAGGATAGGAATCCTCATATTATTTACTGCAAAAATGAAACACTGAGGATTGCACCTCAGCTGCAAGTCTACCCTGACTATATGGACAAATTACGCCTAAAAATATGCAACAATTCTAACTGTACAAGAGTTACTTAATAAATAAGGTGAATTGGTCTATCGGAACGAAGGAATATTCATGTCACTCTGAAATGTTTAAGCTTGCGGAAGTTTACGTTATCATGTTTCCGTGGCTATCAGACCTCACTCGATGCAGATCAACTCCAAGCACCACGGATCTGAAAAGTTTAACATGGGGCATGATGTCGCGTTCAACTCCCCCGGTGCAGGTCGACTCCACGCACCACGGACCTGAGAAGTTGAAACGCAGGGCATTGGGGTATGATGCAGCATTCTGCTTGGCCTACGGACCTCAGCCGCACGTGGCTTTATTCCTCGTTCCTAAGGACATTCTGGTCTGGTCTCCTCACATCCTGCTTTCTAGCCGCTAGTCATCTCCATGGACTGGGGTAATGAAATTATCCTATCTTGGGACTGGTATCCATGCGCATAAGGCATGCTGCTAGTAATGTTCATGTTTAATAATGGAGTTCACTGGTATGACCCCCCCCCTGGTCTGACGGGACAGGCAAATAGCAATAACTCCAGGTGATAATGTCTTTGTGAAAATAGGTGGAATCCGGCCTGATATTTCCCCGTATAAAAATATAAGTTGTGCGGGTAGCCTGTTAGCTTTTGCAAATGTTCTTTTGCTAACTTACGAGGTGGTCCCAGTTCTTAACAGTTTGTTGTTGGTAGTGGGGACTATACACAAAACCACAGTGAAATACTAGTAAAATACAAGTCGCACTCACATAACTTTTGATGTCTTGAAGTGTTCTATCAGGTGCAGAATTATAAGTTCGAAGCTCTGTAAATTTTGACTATGTTCACCACCTACGTCGCACCTAGGCTATGTCCAAATGGACAGAGTAACGTCGCACTAATTGACTAGTTCGAAGGAGCACTCGTTCATACTGACGTCGTATCCTATGACGGGTCAGACTATGTCGGACTGTGTACTCGACCTGTGTCAAGGCCGGTTTTTATACCGTGTCACGGGTGCATATCGACCATTAACTCGCATTACGTAATGCCTGATCTTCCATATCATTGGCTATGTTCATAGAAACCTCCGGAAGGTTTGTAATTTCCAATAGAATATCCTGAGTAAGCAAGCATATTATTCCCCATACAATACTGAAGCGTTGAGGTAAGTTTCTTCTATAACAAAAGCTTATAACGAATATGCCTTCAATATCCGCTAGCTACACGTGGAGAATGTGGCCGGTTCAAAGCTTGCGTTGAGTTGGCTGCTAGACCTTGACTCGCTGACGTCACGAGCGCGCTCTCTTTAAACTCACGCCGGACCACGACATCGTAAATGGTCACATACGCCGCCTACCTCTTCAAAAATAAAAAATCTTCGAGTTTTTATTTTCCATCTCTCCCTCGATGTTTCCTCTTCTTATTCGGCGTGATACGATCTCAAGCTGGCTGAATTAAAGGTGCCATAATTTCTCCAAGTCATGCAGTCCTTCCTTTGGGTCAAAGATGGCTTCCTTCGCCCTGTCATCCTCTATTTCTTCAATGATCTGGTTCCATCTAATTTCTTCCTTCATCAAATCCTCTTCAGTGGTTTTCCATAAGACAATCGGTGTGAAACATCCTCCTGCTCTATGTCAATCTTCCGTAAAGCAGTTCCTTGGCCTTCCTTCGAAGTTCCAGGTTTAGGCTCTTCCGTCTCGTTCAACTGATGTCACGAGCGCGCTCTCCTTAAACTCATCCCTATTTCATACTTTCTTTATGCCTCTCTTCTAAGTGTTGGCGATTGTTGTCATCCCTGGAGTTTTGATTTCCCTGATTCCTATCCTGATTCGGGAGTCATCGATCATTCCTCTCGTCCGCGTTCCTCAAATTCGTGTAATTCCTTCGAGAGTCGTACTGTCTCCCACGGCGATATCTCCCTCTTCTCTCGTACTGGGAATATCCTTGATATCTCCCGCCATAGGATTCTTGTCGCGGTCTTCCCCCATGATGATCACGTGGTGGGGAATTCCTCTCGGTATCATTTCTCTGTGTTTGGCAATGTCTGTCTGCCGATACCAAATTAATGGTCTGAGGATCTGACCTGACGTTTCTTTCCCTAAGATGTTGGTTGCTGACATGATCCAATCGTTGGAGAACTTCATCCATGTCTTCCAAACTTTCGGCTCCAGCCGCTATGAGAGTTCGCTGGACCTCTAATTGGAACTGACGTGTCAATGCCATGATTAATTCACACTCTGGAATGGGTGACTGCAGAAATTTAAATTTCGACAACTGACTTGAGAAGTAGCTCGAATATTGTGTAGGTTGTGTATTCGAAAACTTCTTCGAGTATGCTTCGGAACGAACATCCTGCTGGAATTCTGGGGTCCAACACTTCTTTAAGAGACTTCTTGAATAATCTTAAAAATCCGCCATGGTGTATCTAAAAGCTTGAAACCATAAAAGTGCGGGACCGTCAAGCAGTTTGCCTACCCCTTTTACCTCCCTAGCTGTAGAAATCCTCATGTCAGACAAATAATCCTGGACTTCTTTGATAAATTCTAATGGGGTAATTGTACCTCCTACTCCACTAAACTTAGATGGCTTTTCATATTTGGTCTTGATGACTATTATCACTGAATCAACCATGCGTTGGACCAACGTGAGAATATGGTGTCCTTATATTGGCCATGTTTGAATCCTTTGATCCTATTCCTGACTGGTGTTCTGTTTCCATAGATTTAATTTTGTTTTCTAGTGTAGAAATAGTCGCTTGCATCTCATTATATGGCATCTTCACACTTTCTACCTTTTCCTGCTCCATGCTGTCGGATGCTAATCGTTCTATTGAAAATTTGGAACTAGCCATCGTTAACAACTCCAAAATTTCAGATTTCAAGCGATCCGGGGAAAATATGGAAATTCCCGCTTTAATTTGGGAGATTTCGGTATTCGTTTGTTCGGGATGAAATTTGGAAATCTCTACTTGGATGTGCCCTAACATTTCGGTTTTTAACTGTTCCGGCTGAATTCTGGAAATCTCTGCTTGGATGTGCCCTAACATTTCGGTTTTTAACTGTTCTGGCTGAAATTCTAATACTTCGGCCTTCACTTGTTCTATCAGTTCGGATTTCATCTGCTCCTGAGCTGTCTGCAATTCCGTGGTAGTAACTGTTTCGGTTTCAATTTTCTTTTTCATCTTGTTAAAATCGTCATGAAAACCCTGGTTGTAAGCTTCTGTGCGAACTAAGATTTTCTCGCTATTGGACACTCTTTTACCTAAATCCTTTGTGACGATATTTCCTGTTTTGGCTATATCCTTCTGAATAACGCCTACATCTTTTCTAAGATAGTAATCGCATGTTCTAAATGCCTTATGAACGTCTTTCAGATCATCCTCCACTTCCTTAGCAACACATGTCAGTACCTGTTTCTGCATGTTTTCAAAACTGGAATTTTTGAAATCTACAGAGATTCGAGACTGTACTTTTGTCACTACACTATCTGTGACATCTTTAATCATGCCTTCTAATCTCTCTTCCATACAGCTAGCCTCATTTTCTAACTTCGTAACGTATTTCCGGGCCCTCCTAAGTATCACCTCTTCTAACTGCTCTATCTCTTCATGGGTCTTTGCCATGTTTTCCTCAAGCTTAAAACACTTTTTGAGAACCCGAATCTCCACTGATCCGATATGAGCGTCTAAAGTACTAGAACTTTCCTGTATTTTCTTAACAATGGAATTAATTTTCTTTTCATGAGCTAGGTAATTACTCTTAACCCTATTTTCTACTAACGTGAGTACAGCAGAATTATCGAAGATTTGACATTCTAAATTGCCTTCCACAGATTTAATTTGTTGTTCGAAAGATTTAGAATTTTCCTAAAAATTCCTCTTCCAACAAATTAGAAATACTGTCAATTTTACCTTCCAGTTCTTTATAATAATGCTGTATTTTATTTTCAAGGGATTCCGTAACTTTAGTTTCAAGGGATACAGAAGTATTTTAAAGGGATTCAGAAAATTCTTTTGAACTATTTGGAAGAGACTCCGAAAATTTACCTTCAAGTTCTTTTGAACTGTTTTGAAGAGATTCAGAAAATTTACCTTCAAGTTCTTTGAACTATTTAGAAGAGATTCAGAAAATTTACCTTCAAGATCTTTTGAACTGTTTTGAAGGGATTCAGAAAATTTACCTTCAAGAGATATCGAATTTTCAACCATTTTAGTTTCAAGTTCTTTTGAAGAGACTTGAATAGTTTCTAAGGTAGCAGTAATTTTATTTTCCAATGTCTTTGTATTAGTGTTGACATTTCCATCTGCTGCTGAGAGAGCATCAGAAGTTTCTCTCATTTTTGTTTCTAAAGAATCTAAAATTAAAGAGTTCGCTGCCATTTTTTCATTAATAATCAATAATAAAGTTTTCATTTCCGTTTCAGACATAATCACTCAATATAATAATGGCAATTAGTGAGAAGAACCATCACCAGACACTCGAGGAACTTAGAGCTAATAGTAGACTGTAACATTTCAGAGCCATGAATTTTCCTCTGACAACGTAAAAATTAATATGCATAAATGACACGGTAACAATAACAAAAAAATGTCCTCAACCTCCATTATATGTCGCTAAACAAAAAGCTAAAGCAACAACTGGATCAAAATCCAAAAACAACAACACTCAAACAAGGGAGCTAGAAAGTACTCCTACAGGTTGGCTAACATCTCTTCCTAACCTTAAAAGCCATACCTTTCTAAACTTACACGTGGACCAAAACCGGGCCTAACTCAAGCCTAACTCGAAGACATATCTATCTCGAGCTCCACGTTCGAAGCTATTCCTTTCTCTTCCTTATGTGCCCGTCTGTGCACCTGGAGCGACAGACAACCACAAGCGAGACAGCAGTGAAGAGAGTGTTAGCGCGAGATCTCTCTCAGGGCGTTCTGGGTTTGGGCGATAATTACCAACACTGTGTTCATGCCGCTCGTAAAGGAAAAAGGAAAGACATGACATGCAATTGAGAATTGAAGACCATGTTTCAAGACGAACCAATTCACCATATATATTCATTAAATTCCTGCCTTCTTGCAGAAGCACAAAAATAGCATACGCATTCAATAGCAGATTTTATGTCTCACTTGTATGAAAATAAACCATAGTCGTATTTAAAATTGTCCATATCTTGACTATGTTTATGAATTACACTTCATTCTTTAATTTATACAAGTCGAGATGACATAAAATAAATTTTCCCTATTATGTTGCATAGTTACTCTATTTTACTATTTACAAATAGTTCTGACATTAGCACGGATTAGTTCACACGCGATTCTTCATTCAATTATTTAATAAACACACTTCTTAACGCAGTTATGTTAAAATGTCATGATGACTATTACTTGGCCACAGCAGTTAATTTTATAGCTGACAATTGAGAACAATAATAATAATAATATCTGGTTTCATGGAGTTAGCTAGACATATTCCTTCATAACTTTAAAGATCTAATGCAATGACCATGAATTCATATGACCATAAAATTTTCATGACAATATTGCTTGTAATAATCCATAATAATTTGAGCTATCACATCACAGGGAAATCTTTAGGATTTGGAATGCACAGAAGCATTATGGGACAGGAGACAATTCCCATAACTTTCGGTGGATTTCGGATACAACTCCTCTAATCTCCACTCTGGCCTGTTTGCCATCTCTTGATGAATACAGTACATTTCCATTTGTCAGTTGGCACAGGCTAGAATAAAAGGTGGCTTTTCACCGATGTCTCAGTCTCACTCATGGCTGTGATTATATGGAAGCTACTGAGGTATGGGTGGTGCTTAGTAATGGCATTCAGGGCACAGTCAGTGCCCGTGAGTGCTGTGAAAGGTTCTACTCATAGGATTAGGACAACTGTTCTGACTCAGTGGGGAAAGCAATGGCAAACTACCTTACTCCTCTTCTTGCCTAGAACGCCTCAATATAGCGCTGCCTTGGGTTTTGTGGGTATCTACTCACATAATGTAGAGGCGGTGCTTTTTGAGGATCCAACCAGCCTTCGGGCTGGCTACCTAACAGACAGACAATCTCCACTCATCACGAGGATCTAGGCCTCTTTAACCAACTTTTACAAAGTTCCTTAGCAATTTAACTTCTTTTCTCCACATCCTAAAAGATAACAAATATTAAGCATTCAAATGGATATCAACAGTAATTATTATTCAATATTTTATCAGTAGCTTTCATGACTATTATTCATTTGGAATATCACTTGAATCGTTATTTATAGAATTCAAGAGTATTATTATTATTTATTCAGAAAAAATATTTCTTATTATTATTATTATTATGAGACATCATATTTTTCTGTCATGCAGAATAAAAATTATTTAATGCATCTAATCATTGAAAATCTGCTGCTTTATGAATTACGATAGGAATCCTCATATTATTTACTGCAAAAATGAAACATTGAGGATTGCACCTCGGCTGCAAGTCTACCCTGACTATATGGATAAATTACGCCTAAAAATATGCATCAATTCTAACTGTACAAGAGTTACTTAATAAATAAGGTGAATTGGTCTATCAGAACGGAGGAATATTCATGTCTCTCTGAAATGTTTAAGCTTGCGGAAGTCTACGTTATCATGTTCCCGTGGCTATCAGACCTCCCTCGATGCAGATCAACTCCACGCACCACGGATCTGAAAAGTTTAACATGGGGCATGATGTCGCGTTCAACTCCCCCGGTGCAGGTCGACTCCACGCACCACGGACCTGAGAAGTTGAAACGCAGGGCATTGGGGTATGATGCAGCATTCTGCTTGGCCTACGGACCTCAGCCGCAGGTGGCTTTATTCCTCGTTCCTAAGGACATTCTGGTCTGGTCTCCTCACATCCTGCTTTCTAGCCGCTAGTCATCTACATGGACTGGGGTAATGAAATTATCCTATCTTGGGACTGGTATCCATGCGCATAAGGCATGCTGCTAGTAATGTTCATGTTTAATAATGGAGTTCACTGGTATGACCCCCCTGGTCTGACGGGACAGGCAAATAACAATAATTCCAGGTGATAATGTCTTTGTGAATATAGGTGGAATCTGGCCTGATATTTCCCCGTATAAAAATATAAGTTGTGAGGGTAGCCTGTTAGCTTTTACAAATGTTCGATTGCTAACTTATGAGGTGGTCCCAGTTCTTAACAGTTTGTTGTTGGTAGTGGGGACTATACACAAAACCACAGTGAAATACTTGTAAAATACAAGTCGCACTCACATAACTTTTGATGTCTTGAAGTGTTCTATCAGGTGCAGAATTATAAGTTCGTAGCGCTGTAAAATTATGGCTATGTTCACCACCTACGTCGCACCTAGGCTATGTCCAAACGGACAGAGTATCGTCGCACTAATTGCCTAGTTCGAAGGAGAACTAGCTCATACTGACGTCGTATTCAACTATATCGGTGACACACACACACACACTTCGTGGTTCGATGACGGGGTCAGACTATGTCCGACTGTGTACTTGACCTGTGTCAAGGCTGGTTTTTATACCGTCTCACGGGTGCATATCGATCATTCAACTCGCATGACGTAATGCCTGATCTTCCATATCATTGGCTATGTTCATAGAACCCTCCAGAAGGTTTGTAATTTGCAAGTAAGCAAGCATATTACTTCCCATACAATACTGAAGCGTTGAGATAAGTTTCTTCTATAACAAAAGCTTATAACGAATAGGCCTTCAATATCCGCTAGCTACACGTGGAACATGTGGCCGGTTCAAAGCTTTCGTTGAGTTGGCTGCTAGACCTTGACTCGCTGAAGTCACGAGCGCGCTCTCTTTAAACTTTTAAACTCACGCCAGACCACGACATCGTAAATGGGCACAGTACACACAGCACTAAGGAATGCTGGGAGGGGGAGTGCGGAAGCAGCCCAGCGAAATAACCTACCAGTCAGTCGCGTGTTACCAGTGCCCGAGTGAAGTGAACTGCTCGCTGCTGTACTGCACAAGACCCCTAACCATATAGGTAGCCTGTACAATGCAGTAAATCAGAATTGGCCATTAACTACAACCACATAGTCACTCCAAACAGACAAATTCCGGAGTTCTATCACCACATTTAGCATCTCACCAAAACATCATATAGATTACAACTAACAAATACCGACGGGTTGCATTACTAATACTGCAACTAAATAAGTGTGCATATTGTAAATAGTTTCACCCATATTTTCAAACATAGATTTTATAGCCTAAGTGTAATGGATCTGACGAAGATCGCTTGACGATCGAAACTGGTCATCCTAGTGTATGACTAGTGTATGGATCAGGTTGCACGATGTATCATTTTCTTCAATAAACCTAGGCCAGTACTCACGGCAGTGTTAAAGGTGCCGGGACATTGCCTACTATGGCTACTAGTTTATGGGTGGCGAGAATTGATTCTTTGGTCTTCAATAGTTGAAGCACTTAGGAAAGCGGGGAGGTGGAGCAGCCCAGTGAGATAACAGACCCTCACACACAGGAATGTCCAGTCAGTCGAGTGCAAAAGTGTCGACGTGAACTGCTCGCAACAGGACCGCGAGTGTGCATATTGTAAATAGTTTCACCCATATTTTCAAACATAGATTATATAGCCTAAGTCTCATAATTGCGGCTTGTGATTTTTAAGGTCAGCTTGAAGATAGGGTTGAAGAAACAAACAAGTAAAACTGGCACTCAAAAAGCCAACGAGTGCCGTGTAATACGGCTTTGCGTGGCAAAGAGGGATGTACACCCCTGATGGCAGAAGCTTCCATGCCAACGAGTGCCGTGTGATACGGCTTTGTGTGGCAAATGTTTTATGCTGCAGTAGTATGCAGGAGGAGGGAAATGGGCAGGTGCAGGGATAGCTGCCGATAATGCTGATGCTTCCTTGGAAGCTATACTTCCACAGCAGTACAGCATATTGTTAGGGCCCCTTAGGGACCCTACGCTCCCCCCGAGATGGATGTACACCCCTGATGGCCAACGAGTGCCGTGTAATACGGCTTTGCGTGGCAAAGAGGGATGTACACCCCTGATGGCAGGGATAGCTGCCGATAACTATGTTCTGTCCGACTTCACTGTTATAATTATTACGGACAGTCTAGGACAGACCAAGCCAACGTGAGAACTTAGTGCTTTTTCCCTCCATCCCCTCTTTCCTCCCCGTGTAGTGTAGGTAGCACAGGTAGACTTGGATTATGAGCAATGGATCGCTGACCTCGCTTTCATGAAAAACATCACGGGGTATTTAAATTATTTAAATATCTCGCTGCAAGGCAAATATAAATTAATCCGTAGTAGGTGTGACCTTATTGAAAGTCTCAAAATTGCGGTTTGTGATTTTTAAGGTCAGCTTCAAAAAGGTAATTGGGACCATTTTTCCTCTCTAAAATCCTAGAATTTAAGTACTTATGACACCCCAGTGAGTACACAAAACATTACAGTAATGCATAAAGCATTTGAAGATAGGTTTGAAGAAACAAACAAGTAAAACTGGCACTCAAAGTTTTTATGACGCCGATTTCGGTGCGCCCAGAAGTTACCCCATCAAATCTCCAAGTTGAGCTGATAAAACCACAGTGTAATCCAATTTTGACAGACCTCTATTACCATTACAACGGTGATTTGATTTCATTTTATAAAGGCGTTGAAGAACAAGAATTCTCTTGACATGAGAATTGTTGCTGTGTTCGGAACAACGTTCTTTTGAGAACAAATGTTTCCAATTGTGAATATTAACAAAACAAAAACAAGGTGAAATATATCTGATGCTTCATTGGAAGCTATACTTCCACAGCAGTACAGCATATTGTTAGGGCCCCTTAGGGACCCAACGCTCCCCCCGAGAGGGATGTTTGCATACGCCCTCGAATCTACTACACGCCAGACATCTATATATCTATATTCACCCCTAAACACACCTACGCATCTGCCCAACACCCTACAACCTTTCACCCCCAAACTACCCTCAGGCTGGAACCAACAACAACAGCCGCCACACACTTCTATTACACCAAGCCGGCAGAGATAAGAAATGGTTCTTGCCCTAGCTTGACACACATACACAGAGGCTGCTACAGAAACAAGTATTCAACAACATTGCAGAGTCAGCACTGGAGGAACATATATAAGGACCCCCATTCTGGGAGACGGAATCCGTCTACGCCGGAGGCCCTGTCTGCCTGCATCACGACGACATACCTCTGGTAAGTGTTTCTCAGATTCCTCACACTCACAAGTTGTACTCCTTCCCTTTGACACCTTGATTGATTGATTGTACCAGTTACACTTTGCTACACTGTCCCTGAATAGAGGAAATCATTTAGAACTCTTTTGGGTCCAATAAACAAGTGACCACATTTACTACAGATCCATTGTAGCCTTTATTCATTAACACTGTTTTCACTGCTTACCTTCCCACCTTACACCTTGAACAGCTAGTGCATTGTTTATAAAACCGCAGGGACATCATCAGACACCTTTTCATTGCCAGTAGCCTTGAGTGCTTGGTCACGCGCTCGCAGAGCATAAAGTTGCACAGTCAGTGGATACTTGGATTATTCATAGCAGTACTTGCTCTGCAAACTGATAGCTTCCACATTAAAAGTGCGCCCCTATGATTTACAACCCTGATCGCAACACCACACTCTACACTCTCCCTCATCACCCCCAGTTCGGCCAACCCCCGTTAAAGGCCAGAACAATATATATAATTATGCACAAACGCAGTTTCAACTTAGATTGAATTTTCTGGGAGACATACTTTGCTCCCTTTACCATGTACTGTATTTCATATTTACATTGTTTAAGTCTACCCATTATTATTCCTGATTGTACGAGCTGTTAATGGTGTGAAATGGAATGCCTATTGGAGGACCCAGTATGACATGTGATTTTAAATATTTCCGAATTATTATTTAAGACTAGTTAATTGCGCAGCCAACACGACCCAAAATTATCGTTGCCCAAGATATTCATTCATTCATTCATTCATTCATTTAGAAATGGGTGTGTTCCCCTGTGGAAAATTGCGTATACACAACAAATACATAATTATACATAACACTTCAATAACAATTAACAATTAAACTGGAGTAGTTACACAAATAGTCAGTCTTTTCTTAAACACACCAATATGTTTGGGAAAAGGCTCTAAGACTGCGGCAGGTAGAGAGTTCCAGTTATCAATGGCCCGGTTAACGAAAGAATATTTACCATAATTTGTACGCTGTGGTCGGCCCTTAACTTTGAAAGGATGATCACTCCTGCTCATGTAAGTGGGCTTTACCATACGTTTGCCAAGCTCACCCCATGATGGTTGATTTGTATACGTGTTGCACGTGTTGTACATAGCGCAGAGTCTGGATTTCATCCTCCTAGTCTCCAGTGATTCCCACCCAAGTTTCTCACACTGCTCCTGGGATTAAAGTCACTGAGCACAAATCTAGCGGCCTTTTTTTGTACCATTTCCATGACCTATATGTAAAGACAGGCACTAGCATTCCGTTAAAAGCATTCACGAATGTTGAAGCGGATTTACTTATAGGGTACCATTATATTTATTTATTAAGGAGTAACAATATTCTTCTATTAAAATTATAATATTTTTGACGAATTATATATATATATACATGGTTTTGAATCGGGAGGTGGGGAAAATTGGCTACAAAAGAGACTCAGAGAATACAACAATTGTCGCTACCATTGTCTATTAATAAAATTGCCCCCATAAATCATGTGAATAAAAGGAAGTTGAAAACTTACAGCTCAAAGTAGGGTGGATACAACAAAATAATTTTAAAAAAATAACAATTTTGGTCATTAGAGCGTCTTGAACCCAGTAACCATTCGTCACGAAGTTACAGCCTTACCACTCGTACACTCGTCCTTTATATCAACAAGCTCAAAAGTAAGTGACTTATTACGTATGGTTAAATCTATACTAATATAATAAAGCTGAGGAGTTTGTGCGTTTGTGTGTTTAAACGAGCTAATCTCTAGAACTACCAGTCGGATTCGAAAAATTCTTCTTGTATATGATAGCCAGCTTTAAGGGGAATAGACCAATAGACCAATCTATTCCCTGCATTTAGGCCCTTGGGCATAAATACACACCGTTTAACCGATCTGAACCAAAATGTGTATACTTACCCTTTGGCGCCCTGGCAAGTAACACTGTCTGCATGAAATTTATGACAGACAAGTCCGTTCCCAGCATTTAGGACCTTTGGCATAAATCTACACCCTTTCACTAATCTGAACCAAAATTTATATACTTACCCTTTCGAATCCTGCGAGTAACACTGTCTTCATGAAATATATGACAGACCAGTCCATTCCCTGCATTTAGGCCCTTTGGCACAAATCTACACCTTATCACCGATCTGAACCAAAATTTGTATACTTAACTTTTGGAACCCTGCGAGTAACACTGTTTACATGCAATTTCAGACAGACCACTCCATTCCCTGCATGTATTCCCTTTGGCACAAAGCTACACCTATAAACCGATCGGAACCAAAATTTATATACTTACCCTATGGAACCCTGCGAGTAACACTGTCTGAATGAAATTTTGGATAGACAACTCCATTCCCTGCATCTACACCGTTTCACCGATCTGAACCAAATGTCACATACTTACCCTTAGGAACCCGACGTGTGACACTGTCTTCCTGAAATTTCGGACAGACACCTCCGTTCCCTGCATTTAGGCCCTTTGGCATAAATCTACACCTTTTCTCTAATCAGAACCAAAATGTGAATACTTAACCTTTGGAATCCTGTAAGTAACACAGTTTACATGAAATATATGACAGACCAGTCCATTCCCTGCATTTAGGCCCTTTGGCACAAATCTACACCTTTTCACCGATCTGAACCAAAATATGTATACATACCCTTTGGAACCTTGCGAGTAACACTGATTACATGCAATTTCGGAAAGACCACTCCATTCCCTGCATGTATGCCCTTTGGCACAAATGTACACTGATTCACCGATCTGAACCAAAATGTGTATACTTACCCTTTGGAACCCTGCGTGTAACACTGTCTGCATGAAATTTCGGACAGACAACTCCATTCTCTGCATCTCAACCGTTTCACCGATCTGAACCAAATTTCACATCCTTACCCTTTGGAACCCGACGAGTGACACTGTCTGCCTGAAATTTTGGACAGACCACTCCATTCCCTGCATTTAGGTCCTTTGGCACAAATCTATACCGTTCCACCGATCTGAACCACATTTTGTATACTTACCCTTTGGAAACCTGCGGGTGACACTATCCACTTTAAATTTCGGACAGACCACTCCTACATTTAAGCCCTTTTTCACAAATCTACACCGTTCCTCCTAATTGCACCAAATTTTACTTACACTTTGAAACCCTGCTGGTAACACTGTCCACTTGATATTTTGGACAACGCTCTCAATTCTCCACATTTAGAATAACAAACAAACTGAACTGGAAAACCACGTATTAAGGCCCTTGAACCATTCATGTCCGTAGTAGTGTAACTATAAGAGTATTTTAATAAGTTGATTGTTGTCTGGCAATTCGGGCTGCATCACGTTGCCCCTACCAGTTTTCTGGTGCAGAATTGCCAAAATAGTTAAATCTTGCGCTGCTTATAAATTGCAGTCACGGGGAGTATTTAGTGCAAAAGGATTTCTTAGGCCCCTTAAAACAGTCATCATCATGAACATATTATGCCTCTGTATATGTGCAATGGGATTGGTGCTGTACTTTGAGGTTATCAGCTGCAATAAGCATTGGTGCTTTCAAATTTACTTTCAATTATTCCGAAACTTATCCTTGAGCGGTATGTGGCGGTAAATGATGCTATTCTACCTCAGGAGCTCGGGACGACCGAAGTTTTCCAAAGTGTTCTGATTATATTCCTACGGCGCTCTGCGACTGAAGACGACACTATTGGTCTCTACATTTCTAACAGCCAATGAGACATAGGCCCTAGGCAGTGTCTTATTTCATTTACTCCTCTTTCTAAACATATTTTTAAATTAGTTTGAAAATTACATGTGTCGGTGCTGTAGTTAGTACACAGCCGTTTCCCTATTCATTTTTATCATAACGGGAAAATGACCTGAATGATACGTCCGTTATACTGTACTACTTATCACCCCCACTACAACCACCACCACCATCACCACCACCACCACCACCACCATCACCACCACCATCACCACCACCACCACCACCACAAAAAGTTATATTAAAAGAATATTTATTTTCTGTTAGTTTAAGTATCATGTGCCAATTCTGTAGTAGTATTAATTATCATCCGTTAAACAAATAAATCCACCAGGCAAAGCCGGGCACTTCTGCTAGTGGCGAATAATTTCAGCTAAATCATTAAGACCAGCAGGAATGCATTCATCCAGTACCTGCCATGTTTTCAACTTACAATAACGCATCATAATGACTGATTTGCATTACTTATGGCAATAAACAGCAAATATTCTTCTTCTTCTTCTTAGCGTCATCCCGTAGGAACGGGGTCCGCTTTTTGGATCAATGCACGCCAATTCTTGCGATCTAATGCTTCACGTGATTTCAAGTTTCTTCATCGTAAATCTGCGTTAATAGTATCCAGCCACGGCAATTTTGGTCCCCCACGCTGTCTCTGGCCGTCGACCGTTAGATGGTAGGCCGAGCCGATGACTGAACTTTGTGGTGCACGGACAACGTGAACATACCAACGGAGTCTCCATTCCTGCATTTTCTCATTGATTGGAGCCACGCCAGCTGTATGTCGAATCGTTGTGTTGGGGATATGGTCGAGCAGAGAAATGTCTAAAGATCTTCGCAGCATCCGCATTTCCATGACATGAAGTGAGTGCTCAGCACTTCTAGGTGCTGGCCAACACTCGGTACCATATAATGCAACTGGTCTCACCATTGTGCGGTATATCTTTGATTTTAGGCGGATAGGAATCTTCTTATCACAAAGAACACCGGTGACATCTCTGAATCGCATCCAAGTAGCATTGATTCGTGCTCGCACATCTTCATTCACAGAGCTGTCGTCATTCAATCGTGAGCCTAGGTATCGGAATGTATTTACCATGGTAAGAGGAGCTCCATTAATACCCATAGTTCCAGGGGATGGAATCGTTTCGAGGTATTCAGTCTTGTGGATGTTCAAACGAAGACCAAATCCTTGCAGACGATCATGCCATGTCTGCACTTGGGTTTCAAGATCCTTCCTGGAGTCTGCCGCAAGCGTCACATCATCAGCGTATATCAATGTCCATGGGACACACTTCTGAAGGTCTCGCGTTATGGAATTCATGACGATAACAAAGAGCAGGGGAGACAGAGCTGAGCCTTGATGAACCCCAACTGTCACAGAGAAGCTGCCAGTCAGTCCTGCAGGGCATCGCACGTGGCTTTTGGTGTTGTTGTACAGCATTTTTACCCAGTTTATATACATTTCTGGAACTTGATGATCTCGGAGAGCGTACCAAATCATCTGGTGAGGTACTCGATCAAATGCCTTCTCGAGGTCTAGGAAAGCACGATGTAGTGGCCTCCTCTTCTCGCGGAATTTCTCCTTCAGCTGGCGCACATCAAAGATTGCGTCTATCGTGCCACATCCCTTCACAAACCCACACTGATTTGCTGAGATCTGTACGATGTTCCTCAGCCTATTGTCTAGGACACGTTCGAATATTCTCATAGTGTGGGAGAGGAGTCTGATTGGACGGTAATTGGTACATTCAGCTAGGTCACCCTTACCCTTAAAGATGGTACAGTGATACTAGTTGACCAATCTGTAGGTATTTGACCACAGAGAATAATTGAATTGAAGAACTCTGTCAGCCAGTTGGTCGCGTTGTCAGTAAGTTACTCAATTTTCCAGATGTCTGCAGGAAGGTCATCTAGCCCTGGGGCCTTTCCATTTTTCATACTACTAATGGCAACTTTGACTTCAAATATTACCCACAAATCACAACCTTCCGCCATGTTTGATTCCTTGCAACTAGTTCTGCTGAACCAATCGAAACACGCAGTACACATGCGAGTAACGTTACTCATGCCCGTACCGGAACTGCGGCTACATACAATCTTAACGTTACAGCCTGTTCCGTTTCTACTCTTCCGGACAATTGTGGCGGTACAGCCGTAAAGTTACTAATTATATTTTTACTTCACAATAGATAATAATGACAAAACTTATTGTGGAGTAAGTATATTATTTTACTATCACAATTATAATATTTTTCACGAATAGTATAAAGATCAATGGCTTTGAATAGGGAAGTGAGGAAAATTGGAATTCGGCTTAGAGAATGGAACAATTTTCCCTAGCAATGCTCATTATTAAAATCGCCTGCGTATATCATGGGAATAATAGGAAGTTGAGAACTTACAGAACAAAGTAGGGTGAATACAATAAAATAATTTTAAAAGAATTTAAATTTTGGCCAGAAGTGCGTCTTGAATCCTGGTCCCATTAGACACGAAGTTAGAGCCTTACCGATCCTACACTTTTCCGTTCTATCAAGAGGCTCACAGCTAGGTAAATTAATCCCTATTGCTAATAGTGAATGGTTTCAAATAATTATTTAAGACCGGCAGGAATGCATTCATACAGTAACTGTCATCTTTTCAACTTACAGTGACGCATTAATGATTTGATTACCATAAATAATGCCAATCAACAATAAATATTACCCTTAATTAATTCACAACCTTCCGCCATGTTTGATTCCTTGCACCCGGGCCGTGTGGTGAACCGATAGAAACATACGGTAAAGCTACGAGCAATGTTACGCATGGCTGTACCAGAACTGCTGCTAGATCCAAACGTAGCGTTATAACCAGTACCATCTCTACTCTAATGGTTAAATCTGGCGGTACAACACATGCGGCATAGCTGTAACGTTACTAATGCTTGTTCCCGAACTGACGTTATATGAAATGTAACGTTAGAGCCGGTACGATCTCTACTGTACCGATCAATGCCGGCGGTACAACTCTAGCGTTACTACTGTAACGTTACACTTGAATATAACGTTAGTTGCGGTACACGCAATAGTAACGTTACCAAACCACAACGGTTCCACGTTACGTTAGGCCTACGTGAAACGTAACTTAAAACTCAGCATTAATAACGTTCATTTCGTTAAGTTTCGTGTCCCTGGTACAGAGGTGAGAGATGATCCTAAAATTAGCGTTACTAAAAGTTTAAATTTACGTGCCGGAGGTTAATTTAAATGGAAGTAGTGATTTTGGGTATGTCGATCAGTTGCCTCACCGAACTCGAACACTGGATACGCTGCATGGTCGTGGCGATGTGGCGCTGGTTTGCTGTGTCGTCAAGCATCCTCTCTCGTGCTTGTGTCGAAGTTGATTTGCGTAGATTCATTGCTCGAACAGGGACGATAAGTGTCCACTGTCGAAAATTTGGCTGCGATTGGGTCTGATCCCTAAAATCACAGTTTGTGATGCATAGCCACATCAAGCTATTATCACTGACGAATCAGACCAGTGTGAGTCTATTATCCTTTGCCAAAGTTATACTGCTCATGGATGAGCGCCATGCTGAAGTCTAATGAAACAGAATTTCTGAAGAAAATTGCGGCTGAGTTAACTCAGTAGGCGTTTCATGTCTCCCTCTATATGAGATTTGATATCGCTGCGGGGAATCAATCACGGGTTACCTTCCCCAACTCGCCTGTCACAGATGACTTTCCTCCGTGCTGTTGGTCCACCCTGACCACGTGGTGTCTTCAATGTTCCTGCGCCTCGCCTGACGTCACTCGATTCAAACTTGCTTGCTGTAGCTCTGACGTCACAGTTCATTGTATCAAACACTGGTCGTGTGTCCGTTGACCTTGTCTGGTGCCCTTCATCCAGCCTCGCATTCTTAGAACTTGTGCAACGGACGAAGTTTCCCCTTTCCAAATCCAGAGACTCCCCGCTGCTTTTCCTCGTTAGGCCCCGTCTCAAAGTCGCCAGACTCTCTCACCTGAATTACGAAATTACATCGTCTAACCAACGTAACTTCCTTGAGCCTTTGAGACATTTACGTACAAAATTGAAATTGGAGTACGATATAATATTGAAATCCAATGATAAAATAATAATAATAATAATCTTGTTCTTAAATGAGCATTGTACCTTTAGATACGAGCTTCAGCGTTACCGCTATGATAATAATAATAATAATAATAATAAACAAATATGATGTGATAATAATAATAAACATACATGGATAAATTGATAGGACACCTTATAATTTAAATATCGCACAATCCATGCATTACAACTTAGATGCCTATAACAATAGTTATATTTCGGCCTGGAAAATCGTGTGACATAAGGAATTTCTATATTCACGTGATATTGCAAGAACATGTGTAAATAAAAGTGAACCCTGAGATATTCAGTATATATACAACACAAAAGAACAAGAAAACATAATATACCCTTTGATTTATACAACAATAGTTTCTTCGACGTTTCACACGTCATTGCCTTTCATTCTTTCTTGGTACGTTAATGCCTTTCATTACGATATTTTCCCTTTTGCTTCGTCTTAATTTCCTATGTGTTAGGAGAGAGGTACATTTATGTGTCACAGTATGTATGCGTTCATTATATCACTTCACCTAGATCCACTTTGTGACCTCATTGTTCCGTCACGTAACTTCCATGCCACTGCATGACATTCAACACATTCGGTCGGTACCGGAATTGATCTAGTACTCTTACTCTTAAGTCATGTTGTTCGCATCGCTGGAACATAGGATTTCGACGAAACATCGCCATCAGACTCGATTTCGTGCCATTGCCTTCACTTCTCCCCTCGTTCTCTCCGTTTCTCAGCTTCCCTCTCCACTGTCCTCCTCCAAGTTTCCCTCGGTCTTCCTCTTCTTCGATGTCCCTGAGGATTCCAACTCAGGACTTGTCTCTCTATTGCCGTCTGATTTTGCGCAGTGTATGTCCGACCCACTTCCACTTTCTTGCCTTTGACTGTAAATCCACGGGCCTCTTGTTTGTAAGATTCCGTAGTTCTTCATTGGATATTACATTTGGCCAAAACACTCTTAAGATTCTTCGTAAGCATCAGTTTATTAAGGTCTGGATTTTCTTTATGATTGATTTTGTTACTTTCCAAGTCTCACATCCATATAGCAACACTGATTTTACATTGCTATTGAAAAATTCGGAGTTTAGTTCGTGTGGAAATCTCATTGCTTTTCCGGATAGGATTCAACTGGATAAAGGCAGCATTTTGCTTCCTTCATCCTACTGCTCACGTCCTCCTCTGCTCCTCCAGTTTTAGAAATGATGCTACCAAGATACGTAAATTCTTTAACATCCTCTACGTTTCTTCCGATTTTTTGAAACTTCCTATCGCTTGTTACGTTTAGTCTTAGTGATTTGGTCTTCCCTGAATTTACAGTTAAACCTAGCCTTCTTGCCTGTTCCTGTTGATCTTCCAGTTTGGCATTCATGTTCCGACAGCTTTGTGAGAGGAGACACACATCATCAGCAAAATCAATATCTTCTAGTTGATCTGTTAAATTCCAACTTAATCCTCTTCTTTTACCTTCATTTGTTTTCCTCGTCGCTTCATCTATCACAATTAGGAAGATTGATGGAGAGAGAACACACCCCTGTTTTACACCTATTCTTACATCAATAGATGCTGTCAATTTCCTTTGGATCATTACTTTGCACGAGTATCCGTTACACATTTCTTGCATAACTCTTATGACCTTTCCCGGAATACCATAATTTGCAATTATTTCCACATGTTTCTTCTATCCACTGAATCGAAAGCCATTTCAAAGTCTATATACACTAGATACAGACCGGCCATAAATTCCATGCTCTGTTCTAGGATAATGCGCAGTGTACTAATCTGATCAACACACGATCGGTTTCTGCGAAACCCGGCTTGTTCTCTTCTTAGGTGGTTTTCAAGGTAATCCATTCTGTTTAAGATGATTTGTGAAAACACTTTGCTAGGAACAGATAGCATTATTCCTCTCCAATTATTACAATTTGTCAAGTCGGAAGTTTGACTACAGTGCCAGTCTTCCATTCTTCTGGTATTTCTTCCCGGTTCCAATTTTTTTCACACAGGGGGTACAGTGAATCTACTGTTGTGGATAGATCTTCCATCGAGAGCTCTGGTGGGAGTTATCTGTTCCCGGCGCATTGCCACTTTTCGTTTGCTTCAGAGCAGCTCTGATCTCATCTCTACTTGGCACTCCACTCTTAATTCTACCAAGAGCCTCATATTCATTTCGATTTCCGTCTTCCTCTGCATTGTCATCTAATTCTCCCTGTTCTTCTTAGGCCTGAAGTTCTTCTTCCCCTGATAGTGAATCTCTATTCAGCACTTCGGCAATATGTTCACGCCTTCTTTCCAATGGCTCCATCTTTCCAATTGCTCCATCATTCCAATTGCTCATCTTCAGTAGTCAGCAACGCTCCAGTTTTACTTCTCACTGGACGATCTCTAGGTCCCTCCCACTTTCCTATCAGTCTTTTGGTCTGGTAGTCTGCCTTCATGTTTCCTTCTCTGGCAGCCCTCTCCGCCCTTGATGCAAGATCACTTGCCCACTTCCTTCGGTCTGATCTTGCACTCCTTTTCACCTCCCGGTCTACTCTCGTGTACTATGCATGAAGCTCCATCTTTTGTCTCCTAGTTTGCATGGTATTCATCATCCAATGTTACGCCCCAACTGAACTTGCAGATATGGATACCAAATATTTCTTCTATACAGAGTTGCAGGCAACATTGAATGGGGTGAATCGAGATATTGTCATTGTGATGGGAGAACTAAATGAAAAAGTGGGCACGGAAAACCATGGGATAGGATATATAATGGGGAGACGGAGTTGGAGAGAGAATGAAAACGGAGGACTGTTTAAGGAGTTCTTAGCGAGCAATGAGTTGACTATGGGAGGACCGGTGTTCCCACATAGAAAATGTCATAAAATCTCATGGTTATCACCTGATCACAGGATGTAGAATCAGATTGACCACTTTGCCATAAGTGGGAAATGGAAAAGATCATTGTTAGATTTCAGAAACAAAAGGGGAACCGATATAGGCAGTGATCACCATTTGATGTTAGCCGAGGTGCGCCTGAAAATCCTAACTGCAAAGAAGAAATTTGAAGTTCCAAAGAAGCGGTTTGATGTTCAAAAATTGAAGGACCCCAATGTCAAACAAGAATTTAGATTAGAACTGCGGAACAGATATGAAATACTAAATACAAGGGAAGATGGAGTAGAAGTAGAATGGCAGAAAATCAAGGGGGCAATCCTAGAAACTGCAGAGAAAGTAGTGAGATTCCGAGATAACAAAAGGAAGGATTGGGTGAGTCAGAACACATGGGAAAAGGTGGGAGAGAGGAAGAAACTGAAAGCAATTGACCTAATAGTTCCTACTGAAAACACACGTCATGTTGGTGTGTATTACCTCACCCAATCATGGCACACTTCACATGCTCACAGCTCACACGTCAGAGGAAGTGCCTCCTGACTGAGTTACTCAAAATCTCTCTAAATTTTACATTTTTGATCCTATGAAAATAATACACAAATATAGAAATGTCCTTAAGTCAAGATATTGCTATGCAATTGTCATCCCAATTAAGTTGCCTTTGAAGACTGGTTACATACAGGACTCGCACGAGCTCCACGGTCCAGCTCTGTTTATCTTATTTGACCATCAGTAGAGAGCTCCGCTCATCCTTCGCTCTTTCTCTTCCATTTAAATGACATAAGTGGCAGTACCCCAGACCAGTGGACCTTCGTGACAATGACATGGCTACCAAGTATCCTTTTAAAAACTCCCCACTGTACTATGCCCCCAGGTCACTCATCCGTCTCTGTTTCTGAACTAGGTCTCCTCGTAAATCGTCACGCGGCCGACAATGTCCTTAGATATGTGTACTCAGCATGTATGATAATTATGAAGAACAATCTTAACTTCTGAGGACCAACCTAGCCTCCGCCCCGCTTAAGCTAACGAGCCATTGAGCGCCGCAGGTCTATTGGAGCTTCTTGGACTCCTCATAACTGCCCACATTAGGCGTAGGTTTATTAAGATCTAGGCACAAAATGCATCTTTCACCGTCACCATTTTCCCTTCAACCCCCTTCGATCTCTAGCCCATTGCCTGCCTTACCTCGCGAAACGTATTTTCGTAAGCTCTCTATGTTATATGTTCCGACCAGTTCCTCTCCTAGCTAATTTTCTATAACTTATGCAATTTTCCTCTCTTCCCTAATTAGCCAGAATGTTACTTTTCCTTACACTTGAACTTGTTGGATCTAAGATGTCTTGAAATTGTCCCTACTGCATACTGACTGAGAATTACTTCTCTCTCTGAATGAAATTTTATAACACGACTAAAATAATGTACCGTTACATGAAATCATTAAAATTGCGTGAGCGATATTTCACTGAGGCTCTGCTCAAATTCTCATATTTGAAATTGCTGCGACTGGCCGCCGAGCGATAATAACTTGACCTTATATAAACTCTTTTACTACTTTACTATAAAATGTGCCATTAATTAAAATCCTTTAAATCGTGCTAACTACTAAGGCATTGTGGTTCTGCTTTCACTTTACCTGTAATTACTTTTAATTGATCATGATTTGAGTGCCTTACCTTTATTGTACCAAATTCATTCGTTAACCATTCACGTGTCTAACAAACACTTAATTTTCCATCTCCCTTAAGAATGGTAATTAAAATTGACATGGGGTCATCTAAATATTCTATTGTGGCATCTTGGAGCTTGTACCTTAATTGAACTTCTACTACGTCTTGCTACATGAATGTATAGGGTACCTGGGCCAGTAAGGCGGAA
The DNA here is from genome assembly GCA_946902985.2 of Meconema thalassinum. Lineage (NCBI taxonomy): Eukaryota > Metazoa > Arthropoda > Insecta > Orthoptera > Tettigoniidae > Meconema > Meconema thalassinum. The sequence continues at coordinate 759,896,754 of OX336389.2, forward strand.
CAATCACGGATATTCAAAAAAAAGTATAGCGACTGGCCTCGCCGATCCTATTCTCGAATTCACGCTGATTCCTTAATAACACCTCATAGAGGAGATTAGTATCTTCTTCATCAACATTATCTCAATTAGCAGCCTGACGTAACGTGTCCTCCAAATCTCCGTTACACTGCCCACAAAAATAATGATCCAGACTCTATCTTCTAGGACACCTGATCTGCTTCCTCTGCATTTCTTACCATCGACAACTCATTTAACGTACATGTACTATTTAAATTTTCACTCCCCTTACTTTGATCAACTACTTCCATGATTACTTCCTCCTCACCCCGCTGGTAATTTAATACACCCTACGTGACAACATAAATTACCTTGAACTATGGTCAGCCAATCCGCCCCTAAAATCATTTCACATACAACATTTGGAAAAACGAGGCAACCTGGTTTTCGATGTGATAGTTAATGTTAATCTCCACTATAACCTGCTTTGTAACTACTTGCGATTTATGTAGTTTTAATTGGCATTTCTTCGAGCTCTACAACTGCCTCCTTCATCTGATTATAACAATTTATAATAACGCATGAGTTTACATATCCGGTGTCAATTAAAACATTGGGTTGCGCCCGCGACACGTGTAATTTTACGACAGGGCTTACATCTACTGTTTGAGCTACTGTTTCCACCTCTATGAATTCACTTTACAAATCATCATTAATGTTTAGGTCATAAGGAAAAGTAACAAGCGGCAATCCTGACTTTTATAATTACTCTGTCGGGGATTCTTACGTTTTCCTCACCCCCCCCCCCCCCAATTCACTTCTATCTGTTTTCCTACTTACTACAGTACGCCACTGCATCTTATGCTCTTCCTTTCTCTCGTTCATCATAGCTTCTACGTCGATATCATCCATAATTTCACCTCCTAAAACATCCCCTACCCTATTTGCGACACTGACCCATTTTATCATGTGATCTTTATGCTTCTATTTAAATCCACTTTTATTTTCCCCTCCCAATATCATCTGCTTGTTCTGTTTCTTTCTATTCCTGAAGTTCCTTACCTCCCGCTTTGGTTTTCACTCTCTGCCACGCCATCTCTACTCGTTACCCATACATGTTCTATTATTATCTGCTTCAAGATTTTCCTCATCCTCTACACTACTTTCAACTAACATTGACCTTAACTGCTGTTTCCTCTTATCTCTCTCACTCCCCCCTTCGTTCTTCTTTACTTGTAATTTATGTTCGCCTAACGTCTTATCTAACTGATTCTTCATCTCATCGGCTTCAATTTCCTTTAAATCTATTCTACTTTCTCCTACAGCCTTCTCTTCCTCTAATCCACTTTCACCTACGATCTCCTCTACTTCTAATTTACTTTCACCTCAATCTTCTCTTTCTCTATTCCGCTTTCACCTACGATCTCTTCTACCTCACTACTGATATCACCTAACACCACTTCTAACTGCTGCTTCTTTTTACCTACTTCTCTTTCACATGTCACCTCTTTTACCTCACCCCTAATATTTGTTTCAACCCCTCAATGCTTTCCTGCAGTATTCCATACTTCCTGTTCAACTCCTCATTCACCTTAAACACGCTGTGGTTGAACTTAGAGGTGAACTTATAGTAGTGCCCTTTATCACTGAAAAAAATCAGGGTGCTATAGGTAACTGTTGCGGAGATATAGAATGCAAGTGGAATATTTCGCGTGGCCACCATGTTGGATTTGTAAAACATGTTAAAATTTAAAAGGCACAGTCCAATTTGACGATGTAGTAGTATGTAATTACCGAGTTTCATTTAAATCGCTTTGGCCGTTTAGATTTAATTAGGGGGCACACAAACGGATGAAATTTGATCTAATAAGCTTTTTTTTTTCGAAAATGAAAATAGGCTGGAATATTTAAATGAACATTTCGCAAGTCTTAATCATCCAGGTGCAGTGAAACTTAGCATAGCAAATATTTATATAGGGCTCATTATACTGTACTGTTACCTAATTTAAATCAAATGTTTAGATAAATTCAAGATGGCAGCTATGGAATATTTAGTTAATATTAACATGTATTAGTTTTTGGGCTTAAGTGAATCTTATATTTGCGTGATACAGAATGTGTGACAGTATACCACACACCTTGCTCCTATGCAGACGGGCGCAGATACTACACGCAACTTACTGCTGACTGTGTTGACAGCCAGGAGCGCTTACATTATAACACTTCGCTACTTCACTGCACAGTGATAGAGTAACTTGCTCAGTGTAAATATGTCGTCCACTGAACGTATCAGCCGTTTGCTGTTCTGGAATTGTACTTGTCCCCGCAACCTCCATGCGAAAATAGGAAACGTTGTGTGTCAACAATGGTATAAAGGAACTGGTTTACAGACCTACCCTCTTGCAAATTGCTAGTATTGTAAACTCGTGCTCGCCTCTAATATAACCTTGTTAGAAAGGTTAACAGTTATTCATCATCTAGATCTGAAAATCATATGCATGATTCAATGTTCCTTAGTAAAACGGAGGAGCTTCTCCTTTTTTGTCCATTACTTGTGTCCCAATTAAGCAATCGAAGTGAGCTTTGTACAAGGAATCACCGTATTACTCTTCATCGACTCATACATAATTATTATACCTATATAATTAGAAAACAATCCAACATGGCTTGCATGAGAACTTTTTCATGGCTTCTGTACTTCCACGAATCTCTTACAGCAAACAAACTAAAATGTTAAGAGTTTATAGTGGTTATACATATAAGTTCACCTATATGACTTTCAATAACCTGATAGTCCCCAAACAAACATGGCATCCGCGCAAAATTAGAATAATTTAATGGGCTTTACTCACCATTCAATCATCCGAGCGGTGTGAAATTTGTCACGGCAAAACCGCTATACAAGGCTTACTACACTAGAGTCTTATGTGAGAAATTCAATATGGCGGCTGTGTGAAGTTTTAAATAAGATTTATTTCTATTTCGTAATCAAGCGATCAACATTATTTAGTCCATCGCTTCGTTATTCCATTTAATAGACGCGAGAGTTTGAAAGAATTTGGCTAGATTAATACTAATAAAATGAGTTGGGCACTAGGTCGCAACTAACAGTTCTTAACCAAATGTATAATATATAAAATAACAATAATGTAGAGCAGCAAATACCACTTCCTTTCCAGGCCGTGACGTGACTAAGTCGACGAACCAAACAGTATTTGCTCTATGAGAAAGGGAAGCCTTATAGTAATATCTAACTACGAAGGAAAGCAAACCTTTCATGAATCAAAATAAAATGTATTAATCAGAAACAAAGAAAGAATTTACTTTAAACTAGTGATTTTATTGAATTTAGAGTTAAGCGGCACAAGTTGAAAATGGAGGAGTTTAAATAATTACGTTAAAGAGAAAGCTTGAATTTAAAGTTGCGTTAGGGAATGATCAGAGAAAACTTGAGTATTGCATGTTACTTCGCTCACCCTGTTGTTGTCTTGAAGTACGTGATCCCAGGTCACTGTTTCGAGTATTTGGTTGAAGTAGGTTCATCTCACGTTGAAGATCTTGAAGTTTGTTGAAGTTTGGCGAAATTATTGAAGTTATAATTATGTGAATTTGAATTATTGTGTGATGGAATCTAATTCCGAATATTACTTTAGTGCTCATAGTCAGGGACACAACTATGCCACTAGTCAGCTGGGCGACATATATGAGTCCACCAACTGCAATTCAATATTAGGAAGAAACAAAGTCCATACCGTGAAGTTCTTTCAGAAGGACCTGCCGAAAGTACAAGAGTGTCATCTCATGCAGAATCAAATCGTAATAATATTCTGAACAAGTCCGTAGACCAAAACAAACGTTCAAAAAAAAAAGCCATGCGATCTAAATGAAAAGTCTATAGACCATAATAAATTTCATCTCATTACGGCTGTGAAGAAGCCTATATGCTTTCTTCTTCTCTCCCTCCATCAATATTCTTCTTCACCAATTTGACCACCGTTGCCATAGTTAAAACCTCCTTCCCTGATTTCTTCTACCTTCTACGCGTCATGTGACAGTTTCTTCTTTCGTCTATTACTTCAGCTCCGAGCGCGCCTGGGTGAAAGGCTAGCGGCTCGAGGATATGATGAATCTTCTCTCTTGAGCGCCAGGGTTGAGGCTATTCGGTCTACGTGCTTGCTGTTAATTGTGTGTTTTTGCTGTTCATTGTACTTGGGTTCCTCTCCTTAGAATCGGGGCAACACGGGGCTGTCCACTCTTCTAAATACGAAGACCACATTCCGTGTATGTTGTGGGAAAGTCAATAAATACCTTTCTCGATACATTGAGTTTCTCGTCCCTAACTTAATTCCAAATAAATGTACTCCATAATTAAGCCTGATTCCCTTAACACTACGATAATATAATATTTATGTATACAGGGTGTAAATAAATATGTTGAAAAGCTACCTGAAAACAAGCAAACCATGTCCTGTAATCATATGGTGTATTTGCTTTCTTTTCTGTGTTACAAGCATTGCTGTGGTGTACATAACACAGACCGCTTCACTATGCAGGTTGGTCATTTGTGTTGATAAAGTATACGTTACTACATACAGTTATCTACAGAAGGTGCTCAAAATGGTTAACATGAGCTTTATCCCTACAGTACACGCGCTGCGGCTTTTCGACCGCACATATGTGGTTTGTACTACAGTCCAGTGAATAGTTGCTTGATGGGCATCCCCTGTTATCTTATCATAGTTCAGGCCTCCATCATTCGACTTATTACAACATTCACCTTTCAGTTCGCTATCTGTCATCTCTATAGAATGTTGAGTTGTCGGGCAGTGCTTTCCATCGGGGGCGTGTAGTGCTGTGCTGTACCGTACTGAACTGTATGTGATAAGTGTTCAGTGACTCGCTCCAATTTACGTATCGCAGTGCTGTGAACTGAATCCAGGAAGTAGAGAGGGGAGGCGGGAGCTAGATGATAGTCTACTTTATCGCGAACGCATGGTCGGAGATTGATGTGTGACGGGTTGTAGGACCTGGGGTGATGCCCCCGTTCCTATGGAGAACTTATTTTTACCCCCAAAATAAAAACTACCTCTACTAGGGGGGTGAAATAATAATATTAACTAACTTTTGTGTCCTAGAGACTTGAAACTTATTTTGGGGGGTTGAGGGAGTTGGTTGGTAGGTTCCTCAGTTTAGGGGCTGCGACAAAGCGGTCATGTAACCCCGTGTACTTTGGGTGTGTGTAGAGTCTGTCTGATAACCAGTGTTAATTGTGATGGCTGTATTAGTGTGTGTATCTGTTTTTTTAATTTAAGTACAGACTGCAACTTAGAATTGTTAAAATAGTTCCTACTTTTGCCGCAAAACCGCCACCGTCAACGATTACTAGGCCAAGTTCCGAACTTAGCTACTAGACGCCACCGCAGTCAGCTCTTGGCAACGAACGTAGAAACTTAAGAGCGTTGTTGACATTCTTAACCTATCCAATTTAGGTGTAATTAGTGGAAGGTTCTTTAACATGCCATAAACCTATGACATGGGACCGCCGGCTTTACTTCCCCTCCAAAGGAAGGCATTTTTAACGCTCTTAAAAAATCAGACGGCTTCGGGAATAAGGCCCTTTTATCTATGTCAAAAACACTTTTTGTACAATTCTTAGTTCCCGAATCATAGCCAATTTCAAAATTGGACTTTCTTAAAAAAAACAAGTTTTATTCTAACGTTAAACTTGCTTTGTGGGTAAAGGGGTTAAGGATCTTTCATTTACGTTAAACAAGCGTTTTTGTAAAATTCCTAATTTTGGAAATATAACCCATTTTCGGATTTTTTTTGGATAAATTCGAAAAGTACACTACTTTTGGACTGAGAGAGGGGTAGAGGTAGGTGTAGAAGTTAACCTATGACTTTATATGATTTCTAATTTAAACCTATAGCCTACATTCTAACTATTTTTTGGAAAAATAAAAATACAATCCATGGTGGTCATGCCCCGAAAAAATTAATCGATATTTTGACAGGACGACGGGACGTGATACGACGGTTCGTTTTCCGATCTATTGAGAGACGATACTGGTGGTGTAAGTGTTTAAACAACAAGCATGTGGCAGGCCACTGTGGCCATGCTTGCAAATGCATTTATCGATATTTCATGAACCATGGACCGCAGCGTCTAATGCGATGGATCATTTAAGTATGTGTGTGGGATTTTTTAACTAATGCTTGGTGAAGGCATGACTGTGATGATTGAAAAAGCGATTGTGAGGATGGCCGCCGAGCCACAGGACATGACATTGACAGGGTGTGGATGGGAAATTGGAAACGTGGAACATTTACATTACTAGTTGGGAGGATAACAAGTAAGAAAAAGAAACAGAGCATACTCATACTCATTATTTTTAAATTTATTTATTGAAAGTGCTTTTTACAATAGTTACATACAAAATAAAGTGTTCTTTTTTCTCTTTACCCTAGGTTGTTATAGATCTAGTATTTTTAACCCATGGCTTACTGTAAATGAGTTTTCCACGGGGAGCATAGGCTGATGTTGCTAAAAACTGGGTAAGCAACAATGGTTTCATAGGTGTAAAATCCTGATATTTTTGTTTTATATCATAATCATAATCATCATCATCATCATCATCATCATCATCATCATTATGATTATGACTATAATCACTATTACTATGTAGTCTTTTTGATATTTTTCCATAGACACCACTTGTAGAGTTTGCGTGGTTTTTAATAGTGTTGTTCGCTTTACAGATGGCTTGGAAGAGGGTTTAAACATAACTTATTGAGGAGATGGTAAATCTTTTTTAACAAAGAACTTACTATGTTGAATAACACTGTTTTTGTAGGGATTGCTTTTCTTGTCCTTTTGATAATGTTTTGTCAACACTAACTATGTTTAATTTGGTATACCACATTAATGATAACCCACACTTAAGATCTCACCATGTTTACTTTTAGATGACCTAGATATTTTGTTGTTCTTTGTTTTGAGCACTGCCAATGTGCACTTGGTTTACCTTTATTGGTTATAGTATATTCCATATTAGCAACTGACTTGTATAATTGATCCGCCTACTACAAAGGTTAGAACACTTGGGGTGAAAGAATGATGTTGTGTTGATGTTTTATGTAGGATTATGTTGGTGGCTTATGTTGATGGCTTATGTTGGTGGCTTATGTGTGTGGTTTATGTTGGTGGCTTATGTTGGTGGCTTATATTAATGGCTTATGTTGGTGGCTTGTTTTTGGTGGTTTATGTTAATACCATATTTTTAATGACTTCTTTTAGTGGCTTATGTTAATGTCATATGTTGGTAGCTTTTTGATGACAGTTATTTAATGTACTAGATTGACTGAGAACCATAGTCAGAATTGAATCCCTGAACTTTAGAACTTCGGTTTAAACATTATTATAATATTATTTCATTTTACATGGTGCTGCTTATAGTTATAAGAGAAACCATGTTAGAGTGGACATGGTTTACCTTCATTGGTTATAGTGTATGTTTAAAAAAATGTCTAAGGTGTACTAGCTGTGGAATTATTCATAAAGTCATTGAATATCAACCCTTGAAAATATACCTACCTGGATACTCCTTTTGTGGTCCCAGCACTCAGCTTAATCATTGTTTGAGACATGGGAGACACATGATTGTGGGAAATGATGGTATAGCTTATCATAACAGTGATGCATTATTAAGTCATGTTGTTAATAAAGTATCGTTAAACATTGTCAAGCAACCACTAACCACTTCTAATGCTACTGTATCAGAAAAGTTGACAGCATTGATAGTTATTGATGTAATAAAGGGCAAATGACATTTATCTACATATAAACTTTAGGATTAAAAACAATCAAAATGCATACCATCAATGTTGTGATTTCAAAAAATAGAAAACAAGTGTCAATGTTTTTGTTTTGTTTTATTATGAATAGCATGAGTGAATAGCATAATTATTATTATTTTAACATTTGTATAATAGTATAATCAGTAGCACTTTTTAAGCACATTACTTTTCCTCTTATTATTATAAACTTAAATAAAACTATAAATACATGTTGATATATATTTACATGAAAATTTAAAAAGCAAATTAACATAGAACGTAGACTTTTAAATCATAATAGTTAAGCAACAACAGCAACAGTAAACCAATATCTAGCTATACAGTACCATTTTTTTTATTAAAACATGTTATGAAACTATGGATAGAGTACGGTAATGTGTTAATTTTCTACCTTTTTTCTAAACGTAGAATAGATCAATGATTATTTTGACCTTCAAAAATCAAATAAACAGGTTGACTACGTCTATTGATATATTGAAAAACATCATCAGGCACGTTATTAAAACGTGGAGGAAGAAATGTTTCAAACTCTTCACAAATGCAAAGAGCGCGGTTCCCAAATTTAATTTTTAATTTTTCTATTCTATGAATGCAAAAGGGTGTATGGATGGGCAAGTAGCTCATCTTCTTGCGTTCATGGCCACAGGCTTGGACAATAGCTTCAGACCTTCCATGGTAGTCTATGACGCTCTAGTCTCAACATTATCACAAAAACAATAACTTTGCCTAAAATCAAAGTGTGTTTAGTATTGTTTTCTTGTTTTACATACTTGTTTTAACTTTTAATAACTAGTGGGGTATGCTGTATTTGATAAATTCATCAATATATAATAATTTCTGTAGAGGGTATGTGATACATTTTGAACAATTATTAACAACCAGTTATTTTGAGTTTCATCGCCCACATGACGTAAATACAGGTATTCTTCTAAATGCCAACTATCATTAATAAGAAAAAGTGGATTTCATTCCATGGCTCTCAGAAAATAAGAGATTCATATTTTAAAACTGGAAGAATCAACAACGCTTTTTGTTCTACATAGACTATGATGTCTGCAATATGTACATCCACTTGACTGTACATATTCGCTTTCTAAAACAAATGCAAAAATGTAGTTATTTTAAACTATTTAATGTTAAAAATGAAATAAACAAAGAACTTATTTTGAATGGTAAATTATTGACTTGTTAAAAAAAGGTTTTAGTAAATTTAAATGCAGTTGGTAAAAGTTTTACAAAATTTAGTTGGTTAATACAAAAGAGTGTCTAATTAAATTAGTTTGGGTTAGGTAAGTTAAGGGGTAGGTGGGTGGATAAGTGGGATGCATTAGTTGTATGTTAGTTATCAACCATATGGTTGGATAAATGTATTAAAATATATGAATATTGATCGGCTATATTAAATGGCGGGTCAACAGTTAACTTTAACCAGTACAGTTGACTTTTACTATCTAGATTTGGGAAATGAACAAACTGAAGTAAGCTACCATTTTTTTTAAATCTGAAATATTTGTCGACGTGTGTCAATAATATCTAAAAGAAGAGTTTTCTTTATTTCTTTAATATTACCAAATCTACTTTTAATTATTGGTAAGATCAATAATTTTTGGTTTTCTAGAACAATCAAGTTATTTCCAAATGTTGATGAAAGTAATTCAGGGTTTATATTCATATTTTCTAAAACATAAAAGGAAAACGTTAAGATATTATTGTTACTTTTCTAAAACATTTTAGTAATAGTAGTATTAGTAGTAGTTTTAGTCTATGATTTCAAGCATGAGCTGACTTGTCATGTTTACAAATACATAGGTATATGGACAAAGATCACATGCGCATGCCATGACCTCTGGGTAAATCATATGTGAAAGAAAAACACAAGACTATCATTCCACTGCGTGTACCTTACTTCTAAAAGTAGTAATTTATTTTGTTGGGTTACTGCTGCACACACATCAAAGTAAAGTTAACATTATTGATTAAATAATCTATGTTTATACAAAAGAAAAGAAACATTAACTAAGTAAAAATAAAACCAAAACATTTGCCTAGTGTGTTAAACGTTATGTGTTAAGGTAAGCTGATTACTTGTTTGTCACAAGTCTCATTCTATGAGGTTAATATTGATTCATTGGCAACGCAAGGGAGAGTTGACTAAATACATGTTTATGATAGCTACTAATACTTTCATCTGCAGGAAATTTGTAAAAATGAATGCAAAACATGGATAATGTTATGGGGAAAAAACATTGAATAAAGGTTTGGTACACAGGGTACACCAACACTCTGGGAAATAATCTTCATTAGCTAATTTGATAATGACTTCTTTAATCGTCATTCCATACTATGACATGTGAATCTCTTGTGTAGATGAATTATTTTGAAAACCAAAATTTAGCATACACGGTTCACAATAATGTCCTGGATCGTTCAACATTTGTACACTTACAATAATGCTATCGTAATAACTAGTATCAATGCGTACTTTGGTGTTTTTATATTCTGAAGGGTAATCCCCTTTTTTTTTTGGGTTAAGGTAGACCATTGTGAAAAATTCATTAAACGTACAGTGTTTGATAACTATAAACCCAACTTTATGATTGACCATGATTCAATCAGTAAAGTAGTAGTAGTTTAAGTTTACTAAGTGAGTATTGTCTATTCCTTAACTTAAAGGCAAAAAGAAAATGAAAATTAAGTATAGCATTATGATTAAATATAATAACATTCTGTTTGTAGGCTTAACGTGTAGGCTAGCATCATGAAATAAATGATTCTCCAAAAAAATTAGCTTGTTGTACCCGAGTACGGTCATACTCATATATTGCTTGACACTACTTGAGTATGACGCCACTCATGTATGAATATAAAATTGGCAGGCTTACTAAGCCACATGAATAGTGAGGGTGGGTGATGGCTTTAGCATGAGGCCTACTAAGCTATGTAAACAAGAAGGGTAGGCGGTTTCCTCTGTTTTACTTGCTTTGCCTTTGTTAACAGCCAACATGTTTAATCTAGCCTGTGCCAACTGTGCAATGCAAAAGGTAATGCATTCCTCTCTTTATGGGGCACCACATACTGTGTGTGTTACAACAGGCAAAATGATTTATTTTTCTTTTTATTATCAAGCATTTACATAACATTTATTCTAGTGTTTATTTACTATTTAAGATAACACCCATGGGTTTTAAGTCGTTTAGAAAACCCTCCCCTTCTTTTACAAATAAGACTATCTTTTAACATAGACATAGTTATGACTACATTATAGAATTTTGCAAACAAAAAAAGCAATTACGCCTATACTATTAAAAAAATTAAATTTTAAACACACCCACTCTCCTATCCCCCACCGTTTTTGCCCAAATGCTATATAACTAATGGCAAGTATTAGTATTATTATTTTACTGATGCGCAAACACCCACATATATACACTTTTGTTAAGACTTACATTTTTATTCATACAGGCGTGTCATTTTAGGGAAACAACCACTATATTTTTTTTCCTAAAGTACATTTATTTATTCTCATGTATGCTAACCCAAGGAACCTTTATCGTTTGCATTAACTACAAAATAAACAATATTTACAAATTTGCAGTAACTAGAATAAAAATTATGATCTTGTTCAAGGCTTTGTTTTTTTATGTGACAAGGGTATAGGTTGTTTGTACTATTTACAATTTCTTATATTTACAATTATTATAATAAAAACAATTATTAAATATACTAACTATGAAAAAAGCTATTTCACAACACCATAAAACCAAAAAATCACACACTTGCCTTGTTGTGATAACCCCATGGCACACTGCAAGGGTAGTGTTTGTCTCCTTTGTTTAACAAGATACAATTCATGGTTCCTAGATTGTATTCTGCACTGTGTATGCATCATGGCTTTAGCTGTTTGTAAAAACTCCAGGTAGTCATCTACATGAAGAGATTTTACCACAGGCCTTACCAATACCCTTGGCTCTTTTCGCTTCCTTATCATCTAATGTTTGTTAAGCATACATCTTACATGCTAGTCCGACAAACTCTGTCATGATCAAATCACCACATTCATCTTTAAATACTCCCATTTTTTTCGGTTTTTAACCCTTTATAGGGCAAAAGACTGGGGGTATAAAATATTTGATTTTTGCACATTTGTAATGGGGGGTGATAGATGAGTAGGAATATGCAACAATTTTAAGGGTGTGGATTCTATTTTATGAAATATGGGGCGGGAAATTAATTATCCCACTGCCCACACCCGACAGTATGTTTTCTTAAATGAGCAATGGGGTAATAATCCCCCACCTACAAATTATGTTGATACTGTGTTTATCGCTCAATAATGAGGTATATTTAACAGGATATAATATATAAAAACACACATCACGCTCTATAATTTAAAAAGAAACCGTAACTCCCACGCAACACAATGTCAATGACCTATATCATCTTTGCCGAAAAATGCACAAAAAATATAAAAGTGATTTTGGAATGTAAAAAAACAGTATATTCGAATATAATTCAATAATTTCAAAATAGAATTTACTAAAAACACAGAAAATTAATTTAAGAAATCTTCTATTCTATGGCAAAAACCTTGAGCAGGATAATTATTTCCATTCTAGCTGAAATAAGTGACCAAAACCATTATTAACATTGTATTTCAATTATATACAAACGTTTAAATATCTCTTATCTTCAATAAAAATACTTCTTCTGTAAAACAATGCATTTCATTCACTCAACACAACCGAAATGGCGAGCACGTGCACTGTGGAGACCACTGGGATATATGCTTCCCACCTGTGGTTTCTGATGACAGTATACATCACATTAATGGGTTTTCAATATTTCTGTGCAGCTAGCTTGTGGATGCATGTGGAACTGCTTGAAATGAAAGGGGTGGGAAAATTCTCTCCCTAACACCGTTCTGTAAATACATGGTGGGAAGATAGTATCCCAAGGACTTATAAAGGGTTAATAGGAAGCTCAAACTTATTGTCAACGCTGTAGGAAGAGGTGTCGAACCAGTCACTATGTTCCTCCATCACAACTTATGGGTGCAGTGGCAGATGTGATAAATGAATGAGTCCGTATCCATATACAAAAGAGGTACGTTCTCAAAATGCTGTTTGATAAACTCATAGTTGAATCGATACATGACCGATTTAGAAAAATCTAAAATGACTTGGCCCGAGTAAAGGGGCTTATTTAGGGTCACGCTGGTCTTATTCATTTCAATGGTGGCGAAATTCTCATTAATAATGTTGATTGATTTGAAATTTGGCTTGGGAATGTACCGCCGGGCACCCCACTATCTTCCCAGACATGCACCAATTTAATGTCGCAGTATTTGCGGACATTTTTCATTGACGTGCCATAGATGCAGTTGTTCATAAATTTTTAAAAATATTTCAAACTGCTGTGTCGCCATTTGTCGGTGGTCCGTGTTCAGTCGCATGTAGGGCTCAAGCCATGCCTTGAGAAAGGCATTGCACCAACATTTGGATATGTAGCACATACCGATTTTGGTTGTAAAGCGTGCCCGTGAGTTTTTGACAGTTAACTTTACTTTCAGGGGGAACCATTCGCTCTAGGCGAAATGGAAAATCAGCATGTTCCTTGTACAGGGATGAGGGATATTCAATATCCACTTCTAGAACATATCGGCGACATGTTTCCTGGCTGGCAGTGCTCACATCAAAATGTGTAACCTCATCCTCTGTCAGCCAGGTAAAATCACCATAGGGTAAAGGCTGGCTCATGGCATAGCCATACAAATTATTCACATCTTAGTTCATCAAATACGATTCTGGTTTGTCTTGTGAATAAGAGGGCATGTATGGATTATTCGCTTCCGCATGGCGCTGGTTAAGCGACACAAAGCCGCCGCGAATACCCTTTAAAAAGAATAAGACCATGTCTACATCCGTGAGTAAATTCAAATCCACTTCCGTATATTTTAAAGCTGCATCAAACGACAGGCCAGGACTTGTATAATAGTGAGCATGGTCAAGGCCATAAATGTGTTGACATAACTCTCGGAAATTTTCAAACATATCTGTCAGCAGCAATACATCGAGTTTTAGGTAATGCATTGCATATTCACCTAGCGTCTTTATATCAAACGCTCGCCAAAGTTGCCTTGCATGCGCATAGTCTTGATCGGGAACGGTACAGCATGTCAGCTTTGAGTAAAATTTCTCTTGTGGTGGGTGTGTTTTCTGCTCTAACACATCCCAACTTGCACAAAAATCATACGGAAAAATACCTTTCCGAATGCGCAATTAATAATGCTCAGGATTTTCAAAATGCAGTTTCGTATATCTTAATTCTTCCTCATCCAAGCCATTAACTAGGCTGTCTAGGGAGGGTATCATAAACTTTAAAGAATCAAAAAATCTAATAGAAAATGTTCCCAGCCACCATGTGAAGGCTGTAAAACGCTAATGATTTTCAGGGATAATGAAAAAAGTCCCTTTGCCCACTTGACCCAATTCACGAATCAGAAAATTCATATCATAACTCGCCAGATTGTGAAAAAACACACTGATAAATCGTGGAGCTGGATAATTCACATGACACTTCCTGTGGGCAGGTCCACGAAATCCCACTGTAAAGTGTGAGTGATCTCTGACAGTGTCTTCGGCACTGATCAGCGGTTTTTCACAAATATGTCATGTGGTGGCATGCTCATACTGTTGCTGCTGTTTTGGAGTTAGGTTCATGGGTACTGTGTGGTCCAGTAACCCCCGTACATGATCAGCCAAGTCAACAAGTTGGTCCAAAACCATTTTTCACAATCTGGCTTCTCACGGGATTTGTAATAGGATTTTGTGTGATCATAGGCACACACCACGTTAAATGCTATAGCAAAGGGTTCCTGTTTTTGAAAGGGTGTGGTGGAGCTCATTGTGGGATCTGGTTCACATCCCGCCATGGGTGTGGTGGGAGTTTCAAAATCTGCATAGACCACAAAGAGGACAGTGTCACGCTTGTGAATATTCTTAAACTTCATTACAGCATTGTCTCCTTGTGGCAAGACTAGTCTCACTGCTTTCTGAGATATACAATCTGCCCTATGTCGTTCCAAAAGCTTAGGGGTTTTAAAATTTTGCAGACAACGATCAAAAATGTGTTTTACACGCTTTTCCTTGGACATTTGACTGCTTACCAATTTACTTAAATCTTTTACTAAACAATAGTGATTTACTTATCCTACAGACAAATATAAAAGATGAATGTGATAACGTTTAGATACTTGTGTAGCATAAAAAGGGCCTATAATTTCATCTCCTTGAACACCATAGACCATGAATGAAAACTCAGGGTTATACTGTTCAAACCTGTGAATCTGAGTTAGATTCATAGGGAACAAATAATAAGTTAAATTTAAATTTTGCATCAAGGAATCAAATGTCTGCTCTTACTTTCCAGGCAGACATATATTTTGTTGCACTGGTTGCAAAAACGCACAAATACTCCAAATAAAACAATAGACGTCTACATTCATAATGTTAACCACTGCTTTCCGGGAAGCAATCGCTGGTGTTGTAGCAATATGACGTGAACCAGTATTCGAAGGGTTAAATTTACAGATATTCATTTGTAAATAATTTATTTTATCCAGAGGAAGTCCACTGGGTCCTTTTTGAAATTTATCAAATTTGTTAGCAAGGCTTCCACGACATTGGTTTCGTAAAATTTTTCTAAATTTTGGGCTAAGAAAACTCCCGCATTTTTGTACATAAATGAAATGTATCCCTGATGTCCATGTCATTCTTTATATACTGTACTTAAAATCATACACCAATTCCATATTTACTCCCAAAGCCTTGTATAATTCCATTGCCCTATACATTTGCCCCCTAACTACATTAACACAAGACCAAAAAATCCTTGGGGATAATACATTCGTTACTATTAGTTCTTCTGCCTGAGCAAACGCGAGATTTGAAGCAAGAAGTTTTCCATTTTAAATTGTCTGTAGTCATATTACCATGCCATTTTGTTAAAATATAGTCTTACCTGTGTTTTGAATACAGCGGTGTAGAACAATGACTGCAAACTGCACTGCTTTCTGGAATCAGAAGACTGCACTTGTTGTTGGTATCAGTGGTTATTTTGTTTTTCACCCTCAACAGGAATAGCAAGTCTCTCTCTGTAAATATAAAATAAAAAACAATCAATACATTTCAATGCATCACTTACACATTCATTCATATTCAAAAAAAATATCCTAGTATATACATACGTCACAAATAATGTTCAAGTCACGCTACTGCTTTCAACAATCCACTCGTGATAGACTATACACTTGTTCTTAAATGAGTTGGTGGTGGTTATTATTACTGTTTGCCTCACAGCAATAGCAATTATCTGTTAATCAATTGATACATTTCAATCCATCACTTACACATCCATCAACATTAACAAAAAGAGTTAAAAAGTTTAATATATTAAAATAGAGCATTAATCAAATAATCTACAAATTAGCTCCACACCATTGTCAAGTAGTTCCAACATGGGTTAGGAGAATTATTGCTACTGACACCTAGCGGTGAACATTGGAACTTGATAGAGCGTTAATTAATCTAACCTACAAATTTATCTTCACACCATTGCCAAGCAGTTTCTTCATGGGTAAACAAATATTATTGTCACTGACACCTAGCGGTGAACTTTCAAACTTGATAGAGCGTTAATCAAATCTAACCTACAAATTTAGCTTAACATCATTGTCAAGTAGTTCCAACATGGGTAAACAAATATTATTGCCACTGACACCTAGCGGTGAACATTGGAACTTGATAGAGCGTTAATCAAATCAAACCTACAAATTTAGCTTCACACCATTGTCAAGTAGTTGCAACACGGGTTAACAAATATTATTGTCACTGATACCTAGCTGTGAATGTTGAAAAATATCGCTCTACCAGTTAAATGTTATTAATTATCAACCGCTGCCACTGACTGAACTAGGTACAACAATTTGATAATCTTAAACACAACAGGTACACCAATTATCTGTAAATAAATAAATCATTCAATCATTCAATCCATTTCAATCCGTCACTTACACATTGATTTGTATGCAAACAGTAAAAAAAATTTGGTCTATTAAATACATACCTCTCAAATAATTGTTTTCAAGTGACGCCACTGCTTTTTGCGATCCACTTGTGATACACTCCACTCTCTGTGAGAATAAATTACAGCACTGTTGCTCTAATGAACTGTGATAAAATAAATGAGTGCAAATGATATGTATTACCTTGCTTTTATATATTCCTATGTTGCTAGCTTGGAAAATTTTGTTCACACTTAAGTAACCGAAATATGATTCTAATCAACTCACAGCACATCGACATTCGATGAAAATTTTCGTTCACACACTAGTTAGCGATATCTAACACTACTCAATTCGCAACACATCAAGATTCAAATTACTGCGACATCTACAGTATACATGATTGAACTTAATACATCACATGGCATTCATATAACCAAATGGAAATGACATACACAAAAATAAGTGCTCAGTTTTCACTTAGCAGCAATGCATAATACTTTCAAACATGTCACCTCTTATTACAAGACATCAACTGTATCCTCCTCAAAGACCTCAGCTGCCAGCTAGCAGTTGCTAGGTAATGGAAAAATAAACCAGTATCATCTTGTCCATCTTTTACAAAATCCAATATTTATTCTTTATTATTATTATTATTATTATTATTATTATTATTATTATTATTATTCATCTTCCGGCTCCATAGCTAACTGGTTAACACACTAGGCTTTGTCCTAAAGTACCCCGGGTTCGATATCCTGCTAAGGCATGAGGAATTTTATCTCCTGGGATTCATTCCTGTGGCTTGAGGACAGGGTGTATGCCAAGTCTTCATCATCACTTCATCTTCATTACAACACATAGGTCACCCTCAAGCGTCAACAACAAAGACCTGCACTCAGCCTCTCCAATGGCCACATCATCATCATCATCATCATTTTTTATCATGAAGAGTAACGTAGAGTCATCTTTATAGTGTAGCAGTCAGTATGGTTAGATTCGACAACAAAGCTTCAAGGTTTCATCCCCAGCTCTGCTACAAAAATTTTCAAAGTACTAATAGGATTATAACAGGGTCTACATAGCCTTAAGCAGTTAATTTCACACCTCAACCATCCTAAACATAGTTTTTTGTAGTTTCCCCACTTTGTCTTCATGTAAAGTGTCTGAATAACACCTACTGTAAGACCACGGACACCTCCTTCCCACTTCGTTGACTAACCCTTCCACTCTTCACATCCCTTCATCCAGTCCCTGTTCGCTTTGCCAGTGACGCCACCCGAGCATCATGCTAGTCACACACCCCAGTTGTATCCCCCAAGTCATGGTCTCAACCTTCAAAATACTTGTTAGTTAGTTAATGTTGTTGAGAGCGGAACTACCAGGTCATCTTCCCCTACTACATTGGCGGTAGAGGTAGGATCCCTTGTTTAGTTCATGGAAAAAAAGCTTACCATAGAGGGTAAAATCAAAATTGCTGTTCTGTAACATAGCCAATAATTATACCCTCTCTCAGCTTCAAATCGCTAGTTCTATTTCATACATACAGTATACTTGTTCACTATCCATCAGGCTCCGTGTTTGGAGGAAGTGTAATTTAACACATGCTTAATGCAAGAGTTGCAGTTTTGTTATCGTAAGGTCATTATCGTAAGCATCCAACTAATAGCTAGCAAGTAGCTGGTGATAAAGCTGGTTAGCGCGTTAGGATTTGACCTAAAGTACCCCGGGTTCGATCCCCAACCAACCCATCAGGAATTTTCATCTCCTGGGATTCATTCTTGTGGCTCTGAGACTGGGTGTATGTCACATCTTCATCATCACTTTCTCCACATTACAACACACAAGTCTCCCACAGGCGTCAACCACAAAGACCTGCACTCACCCTCTCCAGAGGCCACACCATCTTCATCACCATTATTATTCATTAAGTGTGTCATAGTGTCGCTTCTGTAGCGTAGCGGTCAGCATGGTTACCTGCCGCCCTGGAGGTTTTGGGTTCGATTCTAGGCTTTGCCATAAAATTTTTAAAAGTGGTATAAAGAATAAAACAGGGTCTACTTAGCCTCAAGCAGTATGAATAAGTAAATATGATTCCATTTCCGCCTCAACCATCCTAAACGTGGTTCTCCATGGTTTCCCACTTTGTCTTCTAGTAAAAAAGAATGTCAGAATAACACCTACTGTAATACCACAGCCGCCTCCTTTTCGCTTCCTTACCTAACCCTTCCACTCTTCGCATTCCATTCATCATACCCCTCCTGTTTGCTTTGCAAAAAAAGCCACCTGGGCATCGTTCTAGTCCCACACCCGAGTTATACCCCGAACCCATGGCCTCAAACTCCAAAACACTACCCTCAATAGCAATAGTGGTGAGATCCCTCACTTATTCTATAACAAGCCAACTCTACAGGGTAAAATTATAGCCTAAAGCAAACCGTGATATAAAGTGGTATAGCAAGCAACTATATGCTTTTAGCCACTAGTCGCTAGTCTTATTTTCATACCTCTCTCCTCATTATGTCTAGTATGCCTCGATATAGCACTTTCTTGACTTTTTGTAAGTATCTATCTACATCACCTAACAGCAATACGTTTTCAAGATCCAACCACCCTTCAAGTTGACTATCTAACAGAGAGACACACACTCATAGTAAATCAGCCGGTAGTTTGTTTATCGGAAGTGTACAGGAATGCTCATTGTATACTCAGCACTTTGTGTTATCACAAGGTGAGTTCATTTAGCCTTCAGTGGCTGAGAGTTGAGACTGAATATCAAAGACACAAACACACATAATGTGCATACATGTTTCAATATTTATTCATTTTAGGGCACAGCAGATAAGTTGTAAATGTAATCTAGGTTCAATTCCCAGTAAATGCATGTCCTGGGGTTGGCATTCCAAATTTCTAATTTCCAACCCACGCCCTGTCAATGCCAAATCTTATGGCTCGGCGGCCATCCTTACACTTGTTTTTCTTTTTTACTCAGTCATGCCTTGAAGCCTCCGTGGCTTAGGCGTCAGCACGCCGGCCTCTCACCGCTGGATCCGTTGTTCAAATCCCAGTCACTCCATGTGAGATTTATGCTAGACAAAGCGGAGGCAACAAAGTTTTGTCTGGGTACTCCAGTTTTCACTGTCACAATTTCATTCTAACAACAATCTCCACTATCATTTCATTTCAAATGCCATTCATTTAATCATTGCCCCAGGGGAGTGCAACAGGCTTCACAGCCGGCACAGTTCATATCCTCGCCGCTAGATGGGGGCTTCATTCATTCCCTTCCCTGACCCGATCAGTTAACAGGAAGCAGGCTGTGGATTTTCATTTCCAATCATGCCTTCACCAAGCATGAGTATCTAAAACAAAGCCCACACACACACACCATTAAACGAACCATCGCATAAGGCTCTGCGATCCATGGATTTGATCCACACTAGGAAAGATCGGAAAACGAACCGTCGTATCACGGCCCGCCGTTCCGCCAAATTATCCTTTGATTTTTTCGGGGCATGGCCACCGTGGTCGGATTGTATTTTTATTTCTATTTTTCCAAAAAAATAGTTATAAAGTAGGCTATAGGTTTATATTAATACTCATATAAAGTCATAGGTTTACTCCTACACCTACCTCTATCACACTGTCAGTCCAAAAATAGTGTATTTTGCACATTTTTCCAAAAATAAAAATAAAAAATTGAAAATGGGTTATATTTCCAAAATTAGGAATTTTACAAAAACGTTTGTGTAATGTAATCCACAAACAAAGTTTCAAATCTCTAGGACAAAAACCAAAAAGTTCAATTTTGAAATTAGGCGATATTTTGAAAACCAAACAGCTTGAAAAGTCATATATAGGCTTAAAGGTATCTTTGTCCCTTAACGTTAGAACAAAACGTTTTATTTTTACATTTTTTTTAAGTCCAATTTTGAAATTGGCTATATTTTGAAAACTAAGAATTTTACAAAAAGATGTGTTTGACATAAATTAAAGGTCCTTACCCCCCTCAACACTACAAAATAAGTTTCAAGTCTCCAGGACGCACACATTAGTTAAAATAAAATTTATAAAAATAACCCCTGGCACTACAGCCTATGAGGGCCTAGGCCCACCGAGCGACCGCTCCGCAGCCATTTGGCCTGCATATATTGTGGTCAGCGGGTCGGATCCCCTCGGCCGTAAATCTCGGTTTTCGTGACGGGGGCTCTGCCTCACTGTCAGACAGCTACTCAATTGTCCTCACGAGGCTGAGTGCACCCCGTTCCAGCCCTCTCGTCAGTTCCTAAAATCCCTGACGGAGCCGGGAATCGAACCCGGAGCCTCCGGGTGAGAGGCAGGCGCGCTTCCCCAACACCACGGGGCCGGCACACAAATTAGTTAATATTTCTATTTCACCCCATGGTAGGGGCACTTTTTATTTTGGGGTAAAAATAAGTTCTCCATAGGATAGGGGCGTCACCCCGAGTCCAACAACACGTCACACATCAAAATCCGACCATGCGTTCGCGAGCTATTGGCAAAGATAGAGAGAAAGTAGGCTATCATCTACCTCTTGCCTCACCCCCCTACTCCAGAAGAAGTAAAAACGATAAATTGCTTGCTTGATAGTGTCGAAAACGAAGAAAGAAAGAAAGAAAGAAAGAAAGAAAGAAAGAAAGAAAGAATATAGTTTTATTGAGAGAGCAATGTGGAGCACTAAGAGACTTTTTCACGAAGACAACGAATACGGGATAGAATTGTCGTCTTCACAAGAGGAATCTTCAATGCCCCAGAATAGAGTGACCACGACGCAGGCACCGAAGTTTCGGCTAACAATCAAGAATGCGCTGGAACCGAGGATTGTGAGGTGTTCCCTCTCCCTCCTCAGTGTACAGCGATACTGTGCATATCTACTTTTAGGTTTCTGAGTTTTATATAATTTTACCTTTTTAGGTTTATTGTAGCTTTTAGTATTTAAAATGTGTGTATAATTTTAAACGCAGAAGCAGCATTTGTTATTTTATGTGTTATCTTGGGTTAAATAAAGGGATATGTGCCGTAATTGCTAGAAAAGTAAATGAAACAACAACAAAAATATTAATACTATTAAAATAAATGCTACCAAAATAAGACTGCGTAAATTAAATTGAGGTCTTTTCCACTGCGGGCGTGTCCCCAGGTAACAGTACTCCATGCGTTATCTGGGGGGTTAGTGTAGGCATCTATGCGCTGCATCATTGACTGTCTCACACGCTCCCATATTCCCCTAGTCTATCGTATCCGCTGACATCCTTGCTCTATTCGCTGACGCAGCGTGTCCACGTTATGAATAGGTGTGGTATACACAATGACTTTTAAATGACCCCATAAATAGAAGTCGACTGTGTTGAGATCGGCAGAACAAGCCGGACATGGTATCGGTCCCTGACGCAATATCCATTTGTTTGGGAATCGCTGATGTAAAATTACTCTAGCCGCAAGAGCAAAATGAGGTGGTGCTCAATCATGCATGAACCACATGCGCTGAATTAAATCCAGTGGGACGTCTTGCAACAACCTAGTAAAATCAATAGTTAAAAAGGCGCAGGGTGATGCTCCTGCCAATGTTCCTGGTAAGATGAAAGAACCAAGTATTGTGTCATCGATTATTCCAGCCCACACATTAATACTGAACTGTTGTTGATGCCTCGATTGTACAACTTCTCTGCATCAACCCAGACATGCGTATTGTGGAAGTTCTGCATTCAATCTTGGATAAACTTCGCTTCATCGGTAAACAGAATAGCAGTGAGGAACTGTTGCTCCTGAACACATGTATGTCGTAACCAAGTACAAAATGCTGCTCTGGGTGGAAAGTCAGCTGCACTAAGACCTTGGACTCTATGAAGATGATATGGACAAAGGAGCTGTCCTCGCAGAATTCTCCACGCTGTCATATGATACACATCTACAATTGCCGCTATTTCCCTGTTGCTACTCCTGTTATTTTCCTCAATGAACGAGACTGTTTCGCAAAGACGCAAAAGTATTCTTTGGAACGCCTTGTTGTTGGGTAAACGTCTATTAGGAAAGTTATGCACATTCAAACGCCATGCTTCATTTGCGAAACACAGCGCCCGTCCATACAGAAGTTGCATGTCTGCCATTTCCAGAATCCAGTACCCCATTGTATCAGGACGTGTACTGTCCGTCCACTCAATAACAACTGTCAACACGTATCACTCCACTCCACTCTACTCAAGCTTATTACCTGTGTGGACGTGTTAACGTGTTTGCTAAGCACCTGACATCACGTGGCTTTCAATGTAAAACAAACACACACAGATTTGAATAGCAACGAAACGTACACGTGGCCTGTGTGCCCTCCACAAATGACCAACTAGCATCGTGCCGCCATCTGTGATATGCACACCACAAACAATGCTTTTAACACAGCAACGAACGCACATACGCCGTATGCTTGCCGGACATGTTTTGCTTGACGTTAAGACCTATATTGAATCCCCGGAACTTTCCCACATATTTAGTTACACCCTTTATAATAATTTATATGTAAATTAACATATAAATTACAGTCCTGTTTCCGAAAATTAATTAAATTGGACATAATTATATTGAAATATAAATTGATATAAGAAATAATAAAATACATCAATGGACAAGATTTGGGACCATTAAAAGTTCTCAAATAGGAAAGAACAGTAGAATACATGAAAATAAGTTAGTTGGTTCTTCAAGGAATTTGTAATTTTGAAATGCATTTGTAGCACAATATACTGGAAAAATTTAATTAGATCTCATATTCAATGAGCAACTTGTCATTGCTAGGAACAGCAATTTTTGGAACCTAAGCTTTGGCCTCAGCGTCATCAGAAAGCAGGTACAGTACTCAGGTGTTTCAGGCTGGCAGCATGGTCTGGTAGTAATGCTCGTTACTGTTGTGTCCAAGGTCACGGGAACACATTCTGGTGTAGTCACTCTGTATTTGAGCGTGTTTAAATGCGTGAGGGTCGTTGCTCATTAAACATTCTCTTTAGGGGCTTAATTCCAGCACTCTGGTATCCCTAAAAGCCATCGTAGTGAAAAGAGACGTAAAACCCACAACGTTATTTATAACTATATTATTATTATGATTATCATAATTATTAGAATAATTATTGTATTATTATCAGGAGTTTCGCACGAAACAACAGTGTAGTACGGATCATGCCCCAATGTTGCTTTACATGGGAGATCCCATGGGATGCTTTGTATCAACATAGCTAAGCCATTGGGATGTAGATGTCACACCCTCCACAACATGACAGTCACGAAAGGCGCAGCTATTCACTAAAACTAACATTTTGTACCGATAAAACAAAGACCTTCTCCATAAAGAAGATTCTTTTAACCTCAAACACTGCCAGAGAATGTTGATAATGTGTAAGTTTAACTGAAGGATAGAGTTGCATCTTTGTAACATAGGTACTGTACTCGAATTTGCAATGTGAAAGTTTTCATCATAAGAGTGCATTGATATGAAGTCCGTAGTATTGAAAGTTCGAGGCTGGAAATGGTACACAAACCAGATTTTACAGCCACGGTAGCAACAAGCTCCAGCCAATCACAATATTAGCTCATTTAATACAAGCAGAGACAACGATAAACCTGTTGGTCTTTGTTGTTGACGAGGCGACACAAAAAACTCGCTTGAGTGGAGGGGCGGTGCATGACAAAAAAAAACGCACACACCAAGGAGTGTGACCGAACTACAGCCACGTGACTAACGCCAGCCAATGAAATACGAGGATAAAACAATTACCATAATTAGTATTGCTCCTTAGGAGAGCTGTTAAAGCAACTTAAACCATCAGAAAAACTGTCAAATATTATATAGAAAATATGAAGATATTTTTTTGGTAGTTGAACCTGCAATTGCAAAGTAATGAGTATTATGGATAAACGCGAAATTTCAGACTTTTTTATATACAAAGGACGCTACTTTTTTATCGGAGTGGGGGAGACGCGACTTTGATTCGAGGTCTTTTCACCAAAGCTTCGAACGGGGACGGAGGTGTAATACCAGATTAATTAGTAATATATACATAGAGCATCGCAGAAGATTATTCAGCAACGAAATATATCAGGTAAAGTCTACAATAATTACGGCAAGTCCAATTGCGTAATTAACTACGATATCAGTAATAATTATTGAAAGTGCACATCTGAAGACTGAAGAAAGCACACTAGCTTCGTGAACGTGTATGTAGAGATATTCTTGATGATAGAAGATTTTCGCAGACACAATATTTCATCACAATGGTTAACCGACAGAAGTTAGGTGGGACATCTACAATCTTTATTGAAGAGATTGCAATGAAGTGCTAAAATGTTAATGGGAACATAATGCTATGGACTACATCGAGGATATCTGAAATGACATGACAAATAATGACGCGGGGGAGACCAACACCTTTCTCTCCTGCATATCAATAGTCTACGCAAGTCATAAAGCACCATTACTAAATATGGATACAATTACAAATACAATTCTACACGGAAGAAAAGAAGAGAGAAGAATTCCTGTACTCGCGAGCTAGGGTGGACCAGTTCAATTCCGGAGTAAGGGTGGACCCAACTCATGAATATTCTGATGCAGAACGGATGCTGATATATCACCACGTTGATGTATGGTGTTCGTATCCCTCTTCACATTGTGATCTAGGATGATCCAGCATAGCAGTCACGAACAGAGGTACCCCAGGAACGCCCTGTTTATGAAGTTCAGCGAGGGGAAACCACTTCTAGACATCTTTACGCTTCTAAAGGTAGAATGAAGACCAACATTTACGTATCCCATATTATTGTAATTTGGTTACATTAGAGAATATCCAACCATTATTCAATTAGTGTCATTTTTGCCAATTTTTATGTATTTCTAAATTTTTGACTTTATATTTTGATCGTAATGCCATGTAGGATTTTTAATATCGATTTTCATCAAAGTTTAATATTTTTATGATGTGACTTGGCCATTAATATTCATCGTTTGGAAGTTTAGAACGTTTTTCTATTACGATTTCGAATTTATCTAGGAGATATCGGAGATTTTATTGTGGTACGTTTTATTGATATTTTTGGAACTTTGAATTCCATGATTTAAGTTAATTGACGAGTTTGTTTAGGAATTACGATCTTTTTAACGGTCTATTTTGAGATCTGAATTCAGTTATTTTATTAATAACTTATTCTCAGGTTTGGTGTAAAAGTTACTCACATGATAAGGAGGAATGTATTTTATTGGAGAGAAATAAGTGAGACGGTTGAAAGATTGTAATATTGTCGAATAGGCAAAGTGAACTGCGATAACGTCATAATTTGGAAAGCATGTTAATTTGGAATAAATACTCATGAGGAGTATATCAGCTGATAGAAGCCAATATCAGAATGTTAATTTTAATGAAAGTAAGATATATAATGTGTAAGATATTATTATATTACCAGTTATTATATGATATCGAAGGAACCAATAATTTATCGTAGTATTTTTATGAAACTTGTGTTACCTTCGAATTAGGATTTTCGCATTGCTATGTTGTTTGAATAATTCAGTTGTGTTATATTGCAGAGAAGGAAACTGCGAATATATATATGTGAGGTATTTAAGAGTATCCCCGTATTGACGGATGGTTATATAGAAGTTATGGCAATGGGCAAGATTACATTGTTGCATTAATATTGAAGAGATATCTGTATGGAGAGACCTGCGAATTATATTGTCCCCGATATGTCATGTGTCAAGATGTCAGAACGCACCACGTGATCTAAGGGCGGACAGATGACGTATATGAATGCTTGAGGCGTCACTGCCATGGCCACGTTGATTCCAACATGTCCAGAGACCTTGCATTATGAACGGATATAAGGCTCATAATTTTACAGTTATTATCTGAGGATTTGTGAAAGAGTCCCCAAATGACGTAGTAACGTATGGGACCAGTGAGGGAAGAAGCAGACCGCGTGATCAAGTAGGACTCTGTAGAGGGCTCTGTACGCAGAAAGCGAGCTTTGGAGGTGAGCAGATGACTTGAGGTCAGCCTCTTGGTTTCTATACGCCGACTAGTCAAGACAGTTCCGCGAACGCGCATGAGTAATACTCAACTACAGTCTAGTGGCCAAAGACTTACCGCATCGCCGTACCAACATGGCAAATATTCAAAGTGATTTATATAATCAGTCAGCACAAGTTATATAACAGAGAGTTTACGCAGTACATTGAGGCTTCATATTTCAAAATGTGCGGAAAGTACGTGTACGGTGACAGCCTATATGTTTTCACGAAGTTGCGATCCGTAGAAAATGCTGTTAGGGCTAAGCTGGACATTGAAACTCATTGATATTAGTGAATATGTAAGCAGCATGAAGAGAGACACTGTTTACGGAGAGGCGAGGTAATTGTGCCGAGAGACAGTATGTGAGCCAAGGCCAACCGCTTGTGACGTACGCAACAATCCTATGTTTCGAGGCCACGCTTAAGACGGCAAACTCACTGGATATTTCTTACGTACTTTGCTTTTTGGAAACAGCTCTAGTTCGTGAACCAAAAGATTTGTCAAAGTGCAATTTGCGCGACTGTACCCAGAAACATGTAAACTGTCATATTAAATGGGCGGAAAGTTTGTGAAATTTTGGACATGATGGTCATCAGACCCGGCAACTATTCGTATCTTGCGAAGAACTTCCAATATCGTAGGACGGCGCACTAAGGAGCACGCGACAAGGGGGATTTAGGAGACGGCTGACGTTCCTGGAGACGAGAATGGAGGCCCACAATCAATCGCATGTCGACCACGAGGCTTGGAGATGGGTCAAGACCAAATGGCGAGAACGACGGGAGTCGCCATTGGTCGTACAAGAACTCCATACTTCTTCAAGAAGAATTCTAAGGTACAGATTACATCACCATGATTCTAAATAGCTAGAATTTTAAGTGAAGTAGATTTTAGTGGTTTGGACAGCACTCATCAAATTCTATTGCGATAACTTAAGGGGGGTCTATAGTCATCAATTAGGCAGTGACATTGAAACATATTTTTTCTTACGTTTTCTAGAGAAAAAACTGGTTCTTACAGATATAGGGGATAAAATTATAGTTAAGTAGTAGGTAATCTTGGATATGAAACATTAAATTAGTGAGATATTGAGGAGATGCTGTTAATAAATTTGATCACAGTTACACCATAATATCAGTAAATTTGTAAGGAATGTTTGACGGATAATAATCATTTAAACTAAATATTCAATGAAATTTACCTAATGTTTCCTAATTTTGCACAATTTTAACATTTAAATAAGTTAATTAAATCTTTCTTTAAACACACTGATAGCTTAGAATGGTAGAGCTAGACGCGACATGATGTTATAAAGCTTCAATGATTCAGTTAATGAGAATGAATGGCAGGTAATTATAACGCTTCAATGCTGCAATTAGGATGATAAAGTGTAACGCAGGTAAAATATGGTGATTTAATGATGTGATCAAAAGATTATAAATATGTGAAGAAATAAGAAATAATAGTGTGATGAGAAGGTCGCTGTGATATAAAGAAGCAAGTAATTAAGTGAGAATAGGCAAGTATGGTAGATTTGGTTGAGAATAAGCCTGTGAATTGAGTAAAACAAAGCCACGAGGGCCATTTAAAATATGTGTGTGAATTTAGTGAAAGGTTGTAGTTGTAGCCAATAATTTTGCCTGATGAACATTTTTATAATTCTTTCTGAAATAAAATCACTCTACATCAATGAGAGTTACGCCAGGCAAAGATACCAGTGGAAAAATTTAATTACAACGAATCAAGTGTGAATCAAGAGAGTATTAACCCTTAGCTACACGCACCTCTTTCACTAACATTCTTACACGCTAGCGGCACTCTATGCCGCAATATATTGTTTCATCCTTTTTGTAATTTAGTGACTTGCTACACGGCTAAAATTGATTTGTATAGAGAATTATACAGAACCTAAGATAATATATTGAAAAAATCTTATCAGTATGTATGACATTCTTATTAATAAAATATATTATTGGGAGGGATGGGAAAAGGACATATTTACTATTCATACTTAATGTAATTAATAATTCTTATAAACATTTATTGGACAACGAAGAATAAATAATAATTTTCACGCACAAAAGAGATATTGAGTATTATTGGATTGAGATTGCCCTTTTCTCAGGCTCATATTACAAGAAATTGTACTTGATACACTAGAGTAAAAGAGAAACTGTTAGTCAGAATTATGTAGGCCTATACACTTAGATTCTTGGCTTGGAAAAGGACACTTTCTGCTAATTTACAGTACGAAATAATATACAGTGCCTAAATACACAAAATAACTCGGCAATAGGACTTAAAAATCGAGTAGATCCTCTTCATCCTGTGACCCTTCCTGCGCATCAATTACAGGAGCAACCTCTCAATATCCTGTTCTTGACAGCCATTTCGAGACCTATAAACAGAAGGCAAGCGTGCCGACTATGTGCTGACATCGATAATAATGATAGAAGCATAGAATGAAACAACAAAGGTATAATAAGTTAAATACTTACATTATTTCACAACGCCGATTCCAGCTAGTTGTTACACGCTAGCGGTACGGAATGCCGCATTCGCGCACCTCGCACTTTGACAACCTGTCTCAGACTGACTGGGAACCAGACAGGCTTCGAACCTACCCCCTCCCCTGCAGCACATGACGAACAAAGGATATAGCGGGCGATCTCACAGAACTCGTAAGTGTTTACCACGTCAAACAAAATTTTGCAAAAAAGCGGCACTGAGTGTCGCTTAGCGTGTATCTATGGGTTAACTAATTGTGAGAAGTTTTAGAACTTGGATAAAGACTAAACATTTATGAAGGCAAAGATATTTTGGATCTATTTCGAGTTAAGAGAAATGTTGCTATGATGTGATGTGATCATTCACATGTGTTTATAGGTTGTAAATTTGTTGATAGAATAAGCATGAATATCCACTATGCACCAGTCGTGATTTTGTTAGAAGGAAATCTAATGGAATAATCCCAGTGATATTTTTTTGTGTTTTCTTTATAATGCAGTCAGTTTTCTAGAACATCCAAATATGAACTATATTGTAAGCCATGGATGAAAAATAAAAAGCGTAACTAAAACTTAATCCATTGGAGTCAATATGCCGGTTCTCCGTAAGTTTAATTATACCCAAAGGAAAGACACAAGGAGATTTTGTCCCAATTAAAAATGCATTTCATTATTTTTTGTTGTTTGCACATCAAGACTTAACATAGTCAATCTCCAAGTGCAGGGGATAGAAATTACTTTTATTGGCTGTATTAGTGCTTCGGTGAATAAAATGTGGAGGTTTTATCTTATTTGTGCATACTCTTTCCGTGGCTTCGCAACGTAACGTGGATGATTGGAGATGACGTTATGCGGTAATATATGAATCCCAGTCCATATTCACACCCCGAGGTTACTTGAGGTCTCACTTCTTCTTTTTTATCTCATCTTCATGCCCACGAATATCTAATCATCCACGATTTTCTTTTGGTAAAATTTTCTACTACTGTTGTATCGAATTTCAACCTGGGATCGCGATGTGTCGGGCCACGCAATCCAGGGTTGGAATATCGGGCACAATATATGGTTTTTGAGAAAGGATTATTAGCAGTCATGAGAGAAGTATTGCTGAAGTAATTATTGCAGTTATCGATAGACAATGCAATTGAACCTTGAAACAGAAGGAACAGTTTATATTTGTGAAGCTGATTTAAATTGTAGATTACTCGATTTAAATGATTCTGATAAGAAGGAATGTAAACATGATGGTAATTATTCAGTGTGGAAAAGGAATTTGTATTAGTATTTTTACTAAGGTGACGGATCAGTAGGTGTTATTTAACTAGTGTAGGAATTTCCGTAGTATTTATTTAAGGCAGTTTATTAAGATAATGCATTATTTATCGTTATTTGAAGTGTTTAGAGCAGGATTATTTACTAGCATTGAAGGAGTATTTAAAGTTATTATAGGAGACGGGAGTTATTACTGTATAGAGTAATTAATGGGGATTCTAAGGGTGGAGGCCTACGTCATTTGCGGATAATTTAACGACAATTTTGTTGTTGTTAACTCCCGTTATTTAGGTCACAGCAGGACACATTTTAAAATCAACAAGGGAGTTGGAACTATTCATTTCATGATTTTCCTCACTCACAACATTATCACCAAGTACCCCTTCGCAGATGAATCCTTTACATTTCAGCGACTCTCCTTAAAAAAGTGATGAAACTCTAGTCCTGAATGTCAGATCAGAACGAGTGAACTAATTCTGTGCCGTAGTTGGTAGCATGCTGAACTGCTATGCTCAAGATTGCGGGTTGAAATCCGGCTGAAGTCATCGGAATTTTAAGAGCGTTAAAATCCTTCAGTATGCCTTCCTTCAGAGGGGAAGTAAAGTTTTTCATGTCGTAAATTTATGGCATGCAAAAGAACATACGACTACCATAATTGGTTGTGTGTAACCAAACTATGTAGGTTATTTGGTTAGGAACGCTCTATCAAGTTCCAACCGTCACCTCTGGGTCTCAGTGACTGTGGCGTCTGGTAGCCAAAGTTGGAACTACTTTAAATTGAACTTGTTGGGGGAGCCTAAGGGCGTTCAATTAAAATTCCCTGCTATGGTCATTGGCTACAAATCAAATTTAAAAATTAAACAACAATGCACATAATACGGGAAATACTTTTTGGACATTTGATATAATTCGGAAGCATAGCTGTGGATATAATTCAAATTTTCATACTCAGAATAAAATGATAGCATGCCGGGACTATCTGACAATTAAGTGTGACAACTGAACATCTACTACATTGGAATCATTTTACGGCAGATATTTAATGGCAGTTTGAACAGTTCTGAGGGAAAGCTTTCAATTCCAAAACTAATGTTTGTACAATCGCAGTAACTCGTCCATGCGTATTATAAAGTGTAAGATCATAAACCTCTTTCTATTTTAATGTTCATTACAAGGAAGGCCTTTATTCTATCCCACCTGTTTATATTTAAACATACATATTTAAGGTGGATCTATAGCGCACGTGATTTATGTGATACCTAGTTAGTCATGATAAACAAACAGCAACAGATGGACTTAACACGGGATTAACGAAACCAGGTTTAACGAGAATTTATATACGGTACATGTCGGTTTTGTTCCCCCTCGCTGCCGGCGAGGAATTAAAACCTAAGATATGGGGTTCTACTTGTATGGCAGCTACACAGGCCAAGACTTAACAGTTCTACAAGCTCCGTAATTCATAACAAGTGGGTGTACTCCGATAGGAATCTTCACAATACTACCTGACGTTTAACGAATTTGAGATTTCAGCACTTTCAGAAATCCGAAGATCAGACCCTGACACTAACAGCATCCATTATACGTGAACATTTTCTGAAAAATACTACCATGATACCATGCTTCACGTCCCTTGACACCAGTTCCAACCCTACATCCTAACTACAAGTAATACTGTAGGTCACACTGCTACAGTCACTACAGGAACATCAGTTATGAGACGAATTTCGTACACTATCAGACGAGCTACACCCGGAGGCCCTGGGTTCGATTCCCGGCTCCGTCAGTGATTTTTAGAAACTGACGCGAGGGCTGGAATGGGGTGCACTCAGCCTCGTGAGGACAATTGAGTATCTGTCTGACAGTGAGGCAGCGCCCCGATGACGAAAACCAAGATTAACGGCCGAGGGGACCCGATGCGATGATCACGTGCAAACCCAATATCTGCAGGCCAAATGGCTGGTCAGCGGTCCCTTGGTGGGCCTAGGCCATTCATGGGCTGTAGTGCCAGGGGTTACGTTTTTATCTGACGAGTTATCATCAAATATTTCAAGTTCATAAATGAAGCAACAACAATTACTTCATATTGATTATCGCATGTTTCCTTTAGGATACCCATAGTCATAATTCCCCGGTCATAGCCTTCTTTTAAAAAATGGAAAAGGGCTATGAGATCAGCGTGCATGTGTGCATATGTGTCTGTGTAGTTGTAAACACAACCCCTATTATTTTTATTAAACGCCTGATCGGAATTGAATGAAACCTGCTAAAAAAGCGACCCTGCTCATATGCACCTTAAACGTATTTTTCATATTGACACTATCGTAGTGAAAACAAAACGGCTGATATTTGAATTTTCTTTGCCTAAGTCAACTGCTGGCTGAACCACTTATCAGATTCACACTAATCTCACCTCTCCTGCACCATCTTATAAGGGAAGTTAGACGACAAATTTACTACTTTCTCAGTTAATCAATACCAATAAGACGGTGGTACATTCCGTCAGGGAAAAAAGCATAGATGCTCGAGTTGAGATGTCAATAAAAATTTACCCGCAGTCTATATATATATAAATCAATGTTACGTGATAGTTTGTGGGTCTGTCTGTGGGTATGTCTCCTATGCGTTCATATACCATTCATCCGATTGCGATGAAACTTGGGGGAGATGTTGAGTACACTACAAGGAATGTTTCTGACTTAGTAAATCCATTTTACAATAGGTAGCGCACGAGTAGATTCATCAAATGAGTGACGATGCGCGAAACGTTTCAACAAAGTCCCGTATGTGTTCATATACCATTCGTCAGATAGCGATAAAACTAGGGTGAGATGTTTTGTACACTTACGTGAAGGTTTCAAAATTAGTGAATACATTTCACAGTAGATAGCGCACGAGTAGATTCAACAAATGAGCGACGACACGCAAAGCGTTTCAACAAAGTCCCGTATGCATTCATATACCATTCGTCCGATAGCTATGAAACTTGCGTAAGATGTAGTGCACACTTCAGGGAAGGTTTCTGGCTTAGTAAATCCATTTAACAATAGGTAGAGCACGAGGAGAATCAACAAATGGGTGACGACGCGCGGAGCGTTTCAACAAAGTCCCGTATAAGGTCATATACCATTCTTCCGATAGCGATGAAACTTGGGTGACATGTTGTGTGCACTCCAGGAAAGGTTTCTGGCTTAGTAAATGCATTTTACAATAGGTAGCGCACGAGTAGATTCAACAAATCAGTGACGATGCGTGGAGCGTTTCAACAAAGTCTCCTATGTCTTCATATACCATTAGTCCGATAGCGGTGAAACTTGGGTGAGATGTTGTGGACACTTACGTGACGGTTTCTAACTTAGTAAATACATTTTACAGCAGGTAGCGCACGAGTAGATTCAACAAATGAGCGACGACGCGCGAAGCGTTTCAACAAAGTCCCGTATGGGTTCATATACCATTTGTCCGATGGTGATGAAACTTTCGTGAATTGTTGTGTGCACCCCAGGAAAACTTTCTGGCTTAGTAAATCCAGTTTTCAATAGGTAGCACACGAGAAAATACAACAAATGAGCGATGGCAAGTGAATTGTTTTAACGAAGTCCCGTATGCGTTCATATACCATTCTTCCGATTGCGATGAAATTTTGGTGAATGGTTGAGTACACTCCAGGGAAGGTTTCAGGCTTAGTAAATCCATTTTACAATAGGTAGCGCACGAGTAGATCCAACAAATGAGTGTTGGGGCGCGAATCGTTTAAACAAAATCCGGTATGCGTTTAAATACCATTCTTCCGTTTGCGATGAAACATTGATGAGTTATTGTGTATGCGCCAGGAAATGTTTTCGATTTAGTAAATCCATTTCACAATAGGTAGCGCACGAGTAGATGCAAAAAATGGGTGACGACGCGCGAAGCGTTTCAACAAAATCCCCTATGCGTTCATATACCCTTCTTCGATTGCAATGAAACCTTGATGAGTTATTTGTACACACCAGGGAAGGGTTTCGACTTAAAAATCCACTTCACAATAGGTAGCGCACGAGTAGATTCAACGAATGAGAGACAGCGCACGAATCGTTTAAACAAAATTCCGTATACGTTCATATGGAATTCTTCCGATTGCGATGAAACTTGGGAAAGTTGTTGTGCACGCTCCCTCGAATGATTCTAAATTAGTAAATCCACTTTACGATAGCTTAGAGGCAGTTAACGGAAATTGAAAATCATATTGTGTATACATAAGCACTTCAAGAAACAGAATTTCAACGCCAACTTTTTCTTTGATTGACATTGCAACGCATGCCGGGTACAGCCTGTCTTATATAAAAACAAGCTATAACAACATATATTTTATTTTAATCTGTGTAAAACTGTATAGAGTAAAAATTGTTATTCTATCTCGTTAAATTTTCATAGCAGTTTGAACAAAAGAAACTACCGTTTTTCAATCTTAGTGTAACGAAGCGCTCAATTAGAAAGATCATTACATTAAAAGTATGCATCTTATCGTAATGAAACGTATACACGTCTTACATAAACTTTCGTTTACGTGGAAATGAAGGTTTAACCTGATCTGACTTTTCTGAAAATAGTTAAAGATGGCGCCAATTCGTATTATCAAAACATTAAAATCGATAAATAAGGGTTTAATTGAGGAATTGAGGACTTGCTACAGAAAGGCGTGAAAGAAGGCATTGATTATGAGACATCAGCTACACAAGCCACAAGATTCACAGATTAAATATATATCGTGCAGCCTTCATCTTCAATATGCTTATATAAAATTTTAAAAATCCATTACACCCCATCAAATGAACTTCCATTTTCGTCTCTTGACAGAAAGTTAATATTCTACACTGTTGAAGGCATACGTGCATTGCATATATTAATTTTCATGCATTCAAGATGGTGGGCATGCGTATTATTAAACTTTCAGATCGACAAATAAATATTCATTCAACTAAATTCCATGACACCTAACTTGCACATATCGAAATGCTGAATCGATATCATCAATATATATATTTTATATACAGTATATAATGCGGTACTAGCTTTTTGTACCCGTCGCTGCAGGCGTAACAAAAGCAGTGCTTGGGACACATCACCTGCCGCTAGGCGGTCGGACCTTGTTTGATCAAAATATGTGTGATTACATAATTTTCACCGATGACTTTTGTTTAGAAAAGACTTATGCTCTGTACGTTTTCTAAATGTAACCAACAAATTTGAAGAAAAAAGTGAAGAGCCATTAAATTCTTTCCATCAAGCCCCTCACCCCTTAGGACTACATATGTCATTTGGAGCCTAGTTCTATTTTGAGGATGTCTTCTACTTAAATATGAATTTTCATGACATTCACTGCAGTAGTTTTGACGCCAAACCTCAGCAAACGATAAACAGACATGCATACAAAAATTAAACTCAGAGTCAATTCGGACATGAACTTACGCACCTTGTCCTTCACAAATTGAAAAATACGGCTAAAAATTCAAAATAGCCTATTTCGACACAGCGCTTAATTTATTAATGTGGAATAAAACCAAAAGCACATTATACAGTAGTAAGGACCGATATTGACTAAAATTAGCAAGAAAAACGCTACGTATAATAAACACACGGTCATTTATTCATACATTAGCAGATTGAATATTAAGCTTAATTGCCAATTTGAATATATAAAATACTCCTATACTATATAAAATCCTACACCTGACATACCTTAGGGAGAGTGCGAATGCACAAACTCCACGGTCCTGGCGAAGTGGATGATAGATATCATACAACTTTTTGTGTATTTTATTATAAGATATGCATGTCAGAACATGTTGGTCAGTGAAGAAAACATGACATGCTCTCTCTTAAATATTTGGCTGTAGTTATAAATAGGCCTACGTGTTTTTATCACAGAGTAAAATTAAATGTTCTTGTGATGGACGTTAAGAGTTGTACCCTATATAAGACTCCGCGTTTACTAGGTATCGTTGAAATTCCACTTTTGCAACCAGAGTAATTGATTGGAATATTAGAAATATACACCCATCCACCATCTCGTATGTATGGAATGGTTTATCTTGCACCTTCTGCGGAGAGAGTCTTTTATGTAAGTTTATATATTTGCAGCGATTCGTGGTTCTAACTGTAATACATAATGCATTGCCGATATTAATGTGTGATATATTCAAGATGGTGGCTGCGTGCTATATGCAGATTAATAGCGTTAGGACTAATGCAAGCAAGGTAGGTATCGTACCTCTTTCCCTCCTTTTACAAAGTATCGTGTTAATTGAGAAATTGAATCTTGAGTTATTGACTTTGTAGTTTCGAGTATAAGCTCAGCCACAATCTGGAATAGGCTATATGGCAGGGGTGTTCTTTTGCCTTTGGCATACAAAGGCCATAGACGGTTCTACACCCATGCTAATTTTAGATAGGCCTATTGCATCTATAAAACATGTAGAATGATTTGTTTGCCTATTTTATAATTTCAAGATGATCACTGCGTGCGGAATTCAGTGTGATATCACTATGAATAATGATAGTGACGTATTTTGTATTCTACTCCTCTCTCAGTAAATTTCGCGTTAATTGTGCTATTATATCGTGGGTGGAATATAATTGTTCAGGTCTTATGAGTACGCCTAACCACCTTCGTGAATGAATAGAGTCGCTGTTCTTTTGACTTGGTGTAAGGAAGCCACATGCAATGTTCTGCATAACTGCTAAATTTCGTTGTTGTCTCTTCAAAGTACATTGAGTGATGTATTATCATATCCTGTATTTTCAAGATGGCTTGTTTCAACAACGCCCCTTCTTACTATTTTCATTTTAATTGCGCTTTTATAGTCTGATTCCCATTGAACTTTTAATGTAACGCCCAGACACCATTCTAAAAAAAAAACAATGCCGCTGTTATTTTGCTTTGAGCAGCTGTGAACATTGGTTCATTGGTTCACAAGTTATTGAATATAATTCTTGCATGATTTGCACTGCTCCCATCCTGAAATTATTCGGTTGATGACTTTGTAATTTGGGCAGAAGACCCGTCCCCCAAAGAAGTATGTGTTTTGCAAAATTTAGTAGAGATACGATGATAAGTCGTAATTCAATTTTAACTTTCAACATTTGAGTGGTAACCATTTTGTTTTCATTACGAAAGTTGAGGTATAAGTTATGAGCAGGGCCGTCGTGAAGGTGCGCGGGGCCTGGCGCGAGAATGTGCGCGGGACCTAGTAGCCATGAGTTCACGTTTGGGTGGAGTGGGGTAGTAAATGCAAATGTTAGACTGTAAGTGGCTGTGTTGTACGGAGAGTGATGTTTTAAAAGAAATTACAAGTTTAGTCTAGTTAAAACTCATGTTATTACATTTCTAGTCTCTAAACAAACCTCAACAAATAGGATAAGCATAAAATTGGATACAGGAAGCAAATGATCAGATAAAAGCATCAAGCAATATCATTGGAAACCTGATATAATGAGCTAACAACGGTGATTTTTTGGCAGAAATAATATATTATGGAAAACGAGGCATATGCTTGAAGTATTTTCTTACCCAAACGCACATAATTAACAATACCGGTAATACGCAATCACGTTTACGTATTTCAACATTTCTACGGCTATAAAAATTTTCATAAACTAAACTACTAAAAGTGCTATAAGTCCATTTTCACCGATAAATATGAGCTGAACGGTCCCTTTGTTCGAGAAATAACATGGTTTACAAGGCAGGCATTTTCAAAAAAATCAGTTTTTTGTTTAGAATTTAGAGCTTTTTATTTAAGTATAAGGCGCTTTGCGGGCCTTTGTTAGGGCAAAAGTGCTGATTAAATGGTTGATTTCTAATTTTTTGGCCGTTTCACATTCGATTGACGGAGTAGCCACACCGCACAGACGCTCCTGCGCCATCGTGATCGCAAATAGTTTTTGATTAGTTTCAAAATGGAAAAACACCTTTCCCCCGACGCAACTGTTATAGGAATTGTAAGCTTAATTCGATAGACCTCGTTAAATTAGGATAGGACTCCTTTATCGGGGCTAAGTACTGTAGAGCACCTAAAGCACTTTCTACAGATGACGGAACAGCGTGCCTAAATAATTGTAGCTCCAGAAAGAGATCTTCGGCATCCAAATCTTCAAGCTCCCCGTCTTTTAGAAAATTAGAGAAAGTTTGACAATGGTCTTTCAATTGCTTTTCATCCAAATTGGAAAGCTTGGAAGGATCGAAAAGAAATCCTCTGTATTCCGAAAAAAAATTAACTTCGTTAAATCTCTTTTCTATATTGTGCCCGCTGGCCGAAGGTTTCGGGGAGCCACCGGTTTCAAATGACCCTTCCGAGACCCTCTTCCAGTTAACACACAAGTATAGGGGACGATACATTCATAGGCTGGTGTAGTACAATGTCTGCACTCGGGGGTGTCGGGAATTAGTGAGGTTCGATCTTTAACCAGCTCAGAGGAATGCATCGATAACAAAACTAAACAAGAAAAGAGAGGTCAGTCATATGTTAAAATCACAAATAAATTTTATTCAGAATAGATCCCTAGCCTAGCATGAGAGTAGCAAACGGCTAGTCCGATATTATTCTGCCATGAAAGAAAATATAAAAAAAGTCCTAAACAAGATCTAAATTACTCTCAGGGTCCTAATAAAAAATTTGACTAAATGAACAAGCTAAGAGAATGGCACGTAAGATCGGCCCTTAGCAATTACATCGAAATGACTTACGGGAGGATCAAACATCAAAAGAATCTACAGCAAAGCAAGACATTTACTTGTTTACAAATACTAGAACATTAACATTTAGTAGCAAGGGGAAAATTTGTCCTATGCTTGATGATGCCATCTCTAACATTTATCTTTAGAGTTAAGTGTTTAGCTAGTCCTAAATATCGTTAATTAATAAACGACATGCCTTTATTACTAAGAAAATCAAGCTATGTGCACAATGTTGCTGAATAAAAAACTATGCTAATACAACACAAATGCATACAATAATTCAGCACTCCTATGGTTGTGCAATTGGCACTGCCTGCGTACTCGATTTGTTACTGTTTGTAACAAACGGTCATAGTGTCAAAGTGTTAAGAAAATAGAAAATATAAGAAAGCCTGCAAATGCGACAGTAATTAAACAATTACATCGACTCATATTGCTACTAATCTGATGTGTGTGCTTCTGTTATCACATCACCAATTAGTTGTCGACTATTCATGTGAAAATGTATCAAAATGTATCTAAAACAGCTTAACAATATTTAAGTGTTGACATTTGGTCTAGAAATTAGTTTATTTTTAATGTTTATAAATTTTATTTAGATTCAGGGAGAATTATAAGATTTGTTAGTTCTCAAAATCCTGTTTTTGATTATTAAAGTTTCACACAATTATTTATCCCTGACAGTATCGTTGTTCAGTTTATGGACCTTTAAAAGCGTTCAGTGTATTCAGGTAACGTGTGTATCCAACTTAAGCAAATAACTCAATAGTTTAATAGTTTACGAGACGCCCTGTGTCTTCACCAATATTTCATCATACTTATTAGACATCCTATTTCATCACCAATTACTTTACTCTTATTTCGGATTCATTCGTCCAGGCACCCTCGGTTTTGGTACGACTATAAAATAGTTCATTACCACCGATATAACCAAAATAACAATTTCGGAGGTATTTATCCACCGTTACGACTCATATAATACTCTTATAACGTTAATTTACAAAAGTGTGGTTTCCTAATTGATACACGTTTGAAATGCTGGTAATAAAGATTATGTGTACAGAAAACACATCCTGACAACGCTTTAAATAAACATGAAGGCTTCTGATACAAGCTAAAAGTGTGTGTGAGCATTTATAAAACTGCCTCTTCCCTGAATAAGGTCGAACCTGCGTTCATTTGGTTACAAAATATAGTTGCATTCATTGCCTGTGTGGCTTCTCTTAAAGAAATAAATCTGTTTTCAAGTATTGATCGGGCCAACAAATGTGAATAACGGAACTCTGCATTCCACTTGTAATAATGTCAAGAATCTCACAGCCTTCTAAACAAAATATTGATCCACTGCCTAGAATCGAGTGTGCTGTGTACTGAACTTGGCTCGTAACCTTGGCCTCGAATTAACATTTGTCTAACTAGTTTATTTGTCATCAGCCTGACAAAATAAAAGTTGATAATAACTGTTTTGAAATGATACGAAATGAGCGTTGAAAATCCAGCCTCCCTGGCGTCTATAAATGTTTAATAAAACTATTACTTTCCACACGCGGCTTATAATTAACTACCTGGATTGTGCACTAAATAAATGAAACCAAATTAAACTAATCTACTGTTTTCCAACTCTTACAATACGCTATAAATATTTGATCTGACTTACAGATGCAGCGTCACTTGGTACGAGATCCGCCATGAGATGTTATATGCGGTCTCGTGTATGGCTTTAGATTACCATCTCATTGTGTCTGGACATCTTCCGTCGCCAATTCCCCACGCATGATTTAGAAATCACATGCCATCGCGTGGATGGGGTTGTATTTGAAGAGCTGCTGGTTTAGCATGATTGTAATGTTAGCGTTGGTAATAACGTAGCACATAATTAAAGAAAACTTTCGCGCACTGCAGCTAATATGCGGTAAAAAAATGCCCATTTTCACTCCGCCACTGGCTCTAGACTTTGTCGCTTGTGCGACACTCACTCGTGACTTTGCACTGATATTTACACAAAAATATTAACACAAAATTAAATCAAAAATACTGCCCATTCGGCAAATAAAGATTGTACTCGTAGATTTTGTACAGTTATACAGTTAATTAAGTACACAGTTTATATAACACTGAAGTGTATGTGTGCGAGTGAGACCATGCGGTCGTAAAGTTTACTTCATACAAGTCCATCATTTCACCTCGGATAATGAAAATATTTTACAGTTTATGTAGTGATGAATGTCTTCAATCTTTAAACTATTAAACAATGCCATGATGGCTATCCATAAGAAAAATATCCACTGATTTTTCATGCCACGTGGTTTCCCATCACAAACGTGCTTTCACTTGTGCTCCAACATGCACATGTTGTCTCATCCAAAGACAAATAGGAACTGGTGTTACCAAATATGGCGTGCTCTCAGTATATGAGCTGGCCGCGTAAATTGATAGTTTCTTTGATTTACGAAGTATGCTGTACTTCAAATATGCAGAATTATTTGGTTATAATTATAGTTGATTTTTGGAATGTCCAAAATATATAAAAATATGATTTTGTGAGGTTTGAAGCCATTTTTCAGTGTTGCCTAAGTAAACAAAATTTGGTGCTTTTCAGTCGGTCAACACGAATGTACCCAAATAGAGCTGGGTTATGCCCTGATCCTGAAATAAATTACATAAGATTAATAAATACACTAGGATGACCAGTTTCGATCGTCAAGCGATCATCATCAGATCCATTACACTTAGGCTATAACATCTATGTTTGAGAATACAGGTGAAAAATATATACAATATGTACAATTATTTTGTTGCAGTGTTGGTAATGCAACAGTCTGTGTATGTTAAATGTGGTATATCTAAGGTTAGGTAAACTTCTAAAATCGTGATGAAAATCCGGAATTTGTCTGTTAGGGGTGATGATATGGTTTTACAAAATCAACTATGGTTATACTGAAATAATGCAAGCTTATACTTATTGAGTTGTCTCTTTAACTGGAACTTGAAGCAGTTGCGTGTTTCCATAGCCAGTTGTAGTCGACTAACCCCGAGTGTTCGCTGGGTGGAACTGGTTTTCCCCTTCCTCCCCCTTTAGTTGCTATGTTCTTCCAGAGGTCAGTGCCATGTATATTGGTGTGACTTTGCCAAATCTAGATAAAAGTGTATGCTATTGAATTCAGGAGTCTGCAACTACTAAAGACCGTGGAACTATCTTCGCCACGCATGGGCTAAAAAGCCATTTATAGTAAGCGGTACACGGTCTATTGAACACGTCCCGGCACCTTTAATACTGCCGCGCAAATCGGCCTAGGTTTAT
This sequence comes from Meconema thalassinum, assembly GCA_946902985.2. Lineage (NCBI taxonomy): Eukaryota > Metazoa > Arthropoda > Insecta > Orthoptera > Tettigoniidae > Meconema > Meconema thalassinum. Next base: position 759,939,541 of record OX336389.2, read on the forward strand.
TGCAGAAAAATGTACATAGTACAACTGATCCAAATAACATTTACCTATAAATGGGTAGTCGACTACAACTCGTGTCTATGGAAACAAGCAACTGCTTCAAGTTCCAGTCAAAGAGACAACTCGATAAGTATAAGCTTGCATTATTTCAGTATAACCATAGTTGATTTTGTAAAACCTCATAATCACCCCTAACAGACAAATTCCGGATTTTCATCACGATTTTAGAAGTTTACGTAACATTAGATATACCACATACACCGACTGTTGGATTACCAACACTGCAACTAAATAATTGTACATATTGTATATTTTTTTCACCTGTATTCTCAAACATAGATGTTATAGCCTAAGTGTAATGGATCTGACGATGATCGCTTGACGATCGAAACTGGTCACCCTAGTGTATTTATTAATCTTATGTAATTCATTTCAGGATCAGGGCATAACCCAGCTCTATTTGAGTACATTCGTGTTGACCGACTGAAAAGCACCAAACTTTTGTTTAAAAATATGATCCTAAGCGATATTACTTCAGAATCTTCCCGCCGCTCGCAGGGTATGTTCAGTTACATTTCAGCATAAGTTTTAGTCTCTGTTATCTGAGCAAACATGCGTCAACGGCCGCAATATCTACGACAGACAAAATAATTTATCCGAAATTTATTTTCAGCATCTTTTTGAAGTTCCTCTTCGGGTTTTTCCATTTGTTGATCATTTTGCTTATTTATTTCATCAAAGAACCTTTTGCGATTGCCTTGACGGCGAATAGAAAATTTCTTTTCATAGCCCAAATTTTCCATTATTTCTCTAGCGGTGGCCATTGCACTGCTAAAGCCATTGTTGCGATAATTTTGAAAAATGACTTTAGGCCCTGAAGTTCGATTAAAGCCGTATGTAACAAAGTCTTCTCAGATTGGAGAGTTTTATTCGTTGAGTTCACAGAAAATAAAATATCGTACCAGATAACGAGGCTTAAAACAAATTCATAAGAACTTGTATGAAGCAACAAAGATTGGGCCTCTGACCGGGTAACAGGTTCTTTGGTAGTTTGTGCCACTTTTTCTAGAGCTTCGTTTACTTTGCCTAACTGGTACCTGATGGGCTTGACACTGTCAATTCTACATTTCCATCTCGTGCTAGATGAAGATTTTAGTGTGAGGAGGCCAGGACATAGTTCGCACAAAATGTCCCAACTTTCCGTTGAAGCTACAAACAAAGTGTACAGACGCTGAACTATACCAAAACATGTGATAGCGTCCTTATTGCATTTAACCATGTCACCCAAAAGTAAGTTAAGGTTATGTGCAACACATGCCATGAACATTGCTGGTTTATTAATATTTTTTACTCGCGTCTGCACTCCATTATACTTGGCCCTCATATTAGCACCGTTGTCATAACCTTGTCCCCTGCAGTCCATGATATCAAGATTATTATCCTCCAATACTCCCTCTAAAGCCTCAGCTAACCCCTTTCCCATAGTGTCGAGTACCTCAAAACACTCGATGAACGATTTGACGATCCTTGGAGTTTCTGCCATCATATCAACATAGCGGAGGACCAAGGTCATTTGCTCCTTGTGGTTCACATCCGGCGTACAGTCGAGGATAACCGCGTAATATTTGGCGACACGAACAGCATTCAGTAGTTTTTCCTTCGTAGCTGGAGAGCGCTGCGAGGAGTATCTGCGCTGTCGCTACTCCTTTTTCTGATTTTGTGTCGCCTTTCGGCCGCAACAAGCCCTTTATTATCTAAGACAAACCATTGGAGAAGTTAAAAATAGAATCTGTTACTCATATTCCAAGAAGATGTGACGTCACTTTTGTTTGGGAGATCGAGGACCGTTCGAAGTTTTGTCAACAAACTGACTTTCATACAGACGATCCAGATCCAAGTAATTAATACCCCCGGGGGGGTATTGATTGCTTGGATGTAAGGTGGGGTCCCCCGAGGTGGGGTCCCCCATACAAGCACAGCATATTTTACATTGTTGGCTTATTTTAATTTCGGCTGGACTGAATCAAACACACTATCTTTATTTTTATTTTTCATTTATGAAAAAAAAAGTGGCGTGAAGCGCGGGGCCTGGCGCGACCGCACCTCTCGCGCCGCCCTCGCGACAGCCCTGGTTATGAGACAGAGGTGCCCTCAACTAGTGCAATCGCTGTACCAAATTTGGTTTAATTTGGATTCCTCGTGTTTGAATTGATAGGAACGGACAGACATACATAAACACACAGACAGATACGCGGGCATTTGGCGCGTGTTGAACTCATAATTTTACTTCCATTTTTTCAAAATTGAAAGTAATCCAAAATATGTGTTTCGCGCCACATTGTAGGAGTGCAGGGTGATTTGCCACGGTCTCCAATCAATTTCCAAAAAATCATGAGATGCAAGCAGAAAAAAATGAATTAAGGTTACATGTGGTAACTAAACATTACCCTTTATTCAAGATAAATATAAAATTAAAAATGATTAGACCAAAATCTCAGAATATTTATTTTACTTTTACTTTATTGGACCCTACTTCCCCCGTTAGTGTTTATCCTGCAGATGGCACTGTCAGTTTTGCGGTCATGAGCTTCCAGGCAAACTACGGATGTCACACATAGATGTATTTGTTTCTATATGTATTTTTATTTTTGTTTATTTATTTGTTTAATTTCTGTAGAATATCTGAATAAAACTCAGTTGATTCACCAGATATGGCAAGTTCGTTGAGTCATGCTTCAACGTTGCAATTGGAAGCTGCATCAAGTTCGGATATCGAAGTTTGGTACAAGGCATTGACAGCGACCATCTTGAGTGAGGGTCGCCGAAAAATACCGGAATGGTAATTTATAACAAGTCCCTAGATACCTACCCCTATCCTAGAATGGTATAATTACTACCCTACATACAATGGCAGAACAATAACACAATTTATATCAAATACACTTAACGCGCTGAATTACATGGGACTCATAGCCGAGGTTATGATACAACCTAAATTAACCATCAACTACTGACAGCTAGCTTAGTGACATCTCAGTTTATCATGCTGTCATGTCAACACAAGTGGCACTGACTTACCTCATGTGATCATGTGGCGCATCCGTGACCTTTAAGACACACACCTCGACTGCGATGGGAAGCTACAGCAAGATCAGAGATCGGTGGTTTCAATCCCAGTGCTGTCAGTGGCCGTTCTGAGTTTGCTAATTTCCAGCCATTTTCCTGACCCCATCGGTAAATTACGAGATGCTGCCTAACTTTAGGTTCCGAGGCACCTACTCCTACCTATCACCCTAATATTTTAGGTAAATGGTAATCAGAGAGAATCACAGAATGATAGAAAGTGTTGGTATTGCTCCAATTCTTGTGGGGCGCAGTTTAAATATGATAACGTTATTCAATTGCCAAATAATTGGCAAATATGCTACTTTTTTCAAACAATTGTGAACAAATGTATTGTGTTGTCTCTCACATGACACCGTATTAGGGATCCACATGACTATAGACAAAACTAAGTCTCTGTACCACTTAAGCCCACGCAACACGCTCCCAAACATCAATGTTGCCACGGGTCTTCTAGTTATCCTTGACTTCGACACAACAACAGCTTTAAATGCTGCTGGATTCGGAGACTTGTGTTTACTGATAACGTTGTTGTTGTTGTTGTTCCATTTAGGGCATCGATCATTGTGGTCATTTCAGCACCTTGTACTTGGGTGTGTGCATGTAAGTATATAATTTGCCTGATAACTTGTGTTAATGTGGTGCCTATAGTAGTGTGTTTTTGTGGTTGAGGCTAAGATAGACAAGGAGGTGATCTGTGGGATTAGTGTAGCAGGGGAGGGGGAGTCCGAACGCATCCATTTCATTTGTACCCAACTGTACATCACCTCACGTATGTAATTCTTCCTATATTTCCCGAACCAATCACCGGAGATAGTCTTGTTGGGTGTTAAATTACTCGAGATGAAGCACCCTTTCCTGTGGACTACTTATTTCCACCACAAGATAAAAGATACCCTGATCCGGGGGTGGTGAAATAGTAATTTCTTTATACGCAAGCGCACTCGCGGCTCTTGTAAGGTGGCGGGCTTTGAAAATGTTTATTATTATTATTTTTAATTCAATAAAGGACCCAAAACTAGTAAGTCATCGATCTGAGATTTCTCGAAACCATAATTATAGAAACTCGATAAAGGATAATAATTTCTATTTTTATGAACTTTTATTTTTAGATTTTACCAAATGACCCAAAACTAATTATTAAAGAAAAATGTGTAAGGACTTATTTTACTCCGAATTATATTCCCTTTAACATACTCCCATTTTCATCATCATCATCATCATCATCATCATCATCATCATCATTATCACTATTACTATCTAGTTCGTTTTGGTCCCCTTGATATACCACCTCTGCATAGCCTATGTTGCCTTTGATAGTGTTGGTGGCTTTTTGGATGTAGATGATTGTTTAAACATAGATTTGTTATCATCATTATCATTATGAACATTAACATTGTAATTATTATAATTTTCACCTTTGTTCACTGTTACCTCATTGTTGGTCTATTACCTTTGATAGTGTTGAGGGTTTTGTGGACATTAATAACTGTCCTAACATGACATTTTGAGGTGATGATAAATGCTTTTTAACAGACAACGCAATATCTGCACGTGGGCGTTTGAGTATATTCAACTCGAGAGTAATATTAACTTGAGCAGCAATATCTTCTTCTCGGACTCGCTATTTAGCATTATGATGATTTTTCTCGACAGCAACCGTCTTTCGTCCGGAGCACCACATTGGTGCTTACTAAGTCTTAAGACCTCACCATGTTTACTTTTTGGATCGCCTCGAAATCTTTTCGACCTATCCTTTGAGCATCGCCAGAATATTATTCCATCTACATAGTGTCACTTATAGTTATAAGAGTAGACTTTATAGAGTTGGCATTGTCTACATTTGTTGGTTGTAGTAAGTTCCATAGTAGTAACTGACTTGTCAGTCCGATTACAACAGTTTTGGTGAAGGAGTGATTCAGTGTCGGCTTTTTATGTTGGCATACTTAGGGGGTTATTTTTATGTCGCCATATTTAGAAGATTATTTTATGTCAGCTTATCAAACGGCTTATTTTAATGTAGTCCTATTTGCCAGCTTATAATTATGTTGGCGTATTTACCGTCCTAGGTTTATGTCGGCTTATATGGCAGCATATATTAATATCGGCTAATTTTGCGGCTTATTATTATGCCGACTTATTTGGCACCTTATTCTTATGTCAGCTTATTTAGCGGCTTATTTTATGTCGGCTTATGTGGCAGCTTATTTAGCGGCTTATTTTTATGTCGGCTTATTTTTCAGCCTACTTTTGCGTCGGATTATTTAGTGGCTTATAACCTAATCTCAGCTCACCTAACAACCTAAACTCAGATCACCTAACCTAACCAAGTAAACCTGACTAGACCTGACTTAACCTAACGTCAGCTATCCTTACCTAACCTAATATCAGCTCACCTAACCTAACCTAACTTCACCTAACTTAACCTAACCTAATCTCAGCTCACCTACCCTAACCAACTAAACCTGACTTGACCTGACTTTACCTAACGTCAGCATACCTTACCCAACCTAATCTCAGCTCACCTAACCTAGCTTGACTGACCTGACATCACTGAACCTTACCTAATCTAATCCCAGCTAACCACACCTCACATGATTTGACCACTCCGCTCCTAACCTAGGATCGACAGTAATCTACTAATCTACGGAGGGAAGTTTTGACTGTGGGCCCAACTCAACATCACCCGATATCACAAAGTTACAGTGTCACCGTTTACACCAAGTTCAACAAGGATTTCCGACACATTTCATATTCTCACAAGTACATGGTGTAAACGTGGACACTATAACTTCGTGATATCGGATGATGTTGAGTTGGGCCCTCAGTCAAAACATTCCCCTCGTAGATTAGTAGATTACCGTCGATCCTAGGTTAGATGCGGTGAGGTAAAGTCATGTGAGGTGAGGTTAGCTAGGATTAGATTTTGTAAGGTTTAGTGAAGTCAGGTCAGGTCAGGTCTGGTTAGCTTAGGTGAGTTGAGAAGTTAGGTAAGGTTAGCAGACGTTAGGTTAAGTCAGGTCAAGTCAGGTTTAGTTGGTTAGGTCAGGTGAGCTGAGGTTAGGATAGGTTAAGTTGGGTGAAGATAGGTGAGCTGAGATTAGGTGAGGTAAGGTCAGCTGGCGTTAGGTTAAGTCAGGTCATGTCAGGTTTAGTTGGATAGTTTAGGTGATCTGAGGTTAGGTTGTTAGTTGAGCTGAGATTAGGTTTTAAGCCGCTAAATAAGCCGACATTAAAAAAACTGCCAAATAAGGCGACATAAAAATAAGCCGCTAAATATGCTGACATTAATATAAGCTGCCATATTAGCCGACATAAAAATAAGCCGCTAAATAAGCCGAAATTGAAATAAGCTGTCAAATAAGCGAAAATAAAAATATGCCACTAAATAAACCGAAATTAAAATAAGCTGGCAAATAAGCCAACATAAAACGCCGACACTGAATCACTCCTTCACCAGAACTGTTGTAACCATTGTAGTATGCAAATCAGACTAACAGGTCAGTTACTACTATGGAACATACTACAACCAACAAAGCTGACAATGTGCACTCTATAAAGGCTACCCTTATAACTATAAGCGACAAAATGTAGAAGAAATAATATTCTGGCGATGCTCAAAGGATAGGTCGAAAAGTTGTTGAGGTGATCTAAAAAGTAACAGGTAGTTCCGTGAAGAACTATACAGCCTATTTTTATATATCCTATATATGTTAATTGCCTCTATCAACATGTACAATATTTCAGTTTACATGCGGTAATTGATTCGTAGATATTGAGAACCGTCTAAATATTTCGGATGATCGCCATGTTGGATTTTTATATTTGTAGGACTCAGAGTTATGTAACTTATTATTATATGAAGATTATTGTGTAGGTGTAGTATTCAAACTTCAATCGCATTATTAGGATACAAGATATGAAAATCAGATTTTAATATTTCGCACAGCTGCCATCTGGTGATTATGAAATAAATTGAAATAAATTAGATGCCAATGGATTAAAATTTGTATGAGCATTTACCGTAATAAGTTTTACTGCGCTCGGATGGGTAAATCGCGAGAAACGTCCATTTTAAATATTTATATTCCCTGTTGCCGCCATACCGGATTGGTGATCACCAGGTAATTGAAAGTCCCTTAGATGTACTTATGTTCATAGACTGTATCAACATACAAAATTTCAGTTTGATTGCTATCATAGAGTAGTATATATTGAGAACCATCGAAATATTTCGGTTGGTTGCCATGTTGGATTCTTATATATGGCGGCATTAGAGTTATGTAATATTAAAAGACGATTTCTGCGTAGTTTCATTATTCAAACGTTCACTTCAATCGTATGATTAATACACAAGAAATAAAAACTAAATTTTAAAATTTCGCACAGCCGCGATCTTGAGGTTATATGAACAATTGAACTAAATTAGATGCCAGTGCATTACAATGTGTACAAACATCTGAACGCAGTGAAATATGGTACACCTAATCTAGGATCGACGGTAATCTACTAATCTACGGGTGGAATGTTTTGAATGTGGGCCCAACTCAACATCACCCGATATCACGAACTTAGTGTCCACGTTTACACCGTGTAATTGTGTGAATATGAAATGTGTCGGAAATCCGTGTTGTACTTGGTGTAAACGTGGACACTGTAACTTTGTGATATCGGGTGATGTTGAGTTGGGCACACAGTCAAAACTTCCCTCCGTAGATTAGTAGATTATTGTCGATCCTAGGTTAGGAGCGGAGTGGTCATGTCTTGTGAGGTGAGGTAAGTCCGTAAATCTCCAAACCAAATGGGTAGTTGCTTGCCTTCAGTAAGTGTCAATTACCAAGCGACAAAATAAAAGCGTGTGCCACTCAGGGAGGTGCCTCCACTGCATTCCACGTCCGCACCTTCCACACTGCTTGGAGTCACGAAACACGATTCGATGATTGGACCGGTAGTGTTCTCACATCCTTCGTAATGACCACCTCATTGGTGTAGTAGAATCTTATAAATATCCAAATTTTCTACTTAAATAATCTAATGTGTAGAGCTCTAGCATTGAGGGCCGCGTTAGTTTCCCGGTCCTATCTGGTAGGAGGAGTGGATCGCGGTACACTCAGAATTCTGAGGCAAAACTGACAAGAGTTGGGTTCCATTCCCACCTCAGCTGTCGTAGAAGCGGTGTCGCGTGCTTTCCAAATTTTGCACCAGGAAGATTCCAGGATGGTTCCTCACTTAAGCCCACCAGTAATGTAGCAGTGGGGTCCTGACACACCCATATTATTTATAGTTTTATGTTATAAATTAATATGTTGGATAAAACTGTTCGTGTGAGTCTACTCAGGCCGTAGAGCTATGTAATGAGAATGGTGGAGAGTAGAGATTGCCTAACTAAATCTTAGGCCTCAAAAGGTTATTGAGCTCTGCGATAAAGGCTAGGAAAAGAAGAGGCAAACCCAACCGGTCATGGTTAAATTTAGTGTTAAACGATTTTAGAGTGATAGTTTTAAAAAGCATGAGAAACCGCAGTGCTAACTGCTAAGAAGTGATCATAAACGCTACATCCTTGCACACAGCGACTTAAAACTAGGCTAGACCTCGATGTAGGTAAATGTGTTGACTTTTGCCGGATATGGGTTAAGTTGTGTAATTATGTTTGTAGCTGTTGAATTTAACAATTCTACATAAGTTTGAGAAAAAGTAAGGGTAGGCTTAAGTTATATTGTCTAAATATGATAATTTAGTTGTAAAACAAAGCTATTCAAACATAACACAGGTGGGCTAAAGAATATTAAAATAGTTGTGGATGAAATCCGAGGCGTTTTACTTGCTAGGAGAACGCTCTACCACTAAGCTACGCCCCCCCCCCCCTAACCTAACAGTAACTCTTTAGAAACAAACATGTAATTAAATCCACTCTCTTTTTTTAGTTCGGATAAGACGGCTCTCTTTCACCACCACCCCCCCACAGAGTCATGGAATCGATATAGAGTGATAGAGTCGAGAGTACTAGTCACTGCGCCACACGATAATCCATTTTATCTCTTGTTATCTTAACTCATTAAACATTTACAACTACCAAGAGCCGATGTTAATGGTACAGAAGCCTTTTTGTGGGGGATCTGTGTAAAACTAGAGAAATCTACAGATTTTGAGATAAATCGCTCGGTTACGCTAGCTAGAGTCACTAGGTGTCTTAACAGTCATCTGCCCTTGGGGATAAGCATATTATCTATGTCGTTAAAGGTAGAGTAACGCCCGTTCTTTATGATAAAGTTGAGAGTGCTCCGGGTATTGTTGGCTTTAAGGAATTTTTATGTATGGTATTTTAAATAATTTTGCGATTTATGTTTTAGAATTTGCGGATCCTTTTAAGAAAATGTTGATTGTAGGTAAATCTCAATATACTTAAGGTTAAACATCTGAGTTTCCAACCTAAGCCTATGCTTTAATTTGAAAACAAGTCCATAAACGAGAGAAAGGAAAAATTAACTAATGTTATAGCGAATCTACATGTTATTTAAAAATAATAATAATAATAATAATAATAGTAATAATAATAATAATAAGTTAGTTATAACTTCAGTTAATCACAAAAAAATACTCTACTCTGCTAGCCCGTCGGAACGGTCAGGGGTGTCGTGACACTCGTGGGTAAATAAAACGTGTTGCTACATAAATAAATACATAGAAAGTAATTACTAAATAAATATTTAATTTATCAACGTTATACGGTTAATCCCTATCCCGCGATCTTTCAACAGGATTGTTCTTGTTTAAACGGTTGCGTGACGTTAACAGCTGTATAGCCATGCGTTATAAGGAGTATGCACAAGTTAAATAGTAAGTAATAATAATAGAAGTAATAATAATAATAATAATAATAATAATAAAATAAACAATCTATTTATAATTTTAGATAATAATAATTTAAAATAAATACATGAAATGAAAATCCACAGCCTGCTTCCAGTCTCCTACCGGGTCAGGAATGGAATGAATGAAGCCCCCATCTAGCGGCGAGGATATGAACTGTGCCGGCTGCCAAGGCCTGACGCACTCCTCTGGGGCAATGATTAAATGAATGACAGATGAAATGAAATGTTAGTGGAGAGTGTTGCTGGAATTAAATTTTGACAGGGAAAACCGGAGTACCCGGAGAAAAACCTGTCTGCCTCCGTTTTGTCCAGCACAGATCTCACATGGAGTGACCGGGATTTGAAACACGGACCCAGCGGTGAGAGGCCGGCGTGCTGCCGCCTAAGCCACGGAGGCTAAAATAAATACATATTAATTAATAAATAAATAATTAATCAAATAAATAACTTAAAAATGCATTAATAGCCAACTAAAATAGCTTGCAGTTGTAATACAGCCAGGTAGCATGTTATAAGACATGGTTAAAGCCTCGTTTGCACTTCAGAATAATTAACTTTAAAAATAATGTAAGACTCAAATTTCAAATTTCCAATTAGGTCCTATATTAAAAATTAAAAATAAGAATTTGCTCTAGTAATAGAGGGTTTACGCTCTTCCCTTCAAGCTGTTGTATAAAATTATCAAATTATCGGTTTCGGAAATCTCAACTCCAAAACCTAAACATAAGGTAAAGCCAAGTTCAAACAAAATGTACTTGTTTAAATTCTTATAGCGCTGTTTACCATCTAAAGATATAGCTTAGCTTGGGGTACTCTAACTGGTAGACCAGTGTTTGTTATAAATAAAATGCAATTATTTGTTTGCAAAATCTCTGGCCAATGATCTAGTAGTTAAGTCGTTTAATTAAATATACCAAAAAATTAAAAAAAACTAGGGTTAGTAATCTAGTAGTTAAGACCTTTGGCAAAATCTAAAAATAAAAGATTATCAACATAAAAGAATATTACATAAATTCATTATAATTCTTTAAAAAATTTCTATAATTATGGATTCGAGGAACCTCAGTTCGATGACCTACTAATTTAGGTTAAATTAAAAGAAGGAAAATAATACATACTAATTTAAAAATTTACAAGAACCGCAAATGCGCAAGTGTTTAAGAAAATAAATATTTCACCCCCAGTTAAAGGTAGCTTTTATCTTGGGGTGGAAATAAGTAGTCCATAGGAAAGGGTGCTTCATTCCGAGTTATTTGGCATACCACACGACCATCTCCGATTATTGGTTCGGAAAATATCAGAATAGTTATATACGTGAAGTGATGTACATTTGGGTGCAAATAAAATGGGTGCGTCAGGACCCCCTCCCTGCTACATTACTGGTGGGCTTAAGTGAGGAACCATCCTGGAATCTTCCTGGTGCAAAATTTGGAAAGCACGCGACACAGCTTCTACGACAGAGGTGGGAATGGAACCCAACTCTTGTCAGTTTTGCCTAAGGATTCTGAGTGTACCGCGATCCACTCCTCCTACCAGATAGGACCGGGAAACTAACCCGGACCTCAATGCTAGAGCTCTATTCATTAGATTATTTATGTAGAAATTTGGATATTTATAAGATTCTACTACACCAATGAGGTGGTCATTACGAACGATGTGAGAACGCTACTGGTCCCATCATCGACTCGTGTTTCATGACTCCAAGCAGTGTGGAAGGTGCGGACGTGGAATGCAGTGGAGGCAAGTCCCTGAATGGCGCACGCTTTTATTTTGTCGTTTGGTAATTGACACTTACTGAAGGCAAGCAAGGTAGCTAAGGTTTGGAGATTTTCTGTTTTTATTTTAAAACTTGGAATATATTGATCATCAATCCTGTGTACTTTAGTGTTAACGAATTTCAGGACTTTGAGAAACAAAGCTCCTTCCTTGTCACCCATATAAACCGCGTGTCCAATAAGTTAGAGGCAGATTCTCATCCAGCCATTAGCTGTGAATTCACCAGGAGAATGTGAGAAACCATACGTCCTACCTTGTCTTACTTAGAAAGAAGTTGTACCATTTGAGCCTGACATAGGCAATCCTACCTCTTAGGTAACATAATGAGTTTTTAATCCTATAATATTGTTTTTAAGATTAAGAAAATATTGCAAATATGCTTTAAATAGTGTTCTATATTGCAACATGTGCGCAAATGCATTATTTCAATTATGGCCAGAATATTCCTACACAGAGATGTACATTTGATCTTATCTTTCTAAGCACTTGTACGTTCGCCTTCAAGGAGATAGAATATAACGAACAGCCCTAGGGGTTAACTGTAACTGTAGAATTCCTGAAGACTTTCACCTCATATCAACACTCACCTCTGCGCTGAGGTTGAATAAGCAGCACAGGTTACGTCCACCATGTAATAACTAAACTTGAGCTCCAGAATGTTGTAATACAATTAAGCCCTTTGTGTATATAATTTGAAGTAGCTGACCGCCTGACGGGTTTATTTTGCTCTTTGAGCAAGCGAAATAGAATTACCTAGAAGTTAATTCTGGCTTTCAGATGTCGAAAAGGCAGTAATTCACATATAGAAGTATGAGAATAATACTTCACTCTTAAATAATAATAATACGTCCTACCTGTTATTTCCATCAAAACAATGAAACTCACGACATAACACATTATGCACCCATTACATTTTCAAACCATGCTAAAATGCTTTTCAGATGTTGTTCACGTTGATAAGAACAATAAAATACTAACATTACTAAAAATTATATAATAATTATAATAACAATAAACACTGGCGGTAGTTATATCAATAATGATAGTAATAATAATAATAATAATAATAAACTCCCTCAATCGTTTTACGTTTTTGCCGTGTCTGTTGCGGGGTTTCAAGTAAGTCCACCAAGTCAGGCTCTTCAGTGGACGTTCGGCGTCCTGCCCAGACCATCGCACCACTTCATCGCATATTTATAGCTCCCCAAACTATTCTCCTCCCTATAGATGTTACCTATAGCTGTAGTGAAGTTCACATATCTAAAGGGAAGGAAGACCCTGAATTGAATCACTTTCTGCAGCGCCTGTACTCCATATGTAGGGTTACAGATAGCTTCTGTTTCCCAGGTTTGAGTGACTAATTACAGTATGTACTGTCCCCAAATTCACGTAACTACCAATCATTATCCGAGGATGGAGAGGATCGCACAAGACATTGATCCCCAACTAGATTAACCGAATATTCCATGCTGGCTGGCGAAGTTAAGGAACTCGTCGCACACATAGTTACTAAAAGACGAATGCACTACAATCTAGCTACTTGGGTTCACATCTATTATCTCAAGGAGAGATTCTAGCAACCTCGGGGTGTGATGGGTTAGGAAAAGGGATGGGCGTCAGTAACTGCTCTATTGTACACTCGTAACTTACGCTATGAAATGAAGAATTCGTTGATAAATAAAAAATGGAACAGGCAATCTAAAAAGAACCTGCTAATGTTTATTTACTAAGGACAAAATACAATTCAAAATAAATCTCCCTGAAACGTAATATCAAATAATAAAAAAATTTATTAAATACTGTAATAATAATCTCTCAAAATAAATCAATTAAATCACCGTTAATTCGGTCTATCGACTTCAAAATCAATCCTAATTAAGGAATTTCAAATAAAAAATCGTCTTTTAAAGACCCCTCCTTATTCTCTATCACATCTATAAATGCACTGCCGGAAAAAATAGGTCACCCTATTAGAGATTACGAATTCACTCAAGATGTATTGTGGCAAAAGTGCATATGGAGTACATGAAATGATTAAATATACAGATCAATAGGTCAAGAGGTTCAGAGATACCCGGTATCGACCCATGCTGAAGCACCCATGTTAGTACGAGGTGTAGCCTCCACGAGCGGCAATGCAAGCACTGACTCTTGCATCACGTCGATCATACAGATGGCGAATACTGTTTTGGGATACGATACTCCACGCCTGCTCGACCTGTTCACACAGTTCTGTACGAGTTGTGAGTCGACGAGTCGCACTAGTCACTTGTCGGCCCATCATGTCCCACACGTGCTCGATTGGCGACAAGTTTTGCGATCGTGCTGGCCAGGGAAGTTGCTGCACGTCTTGCAGTGCACGTTGAGATGCACGGGCAGTGTGTGAGCGAGCATTATCCTGGTGTAACATCACATCCCCTTCCCGTTGCAAGAACGGCAAAAGAACGGGTCTAACAACATCCTGCACGTACCGAGCGCTGATTAGCGTTCCCTCCTCAAACACCAAAGGTGAACGAGAGTTGTAGCTTATCGCGCACCCCAACCACAAGGCCTCGGGTGGGGCCGGTGGGTCTTGGACAAATGCACTCTACGAGACAGCGCTCACCTGGTCTACGTCGAACGCGCCAACGACCATCTCTTGCGTGCAGGCCGAATCTGCTTTCATCGCTGAAGACCATGGCGCACCATTCCATTTTCCAAGTGATACTCTGACGGCACCAGTCGAGCCGTGCACATCGATGCTGTGGCGTGAGTGGAAATCAGGCTAGAGGTGTGCGTGCCCGTAGTCGCACTGCTAGCAACTGGTTCGCAACAGTTCGTGTTGACACTTCTGGCTCAAAAACCCTCGTATATGTGCTGTGGTAACTGTACGATCTGCCATTGCTGCTCTTACAATATGACGATCCTGGCGGACGTGTGTGCTGCGTGGACGTCCAGAACCTCGTCTACTGGTGTGAAAATGTTCACGTGCACAACGGACACAGCACGTCCAACTGGTGTGGCAATTGTCCGAAAGGACCATCGCGCCACTCGGAAGGCCAAAATTTGACCCCTTTCAAACTCGCTCAGTTGGCTGTAGGAAGCACGAGTGCGTCTCCGTGGCATTGTACCTTCTTGCTTCACACGTTTGCACCACAACGAGCCATATGGCTGTTAGCTTTCTCTATTAAATGGTAGACACAGATGTCGCTCTGGTAGCTATGCCACTACGCTATCTGTTAGCGGATGACGTTGAAACCCTAATCAGTACATCTATTATCCCCCAGGTGTCATCCGCCGTCATCGGATCAAAATCGACGTCGTCTTTTCAGGTGACCTAATTATTTTTCCGGCAGTGTATTAAAAACCTGTCAACAGCTGACTTCTCCACGCTGTGAAATACTACTCTTAATTCTCTTTACAGACCCATCTTGAAATGCATACAACATGAACTCCTGAATCCTGTCTATCACTTTATTAACTACAAATATTTCTAAACATATCTTAAATAACTATCATTTTAACTACACCATTTACATCCTTTGAAGTTAAGAAACACTCGTCCATGCTCTTATCGACACTCTCGTATAACAATCCTTACTACCGCCTTACACTGCCTTATATTACTCATGTCGATCTCTGGTGATTTTTTGTGTAAAATCCAACTAACTTGAGAACAAACAATTAGGATAATTCAGGTTACAAAAAAGGTCACATTTTTCATAAAATAACTTAATAATAATAATGTTCCAACTCCGCCATTGCCAGTCCCAAGCCCGGGGCCTCATCTTGAAAGCGATGAAGAAGGAGGAGGGGGAGGTGTAACACCTCTTTAAAAACCTGGGTCCATCTGACTCCGCATGGTAGCACCCTGTAAGGGCCCCTGCCTAGGTTTACTAGGTGAAACGTGGTCAACGGTCCTGAGAGTGGAAGAGGAATCTTGGATTCCCAACGGTGGATGGAGCGGAAGAGCCTGGTGGTCTCACCACCAACACAAAATTCCAAATCCAAAAGTGTTTTTTCCCAGATTGGGCGGCCTTTGGTCAGCGTCTGTTTCCCAGGATAGGGGCGGAAGAAAATAATTGCCAGGGATCACAACCTTGGATGTAAATTCGTGACTCAAGAAGTCACCTACAAGAAATTATCAATCATGGAAGATTGTGAAGAGTGCGATGTAAGTACCTCAGGTCCACAGGAGTGCACAAGCAGACATTCGGATTCTGGGGAGTCTGCAGCATTACACAGAGACGAGTTGGAGCGTCTTGGAACCTCAGACAAGATGAAGTATAGAAGACCTAATCACATGGCTACATTCAATGTTAATTCCCTTTTAAAAACAGGGAAATTAAAACATCTTACTGACACCCTCAAAAGCCACAATATTATCATAACGGCTCTCCAAGAAACAAGATTCCTGGATGAAAACTGTTTTGATTTTGAAGGATTCTGAATTTACAAAGGAAAAGTAGGCAAAATAATAATGAAGAACACACCACACCTTGGAACTGGCACCATAATAGCCAAAAACATTTTGCATTCTATTAATAGCTTTGAATCACAATCTGAAAGACTTTCACCTCTTACTTTTAAATCTGCTAATAAAATATATTCCGTTGTAAATGCACATGCCCCCATAAACGAAGACAATAAAAAGAACAAAGAAAAGTGCAAATCGTTTGGGACCAATTAGATGATGTTATCCAAAAAATTCCAGAAAATGATAATGTCATACTTATGGGGGAATGTAATACCCAAGTAGGGAAAGAAAAGAAGTACAAAAGAATTGTCGGGAAGTACCCAGCACATAATAGGACGAACCTTAATGGTGTTAGACTAATAGAACTTTGCCAAGCACATGACATGATCTTAAAATGCACAGCGTTTAAGACATTTCCAAGGAAACAGAAAATATTTATCTCACCCAACCCGCTCATAGGAGAATTTAAATTAAATCATGTAGCGGTTAAAAGGAAATTTAATAAAGAAATGCGAAATGTCAAAGTATTCAGGGGTGCTAACTTAAATTCTGATCACTATCTTTATAAAATAAAACTCAGACATATCCCAAATAGGAAAATCCGCTCTAACAGACTAAAACATAGGAAATATGATCCTGAAAAGATAATGAACTCAAAAGAGTTTTCAAACGCCAATGCAGATTTACAAAATCAAGGCTGGGATCAATTAAAAGAAAGTCTAATAATTAAAGCAGAAGAACTAGCTCCACTAACTAAAATCAAAACAACATGCGTGGTGGACGGATGAGTGTGATAGTCTCATTGAACTAAGAAGGAAAGCATGGCACCAGTGGCAATCACAGAAAGACGACCATAACAGACAACATTTCTTAATAGTTAGAACATTAGTGATTAATAATCTTAAGAGAATCAAAAACCTCGAGGTGATCAAATACTTATGCAAATTAATGAAGACTTTCACATAAACATTGTACGAAACTTTTATAAGAATTTTAAGAGGAAATTGACTAAGTAGAGTCCCCCAACTCTACAACTCAAGTATATAGAAGGAAATTTTGCTCATAACAACAAAGACAACTGCAAAGTATTAGCAGAATATTTCGAAAACCTCCTTAACTGTGAGGAACCCCTAGAAAAGACGGACTTTCCTATATCCCCATCAACCAATCCTGACTCAGAACCTCCAACCTTTGAAGAACTCCATTCAATAATATCGATTCATAAGAAGTATAAGGTTTCGGGAGAAAATCAAATCTGGAAGAATTTTAACGAAAACGCTATAAAATCTCTCAGAAATATCTTTGAAGAAATTAGGATACATGATAGAATCCCAGATGACTGGAAAACAGCCCTTATATATCCACCTCATAAGAAAGGATCCAAAACAGACCCTAACAACTACAGAGGGATATCTCTCTTTGACGTAACATACATGATATTCTCCACAGTCCTACTAAACATGGCAGAACCTCAACCAGACCATCAACTTGGGGAATACCAGGCGGGTTTCAGGGAAGGCAGATCCTGTCCGGAACAAATTATCAACCACTAACACATCATGAATTAACAAAAAATCACGGGTTAAATCGTATGTTATCACTTTCATTGACTTCCAAAAGTCTATAGATAGGGAATCCTTATTCTCGGTCCTGAAAGAACTAGACCTCGATAACAAAACTACAAACCTAATCAGAGGAACACTATCTAATACAGTACATTTTTCAAAGTTAAATTCATGGGGAACTCTCCACCCCTTTTGGGATTAAAACAGGTGTACGGCAAGGAGTTGGACTTTCACCACTGCTATTTAACTGTGCCCTAGAAAACGTAGTCAGTGGAATGTGAAGACCCACAGTGGAATCGGATTAGGAACTAAAAATAAAGGCATTAAGGTCAATTGTTCAGCTTTTGCTGATGACAAGGCATTATTAGCTGAGACATGGGAAGAAGCCAAGTAACAGATCCTCGAACGCCAGAGGCAAGTGTTAAAAATGGGTCTCAAAATCTCATTTGAAAAGACCAAAATAATGACGAACGTAAAAAAAAAAACACCAAAAAAGTTTCAAGTGGGCAAACAATACATAGACATCGTCAAAAAATTAAATATCTGGGTAATGGATCGGCTGGAATGCGCTGGAGAAAAATGCAATGGGATCTAGGAGAAATCAAGTTTAATTGGCCTTACAAATTACGAAGGGCATTTATAACAAGAAGTCTCTCTCCTGGAATACCAAGATAAAATATTATAACACGGTAATTAAACAAGAAGCCTTATATGCAGCCGAAACATTGTCTCACCACCCAGAGACCGCTTGAAAGGCTGGAGGTCAAGGAAAGTAAGATAATACCCGAAATATTAGGCCCCAAATTTCATAACAAGAAATTAATCCATGTCAGGAATGAAACTCTCTACCATAAGACTGAAAAACTCTCGGACATAATAAGAAAACGGAGAATTGATTTTTATGGACACATCCTCCGAGTGAATTGAAATAGACTAACCAGAAAGATCTTCGACCAATTTCGTAATACAAAAAACAAAACTTCTTTGGTTTAAGGAAATCGAGGAAGACCTCCTGGAACTCTAAATTACAGACAATATGCTCATGGACAAAACAGCCAAAACCGTCACCAAGGATAAGAAACAACGGTTCCAGGTGAAACTCAAACAAAAGCGTACGATCCATATCTCTGCCGAAGAAAGGGAATTCAAATAGACTAACCAGAAAGATCATCGACCACTTTCGTAATAAAAAAACAAAACTTCTATGCAATTCTTCTAGGCTTGTGCCGTGTCTTGTGTGGGGTTTCGCCTAGGACAGCAAGCTGGCTAATCGGCGGGCTCTTGGCGTCCCCGCCCGGACCCCCACAGGAGTGACGAACTGCGCGCCACCTCCCTTTATATTAGGTGCAACTGCACCACTTGACTGCGAGAACTAAAAGCTCAAGCAGCCTTAACCTCCCTATGAAGGCTTCCAAAAAGATGGTTATTGTCTTTCACGGCCGGTGAATTAAAACTCAGCAATTCTTCTAGGTTTGTGCCGTGTCTTGTGTGGGGTTTCGCCTAGGACAGCGAGCTGGCTCATCGGCGGGCTCTTGGTGTCCGCGCCCGGACCCCCACAGGAGTGACGAACTGCGCGCCACCTCCCTTTATATTAGGTGCAACTGCACCTCTTGACTGCGAGAACTAAAAGCTCAAGCAGCCCTAACCTCCCTATGAAGTCTTCCAAAAAGATGGTTATTGGCTTTCACGGCCGGTGAATTAATCCTCAGCAATTCTTCTAGGTTTGTGCCGTGTCTTGTGTGGGGTTTCGCCTAGGACAGCAAGCTGGCTCATCGGCGGGCTCTTGGTGTCCCCGCCCGGACCCCCACAGGAGTGACGAACTGCGCGCCACCTCCCTTTATATTAGGTGCAACTGCACCACTTGACTGCGAAAACTAAAATCTCAAGCAGCCTTAAACTCACTATGAAGGCTTCCAAAAAGATGGTTATTGGCTTTCACGGCCGGTGAATTAAAACTCAGCAATTCTTCTAGGTTTGTGCCGTGTCTTGTGTGGGGTTTCGCCTAGGACAGCAAGCTGGCTCATCGACGGGCTCTTGGTGTCCCCGCCCGGACCCCCACAGGAGTGACGAACTGCGCGCCACCTCCCTTTATATTAGGTGCAACTGCACCACTTGACCGCGAGCACTAAAAGCTCAAGCAGCCTTAACCTCCCTATGAGGGCTTCCAAAAAGATGGTTATTGGCTTTCACGGCCGGTGAATTAAAACTCAGCAATTCTTCTAGGTTTGTGCCGTGTCTTGTGTGGGGTTTCGCCTAGGACAGCAAGCTGGCTCCTCGGCGGGCTCTTGGTGTTCCCGCCTGGACCCCCACAGGAGTGACGAACTGCGCGCCACCTCCCTTTATATTAGGTGCAACTGCACCACTTGACTGCGAGAACTAAAACCTCAAGCAGCCTTAACCTCCCTATGAAGGCTTCCAAAAAGATGGTTATTGGCTTTCACGGCCGGTGAATTAAAACTCAGCAATTCTTCTAGGTGTGTGCCGTGTCTTGTGTGGGGTTCGCCTAGGACAGCAAGCTGGCTCATCGGCGGGCTCTTGGTGTCCCCGCCCGGAACCCACAGGAGTGACGAACTGCGCGCCACCTCCCTTTATATTAGGTGCAAC
Organism: Meconema thalassinum; assembly: GCA_946902985.2. Lineage (NCBI taxonomy): Eukaryota > Metazoa > Arthropoda > Insecta > Orthoptera > Tettigoniidae > Meconema > Meconema thalassinum. The sequence continues at coordinate 759,959,934 of OX336389.2, forward strand.
TGCACCTCTTGACTGCGAGAACTAAAAGCTCAAGCAGCCTTAACCTCCCTATGAAGGCTTTCAAAAAGATGGTTATTGGCTTTCACGGCCGGTGAATTAAAACTCAGCAATTCTTCTAGGTTTTTGCCGTGTCCTGTGTGGGGTTTCGCCTAGGACAGCAAGCTGGCTCATCGGCGGGCTCTTGGTGTCCCCGCCCGGACCCCCACAGGAGTGTCGAACTGCACGCCACCTCCCTTTATATTAGGTGCAACTGCACCACTTGACTGCGAGAACCCCACACAAGACACGGCACAAACCTAGAAGAATTGCTGAGTTTTAATACACCGGCCGTGAAAGCCAATAACCATCTTTTTGGAAGCCTTCATAGGGAGGTTAAGGCTGCTTGAGCTTTTAGTTCTCGCAGTCAAGTGATGCAGTTGCACCTAATATAAAGGGAGGTGGCGCGCAGTTCGTCACTCCTGTGGGGGTCCGGGCGGGGACACCAAGAGCCCGCCGATGAGCCAGCTTGCTGTCCTAGGCGAAACCCCACACAAGACACGGCACAAACCTAGAAGAATTGCTGAGTTTTAATTCACCGGCAGTGAAAGCCAATAACCAAAACTTCTATGGTTTAAGGAAACTGAGGAAGACCTCCTGGAACTCCAAATTACAGACAACATGCTCATGGACAAAACAGCCAAAACCGTCACCAATGATAAGAAACAACGGTTCCAAGTGAAACTCAAACAAAAGCGTACGATCCATATCTCTGCCGAAGAAAGGGAAGGGAGATCTCAAAGGATGAGCCAAAAGGAAAGCTCAAAACAATAAAAGAAAAGCAATAGATTTATGTACCCCAAAGTTGGGTGAAACAAATAAAGAGGAATAATGTTCCATAGAACTCCCTCCCTCGATCTACATTTGTTACCAATCATAGTTGTATTACATTAGATATTAAACTCTGATGATCAGCTGTTACTTTCATAAAACATCTTATTACTTTTATAATCGCTGATAGCATCACAAAAATTATAAATACAGTAAACTTCACAAAATCTTACTCAAACACTATCAATAACATATATGCTTCCTCTGACATACAACTTCCTCGTCGACTCAAAATCTTCAATATACTAGCACGAAATTCCATACAACAATTCAAATTCCATCTTGTTGTTGACGTGATCAATAAGAGTCATTACCAGAACAATTCCCAACATAACACTTGACAGAACCATCAAATCTGTTTACTTTATCTTCATGCTAACGTTAAGACCATATAATCAGCTGTTTTCATCAGTCAGCCGTTTGTACTTTAACAATGCTGTGCTTCGTTTCCTTTAGAATACCACACGCTACGATATCAACTTTACACTTGCTAATCTTGAAAATCTGTCTATTCACATCATTCGTAATAATTATACATTGCTTGTCACCCCACTCTGATATTTCGTAAATAAGAAGTAAACTTACAGTACTTCTTGCGTTACAACAAATGAATTACAAAAAATTCAAGGTTTAGGTTGGCATAGTTCTAGAGTTGTCAAAACTTCATAAAATCACGACATATTTGTCTAGAAAGAACTAATGCCTCGTCGTTATCATGTGAAAAGTGATCGTCATTGACTCTTGGAATAAATCCAAGTCAAATATTGGATATCAGATAACTTCACAAATCCTGACATCAAAATCTAATAAATCTCCCTAAATTAATTCTAACAAACTCGAATAACACTATATTGGAACTTAACTATTTCTAAACTTCGTCTTTAAATTTCCCAATGGTCGAATAAAATTGAAATCCTACTCAAAGTGTAATAACGTCGCTGGAAAACCCTACAATATAAAATTTCCGAAATTCATCCAATTTCCTATAATAATATGCCAAATTACTAAAAATATGGGGAGTCCTAAATAGATATATCCTTCCTAGAAAATGTTCATGATCAAAATCATCCACAAATATTATTAAACTACTGTTATAATATAAGTCGTTCGTATACCTTCTGCCGTGTTGATATTCCGCATTTCTAAACCTGGTGGAACTTGATCTGCTTGAACTGGCATCTCGTTCAAGCTAACGATGGCTTCATTCTCGCCTTTCTTGGGTTCAATATCGAGTCGTTAGGTGATCTCTCGGTCTTTGGCACTGCATCTCTTCAATGATGGATGGTACACACTCAAAACCCGTCTCCCTTCTGTTCTAGATAGAACTGTGAAATCTTTCTTCGAGTGGCAGATTTCTTGAAGGTCTCGTGGTTGGAACTCATTGTACTTATTTATATACATGTATTTAGTGATAATTAAATTTCCAAATTGGTGAAGGAAATTAATTATTGTTGATATTAGATTCCATATGGACTATGTGGTCCGTGATGAAGTTGTATAGATCCACACACTTCTAAATCACTCCAGTAACCCAACAATGTCACTTCAGTAATCCACTTATTATCGTAGGCTTTGTTTCTCTTCCATGTATTTAGTAGTTCAGCTTCAACGTCTTCACAATATTCATATACAGCAAGCATCATCGTTGATTCAATTTTGTAGTTCATCATAGACAATTCGTTATAATAATAGTAGATAATGCTGAACTGTTCGTAAGTAATTTTTGATGAATATTAGTGCTTTAGATTTCGAATAACTCTCGTATCTTAATTTCTGTAGATGTATAGTTGCCTCTGCTTATCAATATCACTGCTAAATGTCGTAAAATGGCGTTCAGTTCACTGGAATAATGATTATATACTGTTCACTTTGTTGATCACTTCTCGAAAATAATGTTCAAATTTATAAGTATATGATCACTAGACTTGTCGAAATATTCTAAGTTCTTATTATACAATGTTGAAATTTTACCGTCAATGTAGCCACGCTTGACTGTCGAAGGCACTGCCCTCACGTTCAAATAAATGTACAGTCTCCCTTAGCTATTTCTGGTTGGGGCCAACATGTCCCTACAATTCAACGTTTTTCGACAAAAGGCCTATATGATAGGAGACGAATCTGCCTCCTTTCCTTTCTATAAGCGTCCTTTCTCAAACTTAGGCGGTCCTAATTCATGTGACAATTGAAATACATTTGCTGTACAATTGAAACTTCCCCATTATAATTTGAAGATATGAAACTGTTCCATTTAAGTTCCCGTTCAATTCAATAACAATACACCATTTCTAAATAATCCAGGGTAATAACTGTGGTCTATTTAATTTTTCATGAGATCTAATAATTATTTTATTGGCTGTGGTGGTCGTTTGAATCTCGGCTCGCGCCAGTTTAAACGCACGTGCCAATAAGTATGACATAGTTGTCGTCTGTCTCCCCTCTGGTTAGTGTTTTATGACCGGCGGGATTTTCTTTGCCGAGCGGAACTTGTTTATAAACCAGTTTCTTTTGTATCGCTCTCGGCTCGTGACTTCAGTTTTGTCGTTTCCAATGTTGGCCATGTTTATACAATTAATTATAACCCTGTGAGATTTATTTATCTCACTGTAAAATATCATTTCTCTGTCTTGCCTGTTGAGCGGGTTGCCAATAAGCTGTAGAGCTGGTAGCCTATATTTTCCTTTACATTTTTACGTTAAATATCGCGTAAATTGCAGTTCAATTCTCGCCTTGTGGCAATAATTCACGCTCACAAAATAAGGGTTCAATTCCTTGTCGACTCATTTAATGAAGTATAACTACTACTAACATTAATCTTTTAGTTTCACTAATGTTCTGAATTGTATTTTGTTCAATCTATTGTCTTCTAGAATAAAATCTCTTCAAATTTGCGTGGTTGATCTTTCCCAAATCTTGATTGTATTCAATGCCAACAATCTTGTAGCAATTATTGTTGTAAACTCTATGAACTTAGCACGGCCCAAAATAGAGTTTTTTGAATTTCGAATATACCTTGAGTGGTAGGTTGGTTTCTGTAGGTTTACGTACTAAAACGAGCTCACCTTCCTTCAATAGTTAGCTGTGCTGTTTTCCTTGGACTCACTTTAATCGCTTAACTGCTTGCTTGTTCAGGTGATCTCCAGCTAATTCAATTTTTTGTTCCATCGATGGGTCGATATCTAATGGAATTTGAAAAATGTCATCGTATGGTCATTTGGGTTTCTGACCGAAAGGAAGAGTGTATAGGATACAATTGAAGCTCTCGTATCTTGTGTTATTCAAACACCATTCACTTTGAGGCACAACCTTAATCCAGTTCTGGTGGTCTTCGGAACAATACAGATGACAGGACTTGCTCACCTTGGACATCAGTCTCTCTGTTGGATTTGATCGTATCGTATAGAACTAAAGATATGCATGATACCTAGTCTTTCAATGGTATCACGAAATTCAACAGAAGTATATTGACTTCCATGATCCTTAATAAAATTTCAGGTTTTCCTGCTCTTGGAATAATGGTCTTCTCAAGGTGTCTTAGAACTGATTTAGATTTAGCCATCTGCGTAGGATTCAAAATTACGAGGTTGGAAAATACATCCATTGTTACCGGTAAATATTGGTTGCCTCTATAACACTTTGGAGCGGGTACAACAATGTCTTGACGGATCAGTTCCAGTTGTTTCGTTGTAATTATCGGCTGAAATTTTTTCTCTTAACAATTCAGATGCGTATTTACTCTTTTGACAATTCTTGCATGATCTTATTACGTCAGCTGTGGAGTCTCTTATGTTTAACCAATAAAACGATTCCTGAGCACTACTGTATGTTTTATCTACTCCTCCGTGTCCAATGGTTTTATGAACAGGCTATATAACTCGGATTATCAATTTAGATGTAGTCACGACTCTCATCTAGGTGGGTTCAGAATCGACGTATCTGCATACTAGTTCACCATTAACACTATAATGTGTGGACTTCTTCTTTGTCTCCTGATGATCTGGATCTAGGTTGTCCATTCTTCCTCTTAATAACCTGTACATGTTCCTCAATGAAGTACGTCTATTTTGAGATAAGGTTTGCCTTCCTAACTTGTTTAGCGTTTCCTGGTCTTCGTCGTGCAGCTGCACTACATTAATTTCAATATTTTCTTCATCTGTTGGATTCCTGGATAATATATCAGCTAACAAATTATCTTTTCCTGGGAGGTGCAAAATAATTGCATCAAACTGTTGCAAAAACATTGTCCATCTCGTTGTACGATTACTAGGTAAGTCGGACTTCAACATGAATTGCAGAGCCTTGGGATTTGTTTTAATGATAATTTGATTTCCCAGCTGTATGTTTTTCCATTGTTGCAGTGCATTAATAAACGCAAGTGGCTCCAATTCAGTGGTGAAATATTGTTCTCATGAGGTCTGAGCTTCCTACTATTGAATGCTATGTAGTGGTTGTTTACATCCTCATCCTGTTGAGATAGGACTGCGGTTACTCCAACTAAAGTTGAATCAATTTCGATGAAGAAAGAACGTTCGAAATCTAGATATTCTAATTTTATATTGTTCTTCAGCATCGGTTTTGACTGAAGGAACGTTTCTTCTGTAGCGTTATCCCAATACCATTTGTTATTCTTCTCTAACAATTCATGTAGAGGTGCCATGACCATGACTTCTGAGTATCGCGGACAATGACTACTAAAGAAATGGTATAATCCTGCGAACTCACGTACTCCTCTAATTTTTGTGGGTGTGGAAAACTTCGAAATTTCTTCTATTTTGTCGTCATTTGAATGATACTCATTCTGGTCAATGGTGTGTCCTAGGAAATTTATCTTCTCTTGAAAGAAGTGACACTTATTGTAGTTCATTTTTATTTGGCCTCCCTCATATTATCAAAAAATCTTCTTAAATAAATTAAAAGTTCCTGTGGTGTTTCCGAAGATATGATTAAATCATGTATGTAACATAAGAAAATGGTTTTCACTACATCCATTAGCGTACTGTCCAAAGCTCTAATCAAAGCTGGTCCTGAATTAATAATGCCAAAGGGATTACGGTTGAAAACCTAGCTGGTCTTGTTGAATAAGAATCCAGTATAACGTTTACTGTCTTCGGGTAACTACACACGGTAGAATGATGACTTCATCTCAGTCACAGAGAAGCAAGGTTTTCCTTTAAACCTTCGCAATAGCTCTCTAATCTTTAGAAGACTGAACAATTCTTTTAAGATTCTGTTATTTATGCCCCTCACATCTAGATATATTCTTAGCTTGCTATCAGCCTTTTTCACAGCAATAATGGGAGTCAAATTCGATGCCGCTTGCTTTTTAATGATATTATCTCTTTGCATATTTCTTATGATCTCAGCTACTTCTGTTTGTAATTCTCCGGAATAGGATATATTTTCTTCTGGTATGGAGTGGTATCAGCCAACCTGATCTGGTACTTATAGTCTTCTATCAAACCTGGTTTGTTGTCAAAAACAACATGTTCCTGGATCAATCCTTCCATTCTACCTTGGTATTCATCATAACCATCAATTTTCAAACCATACTAAGTTCCTGTTTCAATTTTCATTTGTTCTACGATAGTTTCCAAAGTTCTTCCCTAGTTTCTTCTTCTAAGACGTATTCTACTTCCTGTACTTCTGAATAATCTGTGTCTCGAAACCTTTCATTGAATCTAATTATCTTGATTTAGTAATAAAATCTATCCCCTATATCACGTCAAAGTTAACCTTGCCAAGAACTATAAAAATATAATATAACTGTAGTTGTTAATCCTGAATTCCATCTACACTAGGATTTTTTATTTCATCGACTTATCATTAAATATCCCTCTACATTTATGGATGAGGCTGGCATCGCTTTAATAGACATTCCCTTTAAAAGACGGTTATAAAAGTCTTCAGATGGGATCGAAGCTGTTGTTCCAGTATCAAATAACGGTTTAAGCATTTCTCCTTCCGTTTCTCAGCTGTTCTACGCTTTTCTGGCTCATCTTTTTTATACAATAGGCTTGTTTAATCTCGTTCATCAAAACTTCATGCGTGAGTAATATGGCCTCCACCTTCTCTACGATCTTTTCGTAATCGCCGTTTTTGGTACCCCTTTCGAGTCTATATTTTGACCTTGTCTATTCGTTGAGGGTTGATGCTCTACGTTTCTATTATTACCTGAATTACGATCAACATTTTCTTCTCTCTGTCTTAAAACTTTAAGATACTCCTTACTTTCTCTGTGTCTCTGATCGTATTGTTGCCTTACAAAGTCATTATTGTTCCCATTTTGATTACGTTGACTCTACTGTTGCCTCGAAAAATTTTTGTCATTCCAGTTTTTGTAACGGCGAAATACTTCGTTATTTTGCTGGTTATCTTTGGAATAGTAATAACTCCGGTTCGCATTGTTATGATGTTATCCCGTTCCACTCTGGTCATTATCCTAATACCAGTTCTGGTATGATCTTCCAACTCGATACCCCCGGAAGTTGGGCTCAAATAGTCAGTTTTGAATATATGATGAGCGTACTGGACCTACTCTTGTTAGTTCGCTCTCGGTCTGTCAATTAGAACAGTGTGAATTTATCGATTCTCTGGTCTCATATTTCCATTAGGCGTACTAGTTGTCGCACTGGTATGATCTAGCCGTCGCAACATTTCATCCATTCCTTTCAATGTCTTCACTTCTGATGCAATTAAATATCTGCGCACATCCGTGGGTAACTGACGCGAAATAGCTTGTACTTATTCTTCCTAAGCAAGTGACGGTTGAAAATATTGTATCATAGCTAATTGAGCTGTGAAGTAGTTAGCATAACTAGTTGGTGTTGGAGAAGCATACTACGTTGAGTATATTTCAGCCCGTATATCTTGTTGGTCATCAATGAACCCACGCAACGAATAAGGGACTCCACGCCACCTTGGTCTGTTTTGAGCTTTTGATGGAAATAGGTAACTGTTCGCATGCAGCGTAAAATGGCCTGTTAAACGTGCACACAAGTGCCTCCTATGGGTAGTTATTTGCAATTGAAATGCCACGTGCGTGGAAGAAGGGATCTGGTATTCCAAGATGGAGGGCGTCAGGAAGTTGGAGATCGCTCCGTCAGCTAGCAAGCATGACAATATCGGCCGTGCAAAAGTGGAAGCATTTCAATAGAAAGATGTTGAGAGATGCTGGGGAAGCATATGAAAATCGTCAGGGGCGTAAAATTCCAGCAGATATACAACCAAATGAGGTGAGTATAAAAAGGAACTCCGTGATTCCACCTGGGTGTCTGCATGCCAGAATTTGTTATTAATAGGTCTCAATTTTTTAATCAGACATTTGAATATATCCCTGATGATAAACTAGAGAGTAAGAGGGACATGGGGGCATCGTTGTCATCAGCCCCGTGTCCTTGCGTGAGTGAGATGTCATATAACCTGCGTCATTGCGGTGATTGCTAGGGTGTGTACGTGTTTAAGGGGCTAGGATTTGTAGGAATGTGACCTTGGCATGTTAGGAAGGCTATCATCGCGACTTTGTTTGGAGTAGAAATGCAAAGCTACGGAAAACTATTTTTAGGATAGACAAGGGAGGTACCGGGAATCTGCTCCTCGGTTATCCTCACAAATTTAAGTGTACTTTGTTCCGGCACTCATACCAGGATTTGAATTCTCCATAGCAAACCTGGGGATCGAACCCGAGCTGTCTGAAAAAGGGCAGTTACTACACCTACCCCTAAACCGATCACAGCTACTGAAGAGAATAAGTGGCTCGTAATTCCTTAGCATGATAGATTCTACGATAATCGGCGTCTTCTTTGCTTTATGGATCAACCCGTATAATCTAAAATTTTCAGGGGAAATACACCATAGTACAACCTTGTACCCTGAATTCCTAATGTACATACATTTAGTGTAATATCCTCAGTTCTGTGAGATCAGAACCGTAGGTTCCAGGTTCGATACCCAGCTCTACCATGTATGATCATTAATGCTTGTATGAGAGTTGGAGTGCCGGGACGCAGGTAGGCAACGGATTCTAAAAGTTGCTAGTGCACACGAATCCATCAACTTGTCACCTCTCAGGGCACACTCAATATTGTGGGGTAATAATCAACAGAATATTTTAAAATATTCGAAACACATATTCTTGTAGGGATCCAAGTCTGTGTTTGCAGTCCAGTAACGATTTGTGTGTAGACGTGTGAATGAGATCCTCTGCAAGATGTACAGCACACGGTGTTGTCATCGGTTTCATTGTCGCCACGCTTATAAGGAAGACGTCATTTGAATATGATACCCGTTGAAATCCCGCCTAGCTCACTTTCTGATGTACAAAGGACTTCACGGTTTCCAAATTATCTTTGTCAACCTTCACACTTCCTAAATCATGTCGGTAATATGATTGTGTTTCTTTCCACGCAAACGAAAAAAAAACACTATAAGATTGTTACAATAGATCCGGAAAAGAAAGAGAAATACATTTTAGTTGTTCCCCAAGAGTAACTTGAACGTCCCCTCCGCACCCCTTGGTGGCAAGCTGAGCTTGTATGCCCAAGATCGCGGGTTCAAACCCGGCTGAAGTTGTCGGATTTTTAAAGAGCGTTAAAAGTTCCAAAGTATGCCTTCCTTCGGAGGGGAAATAAAGCCGGCGGTCCCATGTCATAGATTTATGGTATGTAAAGAACCTTCCACTAACTACAATTGTGTGAAGCCAAATTTGCAGGTTAGATTTGATTAACGCTCTGTAGTTCCAACGTTCGTAGCCAGGTGCCGGTTGTGGTGGAATCTACTAGCCAAGTTCGCGGCTAGGTGTCGTTGACGGTAGCATTTCGTAGCAAAAGTAGGAACTACTTGAAATTGATCATCTGCAGTACTTACCTGAATATTATAGATAACACACACTAAAACAGCCATCACAATTACCACCGGTTATCAGACAGATTCTACACACACCAAAAGTACACAGGGCTACATGAACGCGTTGTCGCAGCCCCTAAACTGAGGAACCAACCAGTGTTTGGTTAGCAGCTTCCCGATGAGTTAACTTTTGTAGTCCGGCAGTAATTGCTTCTATTTCAGACTTTTGGTTCTGCTTGGAATTGCCTAATTCGGTCGTTAATCCCTCTATCGCATCCTTAATTTTTACTATAACATCTAATCTATCAGGATCAGATTTATCTGTGATTTCAGAAATATTGACAACAATAGCCTGTTGCACAAAATCGATTTTCTTAGACAATTCATCCTTTAAAATAGTCATATCATCATTCATATTTTACTCAATCTCATTGATATCAACCAACACTTTAGCATGCAGTTCAGTAATATACTCCTGATTACTCTTTGACACATAACTTTTCACAACATCAACAGCTTTTACAACACTCTATGATACCAATATCAATACATTCTTCAATCATTTTCTATTGATCGGGTACCTGAACCTGTAATTCACCTACAATGGCATTGCGTTTACTGTACATACCACATAAAATGTCATGGCATTCTGTTAACAGGTGTTATGAGGTAGTCATCCTTAATTTCCTTTTGTAGGTCTCTATGCTCTGTTCATTCTGCTCTTTGACTTCATCTAGGTTACTCTGCATCGTTTTCTCTAGCTGACTAATGATTTCACTAGATTCTTTCTGAGCCTGATTTACTCTCTCAACACTAGCCTGAGCCTTTCTTATCTCTTCCTGAATATCCTCCTTAATTGATTTAATCTACTCCTGTACTCGTGAGTAGAGAGGCAGTGAGAGAGCTAGCCAATAAAGCATGTGGTGATTCCCTGAGGATTACGATTACGCAGTGATAATTGAAGGGCCTAACTACACTTATGATGATATTTCCTGAAGCCATGGTTGTATTTTGACATGTGAAATTTCGTAGGACTTGGGATGACACCCCCTTTCCAATGGATGACCTATTTCCACCCTAAAATAAAAACTACCCTTACCCAGGGATGAAATAGTGATTTTTGTATGCATGCGCACTTGGGGCTTTTGTGAGAGGACGGGCGTTTTAAATGATTATTTATAGGTGAGATATTTTTTTTATAATTAAAGGACCCAAATCTAATAGGTCATCGGCTTTTTAGTATCTCGCTAACCTAAAATCGGATTTGAACAAATGAGGTGGCGTAGGACTTGAGGTGAACCGCCCTTTCATATGGACGAGTTTTTCCACCCTAAAATAAAAACAACCCATTCCCAGGGATGAAATAGTGATTTTTTGTATGCATGCGCACTCGGGCTTTTAAAAGAGGACGGGCGTCTTAAATGATTATGTATAGTCGAGTTACTTTTTAAAAATAATTAAATGACCCAAAACTAATATGTCATCGGCTTTTTAGTATCTCGCTAAGCAATAACCGGATTTGAACATATAGGGGGTCGTAGGACTTGGGGTGAACCCCCCCTTTCCTATGGACGAGTTATTTCCACCCCAATCTAAATACACCCTTACCTGAGGGGTGAAATAGTAATTTTTGTATGTATGCGCACTTGGGGCGTTCTAAATGATTATTTATAGCTGAGTTATTTAAAAAAAATAAAGGACTCAAAACTAATAGGTCATCGGCTTTTTAGTATCTCGCTAAACAATAATTGTATTTGAACATATAGGGTGTCGTAGGACTTAAAATAAGTCATGAAATACGCGTTTACCTCGATAGGTGATTTCACCCCTAAAGCAGTGAATAGTGATTTTACAGGGGGAAAAGTATTAAATATCTAAACATGTTAAAAGAAACTAAGATATTTTTTTAAGAAAAATAGTAGGGAGGTGAATACTACCCCAAAAATGAAAAATCCATACCTTGGAAACTAAGAACCCTAAAAGTATGTGTGATAGTTCAAAAAATTATTCATGACATATGCTTTTACCTCGATGGGTGATTTCATCTCTATAACAGTGAATAGTTATTTTACAGGGAAAATGGTGTTAAACACTTAGCAAGGCTAAGCGTTTTGTGAAACCGTGGTTTAATGGATGTGTGTATCGAGGATGACGGCTTGCTAATTATTATTATATTTTTTAAATATTTATTGGGTAATTATGGATGAATATGTATATAGGTTACTAACCAATAATGCTAAAGTTTTGTATGAGGTGTTGTACAACTGGGGATGGTCAACATTTTCCCATGGTCAATGAATTCACCCAAAATGGTTGAGGTGTGAATGGACTGTTTTACCTGACAAGAATTGGTGTATCAGGTTCCAACCCTTAGACCACAGATAAAATTTATTGATAGAGCGCTGAATCAAACCTGACCTCTGTGGTGACCGCTGAGCTAAAATAAATGTTTGTATTTTATGAGAGACACACACTTCCATGTTACCGCTGTACCTGCTCGCAGACATACATTGGCTTGCCGTTCTGGTGAGAGCTGGTGATAACATGAGTGCTGTGTCAGCAGGAAATAACAGCTCAGCTTACATGACTGGTGGCGGCTAGAAGCTCTGGAGTTAATACAGGTGCCATTTTGGTTCTTATACAGGTTAACAAAGGCATAGTGTGTATAAAAGGCGGGCATCCATTTTGGTTCTTGACAAAAAGGAAATAAACTAGTATAAGTTTATCAGAGAGACATCCAGGGATTCAAAAAGTCTTATAGGTAAGAGAGAGACACTTATTTTTATTTATGTATTTATCATTTATTTATTATTATTATTATTATAATTATTATTATTATTTGTTATTGAACGTATAGGTAAACCGTTAATTTTATAACTTGTTTTAAACAGTGAATTATTGTGATTACTGTGAATGATTAATGAACCTACACCAAAAAATTGTTATGTCAGAATATATAACGCTATGGCCTACAAATATAAAAAATCCAACATGGCGACCAATGCTACATCCTTGACAAACCTCACCTGCATTACAATTACACACACTAATACAGCCCCTGATATAACACAGGTTAGCATGTACAAAACAGAAACTAAAAACAGTTAATTACTAACATTATGCTTGAACTCTTTTTAATTTACACCCCAGACAAACGCTAGCATAGCTGTAATTCAAAAGCCACGGCCGCCTCCTTGCCAATCCTACACGGTACACGGCAGTTAAATTGAATGATGATTCGTCACAGACAACCAGTTTCGGAGCCTGGCGAAATAAGCAGACAAAATATACAACTCACGAGCCAGTCGGGAATTGAACCTGGTGTTCTTTGGACAAAAGCCAAGCGTTGTATAAACTTAGCCACGAAGCCGTCCTATCTAAAATGATGAACAGTCCTTTTGCAGAAGTTACTCTGGTCTCATTCAACACTTTTTAGAACCTTCCCTTTACAAAAGAGATTCCAGGTTCATGGAAATAAAGACCACTTTCTTTTGTATCACTGGCTCTAAGGGCGGTAACACATCGCCTTTATCATCAGATACTGATCCTATGGGTACGCAAAATTGTATTAGATACTCGGCTAATAATAGTGTGATTACCCCTTATTATTTCCCCTAAGTACAGAACATAGGATTGATGACCATGCTTTCCAAGACCCTAAGTAAAACAACAAATCATTCCCTTTCCCACCCAGTTGGGGATGAGGTGAGGTGAGGTCTCTAAACACCAAACTCATTAGAGAAGTTAGTTAGATATGGAATTTGAAGATCAATACAGTTTGGCAAGGAGTTGGAAAAAATGTGAGGTCCATGAATCACAATAACACACAACCAGAATGCTTCTACATGTCTCACTTTAAGATTGTTCTAACCATTGCCTTCTAGCTCTATCTGTACTTCTCTTACCCTTTATAGCGGTACTCATTAACTTGTTAGGTAATGTCTCCTCCCCATTCTCATTACAGGACCTAACCATTTGAGTCAATTAACCCAAAGAGGATTATTCAACGTGTTTATTTCAAACTTGACCTTTAAATACTCATTGTTAGTAGGCATACCCTCATACCATTTTTACCACCCATTTGTTCCAAAGATCATTTGTCATACCTTGTTATGTCTAGCTTATGTAACAGATATTCTAAATTTACTCAACTATGACTTCCATAAAGCAAATTCGAACTAATTGCAGAACAATGCAGGAAGAGTTTTGCCACTACATCAACTTCGTTTTGTACAATACAGTAGATGGCAACTGGGAACTCACTGCATTGGCTTTTATACACCTTGACTCTATAATATCTTACCAAACACTACTATTATGAGAGAATAAGCGACCCAAGTAGCCTATTTAGAATTTTTAACTTGTTCCAATAGACTTCCTCTTACCTGGCATTCTATTTTGTTGTGATTATTTACCACGACAGGGTTGTCGAGCAATGGATACCTATATGTCCAAATGACATACATTTCTCCTGATTTACTCAAATTCCACTCATTTACCCAAGAATGGTTTAAACTATTCCCTATTTCTTATAAAATTACCCGAATATATATGAAAATTCAGCAAAATTTTCTAAACTTACCCAATTTGACTACAAACCGTAAAATTTAACCGTTTTTTAAATTATTTAGATTTACTCAAAAATCCCTTAATATTCCCTTTGCATGTAATCTTTTTTGTTTTGTTCACCACACTCCCTCCAGGCAAATACCTGAACATTACATTCTAATATGCTAGGAACTCTACATTCCACATAATATCTGAGTTTCATCTCCCATAAACTCCTTTCTTAGGTTGGTGTTAGGAAAGGCATCAAGCTGTAAAAACCACACCCTCATATATAGTCTACTTTTAGGACATCTCAGCCCTAACCTGTCACGTTGAGGTTGATAACGCTAACTGCATCCAATGATTGAACTGTTTCCTTTCTACAATTCCTGACTATACTTTTCTCAACAAGATCGCAAGATGCTTGCAAGGTTCCTAAAATGCAATGAAATTTTATAAGACACCTTAAGATGGTTTGTTTCTTTTAAATGACACGGTGTTCCGGACATATATACATTAAGACTAAATTGTTTAGGTCTTGAATGACCTTGCAATAAGAAGTGACCAACCAGACATGAGTAAGCTACTAGGAAAACACTTTGGCGTCTAAGCTTGCTATTGACCAGTGAGTAGAGTTTTAGAAAGCTCTTAACAATTTCTTTGATCATATACAGCAGAGGCTTAGACCTATATAGAAACCGAGCGACCATGTTTTCTAAACAAGACATTATACCAGAGATACCTGAGAACTTTTCTAAAATTATTGATGCGGAACATATTTTTACTCGGTTGCTGTATATTTTTTGTGGGGGAGATTTTGAAGAAAATGTAACGGGAATGGGATGGAAACGCAAAGGAAACAATGAGCGCGCGCGGTGGCAGAGATTGGTACCACAACATACTGTTGGCTATGTAGCCATGTGGAATTTATATCGCATACGGTTTACTTGAAGGTTTGGAGGCCCCATTAAAGATATTACTACAATAAATCATCCTCAAATTGTCATTCTTTGGTGTAAAAATATCCATTATATCATATTTGATGAAAACAATTATGATTTATTATATCTATAGACTTTTGCTGTATTCTTATTTAATGTAAGCACTCGAGGTACTGTTGGCCAAAACACAGCTCTATGTGGAATGTATATCGCATAATTCATGGTTTGGAAGCCCCATCGAAGGTATCCCTACAAAAAATCATGTTAAAGTTGTCGTTCTTTGATGTGCAAATATCCAATATATCTTATTTGCTGATATGATTTTTCACTGGAATTATTTTACAAGTAGTTATTTTAATGACCAATAGAGTTTACTGCTAAGAAGGCAGAACCCAATGTGGAATGTAGGATAACATATTATATGTTACACATCATATGCGACTACTGTAAGGATTGTGATCTTTATGAAGCCATAACCCTTCCACAAGGGTTGTGCCTACAAATAAATATAATTCATTAATAATACAAGAAAGACTAAGAGCATACAATTGGGTTGTAGCAATCACCACATGTTCACAGAACGGTAAGCACAAGCATGCAATATTGTGTAACAATACAACAACAGGTGTACAGCTCCAGGTACTCCAAATACCGCTGACCGAGGCAACCTACTTGAGCATCTACAAATAGAGGGTACAACTCCGCGCCCGCACTGCTTTTTCTTGGAACGCCAGCTCTTTAGAACTCTTACGATAAGTGGTAGTGCTACGTGAAGCAGCGCCCGCCGGGCGAGTGGCCCCTACGCCACTGCATCATGGACACCCGGTAGAAGATGTAAGGTAAGTAAGTGGGTCTGCATTCCTTCTTCCCTTATTTACTTCCCCCTATATGCTTCCACTACCCTTTCTTAAATATCTCAATAAATCCCTTCTTTCACAATCAAGGGATCTATATTTTTATTTCACCTAGTTATAGAACCCTTCCCTTAGTTCGTAGCTTAGGTTAAGATCCAGTGTTCACCGCATGCTGGCCAGCAGTACTGTGAAGTCGACAAGCGTGCTAATGCCCCCAAGGTAAGTAAGGCAAGTATCTCCCCAAAACCTCTTTTCACCCCCTTCGCAATAACCCCCAAAGTTAACACAGTTAGGTAAATCCCAATTACCCAACACTATATTGAGCCCGTTAGAGGAGGTTATCCGGGTACCATCCGCCGAAAGAAATGGTACTTCGAAAGACCCCGTCCTTCGAACCCAACACCTGAGTGGATTGTGTGCATTTCATTGTGGGCTTGCTCAGCACGAGGGTTTGATCCAGGGGATCTGGGTCATTTTGCACGGAAACAGGTCATAGACGCCCAAAGAAATACATTCGAAAAATACAAGGCTAGCAATAAAGAGATCCATTCTTAAGTAAGACTTCGTGCATGATTTATTCAAGTAAGACCCCTAAACTATTTCCGAGGGTCAAAATCGGCTACTCTGCTACTCTAATTACAATAGTGTGTCGTTCCCTAGTTTGACGTTAGTACCGTCGCGAAATCCTAGTTACATAAAACAAAAGCAACACTAACTAGACGCGTGGTGCAATAAGAATTAACGCGTAGCAAATTTACAAACAAATAACTCGGTATAATTTACACTTAACAGCTAGCAAATCAATCCCTAGGTTAGGATGGCCCCACGTTCTCATTTAATATTACATTTTAATTCTGTCTAATGCCTATCTGAACGAAAGTATTACGACGAGACGCGTCGTAAACAAATGCTTATTACCAAATCTAATGATAGTTTGACCACTGACTATAAGAAAAACAATTAAATAACACTCTTATGTCAAACAGGAACAATAGGGTAAATACACTCGGGAATGAATAAATGAACACTCTAATACTAGCCTGCCTTCCCGAACTGAGATACTGTCCGTACCCAGTCGTCATCTCATGTATGTGAATTAGGTTGGCAATGCGCAATCATCCCTGTGACTTACAAGCTTTGAATCGCGTGGGCCATAAGTTACCGACTACTGGTCCCGAAGACTCTTGTCATCGAAAAAAAAAACAAGTGTCAGCTCATTTAAAGGTCATCTCCCACATGGAAATGAATTGAAGTCACGGTGTCAATCAATCAACAAGCAAATGGTTGCAAAGTTATGGCTCTAGATATTTATAAACAATTAATTAATCCGTTGGTTTAGGATAATTATGCTTTTGATTTATCAGAAGGTTTAAATACTGTTTAATTAGTTCTGTTTATGACACCAGTCGTAGGCAGCAGTATATGATCTCACTTGAGATTCACTCGAAGAATATGACTTCTACAAGTCAACAACAACACAGGTTAGCGCGGCTTACCCCAATTGCACTCAAGTAGCATCGGTCGTCTTGGCCGTAGCTCAAAGAACGCCGGAATAAACCAACATTAGGCGAATATTCATCCGTCCTGCCGAAATACCAATAATGTGTTCACGGACACAACAATTACACTTGCTAGCCTTACTGCATACAGAAACTGGGTCAATTAACATTATTGTTTATACCATTCTATAACACGCCAGATGAATCAATGTCATCAGCTCAAAACATTAAAGGAATTCGCGTTAGCGAGCATCTCCCCACTCTTTAATGTGGAAAAAGAAATAGCAGGTGTTAGCAGATCACATAGCTGTTCCCCAAAAGCAAGGTTACATTAATAACAGCGACCTTCACAATTCCTAGGACTTGTGACGTAAATTAGCACTCATAAAAGTCAATATGTCGTCTCGCGTTGCATCTCGGGTAGCAACTGGTTAACAGCTGGCGCGCTCAAACAATTTTCACACTGCATTGTGCACGGCTTTGGCATAGTACAGATTGTATTTCAAAACTAATCATTTTAATCTTACAGTATCACGTAATAAAGTTCTCAGGTGCTCTGCAGATTGTATTAAAATGTATAATTACTTCCCTAATAGTGTTTCTTAGTATATTTTACCCTTCAATAATATGTAACTGAGTAATAATCTCAAAGAATACTAAAGTAAAGACTGCACACTTGAGCAACTAACTGCACTGACATTCCAAAGATATGTCACTCATCCTATTCTTTGTACACATGGGTTTGATGTGCATGGCTTGGCACATTCTTCAACAAAATAACAACATCTAACTTCTGCTGTGATGTTTGAAACGATACGATGTAGATTTACCCACCAATCTTACTGTATATGGGTTCGTTCCTCTGGAACTTCACGTAGTAAATCGTACTCACGAAAAATGTCAAATAAAAAGTAAAAAATGTTTCAGCTACTTTCGGCTGATAAATGATACTGTAATAATGTTCATTCAACTCAAAATGAGGGACCTAACTATAGGGTGTTCCTTATACTACCATAAGTCTACACCTTCTGTTCTTATGATATCTTTTACATGACATAAAATTCACAGCTTCCTTGCTGGCTTATACATACACGGAAAAAATACATGGAAATGCGCACCTGCCGTATAGGACACGGACTGTGGTGACTAACTGAATGATTGTCCCAGTGACAAGAAGAAAAATATATACATTCCTACCTAAGTGGTCTAACCTGGACAAACCTTGTACAGAAACAATACAGGACTCACGATTACTTCAAAGGGTAGTTCACCTTCCACAATTCCCATTGGTAGGGGTAATATGCTTTCAGGATTCCTAGCATATTCCTGGTTAAAGCTATGGGCTTCGGCCTTTCCTCTCGGTCCTTGGCCCTCATCTCGTACATGGCTTGTACCTCGTGGTGCTGGTTGGACAATTCCATGGTGGCGGTTTATTTCATCGATGTTCCCTCACACCAGGAATTACTCCATCACCACGCTCTCAAGATGATGTCGAAAAATCACCCTCACGTGGTGCATTAGCGTAGGCATCGTGGTAATTAAATTCACAGATTCTATTTGGAAATATCTTATACAAGAGCTCACTGGCTCTAATAAATGCAGGTGATCAAATGCTCCGCTTTTTCCTGCCACTGGGTCTAATAATACCGTACACGTGGTATAGCTCACAGATTATATATGTCATCGAATCACTAAAAAATCTTAATAATCACAATTGGCACATGTGTGTTGTGTAGCTTGGCCATGATTATATTTTAATGTGGCACACGTTGGGCAATTAATTGTAGCCGTAGGTTTGATATGACGCCTGTCTTCATACTTGATCTCGTGGTCAGTGGAAAAATGTCGATTTCAATAAAATCACAAATTACTTTTCACGATATCGTTGCACTGGCCTTTAATGGCCTAAATAATACCTTTTGCAGACTATATTCACTATGATCAGCAGGATGGCTGTCGATTTGTAGTCCTCCTAAATTATGGGGTTTCACTTGCCTAATGCGGCCTTCGTCTAAATTGACGGACTGATAATACAACACGTCCTGCCTAAGCGGACATTCAAAACAGTGTGGTTGTGCCTAGCACGGCTTCCTGGTTTTAAGGAAGTGGTTGAGTCGTTTAGCGACTATTTACATGGTCCTACGCGTGTCTGCGGTGAAAATACCTTTACTATAAAATTGATTTACCATTTCCAAAAGGCATAGAAGATGGTAAATTATACAGACTTAATTATTATATGATCCTGAGATATGTGGCATTAAATAGTGAATAATATATCTCTAGGAAGAAGATAAGCTGCCCTCTCCGAAGTCAAAATAGAGGATTTTTCCCGAGGAAGCTTCAAGGTGCGTTCATTCGAACTGAGCATGTGGAGTGAGTATGCTTTCAAAGAATTATTTTACACATGAGCCTGGGCGGGCTCAATATTAAACACCCAGTTTACAAGACTCATAACTGCAAAGTTACAGAAGGACAACAAAAATATCAGCATTCAAAAACCAAAATGTCGTTGAGTTAATTTACACTGGGAAAAAAGTTTCTTATACCCTCAATTCCACAAGACTAATTAGATTAGTAACAGTTAGGGTGGCCGTGTGCTTAAGGCGTTTGACTTAAGTTCAAATTTCCACTATAAAGGAAGCAAGGGTTGGAACCACATCCCTGATATAACTATTGCCTCAACATTGCTTGACGACACTGTATTATTAATAAACTCGGTACACAAAACTACAAATAAAGTGCAGTATTTAAGATCACTCTTTTTGAACATAGTCTGAGACTGTTCATGGTTAAAGAGTGCATTAAAATAAGATAAAGGGATAGCAATTTAAAAAAGCAAGAAATATACATAAAATATTTTATTAATTTAATTCAATTTTTTACAATAGGTACACACAGAATACAACTCTTTCCGTTTATGATTGTTATAGTTTTTAAACATAACACTTATTGAAAATTATTTTTCAGGGGATAGGGTGTAGCTACGTTGATCTCATCACACAATAATACCAGCATTACGAAGTTTATCTTCTATTTCTAATTGCTCTTCCTCATAACCAATATGACTAGCTTGTTTAGAGGCATGCAAGAGCTGTAGGCGGTCGACTAATATATAACGATCGTTCCAATCGGTAGTATTGATGTGTGGTAAGGAGAGCAATGATTGATGTTTTCAAAAACTGGGGAAGCGGTGATGGTTTTATATGTGTAAAACCTTCATCATCAGCATCATCATCATCATCTTCATCATCATCATCATCAACCACATCATGATCATTTTCCCCATTACTATAATAATTATCACCTCTGTCCACGGTCTCTTGAATGGTTTGATTTATCTTTCTTAGTGTTGAAAGCTTTTTTTAGATGTGCTGGAGTGCATTAACATAGTTATGTTATTATTATTATCACCATAACCATACTCTTCACTTTCCCGCACCATCTCCTTGATGGTTTGTGTTGCCTCTGGTAGAGTTGAGGGCTCTTCAGATATGGGTGAGTGCCTCATCATGGGTTTTATAGGAGGTGATAAAGGTTTATCATTAAACAACTTGCTATCAGCATGAGTGCGTTGTAGTGTATTAAACATAAGGTTAATATTATCTTGAGAAGTAGTATCTTTCTCTCGGACTTGGTTTTTTGCTTTGGTTTGGGTTTTCTTTACTTTTAGACTAGCATTATTATAAAGATTACAATGATGATTGTTCGATGAAAGTATGTTGAAGTCTTTTGTCTTAAGCATTCCTCGACACTGTTTCGATCGTTGCTTTGAACAGCGCCAAATAACAACCCCGTCTTTATTTGTTCAGTTTGTGATATATGAGTATCCTTTATAGTAAGCAAATGGCTTACCATGGCTAGTTGTTGATACTTTCATATCGACTGATAAGCACGAACTGAACTCTAATAAATTTAACACAGTAATAAGACTGTTAACGTTTGTGGTGAGCGCAATTTGAAGTGAGCATGATGATAGTGGGCGTGATTTGTGGTGGACGCGATTATAGTGGGCGTCATTTGACGTGGGTGCTATTAAGTTGGGCGCGATATGACGTGGGCGCTATTATAGTGGGCGCTATTCGACGTGGGCGCGATTTGAAGAGAGCATGATAATATATGACAAATTGACTAGGAATGAGATAGGTTAGGTTAGGTTAGGTAGCTCTATCTCCTTCCTAGTCCCAGTCACTAACCTTAAAGTACTCTAAAATTCTTTAAATCTTGCTTACAATAAGCTCCTCAAAATGAGCCACCAAAATAAGCCAACAAAATAAGAAAACAAAATAAGCCACCAATATAAGCCACCAAATTAAGCGACATTAAACGCCAACACTATATCAATCCTTCTCCAAAACTGTTCTGACCTTTTCAGTAAGTAAATAAATTTCAAAAGTCAATTGCTACTATGAAACATACTACAACCAACAATGGTTGTCAATGTGCACTCTATAATGGTATTTCTTATAACTATAAGTAGCAAAAAGTAACTGAATAATATTTTCATAATGTTCAAAGCAGAGGTTCTGAGGTCCAGGCTTCCAATCCCGACTATGGTTCTCGGCCAATCAGTTACACTAAAGGAAAACTAGCAACAAAATAAACCTCCAACAATAAGCCACCAAAATAAGCCACCAACATAAGCCATCCCAATCATCAATTTGAAGGTACCTGACATAATTTAAAATATGACCAATATATTTAGATAGTATATATCCAAAACGGAATTTCATGATTTATATTTATCGCAATAATAATTTAATCTCCAGGGGCCTAAATGTAAACCATGTTATTCTTATGGAAGAATACCACTGCGTGCATATCTGTTTCACTTGAAAGAAGCGCATGCTCAGTTTATGAGTGTAATGTTTACCTAGGCTATGAAAACACCACGTTTAACCCTTACCCATATCCTGGGCACATTTTATCAAAATTTTTGAGGATTCTGTCAAGATTTTAGGGCATTTTGGTGAATGTTTATATCACTTTGAGTAAATTTAGGTTAGGTTTAGGTTTCGTTAGGTTTAGTTATAATTAGGTAGAGGTACTCTACCTCTACCACGTGAAATCGCGCCCACTATATTCGCATCCACGTCAAATCACATCCACTATCATAATGCTCTCTTCAAATTGCATGCACTTTAAATCACACCCACGTCAAATAGAGTCCACTATAATCACGTCCACGTCAAATCACGTCCACGTCATATGACGCCCACTATAATCGCGTCCACGACAAATCACACCCACTATCATCATGCTCACTTCAAATTGCACTCACAACAAACATTATCATTTTTATTACTGCGTCAACTTTACTAGAGTTCAGTTCGTGCTTGTCAATCGATATGAAAGTATCATCAACCAGCCATAGTAAGTCATGTGTTTATCTCCTCTATTACATGTTTCAACTTCATATTAAGGTAAGAATGATAATGCAATGTGGACTTGACAGGTTTTCTAGAGTTTCGAAAATTGACATGCATGTTTAAAATTGTATAGTGTATTTATTAGAGTCGTCATTACTTGCATATCAGCCGGCAATAGTGAGCTGTATCAACACTAGCACCACATGTAGGTAATATTAAAAAATAACAATATAATTAATAATTAAAGTGCTAAATATGAAAGGATTCCAAGGGAGGAAGGGAAAGAAAACCGGCTCAAAATGGTCCGAGGAAAGGAAGAGGAAACATAGTGAGATGATGAAGGAACCTATTGGAGGAAGAAGAAGGAACAGCAAAAGACAAAGCATTTAAGTTGGCTCGTGGTCCCTAAATGACCGAAACGGAAATAACAATAATAATAACAATAATAGTAATAATTATATTATTAATAATACTAATAATAATTAAAGCTCTTCTGGTCGTAAAGTACTATCCTTCTTGAAGATCCGATCTAGTTTCAGTCTAAAGTAAATGAAGATGATGAAATACGACAGCTTTATGTCGATGCATTTAATGACACGTATAGGAAAATAATGATGTGAACTGAAACTTCCGGCAACTCGATATCCTCGAATAACATAAAAGTAGTGAGTGTGTTTAAAAAAAATATAATTATTATTATTTCTGTGTTGGAATTCATTTCTCCACATAAGTGGGACAAATCACCATATCATCAGATTGTTTGTATGACGGTATGGCAAATTCTTTTAGGGTGGCACATTGAGAAACGAGCGAACTATTATTATTATTATTATTATTATTATTGTTATTATTATTATTAATATTATCTTTGTTGTGCTGTATTTGCACAAACTTAGACCATAACGGTTTCTGTCAATAATTTAGCACATCTTTAGAATTTCAGTTTCCTAATGGAGGCTATGTACTTCCAATACGTTATTAATACGCCATAAGGTTGGCTGAATCCGACACAGATCTACCAGCCCCAGTCATGCAGGCCACTCCCCGTGACTGAGTGAATCGGTTGTTCATAGGCTCAGATAGTCTATTCATTGCTATTGGCAGAGATCACTCACCTTCAGACTCTTGTCTACATGCCAGAGCGTTGGAGGGGAGACCGGAGGGGAGAAATCAGCTGTGCTGCTGTGGGGAATGAAGTCTAAGCTCTTTTCCAAGACATTGACCAACGATTTTTGTGATTTAATTACACATACACTAATTAAGATACGACTAAATTTCATGAAGATATTTGCTTAGAATACCATATTCTATCGCCAGTGTAACGGAACTCACTTATATCAAATACACCCTGTATAGATATTTTTAACGGTTTGCCCAGCGTAAGTTTAAAACACGCACGGACGCCACGTTTTATTTTCGACCTTTCCATTGAAATCGTTACAGCTTTACTTTCTTTCATCAGAAATAAATTATTTTCTACAGATAGCTTTCTTGAGATATCCTTTACAGAATAGTGAAAGCCACATCAAAATCTATCCAGTGGTTCTCGAGATTACCCGTGACGACCCAGATTCGGGGAATTTGTTTTATACTAAGTAGAGATTATATTATATTATATTATATTATATTATATTATATTATATTATATTATATTATATTATATTATATTATATTATATTATATTATATTATATTATATTATATTATATTATATTATATTATATTATATTACCGGTATATTATATTATATTGTTACTGCCCAAGCCCTTAAAGGCTGTAACGCCCTACACATCCGTAAAAAAACTAAAAATCCCATAATAATAATAATAATAATAATAAAGGGACTCTGCTATACCGGTCGCTAGCCTGGGGCTCTTCTTGCAAGAGTCGAGGAAGAAGGAGCGGGAGGAGTAACAACCTCGTAAAAAACCTGGGGTTAGCTGGCCCGGCTGATAGCACCCTGTAAGGGCCCCTGCCTAGGGTACAGGTGAAAACTGGACAACGGCTTCTGAGGCGGATGAAGATGGTTGCCATCATCTCAACGGTAAGGAAGGCGGAAGAACCAATATGGGGAAGATTGGTCTCCTCAGCCTTGGAAGGCAACTAACCCTAATTCAAACCTACTGGAGTTCACAACCTCGGTAGTAACTTGATCAAGGGGTTAAACCTCTGATCCCCCTTACCAATCTTCAACTAAAGCATGGAAAGTAAACGTACGGAATTAACTACCCCAGGTGGTATCAAATCCACCTCCGCTGTCGGCGGCGTTAGTGGGCCTTTGGAGTCTCGGAAGCCCACACCAACATGCTTTAAGGACGGGTCGGAGCGTCCTGGAACCACTCACACCAAGATCAGACATAAACAACAGAACTACTTCGCCACATTGACCATCAAATCGCTACTTAAGATAGGCAAACTGAAACATTTAACAGACACTTTGACTAACCACAAGATACTGCTCACAGCAATACAGGAAACCATATATACTGATGAACATGCCTTTGACTCTCAGGGCTACGGTAGTTTCAAAGGAAAGGTAGGACGTAGGAGAATGAAGAACGTACCACACCTGGGGAATGGTTTTATTGTAAGCCATAAGATATTGGATTCTGTTATTGACTTCAGCTCACTCAATAGTCAAGTGAATTTAATAACCTTCCGGTGCACAAACAAGGTCTACACTGTAGTAAATGTCCATGCACCCATCAATGAGGACAATACGCGTAACCCTGAAAATACTGACAAGTTTTGGGAAGAACTAGAGGACATCATATGCAAGGCCCCAGAGCGTCATACAATCATCTTACTCGGTGATTTCAACGTCCAGCTAGAAAAAAAAACGCAAGTACAGAGACATTGTGGGAGATTTCCCTTCCCACACAAGGACAAATAGGAATGGAGAGCGCCTAGTAGGACATTGTAAGGCCTTCAACTTGGTAATGAAGTCAACGGCTTTCAGGAGGCTGCCGAGGAAGTAAAAGACCTGGACATCAGCTAATTGTCTCTTGGAAGAATTCCAAATAGACCATATTGCCACCTCAAAGAAGTCCCATAGAGAGATCCAGAATATTCGATTGTTAAGAGGAGCAAATTTTGACTCTGACCACAATCTCTCCAAGGTCAAGCTAAGATTTCTACCTCGGAATACTAAAAAAAAAGTCACTCAAACTTACTAAGTTTTATTTAGAATAACTTTCAAATTGCAACCAGTTCACGGAGAAAATGGGAACCCTGGAATCTAAAACCTGGGATGAAGTGATGGAGAACCTAGTGAATGTTGCCACGGAGATTGCGCCATTGCACAGAAGAAGCATGCCTGGTGGACGACTACTTGTGATGAAGCGGTGACACAGAGACAAGCAGCCTGGCTTAAGTTGAACTCACAGAAGACACAAAATAACAGGGATAAGTTCATAGAGCAACGAAAGTTAACTGCCAGGATCATCCGACAAGTAAAACGGCAGTTCACTAAGGACCAATTGACTCAGTTGGATGACGATTTCAAGAAGGACAACACCAGAAATTCCTACAGAGGCTTTAAACGGAACCTCAGCCGTTATAAACCTCCCAGCCTCCACTTCAGAGGACCGGATGCACAGATAGCCTATAATGATATGGACAACTGCAACCTTCTGGCCAAGTACTTCGAGAATCTCCTTAACTATGAATCACCTGACACATTCTTCAATTATCAAGACACAATCAGGCAACCAAACTCTCAACCACCAACCAAAGAAGAAGTGATAGACATCATCATGTCCTTGAAACGCAACAATGCATCAGGAGAAGACTCAATTGTAGCGTAACTATGGAAACAAGCTGGGAATAGGACTATAGGCAAGTTGACAGAAATCTTCCATGACATTTGGGTGTCTGAAACATTGCCTAGTGACTGGACCTCTGCTTTGATTCATCCCCCACATAAAAAAGTAGACTTGACCGACATCAACAACTATCGAGGAAGCTCGTTAGTACCCGTGACATAAAATATCTATTCTAAGGCCTTATTAAACAGAGCTGAACCCCAGCTATGCCCTCGATTAGGAGAATACCAGGCAGGATTTAGAAAAGGACGCTCTTGTACGGAACAGATACTCAACTTGAAATCAGTGCTACGGCAAGCAAAACTGGCTAGTAAGAAATATGTCATCATATTTGATGATTTTAAGAAGGCGTATGATTCGGTTGACAGACCTACTCTCATGAAGATCCCGCAAGAAATAGGACTAGACGAGAAGACACATACCCTTATCCAACAGACTTTAAATAACACCAGGTCACGAGTGAAGTTCAGATGAGCCCTCTCTGAAAGTTTTGAAATTAAGTCAGGAGTAAGACAGGGAGATGGTCTCTCAACTCTCCTCTTAAACTGTGCACTGTAAAAGGTGATAAGGGAGTGGTGAAAGGAACAAACTAGTCAGGGGGTACCAAGTGGTAACAATTTGGGACACAAGTGCAATGGGCTCAGTGTTGATTGCCTGTCATTTACTGACGAACTGGCACTTCAATCTCATTCAACAAAAACGTCTGTGAAACAACTTAATGTTCTCACGCAACAAGCAGCTAAGGTAGGACTACATGTGTCACTTGAAAAAAACACAGTACATCACAAACATCAGTGAATCTACTTGTACACTGCATTTGGACCAGGAAGAGATCAAGGAAACTGATAGATGTAAGTACCTAGGAGAATGGCTTGAACCTAATCTCTCGGATGTAATGGCATTATCAACTCGAGTTAACAAGTTAGAAATGGCTTATCAACTAACCAAGAACACATATAATAAGAAGAGTCTCTCCCAAAAGGCTAAAATGAGACACTACTGGACAACTATATGTCCTGAAGCCTTATATGCTTCAGAATGTCTAGTATTCAACCGGAAGGGACTCACGGACAAACTCGAAGTACAGGAGAGAAATATAATGAGGAAGATGTTGGGGCCTGTTCAGGAGGGTAATGAATACAGACGGCGTACTGTGAAAGAATCACGGATGTTGTTAGGAAACGACGTCTAGCATTTCATGGACACGTCTATAGGATGCATCCTACCAGGTTGACCAATCAGCTCCTCGGTTTCTGGAAAAAGCGGAAGACCAAGTCACGATGGTTGTGGGAAGTGAGCAAAGATCTGATAGACTTTGGAGGGACGGGCGAAAGACCGGACATCTCTCAGAAAGATGCTCTAGCAATTGAGGTTCCAGGACAAACCGCCAAGAAAGAAAACAGGTGCCCTCTGGACCCAGGAGAGGAGGGAACAACACAGCCAGAGGATGCGTAACTACTGGGAAAATATCAAAAACCACTCCCAATGTAACAGTTGATGTCTCGGTCCTTAGATGGCCTATACGAAACAAGAAGAAGACGAAGGAAGGAACTCTAATGGACTGCACAGCCAGTTATACTTGAAGCAATTATTGCATCACGAAGTAGGCCACCAGAACAGAGACTGTAACTCCGCGACATACATGCAGAATACCGCTGACAACAGGTAACCTAATTGAACCCTCAAATACGCAAGGCACCTTCTGGCCCGGAACAGTTGGACAGTTGGACCAAGGAGACGGTGTGCCGGACGTAATGAGGCGACCGCCTCTCGGCGAGGCGGTACCACCCCAACATGGACGACGCCTAGGCTACCAGACTTCTATACTTAAACACGCCCAACGGTGAGTGTGTCGGCTATCGCCTTTTTCTCCCTTCTCTGCCCCTTTAACTACACCTTCGCCCCTTATCGTATTGCATTAAACCATAAGGTAAAAATAAGAACTCTCTCTTTCTTTCGCCACGTTATCGTAATCCCAGCTCCTCTCCCCATAACTTCGCCACGGCCTGTGACCGCTGACACAGCATGCAATCAGCTGGCGGTACGATGGCCTCACGCACGTGTACCACTGTCCCAGCAGCTAGCACACGCGCCAAACCATAACGAGCGCCCATCCTGAACCTGCTCCAACTCCCTCTACACTCACTCATCCCCATCTCCCCAACATTCACACACATTCTCACCCACCCACACATCCCGTTTAGCGAGTCACCCTCAAGTGCGGCTACACCCACATTACATTGCTACCCCTGTGCCAAGCATCGCCGGCCTACACGAGAGGGCGACGACCTAAACAAATGGTAGAGGCGCCGGCCCGGCGTTGATAAAGACCAATACAACTGGCCATGCCCCGGGGTTAAACCTAGGATAATCCAGTTTTACACGGTTCTTAACCTTTCGCAAGCCAAGCAGAACTACTCACCCCCTTAAAGCAAACATAGGTACAAGCGAAGGACCCCGGCGACCACTGATACAATTAGTGGAGTTCGTCGGCGTTGCCATAAAACCAATTAAGTTGGCAATGGCAACGGAATTGAACTGACGATAGAACACGTTCAGCTCGGTCCTAAGTCAAGAAGCCCGCCCACCCACCCTTTAGACAAATACAAATTAACACGCCACTCCCTACACTCACCCCCGAAGGATTACACAAATGGTAAAGCACCCCCCCTCGAGGCAATAAACAGTTGCTGGAATCACCTGGATCAAACCGCAGATATCTCAGGCACATCGGCGCTAAGCAAAAGAACCCCCCCCCCCATAAAAACTAAACAAGCGGTGGAGACTATGCTCAGTAGGGTCTCAAATACCTCTCGCTCGCACAGAAAAATTCCATACACCAGTCGACTTACCAAGCCCCCCAATATTTGTAACCCCCTAGTCCTAGACAAGTGGCGAAGTCACCAGGGTTGAACTGGACACAGGCCAACCCAATAAACATTCCGAGCACCCCTTGCTATGCGATAACTCACCCCCTAGAAGCTCAACAATTGGTATGATAGCACCAAGACTGTACTGCCCCTATTATAAGCTATAGTGCACCATTGTACAGACATAAGCAACTAACACATGTAATTTTTTCCAGGAGTGCACCCAACTATGTATATTTTGTACCCCACCCATTCATTGGGAAATATTTGCTCGACCGACTGAACAGCAATAACGACAAGTTGTGTAGGAAATACCTACGGGAAAATCTCACATTCACACACTGATACAGTCACCACAATAATATGGGTTATCAGACAGAATACACGCACACACCCACCTACATGGGGACATATAGCAAAGGCCAACAGGGGATCCGCACACACAATTAAATATCCATACACATCATGTAATTTACCAAGTAATCTCAACCAATGGTTTGTTTACAGTCAAACCACATTACGCCAGCACACTGCTTGCGATTTCTCGTTGCTAAAAGCGCTTACGTGCACATTTAGACACGTACAAGGCCGCCCCGACCAGTGCGGAGACATTCACCTCGCTAGGCTAGGCTAAGTTGGTAAACATCTCACATCAGCATAATATTACCACTAGCTGTATTCAAGAACGCAAGTTCGAATCTTGGCGCAATCAGTTAACACTTCAGAATACACAATTTTATCATCCATGACACATCCATCGACGCATTAAAGAATGTTGAGATCCTAAGGAAATCCTTGTGACCACTCAGAGATGTTACCAAACGTTCGCACAGTTGTTATATATTTCTTTTTCTAGAAGAATGTTCAATTTAATAACAACCTGGTTTTTACACTTGTAGAATAATATTCATTGCTCCCCCACCTGCCCCCTCGACACTAGACATTTAGTAGATCGCCTGCCAAATACTAATCCTAGAAAATCCTTAATAACTAACCAGCTAACTAACTAACCGTTCATTTTAAGGACACCCCTGCCCCCTAACTAACTAATCAACTAACATTAGATATAAGAACACCTATCCCGAATCTTCACAAGTAACAATCGGCACGGAGATAAGTATTCCAAACAATCCCTCCTATTACACTTAAGCTCACTCACGCTGCAATTCATACATAATAATAAAACAAATTTTTCAGAGACACTTTGTACACCCCAGAGCTCAAAATAAGCCTTTGTCACCCCTCAAGGACAATTCCTACATTTAACTCATACAAGCAAGTATTTTGGAGAAGCTTTCTTTGTCACAATCACAAAGTACACTGGACCGAACATTTAAACAATTAGCTACATTTAATACTACATCTCAACTACGGCGTTTATACACGGCACTATCACTTTTCTTATATTTTTATTATTACGAATTATTATCATTATTATTAATATTGCCATTATTATCATGAACATTATCGTACCTTTACCTACACAAATGCCACACTACGAGAAGAGAAAGTAAGGAGATACGACGAATATATACGAGGAGCGAATATCATAAGAATTTTGTAAAGGTGACGAAGAAATGAAAAGACACCTACAACACAAACAAGTGCTAAAACAATAAACACAATATATAACACGCAGAGAGAGAGAGAGAGTACAATAGAGGAAGAAGGAAAATAAATCAGAGTAGAAATAAATAAACTATTAATTATTTTTATTAATATCGTTATTATTATTATTATTATTATTATTATATTATTATTATTATTATTATTATTATTATTATTACAATTATTGTCACAGTGCCGCACGCCTATAAACATAACGCGATTCAAACACCAATCACCAGAAACATGCAGAAGAAACACATGAGCGTTATAAATCACACACAATAGGAACCAACAGCAACAATATCACAGAAAAAAAACAATATCACAGCTCACTCACAACTGAACGGGTTATCAAACAATTCTAGACACGTTTGAGCACACAGAAGATATTTGAGTACATTCACAAGATCTGTGAGATCATCCTCACGCAGCAAGGAATGCTAGGGCAAACCACCTGGGTAGGTTATTAGCTAAGGAATAAACCTCCCCAAGGGAAGATGAAGAAAAAAAGGAAAGGGTAGAAGTGGGTTTCGGAATGGAGAAAAAGTATGGATAGATAGGACGAGAGTCCAATATAATTCATAAACTTACACTAAAGTAAACATTTAATCACCATTTTCACTGCGCAGGCCTGCAGGATACCTAAAGGGGTATGGACTTGGACACAGCTAACGGGAAATGCGGCTGGAGCTTGAGCTATTTGCAAGCAAGCGGCGTTCGTGCTTTCCCTTCCCAGCCTAAAAATGGATAATATGGGGAAGGGTGGTAGTCTGGCAAGACAAAGAATGACAGATTTACTGTATATCCTTTCACAGGAGTTAAGTTTGAACGAATGTTTTGAAAGGCGCAAATAATTTGAATTTGCCGTGATAATTTTAGTTCTTGGAACTGTAGGATTTCCGACGACTGATCGAGTATTCCCAGGAAAGGTAGTGGTGAAGCAGTTATAGTGATTTTGGAAACAATTTTGTTGATTTCTTTGAAAATTTTGGTAAGAATGACAATAGTTGCATTTAAGAATAGCTAAGCTTTTACCCAGCAAAGTGCCGACTAAAAGCTTAGACCGGAAGAAAAACATAAATTTTGAAAACGAACCACAAGTTTTAGAGAAAATCTCAACAAGCAGGAAGCTTGCGGAGCTAGCTTTATTGCCGTACTGGCTCATTAGAATTAGCTCTAGCAGCTAAACGATGCTTTGAAAAAGATGTTACTAGAAGTTTTCGTTCAAATGCATCAAGAGGAAAAACTTTGCTTAGTTGGGTAGTTGGTTTCATTAAAGAGGGCATAAACCGATGGGAAGAGTCAGGAAAAATAGTGTCCTGCCTAATCGTTATTCTAAGACAAGAAGGAAAAAATATAATCTGATTTATTTAACAATGCGTGGAGTTATAATTGGTTTTAACAAATATTAAAAAAAGTATAAGGTCTCAGACCTCTAGGATGGTAAAGTTTGCACTTAGCAATTAACAATATTAAGGTTTAAAACCTCATTTAAGCACTAAAATCTGCATAAGATTTTTAAAAGTTGTGCTTAAGATTGACAAATTCAAAATTTAACAATAATAATAAAGCAATTAAAGCATCAACCATAAATAAGGTATAACGTGGGCACTTTAAGAATTCCTATGTGGAAATCTTAACAGGATGAACCGACAATAAATTTGAATTTATAACAAGAAAAGAGAATATTAAGAAGAAGTTTCTATAACTTCTTATATTTATACAGTAATTACGGCCATGCTAAATTCAAATTGTAAAGGTCACTATTTGTGAAACCTGAATAAACAAGTTAGAAAACTCACTTGTGAGTAGAAATAATTGAATTCCCTAGTTAGAAGGGAAAACTGTGTGCGAGACACGAATTATACAGAATTAAGTTATGGAAAACGTGACCATAAAGGGAGGGCACTTGCCATGAAGTGACACCTCATTGAATAAGACCTAAATTTATAAATTAACCTAATTTGTTAGTAAAGGTGTTTGGGAAGGAGGAAAATGGGAACTTAAGGAGAAAGTTCTCGGCTGTAATGTATTGCTCTCACAAACGCCACGCGGCTTGTGGTCTAACGGACACTGTTTTCACTATAGTCTATTGGTGTATTTGAAAAGTTCACTATTGCTGCACAAAATGTTCACAAGGAGAAAAGTTATTGCAATTATGTAAACCACTAGTGGAATTGTAGCTTGAGAGAGTTTATTTCGTTAGAAATCCGTAGGTTGCAGTTTAATGCAGAGGAAAATTCCCACGAAGGAAGACAAATTATGTTGATTAGAGGTTTATGCAACATAAATTTCTCAGTGAGGAAAATGTATTCCCATATTTGAAGAAATGCTAGGTTATTTTGCTTGTAGAAAGATAGTTCAATGTCGAAAGTTCTGGAGTTATGATAACAGTTGAATTGGGCAATAGATCCCACGGAGAAAATGCTAAGTTTTTATAGGCAGTATTTCTTTTAATATGAATCCCGCGGTGTGAGAACTCATTCTCAGTTAATTTGTGCAAGAAGCACTAAATTTTAAATGGAAAGTCAGCTTAGATAGTTAGAGCATGGCTAGGAAAATCCCTCGAAGGTAGTTATTGCGTTACATTTACCAATTTCAAACTGTCTATAAAACAAGAATTAAAAAGCATTTAGCTGTTTAAAACCAATTAAAATGAGGTGAAAACCATTATAGTTTGGTACTTAGCTTATTGTTTGTAGAGCAGATGATCTATGGCGACCGTTAGCTTAAATCCACAACATGGCGTAGATATTTAAAAAATGTCTCGAGTAGACAGGAGACAAGCCTGAGGTAGACTCCAACTGGAAGTGTTGACGACTGACACAGAAGTGAGAACCGCTCAAGGTACCAAGGAAGCAAGAGGGTGGGGGAAAGGGACATAGGAACTTACATAAAAATTACCAACATAAGAATAATAAAATTGCTTCTTAGAAGTTAATTTTCTTGATTAAGTGGTTTTCAAGGAGAACTTAGCAGGTGATGATAACGATATATGGTGGTTTGGAATGATGAAGAAGTCCTCTTGATCATGGAGAAGTTAGCTGGCGATAACGACGACATCTGGTGGCTTGACTGGTAAGGAAGTCCTCTTGAGAGTGAAAATGTTGAAGAACTTCAGTGGTTAGCTGCTAGATGCTGCTAGGTTGATCATGGAAGCTATATATCTATAACAGACTTACAAACGAAGTAAGCAAGGTGCACACATAAAAGAAAAAGTAAGAAATCACTGTTGGTGTTTGCGAAAAAGGAAGGAATGAATTAAAGCAAAGAGCAGCAAAAGCTACCTCTGTCTTACCGTGTATTCCAAAAAATACACCAAACCGACAAACACCAACAGAGAGTAGAAACACAATATTAAAGATTGAGAGGAAGGGGGGCAATTGAAGAGATAGGTCGAGTGATATGCCCATTATTAGTCAAGATCCTAACCACCCTGACCTTTCCATCCCTTCCCGGGTAACAGTCGACCACCCGACCGGAGACCCAAACTAAAAGGGGGGAAGCATCTCTAACAAGGACCAAGTCCCCCACTCTGATATCAGGATTAGAAAGAAACCTTTTCTGTCTCCGTTGTAAAGAAGTTAAGTATTCCAATTTCCACCTCTTCCAGAAATAATTACGGAGGGCTTCTAGTTTACGCCAAACAATAGGTAAATTAAAATCTCTATAAGAGCTAGGAAGGGGAGGAGGAACAGAAAGAGAAGTGCCTATAAGGAAGCGAGCAGGTGTAAGTGGAAGCAGGTCATGAGGATCATTGGAAAGCGGAGTTAAAGGGCGAGAGTCAACAACACCTTCAATCAGAATAGACAGCGAATTAAATATTTCGTAAGTCAGAATGCGACTACCTAAAACCTTTTTAGATGATGTTTAGTAAGCTTGACGCAAGATTCCCACCTACCACCGTGATGAGGGGCGTAGGGAGGTATAAACCGCCATTTAAAACCTTTAGAATAGGAAAAGTTAGAAATTTGTTCCATGGCAGAAGGAGATGTAAGGGCGATCTTCCACAATGAAGCTGCTCCTTGAAAATTAGGAGCGTTATCGGAAAACATTTCAGAGGGAACACCACGCCTGGCAGTGAAGCGAGAGACGGCTGACAGAAAGTAAGAAGTAGAGGCATTTGTTACTAGTTCCAAATGGATCGCGCCAGTGACCATGCAAACAAAAAGAGAAACATAGAGCTTACCAAACAATTTGCGTTTAACTTCAGGGGAATTGCGTTGATAATGAAATGGACCCATGTAATCTACGCCAGTTAAAGCAAAGGGACGTATAGGAAAAGAGCGAAAAGAAGGTAGATCGCTCATCAATTGGGTAATAACCTTAGGTTTCACCTTAAAACAAGGGATGCATTTGTGAATTACGGGAGAAACTTCATGAACTCCATTTATGATCCAGTACTTTTCCCTTAGTAAACAAAGCAATGTACGAGTAGCAACATGCAGGTTGCGAAAATGAAAGTCACGTATGATTAAGGAAGTTACGTGATGTTTGGAAGGCAAAATAACGGGATGCTTTTTGTCCTCAGAAAGCAAAGATTGCGAGAGCCTACCATCTACCCTGAGTAACCCATTGTTATCAAGGAACGGGGCTAAGGCACGAAGACGACTGGACTTCGGAAGATCTTTTTACGCGGATAGAAAAGATAATTCATTGGAATAGGCCTCATGCTGTGTTAGCTGCAAAACTTTGACAGTAGCGAGATTTAATTCATGATTGCCTACGTGTGGTTTAGGAAAAAGAGGTTGGTCAACCACAAGATATTTCCATATGAGAAGATAGGCAAAAATTCGAATTAATTTCTTAAAGGAAGAATAGGGGGAGAACAAGGGGTGTGAAACGTTGGAAATAAGGCACGAAGCAGTGGATTTAGATACTTAAGCGTCAGGCAAGTTGGAGTTTGTAATTGGAGGTTTAGAAGGTCAACAAGAAGAGTCTTTGGTTAACCACGAGGGTCCATGCCAGTACAACTGAGACGCTGACAATAGAGAAGGTGAGCATCCACGAGAGATGATGACAGCGGGGTTATCAGCACTGGGCACATGTCTCCATTGACATCCAGAAGAAAGAGTTTGAATTTTAGAAACTCTATTTGCAACAAAGTTTTGCCAGTGGGTGGGGTTTTAGGCAATCCCAGAAAGAGTAATCATGGAATCGCTCCACAAATAGGTTTGCGTAAATTCGAACTTTAAGACTTTGTGCAATTTTTTGGCAAGTTCTGCGGCCATGAGTGCAGCACACAATTCAAGCCTAGGGAAAGTAATAGTTTTAAGAGGAGCGACTTTGGAATTAGCGCAAATAAGGTTGGACAATGAAGATTTAGCGAATTGCGATAAACCAAATATGCACAGCAACCGTAAGCTTTCTCGGAGCTGTCGGCAAACACATGAAAAAAGAAAGATATGTTAGGAGGAGCATTAATTAAATTTCTAGGAATTTCAATAAGAGAAAGATCAAGTAAACTGCTACGAAAAGAGAGCCATCTATTAAGAAAAGAAAGGGGAACAGCTTCGTCCCATTCACATTTAAGAGACCATAGCTCTTGAATGAAAAGCTTGGCGATTACAATAACTGGGGCAAGAAATTGAAGCGTATCGAAAATTTTTGCAATTTCAGATAAAATGTGTCCCTTTGTGTTAGGGAGCTCTTCAGCAAGTGAAACTTTATAGATAAGGGTATCAGTGCGAGTGCACCAGTGTTCTCCAAGCGTTTCGGATTGGGAATCTCCGCAGATTTCGGCGGAAGAGGGGTCTACATCTTCTATGGGAAATTGAGCAAGAAATTTAGCGGAATTGGAATTCCACTTATGAAGTCGGAATCCTCCTTTCTTTAACAATGCCTGAATCTGTAGCGATACAAAAGAAGCTTCCTCAAGATTGGAAAAGGACTGAAGGTAATCGTCAACATAAAAGGATATAGTTAGGGCTTCAGAAGCTTTTGCATCAAATAAATGACCATCTTGCGAGGCTAACATGGGTAGGGATCGGATAGCTAGGAAAGCGGACGGTTTTAAACCATAAGTGACTGTCTTTAAGCGAAATATCTTAATGGGCTTGCTAGTTTCGTCGCGCCATAAGATTCTTTGGAGGTCTTGTTATTCGGATTGAATTAAAACTTGACGGTACATCTGTTTGATGTCCGCTACGACAGCTAAAGGGAACAGGCTGAAATTTAAAAGGATGGTAGATAAATCGGACTGAATAGCGGGACCAGAATAAAGAGTGTCGTTGAGACTGTTACCATTGACGTCAGGTGATGACCCATTAAACACGACTCGGATTTTATCCTATACAAGAGGGTTTTTCCACACCGGGTGATGATTTATTAATACAGTTTCTTTAGGAGGGTGTAATTCGTCATCAGATTTGCTAACAACTTCCATATGATCCAAGCTCTCGTATTCGTCCATAAACTCTGTGCACTGTTGTTTGACGAGCGGTTCTTTCTTAAATTTGCTCTCGATAGCAAAGAGAGCTTTTCGAGCCTTAGGTTCAGAATTAGTAAGTTTGGGGGGATTTGGTAATCTGGGCATCTGAACGATGAATCTACCTTCGGGTGAACGAGTAGTGGTGGACATGAAGAGTTGCTCACAGAATTCGTTTTCGGAAGAGCTCAAATTAGGAGAATCAATGTTTTCGAGTTTCCAGAACTGTTCTAAATCGGTATTAGCGAAATAGCAATGCGATACGGGTTGGGGGAAATAATGAGGAAGTTGACCAGTAACAATCCAACCAAAATTAGTGTCTCTGGCGACCACGTTTGAAGATAGTTTACAAGTTTGTTTACGAAGGCAATTCCAAAAAACATTGGCACTGAAATGTATGTCAATGGGGCCTTGTACATTGAACAGACGATCGGCTAACCTTAGGTGGGAAGGAATAATTAAAACTGAAATATCGACAGAGTGACTTGGAGTATCCTCTCCGATACTGTTGAGAATGAGGCAGTTAAGTTTTAGAAGATTATTTCTGTGACAAGTGTCCTTTATGGTTAGTTTTGAGAACTGTAAAGCTTGAGATTTTAAGCTGTTGATTCCTGACACATTAATAGAAGTAGGGTTTACTGGCTGACCTAGTTTTTTGATTAATGAATTAGAAACGAAATCATGGGTTGCCACAGAATCAAGAAGAGCTCGTGCGCGAACCCAGTTACCAATCTTATCCTGGACTTCAATTTGAACAGTAGACAATGACACTTGAGCGCTACGTAAAGACATAGCGTTCTGAATGTAAGATGAAGCATTAGGGCTGCTGGCATTATCCCCTTTTTGAGAAGTGGATGCTACTGATGACTTCGATTGATCATGACGATGCAATAGAGAATGATGCGCTTTTCCGCAATGAAATCAGAGCCGGGTAGATTTACAATTAGAGGCTGAATGCTTGTGTGAGAGGCAATTAAAACAATATTAATTCTGCGCTACTAATTTTCTTCTATCGTCAATTGACAGTTCCTTAAAGGATTTACATGAATTCAAAGCGTGGGGATCTTTGCAAAGTATGCACTTTGACGGTCCATTTAAACTTTTCCGAGGTTCACTTTAAGTGTTTAAAGCAAGTGAACTTGCAATACGACGTTCACTAGACCTAGTTTGGTAACCGGTGACATTTGACTTAGGTTTAGACGCGCTAGACCAGGGTTTCCGGGTACTAGACGCAGCATATTCGCTTTTGGATTTAAGAGATAAAGATTCAAATTTAGAAATAGGAGAAGAGGGTTCACTTTGGTTAGCTAAGGCAGTTAAGAGTTGGTATCTAGCATTTATGAAGGTGAGTAATGCTCGTAAGAGTAATCGTCGTCTTTGGAAAGTTCGATTTCCCAAGCTTTGAGGGTAGCAACATCGACTTTAGGAACCATTAAATGTATTAGAAAAGTGTCCCAATGGTCAGTGGGTTGATCTAATTGGGATAAAGCTCTTACGTGAAGTTGTGTCGTATCGATGAGGGTACGCAGGCTAGTGAAGTCATTGTGCTGTGACGCATGCAAATTGAATAGAGCTTTCGTGCGGCGTTGAATACGTAACCGTAAATTAATGTATCTTTCTTTCAACAGGTTAAAGGCAATGGGGGTAGTTTTCAGCACTTAATGTGAGTGCTTCAACCAACTGCAGGGCTTGACCGCGGAGAATAGATCGCAAATAATGAAACTTGTAGATGACTTGAATGTCTTCATAGTCATGAACAAGAGAGCAAAATAGTTCATAGAAAGAATCCCAAGTAGATTCGTCTCCAGAAAAGTGAGGCAAATTAATCTTACGTACAATTGGTTTAGGCTTGTGAGTGCCCTCACGAGAAGAGGTTTGTTGTTCATGAAGGTAACCAAGAACAGAACCGTCCTTTTTTTAATTCTTCTTCGAGTTGACGTATTATTTTAAAGGCAGAGCCTATGCCTTCGTAGTATTGATTTTCTACTTCTACTCGATCATCTGTTTGACTGAGCATGCAAGTTTCGATTTCAGTTTGAATATTGCAATAATTCTCATAAGAACGTTCATAATCCTTTACGCGATGTTTTAACACATCTAATTGAGCTTCTGAAGGATTTAGCTCTCTGATGTATTTTCTACATCGGGTAATTTGCCCTTTATAAGATGCTCGTTTGGAAGTGAGTTTTGCATCCCTACCATCCTTATCTTTATCTGTAGGAGCCATGGCGAAATGGGTAAATTAAAGTATAACTTACGAAACTGTGGAATTTTGGAAATGCTGTCAGACTGGCGGCAGCAAATAAGTTGAAACAGAAGCAACCTCCTTCCCCCTCACCAGCTTGGCACAGTGAAGTTATAGCTGAAAAATTCAAAGTGGATATTAATAATTTGCAAAATACTGACAAATGTACTCTCCCGGGTTTCGGCACCAAATTTTGGGTAGGTTATTAGCTAAGGAATAAACCTCCCAGAGGGAAGATGATGAAAAAGAAGGAAAGGGAAGAAGTGGGTTTCAGAATGGAGAAAAAGTATGGATAGATAGGACGAGAGTCCAATATAATTCATAAACTTACTGTAAAGTAAACATTTAATCGCCATTTTCACTGCGCAAGCCTGCAGGATACCTAACGTGGGTATGGACTTGGGCACAGATAACGGGAAATGCGGCTGGAGCTTGGGCTATTTGCAAGCAAGCGGCGTTCGTGCTTTCCCTTCCCAGCCTAAAATTGGATAATATGGGGAAGGGTGGTAGTCTGGCAAGACAAAGAATGACAGATTTACTGTATATCCTTTCAAAGGAGTTAAGTTTGAACGAATGTTTTCAAAGGCGCAAATAATTTGAATTTGCCGTGATAATTTTAGTTCTTGGAACTGTAGGATTTCCGACGACTGATCGAGTACTCCCAGGAAAGATAGTGGTGAAGCAGTTATAGTGATTTTGGGAACAATTTTGTTGATTTCTTTGAAAATGTTGGTAAGAATGACAATAGTTGCATTTAAGAATAGCTAAGCTTTTACCCAGCAAAGTGCCGACTAAAAGTTTAGACCGGAAGAACAACTTATATTTTGAAAACGAACCCCAAGTTTTAGAGACAATCTCATCAAGTAGGAAGCTTGCAGAGCTAGCTTTACATGCCTTACTGGCTCATTAGAATTAGCTCTAGCAGCTAAAAGATGCTTTGAAAAAGATGATACTAGAAGTTTTCGTTCAAATGGAAAAAGAGGCAAATCTTTGCTTAGTTGGGTAGTTGATTTTATTAAAGAGGGCATAAACCGATGGGAAGAGTCAGGGAAAATAGGGTCCTGCCTAATCGTTATTCTAAGACAAGAACGAAAAAATTTAATCTGATTTATTTAACAATGCGTGGAGTTATAATTGGTTTTAACAAATATTAAAAAAGTGTAAGGTCTCAGACCTCTAGGATGGTAAAGTTTGCACTTAGCAATTAACAATATTAAGGTTTAAAACCTATTTTAAGCACTAAAATCTGCATAAGATTTTTAAAAGGTTAAATGTCCCGTTTTTTAGTTTGTAATTCTGACACCACGTAGCAGCACCAAAGTGAGACAATTTCTTTTTTCAGTTTACTCTTGATCGAAAGCTCGTATTTGCGATCTGAAAATCACTACGTATCCTAGACTGCAATTGAATTGTTATTAATTCGATGCATTTTCCAAAATGTGAAAAACAGAAAAGTTACTAACAGTTTTTTATATCTCTGCTTAAAATACGAAAAAAACCTGGTAATACGAAAATGGAGATTTATTTCCTGTTTGCAATGCATTTTTCAGAATTCAAATCGGGTGAATGGAATCGACAGCATTAGTTTGGGGATTGTTTTGAAAAGGGTGGCTCCACAAGATCTCTTGCGCAAGGAAAATGATGAACACGCTGACAGGGCGGAGGGAGAAGGGAACAATTTGACGACAGGAAGGAGTTGTCTTCCTCTTGTCACAAATATTATAGTTCGACGAGTTACGTGTACAAGTGCCAAGGCGTGGAAAATATCTGAGCAATAAAATTATACTGTAGTAGTGTCACAATATGTAACGTTGACACAATGTGTTCGTACAAATGCCTTTCTTACTTCCTCTAACATCGTGTTGATAATAATACATTGCAAGGGCTTGGGACATCTTGGTCGTCAGTACCTTTGGCTGGCTGCGTGGCTCAGCGGTAACGTTTTCTCTTGTTGTAACCAAGGTTGCAGAATCGAATCCTGGTGCAGCCAGTTGGCATTTGAGGGTGCGCGAATGCGAGGGAGCCGTGCCATTAGATTACTGGCACGTTAAAGATCCCCTTCGGGGCAAACTTCCGGCACGCCGGCGTCTCTAAAAGCCCGCAGTAGTTAAAAGGGACGTAAAACCAACAGCATTATTATTATTATTTTTTTATGATCATCATCAGTCCCGCGTAGTTGATTATGTGTGTAACTGTATTAGAGTCAGGGATGGGACAGGTGCCCTGAAACTTCACGTACGGTACTATCTCGGCATTTACCTGGAGGGATTGTGGAAAAACCGGTGAAAACACACTCAGGATGGGATGCTGACAGCGTTGGATTCCCTTCTAGGTAACTGTAGTAGTACTGCGTACTATAAACAAACAAAAATATTATACCTAATTATTTCCTGTTCTTGAAATCAATGATTCAATTTTTTCCATATCAAAGATAGCGTTTCATGATTTACACATACTCAGTATTTTACTTCACCTCAGGTTCTCTTATATCCATTGATCTGGTCATCCTGGGATCAATGATCTCAGGCAACAAGATTTTCTCGCAGCAGCATATCAGTTACATAAACATTTTTTGTCTCCAGAAATTTTCGTCCCCCTGTATTGTTTCTATGTGAATGTCCTCAGGCGTCCATACCACAAAATAACATATTTCCCGCTATGTTATTTCCAACTGGCCCTGGTTGTGGAAATATAAACCAAGTGAGTGTTAGAGAGTTATCAATCTGCTCTCTTCTGAAAGGCACTGTTCTTGACATTCTCTGGCTTTCTTTTTCGCTTACTTTCTGCCAAACAAAATCCCTTGAGCTTTTTGCTGGCTTCCAGTATGGTCATATTCCATGAAGAATAAGGGCACTTGACTTCGACTGCAGTGTCGTCTCCTATTAATCCGTCTGGGGCGGCACCTAGAAACCCATAAGTTTTATGTACGAAAATACCACATTCTTCGACTTTTTTACCGATTTCTCCTCTAATTTCGTTTTGCAATTCGCTCATTATCACAGTCATACTGAATTGCTTTTGAGTGAAATTCGCCGTACAGAATGTTTTTGCTAATGGAGCCCATTTCGAAGTAGGTTTCCTCTTGCATATTTATCCAAAATTGGATGCCGTAATTCTGTCCTTTCTAGCTGTGTGCCACTTTTCGTTTTCCCTTTAGTCCCGTGTTTCCTTTTCCAGTTTTTGTATATGGCCTTCACTAAGCGTTAGTTGCTTGATCTACTCATCACTAAACTCTCTCAACAGTACCTCATCGAAATCCAACTGCATTGATCGGTTTCTATAATCACGTGAGACAGTACGTTTCATTTCATTAGACTGTTGTCGGGACATTCTTTTCCCTTCTCGAGACGCAAATAAACTTTTTCGGAAAGCTGCTCTTCTTCTCTTTCTGCTGAGTGCAGTGTCCTTCACTATTGTGACAGTTTTTTAAACGGATTTCCTTGTTTTATAGTGCCAGGATGG
The DNA here is from genome assembly GCA_946902985.2 of Meconema thalassinum. Taxonomy (NCBI): domain Eukaryota; kingdom Metazoa; phylum Arthropoda; class Insecta; order Orthoptera; family Tettigoniidae; genus Meconema; species Meconema thalassinum. The sequence continues at coordinate 760,003,282 of OX336389.2, forward strand.
CCCAAACTGAAAGACCAGTCCGGCAGCTTTGGTTTTATGAGTGAAGGAACCTCGTTTCCCTCGATTGATCTGCTTACCTCCCATGAATTTTGCTACAAGGGACATATAATTTACGGCAGCATTGCTGGTGGTGTTTGATACTAGCTGGGAACTTGTTTGCAATTAGAGGATGCAAAGCAATAACACATAAGTTTGGTTGCAGTTAGCGGTTTGCCTTCACCTTGCCCACTAATAGTTCAAAAGTACTGTTTGCAGTCTTTATGGATCCCAATACAATACAGTATTTCCGGAAACCAATTTTCCATTTTCACATTCGCTATGCCTTTATTTTTCCACACAACGCATTCTTTTCATTTGAAGTCAAACTTGCTTCTCTGAAAAAAGTTGACACTGAATAGTTCATGATTTTGTACTCCTACACTTATGTAATAGAAGTAAAAAACAAACTACACCCGTGGCGCGACAGCCCATGATGGGCTTAGGCCTACCAAGCAACCGCTGCGCTGTTCAGCCACGTAGCCTGCATATTTCGGGGTGACGTTTAGTAGGCTACAGGTAAAATATAAATGAAATCATAACTCCTCAGAGCATTACAGATTCTCTAATGCAAGCGTAAATTATTATATAATTTCAAATATAAACTAGGATTTTTTAAAAAAATAGGGCCTGGCTTCCTTTTCTTGGTACTCCATCGCAATCTCCTCTGGGATTTAGTGGAACGCCCTTGAATCGGATTTGGTGGTGGCTCCATTTTTCAACAAAAACGAAAGAATAACTCCACGTGATGACCGTAATGCTCTCCACCAGTCGTGGCCTACCTATATGTACAGTACATGTATCTATTCAACCTCCGTAGCGTAGCAGTCAGCATGGTTCGCTGTCGCCCCGGAGGTCCTGGGTTCAATTCCCGGTTCTGCCACGAAATTTGAAAAGTGATATGAGGATTGGAACGGGGTCTACTCAGCCTTAGTTAGTCCAAATGAGTAGAGGGGGTTGATTCCCACCTCAGCCATACTCGAAAGCCGGGATGGTATATACTGTAAGGCCACGGCCGCCTCCTTCCCTCTTCCTTGCATATCCATCCAAATCTTCCTTTCCCATCCCATCCCTCATGAGGCCCCTGTTCGCTTTGCAGGTGAGACGCCTGGGTGAAGAGCTGATCACATCTCCCCAGTTGTATCCAATCCGACCGAGGGTTCCCAGCACTAGGACACTGCCTGGAAAGGCGGTAGTGGTGAGTTCCCTCGCTGAGTCCTTTGGAACCACCATCCTGGAGGGTAAAATTGACTAAAAGAAAAAATCTATTCTACCAGAAATACTGTCCAATAAATAAAGTGCCGAACATAGAACACCTAACGGGCATTAAAAAATAATACTGTTGCAGGTAAAATAAATTAAATAAAAAGATCGATGAACTAAAAACAAGAAGTCGTAACTAGGAACTGGTAAAATACCAAAGGATCACGCAGAAATATCCTGACCTTGACAATAATTCAGAACTAACCAGCACAGTCAATCGCAATATTGGACAAGATGCTCGGGAATTCCATACCGTCTGGCAAGGTTGTCGCTCTCTCAAATCACTCTAGCTCCACTCCCCTCCCCCAACCCTCCACCAACCCGCTCGCCATGACCTTGTTCTACTGCCGCGCCTTGTTGCAAATACAGATACACTTTTATTCACAAACTTCCCAAAGTGATCCCGACGGTTCTATTGAACCGTTTTAGGTTTTCGATTCGGCTTTGGAATCAGTGAGTAAAACTCAACTTTCGTATTACCCCTTTTCTTTCGAATTTTAATCAGATATTTTAAAAACAAACAGCAACTTTTCTGTTTTTGAAATTAAAAGTAAGCAATGAATTAATATCAATTGTGCTACTAGAGAGAGTACATAGCAGTTTTCAGATCGCAGATCGAAGCTCCCCTTCAATACAAAAAATCAATAAATAAATTCAGGTTCGCTTATGCTGCCATCTGTTGAAATACATTCTTACCAAAGTGTCGGGACATTTAGCCTTAAGATTGACAAATTCAAAATTTAACAATATTAATAAAGCAATTAAAGCATCAACCATAAATAAGGTATAACGTGGGCACTTCAAGAATTCCTATGTGGAAATCTTAACAAGATGAACCGACAATAAATTTGAAATTATAACAAGAAAAGAGAAAATTAAGAAGAAGTTTCTATAACTTCTTATATTTATACAGTAATTACGGCCATGCTAAATTCAAATTGTAAAGGTCACTATTTGTGAAACCAAAATAAACAAGTTAGAAAACTCACTTGTGAGTAGAAATAATTGAATTCCCTAGTTAGAAGGGAAAACTGTGTGTGAGACATGAATTATACAGAATTAAGTTATGGAAAACGTGACAATAAAGGGAGGGCACATGCCATGAAGTGACACCTCATTGAACAAGACCTAAATCTATAAATTTAACCTAATTTGTTAGTAAAGGTGTTTGGGAAGGAGGAAAATGGGAACTTTAGGAGAAAGTTCTCGGCCGTAATTTATTGCTCTCACAAACGCGACGCGGCTGTTGGTCTAACGGACACTGTTTTCACTATAGTCTATTGGTGTATTTGAAAAGTTCACTATTGCAGCACAAAATGTTCACAAGGAGAAAAGTTATTGCAATTATGTAAATCACTAGTGGAATTGTAACTTGAGAGAGTTTATTTCGTTAGTAATCCGTAGGTTGCAGCTTAATGCAGCGGAAAATTCCCACGAAGGACCACAAATTATGTTGATTAGAGGTTTATGCAACATAAATTTCTCAGTGAGGAAAATGTATTCCCATATTTGAAGAAATGCTAGGTTATTTTGCTTGTAGAAAGAAAATTCAATGTCGAAAGTTCTGGAGTTATGATAACAGTTGAATTGGGCAATAGTTCCCACGGAGAAAAAGCTAAGATTTTATAGACAGTATTTCGTTTAATATGAATCCCGCGGTGTGAGAACTCATTCTCAGTTAATTTGTGCAAGAAGCACTAAATTTTTTTAATCGAAAGTCAGCTTAGATAGTTAGAGCATGACTAGGAAAATCCCTCGAAGGTAGTTATTGCGTTACATTTAGCAATTTCAAACTGTCTATAAAACAAGAATTAAAAAGCATTTAGCTGTTTAAAACCAATTAAAATGCGGTGAAAACCATTAGAGTTTGGTACTTAACTTATTGTTTTTAGAGTAGATGATCCATGGCGACCGTTAGCTTAAATCCACAACATGGCGTAGATATTTAAAAAATGTCTCGAGTAGACAGGAGACAAGCCTGAGGTAGGCTCCAACTGTAAGTGTTGACGACTGACACAGGAGTGAGAACGTCTCAACGAGGAACGAAGGTACCATGGAAGCAAGAGGGTGGGGCAAAGGGACAATGGAACATACATAAAAAATACCAACATAAGAATAATAAAATTGCTTCTTAGAAGTTAATTTTCTTGATTAAGTGGTATTCAAGGAGAAGTTAGCAGGTGATGATAACGACATCTGGTGGATTGGAATGATGAAGAAGTCCTCTTGATCATGGAGAAGTTAGCTGGCGATATCGACGACATCTGGTGGCTTGACTGGTAAGGAAGTCCTCTTGAGAGTGAAAATGTTGAAGAACTTCAGTGGTTAGCTGCTAGATGCCGCTAGGTTGATCATGGAAGGTACATATCTATATCAGACTTACAAACGAAGTAAGCAAGGTGCACAAATAAAAGAAAAAGTAAGAAATCACTGTTGGTGTTTGCGAAAAAGGAAGGAATGAATTAAAGCAAAGAGCAGCAAAAGCTACCTCTGTCTTACCGTGTATTCCAAAGAATACACCACTACCCCAAAACTCACCTTGACGAAGACGTACACATCCTTTACATCAAACAGGCATCACGAATGTCGATATAATAATTAAGTAAATCACAATTTTAGAGGGGATAAAATTATCAAACACGAATTTAAATAGGAAAACACTATTATCTATCAACTACCCCCGACACACGAACCATATTTATCTATATCTATCTCACCCACCATTTGGCTCACCACTTTAGCCCTGAAGCGTGGATATAATATGTACCTTTAGAACTCCCTAGATCTTAGTATTACACACAAGCCCAGAGCTAATTGCTAAGCACTACGGTATTTACATATCATTATCATTACGGGATTATTGTTATTATTACTATTTATTTATAGGTTCACCAAGTCATTGAACACAGCATCATTTGACCTCACCAGATCCCGAGGACTGATCACCCTCGAGGCCAGAGCCAACAGGAAACTTTTGCCCCTACGGGACATATATATATTCCAACCCCATTTAGCGCATTTTTCCCTCGTCCACATTTTGCACATTAGAAATAACATCTGCTACTACTATTAATATTATATTTGTACATAGCACATTAACATTAATTACATTTAAATCACACCCATTACATTAAAATTAAGAAACCATGCTATTCAGCAATCAACATAAATATCGTAACTACTAAGGTCACTGGATAATTTAATTAATGTTAGATTTAACGTAAACTACTACCACTAGAGTATTAACCAATCCTCCAACCCAGTCCCGGCCCCCAACTATCGCCATTACTCCATTCTTTCTAATAACGCGGCACAAAGCCACGGCCAACAATTATTGTAACAATGCTCATAACATGTACTGTGCCCAATTAGACACGGCAGACTGGCATCGAACTCGGGTCTTATCAAAGAAGACCAGGCCCATGATTCTGCCCAGAATCGAATCATTGATCTCTGAGGGGGAACAGCTACAATGAACCCGAGGAGCAATGAGTTGCATCTGCATATAATCATAATAGCAGGATTTCACGGCTAGAACGGGAATATCATAGCTTTAAAGGTGAATCATTGCAAGAAAATACAAGCCCATGTACGTTTTAGAAGCCTGAATGCAAGAAAGCAAACCAGTTTGACAATTGACAAATCGTGGTTAGCGAAGGGGCGTTTTAAGGTGACGCCAAGGAACTAATATTCGTCTGGACTGCGGGAGCAGTCCAAGATTAATGGCTCTGGGATTCACAGTCTCACAAGGCATAGAAGTGGAGTGGGGGAAGTCGCCCGCAGAAATTAATTGATTACAGCCAATTGGAGCAATGAATTGAAATGAAACTTACACCCAGATGAATATATTCTAGGGAAGATAATTTAGGAGTGTTCTCACGCCTAAATTAAAGCCTGCATCTGTAAACGAACTTCTGCACAGTCCTCTTCCGCTTCGGAGGAAGGTTTTGTAGATGAGCCGAGGGGAATTACCTGAATAGCGTCATGACGCCATGGAAGAAGGCAATTAATTATAATTAATTGGCCGAAGCGTTCGCTTGCACGCGAGTGATTTTGGGACCTCCACACTTAGACAAACGAGGATTATACTTCACTTTGTCTGGAAATGTATTATTTCAAGAAGGGAGTCGGTCCTGGATGTCCAGTGGACTATGTTTCACAAGGAAGCCTTATATGGGGGAAGCTTCGCAGGGAAGTTAGTTCGCCTTCAGTTCGTCTTGACTCAACACGTGAACTAACACTCTGCCAGATCACGCAAGAAAGTGCGCGAATTTATAAAGTATCGACTCTCAAATGTATTAGTGGAGAACAATGAAAAGCGCATCATGCAGCTTCACAACAGTAATTATGCATCGTGTAAGATTTAGTCTACAGCAGACGATTAACCAATAATATACGCGAGTATGGATTCAGTATAGCGTAGAGATAATTTAGGGTGTTTATAGACAATGAACATACCAGGAGGTGTTGTCATAGTTAAAATGACACATTATTGAAAGGATCACTACTGTTACGGGAGCCTGGAAGGCGTCACAAACAGTCGTGACATAGGATTGAACAGATTTGCAGTAGAGGAGATATAAACTGTAGGTGACGGGAGTCGTACACACACGCAAGATAGACTTTCATGCAGACCAGCGGTTGTCAGGAGTTAGCTGCATCGCATCTCTGAGGTCAGGCGATAGCCGGAGTCCAATCAAGGATCCATGTGTGAAATAGTGCGAGAATTGTGTATGAAGTTATATTACAGTGATTTTGTAAGTGTTTATGTGTATATGGTAAAATAATATGTATTGTGTCAAAGTGAAAAAAAGCCAGTGATGAAAAATATGATTACCATATGTAAAGTGTATACAATGTGTCGTGTGAAAGATATCATGATGGCTTAAGCCAAGCATCATGGTAGGTTCGTGGCTGGCGTGCTGGACTAAACCACCAAAAATGAAAGTGAGTACAAATTTAATATGTTGATATGATTAAACAGCTCACCATACAACGAAGTATCACCCTAAGACTAGGAATTAACAGTCATTTATGTACGAGATCACACCCCTCGTATGTTGGTAAAATATGGCTTGTAGGGTGATTTGTTTACGGCCATTTAGGCGTAAGACATTGATGAAAGTAACGGTAACGTTAAATAATAATAATAATAATCTGGGGTCGGTAACAATAGTGTATAAATATACGGGCATGTCAGGCCTGTAGTACGTGCAAAGTGTGTCATGTCTAACGTAAGAATACTGTGTTATTGTAAACAGTAAGAAAGAAACGTAAAATATCGAGATAATGAGAGTTTTTCAGTGTAATTGAATCGTTGAATGAATGTTTATTATGGTATATTATACAGGGTTGTATTTGAGAGCCATTAAGGTAGTTAATGTAAGCCAGTAAATTTATACTTGTTGTGGGAGCTACTTAGAGCTTTGGCTTATGAGTAATTGCAGAGAGGACGTGAGTGCTTTAATAATTGAGTCATCTATAAGAAGTATTGTTTGAGCCGCGTTCAGCGAGCATGTAACGTAGGATCAAGAGATTTACGTCAGTAAGTTGCGGGGATCCTCAAAACATAGCTTGCGCGTTAGGCGAATCTAGTCGGCTAATCTTCGAAATCTACGAGATAGTATCGCCTTGGAGCATACTTGTATTATTCGCAACGAATTTGGGACAGAGTCTGTCTGGATCCACTGTTTTCAGAATTGTTGCCACCAGGGATAACTATTAGAGACCCTGTGTGAGCCCATATATTAATTGATCTGCCCTTAGAGGTAAGACTAATGGTTCTTCGTATAGGAAATGTCGATTTCCTCTTGTTATAGGCAGCTGCACCAGTGAGAGAAATTTGATACTCACTTGAGATGCGCGCCAGAGCCACTAATGTCGCCCACAGATCGGCAAAGCTATTGCGTGATCCATCCCTTGCCATGACTATTAATTAGGAGCCGAGATGAGCCCATTATACTCTAAATGTAAGTGTTAAATAATTAGATTGACTCAATTACTAGGGACACGACCCACTCAGGATACCTCCAGCATACTGCACCAGTAAATGAACTTGACCTTGCGAGAAGCCAGATGGGGTGGCAGGGAGGCCACTAGACCGGCGGCCATCTTTCTGAGGCAGCCGAGACTAATTTATTGTCCGCTTGTAAAGGAAGTCTGTAGACCTGATCCTTTTATTTTAAAAGTATAGTGGGACACTGAAGAATCTCGATATTTCGAAAAGTAATTAAGATATGATTGATGTGACGATGCCAATTGAATTAAATGCTTTATTTCCACACACATACCATGTTGGAACGTTGTGATCGGTTAATAGTTGGCCCAGTTATTCTCTGAGGAGGAATACTGCACCAAATAAATATAGGCTTCTTTGTAAAGTGTATTTTCCCTGTTCGCACTAATTTATTCATACGGGTAGCGTAATTTGAATGACATGACACGTTTGTAACGATAATGTTTTGACCAGACCCAGAAAATCGTTGTATGGTGAAGCTATAAAACATCTCTATCCATGTGTATTTTGGAAGGGAATGCGTACCACTTCAGGGTTTCAAATTGATGGGAAAAAGAATACGATTCGCACGACACAACACTTATTAATTAAGGCATAAGATAATGAATTAATGTAACTGAAAGTAAATGCCCCGTGTAAAACGGATAAATGTTTAATAATTGCAGATTTAATGTCTTTTAAAGATAATTTGTGTTTATTGTGTTGTGATATTCCAGTGTGTGTTAAATTGTGCCACGTGAAGAACACTATGGACACTCGCAAATATCAGAGAGTATCAACAATAGGATGTTTTGAATAGACTTGAGTGCGGTGAAGCACTAATTTTAAGGAATATGTTGTATCTTTCAAGTAGAGTAGTCACCTGACAGACTCAAATCCTGAGCATATGATCGTATGGTGGGAATGAACGCCCCATACCTCGAATGACCGTGAGTTAGCTGGGATACGAACACATGTTCCATATGATGACGATTGGGTACAGTACCTAACCATGATATTTTTTTCAGCAGCGTAAACACATTATTCCACCATGTACATAGGCATATACAATCACAAACCATATATAAGGATTACCACTAGACAAACCACCTACGTTACACACTCAATTGACAAAACAGTATGAATTCAGCCCCCTAGAAGCACTAGGATCGTCATGCCTCACCATGACCATTAGTTACAACACTATCATTACTATTATTATTATAATTATGATTATCACGTTTATCGCATCTATATTTACACAATCTCTACACTAGATAAGGAAGATAGCGAGTGTATTCCCATAGATATAGCGAACTAGGTGCACATAAACAATGCATCACACAATTATATTACTATCCCTACCGATATAAGATATTAGTACAACAAAATATGCAGAGGAAAACACGGAGAGAGAGATAGAAGTACGATGAATAAGAAATAATAGAAAATAATGGAGAATAATGAGTATATTTAGAAACATATCTCACATATTTGTAGATAAGGAGACGTAAATCACAACGCAGACATTTATTAATATTATCGATTACAACATTAACTACGGAAAGACAGAGGAAGAGTACAGGAACACAAAGAAGTATATCTATTATTATCATCTATATCATTGAACCATCACAATCCCACTCACATTTTACTCCATTACAGGTGGAGAACGATCACCAGGGTAAGGAGCACCCAAACACGCACAAAAACTAATACCACTTTCTGATTACAGAAATAACAAAGATGGCACTCCATGTATTCCCCATAATAGCACGTGACGATCAGATGAAATGGAAGAAGATGAAGACTACGACAATGAAACGGAACACAGAAGTCAACATTCAAATGGCATGTAAAGTCGTATATAGGCAGGTTCTATCCATTCTGCTTCTACTTTCCCTATATTATAGGGAACATAACGTTGCAAACGCACCCTCACGGAAGAAAGTGAACTATGGAGTATTACACAATTCACGGACGAGTCCAAACATGGGTAGCTATACCTTAAATTCCCTACACCCTTTTTCACACCATTTATTTTTCTTTTCCTTAATTAAATATAGTAATTATATTCATACAACAGCCTCACTTTCATCCACACTACATCTGAGTCTACACACACGCTCTCAGGCACATCAATATTTGTAATCATACCCCATAATCAACCTCACATTTCAAATCCACAAATCTATTGACAATTAACTCTATGCCAACAAGAAATGCAAAATTTAAAAACGTAAGCCAACCGTATACGCCACAAAATCCCTTCTTGCCAGACCTACCTACCCCCTAGCTCGACAGACTTACCTTTCTTACTACGAGAAGACGATGAAGAAGAAAAAGAAGAAAAGGAGAAAGAAGAATAGAAGAAAAGAAGAAATAAGTAAAGAAGAGATAAATACAGAAGAAAAGTAGAAAAGTGGAGAAAATAAAACAAACCGACGCCCCCACGACTCACACAATGGTCGAGGACGACCATTCGTTCAAGAGGAGGAGATTTTACAGCCCCAGCCCTTAAAGGCTAAAACGCCCGAAACATCCATAAAAACCCCTAACAAATCCCATAGTAATAAAGGGATTCTGATGGACTGCACAGCCAGTTATACGGGTAGCAATTATTGCATCACAAAGTAGGCCAGCAGAACTGAGACTGCAACTCCGCGACATACATGCAGAATACCGCTGACAACGGGTAACCTAATTGAACCCTCAAATACGCAAGGCACCTTCTGGCCCGGAACAGTTGGACAGTTGGACCGAGGAGACGGTGCGCCGGACGTACTCAGGCGACCGCCTCTCGGCGGGGCGGTGCCACCACAACATGGACGACGCCTAGGCTACCAGACTTCTAGACTACAAGACGCCCAACGGTGAATGTGTCGGCTATCCCTTTCTTCTCCCTTCTCTGCCCACTTTCTCCCCTTACTGTATTGCATTAAACCATAAGGTACAAATAAGAAATCGCTCTTTCTTTCGCCACGTTATCGTATTCCCAGCTCCTCTCTCCATAACTACGCCACGGCCTGCGACCACTGACACAGCATGAAATCAGCTGGCGGTACGATGGCCTCTCGCACGCGTGCCACTGTCCCAGCAGCTGGCACGCGTGCCAACTCATGACGAGCGCCCATCCTGAACCTGTTTCAACTCCCTCTACACTCACTCATCCACAACTCCCCAACATTCACACACCTCCTCACCCACACATCCCGTTTTCGAGACAACCTCTTGTGCGTCTACATCCCCATTGCATCGCTAACCCTATGCAAAGCATCACCGGTCTACCCGAGAGGTCGACGACCTAAATATTATATTATATTATATTATATTATATTATATTATATTATATTATATTATATTATATTATATTATATTATATTATATTATATTATATTATATTATATTATATTATATTATATTATATTATATTATACTAGCTATACCCGACATGCGTTGCAATGCCAATCAAAGACAGACAGAAAGAAAGAAAGGAATATAATAATACTGTTATTGATTTAACGTCCCTAATGACAACTGCGGCCTTTAGAGACGCTGGTGTGACAGAATATTTGCACGAAGGGGATCTTTAACGTGCCAGTAAATGTACTAACACGGCCCCCTCGCATTTGCGCAGCCTCAAATGGCAACTGGCTGCGCCAGGATTCGATCCTGCAACCTTGATCACAGCAGGCGAGAATGTTTCCGCAGAGCCACGCAGCCTGCCCAAGAACGACAGAAAGAAAGAAACAAACAAACAAACAAACAAACAAAGTGTTTGAATTGTTATTTCGAAACATGTAGGTAATTTGCGGTTAATGATAGTAATAGGCTAATGAAATAAGAAACGATTACTGAACGAACATGGTGAAATTTAAAACTGATATAGGTAATTTAGATTTCTACCTTTGACATCTTCCTAGGCTTAACCTGATTTGCCGGCTTAGGCCGATACTCGTTGCATCTAGAGAATGTGCTGTTGGCATACTGCTCGGGTCCCAGCTCAGTGAACCTGAGTGTAATGTGGATTGCATGAATGACGATATAGCCCATGATGACAGATGTGTGGGGTTCCCGGTCCTTTAAGTGACTGACCTAATACATTGGGGCGTGCACAAATGTTCAACGAAGTTAGTTTGTTGAAACGACTCGCACGGCATTTATTGTAAAATGGATTTTCTAATTCAGAAAATTTCTACTCGTGCGCTACCTAGTGTAAATACCATTCCTGGAGTGTACACAACAATTCTAATTTCGTTTACTGAAGTGCCTTTATAACCAATATTCTTTGTTTTTCAGTTTGGTGCACGCCACATGCAGCTGACCATGTGAGTATTTGTTGAAACTACTCGTGCGCCATCCTATATAAAATGGATTTACGTATTCATAAACAATGGTGGGAGTGTGCACAACAACTCACCCAAGTTTGATTAAAATTGGCGGAACTGTATATGGACGCTTACGGGTCTCTCCTGAAACGATTCGCTTGCCAACACTCATTTGTTGAAACTACTGGTATGCTTCCTACTATCAAATGATTTTTCTAATTCAGAAACCTTTGTGGCAGTGGGCACAACATCTCGCCTAAATTTCATCGCAATCGGATGAATGTCATATGAACGCATACAGGACTTTGTTGAAACGATTCGCGTGCCGTCACTCATTTGTTGAAACTACTCGTGCGCTACCTATTGTGAAATGGTTTACTAAGCCAGAAACTTTCCTTGGAGTGTACACAACAACTCACCCAAGATTCATCGCAATTGGATGAATTGTATATGAACACATACGGGACTTTGTTGAAACGATTCCCGCGCCGTCTCCCATTTGTTTAATCTGTACATATTGTAAAAGCCATTCCTGGAATGTGCACAACAATACACTAATATTTAATCGCAATCGGATGAATGGTATAGGAAGGCATAAGGGACTTAAAACGATTCTCGTGCCATGATCGTATTCGAACCGGCATCCAAGCGCGAGTTCAGTTTTAAGAACCCCCGATAAAAGAACGTAACGTGAACTGTATTGGAATAGTTAGCAATACCAGATGACACGGTGGGCAGCTGGTAGTCCCCTCATGTCACCTCGCGATGAATCAGCAAGCTATTCTCACACCTTGCATTGATGTGTCGTAAGTTTCCAGATTGTGCAATTGGGTTACTGTGGGATTTACGTGTTACTGTTAAGTCCCTCACCCTTTTGCGTTACATAAATAATTTGTAGCCAGAAATCTTCCCTGGAGTGCAGACAACAACTCACCCAAATTCCAAAGCAATCGGATGAATGGTATATGAACGCATAGGGGACAGACAGGCAGACAAACTATCACGTAATATTATATTATATTATATTATATTATATTATATTATATTATATTATATTATATTACATTATATTATATTATATTATACTAGCTGTACTCGGAATGCGTTGCAATGCCAATCAAAGAAAATGTTGGGGTTTTGACTTTGTTAGTTGCAGTGCTTTTGGATTCCCAATATTTTCTTCTTTTTCCGTTAACCACCTCTAAACTATTATAAAAAATAATTTAGTATCTCAGAAATATTCACGGGAGCGTGATCAACATTTCACGAAAGTTACATCGCAATGAAATGAATGGTACATGAACGCATACGGGACTGCTGAAACGATTAGAGCGCCGTCACCCTTTTGTTGAATATACTCGTACGCTACCTATTGTAAAATGGGTTTACTAACTCGAAAACCTTTCCTGGCATGTACACAACAACTCATCAAAGTTTCATCGCAATCGGGTGAATGGCATATGAACGCATACGGGATTTTGTTTAAACGATTCGCGCCGTCACTCATTTGTTGAATCTTCATGTGCGCCACCCATTGAAAAACGGACTTACTAATTCATGAAACTTCGCAGAACTGTACTCAGCTCTGCAAAGCTTTATCATACTCGGATGAATGGTATATGATCGCATACGGGACTTTATTGAAACGATTCACGCGCTGTCGCTTATTAATTAAATCTACCCGTTTGCTACCAATTGTAAAATCGATTTACTAAATCAGAAACCTTCCCTGGAGTGTACACAACAACTCACCAAAGTTTCATCTCTATCGGACGATTGTATATGAACGCATACGGGTCTTTGTCGAAACACTTCGCAAGTCGTCGCTCATTTGTTGAACCATTCGTGCGCTGCCTATTGTAACATGGATTTAATAACCTATATATCTTCCCTGAAGTGTACACAACATCTCACCCACGTTTCATCGCTATCGGACAAATGGTATATGAACGAATACTGGACTTTGTTGAAACAATTCGCGTGTCGTCACTCATTTGTTGAATCTACTCGTGCGCTACCTATTGTTATGTGGATTTACTAAGCCAGAAACCTTCCCTGCGTGTATACAACATATCACCCAAGTTTCATCGCATTGGGTTGAATGGTATATGAACGCATGTGGGACTTTGTTGAAACAAACGCTCGCCATTTTGTTGAGGTTACTCGCGCGCCATCTGTTGTTAGTTGGATCTACTATGACTAAAACTTTTCCTGGCGTATGCACAACAACTCACCGAATTTGATTGCAATCGGATGAATTGTATATGAAAATATCTCCAACACTCATTTGTTTAAACTACTGGTGCACAATATATTGTTAATTGGATTAACTATGCCTATAACCATCCCGGAAGTGTGCCAAACAACCCACCAAAATTTGGTCGCAATCGGATGAATTGTAAGCTATATGAACGCATCGCCAACACTCATTTGTTTAAAATACTCGCGCGCTGTCCATTGTAAATTGGATTGACTATGCCTATAATGATTTCGGAAGTGTTCCCAACAACTCACCAAAGTTTCATAGAAATCGGATGAATGGTATATGAACGCATACGGGACTTGGTTGAAACGATTCACGTGCCGTCGCTCATTTGTTGAACCAACTTGTGCGATATCTATCGTAAAGGTGATGTACTAAGCCAGAAACCTTCCCTGATGAGTACACAACATCTTACCCAAGTTTCATCGCTATTGGACGAATGGCATATGAACGCATACGGGACTTTCTTGAAACGCTTCGCGCGACTTCTCTCATTTGTTGAATCTACTTGTGCGCTACCTATTGAAAAATGGATTTACTAAGCCTAAAACTTTCCCTGGAGTGTATACAACAACTCACCCAAGTTTAGTCGCTATCGGACGAAGGGGATATGAACGCATACGGGACTATGTTGAAACACTTCGCGCGTCGTCGCTCATTTGTTTAATCTACTTGTGCGATACCTATTGTTAAGTGGATTTACTAAACCAGAAACCTTCTCTGAAGTGTACACAACATCTCACCCAAGTTTAGTCGCTATCGGACGAATGGTATAAGAACGCATGCGGGACTTTGTTGAAACGCTTCGCGTGTCGTCGCTCATTTGTTGAATCTACTCGTTCGCTACCTATTATAACATGGATTTACTAAGTCAGAAACCTTGCCTGTAGTGTACACAACGTCTCACACAAGTATCATCGCTATCGGACGAATGGTATGTGAACGAATACTGGTCTTTGTTGAAACGCTTCGCCTGTCGTCGCTCATTTGTTGAATCTACTTGTGCGATACCTATTGTTAAGTGGATTTACTAAGCCAGAAACCTTCCCTGTAGTGTACACAACATCTCACCCAAGTTTCATTGCTATCAGACGAATGGTATATGTACGCATACGGGACTTTGTTGAAACGCTTCACACGTCGTCGCTCATTTGTTGAATCTACTCGTGCGCTACCTATTATAACATAGATTTACTAAGCCAGAAACCTTGCCTGTAGTGTACACAAGCTGTCACCCAAGTTTCAACGCAATGGGATGAAAGGTATATGAACACATGTGGGACTTTCTTGAAACAAACGCACGCCATTTTGTTGATGCTACTCGCGCGCCATCTATTGTAAATTAGATTTACTACGCCTATTACTTTTCCGAGACTGTGCACAACAACTCACCAAACTTTGATCGCAATCGGACGAATTGTATATGAACGCATCGCCATTACGCATTTGTTTAAACTACTCACGCGCTATCTATTGTGAAATGGATTATCTATGCCTATGATCATCCCGGAAGTGTTTAGAACAACTCACCAAAATTTGATCGTAATCGGATGAATGGTTTATGAACGCATAAAAGACGAACACACAGACATTCCTTTATATATATATATATATATATATATATATATATATATTATATTATATTATATTAGGCCTATATCTCTATACATAAAAATGAATATTACGTGATAGTCTCTCTGTCTGTGTGTGTGTAGAGTATGTCCCTTATGAGTTCATTTACCTTTCATCCAATCGCAATGAAACTTGGGTGAGTTTTTGTGTGCACTCCAGGGGAGGTTTCTGACCTAGTAAATCAATTTTACAATAGATAGCGCACAAGTAGTTTTAACAAATGGGTGATTGTGCGCAAATCGTTTCAATAAAGTAACGTCTGCGTTCATATACCATTCATGCGATTGCGATGAAACTTGGGTGAATTGTTATATATATTTCTGCATAGGGTTCTGACTTAGTAAATCCATTTTACAATAGGTAGCGTACGAGTAGTTTCAACAAATGAGTGACGACGCGGGAATCGTTTTAAACGGATCCGTCTGCGTTCATATACCATTCTCCCGATTGCGATGACACTTGGGTGACTTGTTGTGTACACTCCAGGGAATGTGTCTGACTTAGTGAATCCATTGTACAATAGGTAGCGTACGAAAAGTTTCAATAAATGAGTGACGGCGCACGAATCGTTTCAAGAAAGTACCGTCAGCGTTCATATACCATCCAACCGATTGCGATGAAACTTGGGTGAGTTGTATTGTACATGCCTGCATAGGGTTCTGACTTAGTAAATCCATTTTAAAATGGGAACAATACGAGTAGATTCAACAAATGAGTGACGCCACGCGAATCGCATCAATAATATCCCGTGTGCGTTCATATACCATTCATCTGATTGTGATGAAACTTTGGTGAGTTGTTGGGCACGCTTACTCGAATGTTTATGAATTAGTAAATCAATTTATAATAGTTTACAGGCAGTCAACGAAACAGAAAAAAATATTGGGCATCCAAAAGCATTTCAACAAACAAAATTACAACACCAACAGTTTCTTTGATTGGCATTGCAACGCATGACGGGTACAGCTTGTTATATTATATTATATTATATTATATTGTTAAAAGGATCCGTTCCGACATTTGCCTGGTTATGATAATGGGAGTAGTTGTTTTTTGGCGGTTCTGTGACCTCCTACGGCTGTCCCCCTACATGATGGCGACCACGCGCAATGACTTACATGGCGCGCTGTTCAAATAAAGCTGGTGAGCATGGCTTAACCTAGCCTATCATAGTTAAGCTGACGTCATGCAATGCAGGAGTCGCAACTGAACGCTCGGCTACCCTGACCCTTTAGCCAAGAATGGTTCGAGATATCTCGCGAACCCATGGTCCGATTTGGGCATGCGACATGTTGTTGGACTTGGGTTGACGCTCCCTTTCTAAATATATTTTTCAAATTTTGACAAAGGGCATAACGACACTTTTATTGATATCTTTTGAACCTGTGATGGGATTTTGACTTATGAGGTATTGTTGGACTCCGGCAGAATGTATTTTAGAAATTTTGACAAAGAGCCTAACGACACTTTAGTTAATATCTCGCGAACCAATCATGCTAGGGACTTGTATGAGGGGTCCTATCACTTGCGGCGATGTTCCCCTTTGAGAGGGGGGGGGGTTAAACTATTCCCCAAAGTTGAAAAATCGATATCTTGGAAACTAAGAACCCATAATGTGTGACAGCTCAAAAAATAGATCACGCCATACGCTTTTACCCCGAAAGGTTATTTCACTCCTAAATCAGTAAATAGTAATATTATGGGGGGGGGGGATGTGTTAAAAACTTAAAAATGATATATGAACCTAAGATATTTTGTTTTTTATGAAAAAGTGTAGGGGGTGAAAACTACCGCAATATTTAAAAAACGATATCTTGGAAACTATGAATCCTAAAAAGAGGTGTGATAGCTTTTAAAATAGGTCATGACATGCGCTTTTACCACGATAGATTATTTCGCCCCTAAAACAGTAAATAGTAATGTTACAGGGAAAAAGTGTTGAACACTTAAAAAAAAAAGATCTTTTGTCTTTGATGAAAAATAGTACGGGGTTGAAAAATACCCCAAAATTGCAAAATTGTTATCTTGAAAACAAAAAACCATAAAATTAGATGTGATAGCTCAAAAATTGGTCATTAAATACGCTTTTACCACGATAGGTCATTTTACCCCTAAAACAATGAATGTAGATATTACAGGGGGAAATGGGAACCAATAATCAGATTTGGACATATGAGGTGTTATAGCACTCACGGTGGCAATCCCTTTTTGAATTTGTTATTTATTTTTTTGAAATTTTGACAAAGTGCCTAAAACTACAGTACACATTTTAAAAATTCAGACGTTTTATCTTTTAAATTATCTTAGTAGAGAGAAACAGTGCCGGTTGAGTTTAAACGAGTATGTCACCGACCACGGTGGCCATGTTTAATGGACGAATTGATATTTTGCGGAGCATTGATCGGAGAGGGTTATGTGACGACTTGTTTTATGAGTATTTTTATGTTTTTTCTATAGAGCATTCATTTACTCAAAAGTCCGAAAACAGCAAGGTCATTGACCGGAGATTTTATAAAATAATAATTGAATTTGAACACATGAGGTGTCCTAGGACTAGCCATGGCACACATTTTTTATGGCTTAGGAATTTTCCCAAAAAGATTGAAAACAACCAGGTCATGGCCTTTTGTTTCTCTTATTACATTGCAAACCCATAATGATAGATGTTTATGGTGAGTGATGACCACAGCTAGGAAGAGAAAGAATTATTGTAGGCTACACGTATGGAGACTGACAAGTCTTCAACCAGTGGAATTTGTTTCTAGACCTGACCGCAGTACATAGGGAGTATAGGATTCTGGCATGGCATGACAAATGGTGTACACAAAATCCAATTTATCGATTCAAGAATTAAGAGTAGACTATCTTTAATTAATTGGTTAAACAGGGTAGGTAACAAAACAAGATGGTGACTACACTGAACTAAACCGAACCAATACAATCCTTTTTGGATGTCTAATGTTACTAGATAACCAATTGGTGCTGCAGTGGTAAGCATCTTTCGCTCTTGCACTGGAGGTCTTAACTCGATTTTTAGTTTTGAGGCTTAGAACGGACCAAACTAAGAAAGACGGTCATGGTGTTGCAGTGGTTAAGCTATTAGCCTTTGACAAAGGTAGACCAGGGTTTGAATTTAGGTTAATACGCATGTCATAAACGTATAAAAAAGCAGGAATAATGTTTTAAGACTGACTACACTTGTCTCTTTTGAAATTATTACTTGGATTACAAATACAAAGGTGGACTGGGTTTGATATACAGTTAATGCAAATAAGATTTTTGATTTGTTTTTTTGATTTTAGACTTTAGATTTTAGAATTCACATTTTAGATTTTAGATTTTGCAAAAAGACCGAACCATAAGGTCATGACTTTAAATTTTCGGTAACTAATTATTAAAGAAAGACATAGAAAGATTTGTATTACTAGGAATTGCATTTCCTTTACCATGATTTTTTTTTAGATTTTAAATTTTATACTTTAGATTTAATAATTTACATTTTTATATTTTTTTGATTTTATATCTTGTGAAAAGGCCAAACCATAACGTCATTGACTGAATATGTTTGCTAACTAATTATTAAAGAAAGGCATATAAGGATTTGTATTACTTGGAATTATGTTTTCTACACTATAATTTTTTTAGATTTTATATTTTAGAATTTAGATATTGGATTTTAGATTTTATGTAAAGACCAAACATATATTGTCTATTTATTAGGCACTGGTATGTAGATAGAAAGATGATTAGACTATATGTTAAGATGAATTTTTAGGTTTTGACTGGACTTGCAATAAGAATTGACTCACCAGACATGAGTTAAATGTCAATTAAACACTTTGGCGACTAAGCTTGTTATTGACCAGTGAGTAGGGTTTGAGAAAAAATGTTTGCTATTTTGGGTTACGTACAAAAAATGCTTAGACCTATTGAGTGACTATGTTTGCTAAACAAGACATTATACCAGAGACGATTAGGATACTTATGTAGCTCAGGCAAGGAAAGCATTTCTACAGAATCTGTTGACATTGAATATAGATTTAGGTATTAGGAAGTCATTTTTGAAGGCCTTTGTCTGGAGCGTGGCACTCTATGAAAGTGAAACTTGGACTATTGGTGTAGCAGAAAAGTGGAGAATTGAAGTGTTTGAAATGTGGTGTTACAGGAGAATGATGATGATTAGATGGGTAAATAGGGTTACAATCAAAGATCTATTAAGACGAGTGGGAGAAGAGAGATGTTTCTAGAGAATGCTAATGAAGTAAAGAGATAGGTTGGTAGGCTACATACTAAGACACCCAGGAATAGCAAGCTTAGTTATGGAAGAAAGGGTTGAGGACAAGAACTGTAGGGGTAGACCGAGGTTAGAATATGTTAAATAGATAGCCTTGGATTTGGAGTGTGGGAACTATATAGAGATGAAACGATTAGCTCAGGACAGGGAGGCATGGGGGGGCTGTATTAAACCAGTCAAAAGGCTGAAGACTCAAACAACAACAACAGGTAGAGATTACCAAAATAATGTTGTGTAATGGTAAATGCTAGTCAACAAACAGTAATGCATTACTAAAACCCATGGCACGATACCTGAGAGCTTCTCTAAAATTATTTTAAGATGCCTTTAACCCTATATTAAACACCCAGTTCTCAAGACTCATAACTGCAATGTTATGGAATAACAAAAAAAATCTACATTTAACAACGAGCAAGTGGTTGAGTCAATGTTCACTGAACATTTTAAAAACACTCAAGTGCACAAAACAAATTACATTATTAACTGTCAGATTGGCCGAGTGGTCAAGGCGTTTAACTTAAGTTCACATTTCTAAAACATGAAAGCAAGGGTTTGAACCCCTTATCTGACTTAACTATTGCTTTAACATTGCTTAGCGACACTGTATTTTTATGATACTCGATAAACAAACGATAGATAGAGTGTTAGTTAGTTAGTTAGTTAATTATTGTTGTTTTAAGGGGCGGAACTACGAGGTCATCTGCCCCTATAGATAGAGTGTATTGTTTAAGTCCACTCTCTCTTTCTAAACCTAGCTAGAGACTGTCGATGGTTAACAATTGAATGAGTCATTTAAGAAAGGGCACAGGTCCAAATTGCCTTTTTTCCTTTTTTGCAGAATAACATGCTTCTCATCCTGGTGCATGTTGTCACAAAAGGAAGGGCACCTATCCAACCAGTAACATGTTAATATTTAAGGTTCATTTGTGTGTTGTTTGGAAGTCATTTAAGAAAGGGCACAAGTCCCTGGATGATTGTCCTTTCTTGAATGATTTCTTTGCTTACAGGAAGGAACTTCTGCATGCTCTTTAGTCAAACAGATGAGTGCACCTTTATTTACTATGCTTTATGTTTACCACGAAGGCAAAGCTCGTAAAGGTGCCAATGAATTGTGCAGCTTTTTGTGAGACTATATTAAAAAATGTGTACAAGGATTGTGAAGAATCTTTGACTGTTCTCGGATGGACCTGTAGGACTGAACAAAAATCATGCAGCGATCCGATTTTGTGCAGCACTTGTTGGCATGAAGCAATTTCAATCCATTCACCGTTACTTCCCTATACGAGGGCACTCATTCAATACCTGTGATAGAGATTTTGCTAAAAGATTTGTAAAAACATTATCGAATTTATGATGTGAGGCAATATTGTGAGATCATCATACCGGCACCAAAACGTCATGACAAATTTACCATCATTCTGGTGGAGTCGATTGATATTCTTAACTTTGCTGCATGGTGGCCAACAGTCGATAAGAGGAGAAGATTGTAAGATGAATTTCGAGGAAGGGTGAGTGCCTACCAACTTGAAAATTCGTTTCCAGCCTGCATCATTGATGCATTTCCTTTACTCTGCCAAGGATCCAGGAACCGTGCGGAAAAAACACTTCATCAACGGTCTTATTGAACACACCTTATGTTTGCATCTAGACAGCAGCGTCAAGCTTCCTACCGAACTAACATACGTCGAACCAATTCCTATAGAGAAGAACGAGATAAATAATCTAAACCGTCTAGAAGTGTACATTCCAAGGGAGTACAAAGACTTTTTCGACGAAATACTTGCGTGGCAAACTGTTTGTGGGACTGACGATGATTGTGATTGACTGCCATCAATCAAATGATTATTATTGTGGAGCAACGACACAGTGTGTCTAAGTTATATGATTAAACTATTTTTTTGCCTCAAAACTGATGTTCATTCAGCCATCATTTTAGAAAGGGCACATATCCATTAATTTCATCTGCCAATTCCCACAAAGTCCTTCATCTTTACTTCATATTTTATCAAGTATCCTATCCACAATCATCAATACTAATGGTCGAAACATATATATTTAACGTAAATAGCAAGACTGGCTTCTCAATCAGTTTTTTGCTCCTCCTGAAAAGTTACATTTCTGGGCATATGCCCTTTCTTAAATGACTGATTCAATTGCATTAATAGTGGGGGATATAGTGATAGTAATTAACAAATTCACACAATAACCATAACATATTTTTATTAATTTCATTTTATAATAGATACACAATGCATACTACTCTCTATCTCTTTACTATTGTTTGATTTAGATTTTTAAACACAACGCTTGTTGTATATCCTTTTATAACTTTCTCCATTTACTCTTGTTCTTAAAATCTGGGGAAGCCGCAATGGTTTTATAGACATAAAACCCTCATCCTCTTCTTTTTCATCATCATCATTATTAGGGCCCGGCTGTTGATGATATCTCTTCTTTTTACTGAGCTGTCTAAAACAATGCTGAAGTACATAGAAACTCTGTACGGGCCACCCCGTCTTCAAATATGTCATTTTTATTTTGCATATTTTTGCTATTTTTCCATTTTAAAAGCATTTTTTTAATTTGGTAGATTGTGTGGTCATATTTTAGAGAAATCGGCCTTTTAAGGTAATTTTTTTCCAATTTAGTCATGTCACAGCTTTATATGAGGGATTTACGTCTCTCAGAGTTAAGAGGAAGCTAGTACTGCTCGAGTCCAAGTTCTATGAACTTGAGGGGTGAGGAGATAGAGCAGGGAAGGGTCGGGCGTGAAGAGAAGGATCTGTCAACAGCTCACCGTGATACATGGTATTCCTTTCTATTCCAATACTGCTAATATTCGGCCGTTGCTCAAACCACTGTGGTGTTAGGAATGACTGAGTGAGTCACCGAATAATATATTTGGTTCTGTACTATGCACGGACCGAAAAAACTCATCAATCGTCAACACCACTACTTATAGTCCGCGATGCACATTCCTGTCAGGTTCACGCAGCTTAGACTCGAGCAGTAGCTGATACAAGATAATTTAAAATATTTAAATAAAATATTTCAGTATTGCTATTAGAAGAAATATATATATATATTGGATGCACAAGAACGGTACCCTAGGTATACAGATGCTCTTGTTTTCGTCGCAAACCAGTTATTTACCCATTTAAGATTTGATTGCCGCTGAGCATGGCTGCGCCAGTGTTTGTTGTTTATTGTTGCAGCCGCCCCGCTGGGCAAGCAAGGAACACAGCGATGATAGAGTGCATTTTGCACATACGTCAAGCAGCATTGCGCGTCACAGGAGCTCATGTCACCACGGACATTTAAACGGTGACTCTGGCTAATGGAGCTGAGTCTTATCCTACTCACACAAACAGTACCTGTCAACGAAGCAGGCTGACGTGTGACACACGTAAGCAAAGGATAGTTCCCATCTCGAACGCCGGCAATCAATTCGTGAAAGAGTAATATTAGCGGAATGGAAAGTTACCTGCTCTGTTGACCAAGGTCAGCTGTGGCGGGGAAGAAAGGGAAAGGGGAGGGAGTTTTATATTCTTGTCTCAGTTCCGCCTACTTCACGGCGAGAGATATCGTTCATTGCCGCTTTCAACAAGACTAAAATAAAACCGAGTGTGTCAGTGCATTTGAAACAACTAGTATCTGAATTTGGTGACAATGTGTTTTCTATCGATGGAAGCATATTGTTTTGCTAACTGTGTGGAACTAAAGTAGCTGCTGAAAGAAGATTTACTGTAACCCAACATATCGGTCGCGATAAACACATTCGTGTTCTTAAGCGGGTTTCAAATAAACCTGCAACTCAGCACTTACTGCCTTCAGTTGCTTCGACTTCCGGCAAGTCCCCACAGTTCAGTAAGGAATTGTGTGATGTATTTGTATCTGCAAACATTCCGCTGTATAAACTCAACAACCCGAAATTACGTGGATTTTTGGAGAAACATACGAATCAAGAAATACCAGACGAATCAACTTTACGTAAGAATTATTTTCCGCAGTGTAACGAAGACACATTGAACAAACTAAGATCTGAAACTCGCGGGAAAAAGATATGGGTGTCAATCGACGAAACTTTGGATGCTATGGGGCGTCATATAGCCAACGTTGTGATCGGAACTTAAGAAGTGCATACACCAGGTGAAATATTTTTATTGACTGCCGAAGTGTTAGAAAAGACCAATTATTCTACCATACGAAATCTGTTTGATAGTGCTGTGTTTCTCCTGTAGCCTGAGGGTATCAATCATGACGATGTACTTTTATTTTTAACTGATGTGTTACCATATAAGGTACGAGCAGCTAATTCATTGAAGACACTCTATTCTAAAATGGTCCATGTTACATGCCTTGCCCATAGACTGCACAGAGTTTGTGAAGAAATAAGGGCACTTTACACCAGCGTAGACAGGCTTAGAGCGAGCATTAAGAAGGTATTCGTAAAAGCACCCTCCCGAGTCGCACGTTTTCGATCGGAAGCTCCAGCCATTGCATTACCTCCACAACCTATCATAACACGCTGGGGCACGTGGTTAAACGCGTGTATGTATTATTGCGAAAACCTCAAGTTAGTGAAGGAAATAGTGCAGAGTTTTGACAGTGAAGAATCTGCAGCAATAAAAATTGCCCAGGACATGCTATCTGAAGCAAACGTTGAAGGTAGTTTGGCATTCATCAAATCAAATTTCACGTTATTGACAGCAGCAGTCACATCGTTGGAGAAAACGGGCGAAGAAATGGTTGATTCCATTTCCTTAATCAACCGGGTGGAAACTAGTCTTAGCAACAATCGTGGCGAAATTGCTGCGGGTATTGCATCAAAACTGAAAAAAGTGCTGGACAAAAACACCGGGTATAAAATATTATGCAAAATCTCAGACATTCTTTCTGGTGAAAACTACTGCATGGATGGTATTGAGCAAACGACCGTCCTTACTTCAAGTACACTCCGATCACATCAGTTGATGTTGAACGCAGATTTTCCAGGTATAAAAACTTGTTGGCTGATAACCGCAGATCATTTACATTTGACAACATCAGAATGACTTTTGTTGTGCAGTGCAACTCAGACTAAAGTGAACATAAACCTTTGTTAAGTGCTAGAATCTATTTTGATTGATTTTTCAGTTTGAGCTTAAGTTGTCATTTTTGAAATATTGGTGAGTTTATTTATATAAGATCATTTCTCCATTTTGTAGGATTTTTGTCGAATTTTTTAATATTGGTCAGTTCATTATTATAAGATAATTTTCTCCATTTTATAATGCATTTTTCGAATTTTAGGTCATTTATTACAGTCATTTTTGATCATTTTAAGTGCATTTTTAAACTTTTTTACGGCATCAACATCCGGGCCCTAATCATCATCATCATCATCATCATTAGGAATAGTATCATCAAAATTATTATAGACATTGTCACCATCATTATCATCATCATCATCATCTTCAACATCACTAGAACTCTCCAATTCCTCTAGTTCCTTTTCCACAGGGCTCTCTTGTATAGTCTGCGTTGCTTTAGCTAGTGTTAAGTGTTTCTTATACGCTGATAACTGTTCTAACATGACTTTTTGAGGACAAAAAGGAAAATGTTTTGGTTTAGTGAAAATTCATGTCCAGCCACCCCATCCATCTATGACGTCATAGTCAATCTTAAAGCATGTCTGAACTTGTAGAACATGTCACGTGACAAGGTTAGGATAGGTAAAGTTAGGTTAAGTTAGGTGAGCTGAGGTTATGTCTTAAAGTATCCTCTCTCTGTCTTGTACTTGGTGTAAACATTGACACTGTAACTTTGTGATAACAAAGGTGACCTAAGGTTAGATTAGCAGAGGTGAGGTGAGGTTAGATGAAGTTAGGTTAGGTGAGGTAAAAGTAGGTTAGGTTAGGTGAGGTGAAGTTAGCTACCACTATCACACTCTTAGTCAATTATTAACCATAAAGTACTTTAGAATTTGTTTGAATCTTAGTGTGTTGCAAATCAACATAATAGATATCGCTATAAATCTCTCCCAGTTTAAATCGCGCCTACTACCAATCATGCCTACTACCAATCGCTTCTACTATCAATTGCGCCTACTATCAATCGCTCCTATTACCAATTGCGAATACTACCAATCGCACCTACTGCCATTCACGCCTACTATCAATCGCGTTGAGTATAAATGGAGCCTGCTATGAATTACATGCAATGAAATCGCTTCTATTAAAAATCGCGATCAGTATAAATCTTAATCAGTATAAAACGCACCCAGTATCTAACGCGTCTACTAATCCACCTGCTATACATTGAGCGTGCTATAAAACGCACCCAGTATAAATTGCTCCTACTAACCGTGGCTACTATCAATCACAGTCAATGAAAATCATAATCACTATAAACTGTGTTCAGTATAAATCTTGACATTGATCAATGTGTGTGTAAATCACTTGTAGTCTAAAAATTGTTCATGTAATTATTATTCTTGACAGTACTTCCAAAATTCCACCTTTAAAAAATATCAATCCACTTCATTTATTTTACTGTTATTATCATTAAAATGACTTTACTAAAATTTAATTCATTAGTTAATATGGAGGTCTCAACAACCAGCCATGGTAACCCATGTGTCTACTATAAAGGATATACATTTTGAACCCTTTACAAGCTACGCATATAAATGATTCTAATATTTCATTCATTATACTCTGATGTTACTGCTAGCAACATTCAGATGCCAGACAGTATTGCGAAATCATGGGCTTCTACTGTAGACAGTTCGGGCGGACGTGCCCAACCATGGAACGAAGGGTGACGATAAATTGGAATGTATTGACAGGTGCAGTTGAGAGACAAAGGTGGTTTGGGAGTTGACTCATTTTACCGTATTTTCATTGTCACCCCAGCGTCTGGAGAAAGGTAGTTGCAAAGAAGAAAGAGATGAGAAGAACTTTTAACCAATCATATGGGAGATACTACTCTTTACACCTGCAACTTTGACAATGTGAAGAACCAATCATCAGAGGGACGCCACTTATAGCGCCAAAGATGCATCAGACGCGGACCTGTTGATAAAAAGCGGGAATCAATGATCGAAGAACCCCATGATCGATTTTTATATACAACGGCTCAGTTGTGACCTGTGATTAATTACGAGTTAATTGGTATCTGTCGCATGCCAATAATCGCCAAATTACAGAATTTAGTGCTAAGATTTCCCCTTCCCTTCGACTATTCGCCAGAACCATATAAATACCGTCATTCTGTTAATTCTACATTCAATTTTCATTACACTTGGAGGTGTCTGAGGACACTGTTGATATAATAACTCTGTTTGAAATTGTCAGCGGGCACTTGTACTATTTTTGAAACATTGAAATGAAGTTGTATGCGCGCAGCTTAGTAAGGAAAATTATAGGGTCTGTGAAATTTGGGACAGTTCCTTCGAGTAATTTTGCATAGGACAGTAGGTGAGGGAAGTAGCCTTTTAGCAAAATTTAGCTAGAAATTTTACGTGTGACTATAATAAACATTTCTATTCTACATCAAGATGGAACTCCAGATCCAGAAGGAATCTTCGAACGAGCGTATCTTCAGCCTCATGAGGGCTTACATGAGCTAAACGCATTCAAGGGAGGATGTCTGGCGATGTGAACTGAGGCCGTTGCAGAAAGGAATAAGTACAAAATAATCCTTATTATTTGTCAAATCGGTTGTGGCTTTTATGAGACTAATTTTGTGTAAATATTTGTTTGTGTGTTTAAAATGTAGAGTTTTGTTTTGTTACTGGCACACTTTATTTAATGCATGTAGCAGAGTGACGGTTTGTCTCTTTATAATTGTGAATTTTTGATGTTCAAGAACACGGGGCCACACGTACGACCGCGTGCGTGTACACTACCGTAAATTTGCGGCTAAGTGGCATGATTTGGGAATCAGTATTATAGCAGAAGCGAAACTGAATTCATTAGAGTAAATAATACTATTGGGAGGAAGTTTTGTTGCGCCTAGAATTTATTGTTACTCAGGCTAGTGTTGTTAATTGCCATTTTGCAATTATTATGTGAGGGGCCGTCTGCCCATTCAAATTTCTGATTTTGAATTAAATTCTTGGAGTGTCCCGGGACACGAAACTAGGGATATCTGCATCAATTGCTGGCCTGTGGTAGATCAGTGTTTGTTCAGCCCAAGCTTGTTGTGTCTGCAATGTGTTGTGTTTTTATGGGATAATAGCTGGCGGGAATGTCCTCCTTCTGTCTGCCGCTAACCTGGTTCCACATTCTAACCTTACGAGGCGAATGTTGGAAACCCTGTGTGATGTTCTTGCAATTCACCAGTTATTTATAACATGACACAAAGCTTGAAAGAGGGGCTGGCTGAACCCATATATTGTTGAGTGGCAGGGAGGAATTTCTACCAGGCGGACTTCGATCAGATAAGGGCAAGCAGTGCTCATTAGTAAAGACGGGCCTGGTTTCCATACTTCGTAAATGTTGGTTTCAATTTTAAAAGAAAGCCTGAATTATGTTAGATGTATTTTAATCGTTAAATGGGAGCTGTTCGCGCTATGATTGATTGATTCCCAGTGTGTTAACTTATCCCTGCTTTTATTTCATGTAGATATGAGCCTGTTTAGGCATGTTGTTTTTTTGGTCTGTTTACTTTCATGTTCATTGACCTCGGATGGTCTTGATGTTCCGTCACGTTGTTGTCATGTTTGTGTTTGAGCATTTGAGCCCGAGGGCGCGCTCTTGTTTGTTTGGAGTGTTCTGACTCACTTTCGATCTCATTGGAGATCTTTTAATTATATAGTTTTTAAATGGTTGCGTGTGTCAGTAGATTTATATTCTTGTACATCCATTCTTAGTGCATGTCCCATCAAGCCATGATAATGGGTTGCAGCATGAGGATTTGCGAGCAACTTGGCTGCTCCAATTGTGAGCAAATCTTCATCAAAGTACTTATTCTTTTTCTAGCATAGTTATATGCGCGCATGCACATTAACCCGACAAATGGATGTGTCTAATCCATATTTATTTTTCAGGTGTGGACTTTTCTAAGCCACTCAGATCTTTGTAATTATATGTTCAGTGGGAGTCAAGTTCTGGGAGGACGTTGTTTATTTGTTGTTATATTAATTCTTGTTGATTCAGTTATTAAATGATGTTTATTTTATCTGTTTTTCACTCATTTATTAGTTCATAGTTTTTCTTATGATCCTCGAGTCCAGTAAAGCAGTTGTTTGGTACTGAAAGCGCCCCGAAGAAAGAATCTTGTTAAAACACTGTTTTACGCAAGGGTACAATATATTGTAAAAACAACCAATAAAGATGGAACTGTTATTTGGGATGTTCAAAACAACGATCTAAGAAGTGTCGAGGAATGATTAAAACAAAATACACCAACGTACTTGCTTCAAACGAGTATCATTGTAAATCTCAAAGTAATACACAATTAAATGGACAAAATACTCTAACCAAAGTTAAAAAGCAAGTCCAAGAAAAAAAGAAGATACGAGCCTTACAGTAGTCGCATTTGATGTGTAACATCTGACATGATATCCTACCTTGAAGTTGTTACCATTTTATTATCCTTGACATTCATCAGCACACAAAAAATCTTTTTATTTTTTACACTCTCATAATACATAACAATTCCATGACTCTCTATTTTTCTTCACTGCCTACTTGATATTTCTACTCTCGCACTGCCTTCTTGATACTCTTCTGTTACATCACTCTCCTACTAGAAACTAAGTTACGTTAACAGAGACTGTGACTTTGTTTTCTTCACTTCCTACTTGATATTTCTACTCTCGCACTGCCTTTTTGATACTCTGATGTTACAAAGTAATCCGTATGTGATAAACATTCCACATGGTACCACTGCCAGCTGCATCACATCCCTTGTGGCTGCTAAAGCAGTCAGGAGGGATGCGATCCAACGGGCAGTGCGTCTTACACACTTCTGTCCGATCCACTTCAGTCCCATTTTTCAAAATCACTTCCACAAAAATATCCAGCAACCGAGTGGAAAGATGTTACAAATCAAAAATATTGCTGCTCAAGATAGTGCAGTGTTTGTTTAAAATCGCTTATCATGTCCTCAAAAAGTCATGTTAGGACACTTGGCAACGTCTAAGAAACCCTTAACACTATCAAAAGCAAGGCAGACTCTACAAGAGATCCCTGTGGAAAAGGAACACGAGGAATTGGATAGTTCTAGTGATGTTGAGGATGATGATGATGATGATGATGATAATGATGGTGACAATGAAAATAATAATGTTGATGATAATATTCATAATGATGATGATGATGATGATGATGATGATGAGGGTTTTATGTCTAAAAAACCATTGCGGCTTCTCCAGTTTTTATGAACAAGAGTAAATGGAGAAAGTTATAAAAGGATATACAACAAGCCTTGTGTTTAAAAATATATATCAAACAATAGTAAAAAGATAGAGAGTTGTATTCAGTGCGAATCTATTATAAAATGAAATTAATAAAAGTATTTTATGGTTATTGTCTGTTTTTCCTAATTACTATCACTACATCTCCCCACTATTAATGCAATTGTTAATCATCAACAGTCTCTAGCTATGTTTACAAAGTGAGAGTGGACTTAAACAATACACTCTATCTATGGTTTGTTTATCGAGTATCATAATAATATAGTATCGCTAAGCCATGTTAAAGCAATAGTTATGTCAGATAAGGGGTTCAAACCCTTGCTTTCTTGTATTGGAAATGTGAACTTAAGTCAAACGCCTTAACCACTCGGCCAATCTGACAGTTAATAATGTAATTTGTTTTGTGCACTTGAGTGTTTACAAAATTTTCCAGTGTACATTGACTCAACCACTTGCTCGTTGTTAAATGTAGATTTTTTTTTCCATAACATAGCAGTTATGAGTCTTGAGAACTGGGTATTTAATTTAGCAGTAAAGGCATCTTAAAATAACTTTAGAAAAGCTCTCAGGTATCGTGTCATGGGTTTTAATAATGCATAACTGTTTGCTGAATAGCATTTACCTTTACACAACATTATTTAGGTAAGCTCTAAATGGTGTTGTTTGAGCCTTCAGCCTTTTAAATAGTTTACTACAGTACTCCATGCCTCCCTGTCCTGAGCTAATCGTTTCATCTCTATATAGCTACCATACTCTACATCCAAGGCTATCTGTTTTACATATTCTAACCTTGGTCTACCCCTACAGTTATTGTCCTTAACCCTTTCTTTCATAACTAAGCTTGCTATTCCAGGGTGTCTTAGTATGTGACCTACCAACCTATCTCTTTACTTCATTAGCAGTTGCCAGAAACATCTCTCCTCTCCCACTCGTCTTAATACCTCATTGTTTGCAACCCTATTTACCCCTCTAATCTTCATCCTTCTCCTGCAACACCACATTTCAAACACTTCAATTCTCCACTTTCTGCTACACCAATAGTCCAAGTTTCACTTTGATAGAGTGCCACGCTCCAGACAAAGGCCTTCAAATATGACTTCCTAATACCTAAATCTATATTCAATGTCAACAGATTCTGTAGAAATGCTTTCCTTGCCTGAGCTACATAAGTATCCTAATCGTCTCTGGTATAATGTCTTGTTTAGCAAACATAGTCGCTCAGTAGGTCTAAGCATTTGTTGTATACAACCAAAAATAGCAAACAGTTCTTCTCAAACCCTACTCAATGGTCAATAGCAAGCATAGTCGCCAAAATGTTTTGTTGGTAGTTAACTCATGTCTGGTTAGTCAATTTTTAATTCAAGGCCAGTCAACACCTAAAAATTCACCTTAACATATAGTCTAATCCTCTTTCTATCTACATAACAGTGTCTAATAAATAGTCAATATTAGTTTGGTCCTTACCTAAAATCTAATATCTAAATTCTAAAATATAAAATCTAAAAAAAATATAGTATAGAAAACATAATTCCAAGTAATACAAATCCTTATATGCCTTTCTTTAATAATTAATTACCAAACATTTTCAGTCAATGTCATTATGGTTTGGCCTTTTCACAAAATCTAAAATAAAATAAAAATATTAGAATGTAAATTATTACATCTGGAATGTAAAATTTAAAATCTAAAATCTGAAATCCAAAAATAAATAATTCATAGTAAAGGAAATGTAATTCCAAGTAATACAAATCCTTCTATGTCTTTCTTTAATAATTAGTTACCGTAAATTTAAAGTCATGACATTATGGTTTGGTCTTTTTGCAAAATTAAAATGTAAAATATAAAATGTAAATTCTAAAATCTTAAGTCTAAAATCAAGAAACAAATCAAAAATCTTACTTCCATTAACTGTATATCAAACCCAGTCCACCTTTGAATTTGTAATCCAAGTAATAATTTGAAAAATAGACAAGTGTAATCAGTCTTAAAACATTATCCCTGCTATTTTTATATGCTTATGAACTGCATATTAACCTAAAATCCAACCCTGGTCTACCTTATTCAAAGGCTAACAACTTAACCACTGCACCACGATTACCGTCTTTCTTAGTTTGGTTCGTTCTAAGCCTCAAAGCTAAAAATCCTGTTAAGACCTTAAGTTCAAGAGCCAAAAGTGCTTGCCACTGCAGCACAAATTGTTAGCTAGTAACACTAGACATCCTAAAAGGATTGAATTGGTTCGTTTTGGTTCAGTGTAGTCACCATCTAGTTTTTAAGCTACCCTCTTTAACCAATCAATTAAAGATAGTCTACTCTTAATTCTTGAGTCGATAAATTGGATTTTGTGTACACAATTTGTTATGCCATGCCTGAAGCCTATACTCCCTATGTACTATGGTCAGGTCTAAAAACAAGTTTCACTGGTCAAAGACTTGTCAGTCACCATACGTGTAGCCTACAATAATTCTCTCACTACCTAGCTATGTTTCATCACTCACCATAATCATCTAACATTAAGGGTTTGAAAAAGAGAAACAAAAGTCCATGACCTTGTTGTTTTCAACCTTTTTGGGAAAATTCATAAGGCATAAAAGAAGAAATAGTGCACCATGGCAAGTCCTAGGACACTTCATGTGTTCAAATTCAATTATTGTTTTGTACAATTTCAGATCAATGACCTTGCTGTTTTCGGTCGTTTGAGTAAATAAATGCTCTAGAGGAAAATCCAAAAAAATACTCTTAAAACAAGTCGTCACATAACTCTCACCCATCAATGCTTCGCAAAATATCTATTCATCCATTAAACATGGCCACCGTGGTCGGCGATATGCTCGCTTAAACACAACCGGTACTGTCTCTCTCTACTAAAAAAAAATATTAAAATAAATTAAAAGATAAAAAATCAGAATTTTCAAAATGTGTAGTTAGGCCCTTTGTCAAAATTTCAAAAAAATTGATAATAAATTCAAAAAGAGATTGTCACCCTGAGTCCTATAACACCTCATAATTCCATATCTGATTATTGGTTCCCATTTTCCCCTGTAAAATCTACATTCATTGTTTTAGGGTTAAAATGGACCTATCGTGGTAAAAGAGTATTTGATGAGCAATTTTTTGAGCTATCACAGCTAATTTTAGGATCCTCAGTTTTCAAGATATCATTTTTTTAATTTTGGGGTAGTTTTCACCTCTCCCCCCCCCCCTACAATTTTTCATCAAAAACAAAAGATCATAGGTTCATTTATCCTTTTGATGTGCTTAACGTTTAACCCCTTTTTCCCCTATAAAATTCAGATTTACAGTTTTAGGGGTGAAATGACCTATCGGGGTAAAAGCGTAGGTCATGACCTATTTTTGAGCTATCACACAAAATTTTAGGGTTCTTAATTTCCAAGATATCAATTTTTCAATTTTGGAGGGTACTTTCTTTCCCCCCCCCCCTCAAAGGGGAACATCACCCCAAGTGCTAGGACCCCTCAAACATTTCCCTAGCATGATTGGTTGGCGAGATATTAACAAAAGTGTCGTGAGGCCCTTTGTCAAAATTTCAAAAATACATTCAAAAAGGGGGCGTCAACCCAAGCCCAACGACATGTCTCATGCCAAAATCGGACCATGGGTTCGCGAAATATCTCGAATTCTACTTGGCTAAAGGGTCAGCGTAGCAGAGCGTTCAGTTTCAACTCCTGCATCGCATGACGTCAGATTAACTAGGACAGGCTAGGTTAAGCCATGCTCACCAGCTTTATTTGATAAGCGCGCCATTGAAGTCGTTGCGCGCGGTCGCCATTTTTAGGAGGAAAGCCGTAGGAGATCACAGAACCATAAAAAACAACTACTAATGGGAAGCAATGAAAACCATTTTGTTGACGGCCGAGGGAGATTAGAACCCATGAACCCATGCACTTCCGATGCCGGCAAGGTCTTCCAACTTTCAGAGTGTTAAATTGGAAGATTTCTCACATTGATATACAGTATTACATTTATTACATTTCTAAAGGGATTGGCTGTCTGTAGGTAGTCAGCGCGGATATTAGTGGGATCCTCAAAAATTACCGCCATAGGTTATGTGGGCGGAACAAGAATCCAAGGCAGCACTATAATGAGGCGTTCTACTTAATGTGAGGAGTGAGGTAGTTTGCTATAAATTTCATCACTGAGTCAGAACAATAGCACCGGCCATATGATATGAACCTTTCACAGCACAAACAGGCACTGGCTGTGCCCTGAATATCGTTACTCAGCACCACACATACCTCAGTATCTTCCATATAATCACAGTCATGAGACTGAGATATCATGAAGGGCCACAGTTTGCCAATAGAAAAATTAAAATGCACTACATTCATCAAGAAATGAAAGAGCTCACAGGTAAATGGAAATTTCCAAGGTGTATTACAATTCGTTGAACAGACCAGAGTGGTCGGAGAAATGTGACCGCACGTTAGTACAGAGAGGAAGGTGAATTATGAGGGAAGTGCTGCATGGATAATGCTAATCCTTGTGTGAGGGGTAGAACGGGGTGCACTCATATTCTTGAGGACACAATTGAGAAGAGATATTGGTTCGTATTTCCATTATGTGTTTATTGGAACACCAGGTAATTGCCAGTATGGCAACTAACTTAAGGCCATGATTACCTCTTGACGAATCCTAGCCCCAAACTCAAGTACACACTCTTATTCAGCTGGCTGCGTGGCTAAGCTGTAACGTTCTCGTTTGCTGATCCCAAGGTTGCAGGATTGAATCCTGGCACAGTCAGCTGACATTTGAGGGTCGGAAAATGCGAGGGAGCCGTGTCAGTAGATTTTCTGGTACGTTAAAGATCACCTTCGGAGCGAAATTCCAGCAACCCGGCGTCTCTGAAAGCCTCCGAAGTTAAAAGGGACTTTATACAAATAACATTATTACTACACCCTTATTGTGTCATCACAATTACCTAGGCTATTATCCAGTTTCCTCGCCCAAGTAATTGATGCTGACAACCCTGACATATCTAAACCAAAGGCGAAAAACGCAAAATACACTCGATTGAACTCACAGCTAGGAAAACTAATTTATTTCAATAGAGCTGCTATACAGCGAGGACCTGTAACCACATCATATGCCCGGAAATAAAAAAAATACTGTGGTTGTGGAATGCATGCTCTATTCGTGCTGGAAAGGAAATACGCGGTAGGAGGTGACTTTTCCGCTGGTTCCCATATTATTACTCCCAGAACAGTGTGCGGGCAGGTCGACTGAGCTTTGAGGGCGCAATCAAACGAGTGATGCCTGCCACAGTAGGGGGCGTACCGTGCGTTTACTGGGAAATGCAATGAAAGCCAGGAACAAACTCTCATAACTGGCAAAGAGCGACCTACCTCTGCTGGAGAAAGTTTCATGTATTCAGTGAGCTCGAGCGGGACTTCTACCTGCCTCGTACTAGAAAAGAAGTTTTAGAGCTCTGGGATTCCCGAATATACCTAGATAGTGTACCAGTATTTTCGAACAGCGTGATTTTCACTTTTTACGACATTACTATTTCGTAAAATAGGCCTTCGCTACTTATTGACTCACCAATAAAATATCCACCTCAGTGGTTCAGATGTAGAGTATCCGCTTATAACTCTGAATATTGTGGGTTCTTTTCTCGGCCGAGGAATTCAGTTATTTTCTGAGTGAGACGAAATTCTACCACAATCCGAGTCGTACGAAGTCCGCTCGGAAACAAGAATTATATGTGAGATTTAGAGAATACTAGACAAAATTTATTAAAACTCAGCCACGGCCAATCTGGTTCCGGTTTCACTACCTGTTTGCTGTGTAAACGGAACGTGTAGAATGGGGAGTAGATTGCCGCTAAGATCTGCACCAAGTATCCGAGGACGTATTGTACCCGTCAGATGAGATTGTCAGGGTACCACCAACCAGGCATGGTCTTCCCGATAACCCCATCCTCCAAACACACAACTTGAGAGAATCGGATGCACCTCTTTTAGGGCTAGCCGGCACGAGTGTCAACTTCCCAAGGGATGAGAGCCTACACGGTAAAATTGTCAGAGACACCCAAAAAAGTACACCCAGCAAAACACAAGGCTATAAATAAAATAATCCAGGCTTAAGTAAAATCCGAAAGGGATAATTTATTAAAAACTCAAACCTCTATCCTACTTCGGAGGGTTCAATTCGGCTAATCCGCAAGGCTATAATAAAAAAATGAGAAACCCCTAACTGAAATCTAAGTTAAAACCCTCTCGGAAAGTCCTGCTTACAATAAGAAAACAACAGCAAAGCTTGGGACGTAGTGCGTAATGAAACCCTGATCGAAAATACAAACATGATGAATCGAGAAAGGAACATCATAAAACAGCGAAGTCAAACTTGACTGCAAAATCTATATTTGGTTGGTACTACTCCCTTATTTACATTTAACGTTTAACTAATTTCACTAAAACCTGACTGATAATAAACAACAGCGATAAGCGCACATGAGAAAAAATAATTCAAGTCTATGATAACAACCATTGGTATTACAAACAACTTGTACAAAAATTATTACAACAATGGGGATAGAAAGGTTGTACACATAAAGAATTTTTTTTTACACACACATGTTCTTATTAATCAAGCCTACTTACACAAATCGAAAAGCTGTTTGCTACCAATTGTTATCTACATCTGTATAGTTACGTTGGTGAATGCGCAGTAAAGGCTGCGGCTTACAACACATGTGATCACCCGGCCCACAAGTTGCCAACTAATGGTTGCCAGTGATATCGTTGGTCAAAAGTATGTCAGCTGTCTATATTTTTCGTAAGGAAAAATATTAATGCAATGAGTCGGTCGGCATTCAGAATCATAAGTCAAATTTTGATAGAGATTATTTAGAAGTCGCATTAACATCGTAGATTTACGGTATTTAGTATATTATGATTTAGAAATAGGTTTTAACATCGTAGATTTACGGTATTTAGGATATTATGATTTAGAAATAGGTTTAAACATCGTCGGTTTAGTTATCATTTTATGACGAATGTTCAGTGACACTGAGAACTTCGTTATAATAAGTGGATAGACGCATCTTACGACTGTCCAGAAGATGATATTTAGGGTTTTTTAGGTTCGAGAGCAAGACAGTGCAATCCAGAAGGATTTGTACGAAATGTATGACTAGGATATATTTAGCTAGGGAAGAAGGAAGACTGCACCCGCGACTGACTGGCCTTCTAAGCTAAAGTATCAAGTGTTGTAAATATGTGTACAATTTGTATATGATATGCTCAAGGAAATTAAGGAGCAATAGTTCGGGAAATGACACTACGATGGTGTCTTTGAATTCCCAGGACTCAACCTACGTCCATTAATCTACAATCGACCGCTCGGCCAGGCAATTGGGCAAGAAATCTTTGAAAGAATAACTAAACAAAAGTTTGATGCTTTTCAGTCGGTCAACACGATTGTATCCAAATGAGATGGGTTGTTCCCTAATCCTGAAAAAAATACATGAGATTAATAAATACACTTGGATGAGCAGTTTCGATCGTCAAGCAATCATCATCAGATCAATTACACTTAGGCTAGGAAATTTATGTACTGAAGTATGGGTGAAAATAACTATCAATCAGTTAGGATACGACCGTATGTTTAGAGGTAACACTGGAAATAACTTAGTGCAATTTATCTTAAAGATTATTTTTGGGTGTGTACTACGTATTAACCATACACTTTGAAGATGTGTTTTGTCAATAGGGCCATTACATTTCTGTCGCTGATTCATTAGTACGCAATCACACTCAAGCTGTTGTAATCTATATTAGAGTGATAATGGGTGACAGAAGCTATAACCACGGTCTCATATCCTAAGTGGTGGACGTGGAGTTGCAGCTGCCTGCTAATAATCACACTCTCGCTTAGGGTAAGGATTATATGGTGCGCATTATTGTTACCTAATCAACATTGCACTGCGACAGTAAATCCGACGAGAATAGCAACATTTCATGTCACGTCCGTTGAATTTCGGATTTTGAAACATTTCCCTACATGAAATGTTATACCACTCCAGCAATTTATTTGTTGCTAGATAAATTCTCACTTACTACACACTCAACTTGGGAAACCACCAGTGGCTGACACCATTCGTAATAAATACCAACAAGCACGCTCCATCTGAAATTACAGTATGAGAAGATGATATTTAGATGATTCCTGAAGTACAGGCAGTTTGATTCAAATATGGTCATTCTTATTTCATGACACTACGATTCTTAATTATCTATATAAATAAAGTCACAGGAAGGACTTGTAATAATAGGAAGAAGAAGAAAAAGTAGTAGAAGAAGAAGAAGAAAAGAATAAAAATTGTCAGAATAATAATTGTAATAATAGTATAAATAATACTGGTGTGTTTTCATGATATGTTGAATTATCCCTTGTTTGAGGCAGTCTTAGCGGTAATACCTTTAAAAGTTTCTGGAAACAACTAGGGCCTAAAATTAACCTCATTCACTAGTCAGTAACTCAGAATGAATATATGATTGCAAACCATAAGAACTGTTTCACGGGCAAGGCAAGAGCATATGTAGTGGCCATTTAATATGTCATTGAAACAATTAAAGGAAACCCGTGTGGAAAATCTAGGCTTGAAATCTGACGACACATGGCTGACTTGCAAGTCAACGACCGCTCCAATACCTCTAACCAGAATTATTTAATTAGGCTCTGTGGTAGTAGCAAACAATAGTAACCAGTTTTTTTAGCGTATGGCTTTGAATGCCGGGAGTGTCTGAGGACATGTTCGGCTCGCCAGTTTTGTAGCTGCATCGAGACGGACACCCAATGGGTGAGCTACAAGTACAGTTGGGGAGGAAAGTTGGAATGTAAGGACAAGGAGTTGGAAGTTAGCGGCTGTGGCCTATAGTTGGGGACCAACTCCGGCATTTGCCGGGAAGGAAGATGGGAAACCACAGAAGACCATCTTCAAGGATGCCGGCGGGGGGGGGGGGGGGGTCGAACCTCCTCGCCTCCCGGATGTGAGCGACTGCCAGCAGTCATGCCGTAACGAACACGGCTAACTCACCCGGTAGTAACCAGTAAACTACGAGGCATACAGTTAAACCACAGAAACACATCTTAACTCTCAATGTATGAGTATGATAGCAGCTGCCATATTTCAAGGATCCTACTTGTAGTTAAATAAACCAATAACTAAAAGTTAAATACAAAATATATTGGACTCGATTACCTGTGTATCTACGATATTCAATTGAATATGAAGATGTTTCCCGAAATACAGGCAGTTTGATTCAGTAAGGGTAATTCTTGTTCCAAAACACACCGATGCTGATTACTTTAACTAAGCACTTGGAATACCTTTGGTTCTGAGTCCTGTGCATCTATGTGCGTTGATTTCATCTAGTGGGTATGGTGGTTCAGTGGTCAAGCTGCTTGCCTCTCACTAAGGCTGACCAGTGTCAATTCTGGGTCAATGCATAGAGATTTTCAATGTGAAATATCAAGTCCTGTGGTTCATATTCCACGTAAAAATTGAAGTTCTCCGGATCGTAATCGCGAGATAAACTGTTACGTAAAACTACAAGCTTTAATCTGGCAACCTGTTTTCTTGCTGTGAAAGTAGTAGACTTGTGTTTCTTGCTGGAAATTTTACGGTTGAGGATTGGGTTAGATGCCTCGGGACTTGAAATAGGCTAGAAAATCGTACAGTGAAATTAGCGCACAGACAGGAATTTGTGGAATAAGCACCGCCCACATGTGACCAACCATCACGAGAGCCAGAGAGGCCGTATGCCTACAGGAAACTCAAATGTTTATAGTCCCTACACTTCACTCCATACCACTCAGTCATTTCTGTTGTGAAACTCAACTACTGCAGTCGCTACATTGTGCCGATATGGAAGTGATGACAACTAATACTGGTAAATCTTCAGTACATAACAACGGCTATGCCTACTGAGAATTTAGAAAGTAAGGAGTTGGGACAATCGTTTGGTAATGACAGAAGGAAAGAACGAAAATATGCCGTGGATAGTATAAAACAAGATATGGGGAAATTTTACAAATTACCGACCATTTATGTATAGCACTGGTGTAACTTACTTATAACAGCACCTCTACTTCTTGTCACGTTGGGCGACCAATTGTAACTTCTCCTAACACTATTTATAACTTGCTTCTCATGAGGTGACCAATAAATTAATATTTCGGTTCGTGGGATATTAAACACACTCGTGAATTGTAAAACAATAATAATAAGGGAGTATCTAGCTACAAGTGGGGTATCTCTAATAGCTGAGACAAACTGTATGATCTGCTGATACTATTAATATATTCTCTATGGAAACACGTAAAGCAAGGATTCTTATCTTATCAAGGCTATCTAATACCCCAACACTCAAAAGAAAAGGCAGTGACTTGTGATCTGGAAACTAACGATATAGACTGGAAGTCGAATGTACAACGTACGTAGCTGATGACCTCCTTCTCGATTAAGTGCTGGACCATTCTGGGGTAGATTTTGCCGAGAGAATCCGCTCTGACTGAATTATGTACTCGTAATATAATTTGTTATCTGTTTCACACGTAAATCGCCCTCTTGATTGAAACTTGCCGTAATTACTGTTTTCAGCGTGACATTTGTCTGACGGTAAATACTGCTCTGAGTTCTCACCGACGCACTAAATGACAAGCAATATAACATTGTAAACTACTTTCCTTATCGCGACTCAACTGAATAACAGAAACAAGATGTTCAGTAAAGAACATATAGTCTATATTCTCCTAAATGCATTGGTAAAGTTATAACTCTTTGTCCTTTTCAAGGAGTATAATTGAATGCTGGTTGTGGTAGCATGTTGAAATACAACGTGCTTTACGAATATTATACGTTCATTAATTGAATCCTCACCTGAATTATATATACACACACTAATACAGCCATCACACTCACCCAAGTACACGGGGCTAAATGACCATGATGGCCATGCATCTCAAATGAGACAACAACAACAGCTTCTTACCCAAATCCTTCCTCGTATAAATGTACACACACTAGTAAGACTACAGACATCACAGTCACACAGGTTATCAGACAACTTCTACACACATCCAAGTACACGGTGCTACAAGACCATGATGCCGCAAAACCCCTAAAGAATCAACAACAACCATAGACTCTACCGCGGATCAAGGACAACGAATTTTAATCGATGTAGTCGAGTGTTGAAATTGGTGTTATAAGTATATATATAATATTTTCGATTGAAAAAACACACCATATATGCTTAACATTATAATGTGTGAGAAGTTATAAATCAATAAATACAAAAAAACGAAGTGAAATAAAGTTTTACCTGTAGGGATTTGAACCAGGAACCTCAGAGCTACGAGTCAGAGAAGCTACCATTGCGTTAAAATAGCCCAATGCTAACATTGCTTTGATAACTGATTTAGTATAACTGCCTAGAATATGTTTTCTTGCAATGAACGATTTCATTAGCGCTTTTTCCGATTTTATAAACCATTTGGTACCAAATATGTATTATTTTCGTCAGTACATTCCTAAAAGGATATCAAATTACGAAGTTACGGAATTATATGCATTTACGAGCAGAAAATAGCCGCCATTTATGCAACGGGACGGCACGGAAAAGCACGGTGCGGCTCGATCAGCCTGAACTATTAATCACTACTGCGGAATAATATTCTATTTTAAAATGCTAAAATCCTACCGGTCACCTCCTTGAGGACAGTTCAAACCTCCCAATGTACGATGAGCGTATTTGGTCACGCCAGGCCTTGTTGAATCGTAAGTTACGGTTTGGTTATAATAATTGTATGCTTCATACATCCGCCATTTTGAAAGTGTTTGGCGGATGATCTTGTTTGGTCAAAAGACGGTTCGCACATGAAGGTATGTTGTTGCAAAATTTGGTAGAGATCTGATAATTAGGTTAGTCGTAATTTGATTTAAGCTTCGAATATTTGGGTGGCCACCATTACGTTTCAGTCAAGATGGCGGCGATATAAAACATGCCTCTGAGGTGCCCGTAGCTAGTGCTACCTCTGTACCAAATTTCGTTCAATTCGGTTTGACCGTGTTTGAACTAATAGGGGGGGGGGGACAGACATACACACTCACAGACACACAGACATACACGCAATTTTTGGCCCTGTGTTGATCTCATAAGTCAACTTTCATTTTTTTTGCATAAATCGAAAGTACGATAATACGTTTCTCCACGAGAGATTGAACTTGAAATGTGTAAGAACATTTCAATTGCATGTAATGCATTACGTAAGCCAAAGTCCTTATGAGCATCGACAACCCTTTGTTACAAAATTCCCAGATCAAATTGGCATAGCCACGCGATACACTCGTAAGAAGTAAGCTGAGTAACTTGTCATTAAATTCCAGTCTTATAACTTAATTCAAGAGCCACGTAATATTCCTCCACCCCTCAAGATCTAGCGATTCAGATTTGAGGAAACTGAAGCCATGTTATACTGTACAAGACACTGTCCCTGGTCTTTAACACTGACATTCACCTCGGTCAAGTTACCAAAATATCACTCGAGTTTCCTGCTCACTAACCGGGTAATACTGTGTGCTTTAGTGCTCTGCAGAACCTCAGCCTTGAAATGTAATATGTACAATCTAACATTGAAGTTGAATCCCTGCGAATTACAACAACAACTCAATACTAAATGATAGAATAACATAAAACACAGAATGAGACCTAGGTGAAATTATCTTTACAAAATATTCATTAATTGACCCTTGTTAAAATATGCAAATATGTCTGGTACTTACGGGTGCGGTTCATATGGAACTCGTAAGGTTACACCAGACGCACCCTACTCCGAAGTTGTGAAGGATGGCCAAGAAGAGAGCCTTAGAAGAAGACAAGTTTGTTTCAAGATTATACATGAAAGAATTGGGAGATCTATAAAATAACCACTTTGGCCGTGTTAGAGAAATAGAGGATTTTCTTCCTTCACAGGAGCAAACCACTAAAAAACCAACAAAGCCGTAAAGCCGAGATGATGATATACTATATTTTCCTTCAGAAGAAAGATGGAACCAGTTTTCTTTTGATTACTGGTGTTTCAGGAGAACTTAGCTGTAGACATAAAAGGAAGATATAGCTTGAAGTGCGCGGCTTCGGTGGCGTAGTCGGTAGCATGCTGAGCTTCTATGCCCAAGATAGCGGGTTCAAACCCGGCCGAAGCCGTCGGATTTTTTAAGAGCGTTAAAAATCCCTCAGTATGCCTTCCTTTGGAGGGGAAGTAAAGCCGGCGGTCCCTTGTCATAGATTTTTGGCATGTTAAAGATTCTTCCACTAATTGCACCTGTGTGAAGCTAAATTGGATAGGTTAAGAATGTAAACAACGCTCTTAGGTTTCTATGTTCGTTGCC
Source organism: Meconema thalassinum (assembly GCA_946902985.2). Taxonomy (NCBI): domain Eukaryota; kingdom Metazoa; phylum Arthropoda; class Insecta; order Orthoptera; family Tettigoniidae; genus Meconema; species Meconema thalassinum. The sequence goes on from OX336389.2 coordinate 760,046,912, forward strand.
AAGAGCCGACTGCGGCGGCATCTAGTAGCTCAGTCCTGAACTTGGCCTAGTAGTCGTTGACGGTGGCGCTTGGCGGCAAAAGTAGGAACTATTTGAAAAATTCTTAGTTGCAGTACTTAAATTAACAAACAGATAACACACACTAATACAGTCATCACAATTAACACCGGTTATCAGACAGATTCTACACACACCCAAAGTACACGGGGCTACATGACCGCGTTGTCGCAGCCCCTAAACTTAAGAACCAACCAACCTAGCTTGAAGTGCCATCCGAATTTCTTTTGTATATGTAAATTTCAAAAGTTGTAGCGAACAGTTTGCCGAAATGTATACCATCCACGTTTATTATGGGAGTTCTAGAGAAGAAGCGAACATCTTTTCGATAGAGACTCAAATCTGACATTTCTGTCATATCGTAAATACCATCCCTGAATGGAAACGAACACAAATTATCATTTCCTTTAAGGAAGTGTTTCTTTCCGTGGAAACAAACGGGTACTACTTCCACATGAAGTATAGTTAGTGGTGAAGAAAACAAGATATTAATCTTCCGCGAAAATTAGACTAATCGACTACATATTCGGATGTGTATTGTGCTAGCTTTCCTGAAATCTAATCTCGTCCTGGATGGCTGAGTTGAAGTCCACTGACTGTCTCCCGACAATTCGAAATTATTGTCGCAGTCCTCACCCTATTTCGTGCAAAGAATGATGGAGAACTAAAGAAATCCTATTGAGTTGTCCTCTTGCTAAATGAGGTGGTACCATACTAGAAAAGCTGATGACGCTAGAAAAACACAATCAACCACCAACTGGGTAGACCAAATTCCAGGATCTTAGAAGTATTAATTAATATGAAGAGGGAAGCAGAAAACACAGCCTTTACGTACATTAGATCCGAAATAAACAGTACCGAGAAAAAGAGGCAGAAGTTATACTTAAAACCTGATGAATGTTCTAACCTTCCAGGGTTACATAGGACAAACCCTCCAAGAGATGATTTACACATATTAATTATAAGTGTAATATATCAGTTTGTTCCCCATGATGAGACCATTTCAGCTCTTCGAAACATCTTTTATCAACTCATCATGTATTAGATTAGAGTGAATATTTTATATATCAGATATTGTGCTTTAGTAGGTTAGGTAAATAAAATAATAGCCAAATTACCTGTGTGTCTCATACCGGGATATGTATGGCGCAAGGAATCATTATCAAACTGGGAAAGGTTGCACTGGATTTCCAAGAAATTAGGAGGGATAACCTAGGTCATGGTCTTCCCTTGTCTGCTCTAATTCAAAGTTAGCGTCGGGCGCCATTCCGCTTATTGGTGTGATTTGGGAAGGCGAAGAATTGATCACGTGGCAGACACTCTTTATATACACTTGCTGGAAATTGAACAGATCTTACTTTGCATTACCTCTTCTTGTCGCTTGGTCAGTATTATTTTGATTAGTAAACTTGATTTTATATATTTGGGAGCTTTTGCGTACGTTGACTAGAGATAAAAATTGAAGTCAAGTTGGATGATATTCTTAAATTTTGAATCGCGGTAAACCTTGCCATTAGTGTACGATACAGCATGTGGGATTTCGACAAATGTTTACAACAGGGAACTTATGGTATTCAAATACCTAGATACGAAAGGCGATAAGTCTCCAGCATTGTTCTCACGGGAATATGCTGGATTTTCCCACTAACGGAGCGCAAGTCCATGGGTTACGTGCCGGGTGCGACCGTGCCAGATGCGACCCACCAAAAATCGTGCCAGTAGCGACCCTGTAAGTAGCTTACAGTGCCACATGCGACCCATTGTTCGAGAGATGAATTTTTACGGTGGGCCGTTTTAACTTTATTTACTCCTACTGTCGACCAAAATATTATGTACACTCGGGTTTGAAATTTTTTTGTGAAGTAACCAATTACATCATCATTTTTGTCGTTATATTTTATGTTAAGTCATGTAAGTTTGGAGTTTTTCATTTATATTTTAATATCTTTTATCGCAGCTGGAACATAAAGCGTGCCCGTTTTTAAGCGTGTTTCAACCATGCGTCACCTTTAAGAATTAGTTTCACAAACACCCGTCATCAGATCGAATCCAACTTTTAACAAAATGTACATTGGAATGTTTTATAACTGCTTTAATAATTTCAAAATGTTTTGTGTCCAAGGAACAAAGTTGTTATCACTTTTGTAAGGTAATTTTTTCTCGGCTCGGGGTGGTTGAAAAATTGCGTTTTTAGTCGCGTTGTAATCCTTATATATCAAAAGGCTATTCTGTGTGACCGTGAAATACGTAAATGAATGTACTTATTTTATATCGGTTTGTATTTGTAAGGGAAAAAACGACATCGTTCACCAGCTTGCTGATACGGGGAAAGCTGTACGGCGTTGAGTGGTCTTATGAACTCGGTATGAATACAATCCAAACACTAAAGGTGACTTTCCTTTTTTAGTTGTAATAACATAGGATTCTTCCATAGCACAAATCACTTGTAAAGCAAACTTAACACAGATGTTGACTGGTTGCAAGTCACAAGATAAATAAAGGCGCATAGTGTCTTTCAATCAGTCTACATGACGGGGTAAACCATCCTCCCCCAGAAAGATGTGTTAGAAATTCCCATATTCCACCGATACGTCAGTGCTTGGGTCGCTAGTGGCACGATGGCAAGTTTGTGGGTCGCTTGCGGCACGGGTCGCAAACGGCACGGTCGCATCCGGCACGACACCAGTCCATGGTCCTCTTACTTGGTCAAGACGAAACGATTTATACAAGGCAAGATTGCATTTCATCACCATAGATAACGTAATTACGAATTCGTAATAGGGAGGACCCACGAGATACTACAGTATTCTCAGGAGTTATATATAGGAATGGTTCTACTGTACATTGTCTGGCAGCAGCAGCTTCCAACATCCGTAGCCAAAGTCGGAAAACAACCAGATCTACATTTGAGTGAATGTCTCAATGTCCATGCCACAGTCAGGTCAATGATAGGGATAAGAACCAATTGCAAAGGCACAAATCTGAGCTTGTGTGTTTTGTACAGTATATATTCAATTTTACATGATACCAATTATTTGATTCAAGTCGAGGCTAAACATTTTGTGTTTAAGAGGAAACCGGAACCATTCATTTCTGTTGTGTTTAACTAGAGTGTGCAAAATCATCTCACACCCCTGTATATTTGTATGTTAGACTGTGTAAATGAGACTGGGGAGGTCACATTGTATAGGAACTTGTTCGGAAGATAGCTAACATAGGAAAGCTGTATTCGGTTAAGATTTGTTGTAAATACAAAGAAACTTTTTACCAAGCTACAAACAAAGTAAAGATTGTAAAAACAAAACTGCAAAACTACATGCTTGAGGATTTAATGATTTCATAATATGCCGTCATAATAAGTAACTTTCTTAGATTTTCATCGTTCTTAAAATAGAGTAGCATTGTACATTTCGGAAATTAGTTGACAGTGCACATGTGTACACATATATGCCGAATGTGCCTTTCCATCAGGTGGGGACTGTGTAGTTCAAGACATCGTAGGGCTATGTTGGACCCATTTTCCAGTCTTGCTTATAACTGTTTGAGAAAATGCGATATCAATCTATTACAAGCGGAAAGTGCCGGTTACGAGGTGTAGGAAATCCACGATTGTCTCTTCGTTAGTGTCGCCTAGATTTGATACCCAATCATTTGGAATCTGACTTGAAGTCTTTAACGGCATATCTTCTCGTGAAGAAATTTGGGTAGCTGCTGGATATGAGATGTAGCACACCATAACTTAAATACGAGGTAATATGCGAAGGACTGTCACCGTGTTAGTCGCAGGTCCCTCATAATCCACTGTCTATGGATTGAGGTGGATTTCTCCTTGAATACGCAGAGTTCTCTGAGTCCTAATCACAATCTTATATTTTTTTTGGCTTTAAGACCAGTTTCTATGAAAGTTTAACTTTATATATCAAGGAACAAGGTACGTTTTAACACATCAGTGACATTTTTCGATATTTCGAAAATAGTGTGAAAAAGGTACAGGGATATACACTTAAACAGGACTGTCGTTATTGGAGTTGAGGGTCATGAGAACAATGCTGGTGTTCAAAAGGTGTATGGCAAGGCTGTATCTAATCGCCCATCCTTTACAATCCATACTTTGAACAAGTGATGAAGGCATTGAGAGGGAAATTTAAAGTAGAAGTAAAATTGAAATTGTTTCAATTCTAAGAATTTCTGATGACATTGTTATCTTGGTTGATTCACCAGTGTTTGGGTGAGCTTAGAAAGTGTATGGCCTCAGTCTTGAGTAAAGAATTCATGATGAAAACAAATAAAAACGTATAAAACAAAACTGAGGGGAAGCAGCTGGAATACATCAGTAAACTTCATACACATCAAAACCGCCGGTGAAAAGATAAAGTAAGTAGGAGAATTCTGCTACTTGGGATGAAAAATAAGCAGTGATGGACGAAGCAAAGACGATATATAAAGTAAGTTAACACAGGCTACGAGAGCCTGTCTACAGAATACAAATCTGTTGACACCAAATATAGATATGGCATTAGAACGTCATTTCTAAAGCCAATGTCTGGAGCATGGCACTCCATGGAAGTGAAAATACGGCCGTTAGTACAGCATAAAAAGGAGAATACTGTAGAAGCATTTGAAGTATGGTGTCACTGGAGAATGATAAACATTAAGTTGGTAAACAGAATAACAACTGAAAATATTGAGAGGCTTTGGGGAGAAGTGATATTTTTGGTGAGTGCTCAAGCAGAGAGATAATTAGGTGAAAGAAATAGGTTGGTTGAGCACATACTTATGTACCCAGGAATAGAAAACTTACTTATGGAAGGAGACGTCGAGGACAAGAGCTCTAGGAATATGTTAAAGAGATTGTATTGGATGGAGGGCGTGGTGGCTGTCTAGAAATGAAACAATTTGCGCAGGATATGGGGGTATGGAGATATGCATCAAACCACTCTATAGACTGGAGACTGAAACGAACGCTTATGATCCATATATTAATCACCTTGTAACTAATATGGTGTAAGAAAGCCTTTAGCTGGCAAAACCGCGACCTCTTGGTGAGGCACAGATCTCATGTGGTGATGGAAATTATCAGAGATTTCAGATACCACAGGTGCTCCAGCAGTTCCTACAGTTGGCATGCTCTCCTGGTTTGTGGTGACGTAACACGGAGCAACTTCTCCAAGTAGAACAACAAATGCATAATTAAGTTGATATCTGGCCACTGGGGGGTATAGCATTGTAGCGAATTCACCATGAATGTTCCTCACAACAGTCCTTCACATTATCCTGTTGAATGTGGCAGGGACAACACTGTTGACATGAATGGATGAACAAGATCTCCAGTATCGTCCACCGGCTAGACATCTGTCTGGGAAAGGTGTACTTAAACAATTGGTCTCATAAAAATAACACTCAGATTATCAGACCTCGTCTTCCATCGGCCATTCTCCACAGAATGGTGCAACAACAAGTCGCAGTCTTTGTTGCAAAAAGACGTACAATCACTTAGCCGTCAATTTAATGAATCAGTAATGTGGTTTCCTTGGAACAGGTGAACATTTTCCTAACCCCAACAGTCCAAGTTGATGATTGAGTGCCAAGAACATGAGTTGCTTTACTTGGTGTGCAGTAAACTCTGGGGTAAGCTGGAAAGTTGACTCGATTGTTCCATGTGCAGTATTGCTTTCAAACCATGGCCAGTGTATTTAGATCTTGGGTCGGTCATCCTAGATGGATATTCGTACTTTACTATTCCTACACCAGGTAATTGATGGAATGGTGTTCCTCATAAGGCCGTCCTTCCAATACTGACCACTTTTATGAATTCACGGCGGTTAAGAGAATGATACTAATAAACGACAGATTTCAGACAAGCCTTCAATAGCTAACCTGGTCATGAAAACCAAGATTAACGACCGTGGGGACTCGATGCGCTGACCACGCGTCACTCCAATATCTGCAGGCTAAATGGCTGGGCAGCGGTCACTTGGTAGGCCTAGGGCCTTCATGGGCTGTAGTGCCAGAGGTTATTATTATGATTACTTCAATAGCTTTAATCGCAAGTCGTTTGTTGAAATAAATGAAAATATAACAATATACTCATCCCTTCAAGGGTAATCGTAGTCAGATCCTGTCACGGTAAGCATAGGTACATGATATTTAGTTTAGACCACGTGCATGGCTCCCCGTGGCAATACCGTACTGTGTAACATGTGTTCAATGGGGCGGTGCTGTTTGGCGAGTCAGCTGCGATACAATAGGTGACCGGAGCTGAAGCCAGTAGCAAGTGGAATGAAAAGCTGCAAAGAGCACGTCCGTGGCGATGAATAAGTCTGAGCCACCGCACGAGTCAACAGAACCGTATGTGGCCATGCAATATGCATGCGGTATGTGGCATGTGGCAAGCGAGACCCACCGCAAGCAAACAAGCCTTCGTGTGATCAATAGACCACCCCTGATTGGCTGTTCATTACGACCACTTGCATTATTGAAGCACGCCGCTCACTGGCCAAACATCCACTTTATTTATTAATGCTTTCTGCACTCAATTACTTTTCAAGCATGAAAGGTCCTCAAGTTGAAGTAGGCTAGTCTAGAACGCAAAATGTACAGTTTCATTAGAGATAGTAGTATACTGAGTGTTTGAGCTACTTCAGCGTTGATTTAACATTGTTATTTATTGTACTGATTCACATGAAGTACGGAAAGCATGTATACATACGTTCTTCTAACAAAATACGATTAAAGTGAAATTAGCTATTTAAATGTTATTGAGTGACTGCACACTTTACTTCCCAAATAGGGCAGATGACCTCCTAGTTCCGCACCTTAAAACAGCAATGGCTACTCACTTACTTCCCAAAATTGCCATTTGTGGAACTAAATGTTTCGAAAAGTAACAGGATTTTTTGCAACTATTTTATTCCTTGGTTTTCTAATTTACATTCATTCAAATTTGATGAGTAATTAGATAAAACATTCTCAGTACCTGAATCTACGAATATCCTAGCATTGATAGAGATTCATAGCTAGTACCGCGTGATCCAAGAGGAGTGATCTTAAGGGTGAAAATGTTACACGAATATCTCTCATTTCCATTAAATCTGTATGGATTGCCTCCATCTCACAGCTTAAATTATAATAACACTTGCATAAAAACAACTTATAACAAAAAGCATTTATACGCACCCAAATGGTCGATATGATTGATATGAGGAGTGGCCCCTGCCGTATCGAATGCCACACACTTGCTTAGGAGTATTTGATTCCAGTGATTTTCACCTCATACCATGGAAGCGTATTATACGAGTCTACCACCATGCCAAGTGTCGTCATTGTATTTGCTATAATGTTGTACGTTACCGATTTAAGACCTATATTTTCTAGACTAGCTTGCTAAATTCATTTTGCATTCTTGTGACTTGAAATAAAGTTGCATCTTATAAAGGACTCCTCGTTTACTAAGTTCAATTGTAGTTATTCAATTGTATCCTGAGTAATTATTTCAGTAAGTATTTTAGTAAGTGCATCCACCATCTTGAATTTACCAAGTCAGTGTCATTGACTTTGTGCCTTTAGGAGAGAAGGACTGTTATATGTGACTACCTACTTGCTATCTTTCATGAATATACAGTAGCTTAAACAGATTAATAACATTGTAGATAACATATCTTCAACATTATAGTTGCTCATATAATATAGTCCTTACCAAGCTTCGTGTCAATCAAGTACTATACCTCCTCATTTACATATATTAATATTTTATTCATACCCCAATCGTCATCTTGAATGTACAAAGTTCCAGAAGTTTTCCGTTTGGCATAAGTAGTCACTTATGCAGTTCTGGTTTATTGCCAATTTCGTCATTCTAGCTGTAATAGATGGTGGATAACCAACTCTTATAATTTATATTTTCAGGATAACGGCTCCGAACTTAATTCATTGTGGTAGCTTATGGCGAGTGTTAGCGAGATATTCTCCTGATGTTCTGAGTTTCGTACTGATTCCGCAACCACATCCGGAATGATTGTTTTAATGTTAAATTAGCACGACCACGAGCCATTATGTATTCATTAAACCACTGGCTCACTGCATTCCTCTAATGAAGTCACTCGTATGAGTATAGTAAGTTGGTAAGTTTCGACATTTTATGTCTAAAGAAAAGTGGGGTTTTATTTAAGGACTTACATTATCAGGAGGGCGGCTGCGTTCTATATTACATTCCATGGTTTTATATCCAATGCTAACGAGGTATTTTACCACGTTTCGTGTTACTTATGCAATTACAACCAGAGTTATTGATTTTATTGTTGAAAGATAATCTTGAAATTATGCAGTATTGGGCATAGAAAGCCACTTGTTGAATGGTACTTTCATTATTGCTAAGTATCATCCCTCCAGTACCAATGGGTGATGGGTTATCGACTTAAATATATATTTTTATATTTTAAGATGGCGGCTGCGTGATATATTCATTGTGATAGTCTAAACTCAATGCTAGCGTGATAGGTCTTGTAATGGTCCTATTTTACCAAGTGTTGTGTTAATTCAGGAACCGAATCCTGAGTAATTGATTTAAATGCCTTATTAGCACGTCAACCAGCTATCTTGAACATAATTCACTTACATCATGCCTTATACAGATAAACTCTCTTGTAGGTGTCTACCTTCTTGCGATGTTATGTCCATGTAAATCTTATATTAGGATGACACATAAGTAATGTAGTTTTTTTAAGTTTGATGTTTTATAAGATAGAATTGGTTATATTTGGTACACCAATGCTATTTACTGGAGGCCGTGACTAGATTTGCGTGTATTGCGATAATGTATCAGTCGTCAGTTGTTTATACACAATCACAAATGGAACATACAAAGTTGGAGGTTAGGGTCCTTCTAAAGCACTACTGGAAACACGATTACAAAGCTGCTGCCGCGGCTCAAAGGATATGCGAAGTGCAACGAGGTGCTGTTAGTGAGCGTGTGGCACAACGATGGTTCCAACGTTTCAACAATAGAGAAGAAAACACTACAGATTATTCGCGTTCTGGAAGACCTAAACTATGGGATATTGAGAAAACACGAAGGGTTTTGAAAGAAAAGAAGAGTAGTCGTACGCTGTCAGAAATACTTGGTGCATCAAAAGATACCTGTCATCTCCTGTTTATGAAACTTGGTAAATCAATCAGAGGCTGTAGATCTCTACTCATGAATTGAAACTTGAAAATGCTCAACGTAGAGTGGATTTCTGTTGTCAGCTTATCGGTAACCCCATGGATGATAAATTTATTAGGAGTATTGTGACGTGAAGAAAAATGGGTATATTACCGCAACATTGACACTTCGGAGCAGTACCTCAGTCCCGGTGAAGCTGCCAAAATCATCGTTAAAAAGAATCGTCTCGGCCCGAATATGATGTTGTATGTCAGGTGAAATTTTGAAAAAGTGGTTCACTGGGAGTTTGTTCCAAACGGGTGTGCAGTCAATGCGGATCTTTATTCTCAACAACTGGAACGAGCTCGTGACATTTTGAGACGGAGATATCCAGCATTAGTAAACCAAAATAGAGTTCTCTTGAAGTAGGACAATGCGAGACCTCATAGTGCAAACACAACCATGGCAAACATTCAGGAAGTGGGAGGAGTCAAACTGCTACCACATTCAGCCTCCTCCCCTGATCTTGCACCTTCAGATTACCATTCGATCCTTGGCCCATTTCTTGCGTAGAAGATATTTCGAAAACAATGAAGCTTTGGAAGTGAGTCTCGCCGAATTATTGGCATCAAAACCCAGAGACAGGTACCGTCGAGAGATAACAAACCTCGCTGTAAGATGGCTCTAGACCATAGAATCTGATGGTCTCTACTTTCAAGAAAAGTTTAATTTCTTGCCAGGACACTTTCCAAATAAAAGTTTCTTAAAATAAACATTGCTTATGATATTTCTCCTGTAGACTGTGGGTTAACGGCTTCAATTATTTAGTATTTCATGATGTCGGTTGCCCTATATGCGCTGTGTAAAATATTATGACGAATGCTGACGAGGTCGTATATATATATTACCCTTCCAATAGGTCTTCTAGAATGGGAATCCCTTTTAGGGGTCGCGTTCAGTCCACATAGCTTAATTAAAATTACCATCCTAGGGTTTTATGAGGGATCACAGGATCTTATACTATGAATAATATGCCGGGAATAAATTTAAAGGGAAACAGATAATTTGTACATAAACACTACCAACTACAATAAGAAAAATAAACAAACCTCCCTTACTAAAATTAAAGTTTTAAAACCAAAACACTAAAATCCCAAGAAAACAAAAACATCCGACTTAGAGTTCTGACTACGAACTCCAGCTGGGCGATTGGCTGGAAATAACATCAAGTCCACAGCCAAAAACAAGAATTAAAATAAACTCCCAGATGATATTAAACTCAGGAACACTATGCAAAAACTTGCTCAACTGCCCTGTCTTAAATAACGTGTTGCTCAATCGCAGTACACTTGTATTCGAATTTCACTGATTTTCACTATGCACTCATTTAATGCTCAATGTATGGTCCCGGTAGAATACCACTTGTCAAACCGTAGCATTCCAAAAAGATGTCCAACAATGATTTGTTGTCAGTAGATTAGCAGTAGCGGTTCTATTACACCTGTAGCCATGAGCGTTAAAGCATGCACGCCGACAGCATGTTGCAACTTGGCAACCCAATATCTCGCGAACCAATAATCGGATATTGCTATGTGGGTTGTTGAATTACTCGGGGTGAGAACCTCTTTAATTTTTTTATTTTTTTGTTTTGTTTTGGAAAGTATGCTATATTTTCAGAACTAATCATCGCAGAACGTTGTACAATGGCTCAAACGAAAGGTCTCTATGTTCTTTATCGTTAGAACAAAACATGATGTATTTTACATTTTTCCAAAAGAGTTGAATTTCGAAAATTGGCTATTTTACAAAGTAGTGTGTTGGACTTAAATTAATGGTCTTTACCCCCTATACCCCCGAAAATAAGTTCTAGGTCTCTAGGACACAAAATTACAGTAGAAGAGCGAGGGGTTCTAATGAGTACCATTTTTTTTGAAGCTGAATATACCTGGCGTTCAGTTTTTCGACGATATCTCCCGAATCCATGGTTGGATTTGGACATATGAGGTGTCGTAGGACAAGTGGTGATGTCCCCCTTTTGATTTATGTTTTAATTTTTAACAAAGGGCTTAACTACACGAGGGATCCCAGCTTATTTATCCATGACTATTCTTGACTTTGCAACACGTGACTAGGGATAAGACGTTGGTGGGCTTTTTCAAACGAATTATGGATGAAGGAGTTACTCAGCGTACAACATATGCCACGAGTGTTAAAGCATGCACTGCAACTGCATGTTGAAAATTGGCAACTGGATATTTCGCGAACCATTGATCGGAGAGAGTCATGCGACGGTTCGTTTTAAGGGTATTTTTCTGATCTTTTATATGGCGTACTCATTGACTGAAATATCCTAAAACGACAAGGTCATCGATCTGAGATTTTATAAACCAATAATCGTAGATGGCTATGTGAAATGTCGTTTTGTGTGTTGCGAAACCCCTTCTTCAACGATGCATGAATTTACTGAAATATCCCAAAACTGCAAGGTCATGGACTTTGGTTTCCCTTAATAGACCGCGAATCTGTAATGTAAGAAAAGCTATTTATTGCCCATTTTAAAAGGTGAATAATTGTGTTTACCGCGGTTGATTTATTTTTAGAAATTAGTGAAAAGACATGACTGCCGGATTAATATAAGGTAACGATGGATGGATGGATGGGTGACGAGTCAGAGATAGTTTTTACAGGCGGAAAGAATGGTAAGAGGAATAGTTGCCATATTGAATGGTAAAATAAATGTATGATTTATATATTACGACTGGTAGCCAACGGCAGACCTGATCTATTTAATGCAGTCTCTTGGACTGACTTTGCTAACTAGTCCCCCAACACCACAACGACTTGATAACATTATCTTAGGAATGTGCTGAGCTGTCTGAACACGTATGAGAGATAGGGCAGTTGAAGGTTAAAGAGTACAATGCACGTTTAGGAATGACCTACCCGGTAGTGTAGGGGAGGGTGAGAGGGGTGGGGAGAGAGTGGGAGAGACCTGTTGCTGATAAAAGTTACTCTTACTTACAAGTATTTGACCATTTGAACTTGTATCTAGACCTGAGTGCAGTACAGAGGTAGTATAGGTGTTGAGCATGAGTAAATAAATAATTGACACACGGGTTCACACAAAATCTGATTTATTTATCCAAGAATTGAAGGCTGAGCTAAATCCCAACCATTTAACATACTTTTTGTTTTCTTTTTCTTTTAACACATTTTCTACAACGTAATTTTTTTGGGAACGCTCTCTTTCGTAGTTCTTGGAGATAGAACCTACAGTTTATGGTCTAATTGTTGAGGTCCTCTAGTAAATAGATGACTGGGCTGTCCACGTTGACTTGACGAATACGAAATAGTTCTGTCCCCCAATTTGGGGTATACAGACTTGAATCGGCTCACACAAACATGGTACTGAAGTTAAGGTGGTGGCGTTTAGGATCAGCCGTTTTGATGGGGTAGAATAGTTTATCCAGGCGCGCAATATTTTTTGTTACCAGCCGTGGCTTTGTTCTAATCGTTCTGTGTTTCGTATCATCGTAATGTGACACTAGCTCTGGTATTAAGTCTATCCAGCGATAGGACCCCCTAGCTGTAAACTCTTTCCACATGTGGGTTTTTAGCGTGCGACTAAACCGCTCAACGACACTGGCCTTTAGGTTGCTCTACGTGGTGTAATGGTGAATACCCAAAGATTTGAGACAACTGGAGAAATCCTTGTTGAAAAGTTATTTTCCCTGGTCGGTTTGTAGAAGCTGGGGTTGGCGTTTGGATTGTTGAATAATACGTTCAAAGGCCATACTGACTAGAGGGCCAGACTTGCGACTCACAGGTTGAACAAAGGCCATTTTGGAATATACATCAATGATAGTTTACATATAGCGTACACCATCGTTAATGCTAGCATAGGGAATCATTTCTACAAAAACGACCTGCCAAAGTACATCGACACACCGTGAAATAACCTTGAGTCGCTGATAGTTACGCCTAGCAGGGCGATGCAACTCGCGAGCTATTCCCACTTTGATGGGTGAGGGTTTAAACATTTATTTTGGCATTTCGAAGTTCTTTTCCAATTTCTTTGATTTCCCAATCGTGACCAGTATGGCCAGCTTGACGTCAAGCATGAAAAGTTGTAGCCACTGAACTAGACAACTGGGATTATGCCAGTAGGTAATATCCACAAGGGGATTTAATGGTATAAGTTTGCTCCCGAAGCTGACACTGTACGTCCACTAAACATTTTTGCAATGATGGTTCTATATTTTATTAGATATGTTTGCATTAACTTGTTGAGGGTGTTTATATTCTCTTTTGTGAGCATTCGTTTCTAATCAAATGGATTTATATTTGTCACGATCATGAGACACATAATCTTCTGAAGATGGAGTACGAGAAAATAACAGCATTAACAGACATGGAGTTAATTTATAGTTTATTTTTAATATTCACACTAGTACGAGTAAATTTAATAGATGAATCACGAATTTTAAAACCATCATCTTTAGCGGACACGATAGGTAGTATCTGACTTTCCAGTAAATTGATTTTCAGATAGGGCGCCAGCTTTGATCTATAATATTTTATTAAAATGTGTTGTAATTCTGCAGTATTTGTAGGCGTGGACAAGAGTTCAGACAACGTACGCTGCTTGGAAGTGGAAGGTGTTTCAGCAATGACCGATGTTTTTTTAACTGTTCAAGGGGTGTTGATCTTTGTGGAGTAAACACTTGATCATACTCTTCCTCAACATCGCTAGAACTAACCAATTCCTCTTGATCCTCTTCCACAGGGATCTCTTGTAGAGTCTGCGTTGTTTGTGAAACTGTGGCTATCGTTTCAGATAGCATGGAAGATGGTTTAAACATGGCTTTTAGAGGAGACGCTAAATGTTTTTGAAAAAACAAAGCATTATCCGCACGTGATCGTTTCAATTGACGAAAATTTTGACAAATATTATTTTTTGCTCTAATAGTATGCTTTTTCAATTCACTCTCTGATAATGATATGGTTTCACGACACATGACTTAAGAGGGTATGAGACAGGCCCTTAAATAGTAATAAAATGATCAAACCCTAAGCGATAACGTCTTTGGTCAAGTTCACATTGTTTGTCAATAACTTGGCACACAATTCAGTAAAGGTTTGAATGGTCATATCTGGATTGACATGTTCGTTATAAATGTGGCGACTGTTCTGCTCATCATGGCGAAATAACACAATAAAATTGGCATTGTCGCGAATAAGTGATTTAGACATATTAGATTACGTTTGCCCAAGATAAAATCAATCGATATGTTTGTGACGACCCATGCTGAAATAGCTTTGAATGATGGCTTGTCCTTCGGTGGATACATCATCGAAAATCATCAGTGAATCATGCCTCACAGCATCCGAGGCAATAACAATTTATTGCGTGTAAAACATAAAATAACCCATATTCTCGGTTTGTATCTCAGACATGACTTGATCCAGGGACTAGAGGGAATTTGCAAAATAATATAAATATTTTGGAAACGCAACCATTTGGCGCTGTGGTGAGCGTGAGAAAAAGATTGGTCTTTCAACAACCTGAAGGTCCCACTATGATGCAGCGAATGGAAGACGGAAATATTGAACCGTGGCGTCGTTCACGTGATGTAGAATAGAGATGGGAAACCATGTCCCCCACGAGGAATGACTCTTGCTGCTTAATACTCTTCGTATCAACTAATGGTAAAAGACGCTAGCAGGCTATCTATATACTGTACTGTGCCCTTAATATTGGTTGCAATATTAATGTCTCATATATTTTATTCTTTTATTTGAAACACTAACTCAAGTTAAGAACAGAGTTGGTCACATTTCACAAGATCCAGGGGTTGAGTTGATACAATGTGTTGCTACCGTATTCTGTGAAGACAAAAGAAGGCCTAATGTTAACTATGCAGGCAACCGCTTTGGGACAGTTGCAAGGAGTGTCAACGCGTACCCAAGCCGTGACGCATGGTGAAAAAAGTTCCCTTGTTCTGTAGCTGGAAGACAAGGAAAAAATGCAGAGCTTGACATAGATGAAGAGAGAATACAACCACGCCTATGGTCTGAGATTTGCAGCTTCCGCGTCAGACGCTGTGGAGGTTTCACCAATCTGTGAACAGGACGCCAAGGTTTGGCGCGAAAGTGATTCGCGCGGCAAAATAGTTTTGCGGAACTGAACGAGCGAAATTTGTGCACGCTACGATATTCGTTACATACTGAATGCCCCGAGTAGAACGAGGGGCCAATCATGTATGTAGCATTATTACTTCGATTTTTAGTGGAGCTAGTACCCCTTCTCCATGTTTGAAGTGCATTTTGTATAAATAGTGTGACGAGCGATTGGAACAGTGACACTTCTTTGATAGATTTCATTCTATACGATTATTTGAACCAGAGATTTCTTGTGTAGATATCATACATAAACTTTGGCGTATCAGAGCGATGCCAGATATAAGGAACTTGTATTTAATTTCTAGTTGTGTGCGAGGCAGCTGGTATATGTTAAAAATCTGCGAATGTTAGGTGGTCATCAGGCCACAGCAATTAGGGACAGTCTTTGATCTGCTATAGGTCTCTTTCGGCAATTATAGTACCCGAATTCAGCAGTAGATAGCAGAGATATTTTCTCAACAGCAAGAAATGGCTCTATTGAAGGAAGGAAGGAAGGAAGCCATGTAATTCCAACAGCACCATGATATCTACGATGGGCTAGGCTGCCTATTGGTATGATGACGGGGCATCCGTGGCATCGGCCACCAGACTTGTGATGAGTACAAAAATTAAGAAATTAATTTTGGACCGGCATGTTACCATGAGATAATTGTGTAAATATTTATTTGGGTTATTTTAAATGTAAATTCTTTATCTTTGGTGACTGACGTACTATTTTTCGTGGGGTATAGCGTGACAATTTCTATAAATATCTTGTGTATTTTGGTGTGTGTTTAATGTACGTGATTTTATGCCCCCGAGCGCATGGAATTAACGTGCTATTTGAGTAATTTTCATGGTCGAGAATCTAGGATTATGGTGATAAGTGAATCTTATTGTAGAATTAACGTAATATCAGATTTGGGGGATGTGAGTATTTTGTCTTGCTTAATTATGGTTACTCAGGCTGAGATTTTTTGTGATATTGTCCTGGTTGCAATTATCTGATACGGGAAGCCGTCCACTTCGCCGTCTTAAATTCGTTAATTAATTTTGCTACTGTTTGTCTTGTTGACAACTCGTTCTCTGATCTGTTGTGAGCGGAGATCATTAGCAGCTGGCTAAATGTGTGTCTTATTGGTGTCGATTTGTAAGTGCTTGCGGGGAGGGCCATCGTGTCACCTCCTGTCTGCCGCGCTGTATTCCGGCAGTTGTAAACCCCGGGGCAATTGGCCGATGACTGTGATGTGCTTGATAGCCCAAGAGGATTTTTCAATATTTGGCTATTATTGTGGATTTGATTATGTACGCGATTTCAGATGCCCATGTGAGGCAAATCTTCGGTATTCAGAGCTCAGTTGGGGCCTTAGTAAATTTCGACATGACACTCCGTGACACTTGAGAGGGGTGAGATTTGAGTGACAGCTCGCCACACAGATCAGAAGGGTAGATAACCTCGTTAGCAGCTGGGCTGTAGTTCGGCCATTTTGCTTCGTAAATGTTCCATTTAAAGACTGACTAATTATAATATTTGTTGCATTTAATTTCTGGGAGTTATTCACGCCAAAATTCTAATATTCTCATTCCATGTTAATTCATTATTTTATTCATGTCTTTTATACGCCAGGTTTCTAGGCGTGTTATCTTTGTTGTTGTTGCCTTGGCAGGTTGTGTAGCCAAGTTTATTCTTAATGTTATGTTGACAACGGTCAACCTGTGTGTTTGTTAGTCACGCAACTGCTTCACTTGTATTGCTGGCTTAAGTCCACATGTTCGGTCACTATTCATGTCAAAATACAATCGTGTATTATTTTTGTATATATTTCTGAGGGTTGCGTGTGCCAGTAGTATTTAATTTAGTGTTTGCCATTCTTTGTCTTATGTCCTATATACCGTAACGTCGTGCCGCAGTACTGGAATTCACGACTTATCCGAATGGTCGGTCGGAAGTGAATTCTCGTCAATTAGTACTCATTACTGGTTGGTTGTCCACGCCCGCACACAACACATAAATGTTTATATTTTTGAGGTGATATTTAGGTAACCCTATTTTCATTCACAGCTGTGAAGCTGGTATGGTTCTGGGCTGATATTGATTTCAGTCAGTGTGACCTGATTTTGTTACTATTTTGGGTAAATTCAGGGTGGATTTCTATTTTGTTATTTTATATTTCTTGATCCAGTAATTACATTTTGTTATTTTAGCCTGTGTTTTACGTTATTCGTAATTATAGTGAACCCTATGAATCCTGGACTTTGTTGGAAGCACTAAATCCTCTATAACACTATCATACAAGAACCGATCTTGACCCCGTTAACAGAGTCTTGTCAAGTGCTTCTTTCCAAGGGTACAATACATGGAACCAAATCTTGTGACAGGAACAGTACACGAGTAGTACAGTATGATGATGAATGTTTTGGACGTGCGTTAATGGCCAAGGCCAAGACTGTCCCATTACATGATCCTAAACAAGAGACATACCCTGGCAATAAACACTATGTGGATAGGTCAGTGGTGCCACGCACTAAACGGGGAGATTATGACTTTAATGGAAAGCGGTTAACCTATGTGAAGCATCCTCAAGTTTCTACTGATGCCACCACAAAAAGTATGTGGATAACAAGGTGCGAGTGTTATATGACAAAGTGCCTCAGCTCATTGTTGATGGCTATACGGCTAAAGATAACCACATTATTTATGTGCCTGACCCTGTGAACCCTCAGGATGTCTGTACCAAACAGTTTTTAACTTTGGAAATGAACAAGTATTGTGAAATTAAACAGAAGAGTTTGCACATGAAGTGAAGACGACTAGCGGTCTGTTAGACCCAATAGAACCCAATGAGGTGGCAAGCAAACAATTTGTGGAAGACTATGTTTCCTCCGTGACAAAACCACACCCTAATGTATTTATTATGACCATGACTCATCGGGGTTTGGTGAAAGACACTGAAGATTTTACCAATGGTTTACCTTCAGGCTCAACGAGTTATCGTTTCTGTACGATGGACGTATTCGTATTATAAACTATACACCTGATGTAAGACATTTATCCGTACGATTAAACCACAGTGCCATGTCACTACTTGGTGATTATACAGTCAGCGTGGGTGATAAACTATCTTTCCATTTGGTTGTAACCTTAGAGGAAAAAGAAGCAGGAAACATTGTCAACGATTTCCCGCTTTATGTAAAACTTGAATATACAGTCATGAAATAATCATCACACGTTAGTTGTCACTCAAACTTTCTTGTGAAACAAAGATATATGGTGAAAAAGACTAAAAAGAATGGGGTTGAAGCACTTGTTGACAAGCCCTTGCAAAATAAAATAAAAGTGTTGACTATCAAGAAATCTCACCGAGCAGCACAGAGACGTGTCAATCCGAAAAGTAAACTACAGGTACCAAAACAAGGCCGAGTGATTCCTGTTCCAAAACGAGCTGGATTTTTACCGGCTTTATTTGCCGGTCTTGCAGCCCTGGGTTCACTTTTGGGCGGTGCGAGCACTGCGCTTAAAACGATAACATCTGTTGAACAGGACAAGCAACAATTGAAAGAGAGTCAACGACACAACGATACAATGGAAGCCATCTGTATTGTACCCGATTCACTCGGAGAATGCTTGATCATCACCTGGCTAGGCTACTTCGGTTTCCGAGGGTGTACCGTTCAGCCCACAACATGATCTTACATTCAGATATGGAAGCACTAATGGATCATTAAGACTACAAAAGATAACTAACATATTACAATTAATATGAATTTATTCACTAAAAATACCCAGGGGATTACAATTAATAATACAAACATAAATAGTTTGGAATAAATGCAAAAATAAAAATAAAAATCAATAAAATCATCAAACATCATTCAAATCTATATTCTAGAATTATCTTGCTTAGCTCACTTGAGCTGATATCTCTCCCTAACGATCAATACAAAATGATCTCTTACAGTTTTTATTTCTATTTATTTAGGCAAAAAGCGCGCTTATCACTTTATGAAACATCTCCTAAGGCTCACGGACATTTACCGTATATTATTTCAATCTCTTCAGGGCTTTATTTGTCCTAATTGCATCATTTGCATTACATTCAGTTACTTTCAAACTGTACTTATTTCTTCCATTCAAGCCTTAGGTATTATACTTTAACACAACAAATAACACTTTTAAAACATATCATGAATAACACTCCTTTTACTTGCCATGAATCGAACTCACGTCCTTCAACTTCTCTCTCATGCTCTAGGATGGTTCATTAATGATGTATCATTTGCTATTATCATTTATAATTACTTGGTTTACTTTCAAACTCAATTATCCGTTTACCCGTCTTACTTGTATAATCTTTTTTTAGGAAGACTCGGTTATTTCTTAATATCTTATTCCTTGACTACTATGATCAAATATTATGGAATTACTTTAATTTCAGGATGGGGACAATTGCCTAAAACCCACCAATACAACAATTTACATTATATTCTTATAACACCTTTCTTTAACACATTTGCATAATTCTCCGTTTTAATGGCTACTCCTTGTTCAGATCTTAAAACTTTTACTTACAAATCGCCTATTGTTAGCTCCCCCTTGTGGTCTTGAGAAGGGCCGGCAAGGTCGCTAGACTCCCCTCCTTCACGCTACTTAGCTTTAAATTTTCCATTCATTTAACCCTCGCGATTTCAACTTTTTGTTTTCTCTTCCCTTAATGGTGTATGAATGTCCAAGCCCACTCATTACTTCAATTACTTAATCCCTCTCTTTATTATAACATTCATTTCATATTCTTCATAACCCATGCATTTATCCTGAGATCACGACGACTTATATACTTTTAAGGCGGACAATTCAGAGATCTCCATCATGCCTAAACTCCGGCTTACATACTTTTATTTCACACATATTTTGGTCGGATAACGATGCTGGCCAATTTAGGATAGGTTATATGACACTAGGCTCGGAGACCCTACAGGCCTCCCCAGTTGTATCATATATCGTAGAAACCTTTTAATCCTTCCAAACTTATACTAGGCAATGCCTCAATGGGACTTACACTGCAAATTACCATAAACAAAGCTATTCTAGTGGGAATGTATCATCCACTTTGGTTGCAAACCATATATAACTTTTAAGGCGGACAATTCCGAGATCTCCGTCATGCCTGAACTCCGGCTTATATACATTGACCCGGCCAGGACCCATTGCCTATCAGCGGGTCACGCCCTCACACAACAACAATATACCGACAATTAATATTATTTATGATCTCCCGAATATGCCTGTTATAAGATAACAGATTTCCTAGCTTGATGCCACTCATTATTCATTATTTATTAGCCCATTATGGCAATACAACATTTTATAACTTGGACTTTCATCACACACCTCAGATATACTTAGACAACTCGACTTTACTTATATCGCGGCATTACTTAATGGTCTTTCCTTCGACGTTTACCTTTTAATATGGCCTATAGCCTACAAACTTTATCGTATACTTTCAAGGTGTTCAATAACCACCATTGACACTACTTTATTACATTACGATCTGAACAACAACATTATTTTCAATACTTTCATTATTTTAAGGTATCACAAAATCCTTTGATTATTCAATTCTTTCCACTAGAGCTCTCTATTTATTATTCGTCATTACTTATTACTTCATTATTATTTACGGAATGCAATTTCTCAACTATTTATTCATTATTTTCGGAGTATAAAAACTCAACATTTATTATTATTATTATTACGGTGCTCAATTCATTCTTACTTTTACATTTCATTTATACGGCATAACTTACTTGCCAATAACTTCATTATACTCGTTTTTTCTCATCTCAGATTTCATTTATCATTGTTCATTATTTATTTTTAACGGGTTTCAATTATTTTGACTTTCACCCTAACAATTATCTTCTTACATTTAGCAAACTTATATTTGCGTTTTTCTCAACAAATTTTTAAACGTTATTCATTCACTTACTAGTGCATTTACTTAGATATTTATACATTTCACAATTTATTAATTAGCACATGACACAACATTAGGATAATAAAATTTCCTACTTACCCCATCTGACGTTCGGTACATGACCAAATCTCTGGATGAACTCATCCATCTTACTGCTTCATAATACATGTTTACACAAAAATGGAACATTTTCAATTTCTGGTCTTCGATTTTACAATTATACACTTTTTGACACATTAGTACTCTGCTTTTTACACTTATTACACTTAAAACACTTATTTATTATTTACACGACACACGGACCTTATCTCAGCGTATTGCGATGAAATATCACTGCACTGATGATCCTGATGCACTCTCTCTCTTCCGCATCGAACGTGTGATTGCTCCTTCTACGAATTCCCTACTTCTGGTAAGTCTTTCTTTCCTTAGTTCTCTGGAATCTATTTATTACATGTGGCTTTCTTAATTCGGCCTATTTGTAAAAGGCGAAAGTTTTCGTAATTTTTGCCGCCACCTCCTTTCCTATCTCTATCTATCGTAACTTTTTACAATATTAGCTTGGCTTCCAGTTCGATGTACTTATACTTGCTATTCCTATTTATAGCTGCTATTTCCTTTCTTTTAAATTCCTGTTTCTCGTATTGCTTTTGCACGATGCAATTTCACTATAATGTTCATTGAAACGTCCCCTCTGGGAGTTAATGTTTTCGAGTCACCGTTACTTTGGCGTGACGTAACATGCCTCCGCTCTACGAATTCATTGATTGCTTTTCAATCTCTAATGTTCTTTATTTTGCAGTCTTTCAATATAAATGTTCTATAAACACTTTGTATTCGCTCAGAGTCCCTAACTCTGGATTGTTTAAAAGGTGCAACTCCGTCTAATTATTAGCGTAGCGCGCCTCCACTGAAAGTTTTACACTGATTACTTATTCAGTCTTTGAATATTATGACCTACACTTAGGTCCGAAATCGAACTAAAGAGTCTATGATATCGTAGCACAACCTTCCTGAGGTCTGCGTAACTGACGTACTGAGTGCGTAACGTGCCTCCCCGAGGTTTCTTGCAGACTGAGTGTAACGTGACGTGACGTGCTAACGTGCCCCTCCGACGCTTTCGATCGACTGTGTGACGTTGGCTTCCTCGAGCCCGTATTTATTCGATTTGACGCAGAAATTAGTCCCTTGCTCCTATTTGGTTCACAATTTATTTCCAGATGTAACATGCATTAACTTTAAGATTGCTTCTTGGCGGAATGAAATTGGTTCATAGGTTAATTTTTAATTAAACAAAATAATTATTATCCACAGTGTGGGGCCAACCTCATTACCTTGTATTCTCTCATAGCGTTCCGCTGGAGTCTAGAATGACGTAGTCTTAGCTAAGCACTTTCTCAAGTGCCTATTATACAAGTCCACCAACTCTCCGAATTATTCTGTTCCTGTGTTCGTGTACATTTCATAGCTCGTTTACATGTGGTATTTAGTTTGTCAAGTTTTATGACGGGGAATCCCTTATTTATATATTCGAAATTTTGCTACCTTGCATTTCCTAGGGCCTCGCCTCAAGTGTGTCATTAAAAAGTAGATCTCTCATAATTGTCACACTTGACTCGCAATAACTTCTTGCTAGAATCGCTGCTTCATGGAATGTCGAGTGTCCATTAAGACTCTTCAACTAGGCATTCGCTTACTCTTATAATGGCGTCCTAAATGGCTTTTTGTAATTAAAGTGTCAAAATAATGGGACTTTATGTTTTCCGCTAGTATTTTCATAAACCACCTGCATCTTCTGGCTGGGTTTCTGTAGCTTGTTTGACCGCGAATTCTTTCTTAGTTTCTTCTAATTTCTCCAAACCTCTGTCGTCTTTTCATACAAGAGGTCAAGGGTTCTCTTGTGCCAATTGTCCACATGGGCACAGTATGGGGGCTAGAAACGCAAATTTAAAGCCAGCCTTCTATAAACAAGGACTTGGTATTAACCTATCACCAAAACAAAATTAACAACAGCCATACCAAGACATGCCCTGGCCTATGAAGAAGTCTTGAGCTATGCAAAACAACTAAAGATTTACCATTTTCGAGGCGTGTTTATGCGGAACCAATTATCGCCACAAACATGGAAACAGGAATGTGGCATCATTAATCTAGATGATCTCCGAGGACCGGGAACCCATTATGTAGCCTATGTCAAAGAGGGTTTTACTGTGTGGTACTTTGACAGTTTTGGCAATCTCCCTCCGCCCATGGAACTATACAAGTATTTTGGAAACAGCACAAAGATATACTATAACGTGAAACGTCAACCAAATTTCAACACTCAAGAGTGCGGGCGCTTAAGTCTCATGTTCGTATATATCACACAGTGTAAGCCAAAACCTAAAGAGTATGTCAGCAGAAAGTTAGACGTTTATACTGCATGGGCGTGGACCAGAATTCAGCCAAGACTTTTACCCACCTATTGAATTGATTGAAAGACCTTATGTATATTGGCAAGTTTCTCTTGAAATGTAGAACAGAATGTACAACATACGTCAAAATGTCAACGACAAGATCTACTATGATGATTTCATGCTAGTCCTCAACCCTGGTGGATATACCATAGACGATATTTATGAACACATTTACGTGGTGCTGGTTACGCAATGTGGTTTAAATCCATTTCTTGATGGAACACACAAGTTTGAACTTGTTGGCCATACCATCACTCATCGCTGCAGTATTTTATCCTCGTTTAAGATTTATTTTAAATCACAACCCCATTCCATATGCACTTTACTGAGAGTTCTTGACCCCCCCCCCCCCCCCAAAAAAAAACAACATGATTCGGACCACAAAGTGAAATTGATTGAGGACCATCACGTGTGGGTGACGTGTAATATTATGAGCAACGTGTACAATCAGGAGCCATCTTATTCCCCCTACGATTTTATTGTGACATCGTAAATGGCTATATTATGAGTGAAAACCCTCCAGTGCTGCGCTTTCATTATGTGATTCAACTAGATTTCCGCACACCTGTGACTTATAAATTACTTCTAAAGCCACTATGAAGTTGGTGTATAAAGCAATAACACCGTCTAGCCATGGTGTTAACTGTTTGCCACATGAATACACGTTAACGCGTAAGGGCAAGCATATTTTACAGCATATGGGTTACCACGTAAACCTACATGATGAATTCTATTCTAGAGGTGGTGAACCGCATCGAGAAGCAAGAAGGGGTGGTAAGAATTGATCAATTTGTTATCAACAACCAAGATATTTTCATCCAACCGCATGAAAGTGTCATTCAAATTGAAGGTCGGCTCACAAAAGCGGATGGCTCTACACCCAAAACAACCAAGTTAGCCAACCATGCTTTTGCCTCTCTGATCTCCAAGGTGCGCTATGCGATTAATGATATTGTTGAGGATAGCACTCGAAATGTTGGTATTTCAAGTGTCATCAAACTATACCCCTCCTATAGTGCGGAAGAAGGTAAAACACTTTGCATGGCAGGTTGGTGCCCTGACTAGACCAATGACTGGATGACACCTTTGCTGGATTTTTACCTCTTAAACTAATTTTAGGATTTGCCGAAGATCACCAGCGTATTATGGTAAACGCAAGACAAGTGCTTTATCTAGTCAGAGACAGGAGCGATTATAATACTCTCAAGGGATGCGATGATGCACCCATAGATTCGAAAATTCAACTACAACGGATTCTATGGAAAGTACCGCAAGTTACTCTTTCGGATAGCAAAAAACAGGAGATGCTCAAGGTCGTGGGAAGAGATATGCCTCTACCCATGGAATTTAGAACCTGGGCGCTCCCTGAGTACCCACTATTGCCAACCAACAACAAACAAAGTTGGTCTGTGAAAACAGCAAGCTATACAGGGGGACCTCCCAATATTTTAGTGGGTTTTCAAACGAATCGCAAGTATTAACAAACCTAAGATGTTGCTCCATTTGATCACCTACAATTGAGAAATATACGTCTTTTGCTTTACGGAGTTGTTTTTCCCTATGAATGACTGGATTTGGATTATTCAATTAATAAGTTTGGCCCACTCTACAACTTGTTTTCTAATTTTATATGGTCGTATTATCAAAAAGAGAATAGTGTCAAATTGTTACCTCAAGAGTTTTAAACAAGGGCGCCACTGGCGGTCATTGATTGTTCCTACTTGGAAGAGTCTGTCAAGACATCCAATACTGACATCCGACTAGATTTTGTAACTCACGACAATGTCCCGCCAAACACCACGGCTTATTGTCTCATTATTCATCACAAACAAGTCAACTATTATCCACTGTCCAACCATTGACTAGTGTATAAATAACAGGCAAACCAACCTCAAGCAGCTCAGTCATGGATTGCCTTAAAGCCACAAGAAGTGTCACACCAATGAATTTAAAATCTGAGGAACAACGTTTCAAGAACTTTGCGACGTGGCCTGTGCCTTTAATTAATCCTCAAGCCTTGGCAGCTGCTGGTTTCTATTATTTAAAAACAAGAGATGAAGTGCAGTGTGTTTATTTTCAATAACCATAGACCAATGAGAAGAGAGCGATGAGCATATACAAGAACATCAGCGCTGGTCACCGGCCTGCCCCTACCTCTGTTGAATGGATGTGGGTAATATAACCATGTCATTCATGTTATCCCTCACAAGTACCCCTGAGTGATGAAAAAAGTTATGATACGTGTGGACCTTATGGCGTCAACGGAGCTTCGGTTAGCAGTACAGAGTCAAAAACGCCTAGTTTAGAGACATTGGGACATCACAGTTGACATGGACGCTATAAACACACAAGACTTTTTTGTTGTATGAGTTGGTACCGTCCCTATACCAGAATGACAAAAGAATGTAAAGCTTTCTGTGAGTTTTCTGCCAATAATATGATGTAATAAAAAGGATAGGTTGTTATGATTATTATATCTAAACGTTAATAGTGACTAGTCAGTCGTCAGTTGGAGTTGGTCCTGGCAAGCGTCAACATGTTGGGTACACTGATTGTGGATTGTCAAGGGTTTAAAATTGCTGATTACAAATTTATACAGTATTTAAAGAGGTGGCCTTTATTGACTATTCCACGTTTTGGATTTCACAACCCACCCATCTCGTGTTTAAACCACCCTATGGTTTTGATTTGTTGTGTGATAAAGATAGAAACCAAACCAATGGATTTAAAATCATTTGCAACTACAATGGAATCAGCGAACCATTTCTTATAAATACCTCGACAAGGTGGCGAATGCACATTTGTCATCAGCCAATGGGGTAATTGTCAAATGTAATGAAAAGCGACAATGGATACAAGTGTCTTTGTCTCCTTACTGTCAATGTATCGCTATCCCAGTGGCAACATTACCAATAAAGCCCTGGCACGTGCGTGGCATCTGATTCATTGGTTAACCACCAATGCATGCTGGGACATGTTAAATAAAATTAATACT
Source organism: Meconema thalassinum (assembly GCA_946902985.2). Classification (NCBI taxonomy): domain Eukaryota; kingdom Metazoa; phylum Arthropoda; class Insecta; order Orthoptera; family Tettigoniidae; genus Meconema; species Meconema thalassinum. The sequence goes on from OX336389.2 coordinate 760,073,699, forward strand.
CATTTATTACCTGTTAATGACAGCAGTGAGTTTCCTACAAGCGACGTGTGAAAATCGTCATCATCGTGATAGGATGGAGGGGAGACCTACCGATAAGACAATTGGGAAATTCTTTGTTTGCAAGAGAAAACTGGACAGTTTTACCAAAGAAGAATTATTGGCGCTTCCGAAATCGTTTATTTATTATGTGGCGGCTAATACAGTGAAAGGAATCTGGCAATATGTACCGAAATCGTGGACTCAAGACCCTGTGCTAAGTGAATTTCAACCGTGTACTGATTACGATCACCATAGGCAAGTGCCATGGCAAAAATACCTTCTATTCGTAAGTGTGCTACTTACCAGCTGCTCAAAGTATATCACGGTCATAAAACTACTCATTGTAATGACTTTGTTTCCTCATTCCACGGGTGTGATAGCGAGTGAAAGAACCAACAACAGCAACATCATCAACAGAGGAAGGGGAAGAACAAACCTTTTCGCCGTCGATTGAAAAGGATATGTCAAACTTGTACTGCTCGTGGCGTCATTGACAAGGTCATTTATAGTTTACCTTTCGAAATGCACTTACCTGGGTATCGCTAGTGGAAGAAAGCTGAATCAACGTTTACAGCGTGGCGATGTACCTACTAATCCTTTGGACCAAGCATGCATAGAACATGACCTGTCTCATCGCCATAGTCATCCTGCATTAAGACGTTCGGCGGATAATGTGTTGTTGAAAAAAGCTAATCAACGCTTGACATTCTGTGATGCCTCAACGGAAGAGAGGTTGGCAGCCCTGATTGTGATAAGTGCTATGAACGGGAAGTGTACATGAGTGTACATGAACATTGAAAAAAGGGATTGAGAAATTAGTATTTTGTATTCTCTGTTTTTTAAGCCCCATTGGTTGTAAAATAAAATCAGTATTACCAGAGCATGATGTTTTTTCTTTTTAGATTCGTTAAATTGTAGATAACCATTTTGATTTTCATATTTCTCACATGGATATTTCCCAATTTGCAAGTTGCATTTTTTTAAAATTCATTTACATTTTTTTATATTTTGCCGATTTTTTAAAAATTGCATTTCACTGTTAACACCTTTGTTCATTTTGCCTATGTCGAATGTTTCGTTTTTCTGAAACACGATATTATTTTATGTTTTGAAATTGTCTTGATGCGAGTGCTTGGCTGTGGCGACGGTACAGTCTCTCTGTCTATGTGTTAGCAGAAACGTAGAGGGATACTACTACTACTACCACTACTACAGGTAAGACTGTCCTACAAATAAAGCCTATCTACCACTGCATTGAAAGAAAAAAAGAAACAAACTATCTAATTTACAATTGATTTAAGCGTTAATTTGCCTTCCCCACCCACGCTCACCGTATTTGCAATGGTCAAAAAACAAATTTTACAAACACATGTTTTCTCTCTCCTTCTCTCTGTAGTCATAAATCCTCATCACTTACATACTGTAACCTCATTCTCATGACTGGATTGCCTTTATGGGAAAGTAATATGTACTTACTTGTGACCATGAAGGGCGATTCAGGATCATATGTTTCGCGACCCACAAGTTGACTTTGGATAGCGGTCATGCCGAGAGAAACGGGGCGCATGCGCTGCAAGTACTGATGTCACAGCTGATTGGTTAGGAGTATTGATTATTTTATCGACCAGCAACAAGAGGTAAATTATGCCCATTGGATGGGAATACAAGTTTTTATACGTTCTGGCGTATTTTAACATGTCTGCAATTATAGCAGGTGTTGGATTATTAACTATTTTCAAATAATTGAAATCTTAGGAACACGGAAATAAGATACTTGCATCTTATCAGTTCGAGTTTTGAGCACTCGTGGCGTGATGGTAGGTGACATCGCAGTCGCGAGCTGGCTTGAACAACGGAGAGTTTAGATTGGATTGTATCACGCACGAATACACATGTATCGAGTTACACCTGTGACCGGCGGGCAATATCACGTGAACCGTGAGTGAAAGTTCGTTTTGAGTAGAGTGTACTACCATTGTACAGCATGGAGATTCCTTAGTGTCGGAAAGGACTCCAGTTTCAGTACCGATTAGGCCATTGCGATCGAAATGAAAATGCAGTTTGTCTTGCTAGATAACTGTTCATTATAGGCCAGCCGTATAGTGTTCGTGAAAGGTGGATACTTGCTTTTACAAGCATACAGACATAATGATCATTCAGTTGACAGTCTTCGCATTGGAACTGGCCGTATCGATACACTCATCTCGTGTGTGTTGTTAGAACAATTAGCACCTCCATTTGAGAAGCATTTCTCAATACGAGTGCTTGGATATTGAATATACTTCATTATATACAGGGCCTAACTTATATGTCTGTGACCTCACAATTATGTTGAGAAATTTCAAGTCGAGAGGAAAGGCTGCTATGTGCTTCAGTGACTTAACCATGGGCGGTTAGGCGATACAGACATGAGTGTCACTGTACGGGCGAAGACACGTTCATTTTGATGCTATAGGACTTGCGGCCCGTGCTGGTGAGTGTCTGTGAACACAGCTGTTGTATTACAATGCAGTGTGATTCGAAATGACCCGGTTGCGCGAGGCCAGTGAACTTTGTTGTTCGAGCCGATATAGACACCACTGCGTGCTGTGGTTGGTAGGACGTTATCCGAAGATGAAAGGAACTGTCGTTGGTATTAGAGCGGAACATTCAGTCAGAATGGGAGAGGTCTGGAGATCCAGGGTTCGTTTCTCGCTTTCGTGGACAGTGAAGACCTCAATTGCTTACATGGAGGGAACAGTCATAAAGGACATGACTGTGTTCTTTCGAGATCTACAAGAATCATCTAAGGTACAGAATTAACCACGTTCAATCGTAGCTAAGCATGCTTATTCTAACGTTGTCACCCTGCCACATGTTTTTATTTTTTATATAGGATTTTTCGTTGAATGTCTAAGAATGGAGTTTAGGTTTGATCCTATTCTATTCTGGACAGGGTTTTGATTCTACTAAAAGGATGCACCCATTGTAACTAAATGTATTATAGTTTAATTTTCTTTTGATTACTGTAAATTCAAGTTCATTTTATGGGGAATTTATTTAATGTAGAGAAGAGGAACTTAAGGCCACTCAAGATTCTTCATTTTTCGTGTTTGATTTATATTGGAAATAAACACTAGTTTTATGCCTTCATATGACATTACTCGAGTTTGGGTAGACTCAATTTGTAGTTTCTACTACAGTGAGTCTACTAAGAAGACTGTTATACACTCGAAAGTGAAATTTTAGTAGTCAGGTTGATTTTCGAATACTGCAGTAAGCTTTATGAAGCAGGTTCAGTGAAGAAAGCGGATTTGTTTTGATTTGCTAGGAATTTATTCCGAACTTTGACTTGATCCACGTATTTTCTAACGTAATTTTGTTTTAGTTTCTGCATTACGTTTGCTTTGATAGATTCGATCAAGATCCATTATTGATGGACTAGACAGATGTTTTAAACACAGTTTGAAGACATTTGTATACATTCACCCTATGTTATTAACGCGATTCCCAGACTAGATTTATGTGGAAGCAGATATATCGCCAAAGCTGCAATTGTTATTTAACAGTTATTGAAAGCTATGCATATTGATCGTGAATAATAATAACATAAGAGCAAATGAAATAATAATTTAACAGTGATGAATTGAACTGTAAAGAAACTTGTATAATTTAACAACAATATTTCATTGTGAATGTGACCTGTTAAATAAGCCGAATTCTTTGTTCACCAAGAAAGATCATTAATTGATGCACTAAAAGTATAGTAGTGCCTGATAATATAAACGGTATGAATGCTTAGTGTAGCATGATATTTAATTGCAAAGCCATGTAAAGGCTAATGTCCTTGATTATTAAAAGGGTATTCGATGGGATATTCCAAGTTGTAGTATGAAAAGTAATCCACTCAGATAGATTGTGAAATTAGGGCAGTTTATTTCAGTATCAGTTCAAGTAAATAATCTGTTGTGGAAATCATGCATTTTAGGCATGTTGAATTAAACCTACCTGGTAAAATTTTCGAACATTTGTATCAATGCAATGCTTAACAGGCGTTATAACAATCACTAATTCTGGTCTGGTGAGGACAGTTCATTTAAAGGGATGTATAAATTACAGAAGTTAATTTTTTACTTAGCTTTATCGCTTGGTCAGAAGAGATAAATAAAATCAGAAAAAAACACAGCAAACACAAATATAATAAAACACATGGAAGATGTCACTTCTGAATCCTACAAAAAACACTAAGAACGTGTTACAAAATGACTGTACATTTGTTTTATAGCTTTAAATAATTATTTTTCAGGGTATAAATTGATGTATGTCTTGTAAATATCAAAATTTCCAGGGTTTCTATTCAAATGTTTCAATTGTTGTCAACATTTCTGTTGAACCATGTAAATGATTTGTGTTCACTCATATTTGGGTAAAATGCAGTCAATAACATTGATGAATGTGGGGGCTGGCATTTTTCTCCCACGTTCATAAAACTTCGGATGGAAGTTTGGCACTCTGCCTTAAATTATAATATAGTGACTTACACTAATTTTCCTTTCCTGAAAAAAAAAATTTGATCAATTTAAAATCTTCGAAGTGTGGTACTTTATAGAAACGATAAGAGAACACGTTAAGAAGGCCAGCGGTGGGTATTTCAGTGGTTTTCCCACACACCAGAGATTGCGTTCATCGTTATTCTTGTGCTTTTGAGCTTTCTTATGTCGTTCACCATGGTTTTTCTTAACGTAGTCTCAGTTACGAATTCCTGTACCCCATTTCCTCGTCTTATGTTGGGTAGAATCTGGCAAATTTTCTAGCCGGGGTTTCCAGGCTCTACGATCCAGTTGTCTTCGTGGGATTCCAACATGCTGATGGTAGGTATTTCGGGTACATAGAATTATGGCATCCAATGTTCAGGGGCGAGAATTCACTGGAGTACCATTAAATTCCATGTTTTTTTTTTAGACCAATATTTGGAAGAGATATAACTGGAATACCAGAGAGAGAGCCATAGCTTATGGGGACTTAGACAGAGATGGGTTCTATAGGCCGGTTGAATGACGCCGTTTCATGCTAGTGTCTGAAATCGTTTTCAAACACGTGGACGGTGTCATGAACTGGTATAATCTGACGCCATTACATCGATCATTGCGAATTCTTTGAATGAACGTCAGAAAGTAATGGTGTACTGACATTTTTTGCACAAATTGTCGGAATTCACATGTGAACAAATCGTATATGAGAACACTCAATTTGCATGACATACATGTAGATACGCAACCATTAATAGATTTTCTTTTTATTAATAGTGGTGCTACACTAGTTTGTAATAAATATACGATTAGAACATGAACAGTGAAAGGAATACTACGGAATCTTTACTGACGTGTTTGGTCGACTGGGGCATTTGATGTAGTTCACGTTTGAACTGCATACACAGTGCTTGGTGTAGTTAAATCCGGCTGATGAGCATTTTTGAAATCATCGTAATTTAGGAGGGTTTTTATTCATTTAAATTATGGTCAAATTAGGATATTTAATATTATTATCGTCGATATAAAGCATCACACGTTTAGGAGTGGAAAATTTCATATTTATAGCTGACTTTATTATTAGTTATGTTTAAGTTAGCCTAGTTATAAGGTAATGCTATACATTAAATAAATTCCCACGTGGCAGTGGATTTCGTTGGAATGTTCGTGCTTTGCTTAGTTATAGTGATACTCATGTTGTTTGTCTTTAGTGAATTATATTAATTATACCATGTCTGGAGAAGAGGAGGTAGTGGACCTTAAGTCGTTATACAGTATGCTACAAAATAAAATCGATGCCATACATGAGCATTGGACAAATACAAGTAAAAGTCTTATACAAGATGTAGTTGCCGAGAGTCTCAGGCAAGATATTACGGGCATCCAAGGCACATTAAAGGAAATACAAAATAGTTCTAAAAGAGTAGAAACCAAAGTGAATATGGTAGATGAAACAGTAGAAGAGGTCCAAGTGGACGTAAAACAAGCCCATACAGACATTCATAAAGTACAAACGGACTTAGGCGCAGTTCAAACTGGACAAATGAAGCTAGAATTATGCGGTAATAAACTTCAATCCACAGTTGATGAGCTTCAATTGAAAATAGGTAAAGTTGAATCTAGTCAAGATAACCGTCAATTTGAAATAAGTAAAATTAAAGCTAGCCAGGATAATTTGAAACAGAACTAGGCGAAATTAAAACTAGCCTTGATAAAACAGAATCAAAGTTACTTAAAATTGAATCAACACAAATCCATATGCAATCTACCCAGAATCTGATGCAATCTACACAGTCAAATATACAAACCAAGATAAACATAGTAGATGCCAGTCAGAAATTGTTACAGGTTCAGTTGAATGAAGCTGAACAATCCAATAAAGATTTTCAATTAGAAATGCGATTAGAATTATCCATTAATAAGAGAGAATCTAAAAATAATATTGAAGCTCTTCAATTACAAGTGTCAAATGACACAATTCACACCCAAGCATCTTTAGAAAACTTAAAATAAGAGTTATTGTTGTTGCAAACACAAGTTAGGGACCACAATAAACTCATTAAAGAGGACTTTGATGTCGATATAAAGGGAATCATAAACGAGAATGTAGTCACTTTAAGGCAAGAGATGACAAAAATAAATGAAGACTACTTTAAAGACTTCAAATTAGAGGTCAATAAGAACATTGTAGAAGGTGAAATTAGATCTAGCAAGGAAATCATAGATGTAAGGGAGGACCTGATAAAAAGGTTGAATGTTATTCAGTCCAATCAAACTACAAACCATGATAGCATGGAGGATAGAATTCAAACTTTAGAGGTAAAATTTGATCACGGCAAAACAGAATTAATTGAATTGCGTGAGAAAAAGCGTTCGGAAATCAACTAAATCAGAGATCAACTTGAGAGTTTAACAGTTGGGGACGGTATAGATCTGGATAAGTTAATGGATAAATTAAGGGTAAATTGGATCGCAGATTTCCAAACCACGATTAAGGAGATTAATCTCACTTCGCATGAAATGGAAGGAGGTGATAAATATCCAACTCCTACGGCAAATAGTAGTCCACAGTATCCAATTAATCCAAATTTGAGCTCACCTAATCCACGCGTCCAAACATACACATCACCGATGACACGTACAGGAACAGGAGCCTACAATCTGAACACATCTAATGGGGCAGGCCATATTACGATTATTAGGAATTTTGAGGATAAGCCTCGTCGTTTCAATAATCTTGATGGGACGACACCTATAGGGTTCATAAGAAGTATGCGTGATTATTTTACTGAATCTCACGTGCCAAGGGAAAGACAACTACGAGTGGTAGAGCGTTTTCTTTCCGATGCACCGCTTCACTGGCACAGAGCGTTTAGATACACGTTTAACGACTTCGAGGAGTTTGCCGAAGCGTTTATCAATAGTTTTTGGTCTACAGAAGTTCAGAATAACGTTCGTTCCGAAATCTATTCGAGCAAGTACTCAAGTACTGGTCCGACCAGTTACTCTGAGTATTTTTCCTGTCAGTTATCGAAATTAAGATTTTTACAGCCTCCGTTAACTGAAGAACAATTGATCGAGGCGATATCTCGACAGTTACCGGTTGACGTAAGGAGGAACATAATTTCATCCGGAATCACTAGTTTAGCCGCGATGGACGATTTGTTGAGACGTCTGGACTATGTGAGTGCTGTTACGACACCCGGAGTTGCGAGAAACAATCGACATGAACACAGATCCGTGAATACTATCGTCATGGACAGAACACAGCAAACAGACCAAGCCAAACCAGAGAACAGAAATTATGTTAAACGAGGGTGGAATAGGAATAATTACCAAAGGGACGATCGTCAGATCGATCGATACGCAGAACGAAATGACACCTTGGACACGAAAATACGAAGAGAGGAATTTCTATCGTCGGAATAATGAATATGATCGAAATAAGGATCATGATAGACCATATAATACCAACTATTGACCACGTACTGGTTATAGCAGATACAAAAACTATAGGACGGAGGAATTTGAACGAAATCGAGAGAAACAAAGGCTCAGAAGTGAGCAGGAAAAGTACAAAAATAATAGACGAAAATATTCAGAAGAGAGGGAAAATCAGGAGATTGATGAGCGAGAAAGTAGACCGAGTACTAGTCGTCAGGGGAGAAATGAACGAGATCCTGACGAAGAGAAAAGGAAAACATCAGTTTCGAAACGAAAGTAGGAATTCAGAACTCGACACTTCCATAATATATATACAAAAAAGCAAAAGGAAGGAAGGAAGGAAGCTTGTAGTTCAACGTGACCGTTAATCTTGAGATCATGAGCCACGGGACCTCCTTTTTACGTGGAATCCGAACCACAGGACATGGCATTTCACTTCGAAAATCTCACATGCATTGACCGGGAATCGAACCCGGACCGCCTTGGTGAGAGGCATACAGCTAGACCGCTGAGCCACCACGCTCCCATATATATAAAGATTTAATGAAGATGCTACAGAAAAGGTGGCAATAGAATAACGAGAGAATCAAGGAAGATGCTACAGATAAGGTGGCAATAGAAACACATTAGAAAATATTACATGAAGGATAGAGGTATGTTTCTGTGTACATATAAGTCTGTTCCGACTTTATGTATCATGTCGAGAGGAATATGTACCCTCATTCTCATGACTGGAATGCCTTTATGGGAAGGTAATATGTAATTACTTGTGAACATGAAGGGCGATTCAGGATCATATGTTTCGCGACCCACAAGTTGACTTGGGATAGCGGTCATGCCGAGAGAAGCGCGGCGCATGCGCTGCAAGTACTGATGTCACAGCTGATTGGTTAGGAGTATTGATTATTTTATCGACCAGCAACAAGAGGTAAATTATGCCCATTGGATGGGAATACAAGTTTTTTATACGTTCTGGCGTATTTTAACATGTCTGCAATTATAGCAGGTGTTGGATTATTAACTACTTTCAAATAATTGAAATCTTAGGAACACGTAAATAAGATACTTGCATCTTATCAGTTCGAGTTTTGAGCACTCGTGGCGTGACGGTAGGTGACATCGTAGTCGCGAGCTGGCTTGAACAACGGAGAGTTTAGATTGGATTGTATCACGCACGAATACACATGTATCGAGTTACACCTGTGACCGGCGGGCAATATCACGTGAACGGTGAGTGAAAGTTCGTTTTGAGTAGAGTGTACTACCATTGTACAGCAGGGAGATTCCTTAGTGTCGGAAAGGGCTCCAGTTTCATTACCGATTAGGCCATTGCGAACGAAATGAAAATGCAGTTTGTCTTGCTAGATAACTGTTCATTATAGGCCAGCCGTAAAGTGTTCGTGAAAGGTGGATACTTGCTTTTACAAGCATATAGACATAATGTTCATTCAGTTGACATTCTGCGCATTGGAACTGGCCGTATCGATACACTCATCTCGTGTGTGTTGTTGGAAAAATTAGCACCTCCATTTGAGAAGCATTTCTCAATATGAGTGCTTGAATATTGAATATACTTCATTATATACAGGGCCTAACTTATAAGTCTGTGACCTCACAATTATGTTGAGCAATTTCATGTCGAGAGGAAAGGCTGCTATGTGCTTCAGTGACTTAACCATGGGCGGTTAGGCGATACAGACATGAGTGTCACTGTACGGGCGAAGACACGTTCATTTTGATGCTATAGGCCTTGCGGCCCGTGATGGTGAGTGTCTGTGAACACAGCTGTTGTATTGCAATACAGTGTGTTTCGAAATGACCCATTTGCGCGAGGCCAGTGAACTTTGTTTTTCGAGCCGATATAGACATCACTGCGTGCTGCGGTTGGTAGGACGTTATCCGAAGATGAAAGGAACTGTCGTTGGTATTAGAGTGGAACATTCAGTCAGGATGGGAGAGGTCTGGAGATCCAGGGTTCGTTTCTCGCTTTCGTGGACAGTGAAGACCTCTATTGCTTACATGGAGGGAACAGTCATAAAGGACATGACTGTGTTCTTTCGGGATCTACAAGAATCATCTAAGGTACAGAATTAACCACCTTCAATCGTAGCTAAGCATGCTTATTCTAACGTTGTCACCCTACCACATGTTTTTTCATATAGGATTTTTCGTAGAATGTCTAAGAATGGAGTTTAGGTTTGATCCTAGTGTCAAGACTGATTCTATTCTGGACAGGGTTTTGATTCTACTAAAAGGATGCACCCATTGTAACTAAATGTATTATAGTTTAATTTTATTTTGATTACTGTAAATTCAAGTTCATTTTATGAGGAATTTATTTAATGTAGAGAAGAGGAACTTTAGGCCACTCAAGATTCGTCATTTTTCGTGTTTGATTTATATTGTAAATGAACACTAGTTTTATGCCTTCATATGACATTATTCGAGTTTGGGTAGACTCAATTTGGAGTTTCTACTATAGTGAGCCTACTAAGAAGACTGTTATACACTCGAAAGTGAAATTTCAGTATTCAGGTTGATTTTCGAATACTGCAGTAAGCTTTATGAAGCAGGTTCAGTGAAGAAAGCGGATTTGTTTTGATTTGCTAGGAATTTATTCCGAACTTTGACTTGATCCAGGTATTTTCTAACGTTTTTTTTTTTTGTTTCTGCATTACGTTTGCTTTGATAGATTCGATCAAGATCCATTATTGATGGACTAGACAGATGTTTTAAACACAATTTGAAGACATTTGTATACATTCACCCTATGTTATTAACGCGAATCCCAGACTAGATTTATGTGGAAGCAGATATATCGCCAAAGCTGCAATTGTTATTTAACACTTGTTGAAAGCTATACATATTGATCGTGAATAATAATAACATAAGAGCAAATGAAATAATAAATTAACAGTGATGAATTGAACTGTAAAGAAACTTGTATAAGTTTAGCAACAATATTTCATTGTGAATGTGATCTGTTAAATAAGCCGAATTCTTTGTTCACCAAGAAAGATGATTAATTGAAGCACTAAAAGTATAGTAGTGCCTGATAATATAAACGATATGAATGCTTAGTGTAGCATGATATTTAATTGCCAAGCCATGTAAAGGCTAATGTCCTTGATTATTAAAAGGGTATTCAATGGGATATCCCAAGTTGTAGTATGAAAAGTAATCCACTCAGATAGATTGTGAAATTAGGGCAGTTTATTTCAGTATCAGTTCAAGTAAATAATCTGTTGTGGAAATCATGCATTTTAGGCATGTTGAATTAAACCTATCTGGTAAAATTTTCCAACATTTGTATCAATGCAATGCTTAACAGGCGTTATAACAATCACTAATTCCTGTCTGGTGAGGACAGTTCATTTAAAGCGATGTAAAAATTAAAGAAGTTAATTTTTACTTAGCTTTATCGCTTGGTCAAAAGAGATAAATAAAATCAGAAAAAACACAGCAAATACAAATATAATAAAACACGTGGAAGATGTCACTTATGAATCCTACAAAAACATTAAGAAGGTGTTACAAAATGACTATACATTTGTTTTATAGCTTTAAATAATTATTTTTCAGGGAATAAATTGATGTATGTCTTGTAAATATGAAAATTTCCAGGGTTTCTATTTAAATGTTTCAATTGTTGTCAACATTTCTGTTGAACCATGTAAATGATTTGTGTTCACTCATATTTGGGTAAAATGCAGTCAATAACATTGATGAATGTGGGGGCAGGCATTTTTCTCCCACGTTCATGAAACTTCGGATGGAAGTTTGGCACTCTGCCTTAAATTATAATATAGTGACTTACACTAATTTTTCTTTCCTGAAAAAAAAAATTTGATCAATTTAAAATCTTCGAAGTGTGGTACTTTATAGAAACGATAAGAGAACACGTTAAGAAGGCCAGCGGTGGGTATTTCAGTGGTTTTCCCACACACCAGAGATTGCGTTCATCGTTATTCTTGTGCTTTTGAGCTTTTTTATGTCGTTCACCATGGTTTTTCTTAACGTAGTCTCAGTTAGGAATTCCTGTACCCCATTTCCTCGTCTTATGTTGGGTAGAATCTGGCAAATTTTCTAGCCGGGGTTTCCAGGCTCTACGATCCAGTTGTCTTCGTGGGATTCCAACTTACTGATGGTAGGTATTTCGGGTACAGTGCCTGTCTTTGGGGACAAACACAACCTCTATATTTATTCTCAAAGAAAATCCTTCACATGCACACCATCCCAAAGAACTTTTAGTTAAAAATTTACCATTTACCATTACAAAAAATCATATTAGTCATTAAATATACCAAAGGACATCAAATAACACATTTGTACAGTCTTGGAATCAAACACATATATTTACAATTTACAACACAGTCAAATTTATATATAAAAAAGGTTGTACAGGGCTTTAAAGAGCAAAAACTACTATTTATATCATTGATAAAACAAAAATACTAAATCTACCACTATTTGCAAAAAGCTTTGTCTCTAAACGATTAAACAGAAAAATCACACCTCCTCCTCCTCGTTGCAATAACTCCATGGTAGGCTGGTGAGCAGGTCATCAGTCCACACACGTTTGTAATCCTTCGAGGCGACTGTGTGTTTCCTCTGTTCCATAAGATACAAATTATGGTTCCTCGATTGTATCCTGCTCTGTTATGAGACAGAGTTCGTAAAATCTCTAGGTAGTCGTCCAAACGTAGCGATTATACAACTGGCCTACCTACGCCTTTTGCTCTTTTGGCTTCCATACAGTCTTGTGTGCGATAAGCAAAAATTTTGGAAGCCAAACCAACGCATTCCGTCATTATGGAATCACCGCATTCATCTTTTAAAACACCCATGGTCTTCTTGTTTTTCATGGGTAGCTGAAGCACGTCGTCTGCACTATATGAAGAGGTGTCGAATCAGTCACTACGTTACCGAATCACGACATAGGGGTTGCAGTGGCGAATGTGATATATAAACGAATCCGTTTCCATATACAAAAGTGATACGTCCCTTAAATGCTGTTCGCAAACTCGTAGTGGAATTTATACATGAACGAATGGGAAAAGTCTAAAATGACTTGGCCCAAATTTTCAATTGTCAATTTACTTTAAGGGGGGAACCATTCGCTCTAAGCAGAAAGGAAAATCAGCATGTTGGTCATATAAGGACGAGGTATATTCAAGATCCTAATCTAAGACATATCCACGCCATGTCTCACTGGTCTTACTCATTTCAATACTCGCCAAATTCAAATCCATAATTTTGATTGAATTCATATTTGGCTTGGCAATGTATAGCCGGGCACCGTAGCGTCCTTCCCATACATTGACTAATTTAATGTCCCGGTATTTGGGTACATTTTCCATGCTCTTGCCATAAATGCAGTTGTTCATCAATTTGAAAAGAATGTTTTCAAACTGCTGTGTTGCCATTTGTCAGTGCTGGATGTTTAGTTCCATGTATGGCTGGAGCCATGATTTTTGGGCAAAGCAAATACCCATGTGGATCTTCTTTAACACTAAGCCTTGGGCTAGGCTTTGCACCAACATTTGGATATGTAGCACATACCGATCTATGTTGTAAAGGGTGCCCATCAACTTTTCAATTTTCAATTTACTCTTAGGGGGAACCATTCGCTCTAAGCAGACAGGAAAATCAGCATGTTGGTCATACATGAATGAGAGATAGTCAAGATCCACTTCTAAAACATATCCACACCATGTTTCAAGGCTGGCCGTGTTCACATCAAAATGTGACACTTGTTTCTCTGTCAGCCAGGCAAAATCTTTATAGGGTAAAGGTTGTCTCATGGAATGGCCATAACATTATTCACATCGTAGTACATTAAGTACGATTCTGGTTTGTCTAGTGAATAAGAGGACATGTATGGATTATTCGCTTCGGCATGGCCCTGGTTAAGCGACACAAACCCACCGCGAATGCCTTTCTCAGAGAATAAGACCATGTCTACATCAGTGAGTAAATCCAATTCCACTTTAGTGTATTTTAAAGCCGCTTCAAACGACAGCCCACGGCTCGTAAAATAATGAACCGGGTCAAGTCCATGTATGTGCTGACACAACTCACGAAACTTTTCAAATACATCTGTGAGCAGCAATACATCGAGTTTTAGGTAATGCATGGCATAATCCCTCGAGTGTTTATATTGAACACTCGCCAAACTTGGCATGCATGTGCATACTCTTCATCGGAAAGAGTACAGCGTGTAAGCATACAGAAAATTTATCTTATACTGGCTGAGTTCTCTTCTTTAACACGTCACAGCTGATACAAATACGCAATTTAAAATGATCAGGATTTTCAAAATGCATCCTGGTGTATTTCAATTAATTTCCATCCAAGCCATTGACTAGGCTGTCTAGGGATGATGCCATAAACTTAAAGGAATACAAGAATCGAATGAAAAATTTGCCCAACCACCATGTCAAGGCTGTGAAACGTTCATTTTTTGGGGGAATAATAGAAAAAGTGCCTTGCCGACATGAACCAATTCACGAATCTAAAACTGAATATCATAATTCACCAGATTGTGGAAAAACACGCTAATAAATAGTGGAGATGGATACTTCACATTGCATACACTGTGGGCAGCTCCACGAAACTCCCCTGTAAAATGTGAGTGATCTTTTAAGGTGTCTTCAGCCCTCTCCAGCGGATTTTCACAAATATGGCATGTGGTTGCATGCTCATACTGTTGCTGCTGTTCTCAAGTTAGGCTCATGGGTACTGGGTGGTCCAGTAACGTCCGTACATGGTCCGCCAACTCAATAAGTTTGTTTAGAAAACATTTTGCACAATCTGGTCCCTAATGAGATGTAAAATAGGATTTTGTGGGGTCATAGGGACACACCACACCAAGTTAAATCCTATGGCAAAATTCTATGGATGGGTGTGGTTGAGCTAATGGTGGGATCAGGTTCGCATCCCGACATGGGTGTAGTGAGAGCTTCAAAATTTGCATAGACCACAAAAGGCACTGTACCACGCTTTGGATGTTCTTAAACTTTAACATAGCATCGTCCCCTTTTGGCAATACCAGTCTCACCACCTCCGGGGATATACAATCTTCCCTATGTCGTTCCAAAAGGGTAGGGGTTATAAAGTATTGCAAGCAACGGTCCTAAATATGTTTTATGATGAAATTTAGATAGTTGACTGTCTACCAATCTATTAAGGCTTTTAATGAGACAATAGTCATTCATCTCTCCTTCAGACAAATATAAAATATAAAAGTGGCGTCGTTTTGTTTTTTTCGTGGCATGAAGTAGACCTATAATTTCATCACCGTCAAGGCCATAAAGCATAAACGAATAGTGTGGATTATCTTGCTCAAACCTATGGATGTTGGTTAAGTCCATAGGGAACGACACGCGAGATAAATTTAAATGTTGTTTCAATTGCTGAAATATGGCCTTGTACATTCCCGGTCTGTGACAGGCACGCTGAACTGGCTGCAAATACACAGCCACAGACCTAGGAAACAATCATCATCCCTATTTTCAATGTTGACCGCAGCCTTTTTCAATGCTGTCGGCTTTGGTATTGGGATATAAATAGACCCTGCATTGAAAGGGTTGAATTTGCAAATGTTGATTTGCAGGTGATGAATTTTATCTAAGACAAGGCCACTGGGGCCATCTTGCAGTTTATCAAATTTTGTTACGAAGGCATTCACCACGTGGGTTTCATACCACTGTTCCAAATTGTGGGCTGTGAAATGCTCCTGCATTTTGATGCAAATATATAATTTCTCTCGATTTTCCACGTCATTCATTTTGTATACAAAATCGAACACGAGTTCCGTATTCACCATTAAAGCCGTGTGCAACCTTTGTGCTGTACAAATTTGCTCGTTAAAAATAAAAAGCAATATTCAAAATGTTATTTCGGAATCTAACTTTCCGTAACATTTACCACGCGACCAGAGCAAACACGGGATTTAAAACATGAATCAAGGGATTCGTAGGTTAAACTATGAGCGGTGGTAGCATGGAACATCTTTGTATGTTAGTCATACCTGAGTTTTTTAACCGTTGAGTGCACAGTAATGGTTCCCCTCTAACGCGTTTGTCAGGTTTTCGGCGGCTGCTACAGTGTTAAGCATTTTTCGAACTATCTAAAAAGAAATAAAATAATCCAACATAAGTACCTAAATTCAAATTTAAACATACATTTCATAAATTATATGTTATTAAAAAAGAAACGGGTTATTAATAAAAAGAAACCTCCCCTTGCTTTGTAATGTCTTGCTTTTTCAATCTCGTGAGCTCAAGGGTGTAATGGTTTCCGTCTCTCTCTCACTCTCCACAAAAATAATCTGATACAAAGAAAATAAAACAATACATTTCAATCAAATAATTTAAACATCCATTAGCATTAAAACACCTTAAACCATTGATAATACACCTATCTCTCAAAAAAGATATTAATGTATCACACCACTAACTGTTCCAGGTATATCGACGTCTCAATCGCCAACACTATCTGCAATCAAATAAATAAATAAATAAAACTCATTAATCAACTCATCAATTAACCAATCAATCAATAATTGTCAGTAAGTACGTAAATAAATAAATAGATACTGTGCCCAATTAGACACGGCTGACTGGCATCGAACTGGGGTCTTTATCAAAGAAGACCAGGCCCATGATTCTGCACAGAATCGAATCATTGATCTCTGAGGGGGAACAGCCACAGTAAACCCGAAGAAAAATGAGTTATATCCGCATATAATTATAAGAGCAGGATTTCACGGCTAGATCGGGAATATCATAGCCTATACCAGCCTATGTACATTTTAGAGACCAGAATGCAAGAAAGCGAGCTAGCTTGACATTTTGACAAAGTGGAGTTGAATGTGGGAGGAGATGACATGGCGCCAAGGTCCTACTTTCGACGTGGCTGGAAGCTGAAAGGCGTGATTAAGGACCGAGAAAATCCCCTTTCGACAAGGCGAAACAAGGGAGTGGGGGCAGTCGCCCGCAGAAATTAATTAATTACAGCCAAATGGAGCAATGAATTGAGATGAAACACACACCCAGATGCATGTATTCTAGGAAAGATAATTTAGGAGTGTTCTCACGCCTAAATTAAAGCCTGCATCTATAAAGGAACCTCTGCACAGACCTCATCCGATACCGAGTAAAAATTTGTGAAGGAACCGAGGGGAATTACCGGAGTAGCGTCATGACTCCGTGGAAGAAAGCAATTAATTATAATTAATTGGCCGAAGCGATTGCTTGCACGCGAGTGATTTTGGGACCTCCACGCGTAGACAAACAAGGATCATACTTCACTTTGTCTGGAAATGTATTATATCAAGAAGAGAGTCGGTCCTGGAAATCCAGTCAACTACTTTTCATAAGGAAGCTTTATATAGGAGAAGCTGGAGCAGCGAAGTCAGTTCGTCTTGACTCAACCCGTGAGCTAACGCGCTGCCGGATCACGCAAGAAAGTGCGCGAATTTATAAAGTATTAACGCTCAAATGTATTAGCGGTGAACAATGAAAAGTGCACCAGGCAGCTTAATAACAGTAATTATGCACCAGATAAGTATTAGTCTACAGCAGACGTATAAGCAATAGCATACGCGAGTATAGATTCAGTACAGCGTAGAGATAAGTTAGGATAATGCTACAGACAATGAACATAATCAGGAAGTGTTATCATGGGAAAAATAACATATTATTGTAATGATCACTACAGTTACGGGAGCCTGGGAGGCGTCACAAGTAGTCGCGACCTAGGATTGAACAAACTGTAGGTGACGGGAGTCGAACACGCACACACGCAAGATAGACTTTCAAGGAGACCAGCGGTTGTCAGGAGTTAGCTGCATCGCATCTCTGAGGTCAGGCGATAGTGGGAATCCAATCAAGGAACCATGTGTGGAAATAGTGCGAGAATAGTGTATAAAATTATATTACAGTGATTTTTAAAAATGTTTATGTGTATAGGGTAAAAGAATGTGTATTGTGTCAAAGTGAAAATGCCAATAGTGAAAAATATAATTACCATGTGTAAAGTTTATACAATGCGTCGTGTGAATAATATCATGATGGCTTAAAATAAGCATCATGGCAGGCAAGTCGCTGGCATGCTAGACCAATCCAGCAAAAATGAAAGTGAGTACAAATTTAATATGTTGATATGATTTAATAGCTCACCATACAACGAAGCATCACTCTAAGATTAAGAATTAACAGTCATTTATGTACGAGACCACATCCCTCGTATTTTGGTAAAATATGGCTTGGAGGATGATTTGTTTACTGCCATTTAGGCGTAAGACACTGATGAAAGTAACGGTAACGTTAAATAATAATAATAATAATCTGGGGTCGGTAACAATAATGAATAAATAATCGGCATGTCAGGCCTATAGTACGTACAAAGTGTGTCATGTCTAGCGTAAGAATACTGTGTTATTGTAAACAGTAAGAAAGAAACGTAAATATCGAGGTAAAGAGAGCTTTTCAGTGTCATTGAAATGTTGAATAAATGTTTAGTATGGTGTATTCTACAGGGTTGTATTTGAGAGCCATTAAGATAGTTAATGTAAGCCAGTAAAATTATACTTGTTTTGGAGCTACGTAGAACTTTGGCTTATGAGTATTGCATAGAGGACGTGAGTGCTTTAAGAATTGAGTCATCTGTAAGAAATATTGTTTGAGCCGCGTTCAGCGAGCATTTAACGTAGAATCAAGAGATTTACGTCAATAAGTTGCGGGGGTCATCCGAAAATAGCTTGCGCGTTGGCGAATCTAGTCGGCTAATCTTCGAATCTACGATGTTATTCGCAATAGAGTTGGGACAGAGTCTGTCTGTATCCACTGTTCGCAGAGTTTTTGCCACCACGGATAACTGTTAGAGACACTAGGTGAGCCCATATATTGATTGATCTGCCCTTAGAGGTAAGACTAATGGTTCTTCGTATAGGAAACGTCGATTTCCTCTTGTTATATGCATGTTGCACCAGTGAGAGAACTGTGATACTCACTTGAGATGCTTCAAAAGCCACTGATGTCGAACACAGAACGGCAAAGCTATTTCGTGATCCATCCCTTGCCACGAATATTAATTAGAAGCTGAGATTAGCCCATTGTATACTCAAAATGTAGGTATTAAATAATTAGATTCACTCAATTCGTAAGGACACGACCCACTCAAGGTACCTCTAGCATGGTTGCACCAGTAAATGAACTTGACCCTGTGGGAAGCCAGATGGGGTGGCAGGTAGTCCACTAAACCGGCGGCCATCTTGCCAAGGCCAGCACTGACTAATTCATTGTTCGCACGGAAAGGAAGTCAGTAGACCTGATCCTTTTATTTTAAAGTTGTAGTGGGACAATGAAGAATCTCGATATTTCGAAAAGTAATTAAGATATGATTGATGTGATGATGCCAATTGAATTAAATGCTTTATTTCCACACACATACCATGTTGGAACGTTGTGATCGGATAATAGTTGGCCCAGTTATTCTCTGAGGAGGAATATTGCACCAAATAAATATAGGCATCTTTGTAAAGTGTTTTTGCCCAGTTCGCACTAATTTATACATACGAGTAGCGTAATGTGAATGACATGACACGTTTGTAACGATAATGTTTTGACCAGACCCAGAAAATCGTTGTATGGTGAAGCTATAAAATATCTATGTCTATGTGTGTTTTGGAAGGGAAAGTGTACCACTTCAGCGTTTGAAATTGATGGGAAAAGAATACGATTCGCACTACACAACACTTGTTAAACAAGGCATAAGCTAATGAATTAATGTTACGTAAAGTAAATGTCCCGTGTAAAAACGGATAAATGTTTAATAATTGCAGATTTAATGTCATTTAAGTATAATTTGTGTTTATTGTGTTGTGATATTCCAGTTTGTGTTAAATTGTGCCACGTGAAGAACACTATGGACACTCGCAAATGTCGAAGAGTATCAACAATAGGATGTTTTGGATAGACTTGAGTGCGGTGAAGCACTAATTTTGAGGAGAAGAGGCTCACAGATAATTTTGATTTTTGTAGAGGGAAATAAATGTAAAGTATTTTTTTTTTGGTGTTTTATGTTGTATTGCCATGATTTACTATCATTAAATGTGATACTTAGGAAGTAGAGTAGTCACCTGACAGACTCAAATCCTGAATATGTGATCGTATAGTGGGATGAACGCCCCATACCTCGAAAGACCGTGAGTTAGCAGGGATACGAACACATGTTCCATATGATGACGATTGGGTACACGGAGGACATGTTATTGTACTAGGATTGAGTCACAGGTACTACTAAAAGTCGGCCAAGATAGTAAATGGTAGAGACAAGTATAGCAGCAAAGTTAGGATATAGTAGGAAAAGGCCGCGTCCCATAGTTAATAAGCCTTCATGTTTAAAATAAATGTTGATAATCCTCCATAAGACATGCTTGAGTGTAATATAACGCATGATCCTCTTTATTTATCATGGCATGGCCCAGCGAGGGGTATTCGGCAATAAAAACCACTCCCTGGACGGTTTTACTAATAAATCAGAATATGGCCGATGTCTTGCAATGGACCCTCTTTATTTATCATGGCGTCCGTAATAATGTGGGGCTTATGGGATTCAGAAAACCCCATAATAATAGTATGGTTTCCATAGGGGAAAACCATAAATGTATATTTTTCCTCAAACTGTGTTTGAGCGATTGTGAGTCTTTTTAGATGATACTCAGACATTAGACATTGTTGTCAGACGAGTGAATATACAGACGGGTACGAGGGTCTAAACCCATTCCATAGGTGGTCACAGCACCGTGCTAAAATGAATGTTGTTTTTCTCGCGACATCGGAATTCATTTCCCAATTTAACGCACCAGCATGCACAGCAACGGTCTGCCTATACCTCAAAGATAAGAAATACAGGATGGCTGGTACTGAGGGGGTACTTAAATGTATCGCAGAGTTAAAGGAACATTTCGATGCTACTCATGCCAAGAGTAGGGAAGATGCTAAAGCATTTCAAGATGAAATAGCGGGTAGATTGGAAACAGTAAACAATCTGTTAGATGCTAATCAAACTGAAATGAGCCAGAAGTTGGCTACGGTAAGCAATCAGTTCGAAAATAACCAGTTAGAGGTCAGTCAAAGATTAGATTCGAATTTATTAGAGGTCAATAAAAAATTAATGATGTTAAAGAATCTATTAAACAAGAGGTAACTAAAATATTGTTAGCGTGGTTTCAGAGATGCAAGCAAATAACGACAAACGCTTTGAGTCAATAGAGGTAAAGCTCCAGAATAATCTGCAAGCGTGCAGAAAATCGCAACGTGAGATCAATGATAGACTAAAAAAATATGTCCGTAGAGCTTAAAGATATTCAGAATCAGAACGAAGCGAACACTAAGCGGCAGCAAGAGCAATTTAATGCGTTCACTCAGACCATTGATCAAAGGCTTGAAGACAGCGACGAAAAATGGAGTAATCGTATGGCGGGATACGCAAAAGCTGTAGATGAAGCGTTAAGGAAGCAGGATCAGAATATCCTTGACCAATGCAAGGAGATCAGTGAAATAAAAACTTCCGCTAAAGAAAATAAGGGAATAATATTAAACATGAAGACGCAGGTTGGGAAGGTTCAAAAAGAGTTAGAACAAACTGAAAACGATCTAGCAGTCATTCATAAAAGGCAAGATGAGGACCAGGGAGAAATTACCAAAATAAGGTCCGAAATCTCCAATATGCACGGTCACATCCAGAAAGAGGTTACAGGCTTACGAGAAGAGTTGGAACTTCCAGAGGGCTTGAAAAATGAAGCCATTGTTAAAACGCTTGCCGAGATAAGGCATGGTTTAGCGGGGGAAGTTTCCCATATAAAAGAGAGCCTTAAAGATGGCAAGGAGAAAATCTTTTCTATGGCAGAGAAAACCCGTGATCGCCTGGAAAAGATAGAACGAGAAGTATTAGCTCGTTTAGAAAGAGCGGAAAACAGGCACAGCCAAACGGAACCTAGAATGATCGCACATGAGGAGTCCATATTGCGAAATCCTAGACCTAATGAATGAAGCATAGATGAAAATTGGAGATATATGGGCAGATATAGAGGTACAGCCCACTCCGAAAAATACAGCCATGCCAAGTGACAGCCCGTATACCACACCTGGTATACCTATCGCTACGTCCACACCGCATGAAAATGCTGTACAAAATCAGATAGTCACTGTTGTAAGGGCTAGTGACGAGAAACCGAGAAAGTATTCTGGGAGTAACTCAAATATGACACCCAAATACTGTCTCAAAGAGGTTTCCGAATACTTAAATGACGCAAAGGTACCGCCAGAGCGAAGATTAAGAGCTATCAAAAAACTGACTGAAGGTGAATGCGCCGTATGGTTCAGAAGTTTTCGTTACACGTTTGGCACCGTAGAAGAATTCCGCCAGGCGTTTTTAAGAAGGTACTGGGATGCAAATATACAACAGAATCTCAGATTGGACTTGTACTCCAGACGCTATAGTACAAATAATCCAACGAAATATGCTGAATTCTTCATAGCACAATTATGCCGTTTTAAAGAGCTTGACGAGGCCCCTAGAGAACTAGACTTTTATATAGCGATAGCCAAGCAATTACCATACGATGTGCAACGATTTTTAATCTCGGCAAACGCCAAGACAGCGATTGAAATGGAGGAAGTGCTTAGACAGCTTGATCTCACCACAATGCAGCATACGAGGCAGAGTCGGAACACGGAACAAGTCCACATGACTAGTGCACCAACCGAACCGACTAGGGTGCAGACCAAAAGTAAATCTACTAGCACAGAAACTGAGAAGTCTGACTGGCAACGAGAAGAAAGGGAAAACCAGAATTGGAGGCCAGCATACAGAGGGAGATCGAACCGCGGACACAGAGGAAGGAAAACCTGGAATCAGCGCGATACAAGAAATCAACAGCCTGATGACAGGAGAAATTACGGCCGAAATGGGAATAATCGAGACTGGAGATCCCAAGAACAGAGTCTCGGGTTCGACGAAGAAGCAGAAGAACGTTATCACGCATCACTAAAATATATGGAGGAGCGTGGGGACGACAACAGAAAATCGGAAGTGCATTGGCATGAAGCAATTAAAAATAGAAGGTCACCCGACATCTATAAGAATGATGACGGAGCCAAGAGTCTGGAACTTCAGCAGCACGAAGACAGACAGAAGAACTCCACAAGAAATGGGGCAATAGAAAAAAAAAATTAAATGACCAAATAGGAGAGATAAATGCAGGGTGGAATACAGTGAATGTGGTTAACTGGATTGCTAAACCTGAGGAACTCATTGAAGACCGAGAGGAAGGGCCGGTCACTGTAATAAGGGAACTACCCATTATTATTGTAAACATCGCAGGCATGAAGATAAGGAGTCTTCTAGACACGGGCTCGACTGTTTTTTTAATTACTCAGGCGTTATATAATGAAATCCAAAGTAAAATCCACGTATTGAAAATACCTATTTCAAGCGTGAAGATAAAAGGCGTGATACCAGATAAAGTAATGATATGCAGATACCAAGTATTTTTAGATTTACAGATAGGGAACTCTATATTTTCACAGAGCTTCCTACTTATGAATAAGCTGCCTTTTAACATTATTGTTGGCATGGATTTCATAAGAGAATATAAGGTTATAATAGATCTCTCACAAGACATTGTTATGGTTCACGCGAGTGAGGAAACGGAGAATTTAGACATCTCAATAAAACATAGTGAAACGAGACCAGAAGAGTACGTATGGCATACATACGGAGATATGACTGGGGACGCAGTATTGACAATAGAAGACATCGAGGGAGAGTTGGCAAGACTGGCCGCAGACATTGAAAAGGACCTCGAACCACAATTCAAAGAATACCAGGGAGAAAAGATAGAGGAAGCTAAAATTGGTCCAGAGCATAAGCAAATGTTAAGGGAACTGCTATTTGAATAAAAAGGAGTCTTCGACTCGAGACCTGGCCGGATAAAGAATTTCCAATATGCGTTCCAAGTTAGTGACTGGACACCATTCAGACAAAAGCCTTACCCTGTAGCCGAGAATCATTATTTAAAGGTCAAGGAAGCGATACAAGAGATGCTGGAGGCGGGCGTCATTGTAAAGACAGCCACAACTTATGTCAGCCCATTGGTAGTTGTACCTAAACAGGACGGAAGTGTAAGGATATGCCTGGACTTGCGGAATTTGAATTCCAAGGTTATACCGGAGTTTGACCAAGTGCCACCCATAAAGGAGATCCTCAGAAGATTCAAAGGAAAGACTGTATTCACAAATCTTGATATTACTGCAAGTTTTCACCATCTTGCACTGGAGAAGAAAACAAGCTTATTAACCGGTTTCTTATTCGATCGGCATACATACTCGTTTGTGCGTCTCCCATTTGGTTTGAAAACAGCGGATTCAGCGTTGATACGAGCGCTTGTTCGAAAACTGTCTGAAGAAGTAAAAGCAACAACCATAAGCTATGTAGATGATATCCTGCTGACATAAGAAACAGTCGAAGAACACATCAGAGATCTACGCAAGCTGTTGGATGACCTAAGTCAGGCTAATTTTAAGGTCAATCTAAAGAAATCTAACTTTGGTCAGAGAGAAGTTAAATTCCTAGGCCATGTAATAGATGCGCAAGGAGTTAGGCCAAATCCGGGAAAATTGGAGATCATTAAACATTTCCCGAGACCAACGAAGGTGAAGAACGTCAGGCAATACCTAGGCGTTATTGGATTCTTTTCGAGCCATTGCCCGAAATATACCGAGACCGTGGCACCACTTCAAGATTTACTGAAGAAAGGGGGAAGGTGGCGATGAACGGAAAAATGCGAGGAAGCCTTCGTGAAATCCAAACAGATGCTTTTAGATTATTTAAAATTAGGATATCCAGACTACACCGAGAAATTTATTATTCAGACTGACGCATCACTTATAGGCATTGGGGCGATGCTATACCAGGAAAATGTGGACAGGCCAGAAGAGAAAACTTATATTGCATTCATAAGCAGAAGACTGAAATCTAATGAAAATAATTATACGGTCACGGAGATTGAATTACTCGCAATACTATATGCGTTACAGTATTGGCGACAGGTGATTTATGGGTTCAGAATCGTATTGAGAACGGACCATAAAGCCCTAACATTCCTGTTGAAAACTGACTTGTCAAGTCAAAGATTGACGAGGTGGTCCTTGTAAATACAGCAATTTCAAGTGGAAATCGAGTATTGCCCGGGGAAGGACATTATTATACCTGACTTGCTAAGCAGATACCCGACAGCTGATAAAGAGGAAGCTCTAGCTAACGACATAGAAGATAGAGACCAGAAGACGTTAGATGATCTTAGGAACATCACCGTTTTTCAACATGAAGATCCCTGGACACGGTTAATGATTAATTACTTCGAAGGAAAGCTTGTCAGAGGAACCCCGATGTATGTAGAAGCCGAGGCATTATCAACGGAATATTTATGTTTTAACCAGATGCTACACAAATGGAGCGATACAGATCACACTCGACCCAGGATTGTTATACCGCCAGCATTGCAGAGAAGACTAGTATGGTTGGCACACAGAGCTTTTGGCCATCCTGGCATAGACAAGTCTGTTGCCCTGCTGAAAGAGGCATTTATTTGGCCAAAACTTAGAGATACAGTCAGAAATACAATCAGGACATGCTATATTTGCCAGCGAGTAAAGCCTAACTCGTATTTAATGAGGCAAAAACCGATACCACTCCTGCCAGAGAAGCCATGTCAGCTTCTGGCATTGGATAACTTCGGCCCTCTTCCGAGAGCTAGAAGGGGAAATAGACACATCCTATTTGCACTAGACGTGTTTTCTAAAATGGTAGTCCTATGTCCAATTCAGAAGACCAGTACGAAACAGGTACTTAAAAGACTGAAGGAAAGAGTCATTCCTATACTAGGGCAGCTGGAGAACATATTGTCTGATCATGGTAGCTGTTTTACCAGCGTAGAATTTCGCAGGGAGCTGGAAAATCTGGGAATAAGACAGATTTTGTCCACAGTTCGACACCCAGAGTCTAACAGCGCTGAAAGAGTGATGATAGAACTGCAGAAATACATGAAAATATACTGCTCTACAGAGAACTGGAAGTGGATAGACGTACTAGAAATTATCGAGTATTTTATTAACAATACAGTGCACGAAACGACAGGGGAAGTGCCCGTGAGCCTACATCTCGATAGAAGACTGGAGAGGCCTTGGAACAACGTCATTCGGGCACCTGTAGACGCGCAGCCTGGACGCGAGTTGAGGATCCAGAGAACATTCGAGTATCTCAAGAAACAAGCGGACAGACGGCTGCGGAGGAATAGAAGGAAGTGCTACCACAGGCCACTACTCGTGGGAGACTACGTCTTATTAAAAAGCCAGCTAGTTCAGACCCAGAGAGCAGGAAATACAAAAAGTTCCAACATAATTATCACGGACCCTACCTGATTATAAGGGACTTGCAAAATAATGCCTACATAATTAAAGATAAAGAAACAGGCAGAGAAGTAGAAGTAAACGCTGCTAACCTAAAATTGTATAGTCCACCGGAGGAATTTGAAACCACCGGAGAGCAAGCCATGCACACCCAAATGGATGAGGA
Organism: Meconema thalassinum; assembly: GCA_946902985.2. NCBI lineage: Eukaryota > Metazoa > Arthropoda > Insecta > Orthoptera > Tettigoniidae > Meconema > Meconema thalassinum. The sequence continues at coordinate 760,100,335 of OX336389.2, forward strand.
GTCATTATATATGCACGCAGAGAGTCCTCAGAAAAACCTACACCAGGGAGAAAGGAAACAAGGCAGCCAGCTCGTTGACCCAGGGGGGACGAGAGAAGTGTGCACCTGTCAGTGGGAAGAACTTTAAAACCTGTTACGGGAAGCAGCGGTAGAACTCCAAGCAATAAATGAACGGCTAAGAGCGGAGAACAAGGAAATACGAGACGGTAGACATAGTGGAGTGGGGGAACGAGACGACCCACTGCCCGGGAGCACTGACCGCCTAAAGTAAACACTGTCTAAAGACTCGATGCCGTCTAGAGGCTCGAGAAAATTCATTTGTAAAATTAATTTTCCGAGCTTAGCGAGGGAAAGATGTGACCAATTAGACACGGCTGACTGGCATCGAACTGGGGACTTTATCAAAGAAGACCAGGCCCATGATTCTGCACTGAATCGAATCATTGATCTCTGAGGGGGAACAGCCACAGTGAACCCGAAGAACAATGAGTTATATCCGCATATAATTATAATAGCAGGATTTCACGGCTATAACGGGAATATCATAGCTTATAAGGTGGATTATTGCAGAAAATACCAGCTTATGTACGTGTTAGAGGCCAGAATGCAAGAAAGCGAGCTAGCTTGATATTTTGACAAAGTGGAGTTGAATGTGGGAGGAGAAGACATGGCGCCAAGGTCCTACTTTCGGCGTGGCTGGAAGCTGAAAGGCGTGATTAACGACCGAGAAAATTCCCTTTCGACAAGGCGAAACAAGGGAGTGGGGGCAGTCGCCCGCAGAAATTAATTAATTACAGCCAAATGGAGCAATGAATTGAGATGAAACATACACCCAGATGCATGTATTCTAGGAAAGATAATTTAGGAGTGTTCTCACGCCTAAATTAAAGCCTGCATCTATAAAGGAACCTCAGCACAGACCTCATCCGATACCGAGTAAAAATTTGTGAAGGAACCGAGGGGAATTACCGGAGTAGCGTCATGACTCCGTGGAAGAAAGCAATTAATTATAATTAATTGGCCATTATAATTAATTGGCCGAAGCGATTGCTTGCACGCGAGTGATTTTGGGACCTCCACGCGTAGACAAACAAGGATCATACTTCACTTTGTCTGGAAATGTATTATATCAAGAAGAGAGTCGGTCCTGGAAATCCAGTCAACTACTTTTCATAAGGAAGCTTTATATAGGAGAAGCTGGAGCAGCGAAGTCAGTTCGTCTTGACTCAACCCGTGAGCTAACGCGCTGCCGGATCACGCAAGAAAGTGCGCGAATTTATAAAGTATTGACGCTCAAATGTATTAGCGGTGAACAATGAAAAGCGCATCAGGCAGTTTAATAACAGTAATTATGCGTCAGATAAGTATTAGTCCACAGCAGACGTATAAGCAATAGCATACGCGAGTATAGATTCAGTACAGCGTAGAGATAAGTTAGGATGATGCTACCGACAATGAACATAATCAGGAAGTGTTATCATGGGAAAAATAACATATTAATGTAATGATCACTACAGTTACGGGAGCCTGGGAGGCGTCACAAGTAGTCGCGACCTAGGATTGAACAAAGTTGCAGTAGAGGAGATATAAACTGTAGGTGACGGGAGTCGAACACGCACACACGCAAGATAGACTTTCAAGGAGACCAGCGGTTGTCAGGAGTTAGCTGCATCTCATCTCTGAGGTCAGGCGATAGTGGGAATCCAATCAAGGATCCATGTGTGAAAATAGTGCGAGAATTGTGTATAAAATTATATTACAGTGATTTCTAAAAGTGTTTATGTTTATAGGGTAAAAGAATGTGTATTGTGTCAAAGTGAAAATGCCAATAGTGAAAAATATAATTACCATGTGTAAAGTTTATACTATGTGTCGTGTGAATAATATCATGATGGCTTAAAATAAGCATCATGGCAGGCAAGTCGCTGGCTTGCTGGACCAACCCACCAGAAATGAAAGTGAGTACAAATTTAATATGTTGATATGATTTAATAGCTCACCATACAACGAAGCATCACTCTAAGATTAAGAATTAACAGTCATTTATGTACGAGATCACATCCCTCGTATTTTGGTAAAATATGGCTTGGAGGATGATTTGTTTACTGCCATTTAGGCGTAGGACACTGATGAAAGTAACGGTAACGTTAAATAATAATAATAATAATAATCTGGGGTCGGTAACAATAATGAATAAATAATCGGCATGTCAGGCCTATAGTACGTAAAAAGTGTGTCATGTCTAGCGTAAGAATACTGTGTTATTGTAAACAGTAAGAAAGAAACGTATATATCGAGGTAAAGAGAGTTTTCAGTGTCATTGAAATGTTGAATATGAATTCTACAGGGTTGTATTTGAGAGCCATTAAGATAGTTAATATAAGCCTGTAAAATTATACTTGTTTTGGAGTTACGTAGAACTTTGGCTTATGAGTATTGCATACAGGACGTGAGTGCTTTAAGAATTGAGTCATCTGTAAGAAATATTGTTTGAGCCGCGTTCAGCGAGCATGTAACGTAGAATCAAGAGATTTACGTCAATAAGTTGCGGGCGGCATCCGAAAATAGCTTGCGCGTTGGCGAATCTAGTCGGCTAATCTTCGAATCTACGATGTTATTCGCAACAGAGTTGGGACAGAGTCTGTCTGTATCCACTGTTCGCAGAGTTTTTGCCACCAGGGATAACTGTTAGAGACACTAGGTAAGCCCATATATTAATTGATCTGCTCTTAGAGGTAAGACTACTGGTTCTTCTTATAGGAAACGTCGATTTCCTCTTGTTATATGCATGCTGCACCAGTGAGAGAACTGTGATACTCACTTGAGATGCTACAAAAGCCACTGATGTCGACCACAGAACGGCAAAGCTATTTCGTGATCCATCCCTTGCCATGAATATTATTTAGGAGCCGAGATGAGCCCATTGTATACTCTAAATGTAGGTATTAAACAATTAGATTCACTCAATTCGTAAAGACACGACCCACTCAGGGTACCTCTAGCATGGCTGCACCAGTAAATGAACTTGACCCTGCGGGAAGCCAGATGGGGTGGCAGGTAATCCACTAAACCGGCGGCTATCTTGCTGAGGCCAGCCCTGACTAATTCATTGTTCGCACGGAAAGGAAGTCAGTAGACCTGATCCTTTTATTTTAAAGCTGTAGTGGGACACTGAAGAATCTTGATATTTCGAAAAGTAATTAAGCTATGCTTGATGTGATGATATCAATTGAATTAAATGCACTATTTCCATACTCATGCAATGTTGGAATGGAGTAATCGGCTAACATTTGGCCCAATTATTCTCTGAGGAAGAATTAACTCCACCAAATAAATATAAGCATTTTTGTAAGGTGTATTTGCCCAGTTCACACTAATTTATTCATACGGGTAGCGTAATTTGAAAGACATGACACGTTTGTAACGATAATGTTTTGACCAGACCCAGAAAATCGTTGTATGGTGAAGCTATAAAATATCTATGTCTATGTGTGTTTTGGAAGGGAAAGTGTACCACTTCAGCGTTTGAAATTGACGGGAAAAGAATACGATTCGCACGACACAACACTTGTTAAACAAGGCATAAGCTAATGAATTAATGTTACGTAAAGTAAATGTCCCGTGTAAAAACCGATAAATGTTCAATAATTGCAGATTTAATGTCATTTAAGTATAATTTGTGTTTATTGTGTTGTGATATTCCAGTTTGTGTTAAATTGTGCCACGTGGAGAACACTATGGACACTCGCAAATGTCGAAGAGTATCAATAATAGGATGTTTTGGATAGACTTGAGTGCGGTGAAGCACTAATTTTGAGGAGAAGGGACTCACAGATAATTTTGATGTTTGTAGTGGGAAATAAATGTAAAGTATTTTTTTTGTGTTTTATGTTGTATTGCCATGATTTTCTATCAAAAAATGTGATACTTAGGAATATGTTGTTTCTTTCAAGTAGAGTAGTCACCTGACAGACTCAAATCCTGAATATGTGATCGTATAGAGTGTTGAACGCCCCATACCTCGAAAGACCGTGAGTTAGCTGGGATACGAACACATGTTCCATATGATGTCGATTGGGTACAATACATACCTTACAACTAGTACAAGTATTTTTTCCACCAAGAAGTAAATAGGAAACTGTTTAACGAGAGCAAGTGTTCACATTGTTGTGTCTTGTCAAGTAATAATATAAGTGACTGTAAACATGTTTAAGACATGCATTATCATCAACAGCTCTCTGTTCTCCTTCGTCCCCCCCCCCCTCTCTCTCCCTCTCTCCCCACCCCGGTTACTTCATTCCTATATATGTGTTGTACTTTTTACTGACTCGACGTTTCCCACGGTTTAGAATCCTATTATTATATCCCGTACAAGTCCAACACCTGCGTCAGCTCATGTTACACATCAACTTGCATTTTCTCACGTACAAACCAAACAGGGTGATACTTGCTAGCTTGCATGTTGTTACACAAGGGTCAGCAATGATGTCATCTCACACGTGTTAACACAGCTGAGCACATTCCTAAGATAATGTTACCAGGTCGTGGTGGTGGTGGTGGGGGACTGGTTAGCATCATGATATTTTTTATATTTTTCCAAAAAAATTGAATTTTGCAAATTGGCTATATTTCCCAAACTAGGAATTTTACAGTTTAGTATGTTGGATTCAGATTAGAGGTCCTTACCCCGTCATGCGACGGTTCGTTTTAAGGGTATTTTTTCTGATCTTTCCTATGGTGCACTCATTGACTGAAATATCCCAAACCGACAAGGTCATCGACCTGAGATTTTTAAACCAATAATCGTTGATGGCTATGTGAAGTGTCGTTTTGTGGATGCGAAACTCCTTTTCCAAGGACGCATGAATTTACAGTCCAAGAGTCTACATTAAACAGACCAGGTCGGCAGCTGGCTACCAGTCGAAATATATAAATCATACATTTATTTAGCCATTCTACATGACAGCTATTCCCCTTACCATTCTTTCCACCATCCATCCATCATTACAATCATACTAATCCGGTAGTCATGTCCATTCACAAATTTCTAAAAGTAAATCATCCGCGGTAAACACAGTCTTTCACCGTTTAAAATGAGCAATAAATAGCTTTTCTAACATTACAGGTTCACTGTTTATTAAGGGAAACCAAAGTCCATGATCTTGCAGTTTTGAGATATTTCAGTAAATTCATGCGTCGTTGAAAAAGGGGTTTCGCACCACACAAAACGACACTTCACATAACCATCAACGATTATTGGTTTAAAAAATCTCAGGTCGATGACCTTGCCATTTTGGGATATTTCAGTGCACCATAGGAGAGATCAGAAAAAATACCCGTAAAACGAACCGTCGCATGCCGGGGTAAGGACCTCTAATCAAAATCCAACATTCTAGTTTGTAAAATTCCTAGTTTGGGAAATATAGCTAATTTGCAAAATGCAACTTTTTTGGAAAAATGTAAAAAATATCATGTTTTCTTCTAACAATAAAGAACATAGAGACCCTTCGTTTGAGCCATTGCACAACGTTCTGCGATGATTAGTTTTGAATATACTGTACAGCATACTTTCCAAAACAAAAATTTTGATTATTTATTTTAAATATAACGAGTCGTCCGAAGTAAAGAGGGTCTCACCCCGAGTAATTCAACACCCTACATAGCAATATCCGATCATTGGTTCGCGAGATATCGGGTTACAAAGTTGCAGCATGCACTCGAGGTGCAAACTTTAAAGATCATGGCTACAGGTGTATTAGAACCGCTACTGCTCATCTACTGCTGTCGGGTATTTGCTGGTATCGAGTAAACATAAATTACACAAAAAAAAAACATAAATCAACACACAAACTCGTAACGTGCCCCTACCCTTAATGCAAAAAAACGCAAAGAATTATATTTACAATTCAACGAGAAGCCAGAGAGACCATGGGCTATCATAGTACAAATTCCGAGCGATATTGATCCTCCACTGGAGGTGAGAATAGAAACATCGTGGGATCATTTGAAGAAGCAAGCGGAAAAGCGACTCAAGAGAACGGTAGGAAATTGTTTTAATTTGCCACTGAAAACTGGTGAACACGTTTTAATACGAAAACCGGTGGCATCTAACCTTCTAGGGAAGGTGTACCTAATGTTTAAAAAGCTGTTTATTGGTCTGTTTAAGGTACAGACAGTATAGCATAACTGTTATAAAATAGTTGGAATTGATGATAATCAAGTAATAGGAAAATTTAATCACGCAAATTTAAAAAGATTTTATCCGAAGGTTCAGTGCCGAACGAGGGATATATTGCCGCTGTTATGTTAAATATAGGCTATTTGAATAATGAGAGTCTTTAAAATATTTCATTATATGAGTTGGTGAGGATTTGCACCCAGATTTCCTTGTTTAAATAGCCAGCAGCCTCGAACCAATGGACTCTGGCTGTGAGATATAAATTTACGTAAAGAAACACGCAAGAGCGGAAGTGCAGGGAGAAGAAAGCAATCCGCATCACATATAACGGACGCAGATATAATGAAGAGTTTACCTCTTATTTATACTGGAAAAAGGGGAGGAAGCTAATATTTTTTTTGAAATATTAAAGTCGCCTCTAGTCCGCTGCAGATATAAAATAAAAGAAAACTTGTTAATGTACGCTGCCAAACCAAAGGAGTTGCCAACCAATAAAAATAAAATTGACCGATGACAGGGCGCGCGACATTAAAAAATACACGTACCAAGGGCGATCTATACTTGTGTCTGCGGGACCACGACCCAATAGCAATATTAGGACTGGATAATTAGCGCCAATTGATGATAATTGAACCAGGAATTGCTCATACAGGGCTATTCAGCTAATATGTTACACGGCAATAACGTCTAAAGCATTAAATATATCGGTATTCTGCTTTCACTTTTGTGAATGGTGCTAAAGGACTCATAAACTAACCTATAATATTCCTTTTATTGTTAACAGCTGTGATATTGGTATCAACTTTGTTTTTTTAATGGAACTATACTATTTTTTGCATAAAGGGTAACAGATTTCACTGAGACAAATTCAACGGTGTTATTATTTCCCAAATCGGACAAGTACTTTTGAGAAGTCAGGGATATGAAAATTGTGCTAGGCCATGCCTTCTTTTGGTGACGCGCTGTGCTAATGGCCAGTACGTTGTGGCGGAATGTGAAACACGGCTTGTTGGTGCCCTTAACTAGCCTAGCCTCGTTCGCAGGCATAATCTGCTTCAAAACGAAATGACTATCCTGAAATCAGAATCGTAGTTGTTATTATCGGAGTTTGGTTCTTTGGGAAATGTAAATGAGTGTTCAAACAAATTGAAAAATGAAGTTTCATTTATTGTCTTATAATTTCTTACGTCTATAGCTGTTTGGTATAATAGGACAGAGAAACAAATTTATTGGCACCGGTTCCGGTAGGGAGAGAGGGAATATCTTCCCTTTTAAATTTTAAAGCAAGGACATCACTCCCCCATGTTATTCAACTGAAGGGTTCAGACTGGCTGTTCAGTAAAGTCCATGCTGCTTTTCAATTCGAAACATCAACATTGGTTTGAAAGATGAAATTTGTGGTTTCAAGTAGGCTATTTGTTAATAGAAAGAACGAGCTAAGGCACAAAACCTTTCCCGGGATTCAATATGTGACCCACCCTGACTGTTCTCCCAAATGTGAAATGAATATATCTATTTTTACTTTAATTACTAGTAATTAACAGCATCTACAGTGTGGTAAAATCATCAATACTTTGTAATAATTATAACGAATACTATTTGTATCTGATTTCCAGCATAGTACTAACGCTCCCCTTTCCGTCCTCTTCCGACATTTGAAAGCATTTAACGCCTCTGAACAATGTCCAGATTTTATTTGCTTTTTAATTGCCATAACTTTTTCAGTCATTACTACCTGATGCATAACACACATCGTGAGCTTTACCCTCACCAGTGGATAACAGGAAACGAGAAAGGAAGATATTATTAAAAATGGAGTAGCCTCTGCAAAGGGGAGATGACCTCGCTGTTACGTCTTTTAAAACAACAATAATTAACAAGCCTCTGCAGACTATGAAATATGATGTATTCTTCTCTTCGTTACATTATTAAAATGATGATGATGATGATGATGATGGTGATCATGATGATAATTGTTGTTTTAAGGGGCTAACATCTAGGTTATCAGCCTGGGTGATAGCGAAAATGACAATGAAATGGAAAACATAACGAAAATTAAGCTGGACTGAAACTACTTTCAAAATGGAACCCAGATTGAAATAACTCACAAAATGTAGAGTGGAAATACTTACAAAAGATAACGGCAATTTAGAAGGAAAATACTCACAAAAGGAATTTAGAGTGAAAAATACGCACAATATATAGTTTAGGTTCAAAATACACTGAAGAAACTGGAAATTGCAACACCATGTAGGCATTGGTCGTTTGTATTGATTTTCAAGATATGGAACGATGCCATGTATGTATGTAAACGATCAAAGTTTCAGACCCATTGGATTGTTGCTACAGGTCTCCCCACGTGATTGGTCGCAGAGGAATCAACTCCAGTATACGGACTCTGGTGTAGCGTAGTTGGCTTCCAGTCTGTGCAGTGAAGTGGTCCCCTTCAAACATGCCTCGACGACAGAGAAGAGCACGCTATCAACAACTTTCGCCGTTTGAGAGGGCTCAGATAATTGGGCTGTGTGAGGCTGGATTATCGCTAAGGACTGTCGCTGCACGTGTTGGCCGACAGGAATCAACGGTACAACTTGTATGGCAGCAGTGGTCAAATTAAGGTACCCACAATCGTAGACCTGGCACAGGCCCAGCGCGACAGAAAACTGTGAGAGAGGATCGCCGCATCATTCGGATGGCCCGGATGGAACCCCATGCAACAGCAGCGCAAATTCGAGCAGCTGCGACACCCCACGTTACACAACAAACAGTTGGTAATCGCCTGCGTGCAGCTGGCTTACGATCCCGTGTTCCTGCAGACGGTGTTCCATTGACCCCACAACAGCGACGTGTAAGGCTGGCCTGGTGTCGAGAACGTTTGACGTGGGTCGACGAATGGCATAGGGTCGTCTTTAGTCTTGCCCGCAGTGATCGCCGGAATCGTGTGCGTCGAAGTACCGGGGAGAGGGGCCGCCCAGACCTTATTGTCGAGAGGCACACAGGGCCAACACCAAGCATTATGGTCTGGGGAGCTATTGGCTTTAATGTGAAATCACAATTAGTGCTTGTTGAGGGCACTATGACTGCTCGATAGTACGTTGATAGGGTACTCAATCCAGTGGTTGTCCCTATGATGGCGAACATTGCTAATGGGATGTTTCAGCAGGACAATGACCGGGTTCATATTGCACGTATCTCCAGAGAAGCTCTCCACGACATCATAACCATTGAATGGCCCGCCAGATCCCCGGACCTCAGTCCTATTGAGCATGTGTGGGACATGATGGGTCGACAACTGGCCAACCGTCCTCCGCCACCCACAACTCTGGAACAACTGACCCGTGCAGTGCAGCAAGCATGGGCCACAATTTCTCTGGAAGCGATCCAGGGCCTTATTGACTCCATGCCTTGATGAATTCACCAATGTATTGCAGCTCGTCGTGGGCACTTCCTGTATTGATTGTTGTCCATACTTGCGGTCAGAGGGACCTGAAAGTCTAATCATCGAATCCCAACCGAACTCTCGTCCTGCATGTTCAATTGCAGCAATGTAGCACCACTCCTTCTGGGTGTTGCAATCTCCATTTTCTTCAGTGTACTTACAAAATGCAATGTAGATTCAAAATAATCAACAAAATCCAATTGAAATTCAAAATATTTATAAAATGCAATTGAAATTGAAAATACTTCAAAATGCAATTGATATTCAACATAATTACAAAATGCGATTGAAATTGAAAATACACAATGAAATTTAGATTGAAAATTCCTTACCAGATTCAAAATACTCATGAAATGCAATTGAAATTGAAAATACTTACAAAATGTAATTTAGAATCAAAATACTCACAATATGAGGAAGCCCGCGATTCAAATACTATACTTACAAAATGCAATTTAGATTAAAAATACTTCCAAAATGGAGTTGAGTTCGAAAATACTTACAAATGCAATGTAGATTGAAAATACTTACAAAATGTGGTTGAGATTCAAAATACTCACAAACTGTAATTTAGTTACACGGGGAGCCAATTCATAAGAACAGGGCGGGAATCTTAAAATACAAAAGGAACGATAATGAAAGAAAAAGAAGGCTGATCCCTAGAAGAATGAGGGATCAGGAAAGTAGAGAGAAGGGCCAATTAAGGCGGGAAAGCTAGGGACTCCCTAGGCCTCGGATACCCTAATACCGTCGGGGTCGGGAGAGAACAAGTGTTGACCAAGAGACGCCGACAGGAAAGATACCAGAGAGGAGCCCGGCACAAATAAGTGGAAGCAATGCCGGACTCAGCTGAGGTTCCGTGTTCGCCATTCCACGTTCCACTAGTTGTGAGCCCATGGGGGGGGTTACGATATTACATAAATAGCGCATCATACATAGTAAAACTCATTCAGTAAGATGGAGATTTACTATTTCATTTGACCTTATTTGAGTTGTTGATATTGTTTCATTTAGGGATTTGTACATAGTGGTCAACAGCCCCATGCACCTGAAAATTTCTTTGTTAACCTGTGTCATTGTGATATCTGCAGTAGTGGGTGTTCCTGTAATTGTTGTTAGGTTTAGGAGGGCCTTAAAATAGGAACAATGCTGGCATGTACCTGGAGTAGAATTGAGAAAGCATAAGGAACCAATTTTTGGCTGGCTAGGGAGGGAATTGAATCCACCTCTTGCCTCGTGATGGTGAGTATATTCCTCAACCCTGAAGCAATTCAATTATTTGTCAGAGCTAGAAATCAAACCCAGAACCTTCGGAAACGGGGTCCCAATATGTACCCGGGCACACGGAAGAAGGTGCCATTTTTGATCATGTGCTCCACATACAAAGATATAATACAATGATGATTTTCTTTTTCGTGTGACCTCCTGAGAGGCCGAGTGCAGGTATTTCTAGTTGACGCCCGTGGGCAACCTGTGCGTAGAAATAAGAGATGATATGAATGGAAGAAAGTGGGTAAGGATGTGCAAGGAAGCGGCCGTGGCCTGTCAGAAGGTACCGTCCCAGCATTTGCTTGGTGTTGAAAATGGGGATACCACAGACAACCATTTCAAGGACGGCCGATGGTGGGGCTCGAACCCACGTGTCTACCGAGTCAGCAGAGAGCTTGGCCCCATGACCTAATGCTGCGCTTTTGCGAGCGTAGCCACCACAGGAAAACCAAATAGTCAATAGGTGTCAAATTGTAAGCAATATTGATTTTTACATGTACTGAATCTTGTCATTTTGATTCTCTGTCTGTGTATTACCTCAACACTGAACACATTATTTTGTTTTACTTGTTCAACCCAGACTTCTGTATTATTGAGGTGCCGATAGCCTAGATGTTAAGATCCATAAAACATATCATCATCATCATGATCATCATCATTATCATCATAGTACCGACAGCGGTGTACGTGGCGGCCAACTTACAATGCCTTCACGCCCAATCGACTGACTAGGAAATAGAGTTAGTCTAGCCACACGCGAGTAATGTGCATGACACCCGTCGTGTTCAAACCACACTCGGGAAGTTCTATAATTCCACTCAGACTCGAATGCAGAATCAGACTCCTTTCTTAGCCTGCCTATTTTCCCTTTTCTTGAAGAAACAGTATGTCTCAGTGACCTCTGCCAGCTGGATTGCGATCTACAGTGCAGTGACGTACTTCATTTTCCATTCAACCTGATGTAGCTACGCATGAAAAGGCCACTCAATTCCTGAAGAAGTATTAAAGTTTCTATTAATAAATTCATAAATACAGCCAATGGGCATGTACTTTTCTTTACAGGACGGGTCAGGGAAGGGATTTTAGAAGGCAATCGGCCGTGGGTCTATTGAAGGGAATCGTACCAGCATTTGCCTGGTGGTGAAAATGAGAAACCACGAAATCTTTGTTCAGGACGGCCGAGGTGGGAATCGAACCCATGATCTCCCGATGTCAGCGAGGCACGAACCAGCACGTTAGCGCTCTCGGCTACGTAAATCTAACAAATAAATTAAACCAACTGTGTAAATACTTTTTCAACTTGAACTATTCAGTACGTACTCTATTTGTAAAACATTACGCTTTCCCATTTCGTGTTATCCACTGGTACATTTAAAGATCCCGAAGTGTGTTACGCATCGTGAATTATTTATTCTACATGTTATAGCAAATCAAAAACAATGTACGCAACCATCTGTTCATTTGTCCCGTTATACCAAACAGATAGTGACGTAAGAAATTATTGGACAACAAATGAAACTCATTTTCCTATTCTTTTATCACTTATATGCATTACCCAAAGAACCAACTCCGATAATAACGACTACGATTCTGATTTCAGGATATTCATTTTTTAAGCAGATTACGCCTGCGAAAGAGACTAGGCCTGGTAAGGGCACCAACAAGCAGTGATTCACATTCAGCCGCAACGTACTACGCCCGAATTCCTCAAAGTCAACGTCCAGAATCCGCAAGGATGGAAAAAGGATCGTAAGGATGTCAATACCCGGCTAAGAAATCAACATTACCTACCGGAATGATGACTAGGGAACCCTTGACTCACATAACACATATCTAACCATACTACTAACTAGTTGCACACAGAACAGCCTAAAAACAAAATAAAGCACACTGAGCAACTCGGCTCTCGGGCTAGATAAGGTATAGTTATGTCGAAAAAACTGCCTGCATCGGACTAGTAGTATCGTTATATCGTAATTCAGCATTGAATGAAAAACAGATCTTATAGAAAACGGAGCAAGCAAACTAAAAAGTGCCTGCAAATTTATTAGGATAGGACAATACATACATGTCCCTAATGAGACAAAAAAAACAAATTAAACTAAACACTAAAACTGAAAATTATGTCCCCACTGGACATAGATACGACTTTCTTAAGTCTTCCTGCACCAAAACTTATATTAATTATAGATGACCTTTCTTATAAAGATTTGATCAAGTTAAATATATTTTCTTAAACACCGTGTGTTTCTCCTCAAAAGTAATACACTTCTAATTCTACTATCTTACTCTAATTTCTCCCTACATAATACGTCGGTATTATTTACTTCGCATTATTGCGTCAAATCTGCTTGTTATGTTTAGTAATATTAATGAAATTATTATTATTATTATCTTTTACTAATGTCAATTATATACATCATCACGACCTGCACGATTTTCTCCTCCTGCTTTACTTATTATAAAGTTCATTTCACTTCTCTTCTCTTTAGCTCACACAATATTTCTGTTTGTTAATGAATTATATTGTTACATCCATGTGGATATGTGCATCTAACAGTTAAGTTCATTGCTATTCCATTTTTACATTTCCGGTTTTCTAACAACTGTAATGACATTTTGAACTACGACGAAAGGCTTTCATATAGCTTTATACAACTATATATGTGTGCGTGGCATTACATCCTCAATATTCACACTTCCAATTCTTTACAAATTCAACTTCCAACTTGCTTTGTTGACATACTGTACTTCCATATTTTCTAGCTGTAATCTCTTTAACCTTCACACTCTCTGAATAACATTTACGTGTCTCTAATACACTTCTTTCAACAATAAATCTTCGCATACACTTATTATCTAGCACGTTCACAAAATTCTAAACCATCTCAAATACACTCGACAATGTAAGAGAATCAGTAACCCTACTCAATATTACTGCTGTAATACCTTCAAGAAACAACCTCCCCCGAGTACACCAATTCTATCGATTATACAATTCCGTGCTATTCTTTACTTATTTATTCAACCAAGCGATACTTTCGTAGTACATCTTTATATTCTTTCTCACTCAAATACGTCATACATCCTTCTAGTACTTTAATTATATACCCCTGTTACAATTTATAGTTTCTTTCTGAATTAAGTCTGCTCGTGTTCGTTACTTAATAAAAATACATTTTGTCTCACGTTCTTAATTTCATCTGATATGAAATATCTTTACTGTGGTCTCTCAAGACTTCTCTATAACAATAGGTTGATCTGTAATATCACACCTCTCCTTCTGTTCATCAGCTATGCTTCAAAATTACGCCTACTGTTTATACCGTAATAATAAAATTCTGGGTTTCACAATATTCTCTTTGCCTATACTTGAGAGTCTCAAACGCAATTGTCGAACACTCCGGACAATAGTTAAAGTATATTTTTTCATTAAATTTCGTTCATCTAACGAATTTGCTTTATTTCGGATAACAATATCCCTTCTGTATCTCTCATATCATTCATGGCAAAACTTCGCTTGTTACAACTTGTTACAACTTATTACGACTTGTTACTCACATTAACGAAATTACTTCACTCTCCGGTATAAATTAAATAAATGAAGCGTTCTAAAGAAGTTAGCTTATACCATTGAAAAATGGTTAATGTGAAAATATTAACAATAAACGTTAGAAAAATACGTCACAAACGATATTCTTTGACTCAAAGAAACATTTCAAAAATATATAGCAACAACAATAACATGAACTAGGAATAAAATAGTCAGATGTTGGTCAAACACTGGAATAACCCATAAACAAACACTAGCTACATAGTTGTTAAAAATCACTGGTCTACCTTGTGTCTGGAACGCTTGATACAGAATCTGTGGACCTTAACAGATGAGGAATTCCACCACTCGCACTGGGAGTGCGCCCGGATGCCAATGAACGCCTGCCAGCATTCCCCGAATTCCTGCTGCCCTGCAAGCAGGTGAGTCTGCTCGACGGTTTTCCAGCTGATCTGCACCAGCCTTCTTCCGCGCTGCCTGTCAATGACCCTCACTCGCGCCTGCATCTTATCTCTTCTCGATCTACGATCTGGCTTCTCCATTCGCTTCTTTATGACCCTTCCTCACTTGGCCGCTCACTAGAAGTTCATGATGTTAGTTTGTAGATGAGAAATCACCTCCACATGTGACTTTCTTCTCGTTGTAGTAGTTTGTTTGTGGTTTCCAAGCGTACTGCTGTTTGTACTGCAGTGAAGTTCTATTGTTTATCGCTTTGATCATCGCTGGACTTCGCTTAATTAGTGTAGACTTAACCTCCCTTCATAGTGAAAATAGAACATCATCCTCTGTTCACCAGAGTCGTTAGCTATGGTTTCTCCCCTCCGACCTGATCTTGAATACATCTTAACAAATGTCTTGTAAATGTTTTTTCTAAAATATTGCAGAGTAGTGAAAATACTTTCTTCTGCGTTCTCGTGTGTGTCGGGCTGAAGTTTCACTTGTGCGATAGTGAATATTTGTAGAATATCACAAAGTATGTTTTCTCTAATCCGACCTTATAATTTTCTGAAGATATATTCCATAAATAATTTCTAAATTTCTTCTTCTTTCCAATATTCATCCGTATACTATTGTAGTTTCTTATTAACAAGGTAGTTCTTCCTTCCGTAGTCTAATGCTTTTCTTAGTTGCCATTGCATACTAATTGTAGAGCGATTTTCTATACGTGTTGCCACTTGGAATACTCGAATGATAAGAACCTCGTTCCTTCTCTGCCGCTAGCCTCCTAAGTTCATTTTCCCTCTCAAATTTACCGCGCTAGCCTCTCACTAGTTCATAAACTCACTTATTTACTCATATCGTCTCTCGTAGTCATCTAATTAAAAATTTTTTTTTCAATTAAATTTCTTCTTCCTTCCTTGTATTTTTGATATACTCCAATGCATTATAATATTAAAATAATTATTTTAATAATTATATAATCCCTCGTAATCTTCCTTTAATCTGATTGTGTACTTCCATGTTATCAATTTTGATGTTCTTGAGCTATCCCCTCCTTGGGTCTCTTGGTGCGTGTCCGAACTTCAAGTATCCTTGCCAAGTCGCCTCGCTAACCAAAACTGGTTTCTCTCCCGTAACTTCTCAAAACTGTGCACTTTCCTGATCGCTATTCCAATCACACTCCCTTGGTTAAAATATTCCAGACTATAAAATTTCCATTTCTTCTCTAAATAACAATCTTTCATGAGGCCAAAATTTTATAAATCTCTTTCTTGCACATTATCAAACCTTCCTGTGCTTAAAATAACTCAGATCACGAAATATTTCATACACATTTTTTTCTCAGGCTCTCCATTCAAATATTTGTCGGTTCATTTCTCATGGCTACTCATAATTTCGAGTGCAGAACTAGCCATTGGCACATCGCGTCACCAAAAGAGGGCGTGGCCTAGCACAAGTTTCATATCCTCGATTTCTCAAAAAGTACTTATCCGATTTGGGAAATAATAACCGTTGAATTTGTCTCAGTGAAATATGTTACCGTACCCTGTATGCAAAAATTAGTATAGTTCCATTAAAAACCAAAGTTGATACCAATATCTCAGCTATTCACAATAAAAGGAAAAAATTGTGTAAGTTAGTTTATGAGTCCCTTAGAACCATTCACAAAAATGAAAACAAAATACCGATATCTTTAATGGTTTTGATGTTATTGCCCTGTAACTTCTTAGCTGAAATACCCTGTATAATTAGACGCCACGGATAGATGCAGAAATAAAAAATTGACTTCGCGGCATACTGGAAATTATACTGCGTACAGCAGAAATGCCTGTAAAATTTATTTTCCAATGTACCGCGGAGGGAAAGCGGAAAATCAGTGTAAAACGCGCGAGAGAGGAGTCTCGGAGAGGATACTTCTTTTAGAAATCGAGGCTATTCGCTTTAGAACTCGGGCGAGTTCCCACGTATAACTTTGCCTGGCAAGAGCGCTTCGGTATTAGAAATTTCAGTCGGGAAGGAGGGCCACCGAAGGATCGATTATTGAAACAAAGCCGGACTAGTATTTGCGAGTGCAAGTGGAAGATACAGTATTAGGAGTGAAATTTAATAGTGATTTTCTGCGAACAAGAGTTCATAAAGTGAACAATATTCATAGATTACGACATTACATTGAGCAGCATAGCGCAGTTGTGTGATGTAATTATTTTATGCACGTTCAAGGCAAATTGAAGTGAACACTATATTCATTTTCGCTGTGAATGATAGTTAAAATTTTGTAGGAGGTACGCAGAAGATCCAGAAAGAGACAGTGAACCTCAAAACTTAAAGAAATTTACAAAATTGAAAACCAACGTGACTTGTTCGAAAACGTAGTAAAATGTATTTCGAAAGTTTACTATCTGCAATCTACTATAAGTAATCCTACGAATGTGGGACATGATCACCGATACTTATAAGCTTGAGTTGGTGAGGATGACTTCTTTATTAGTTAGTTAGTTATTGATGTTTTAAGGGGTGGAACTACGAGGCCATCTGCCCATGACTTCTTCATTTTCGACAGAGATGAGGACGCATTGCTAAATCTAAGAGAGGAAGACCAAGCATATAATAAGATGTTGATTCCAGGAGTGACGTAAATCGAAATAGTACATTGAATTATTATCATGAATTTTCATCATCACCTTTCGAAATTTCATAATCAGATGCTACCACTACAAATCGAAAAGATACGTTCCTTTGATACAATCTACAAGAGAGCAGCTGATAGAAGAGACTCGCCAGTTCCATCTGGAAGAGAAGAAATAAGTGATATCTACAATTTTCATCTGAAACTGAAGAGATGCCGTCCGATTAAACCGAGGATCGTCCGTCATCACGAGACCATGATAGATGCAGGAGAGATCAAATGTATCCTTGTAACGAGAGAGAATACAGTCGATGCAACACCATTAAGTCCAGGAAATGCAGAGCTGAGTAAACATCAGGCAGAAGTTGGAGTTTCTTGATGATTATTTGGATACTCCTTCTTTGACCATTTTTATACAGTAGTTTCATTAGCTCTTGCCAGTTTCTTTTTCGGTTTGATATTGTGTCTCTGAGTCGGGGGATACAACTGAGGAGTGTGACAATCACTTCGCCCAGGCAGCCACACCTGCAAAGCGAACAGGGGCCAGATGAGGGGATGGGAAGAGTGGGAGGGATAGACAAGGACGAGGGAAGGAGGCGGTCCTGGCCCTACGTTAGGTACTGAACCGAATTTGATGATGGCGATGATCATGAAAATGCTATTTTCAAACTCTCGACAAATTTTAGTCTGAAATGAACGAATATCGAAGCTTGCACAACATCATGTATTTTCGACATTGCAATTAGGATTCTGATTGTATCCAAGAGAGGACAATGGCTACCCACGCCAAGGTTCGTCCTTGTCTCGTGTCGCATAAAAGCGGGAAATGGCATATCAACAGGAAGGAAATGATGTGATTGGTTAATACAGTTTGAGGAAATGCAAGGTAGAATGGGTATTTGGAGGCAAAAGTGAAGCTCTTCATGTGAGATTTCCGCATATATTTTTATGTAGAATTGAAGCAGACCGACCTCTGGAACAATGGAAATATGTAGGATCTGATAAGGAATATTGTTGGTACTTTTGGAATGAAGTTTGAAGTCAACCTACAACGATTTATGCAATTATATCAAGTAATGGTCACTTGCCGCGAATCTGCTAATGAGGCGCCATGTCATAGTCCTAGGTGGGGGATGACACGCAGATCAGCGAGGTCTTTTTCTGGGTATCGCTTGAAGTAGTAGGACGTGTTATGAACACGGTCCCAATAGCCAAATTATATGTGAGTGCGGGCGCGAATATACTTAACGGCCGAGAAGACGATTGTTCGGGCCAGTGCATCAGAGCCGGGTTCCAGTGAATTGTATAATAGAGTGCCTTCGTGTTCAAAACTCACCTTTTGTGCTAAATAACTGTGAGGAAGTATATTATAACTCCACTATACGATAGTGTTCGTGTGCTAAGTTGATATTTTAACGAAATTACGAGTTCGTATAGCGATATTTGAGAGGAATGAGACTGTTCATACAAAAGTCATTATCACAAAAGACAAGTGGCAAGTTTGCGTGTGAGTTGAATCTGCACGTTACGCAAGCAAGCTAGCGGGAACAAAGACAGTCCGGCACATTCCTGAAAATAAAGACGTACTAGAAAGATTGATTGTGAGTGAACATTGATACTTTCTACTTTCGAATTATTTCTACGATGATGGTTATTGGTAAGTTCAGAAGAAGGATACTTTGCATTGATATGAAGAGTGTGATGGCGACGTAAGTTTATCATGCGGTAGGAATGTGATATGCGCTGAGGGGCTGGAGTGTTTTGAGCAACCATCATTAAACAAAATTTTCCAATAATGAAGAAATACCGTCACGATGCTTCACATTATAACTACATAATGGAAGGATTCATCCAGTTCATCGTTCAGAAGAGGAGAAGAGAACCAGGGAGATCCCGGTTCAGTGCTTAAAGCTTGGTTCGTGCTCGGATGAGAATCCGATGAGATGGAGTTCGATACCAGACGGTGCACTTCGACACCAGGGGACGGAGTTCGAGGTTCGACGAGGCAGTATTCTTGGAAGAAGAAGATGATGGAAGATAGTAATCCAGAGTGGGGAATACTGTTTGTTACGGTATTTTCTGCCATTCTATTTCACCGAGATTCGTCAAAGGTAGAAAGAAGATCATTTATGTGGTTTGTTGAGTAGAATTACTGTAGTTAGCATATTTATGAGCGTCAACCATTTCAACATTATTTTAATTAATTTATACTTCAGTGGATTAATGTAGAATTTTAGGATTTTCCACGAGTTGGATTCATTCGTCAGTTACAACACATGTGGAAATCAGTAACGATCA
This sequence comes from Meconema thalassinum, assembly GCA_946902985.2. Lineage (NCBI taxonomy): Eukaryota > Metazoa > Arthropoda > Insecta > Orthoptera > Tettigoniidae > Meconema > Meconema thalassinum. The sequence continues at coordinate 760,120,139 of OX336389.2, forward strand.
GTGAGGTGTTACAAATCTGTATATTTATTAAATATTAATGACTATTGTTTTTCAATCATCCGCGTTGTGAATTTTATTTCATCTTTGTGTTTGGATTTTCCGAATTAATGAATTTAAGACTGGTTTCTTAAATTGCATTAATATTATTTTCGACAACGATATTATTTTGGGAATTTTAATGTAAGAATGTTATAATTTAGGAAGAAGATTCACCGACCATGAAACACCATTCGCATGTTTTATAACATTTTCGACGATCTATTGAAGCATATTGGCATTATTTAAAGCCAAAGTTATTCGTGATATAATATGAGTAGGACTTGAAATATATTGAATATATATTGATTTGGACTATTTAACGTCGTTTAAAGATTGTGTTTTTTAATTAGTCTAACTGAGCATCGCTATTTATTATCATTATTATTTATCGACATTCCAAATATATCAGATAGAGAAGATTATCTTCTAATAAATCGTGATATGTCGACTATTGAGAATTCTTTTAAAACCATTTGCAACATTAATATTTCACTGTTAATATAAATGTTGTTGACATTTAACATTGCAATGTGGCAATCAGTAACGATCAGTGAGGTGTTACAAATCGAAATATCTAATATTAACGACTATTGGTTTTCAATCAGAGTAAGAATCAAGTAAACCAAGGAAGTTTATGTACTGTAACTTAAGGCCAAGTTGAATGAAAATAATTATGTAACGGAAGGATTAATGTACTGTGAACATCGTAATGAAATATTATTATAATGGAGAACTAGTGTGACAGTTCAAAGTTCAAGTTACAAGTACGTATTATAATTGAAGTCAGGATTTTTATTGCTATGATAGAGAGATAGCCGGATTGATTAGCTCAAATACATATTTTAGACATATTATAGAGAGGAAATTTTTAGAGCAAAGTTATTATGTGGAGGTTCTAATAAGTGGTGTAATCGTATTATTGAGAATAATATTGCAGTATTATACAGTATTGATGTAAGAAGGAGGTGTCGAAGAACATAATTTATTTTAATTGACCTACAGTCGAAATGACAGAGAGGAAGTTGGTGGACAATGTATTGTGAAAAGATTATAAACTACTGGTAGGTTAACTTTATTAATATTATTAACATGATTTAGAAAATATACGTATGAGATTAGCTTAATTGTTCGGCCATATTTGACTGGAAGTGGCATAATCCCATATAAATCGTAACGATGGTAACAAGAGTAATGAAACTTGATGATGGTAATGATAGAACTGAAAGTGATGAACATTAGCGATGATAATAAAGTAATAATAGAATTAAGAGTAAGAAATACTAATGAACAGTAATAAAACAAATAAAGTGAATTAAGCTATTAAACAAATAAACAGCTGATTAAATGTAAATAAATAAACATTAATAATAATGCAAGTAGCATGTATGGATACTATTTATAACAATAAATATTAATATTCAACGATAAACAATTAATGTGGTTTTATAAATATTAATGGAAGTTAATATTGATAAATATTTGGATTAAGAAATAATTATTAAGAATTATTAATAATCTTAGGGATTATTAGTGACATGAATGAACAATTATAAATAGTTAAGGTGAGGATTTAAGTATTTTAATGTTGATAGTTTGGAGAGAGGATGTTTGATTAACATTAAATCATGATAACTGTTTTCATTGCGGATGTTTGACAATGTTGACGTAGGATGTCGTATGACAGGTCGATTCTTTGAAAGTTTGTATAATTAATGAAGATTGTTTAATGGAGATTAATAAGTATGGAAGAATGGAGGAAGGGAAGAATGTTGACGAGATATGTTCGTATTAAAACCAGTGATGTTCTTATTTTGAGGAGAGTGGTGTATAATAATTTAGTAGAGATGTCAGAAACAGCTGTTCGGTTAGCAAGTGATGTCAATATATGCTGTAGTTCGCATTTGAATTATACATTCAGAGGTTAATATATAGATTGATGATGATGATGATGATAATTGTTGTTTTAAGGGACCTAACATCTAGGCTATCGGCCCCTGATGGTTTGGGTGATCGTGAAGATGAAAATGAAATGCAAACTTAAAACTAAAACTAACTACCAACCTACATGCTAGAAGAAGAAATGGAAAACTAAAGGAGAATAAGGCAATTAAAGGACCGGAGGAAAAGAAATGCCCTCAACCCTCGAAGAATGCGGATTGAGGGACTTGGAAGGAAAGAGAGGCATGAAAGGCAGATAGGAAAGTGAAAGAGGAGAGGGTCCGCCCCGAAGGTAAGGGACAAAAGGGGAAAACGGACCCAGCTCAGGAATCCCTCGGGTTTGCCAACTCCCGAACTCACCAGCCGTTAGCCCCTGAGGGTGTAGCATTATATAGGGTGCACCATAAGTGGTGGGGCTACATACACCCTGCCTCCTTGAGGGACTTGAGCAGAAGGCAGGAGGGAACATGAAAAGAAAAAGAAGGCTGACCCCTCGCAGACGGAGGGAATCAGAAAAGATGAGACAAGGGCCAATTAAGGCGTGAAAGGAAGAGACTCCCTAGGCCTCGGATACCCTAATACCGTCGGGGTCGGAAGAGAACAAGAGTTGTAATAAATATATTAAAGGAGGTGTATGTTAAATTACATAACATTTTTGAACATTATAACTGAAACTTTATCTTCAACTCTGAATCAGATGATCTGTGTTTACCTTCAGAAACAGCTGATCCGTGCCTACTTTTGGAAGAGCATTGGATTATTAATGTCAGATAGACATTGTTGAATATTTTACTTACTTGTTTAACAAGCGTGTTTATTATTATTTTATTTAACTTAATTTAGGATTGGAATTACATTTTTATTACAGTTTAATTGATATTGTTTATTCTGAATAAATATTATCGTTTGTTTTTATAAACAGGCTTAAGTGATTTATTTAAAATATGGAAGGAGATTGTGTTGTGGAATGGATTTTGGTTTAGATTAATCCTTTGCCATGCACTATTTGCCCCGAGAACCGTACGTTTCCCGTATTCTCCAATTATTTGAGTGGTTTGCCCATTTTTTATTTTCCAAAACACAATCGTAGGACTGGTGTATCCACATGTAGCTCTTGTCGGTAGGATTTTCAGGTTTTTCTAGCCGGGGACCATCAAGATTATGCAATCCAGCTGATCATCGGAACGACGAGTGTCTTCGCATGTTTAAACGGGTACAGTACCATACTGGCATTTCCCTGAAGATGAAGTGGCAAACCACGGAAAACCACTTCAAGGATGGCTGAGATAGGGATCGAATCCCCTCTACTCATTCGGTCCACCCGAGGCTGAGTTGACCCCGATGCAGTGCTCATACCACTTTTCAAATTTCTTGGTCGAGCCGGGAATCGAACCTTGGAAATCCGGGCTGGAAAACAAGCCCGCTGACCACTACACCATGGAGACCTCCGGGATGGCAGCTAATCACGCTGACCACCACACCATGGAGGCGACTAATTCTTCTTTATCACCTGGAATGTGCGACTTTTATGTACAGCGCTTATAGCCTAAGATATTTTTTCTACACTTTCTATTTTTATTCATGTCTTTACATATTTCTTATCAGTAAATATGTAACATTTCATGCATTTCACATTCTGATATGAGCATCTTTGTTGTGGCAATATTCCAGCTGTTATTATACGCCATTTTGGTTTCAATCCTTCATCAAAGATAGAATGATGCTCTAACCTTTTATAAAATATACTTTATGAAACCACCTTTTATAAAAGATTTCCCTATTGCACTGTCGTATCTTTTATAAAAGATCTTTATCAAAGATCTTTGATAGTATAATATCAGCCTTTAACATGCCGCAAGCTAATATCACACGTTCAAAAACACTGGCCAGAACCGGATTTAACCGTGAACTTCGAGTCAGCAAGACAACAACTAACCGCCTGGACCATTAAGTCATGTCGATGGATGGGATTGATCCTGTACTAATTAAAAACCCATATCATTCCGTGCGAATTTCCGCTATAAACCGCTAATAACACAATACCAGTGGCCAGATTTCAACAGCTCAGATCTTCCCCATAGTTATACTTTTATACCAGCTGCTGTTGACACAGCATCACTCCGTGACTGATATTCAGTCGTACTTCTTCGAGGCGATGATAAATACGTAACTAAATATTGCATGAATAAAATAGGCAGGGGAGAACGGAGACCTCTGGCTCCGCCTCCTCTTTTACCGGCACACATTTCACATGCACTGACGCTGAGATGCAGCGTTTGAAGGCCGGTGTATAAACTTCACCAAAGTGAGGAGTCTAAGTATTAAACGAAAATTAACCCCCCGCGTAGTGATGAGCTGCTTTATTTTCTCAGTCATTTGCCACTCAACACTGTGTTCAAATCTCGGTAGGACCAAGTGACATGCATAAAGGACGTAACTTTGGAGACAGCGCATTAACATGCGATATCAAATATCCTTCTACACCAGGGCTGATTATTGAATTTATTTTATTTTTACAACATCAATCAATCAATCACTCACTGACTTCCACACTTTTAAAGTAGGCTGGTCCAAATATCCGAAGCCATTATGACAGGTTCCAACAACAACAACAACAATAACAACACAATTTGCTTACGTAGGGGTCTTACAAGACGAGCATAGCTACCCTTATATCAGCTGACACCCTCCCCTCCTCAAGAGGAAGCTCAATGCGCCGATTGCGCAACAACTTCTCGCCCCGCCCTGGCCATGCCTCAAACTACCTCGCCCTGCCCCAAGTCCTCCAGACTTGCATTGCACCTTCTGCTTGAACAGTTTATGAGAAACCTAAAAACCTTGAAATTTTTTATATTTCATTTTCAATTTAAAGATAGTTGACATATTTTTACCTAGGAAGATTTGAATAGTCTCTTCTGTCTCCAGTGTAACGGTCATCACGTATATAAATTACACCCTGTATATATACACACAAAAATACAGCCATCACAATAACTCAGGTTATCTGACAAAATTCAACACTTACCCAAGTACACGGGGCGAAATGACCATGATGTCCATGCATCTCAAATGAAACAACAAAAACTGCTTCCTACTCAAATACTTCCTCGTATAAAAATACACACACGCTAGGAAGCCTACAGACATCACAGTGACACAGGTTATCAGACAACTTCTACACATACCCAAGTGCACGGAGCTACAAGACCATGAGCCGCAAAACTCCTAAACAATCAACAACAAAATCAAGAATAGACGCTACCGCGGATCAACGACAACAAATTTTAATCGCTATAGTCGAGTGTTCAAATATGTGGTGTTATAAATATACATATAATATTATCGATTGCAAATGCACTCTATATATGCTTAACATTATAATATTTGAACCTGCAGGGATTTGAACCGCGAACCTCTAGAGTATGAGACCTAGTCGCTACCGTGACGCCATTCATGCCCTTCACTAACATTTGGTTTAGTATAACTCGATAATATTTTGTATTGAAATCAATGATTTCTGCTGTTTCTATAAACCATTTGATACTAAATATGTATTATATTGTTCAGTACATATAAATTTACGGTCTTATGGAAATATATGGATTTTTGCGCAAACAATAGCCGCCATTTAGACTCAATCGGGTTGGCACGGACAAGCACTATATGGCAGGGTCAGCATGAACTGTTGGTCACTTTTGCGGTTACATATTCTACTTTAAAATGCTAATATCCTACCGGTTACCTCCTTGAGGTCAGTTTAAACCTCCCTATGTACGATGAGCGTATTTTGTAAGGCCAGGCCTTGTTGAATCCTAAGTTACAGTTAGCCTATAATACTTGCATGATTAATATATCCGCCATCTTGAAACTATTTGTCTGATGACCTTGTAGTTTGGGCAAAAGACGCTTCCTACATTAAGGTGTATTGTTGAAAAATTTGGTAGGGATTAGATGATTAAGTTAGTGTAAATTTAATTTAAGCTTTGAACAATCGGGTGGCCGCCATTACGTTTCCGTCAAGATGGCGGCGATATTAAACATGACACTGAGGTACCGTTTGGTAGTGCTACCTCTGTACCAAATTTCTTTCTATTTGCTTTTACCGTAATTCAATTAACGGAGGGGGGGGGGCAGACATACCAAATCACACATACACACATACTCACACACAGACAGACACAATTTCTTGGCCCTGTGTAGATCTTATAAGTGTAGTTTCATTTTTGTCAAAAATCGAAAGTAGGCTAAGAACAGACTGTAGGTTAAATTCTATATATGGTAGACAGAATAACGTTAACCACAACCACAACGTACTGATAGACTGAAAGAAAGCCATAGATCGTTTGATTTCTTCGATTTATTGATAACAGGGGCCGATTGTTTTCAGTTGTCCAATACATCAAAGAATATAATTTCAGTCAAATGAAAATATTCTAATGTAGGCTATACATTTCATGTAATCACTCTGGCTATCATTCGAGCTGTGTGAAGGTGTTTTCTTATTATTAAATGAAGTCTAAGATCAATTGTGCGGTATGGATGGCAAAAATAAATAGTAGCCCAGGGAATGATTTATCAAACAATAACATGTGAGCATTTGCTCTATGTAAACATGGTATCAAGCAGAGTTACAAAGAGGAAATTATTTCTGTACACAGACAACGAAGAACTCATAAAATGATGCAATAAATCAGAATTTATAACGTAATATCTATCATTGGAAACAACTCTTTTAATCCAGCTTCGTTGACAACTGTGATATATATCACTGTACATATTGCTCCATTAGCCCATATTGTGTTAATTGAACGCCAGTTACTTCATGCAAAGCATAGAATATATTTAATCCTCAGGTTGAAATATTACGCTTAGTTCGTTAAAGATTAAAATGCGAACGCAAGTTGCGAGATAGAGAGTGGAATTATTCGATAACTAGAGTCGTGAAATCTATTCAAGCAGTAAATATTAATTTTTCATTAATGCTGTGATGTGGTGGAAAATATATTGTATACTTAATGTCTAAGTGGCCTCATCAGTGTAATTTATGTCATATTGTCCGGATGGATGGATGGATGGATGGATGGATGGATGGATGGTTGGATGGATGGATGGATGGATGGATGGATGGATGGATGGATGGATGGATGGATGGATGGACGGACGGATGGACGGACGGACGGACGGATGGACGGACGGACGGACGGATGGATTCGAATTAGTAATTTCATTCTTTCTTCTCGTGCTTCTAGAAATTATACAGACCTACTCTTGACATTGACGTATTATACAAGGATGCTGTGATGAATATTGTACAACATTCAGTGCTTGACTGGAGTAGAATTCGCAAGGAAATACATGTAAGAAAATCATTAGTTTTACTAGACTCTAAATCCTAAGCACATTTTGGCCAATAACCTCGAGGTTAGGCACATTAAAGCATCAACACCAACTAATCACATTCCACTCACCTGATAACAGTTACATAAAATGACACCTGATGTACAAATAACTTAAGTGAATAATATACATGGACAATTGAAATGATAACAGCCAGCTTGCATCAAGTAATCGTTATGGAATGAGCAAAAGTATATTCTTAGCTCAGTGAATATTGTTGTTAAGTATGACAAGAAAATGGTTGGCACACATGATGTCACACTGACACAAAATATGACAATCCGAACTTTGAACTACGGACTCGAAACCAGGCATTTTTGGTAGGACCATCTCTATGACAGACACAAGGCGACTATAATATATGGTCTTGAACATCCAGTCATATCTTAAAACGATCAACGTGGTCTCATTCCTGTGCTTGTACTGCCAAGTGTTAGCTTGAAAGGAGGCAAAAGCAAAAGAATGAAACTTGTAGTTTTACTGGACCATCTTTTTATGCGAAAACGAAACCACTTGACGAAATATTCATACAATTTACAGTAGATACATACATACATACAAACATACATACATACATACATACTGTACATACGTACATATATATATATATATATATATATATATATATATACAGGGTGTATTTGATATGATGGAAGTCCATTACACTGGTGATAGCAGAGACTATTCTAAGCAAATATCTTCATGAAATTTAGTCGTATCTTAATTAGTGTAGGTGGAATTAAATCACAAAAAACGTCGGTCAATGTCTTGGAAAAGGGCTTAGGCTGCGTTCTCCTCAGCAGCACAGCTGACTTCTCCCCGTCGCCCTCCCCTCTTACGCTGAGGAATGTTGACAAGAGTCTGAAGTCGAGTGACCTACTCGCCTTGTGTGCCAATGGCATTAAAATACACAAACCGATCCTATGAACAGCTGATTCACACCTTCATGGGGAGTGGCTACATGACTAGTGATGGTGGATCTGTCTAGGATTTTGCCAGCCTCATGGACTATCCATAGAAAATAGAAATCCTAAAGATTTGGTAAATTAATTTAAGGAACTGTTGGTCTATCTTTGTGTGAAGATAGTGCAACAACTGTAATAAAAATATGAATAATACTAATAACAGTAATAATAGGCTTTAAGACACACTAACTTATTTTATGTTTCTTTTTGGTATGTCGAGTTGGCAGAATTTTTTGTACGTAGGATTTCTTGTATGTGCTATGAAATCCATGGACATGATCTTATTAGATCCCATTCATTTACTACATGACTGAACGTAGATCGCACCCTCGGGAAGGTTAGCATTCTACCAACAGAACTACACATGCTGACTCTTATTATTATTATACTATTATTATTATTATTAGCCTATTTTTATTATTATTATTATTATTATCTACATGTGGTGCTAGTGTTTGGACAGATTACCATTATCGGCCGATATGCAAGTCTGGGCGTGATGGCGCAGCGGTCCAGCTGTTGGCCTCTCTCCACGGCGGACCGGGTTTGATTCCCGGTCAATGCATGCGTGATTTATTCAAAGTGAAATGCCATGTCCTGTGGTTCGGTTTCCACGTAAAACGGAGGTCCCGTTGCTCATGATCACGATATTTACGGTCTTGTAAAACCACAAGCTTCCTTACTTCCCACCATCACCACAAGATGATTTCCCGTGGCATCCCACGATGCTCAAGTTGGGATGTCCCTTCATAAGACAACGGATGTTTTCTTTCCTACCGCCGCGGTGTAGGCTAGCGCGTTTAATCGCGCACCACGATAGCAGAAAGTCTTGTGATTGGAGGTCCGAACTCAGCACCGACAGTGGCTATCCTGAGTTTGGATTTCCCCGGATTCTTCCACGTGCTTTCCAATCACATACCGGGATAGTATGGCACTCGGAGTCCCGAGACACCAACCTCATTCACGACCCTAATAACTACAGCTACACATATTACTACAGTCGCCACAGAAATACAGTTTATCAGACAAATTTAACACTCATCCAACTAAACGAGGCTGATAAGCAAATGTCCCAAGCCCCAAAAATGAATTAACAACCATCACAACAAGCTTGCAAATCTCTTCCATCATCATTGTTACCGAAAATATTTATTTCCTGAACGTTCTAAACAATTGGAACCCTACTTAATAATAAATAACGTTCAGTAAAGACATAATTTCTTATAATTTATTTAATAGTCTAATACTACTACTTTTTACGAGGGAAGTGGAAAAATCTTGCATAAGACCTTGAGAAGGGTCTGCACTCCTCAAGAGTATGGGATTCTTACCCACTAAAAAACCACACCCTGTCCTCTTGACAAACCCCATCCCGGGACCACTACAACTACTACTACTACTACTACTACTAATAATAATAATAGTATGTTAAAAGAAGACCCACACATTAAGCTTAAGAAAGGACAGAGACCAAAGGGGTCAGAAGCTGCTAAACAATTACAAAGTCAGAAAATGAAGGAGATATGGGCTAGGAAGAAGACTCTTAAGAACGTGAAACCAATCACAACTCATCGAGCTGAAAACCATTTTGGTTAACCTACGTAGTCCAGAGTTGGCTCATTCGAAGAAAGATGAAGAATAAGTTGTTAGACACACTATTTTTATTTTTTTCGGGGATGTCGAGATTCCGGAATATTGTGTTCACAGAGTTTCATGTACGTGCCATTACATCCATCGGCATTTATAACATGACTGAGCCTAGATCGAACCCTCGAGAAGGATAGCACTGTACTACCTAAGCTACACAGCCTCGCTATCATTTAATTATTAGTATTGTATTATACAGTACATAACTTATAGCACATTGCTGGTACATCACAACATATCTATGCGGGCTTCTGGGAACCAAAGTATAGTTATTGTACTGAAAAAGCCACTTCTAAGCTGGAAAGTCGAAATCGCTACCCAAGAACTTCCGGACGAGTTGTTGAGAGAACTACTGCTTTCTGCATTAGTTTCTACAGTTGAGTATCCATATCCAGTTCTTTGTGGCCTTGGAGCAAGGTACTTGGGATCACGCCCGAACTTGAGACAATGATAGGTATGGTCTTTACCCGTTCTACTGCCATTGCCTTTTGGTAGGGCCGACCAACTCGCTTTATTTCCTTTATTGTTATTATTATTATAATTATAATTATAACACTGTATTATAACAATGTATTTGTATTTTATTTTCAATTTCATGTATTTTCATATGTATGTACATTGTTGATTGACCAATATATCAACACCCCCCCCCCCCCCTTTCCAGTTTATGGCCACCCCAGGGCTGGAGTTGGGCTGGGACAATTCACAATTATGTACATGTGGTAACGTACTAGTATTAAATCTTGGAATTAGTTTTCCATAAGTTCCCACTTCTACCCCCAGGTAAATACCGGGATGGTTCCTAACTTAAGGCCACGGCCGCCTTCTTCCAAATAACCATAACCGCTGGCAGTGCAGCCCATGAAGGGCCTAGGCCTACCAAGCGACCGCTGTCCAGCCATTTCGCCAGCAGATATTAGGGTGACATTTGGTCAGTGCATCGGGTCCCCTCGGCCATTAATCTTGATTTTCCTGACTGGGGCACTGCCTCACTGTCAGACAGCTACTCAATTGCCCTCACGAGGCCTAGTGCACCCCGTTCCAGCCCTCACGTCAGTTTCAAATATCCCTGATGGAGCTGGGAACCGAACCCAGGGCCTCCGGGTGAGAGGCAGTTACGCTGCCACAACACCACGGGGCCGGCGCCTTCTTCTGAATCCTCACCTGAATTACAAATACCCACATTACTACAGAAATCACAAAAACACAGGTTATCACACAAATTCTACCCACACCCAGCTACATGGGGCTAAATGACCAAAATCGCCAAGCCTCTCAAACAAAACATCAAGTATTTTACTTCCGTCTTAAATGCCTAGTTCTGAACAGACTACGGGATGTCGGAATTTTGTCACACTGTACTTCATTAAATGAATGATTTTAGTATTTTCAGAAACTAGTCAACAGAAGGTTCGACACGGACGCCAATGATACACCAGGGCTGAGTATCGAAATTATTTTATACATGAACATCAATCAATGAATTCCACACTTACAAAGTAGGCTACACAATACTACCGGTCCTAATGTCAAAAGCCATTGCGTGCGTTGTCAACAACAACAACAACAACAACAAGAACAACGGCAATACACATTTTCTTACGAGACGGTACCGCTTATCCTCGTATCAGCTGATAGCCTACCATCCCTCAAGTCAAATGGTAAGGTAAATGCTCCGATTACGTAACAACTTCCCCCCCGCGCGTCGTCACTTCTCGCTCCGCCTCGTTTCCCCCAGCCTGCCGCACCTCTTTCTGCTTGATAAGTTTCTGAAAAAAACTAAAAACATTTACTTTTTAATGATTGATTTTCATTTTCAAGATAGGTGACAATTTTTTTTTACCTAGGAAGCTTAGAATTGTCTCTCCTTTCGCCAGTGTAACGGACTTCCATCATATCAATTACACCCTGTATATATATACATGTTCGTATTGTGCCCATTTACGATGTCGTGGTCCGGCGTGAGTTTTAAGAGAGCGCGCTCGTGACGTCAGCGAGTCAAGGTCTAGCTGCCAACTCAACGCAAGCTTTGAACCGGCCGCATGTTCCACGTGTAGCTAGCGGACATTGAAGGCATATTCGTTATAAGCTTTTGTTATAGAAGAAACTTATCTCATCGCTTCAGTATTGTATGGGGAGTAATATACTTGCTTACTCAGGATATTCTATTGGAAATTACAAACCTTCTGGAGGGTTCTATGAGCATAGCCAATGAAATGGAAGATCAGGCATTACGTCATGCGAGTTGAATGATCGATATACGCCCGTGAGACGGTATAAAAACCGTCCTTGACACAGGTCAAGTACACAGTCGGACATAGTCTGACCCGTCATCGAATCACGAAGTGTGTGTTTGTCACCGATATAGTTGAATACAACGTCAGTATGAGCGAGTGCTCCTTCGAACGAGGCAATTAGTGCGACATTACTCTGTCCGTTTGGACATAGCCTAGGTGCGACGTTGGTGGTGAACATAGCGCTAATTTACAGTGCTTCGAACTTGTAATTCTGCACATGATAGAATATTTCAAGACATCAAAAGTTATGTGAGTGCGACTTGTATTTTACAAGTATTTCACTGTGGTTTTGTATATAGTCCCCACTACCAACAACAAACTGTTAATAACTGGGACCACCTCTTAAGTTAGCAATCGAACATTTGCAAAAGCTAACAGGTACCCTCACAACTTATATTTTTATACGGGGAAATATCAAGCCAGATTCCACCTATATTCCCAAAGACATTATCACCTGGAATTATTGTTATTTGCCTGTCCCGTCAGACCAGGGGGTGGGGGGTCATACCGGTGAACTCCATTATTAAACATGAACATTACTAGCAGCATGCCTTATGCGCATGGATACCAGTCCCAAGATAGGATAATTTCATTACCCCAGTCCATGTAGATGACTAGCGGCTAGAAAGCAGGATGTGAGGAGACCAGACCAGAATGTCCTTAGGAACGAGGAATAAAGCCACCTGCGGCTGAGGTCCGTAGGCCAAGCAGAATGCTGCAATGCCCCAATGCCCTGCGTTTCAACTTCTCAGGTCCGTGGTGCGTGGAGTCGACCTGCACCGGGGGAGTTGAACGCGACATCATGCCCCATGTTAAACTTTTCAGATCCGTGGTGCGTGGAGTTGATCTACATCTAGGGAGGTCTGATAGCCACGGAAACATGATAACGTAGACTTCCGCAAGCTTAAACATTTCAGAGAGCCATGAATATTCCTCCGTTCTGATAGACCAATTCACCTTCTATATTAAGGAACTCTTGTACGGTTAGAATGGTTGCATATTTTTGGCGTAATTTTTCCATATAGTCAGGGTAGACTTGCAGCCGAGGTGCAATCCAAAATGTTTCATTTTTGCAGAAAATAATATGAGGATTCCTATCCTAATTCATAAAGCAGCAGATTTTCAAAGATTAGGTGCATAAATAAATTTTATTCTGCATGAGAGAAAAATATGATGTCTCATAATAATAATAATAATAATAAGAAGAAGAAGAAGAAATATTTTTCTGAATAAATAATAATAATCTTGAATTCTATAAATAATGATGGAAGTGATATTCCAAATGAATAATAGTCATTAAAGCTACTGATAAAATATATTGAATAATAATTACTGTTGATATCCATTTGAATGCTTAATATTTGTTATCTTTTAGGATGTTGAGAATAGAAATTAAAATGCTAAGGCACTTTGTAAAAGTTGAGTGGAGATTAGAGGAGTTGTATCCGAAATCCACCGAATGATGTATGCTTTGATAAAAAATAAAATGGGAGTTGCGGGAATTGTCTCCTGTCCCATAATGCTTCTGTGTATCCAAATCCTAACGATTTCTCTGTGATATGATAGCTCAAATTATTATGGATTATTACAAGCAATATTGTCATGTAAATTTTATGGTCATATGAATTCATGGTCAGTGCATTTGATCTTTAAAGTAATGAAGGGATATATCTAGCTAACTCCATGAAACCAGATATAATTATTATTATTGTTCTCAATTGTCTGCTAAATAATTAACTGCTGTTCCCAAGTAATAGTCATCATGACATTTTGACATAACTGCGTTAAGAAGTGTGTTAATTAACTAATTGAATGAAGAATCGCGTATGGACTAATCCGTGCTCATGTCAGAACTATTTGAAAATAGTAAAATAGAGTAACTATGCACACATACTTACTTACTTACTCCATGGCGCTACAACCCGGGGTGGCTTTTGGCCTCTTGGACAACTGCTCTCCATGTTGGTCTATCCATCGCCTTGCTCCTCCATCCTCTCACTCCCATTGCGACGAGGTCTGCAGTCACACCATCCAACCATTTCTTCTTAGGACGTCATTTCCTCCTCCTGGAGAATAGCCTCCCTTTCAACATTCTCTTGGGCATCTGGCTTTCCGGCATCCTCTCTATATGTCCCAACCTCTGGATTCTCTGTGCCTTTATAAACTTTACGATATCTTGTTTTCCTTTCAATTCGTTTAGTTCACGGTTATATCGTATTCTCCATCCATCTTCCTCTCTAACAGGGCCGTATATTCTTCGCAGTATTTTCCTTTCAAAACACTTCACAGTATTCTCATCATCCATAGTTAATGTCCAAGCTTCAGAGCCATAGGTCACTACTGGTCTTATCATTGTCTTATATATCTTCATATTGGTTGTACGCGATATAAGTTGATTCCTGAGCATATTGATGTTTGCATAGTATGCTCTGTTTCCAGCCTGTAATCGATCTTTAATACAGTTTGTCATATCACACTGGTTGTTAATTAGTACTCCTAGATAATTAAATTGTGTCACACCCTCAAATGTCTTATCGCCTATTTTAATATCATGCGGGGCTCATCTTGTGTTAGATGTGGACATTACCATGCTCTTAGTTTTACTCTCATTCACTAATAACCCAATATTTGTAGCCTCTTTCTCTAATTCTAAATATACTCTTTTCAGTGTACGCTTCTCTCTCATCTGCATAAGCACAGATCTGACTTGATTTGTTAAAAATAGTGTCTCCCTGGTCCACTTTACTGATTGCTTTATGTAGTGCAAGATTAAAGAGTACTGCAGACAATCCATCTCCTGGTTTTACACCCATATTAATTGTAAAGGGTTTACTCAGCTTATTTCCATTTTTCATTCGTGCCCATGTGTTATCTAGTGTCATCCTTATCAGCCGGATTATCTTTCCAGGTATCCTCATTTCTCCTAGTAATTCATATAGTCTTTCTCTACATACACTATCGAAAGCTTGTTTAAAATCTATAAAGAGCATGTGGAGGTCAATAGCATGTTCATAAAACTTTTCCATCATCTGCCTAATTACAAAGATTTGATCCGTTGTACTCCGGTTGGGTCTAAAACCACACTGATATTCACTCAGAATTTCTTCTGAAAATATCTTCATTCTTTCTTTCAGGATACCTGATAGGATCTTGTAAATAACATTCAATAGAGTAATTCCTCTGTAATTCTCACATGCTAGTTTATCTCCTTTCTTAAATATAGGACATATTATTCCTCCCCTCCATCCATCTGGCATGTTCTCTTCTTCCCATATTCTTTCCAATAGTTTATGTATTCTATCTTCCAATGCCGCTCCTCCATATTTTATCATTTCTGCTACTATACTGTCTTCCCCTGGTGATTTGTTGTTTTTCATTTTCTTCATTACATTTGCCACTTCAAATCTTGTTGGACTCATAATACTTGCATTCTCATTCTCTGATTCTGTAGGACTCGTAATACTTGCATTCTCATTCTCTGTTTCTGTTCTAATTACTTCTTGTCTCTCGTTTTGTTGCATATGTTGTTCAATTTCTGGCTCTACACTTTCACTTAGAAGTTCCTTAAAGTGTTCAGACCATCTATCTAACACTTTGTTCTCATCATTCAGTATCATCCCTTGTCTATCCTTGCATCTTCTTTCCCTCGGCTGGAAACCTTTCCCCATTTTACCAATTGCCGCATAGAATTTTCTTACTTCACTTCCCTGGTTTAATTCTTCTATTTCTATAAATTGTTTCTATATGTGTTCCTTTTTCTTTCTTCTACATACTTAGTTGGCATTCAACCTCAGTTGCCTATAATGTTCACAGTTGCTTCTTGTTTCTCTGAAGATCATCTTTTCTCTTGCTCTATTCTTCTCTTCTATTGCTTCCCTTCACTCTTGATCAAACCATTCATTCCGGGTTTGCTGCCTCTTTCCGATTATTTCTTCTGCAGCCAGATTAACTACTTCCTCTATTTTCTTACACTCTTCATTGAGATCATCTCTCTCTCTTTTTCTTCTTCTAATTTCTTTTGTATTTCTCTCTGATATTCCTCCTTAATTCTTTCATCTCCTAGTCTTTCAACGTTTAAACCGTTCTTCCAGGTTTCATATTCTGCTTTCGTTTTAGCCAGCTTTTCTCTAAGTACTGCTTTGACTAGATAGTGATCTGAATCACAATTTGGTCCTCTACAACTCCGCACATCTTTAATTGACGAAGAGTATCTATGCAACATAATAGGGAAAAATTATTTTATGTCATCTCGACTTGTATAAATTAAAGAATGAAGTGTAATTCATAAACATAGTCAAGATATGGACAATTTTAAATACGACTGTGGTTTATTTTCATAAAAGGGAGACATAAAATCTGCTATTGAATGCGTGTGCTATTTTTGTGCTTCTGCAAGAATGCAGGAATTTAATGAATATATATATACATTTTTGTGAATTGGTTCGTCTTGAAACATGGTCTTCAATTCTCAATTGCATGTCATGTCTTTCCATTTTTCTTTACGAGCAGCATGAGCACATTGTTGGTTATCATCGCCCAAACCCAGAACGCCCTGAGAGAGATCTCGCTCTAACACTGTTCACTGCTGTCTCTCATGTGGTTGTCTGTCGCTCCAGGTGCACAGACGGGCACATAAGGAAGAGAAAGAAATGGCTTCGAACGTGGGGTTCGAGATAGATATGTCTTCGAGTTAGGCTTGAGTTAGGCCCGGTTTCGGTCCACGTGTAAGGTTAGAAAGGTATGGTTTTTAAGGTTAGGAAGAGATGTTAGCCAACCTGTAGGAGTGCTTTCTAGCTCACTTGTTTGAGTGTTGTTGTTTTTGGATTTTGATCCAGTTGTTGCTTTAGGTTTCTGTTTAGCGGCATGTAGTGGAGGTTGAGGACCTTTTTTTTTGTTATTGTTACCGTGTCATTTAAGCATATTAATTTTACGTTGTCGGAGGAAAATTCATGGCTCTGAAATGTTACAGTCCACTATTAGCTCTAAGTTCCTCGAGTGTCTGGTGATGGTTCTTCTCACTAATTGCCATTATTATATAGAATGATTATGTCTGAAACGGAAATGAAAACTTTAATATTGTCTATAAATTAAAAAAATGGCAGAGAACTCTTTAATTTTAGATTCCTAAGAAACAAAAATGAGGGAAACTTCCGATGCTCTCTCAGCAGCAGATGAAAATGTCAAAACGAATACAAATACATTGGAAAATAAAATTGCTGCTACCTTAGAAACTATTCAAGTCACTTCAAAAGAACTTGAAACTAAAATGGTTGAAAATTCGATATCCCTTGAAGGTAAATTTTCTGAATCTCTTCAAAACAGTTCAAAAGAACTTGAAGATAAATTTCCTGAATCTCTTCAAAACAGTTCAAAAGAACTTGAAGGTAAATTTTATGAATCTCTTCAAAAGACTTCAAAAGAACTTGAAGGTAAATTTTCTGAATCTCTTCAAAATAGTTCAAAATAATTTTCTGAATCCCTTCAAAATACTTCTGTATCCCTTGAAACTAGACTTAAGGAATCCCTTCAAAATAAAATCCAGCATAGTTGCAAAGAACTGGAAGGTTAAATTGACAGTATTTCTAATTTTTTGGAAGAGAAAATTTTGGAAAATTCTAAATCTTTCGAACAACA
Organism: Meconema thalassinum; assembly: GCA_946902985.2. Taxonomy (NCBI): domain Eukaryota; kingdom Metazoa; phylum Arthropoda; class Insecta; order Orthoptera; family Tettigoniidae; genus Meconema; species Meconema thalassinum. Next base: position 760,138,056 of record OX336389.2, read on the forward strand.
AATTAAATCTGTGGAAGCCAATTTAGAATGTCAAATCGTTGATAATTCTGCTGTAGTCACGTTAGTAGAAAATAGGGTTAAGAGTAATTACCTAGCTCATGAAAAGCAAATTAATTCCATTGATAAGAAAATACAGGAAAGTTCTAGTAATTTAGACGCTCATATCGGATCAGTGGAGATTCGGGTTCTCGAAAAGTGTTTTAAGCTAGAGGAAAACATGGCAAAGACCCATGAAGAGATAGAGCAGTTAGAAGAGGTGATACTTAGGAGGGCCCGGAAATACGTTACGAAGTTAGAAAATGAGGCTAGCTGTGTGGAAGAGAGATTAGAAGGCATGATTAAAGATGTCACAGATAGTGTAGTGACAAAAGTACAGTCTCGAATCTCTGTAGATTTCAAAAATTCCAGTTTTGAAAACATGCAGAAACAGGTACTGACATGTGTTGCTAAGGAAGTGGAGGATGATCTGAAAGACGTTCATAAGGCCATTAGAACATGCGATTACAATCTTAGAAAATATGTAGGCGTGATTCAGAAGGATATAGCCAAAATAGGAAATATCGTCACAAAGGATTTAGGTAAAAGAGTTTCCAATACCGAGAAAATCTTAGTTCACAAAGAAGCTTACAACCTTTCATGACGATTTTAACTAGATGAAAAAGAAAATTGAAACCGAAACAGTTACTACCACGGAATTGCAGACTGCTCAGGAGCAGATGAAGTCCGAACTGGTAGAACAAGTGAAGGCCGAAGTTTTAGAAATTCAGCCAGAACAGTTGAACACGGAGATATCCCAAATTAGAGCAGAGATTTCCAAAATTCAGCCTGAAGAGTAAAAAACCGAAATTTTAGGGCACATCCAAGTAGAGATTTCCAAATTTCATCCCGAAGAAACGAATACAGAAATCTCCCAAATTAAAGCGGATATTACCAAATTTTCCCGGATCGTTTGAAATCTGAAATTTTGGAGTTGTTATGAATGGATAGTTCCAAATTTTCAAAAGAACGAATAACATCCGACAGCAAGGAGCAGGAAAAGGTAGAAAGTGTGAAGATGCCATATAATGAGATGCATGAGACTATTTCTACACTAGAAAACAAAATTAAATCTATGGAAACAGAACACCAATCAGGAATAGGATCAAAGGAATCAAACATGGCCAATATAAGGACACCATATTCTCACGTTGGTCCAACGCATGGTCGTGATTCAGTGATGACAGTCATCAAGACCAAAGATGAAAAGCCATCTAAGTTTAGTGGTGTAGGAGGTGCCATTACCCCCAGTAGAATTTATAAAATAAGTCCAGGATTTTTTGTCTGAGATGAGGATTTCTACAGCTAGGGAGGTAAAAGTGATATGCAAGCTGCTTGACGGTCCCGCACATTTATGGTTTCGAGCTTTTAGATACACCATGAAAGATTTTGAAGTTTTTTTCAAGAAGTCTCTTAAAGAAATGTTGGTCCCCAGAAATCCAGCAGGATATTCATTCCGAGGCATACTCGAAGAATGTTTCGAATACACAACCTACACAATATTCGAGCTACTTCGCAAGTCAGTTGTCGAAACTTAAATTTTTGCAGCCACCCATGCCAGAGTGTGAATTAATCACGGCATTGACACGTCAGTTCCCATTAGAGGCCCAGGGAACTCTCATAGCGGCTGAGCCGAAAGTTTGGAAGACATGGATGAAGTTCTCCAACGATTGGATCATGTCAGCAACCAACATCATAGGGAGAGAAACGTCAGGTCAGATCCTCGGACCATTAATTTGGTAACGACGGACAGACATTGCCAAACACAGAGAAATGATACCGAGAGGAATTCCCCACCACGTGATCATCATGAGGGAAGACCGCGACAAGAATCATATGGCGGGATATATCAGGGATATTCCCAGTACGACAGAACAGGGAGATATCGCCGTGGGAGACAGTACGACTCTCGAAGAAATTACACGAATTGGAGGAACGCAGACGAGAGGAATGATCGAAGATTCCCGAATCAGGTAAGGAATCAGGGAAATCAAAACTCCAGGGATGACTACAATCGCCAACACTTAGAAGAGAGGCATAAAGAAAGTATGAAATACTTGGGGGAGCTTACCCAGTTGAACGAGACGGAAGAGCCTAAACCTGGAACTTCGAAGGAAGGCCAAGGAAAGGAGAAAGCACTGTTTTACGGAAGATTGACATAGAGCAGGAGGATGTTTCACACCGATTGTCTTATGGAAAACCGCTGAAGAGGATTTGATGAAGGAAGAAATTAGATGGAACCAGATCATCGAAGAAGAAGAAGTAGATGGCAGGGCGAAGGACGCAACCTTTGACCCAAAGGAAGGACCGAATTGATACTGGAGAAATTTATGGCATCTTTACTGCAGCCATCGTGAGATGGTATCACGCCGAATAACAAGAGGAAATGTCGAGGGAGAGATAAAAAATAAAAACTCGAAGATTTTTTTATTTTTGAAGAGGTAGGCGGCGTATGTGCCCATTTACGATGTCGTGGTCCGGCGTGAGATTAAAGAGAGCGCGCTCGTGACGTCAGCGAGTCAAGGTCTAGCTGCCAACTCAATGCAAGCATTGAAACGGCCACATGTACCACGTGTAGCTAGCAGATATTGAAGGAATATTCGTTATAAGCTTTTCTTATAGAAGAAACTTATCTCAACGCTTCAGTATTGTATGGGGAGTAATATGCTTGCTTAGTCAGGATATTCTATTGGAAATGACAAACCTTCTGGAGGGTTCTATGAACATAGCCAATGATATCGCGTGATTGAGGTTATGAAAGTGCGTGCGTGAGAGAGTGAGTGAACAGGAAAATGTACTATGTCAATATTCTAAATATGTAAATACTGCAAATATCTTTGTAAAACTTGTAAATATTGTTAAAACAAATGTAGATGTAAGCTGTGCCTGTGAAGCATGAAATATGTATGTGGGGCTTGCCCTTTTTCACTAGGCCTTCCATACTTCGTGTACGATTTATGGTAAATAAATAATAATAATAATAATAATATGGAAGATCAGGGATTACGTCATGCGAGTTGAATGATCGATATGCGCCCGTGAGACGGTATAAAACCGGCCTTGACACAGGTGAAGTACAGAGTCGGAAATAGTCTGACCCGTCATCGAACCACGAAGTGTGTGTGTGTCACCGATATAGTCGTCAGTATGAGCGAGTGCTCTTTCGAACTAGGCAATTAATGCGACATTACTCTGTCCGTTTGGACATAGCCTACTGTAGGTGCGACGTTGGTGGTGAACATAGCGCTAATTTACAGTGCTTCGAACTTGTAATTCTGCACCTGATAGAATACTTCAAGACATCAAAAGGTAAGTAAGTGCGACTTGTATTTTACAAGTATTTCACTGTGGTTTTGTATATAGTCCCCACTACCAACAACAAACTGTTAATAACTGGGACCACCTCTTAAGTTAGCAATCGAACATTTGCAAAAGCTAACAGGTACCCTCACAACTTATATTTTTATACGGGGAAATATAAAGCCAGATTCCACCTACATTCCCAAAGACATTATCACCTGGAATTATTGTTATTTGCCTGTCCCGTCAGACCAGGGGGGGGGGGGGGGTCATACCTGTGAACTCCATTATTAAACATGAACATTACTAGCAGCATGCCTTATGCGCATAGATACCAGTCCCAAGATAGGATAATTTCATTACCCCAGTCCATGGAGATGACTAGCGGCTAGAAGCCAGGATGTGAGGAGACCAGACCAGGATATCCTTAGGAACGAGGAATAAAGCCACCTGCGGCTGAGGTCCGTAGGCCAAGCAGAATGCTGCAATGCCCCAATGCCCTGCGTTTCAACTTCTCAGGTCCGTGGTGCGTGGAGTCGACCTGCACCGGGGGAGTTGAACGCGACATCATGCCCCATGTTAAACTTTTCAGATCCGTGGTGCGTGGAGTTGATCTACATCGAGGGAGGTCTGATAGCCACGGAAACATGATAATGTAGACTTCCGCAAGCTTAAACATTTCAGAGACCCATGAATATTCCTCCGTTCTGATAGACCAATTCACCTTCTTTATTAAGTAACTGTTGTACAGTTAGAATGGTTGCATATTTTTAGGCGTAATTTTTCCATATAGTCAGGGAAGACTTGCAACCGAGGTGCAATCCAAAATGTGTCATTTTTGCTTTAAATAATATGAGGATTCCTATCCTAATTCATAAAGCAGCAGATTTTCAAAGATTAGGTGCATAAATAAATTTTATTCTGCATGAGAGAAAAATATGATGTCTCATAATAATAATAATAATAATAATAATAATAATAATAAGAAGAAGAAGAAGAAGAAGAAGAAGAAGAAGAAGAAGAAATATTTTTCTGAATAAATAATAATAATCTTGAATTCTATAAATAATGATGGAAATGATATTCCAAATGAATAATAGTCATGAAAGCTACTGATAAAATATATTGAATAATAATTACTGTTGATATCCATTTGAATGCTTAATATTTGTTATCTTTTAGGATGTTGAGAATAGAAGTTAAATTGCTAAGGCACTTTGTAAAAGTTGTTTATAGAGGCCTTGATCGTGTTGAGTGGAGATTAGAGGAGTTGTATCCGAAATCCACCGAAAGCTGTATCCTTTGATAAAAATAAAAACATGGGAGTTGCGGGAATTGTCTCCTGTCCCATAACGCTTCTGTGTATCCATATCCTAACGATTTCCCTGTGATATGATAGCTCAAATTATTATGGATTATTACAAGCAATATTGTCATGTAAATTTTATGGTCATATGAATTCATGGTCAGTGCATTAGATCTTTAAGGTAATGAAGGGATATGTCCAGCTAACTCCATGAAACCAGATATAATTATTATTATTGTTCTTAATGGCCTGCTAAATAATTAACTGCTGTGCCCAAGTAATAGTCATCATGACATTTTGACATAACTGCGTTAAGAAGTGTGTTAATTAAATAATTGAATGAAGAATCGCGTGTGGTCTAATCCGTGCTCATGTCAGAACTATTTGAAAATAGTAAAATAGAGTAACTATGCAACATAATAGGGAAAAATTATTTTATGTCATCTCGACTTGTATAAATTAAAGAATGAAGTGTTATTCATAAACATAGTCAAGATATGGACAATTTTAAATACGACTGTGGTTTATTTTCATATAAGAGAGACATAAAATCTGCTATTGAATGCGTGTGCTATTTTTGTGCTTCTGCAAGAATGCAGGAATTTAATGAATATATATATATATATATATATATATATATACTTTTTTGTGAATTAGTTCGTCTTGAAACATGGTCTTCAGTTCTCAATTGCATGTCATGTCTTTCCATTTTTCTTTACGAGCAGCATGAGCACAGTGTTGGTTATCATCGCCCAAACCCAGAACGCCCTGAGAGAGATCTCGCACTAACACTGTGTTCACTGCTGACTCGCATGTGGTTGTCTGTCGCTCCAGGTGCACAGACGGGCATATATGTACGTATATACCGGGTGGTTATAATGAAACTTACCCTATTTAACAGTCTCTGGTTGCCAAGTGCGTGCTTGCACGTTCATGAAACTTAACGTGATCATTGTCAAGGACATGGGGAAGAAAAATAATGACTGATCAATTCAATGGAAACACTTTTAATGTGCTTCTACATCATACCAATACCATGGTCACTGCCCTAGAAGAGGCTCGATATGGCACCCGTCAGAGTCTAGGAGAGTCTGGAAGTGCAGGTTTGCATTCTGCAGAGATGCACGAAGCATCTCCATTGGTATGCTCGACACCTCTCCTGATATGCTTCTCATGAGATCAGCACATGTGTGATTGTTACCCTGGTAAACCCTGTCTTTCATGTGGCCCCACAACTAGAAATAACAAGGACTGAGATCAGGGGATCGTGACGGCCAAGCATTTGGAATTGATCTGCTGACAGTTCGATCGTCACCAAATGTGTTACGGAGAAGCAGTTGAACTAAATTGGCGAGCGATTTGTGGTGGGGCTTCATCTTGCATGAAAAATGTTGTAGTCCATGCGTTTCTCTCCTGTAGGGTGGGCATGATATGTTGGCGAAGCATATCGCAGCACCGCTGACCATTCACAATGCACGTCTGGGGTCCTTGAACACCAGCTTCCTCAAAAAAGAAAAGACTAATGATGAACGTAGCCATGAAGCACACCATATGGTGACACGTTCACTGTGCAGAGGAACTTAATGCACATTGACTGGAGGTGAAGATCGCCTCACTCGGCAATTCTGTGTGTTCAGCGAACCCATTAGGGAAAAATGTGCTTCTTCTGTCCATACGGTGGTCCAAGACCAGGCCTCGTCAACTTCAATCCGCCCTAGAACGTGTAGAGCGAACTCAACACGTTGTTGTGCGTCCTGTGGTGTACGATTCTGTACGATATGAATCTTAAACGGATACATTTGACAATGGTTCGAAGAATCTTCCTCACAGTGGACCACCGAATGATCACCTTTCGTGTCACAGCACGCGCACTGCTGGTCAAAGGCCGCTGCACTCAACGTTGTCAGCCAGAGCAACAATGACTTCGTCAAACACATGTGGTTCATCTGGTCGGCGGACTCTTCCTATAGCGATATCCAGTTTTCCAGTCGATTCAAACTTCTTCATCATGTTCGGCAGAGCGGGTGGAGAAAGTGGACCTTGTCATAAGCCGGCGATAATTTCGAAGTGCAGCTGTAGCGTTATTGTTGTTTCCATAGATGAGCTTCACCAATAAGCACTGACACTGGTCAGATCAGCGTGAATATGAATGATCATGGACCCCGGTGGCCAGTTGTGGTACTAGTGGCAGGTGGTGCAGTGAAGCACGGAAATCTTGCGCCACATAATGTGTAAATTATTAGTACCAATTTTGGTACTCATACTATAAATAGTTTCCTTTCTAGAACGTGTTAAATTGGGAAAGTTTAATTATAACCACCCGGTATACAAATATATATAATGAGCCCTTATGTCTAACGGTTGGCGATATCTTTCATTATTTTCAAGTAGGTATTGCACCAGCTTGTATCACGATTTTGACTATAGCAGTGGACATTCACACATTATTTTCTGTCCACGAGCATAATTTCTTATTATAAACGTTACGCCACTGAAATTGGCAAAATGCTGCTCTTATAATTGGACTAATTTGAGATTTTTCCATAGTTCTGCGATATAATTTAATAACGAAAATCATGCGGTGGAACTAACTATGAATTTATAGTTGCTCAATGACTAGAGTGTTCTTCCGGAAATCTAGCTACGTCGCGAGAGACGACAACTCTCCTTTTGATCTACGGGATCAGCTCTCGTGAAGTTTTGTACCTGCTGAAAGGTGTGCGAATTATTTGTATATTTGTGCTTCGAGGGAGCTGTAATAACCCTGCCTGAGTTTTAAACAAGCTGCGATATTTGTTGTGAAGTGAAGAAGGCAATATTTTGGCGATATTTCGCATTTTTGTGAATTAATTCTCTGTAAATGTGGAGACCACATGGTCTTATGGCAACTATTGAGACTACGAGGTGATTACATATATTTTATAAGACAATGATAATAATGAAAATGTGCTGCTAACTAACTACGATCTCTAAAATAACAAATTGCTACTATCAGCATTAATCGAAATCTTAAGATTGCTTCGATTTAATCTGATTACTGTTCTTCATCAAAACTTGTGAACAGACCCCATTAACATATTGGCAAACATCAATTATATTCACAAGATAGTGTGAATACTACAATGTAGAGGCAATACTTCTATTTTCATCCTTATTTTACTTCGGTGATCGTCCAGAACGTCATGGTTGGATCGGATAACTACATGGAGATGGGGAGAATTTGTATCCTGCGTATCCAGCCAAGATCCGAGATAAACTAAGCTCACCAGCATAAGGGGGTAGCCGAAACCTAGGCCTACACAATGGAAGGATGATAGCCGTGCAGCCTAGAGCTGAATTCAACCTCTATTCCAGGATCTACAGCTCGAGGAATAATAAAAAATGACAGGACGCTGCTAACGTGAGTTTTTAACCAGCTATAAAACCCAGGTCAGCGCCTAAACCGATGTTGATTAGGATTAATGTAGCAATCAAAAGCAATCGTAGCTAGGGTTTTACGCTATTCAACCTGTCTAGAATATAATCTTACAGCCCATTTCTGCTTGCTCTGGTCAGATCATGTGCCAGATGACGCCACGTTGTATGGAGGCGTTCGCCACGAGTACGTACATACATTATTCTTGAAAGGAGAGAATGCCTGTATTCTCTTATACAACTAATCTGTAAATATCTATGGTACGAGGCTACGTTACTGATCTAATTCATGTTTCTACATGTATTTTTGAAGATAGGAAGTGCAGAGGCACTAGGAACAAACTGAGCCTCTCAATCTCCGTATCGTTTGGTAGAAGCTGAGGTTTACTCTACCGATTAACAATGTAACATTTCAGTGTGCTCTGACGCCACTAGTTTCAGATATTTTATGAACATTTAAATTTGTTAGAAGTTGACACAGACTTTGTGAACTCAGGCAGTGTGATTGACTAGTCTACGTATCGGTTGAAAACACGTAAGGTGTAGGTGTTGTCGTTACTTATGAATTACAATGCTTTGGGAGCACATTACCTTTTAGTTTCTACGTACCGGTATTTGATGTATACGATCATAAGGCGCAAACTGCGACATTTGGGAGTCTCTTTCAATTACGCCAACGTCTTTGGAACGACTGGCAACATTCCATGAGAGGAGTGAAATATGTTTATTTTCCTTTTCTTCGCTTTTTTCTTTGGTTATATCCACGAGCTTCAGTACAAGTTAATGTTAATGATACTACAAATGTTCTAATATGTGTGTGAATTATTTCACGAACCAGCAGACAGGACTGAATTAAAGCTGCTCGTTTAAAATGATAGTGCAACGCTTTGAAAGCAAAGGAGAACCCAGTGACAGGCCGTGCCTGTAGAGAGCTAACCACAGGTGGACGAGTCAGTCAGTCGAACCTATGGCAAATGATAACGGCTTATTGCAACTTTATGACGTGACGGATTATACTTTGATAACATGAATTCTGTAACTAGCTCCAATGCTAATTCTCGAGGAGAATTACGGTCGCATTTTTATGCATTAATGTGTTCAGTAGGTGACTTTCATGTCCGTATATTTCAATCTAGTTTATGCTTACGACGAAGTTTAATAGGTACAAGTTCTATGAGTATTCCACCTAGATGGATCATTTACCCTTTTCTCAAATATGATTGACCAAGACACCATGTATACATTCAGAAGCCAAGTCATTGCTGTGTCTGTTATGATGGTAAATGATGGGATTGACGTGATTTACTGAACCCAACGGTGTTAGACTGACTGGTGTCGAACCTGGATCTCTGAGATAAATGAGTACAGACTAGAGATACCAGCAAGAAACGAACACAAGATCTTTTGAGGGAGTTTAAGCCATAAAACCCCTAGAAAAAGTACACATTAAATCACTGTTGTGATATAAACAAATTCTGACATTATTTGTTAATATAATGTAGAAAATATTAGCAGAATACGGCAGTATTGGACTGTAAGAGGCATACAATTCTGGACTTAGTGCAGAGAGTGGGAACTCTTGACAGATTGTAAATGATCCTGGAATAGAGGCGTGGTTTCGTGGAGCCATGCCAGTCACTATGACCTATTTATGCTGTCTGAGACAAGGCAGGACGGTAATATATGGGCAAGTGAATCCCCGATACATAAGGAGAAGTCCAGGGGGCTGAGAAGAAGCCAGAATAATTTAATGATTTCTCGTGAATGGAGTAACTCAGAGACATGAGGATTGCACCTAGGTGAATGAATGGCCAGGAGGCTAATTATCAAGCCGTCAAACATTGAAATCGAGGCAGATTTAATGTAGCGCGCAAGGACATTGGAGAAATGAGGCCAGCGCCATAATCTGACCATGTCTTCGGGTAAAAACCAGTGACGCGGCGTTGGGACGCGCTGGCAAAGGCAATTAATATTAATTAATTGGCCGATCGATCCTCGAGCACACAGACGGATATGTGATCAGCGAGGCAAAATGGACCAGGAAAACGTTATTTCAAGACCAGAAAGGTACGGAGAGAGGAGATGAAGCTCCAAGGAAATTTTAGACCTTCTTTTTGTCTCCAAACAGATATAAGGTCAGTGGAGCGAACAGTCGGAGTCAGTTGAACCATACGCTAGTGCAGAGCGCACGCCGCCCGAGTCCAGAGAGGGGCGCGCGTACTTTAACATATGTAGTGTTCAACATAGTAACAATGCAGTAAGGCACTAATTAAGAACGATTAATATAGTCAGTTGAACCATACGCTAGTGCGAAGCGTACGTCGCCTGCGTCCAGGAGGGGACGCGCGCACTTGAACAGTTTAAGTGCATCAACATATTAAACATGCAGTATAACGCACTAATAAGAACAATTAATAAGGACAGTCGTGCCATACTTTTATAGTCGGCATTACAAGTGATTACTATTGAGTACGCAGTAAATGTACCGTGTGATGTACAATTTAAGACAATGTCAGTGTAAGCAAATCATACCTCAGGACGAGGAGGTATTATATGGTATCATATTAATGTACGTGAAACTGTCCAATGTTTTGTTATAAGCAGATCATTCAGGGGGACTGTAAGTTCGTCCGAAGGACAATTGAAAGTGGTAATTGTACAAGTACAATGTACAATGGATGAGCGCAATATATAAGCTATTGGTTTGACATATAATAGGATGTCGAACTGCGCAGGTATAAACTTTGTTATGCGAGTGATGAAATTTCGCAGGGATACCACTGTAATTAATGCTCAGGACGATGTGGAAGCATATCTATGCTATATCGGGAAATTATCTAAGGATAGAAATTGATAGACAGATTGGGGACCGCTAGGAATCATTAGGCAGAGAATCGAGACTTTCGAACGAGATGCAGGATAGTAGAGAAGGAAAGATCTTCAACGCCTGCATTTCCGAAATTCAGCAAGGAAGGGTCAACCATTAAGAAATGTACATAGTGATCGTGTGATTTTAGTGATGGTCATTTAAATATATGTAAAATTAACAGTGTAATAATTGATATAACGTGTTTTGTGAAAAAGGAAGCGACAGCTTCGACATGGAGGAGCAATGTCCAGTGAGTTTTGTAATGCAAAAATTATGTAAAATGTGTGTGAAAAGTGTGATAATGCCTTGCTAATTTGCAAATGATGGCGGGCATTACTGGAGAAGATGTTTGGTCGGAGCCACCAGATTAGCCAATGTAAGTACCCAAAACCATGATTTTGTAGTGAATGTAGTCCACTGTATGTTGAGTGATGTCAAAATTGTAGAATATGCCAATAAGAGTCAATTTTGGGAGGTAGAACCTTCAGATAGTAATGTTGTGTTGATTTTAGTCAAGTTGAGATGTCTTTGTACATCATAGAGTGGATAAATCGTTACCACTAATGTAAAATGGCAATTGATTTAAATATAAAGTTAACGTAACGAACACGGAGGTTCGGATATTGATTATATAAATACGGTTACGTTGTGTCGGTATAGGGAAAAATTTATGTCAGTGATAATAATAATAATAATGAGAATAAATGAATACACATCAGGGAGAATGTTTGTAAGCAAATTATATATGCTAATTGGAATACTTGTGTATCCAAGCAGTAGTATTATACGTGATGGGCTAAGCAAAGGAATTTAATATCAGAGTATATTATGATAATGGAAATAAATATGCAAGAATATAGGAACTGGAAGGGTTTAATAGTGAATTGAATCGCAGCTTGATGAATAAGCTTATAAGAGTAATTGATAGAGATTATCTTATTAATTAAAGGACGGGATCATATCACAAAGTTCATGGGAGCCAGGTAGTCTAATCGACGTGTGAAATCTCGTATAGCCAAGGGCATACAGAGATATTATTATTTGCCAGAGCGTATTTAGCGAAGGAAACCCTAGCTCTGAGTATTGCTATGAAATGTTCCGGGTTCGAATCCAGTGGTGCATGGGAGGATAACAATGGACACCTCAGCATGACACCTGATATCGACCGAGAACTAGCTATTGTGTGAATAAATTCAGCTCCTGGGAGTGAATTTGGACGGCAGGAAGTGGTACCTGACCGTGTTCTTTAACAAAAAGATGCCGGCTATTCCAATTCGACATGTGTTTGATGAATCTCGTTCCTTCATATGAATGTAAATGAACCTGTTGAGGCCAGCTATTAATATCCTAAGGATAGGAATAAATGCATAAACAATTCCATATTCCGTCTTGCATACAGTTCAGTTAGATCATCTGTATTGTGCAGGTCATTGAGACGGCACTATTGTATTTGAAGCCAAGTGCTACTGCTTGGAAATAAAAGAAAAGGAAGGGCAAGAGGGAGGTAGCAAGTGTTGTGTTACAGCCCGTCGTAGACCCGTTGTATACAGGAAGGGCCAAGGGGAAGAGATTTTAAACTACCCTTGGAGGGTGACGTTTAGAGTGGAAAGACTTTGAAACCCTGATTGTAATAAAAGAATCATTGTTGTATTGTATAATGAATTTGTGTGGTTTGAAACACATTGATAATTAAGGATCATTCTGATAACTTAATACAGTACTTGGCAAACTTATGAGATGTTGAAAGTTGCATTTTTATACTGACATTGTCACCTATTTCCGAAGCATTGATGCCATATGCTATGCCCACGCAAGGGTAGCATAAAATCCCACCCGACACAGCGGTAACGGAATCATTGAAATTGAACTCATGACGGCATACAGTGGAACTGCAGAAAGGGTAGAATTACAAGTAACAGTGGAGTTGCAAGTAAATCTGATGTGCAACTCATAAATTGGTTAATGCATGGTAGAGCATTTTGGTGGGAAGAGAAATACAGAACATAAGTGTACGCATAATGCAAAGTAGGATGTGTTGATAATAAACAACTAGATTGTGAAATTAAAGTGATCACGATAGGTGACGTAAGATTGTAAGTACAGTTGTATGTGTATTTTACCAGTGCATCAGCGCACTTGAGAATGAATTTCATGTTAATCTCATGGTAAATGAATAAATAATCATTTGGATTTGCGAGGATAAAATGCGAATAATAGTGGATTGAAGGAATAAGTTTTGCATTGTTTTGTGTATTATTGTTGGGATTGTGTTTTTGTTTGTGTGAAGCCATGATTTAGAGCTCAATTAAAGTCTTTAGTATAGAGTTGTGCCTTATTATTGTAGAGTTGATACCCTTTAGTCTCAGATCAAAAATATGCAACTGCTCAGTGGGTGAGCGGTACACGCCTGAGGACTGATGCTAGCTGGAGACAGAAGCATGTTTTCCATGGAAATTATTCACATGGGTACATTACCAACATTATTATGACGTTTTTCTTTTCCGGTGATGATTTTTCGTCACATCAACTGAGGTTTAGCAAACCAGTGTGCTGCGCCATTTTCGCTATTTTTAGCGCGTGGTATTGTATTACCCGTGAGTGAGGTAATGTTGTGTTTGGGTACAGGCAACACGACTTCAGTGTTTTTGCTGTTGTTTCTTCCTGTCAATATGGTCATTAGGTGAAACTAAATCAAACTATGAGGGCACAATAAACTGAAACTTAATAATAAAACCTAATTAACTTAAACCAACGTTATAAATCGTATTCACTTTTCTAAACTTGAATTATATATTTTTTAATGACCGACACCTGGAACAGCTTATTATTAGTATTACAGAACTTTTAGGACAGCTAACACGACCTTCGAAACGACAAGTTGCAATGTCACGGAAATCCAGTATACATGGACACTTGACAAATATATGGGACATAAAGCTTTGTAGCTATGTCACCGCCAACATCCACATGCATTCAGATGACTATGCAGTACAAAGACTATTCGGATAAGCGTAGGAAGGATTGTGTTTATTACTATTTTGTGTTTAGAATTAAGATCGTTGGCCATTTACATTTGTATTATGTTTGTAATAGTTAATGTTTTGTATCAATAGACTGGTTGCTTTTATAGTTTTGATTTTTCTTTGTCATGGATGCATATCATATAGTGTTAACTTCAAATAGGCCTTACCTAGCGAAATAAATTTCCATTTAAATGGTGGGAGTGACAACATACCATAGCCTATTTTCTATTGGCGCATTAAATGTAAATGAACCCGGCCTTATGAACAAGTTAAATGGTTTATTTTGCAATAAATTCGATGATTTAACTACTCGTATTTTCAATTAGATATTTATGTAATTGCTTATGGACCTTATTACGTGTCACATCCATAGTTTAATTTTGAACTTCATTTCCTTTTGTTTCGAGGAGTTTCGAGACGGTTATTTTAACGTCTGTTTAGGGAGCAATTATCCATTTATTTATTTTTATTTTATATGCTTTGCGGATTGGCCGGAATTTCAAAACTTCCGAAGCAGGATAGGGAATTATTCTGCTTCAATAAACTTTTTAACGAACTCTACTTAATCCTGGACTATTCATTCCTAAATTTTGTTATGTTTAGGGGGTTTGCTTCCTCGGCATATCTATGACTTTTTCTCTCACTTTACCTGATACCCCTAGGTTATAGGTCTCGTGCCGAAGCTGATCTGAGGACACATCCCATCATATCAACGTGCGGGTCTGAAGAGTAAGGAAGTCGGGAAGGCTATGTGTTACAGGTAGTCCCTCGATGACTTTGTCTGACGGGCACAATACATACATATATACATACATGATGTAGTTATTTCACTTATTTCCTTGCGGCGTTCGGTCATCAATCATTTTTAGTAGGGTGAGTATCCAGGAAAATTCTAATGATGCATCATTTGAGAGGATGGAAAAAAGGGTGGAGAAAACTGCAATCATGGTGGCTGCTGTAAGTGCCGGGATTTAAACCTTGAACCTCAGCACTTCATCTATTCAGAAGGTAACCACGTGTAATGTTTCCTACACATCCTTTAACACTTTCACAGGGCTAAATCAATGGTGTCCTCTGCTCATTTTCATCCATGTTACGTTTCGCAAATGCATGGAAAATCCATTAAATAGTATCCCTTACACGCGTCAGGGCTTAGAGAGAATTATGAGAGGGAAGAAAGAAGCCTATGATATATCACTTCCTTTAGTCACACTCGAATTAAGCGTCCATTATAATACATTTTTTTTACGTAGAGTTGCTGTTAAAAACTTTCGGAGCATAGTTAGTTCACGGTCATGTATCTCGGGTACTTGTCTTTCTTCACTGTGATGTCCGTTCTAGGTTGTATTTGTATTTGGTGTAGGATATGGGTAGGAAGCTGCAATGGCCTTAAGTTAGGTACCATATCGCCATTTGACTGGAGTTGAAGTGGGAAACCACGGAAAACCACTTCCAGGATAGCAGAGGTAGGAATCGAACCCACCTTTTCTCAGTTTTTGCCTCACGAGGCTGAGTGTAGTCCATTCCAGTCCTCAGACCAGAACCGGGAATCGAACCAGGGCCTCCACGGTGAGAGATCAGGACTATAGTTTGGATGCTCGAGTGTCTCCTACTTGAGTTGGCGTATCTTGTGTGTTTTGACCTTTGCAGTTTGTGACGTGCGTTAACATAAAGCAGCAGCATCCCTTTTCGCAGTTTTCCACTACGGTCTGCATTAATTGTACGCTCAAATTTCTCCAGCTTCGCGCAGTACCGTTTCTCAGTGACGGAGGCACCAGTTTCCTTGAAATCAATAAGCAATGGGCTCCGCTAATATAAGAACAAGGTGAGCATCACCTTATCAGCGGATGGTTGCCTCTTGAACTTCTTGGGACGAGGGGCAATGAATGACACCAACACATCGTCGACGCTTTCGATCCCGTTTCCCAGTATTGGCACCGGGTTTCGTCGCCTGCAACAATGCACTCCAGGAACGTGTTGTTTTCAGCATTGAAGCGCATCAGGTACTGCAGGCAAATAGTCATCCGGTGTGCATTTTGTTCGGCATTCGATGCCCGGGCTATCACTGCAGCAACGCACTCAAAGGGAAAAGTTTAGATCACGCCTTATACTAACATTCTGAATGCATATTGAAAGGTACAATATAGGTAGTGTATTGTAACTCTACAAGTTTGTGTTATTAAATATGTCTACTGTATACTCGCGTCTTATGTTAGTACTACTCCAATACTTGCTACATATCTTTAGGTGTATGCATATGTCATATTTTCCCGTTTTGAGTCATATTCGACTGGTTTGTAGGGCATATTTGCTTACGTTTTTTGTATTTTATTGGGTTTTAACCTCCGAACCGCAGTCATGATTAATTAAAAGTGAAGCTTGACGTAAATGATAATGTCACATTTTTGGCAAGTCCACACTATCCAGTTCCCTCTGAGTAATATGATTAACTTCGTATTTTGAAGACAAGTGGCGCGTGTACCACTCCCTAAGTACCATGGGTGAGTAAATGTTGGAGACTGTAGTTAACACACACACTCACATATAATGAATGAGTTGGCCATGTTACCCGTTCCGTTCATTATTGATTTATTGCCTGAATATACCTGTGTCCACATGCGCATTTCCACTACACTCTGGGCCCTTCCATTAATTTTTTGATTGTTGCTTGTTGAGAGCAGGTGATACTGGTGAAACGACACTTTTTATTGATGTTTGTAACATGCATGTATTAGAGAGCACTAATCATCCTCATTCTCTACAGGGAACTCATTAACATTGACGAATGCACGACTACAACATTTCACCCAATTCACAGATATGATAGAAAATACACGCCACTCACACACTCAGGCTTAGTAATTGTAAGACTTAGTCAACTTTCAACGACATCTCCAGAAACCGAAAATGAACAAATATTTCCTTCAGACATATACATAGGGTATAAAAATTAGTATGGGGAACTAGCAGAAAGTTTAAAAGGTATTTGTGTTTAGTGTAATTCGAAATGTGTAAAACGATTTCTTGTTTAGTAAATTCACTGCATAATGGTATCTTTCTCAAACATTAGAATAATATTTATAACACCATTAAACTCTGCTGATATGAAGTGAGACAACAGACCCTAAGATACTGGTTTCGATTCACGACTCTAATAGGAAATAATCATCTGGTGTAAATCCTTGGACAGTAGGGGGCTAAGAGGGGTTCTAACCAGTGGCATGGCCGCCGCATGAGTCCAACTCGATATTTCGCGAACCAATCATCGGAGAGGGTCACGTAAGGTGTCATAGGACTTTGGTCGACGGCCCCTTTGGACTGGCCAATTAATTTACCCAAATTGTACCAAAGGGCCTAACTAAACATTTGGAAAATTTTTGATTTACCCCTTTATAAATGAGTATTAATTGGTTATTGACTAAACCTAGCCTAACCTAATGAGATGGCGGTTGTAGTTAACCTAACCTAATCCAGCCTACCCTTATCCACAAGGGGTGATAACATGTACCCACGCGATGCTTTTCGATAGGCAAACCAATAATTGAAGAGGGAAACGTCGGGCCTTGAGGTGACGGCCCCTTGTGACTGGCCCATTAATATATATATAAATTATTCAAAACTAAAAGGTCATCGGCTTTTTTAATATTTCATGAACCAATGATCGGATTTCGACATATGAGGTGTCAAATTACTCGAGGTGATGCCCGGTCTTTTCCTATACTACTTACACTTCATTCCTGTCGCTCCTTACGGAGCATAGCGCCTTGGCGAAATTTCTCCACGCAGTACGGTTCCTGGCCATTCTCTTCACTTCACTCCAGGCCTTGTCCAACTCTGCAATTTCTTTTTCGATCGACCTCTTCCAGGTCTTTTTAGGTCAACCTCTCTTCCTGGCGCCTTGAGGATTCCAGTCTAGCGCCGCCCTATTAACAGAACCGTCCGGCTTCCTTAGTGTGTGCCCAATCCAGCGCCATTTCCACTCCTTGATCTGGATGCAAATCGGTTGTTGATTGGTGATGGTCCAAATATCTTCATTTGAGATTGTGTCCGGCCAACTCACATTCATGATGTGACTCAGACATCTGTTAATGAACACCTGGTTGCTGGTTGTTGATCGATTTTGTGACTTTCAATGTTTCACAGCCGTAGAGAAAAATCGATTTTTCATTGCTATTGAAAAGGCGGAGCTAGGTCTTCCAGGAAATGTTAATATTTCTCCAGATGGGGTAGAGCTGGACAAATGCAACATTTGCCTTCCTGATACGGCTTCGAACATCTTCCTCTGCTCCCCCATCATTTGTGACTATAATTCCAAGGTAGAGGAAGGACTCAACTCGCTCAATTTCCTTTCCGTTGACTGTCAAGCTCGTCGTGACGTCAGAATGTATCCTCATTTCGTTGGTCTTGTTGGTGTTGATCATTAGTCCTGCACTTTCTGCTTCTCTCTGCAACCTCCCCAGCTTATCTTATATGTTTTTTTTTAGCGTATGGCTTTTAGTGCCGGGTGGGTGAGTGGATAGCGTGCCGGTGTACTAACCCCAATATTGCAGGATCGCTCCTGGCTGTGGGAAGTTATTTTTGAAAGGCGGCAAAAATACGATACGCATGTCATACGATGTTGGCATGTCAAAGAACCCATTTGAATTCAGTAGGCCGAGTTCATAATGGCAAGTTTAATCTCGGGAGTTTCCACCAACTCAAAGTTCCTCATTTCTCTACTAGAAAGCGCTATGTTCAAGGAGCTTAGATATCTAACATCTAACCTCCTTGACTTTCATAGTCAAGGAACAACGAAATTCGACATGCAAGCTACCCTCTGGGTGTCAAATAACAAAGCTTGCACCCGGCACCCGAGGCCATACGATATTATTATATTATAGTGCCGGGAGTGTCCGAGGACATGTTCGGCTCGCCAGTGTTGTAGCTGCTTCGAGACGGACACCCAATGGGTGAGCTACAAGTACCGTTGGGGAGGAAAGTTGGAATGTAAGGGCGAGGAACTGGAAGGTAGCGGCTGTGGCCTATAGTTAGGGACCAACCCCGGCATTTGCCTGGAAGGAAGATGGGAAACAACAGAAGACCATCTTCAAGGTTGCCGGCGGGGGGATTCGAACCTCCTCGCCTCCCGGATGTGAGCGACTGCCAGCAGTCATGCCATAACGACCACGGCTAACTCACCCGGTATCTTCTATGTTTATAGGATACTTTAACGTTATCATTAACTCTCATCCACTACTCTTACCTCTATCCCACGCCGAGTGAAAACATTATATTTTTGACCTTTTCTAACAAAAATACTTGGAAAAGTAGGCTATGTGTTTAAACTAAAAATCATAGAAAGTCGTATGTTAACTCTTACTCTTACCTCTATCCCCAGTCGATTCAGCGTTCTCACGGTTGTTTATAAAAATCTGCATCACATAACGTCATACGTCTGCAAGAATCATGTTTGGCACGCTTGCTTTTTTGTAACGCTGCACTTCGCATCTGGTTGTAACACTTACATCACATGACGTCATACGCTGTAAGATTTTGCTTGTTTCTGCAGGAAACATGTTTCACGCGCTCGGTTTTTGTAACGCTGCACCTTGCATTCGGGAGTAACACTTGCATCGCGTGTCGTCATACGCTGCAAGATTCTGCTTGTTTTAAGTCACATACCATTTGCAGTAAAGGATAAAGTGATACAGGTAAATCGATAGAGGTAGAGCGATAGAGGTAAAGCGGTAGTGGCAGAGTGGTAGCGGTAGGGTGGTGGTGATGGAGAAGTAGAGGTAGAACAGAGGTGGGTAAACGTTAAACGATCGATCACGATATATTGGGTATTTTTAGAAATTCCAGGCAGATGACCTAGTAGGTTTGGTTAGGTTAAGTTAAGCTATCGCCATGTTGGTGTTTCGGCTACCCTGCACCACCCCCTCTAGCCATCTTTGCTCGATCTATTAATAATACTCCCTGCTCGGCTACCCTGATAAATAAATAAGTAATAACTAATAATATAAATAGTACTAACCTCACCGTCCCCTCTCTAGTCACCACCATCAGTGGTAAAGGTAGAGCGGTAGAGGTAGGGCGGTAAGGGCAGAGCTACGACACAAGTGTGTGCGTGGGAACATAGTTGATTATTATTCTACGATTACGATTACGACACCTCACGTGTCCAAATCCGATTATTGGTTCACGAAATATTAAAAAGCCGATAACCTTTTAGTTTTGAGTATTTTGGGTAAATTCATGGGCCATATGAAAGGGAACTTCGCCCGAAGTACTATGACATCTCTTGTGTCCAAATCCGATTGTTGGTTAGTGAGACATTAAAACGCCGATGACCTTTTAGTTTTGGATATTTTCAGTAAATGAAAATAAAGGGGGTCATGCCACATAATGTGACACCGTGCGTGTTCAAATTCGATCATTGGTTACCGAAATATTAAAAATCCGATGACCTTTTAGTTTTTGGTATTTTCTGTAAATTCATGGGCCATAGGAATGGGGACTTTGGCCCAAATCTCATGACACCTCACGTGTCCAAATCCGATTATTGATTAGCGAGATATTAAAACGCCGATGACGTTTTGGTTTTGAGTATTTTAGTTAAATCAGGGGGCTATAAGAAAAGAGAGGGGGTCACGGCGAGTAATTTGACACCTCGTGAGTCCAAATCCGATTATTGGTTAGCGAGATATTAAAATGCCGATGACCTTTTAGTTTTGGGTTCTTTGGTTAAATTGGGGGGGGGCTATAGGAAAAAGAGGGGGCATCACCTCGAGTCCTAGGACACCTCATATGTCCAAATTCAATCATTGGTTTGCGAGATATTAAAAAGCCGATGACCTTTTAGTTTTGGGTTCTTTGGCTAAGCTAGGGGATGGGGCCTTTAGGAAGAGAGGGGGCATCACCCCAAGTCATAGGACACCTCAATCGTCCACATCCGATGATTTGTTCATGAAATATTAAAAAGCCGATGAACTTTTAGTTTTGGGTTCTTTAGTTAAATTAGGGGGGCTATAGGAAATAGGGCATAACCCCGTGTCCTACGACACATAATATGTCCAAATTCGATCATTGGTTAGCGAGATATTAAAAAACGATGACCTTTTATTTTGGGGTTCCTTGGTTAAATTAGGGGGGCTATAGGAAAATAGTGGGCATCACCTCGAGTAATTTGACACCTCATATGACCAAATCATTGGTTCATTGGTTGATGAATTATTAAAAAAGCCGATGACCTTTCAGTTTTGAATAATTTATATATATATATATATTAATGGACCGGTCGAAAGGGGCCGTCGACTCTAGGTCCAACGTGTCCCTCTTCGATTATTGATTTGCCTATCGACAAGCATCGAGGGGGTGCATTTTGATCATCCCTCGTGGGTAAGGGTAGGTTAGGTTAGGTTAGAATAAACTACAACCACCATCTTGTTAGGCTAGGCTAGGTTAAGACAATAACCAATACATAATCATTTAAAAAGGTGTAAAGCCAGAATTTTCAAAATGTGTAGTTAGGCCCTTTGGCACAATTTGGGTAAATTAATAGGCCAGTCCAAAGGGGCCGTCGACCCGAGTCCTATGCCACCTCACGTGACCCTCTCCGAGGATAGGTTCGCGAGATAAAGTTGGACCCACGCGGCGGCCATGACACTGGTTAGAACCCCTCTTTGCCCCCTGCTATGAACGGATTACCACTGTTAACCATTTCAATTCCCGGGAAATCACAAATTTGTACAAAACTATAAGGTAAAACCTTGTCATTCTCATTCCTATTCAAAGTAATAAAATGCAGATCTGCATTGTTTAGCATGGCTCAAAGAAACAAGAAACTCCCTTACCTCCCTTCCCACTGCACCCTTGCAAATTAATGAAGGGATGCTCTTACATGAGATTCCAATTTGGAGTTAAAATAGCCTGAGTTTGGATATCCAAATGGAGACAACTAGGAAGTCATCAATAACGATATACAGCGTGTGTAAAAATTGTAAAAGTCTGGACATTAATGGTATGTTATAATCTGCTGATTATTGTCTCAAAGAGAAAAACATCGAGTCCATCTGGCTCTGATCTAGGCAGATATTTTAAATGTGAATAGCTAGGATAATGGCTGGAAATTAGTGATGTACACTGGAAGTAATAAATGGCATCTTACAAGATTCCTGCAGGAATTTGAACAAGAAATTGAACCTGGTACACTGAAGTGTCCGACGTATGCAGGGAGTATTTACTGTTAAAATTGATTGCGAACTTGACGCCCACCTGAAGAGTAGAACTGTACTTGCAGAGAGAGAACATTTGTATTCATATGCAGAAATATAAGTATAAGAACATGTGGTGCAAGTTCAGAGTACAGAACTTGTTGTGTACGCCAAGAATACGGGAAAATTTTTAGTTATGGGAGAATATAATATTCTATTCTATGATGAGCTTTCAAATGATGAATGAATGAATGAATGAATGAATGATTGAATGAATTAATTAATGGTGTTGTGGATAATTATTTTAAGTATAATGCCAACTAGGTAATCTACCCAGGTGAAGGAAATAATGTTTATAATAAGAAGTAATTGAACTAAGTGAACGATGAAGTAGTTTTATAGATTTCAGCATGATATATTAATTGCTCACTGCCAACACAATAGTCCAGAACGTAAAATGAGTGAGTGTAATATTCAGGATGGTCTCAGTACCGCCAGACTGAGAATCCGATGTTAAATAACGAACTGCAAACCTTTTGCTAGTAGATATACCATATATCAAATCATATTGGTTCTGTAATACAAAATAAGTCTCCTGACTAATGGAAGATCAAAGAACAACCCGGTCGTAAATTTTTAACTGAATAAGAATGAATTTATTTAAGCATTTAGAATAACTTAAGACAAAACTGTAGTGCGGCGTAGAACAAGCATCTGTAATGGAAGAACTGAACATCATTCGATCATAGGAACATCTTCTTATAATGATGTTCCTATGATCGAACGACGTTCCTTTATGAGGGAACGACAATCTTCACTGAATCCTCCTGCAGTGAAAGAGTGAAATCTCTCTCGGCGCTATACTGCTTGTTAGATTTCAAAATGGTTTCAATTACACGTTGATCAGTTTCAGTTGTACATGTTTAAAGTTGGCCCACGTTATGTACAGTTCTGCGAGATGGGAAATAATGTAAAATCATGCTGAAGATTAGCAACGTTGCTCTCAAGAATTCTTCGTGGGATGTCAGTCTAACAATAGTGTTGGAAGTGAAAGGTCATATTGTTCATTAGTCAGGATGCCCCAAGCCTTTAAATACTGTAAAACGAAAACTACTACTTTGCTGCATGCACAAAAGGAAAGAGCAAATGAACACTTAATGCGTGATCTTTCGCCCTCAATAACATTTCATACGTATCATTTTCCTTTAATGTCACTGGGAAAGTTGTGTTTTAGCATATCAGCTTTCCAAAGTTTCTAACACTTTCGTGGGGAAACAGTTCATGTATACTAATATTTTCGGTACATCAGGTCTTATTGTTACTGAAATTTCCAATTGCTAGTTACTCTAGGACGTAGCAGCTTCATCAAGCTGCAACCCACGATGCTGTGCCTTATTTTCACAGCCGACGTGACGTCACGGACTCTCTACTCTGCGCTGTATCGTGACCGTAATTCGAACTCCGTGACATTCTCTGCCGATATGTTAGGGCTGTGTATTTCAACAGTGTGTGGGTTATGTTCTTTTTGTCTCAATATCGAGCGCCAAATATAACTCAAGTGATATATATAATCCCTTAATATATTTAATGGATGACACTCGAACATTAGTTTAACATTATATGCTACGAGGCGTGGCATATAACTAGGTTCGATTTTTTAACATTGGCAGTGTCAATGTACCGCAGAGATGGCATACTCCACTAATTCTGACTGTGGTCTCTAGACCCTTATATTACTAGCCTGATCATTGAACCTGGCTTTTACAGTCCCTGAAGTCTGTCCTATGTCGACCTGATCACATTCCATGCACAGGAAATTGTGTTCTTCACGCTGCTCGGTGGATGGGACTGGATTTTTCACACTGAGAATCAACAGTCCAATTTTCTTTGGCAGTCGGAACCTGGTGGTAATGATTTCCTTTTTTTTACGATGTGGACAATATGGTTACTAACACTATAAGGATACGGCAACACCGTAGTAGCTGTAGCTCGCTCCTCCATTTTCACGTCGGAGCTGGCTTTAGGATGAAATGCACTGTGGATCTGCTTGTTTGAGTACCTAATATCTCCGAATGCTGGTTACAAAATGTCCTACCTTGACCAACTCAGACAATGACTTACACATTTTATTAAGTATTACAAATCCAATATGGTGGAGTATTCCACCAGTATTCAATATCTCCGAATGTGTTTCAACAATCAATCTGAAATTGTAAATGGTGATAAAAGACTATTGAATAAGTTCCCATATCGGTGGTCTAGTGCTAATACCGCGAACGTTATCTTTATAAGACAGAAAAGTCAAGCCTTATGTGTGTGTAGGCACTATTCAGCGAACGTAATATAGAATGAGCACAAGGGTCCAATGAAATATTTTGGAGTGAACAACGTGATGTGCGATGTCTCACCCGTTACCTGTGAACAATGGTTAGAGCTTACTTCAGATAACGTGCTAATGCATGCAGCCGAAGAGAGAGAATCACACCACAGGAAGTGTAGCTCTCATTCGAGGCTACTGAACTCCATCAGATTTTATTTAATTTTATTCTTGGGACAGAACTATGCCGTAGAAGAATTTGTTTCCTCTCTCAATCAAAGAGTCTTACGTGGGATTAGAAGTAGTCCATCAATATATTACTTTCAGAAACCTCACACGCACAAAACCAAGATGCCGCTAACGCGAGTTTCGAATATGCGAATGAACTGCTCTGGCGGCTTAACCATTCGAGCGTAATGAAACGTTGCATAGCAAATCTTTATTCAGAGCTTACCACTGTATATTAGCATCTCGTGCATTTAAATTGCTTTGAAGCATTAAAGACGGTGAATATCCAAAATTGTAAATGGATTTTGTTTTGTTTTCTTATATCGCAGTTGTGCGATTGAAGTGGAACAACATTTCTACGACTTTTGCTTTTCAAGAATTTAGAAGGCGCACATGTCAGTCCTGATACACGGTTTAATCTTACGCGTAACTTCATGATCCTATCACTGTGAAATCTAGCATTGTAAACTATTAATGTGACTTATACCTATAGGTACATGAACCTATTGTTTCCGTTTCACAAATTAAATATGACATATATATCAAAACCTGAACTATTAATTCATCTCACTTGGTCATTGAATCATCGGATCACTATGACATCTAGCAAAACGAACAGCAGCTTTTATCTTCTAAATCTACAAATACGTAATTGTATTGCTTCGTCTCCACAGAAAATAGATGCCACTAAACTTGAGGGAAAAATTCCACTAACTCGTCCTGTAACGGTCTGATCGGAGTGGAATAGGGAATAGTGGAACACTACTGTAATATAAGCCTACAAGTACAAATACCTTACCTTTTGTAAATTGCAAGTGGAGTGCGCTTTACTTCCTTATACATGAAGCCAGCTAACTCCTCATCGAACGATCTGATCACTGTAAAATCTCGTTTAGTAAATCAACACTATTATTGAAACTTGTAGTTAAAACATCTTGCTTCTTTTTCAAAGAACCATGTCTGTTCTTCAGGGATGAGTTGTTCTAACTCGTCAAGGGATAATGCGATCTCTATGGAGCCTAGTATAGACAAGTGAATGAATGACGTAATAAGTACTTACTGGTATCCTAAATCTACAGGTTAGTTTTTGTAACTTAATTTCCTGGAGAAGGATACCTCTAACTCTGGAATGTTTCGACCTCAGTATAGCTTGGTATAACGGGCAGTGGCTTCGAGAGCAACGTTCTGGCAAATTACTTCCAAGAAAAGTTCTCCTACAATACATATAGCATGCCTTTTATTTAGCGTCCATTGACTCTACCGTAGCGAGGTTTACAATAGACTAGTTCGACGAAATGAATATGCTGATATATTTTACTTAAATATTGCATTCATGAATTAATGATGGATTGTATGCGAGTCTCTAAACTTAGGTCTCTATTTTGCACATTAATGAAAAGATTGTTGGGAAATCATCTGCCACAGTGATCTCCAACTTTCAAAAATTACACTCCTTCCGTACATATGGCTTTCTTTAAAATGATCTCCATTGATTCGTCACAGAAATCTGTGATCTCTACGGGGGAAGAATAATTAATCGCAAATAAAAGTTAAATATTATTTTGCATTCATTTCAAATGTGATGGTGGTTGTCATTGTTGTTATATGGGATTGAACATATTTTTAATGCAGTTATCTTAAATTCTCGATGATATAAATGCTGTCGTCTGGGGTATCGGAGTGCTAGAGTATTGAGACTCTAGATACAAAAGACCTGGATTCGATTCCCAGCTCTGCCAAGAAATTTAATTGTGGTCAGGCAAAGAGTACACGCAGCCTAATTAGGAAAAACTGAAAATAGATGGGTTCGATTTCCAGCCATCCTAGGCCACCTCCCTCCAAATCGAAGCCTTATTTACAAATTCACACTCTACTAGGGTCATTATAATGACACAAACACATTCTATATACAACGAAGTACACTGGGTTAATAACAACGATATCGCGAAGCCCTTAAATGAATCAAAAGCCACAAGTAAAAGACCATCTCTCACTCATGTTGTTTTGAAATGGTCAGATGAAATTTTGATAATATGAACCAGCTTATTAACCTAAATAATATGTATTTATTTAATTATTTATCTATTTATTTATTTATTTATTGTATCATACAATGTGCCTAATCATAAGATTTCGAAGAGGTGCTCAAACGCTAGAATCGTGTTAAAAGGAGGTACATTGAAGTACGATGGTGACCTTTGTTTTAAAACACCCAAATCTATTTCTATTGTCGTAAAAACTTAATTTAATGTTTTAATATAAAATGCCTACAATGTTTGGTTATTGAGTTGCGAGTTTTAAGTTGTCAGCCTATATTGTATTGCATTGTACGACCTAAACCAATAGATATTTATTCCATCACATTGGAAATATATTCATTTGACAGAGGAGCTTTGAGTTGTGAAGAACCAGTGTAATATATAAAAGTAGGCTATGTAATCCCCTCATGGAACTACTTGTATCAAAATGTTAAAATTGGGCTACTAAACGTTAGTTGAAAATGCCATTAAAGATAACTAATTAAAACTCGCCAATACATGACGGCCAATGGAAAAATACATACTGAAATATTTTCTTACATGCATTCATTATGCGATTATTTTTTGTCACTACTGCAACTTAAAGGGCGTCAAAGGATCGCACATTCGACTTTGCAAAATATAACTGGCCATGACTGAAAACTTAATTAGGCTGTTCCAGTATTTCCCCTTGAGCATTATTGATTGTGATAAAGTATGCCTAGCAACTTGGAAATTAGTGTCTCTTAAAATAAAATGGGAGTGTTTCATCGGATGGTGTTAAATCAAATCAAAGGATTAGAGCTCTCTGCCCAAGATTATCTAAACTTATTATTGCCAAATCCAAACAATTTTCAAACATATATCTTACAATTAATATGGATCCATTTAGGAGCCCTTGGGAAACGTTCAGATTTCTAAGGAGCTTAACTATGGCTCAAACCTATAGAGCAGGAATATGAGGAGGCAAAACCCTTAATTCCAAGGAATTCAAGAATTCTGTAGGAAAGTGAAAAGGTGGCTTTCATCTTCAGTATTTAATCTGTAAACGCTGGTGTAATCTTTGAACTACTGGTTAAAAGTTCATTACAGTGTTCATTATTAGTGTAAGAATGTAAATTTTCGATACATATATTATACCTTTTGCAGAAATGAATGTTTCGCCTTAAATATCAGCCACGATATCATCATGAGTTGAAAGTCTGGCTGGCAATTTAAATAGCATTTGTTTCCTCACCATCCCCACAGAGATAGTCGTCGCTAACATGTAGCAGAACATCAGAAAATTCCATTTCATCTGGTTTCGATCGCGTATATTATGTAAGCGGCGTATTTTGGAGAAGGGCCAGAAAGGAGAGTACTGTATTTACTACAATTGTGAATAACTTTCTAGCGAGAAGCGTGCGGCACAACCGGCAAAACCTACCTGAAGTATTTTCCAACAACAATAACTTTCCAACATAATGAATAATGTAGTTACGTATAATATATTTTAGAATTCGATTCACACACATTTATGAATGGATATTTGCCATTGGGCCTTCTTTCCATATTATGAGCCATGCTAATCGATATCGTCACCTAGAAGGCAATTTAATTGTATCTAGACACTGAACTCTCATTTAAATTGAGATGTATTTTGAATGCTGAATGTAGGGCTTAATCTCATGCAAAATATTGCTTAAATTGTGATGTGTCCCCACCTTAATGCAAGAATTCACTTGATTTACAGATCTGACTTGAATAGCTTCTGAGGAGTCTAATATATACAAGAGATCGTAAGAATCGTCGTTTATATTTTTGGAAAATAAGGAAGAAATGCGATAATGTGATATTCCAGAGATTTTAAAAATATGGACCTTATTCTTGTGGCACGGTTACATTGGCACCAAAGGAAACACAGAACATAGCATTGTAGTATTGCCGAATATTCTCTCCGAAATTTCTTGAGATATATCCAGTGAAAAACTGTTTCAGCCTGTCAGGTATATTATATTCCGGCAGATCAATCTTACCATACCCACAGCAATGGCCAAAGTAACCAAGCCTTTATTTCTCGCAAGAGATATACAATACAGAGCAATGTGTACACTTGTTCGTCAAGAGCCCTACACTGTACGGCATAATATCAGGAATTGTTTCAGAAATGGCATATTTTTATTTGATTTAAAAACCGGCTTCCTATTCTCTCTGATTTCTCATATTTTTGCGTCTATTGGTAGTTTACATACGACCGGCCATTCGTCGAACGGGATTTCTATAGTAGCATTTCTCCCCAAATTAACGTCGTATTCGATAACGCTATAATGGCATGCATCAACGGAGCCGCTAAATATTAATTAGCAAATAATACTCCCATTGCCAAAATGAACAGCGTGATTAGACTCGGTATTATACTCTAAACAAATAATCAATAAAGATTTGGCTTATACAATGAAGTTCAACATGACCAGTGTATCCACCGTCCAGAGACTTTCATACTCAAGTTGGTTGCTGAGGAGAATGCGCAGAGACTGATCGCCAATAATAAAATCCTTATAATTACCCTTGCCAGAAACAATTATTTCAATAGTTTGTAAACGCAGCTCACGATGACGTTCGTCATTGCGATATAAACAGTACGAATCTGCTCTAGATAAGCAATTTCCATCACCAGTTATAAGTGGAAAACTTTGGGTTTCCATGACAGTAAATTTTGCAGGCGATCATAGAATCACATCTCCAACTACTGCAATGAGCATAGACTCACATCGCCAGCCACCGTAATTGAGGCATGTGAAAATCGTATTAACACAGGGAAGCCCACTCTTAAGGCTATATTCTTGGCTATTGCCCTGGAAATCCGTGTTCGATTCCCTGCTTTACCAATAAATTTATTTCTGGCCTGAGGGCTGGAACGGGGCGCAGTCATACTGAGGGGAGGTGGGATCGATTCCAACCTCAACCATCTTGAATGTGTTCTTTTGTGGTTTCACACTTCCACTCCAGTCAAATACTGGGATGGTTCCTTACTTAAGACCTCGGTCATCCTCCTCGCAATCCCCACGTTAGTTACAGATACACACATCAATACAGCCATCAAAATAACACAGGTTATAAGAGAGAATATTACACATACATTAAAGTACAGTATATGGGGCTGATTGACAACTATATCAATGTCCCTTAAATGAATTATGTTCGCCAATCGTCTCTCATGGCGAAAGCGATTGTGCGCCGCATGAGTGCCTGGATTACTACATTTTCTTTAGTTATTTAAAAGTGTATGGCAACGTAAATCGCGCAGAATTCCTTTCTTTAAGGGAATGATAAATATAAAATAGGCTATTGTTTCACAACAGAATACCTGTAGAAAGAAGAATACGTATATAAAACAATATATACGAGGTGGGATTCGAACTCTTTCGACAATGCAAAATACAGTTCAACGTCTGCAACGTTAGACCCTGAGCTACCCAGTCTATGGAAATGATCCGCATTACTACCATAGGTAAACTGCATACACACTCAGCAGCCAGTTCAAATATTTCAACAATTCGCTTATTTTATAGTTCTATTCCAGTATATATCGTGGCAACATCATTAAGAATATTCGCCTCCTTTTTAATTCTCATAAACAAAGAGCACAGTAAGAGGTGGTTAATCTCTCATCTGGCATGTCTCCCGTGGTGGAAAGCAATTGCGCGCACGCGCTAGAGCCACAAATAATACATTTTTCTTTAATAATTTTAGAATATACCGTAACATATATTTTCCATTTTAAGACACTCGGCAAATCTAAAGGCCAAGAGTTGCAATGCAATGAATTTAAGGAGATGAAGACATGCATAAAGGAAGATATGGGAACAGTGACAGAAATGCTGGCTCAAAACATTAGAGTGATATAGGATCTAAGAGAAAAGGAGAGGATGTTAGAAGAGGAGGTGAAGGAATTAAGAGCCGGCCGGAGTTGGGACGGCCGGCCGCCAGCCCAGCTCTTGTTGTAACATGGATCAAAAGTTTGTGAAACGATTTATAAAGAAACGGGAGAAGGTAAAATGATTTTGTTTCTACAGCGCGCTGTAGTATTTTATACACTTTTCATCAGTGCAAAAGCATATCGAACAGGAATACAAAGATAGTTATAAAAAAGTGTAGTTAAAATCACAATTCTCCATATAAAATAGAGTTCTGAACTGCGATTTTCCTAAACTCTTCTGTTCCTTCAGACGATGTTGAAAACTGAAACAAACTCCACGGCAAGACAGCTTATAGTTTTCTCTAGATCGCTACTGAAACATATTTTAAAATTAAGAACTCTGTATATGTTTAATCGTGATTTTAGAAAATGTTTGCATATTGAGTTGCTAATGCTAGCCAGTGTCGAGGTGCTGGTATTTCAGGCAGTTACCGTCAGATACCGCATCGTCGCAAGGTCATGTCCTTGAAACAGGGTGAAGGAAGACAGCCGGCTTCTGAGAGATGGTAATCTCATGCCAGGAAGTGATGAAATCAGCTCATGTCCAGGTGCTGTCAGTCGGTTCATTACAATCGGCAGTGGACACGGTGAAGGAGATTTGGGTCATGGTGGTCATGTAGCCGCGTGAACTTGGGTGTGTGTATAATGTGTCTAATAACCTGTGTTATTGTGATGGTTGTATTAGGGTGTGTATTTGTATTTGGGACGGGTATTGTATATGCGGTGGCCGTGGCTTTAAGTTAGATACCATCCCAGCATTTGCCTGAAGCATAAGTGAGGAAACAACTTCCAGGATGGCTGAAGTAAGAATGTAACCCTTCTCTTCCCATTTCTGCCTCACAAGCCTCAGTGTATCCCGTTCCAACCCCAAGCTCCCAAACCTGGACCTCTGGGTTGACAGCTAAGTAGGCTAGCCACTACGCCACGAGGTGGATTGAAAATAAAATGTTGCTTTGTCAGCCTAAATATGATGTAGCGACTACTGGCCTTTTGAAGTTACAGTAATTATTATATGAGTAGCAAGCAATCACTAGTTAGTAACCATCACTAAAGTGGGCCTGAATTTCATTAAACTAATTTGTTTATTTATTTATAATTATTTGTTTGTTTATGTATAGTTCTTCTAACAGGTTACAACCTAATTACGGGAAATAACAATATGAATTACTCTTAATATTTTTAATATTTTTCTTACACTAATATAAAATGATACTTATAATACGTATGACTAAATATTATTCTAGTAAGTATCGTATTTGAAATTATGTTAAAAATCACTGATAAGGAGTGTGTGATATTAAGTGATTTCTCTACAATACAAATGAACAAAAGGTGCTGTCTAATATATGGAAATGTGTGCATGTTTTTTTTTTTTTTTTTTTTTTTTTTTGTAGATATTGAATGCGTTCGATACAGGCGAATGTTTATGTTACTCTGTATTGGTTCTTGGACAGTGGGATATTATACGTTTCGGTCTTATTGACCGCGAAGGAACATATAGTTCAAATTCAGAGGACAAATAAGGTCTATCAAAGATGTTATCAAATTATTTAAATGTAATAACCTGCCTAGTTTTCTCTAAAGTCTTTAAAGAAAAAGTTCCAGTAAGAAATTATGCTTAGCATTTTTAAAGGAAATGTGTAGTTTATGTTATCGTCAATCTCGCGATCAATAGCCACGGGACCTCCTTTTTACGTGGAATCCGAACCACTGGACATGACGTTTCACTTTGAAAATCTCACATGCATTGACCGGGAACCGAACCCGGTCCGCTGTGGTGAGAGACCAACAGCTTGACTACATCACTGGGCCACCACATTCCCACTTAGCATATTTAGGATATACATTTGTCCTTTTGTATTCCAAGAATATAGGGAATTTATTTTTTTATCGATTCAACTCTATAGTTAGCATTCGCACATCTTGGGTTTCAAACTATTGAGCCAAATTCAAGTCTACTTCATACGAATGCATTGTACAGTACAATCTTTAGCAATGTACAGGTTCCTAAAATAAAATGTGCATCTTCTTACATATCCCAGCATTTTGAGTATATCTCAAAAATTCGATCAATACGGTGAGAAAAGGATAACTTTTTTTAATCAAAGTATAGCCTACCATAAACCTAGATGACTTGAGATGGGAATTACATAGGAAATGGTGGTGGTTTTTTTATCAAAGTTTTCGTGTAAATGCAATCGGATGACACTTATAAATCGAACCAATTTGTTTTGTTCCAATTTATTTTTTCTTCATCTTTAGGAGCAGCATACAATCCCATAACGAATAAATGTATTTAAACGATTACACGTCATTTGCAAATAATAATAATAATAATGATATATTGGCATCCCGGAGATGGTTAATTAAGATAAAGATTACAGAGGCACAAGATTCGATCCCAGGGGAACAACAGAGGGTGAATGGAGCTTTTCTCTATGATACAAAGTGTTGCCTCTTACATACTGTAAGTATGATCCGTAATAGGACATTTTCGTAAGTTGTAGACGACGTCATGGTTAACTCTACCAATAATCTGTATATATTACATCGACTCGTTATCCTTTAATCTAAACCAGATGACTCCTGATTGGTGAAAATTGGTTATTGTTGATCATCGAGGGATGAATCCGTGTTATGAATCGTGAATAAAATGGCATGTATGCCTGAATAATACATTATGTGTTCATGAAGTGTTTGCTCGTAAGGTTTGTTTGGGGCAAACATAGTAGCTACCGGCACTGTTCGGTAGTTAAGAATTAGTGAGATCTTACCCGACTTGTGAATATGACTGACTTGAGAAAGTTTCCATTTCTCTGGAAATATCAAGGACTTGATCGATAAATTACATTTAATATCAAGAGGATAAGCTATTTTTTTCCCGGATCATTTTTTTAAATCAAATATGGAAGAATAACATCAGGATCTGCTACCCTCTTGTGCCCCATATATTCATCGTAAGTATCGGAGTGAGAATGTCACTACGGGTTACCTCATAATAATTAAGGTGTCAATTTCGAGATGACTTTCTAGGTTATCATGCGTTCAAATGTCATAGTTGGATCCATTTTGGCAATATACTGATGAGTAAGGCTAGGATTTTAATGCAATATCTATCATCATAGCAAACACTCGTATCGAGTAGATTGGCCTTTCAATCCGGAATGTCTCTCATTGGTGAGTTCGGAGGTGACTATACAGCCCAATGCAAGAGGCACACAATTTGCCGCAGTGATGACAGATTGTTCCACGTGGGGCATCTGCGTTCCTTCCATTTCTTCTATGTAATATTACATTAAAAAATTTGAAATATGTAATATTGATTTAATTATTATATAAATCATATACATTACACATGATATTGCTTGTAGATTCTTCATTTTATTCATTATATTTTTTGCAAAATAAAGGGTGGTACACTAATTAATTAATTAATTAAGCATGTTCATATTATAGCAAATTTAAATAAATTCCATGATTATGTATGCGTACGGAAGAGTACCAAGGGAAAAGAAACTGAGGATTCTGAAGTACAGTATTATGGTATCCAGGGAAGGCTGCTACAGGCAATCAAAAGTACCGTATTTGTGTTTATAATTGAACCCTTTACCCTATGTTGGTTAAATGATTCTACTTTTTATTTCTTCAATTAATAAATATTTCAACCAGCATGATGAAAGTAGCCAGACAGCGATGAGGAAATTTCAAGCATTTGTTGGAGACAGTAGGGACATACCTGCAACAGTTTAACAAAAGGCTAAATACTTGAGCTATGAAAAGAAATAGCAGAGCGATGTATCATAAGGACAGGTGTAGCTACCTCAATTTTAGAAGCGACGCGCGGTGAGACATGGTTCTGGTATGTTCATTGTGATATTCGCGCCTAGAAGAAATATGATGCAGTAACGTGAATGGCTGATGAAGAAAATAGACACTCCCAAGACGCCAAGATCTACTAGAAACCGCCAAATTACAGAAAATGGAGAACCAATGAGAAGAGAATGCCTACTTGCGCGCCAACTCCGGCTGGGGTACGCGGCGGCTAGCATTCACGCGGGAAATCGCCTAGACAAAATCTCTACGATCGATTCTAGGATTAATGGGCATATTCTTGACCTGTGCAATATTACGAGTTCAGTGATATCTATTTCATTCCTGTACCACAATTATTTCGAGAAATTTTTACATAAAATCCCCCTCCATCTAGACCCAAGGGCCAGTTCAGTTATAAGTGTGTCGAAGAGCCAAGACATTACTATTATTCTGTGCGTCTACGGACGCAGACTATTCTGTTCGTCTGAGGACGTAGACTCTATTTTTGTGTGTCGAAGACACAGGTATTCATTGTAATGTGTTAAATTCAGTGATAGATAGTCATAGTACTATAATTATAGGGACAGTATCGTCGATAATTCGCCAACGAACAGTGACAGGGAATTTAGTACCTGAACAAGCGAATTTAGTAGTCAGACATAAAGTGTATAATAACCTAATTTTTGTATCAGCGCAAGGATGACATCGATGAATGCAGAGGAAGTTTGGAATTCTCAACAGTCCGTCCAGATGGCTGATATGAGATAAAGAACCATCCAGTTGGGGAATGGCGTCTGATGTTCTTTGACGGGTGACTACAAAAAGAGATGAGTACATAATAATATTTTATTATTTGTTAAATTAACTTATGGTTTATGGGACATATTTTTTGTAAATACTTTGCTTGTGTGATTAATGTAGTATATTTAGTTTTGATCTGACACATTTTTGTTTGGAAGCAGCTCGCCCAATTGTAGTTAACGGAAAGTTCTTTTCTTTGTGTTGTGTTAACTAACGTAGCTATGCGAACGGCCGTGTTTGCCTAGGTTACGAAGTGCGGTTAAAAACGTCTCTCGGAGATATGTCGTGTTTCAGAAGTAGGACTGAATTAATATAATTATATAGTAGATTGGAGGGTAATTAAATTTTGTTGAGATTTATTATTGATCAGATTCAGTGTGATTATTGCCTTTTGGAGCAATGTAATTTGTGACGAAGAGTATTCTGCTCTATCGTAAGTTTTAAATATTGTGTTAAATGTTTGCGAGCTCTAATTCAGCAGACCCGTGTGAAAGGCGGTATGTAAGTCCCAGATGTGTGTAATGTGAGTATATTTTTTGTGGTATTACAAGCGGGAATTTCAGCAGAGACTGATTTCTGTCAGCTTGGTACCAGATTCATATTGTATCCTTGCGAGGACAATTATGGATATGTGATTATTTTCTGACCATATGTTGAGTTGGAGGAGATGTTAGTTGCTGTTGATTCCTTGAGATAACAGTCCAGCTGGTCGGCTATTTATATACACTGGAAGGGGGACATGACTGGTAATTGTGGAAAGGGTGAGTTGTGGTCACAAGGGCTGGCTGAGTTTCGCAAGCAAGCTCATTAAAGTGGAGTGCACGTCTGGCTCCCAATTACTTGAAAATAAATATAAATGTGAGAAACTGATCAATGGTAAAATTGTTTAAATAAATGGGAGTTGCCTACGAAACACGATAACCTTCGAAGCGTTTCTTTAAAATGCAGTTTTGTTAATATAAAGTAATCTTAACCACTCAGGTTGTTTGTTGTTGTTGGTTTATTCTAAGTTTATTTTCCATGTCAGTGACCCGTGAGTCACGTGCGGAGCTGTGTTTCCTTGTTGTTGAGTAGCTGGCCATTGTGGCAGCTCATTTGGTTAAGTGTGTCACCACACTAATAAGGGTCTCAGAGAGATGCCTGTAAATAGTAGAGTTGTAATATGTGTGTCAGAATTAGATTTAAGGATTTTTATTAATGTTATGCCCATATCCATAAACGTTGATTTACGAGATGATTGTTCGTGAGCACTGTGGCTGTTAACCCGTTGTGAACGAACGATCATCCAAGTACTCATTTCTCGTAGATAGTCACCACGCGAACATAAATTCACATGCAAGGTAGTGGAACTTGGATCCACATTTTATTAGAAAAGGGGAGATCCATCTGACTCCTCAAAGTGATAAATATTCCTGTCAGGGGAAAATTCAGGGAGGATTTTGTTTATTATTGTTTGTTTTATTCTTTTATGCACAAATTAGTTATTAAATCTTGTTATTATCTTACGTTTTGTCTCCTTACTTTCTTAATTATAGTTTTTATCCTATAACCCTTGCCTCAGAAAAGCACGTTGTTTGGCGGACGTAAACACCACACTATGAACTGAACGCGACCCCTTGATCAAAGATTCTTGCATAAAACACTGCTATTCTGAAGGGTTCATAGGTGAAAACTGGCGGCCATCGGTGGGGCTATTCACTGTGGTGTAACGGGGAGATTACACATGTCAATAGTGGCGCATTTGAGTAAAACTGGCATGCCGCAAGTGCAGGCAGATATGACAGTATTTAATCACCGGGAAGTGATAGTTTATTAAAAGTAGTTGAGGCGAAGTGGATACCGCCAAGATAAATTAAAATCAGGAGTTTGCAAAGTAAAATACGGTTCACGTTGTTGTCTTTTAAATTAAATTAAAATTAAGATGTGATACCGGGCGCCCAATGATAAAGTTAAAACTAGATTTGTGTAGAAAGTCAAACTCATGGAAATATTAGGAGGCTGGAGCCTAAAATGACAATTAATACTTTGTTTATTAGTCAGTGTTAATATCAGATCAGGATAACTGTTTAATGACTAAATATGTGCTGGGGTTTAAAATTAAATTGAGTAAAACTAGAACTACTCAGAGATGCAATCGATTAATGGGATTAAAGGTAAAAATAAATGAACTGAGTAGGATAAAGAAATTAAATGTGCATTGGATTTATGTGCGTGTCAAAGGGCATTGGCGTATGCCATTTCCCATATGTCTCATATAAATTATAAAACATGGCAACGGTGGCGCAGATCCAGGACATCATTGAGAGTGCAGCAAGGAGAACGCAGGAATTGTTGGATACTAAATTAGCGGAACAAAGTGAAGCGTTGAATACAAAATTATCTGAACAAATAAACACTAGTATGTTAGAGCAAAGTGAAGCGTTGAATACAAAATTATCTGAACAAATAAACACTAGTATGTTAGAGCAAAGTGAATCGCTAAATACGAAAATGTTAGAACAAAGTGAATCATTGCGGACACAATTAAACAATAGTAGGCTAGAACAAAGTGAGTCTATAAATAAATTATCTGAACAAAGTGAATCGCTAAGTACTAAACTGTCAGAACAAAGTGAATCGCTAAATACTAAACTGTTAGAACAAAGTGAATCATTGCGGACACAGTTAAATAACAGTAGAATTGAACAAAATGAATATCAGGCGGAACAAGCTAGGTTATTAAAGAGTGAAATTAATGACACTATAAATTCACAGTTAGAGGCGCAAAATAATAAAAACACGAACCAATTAGCTTCGTTAACCGCAGAGATGAAAGAGCACACAAACCAACAGATGGTATTACTGGCCCTTGATGTAAGCAAAAATAATGAGAAACAATTAGAGCAGATTGAAAAAATGGAGAGAATTTTTGATAAAAAACTTAGCATTCTCGATGAAACGGTGTTAGCTAAATTAGAGCAGATTGAAATAGCATGCACAATGAATACAAGCGAGGTCAAAATAGCTCAGGATAAGTTGGAAGGTCGATTTAAGGAGATGGAGAAAAGCGGCAGGGTCATTCAACGACAAATATCAGCAGTAGATGAGAACATATCAGGCATAATTAAAGATATGGACCGTCTCGAGATAAAATCAGCGGAACAGTGGAAAAGCCTAGAAACGGAACAAGAACAATTTAAGAGTACATTAGACGAAAGGCTAAGCCAGATAGAAAATAATCAGGATGAAAATAAGAGCCAGATTGAAGAAAAAATAAGCACGATTAAAGAACAGATCAGGAAAGATTGGAAGAAAATGAATATTGATTCTAGAGAGGAAAGATCCACCATTCTTAAAACAGTAGGCGAAAACCACACGCGTATTCAAGCTTTGGAGCAAGAGGTAAAAAAAACTTAAAGAGCAGACAGACAGGATCATTAAAGCCGAACTCCGCTCATTAGAACAATCGTCTATATTTAAAACGGGAGCATTGAAAGACAAGCAGGATGACTCACATAGTCCCCAACCCAGCATAGCAGGAAGTCAGACTCAAGCAGAGAGCCCATTAACAACAAACACGGAAGGATTTCGCAAGAACGTAGATCGGAGCTCGACACCACAGGACGGTCATCAGCCCACACAACTTATTCAAGTAATTCGCTCAAATGACTACAAGCCGCAGAAATACACCGAAAATTCAGGGGTAACACCTAAGGCCTTTATCAAAGAGATTGAAGACCATTTCAATGACACTGGGGTATCTGAAGCACGTAGATTGAGAATGATGGAGAGATTTTTATCAGGAAATGTTCTCACCTGGTTTTTAAGTTTCAAATATACATTTGGAACCATGTCAGAATTTAATTTAGCGTTTCTGCGCAAATACTGGTCTCCCGCCATACAACAGAGTTTAAGAATGGAGCTTTACTCTAGAAAATACCAAACTACCCAGCAGACAAAATACTCAGATTTCTTTAACATGCAAATGCTAAAATTTCGCGACCTAGATTACCCATTAAACGAAGCAGATTTGGTGATGACAATAGCAAGGCAAATGCCAGTTAATGTACAGCAAGTACTAGTCGCAGCAAACGATAGTACGGCCCTACATGCAGAGCAGATATTACGGCAAATAGATGAGACCACATCTCATAGTCATATTAGAGGAGGAAGACAGCTGGAGTTAGTCAACACCACAGAGGTCGTAAAAACAAAACAGGGAAATACTAAAACGCAGGGTACTAATACAAGCACCTCCACACCTAGGCGAAACCAGGAAGAAGGGGAAAACAGACCATATCAGCGTAACGAAAATCACTACAACAATAGATACCAGGGCAACAATAGATACCAACAGAGAGGATATCAACAATGGCGTGATAATCGAAGGAATGACAGGCCTTATGGAAGATACGGTGATTACAATGCCAATCAAAGATGGAAAGGAAGGAGAGATCAAAATCAAGGAGATCAACGTAACTATCGAGATGACTGGGATGATAGGCACGCTCAATCACAAAATTACTTAGAGGAGTTACACGCTAATCAAGGTGGAGAGCTAGGAAGATGGGAAAAGGCCATTGGGAACAGAAAGAACCCAGATACACATACTGAGGAAGCTGGAAGTCTACTGAGACTAGAGGAATATCAAGGACATGAGCGACAGAAGGATGATGAGAGTCGAAATGGAGCTAAAAAAAATGTTAATTTTGGATCAAGGAGACAGTCTCCAGACACAACAGTCGGAAGTTGAAGATGGATGGATAGTAGCGAACATACAAGAATGGATTGCTTTACCAGAAGACTGCCTGGAGGAGACGGTGAAACCACGGAACGATGAAATTAGGCAATTACCCATTATTTACGCAAGGATTGGTGGAATTAATATAAGATGTTTATTGGATACGGGGTCACAGATCCGTCTAGTATCGGAGGCCTTGGTTCGAGAGTTGGGACGGACTCAGAATATTCCTGTAATTCCGGTACCACAGCTCAAAGTGAGGGGTGTTATTCCTGAACGCACCGTCACTTGTAAACGTCAGGCATACTTAGAGCTGAACATATTGGAACACACTTTTGGGCAAACATTCATTATCATGGCAAAGATGAAATTCAATATAATTCTTGGTGCAAATTTCATTTGTGACTATCAAGCAGTGATTGATTTACACAAGAATACAGTCAGTTTTAGAGAATATGACCAGCTGAAAAACGTGGGATTACATATGGATGAAATCACTACCGGAAGAGATGTAAATTCTTGGGCATTGGAAGCAATATCAGAAGAGACGGAAGAGGAGGTACGAAAGGCGGAAGATAACATCGTAGAAGGGGCTGTTGTGGAACTAGATGAGGAGATAGAATCCCAGGAGATATGGTCTTTATTAACAGAAGGAAATGACAGTGATGCACAATTTGAAGAGTTACTACAGGAGCGGCTCAATGATATTCAACTTGGGGGTGAACACAGAAAACAGTTGGAAGAGATTTTAAGGAAGCACAAAACAGTATTTGATACAGTACCTGGGAAAATTTTAAATTTCAAGTACTCTATGCAAGTCGAGGACTGGTCACCTTTCAAAAGCAGATTGTACCCAATTCCTGAAAAGTATCGTGGTCAAGTTAAAATCTTTATAGATGAGATGTTAGAAGCTGGAGTGATAAGGAAGACACCTACACCTTATCTAAATGCGATTTTGGCAGTCACAAAACCAAATGGATCTATTATACTTTGTTTAGATGCCAGAAATCTCAACATGAGACTCATTTTTCCTGAGTATGACAGAGCGCCAATTATCAGAGACGTATTAAAAGGCTTTAAAAACAAGAGCATTTATTCATCAGTCGATCTGGCGAGCTCGTTCCACCATCTTGAATTGGATGAGAAGTCACAGCTTCTAACTGGCTTCTTATTCGATAACCAGACATATTGTTTCGTCAGAATGCCTTTTGGGGTCAAAACAGCGGGCTGTGCTTTAATCCGAGCACTGGACCGGAACCTAACCGAGGAAGTAAAGGAGATGACGGTGCGATACATTGACGACATTCTGTTGGCATCTGACAACATTGAAACTCATATGGAAAATTTAGATAAAGTATTGGGCAACTTGAACGCATCGAATTTCAAAGTAAACCTGAAGAAATCGCATTTCTTCAAGAGCGAGATCTTATATTTGGGTCACGTCATTGACAAGGAGGGAGTGAAGCCAAACCCAGCTAAGATCGAAGCGATAAAGAATTTCCCTACACCAACGAGAGTCAAGCACATTCGGGCTTTCTTAGGCGTAACGGGATTCTTTAAAGAAAACTGTCCAGGTTATACAGAGACTGTAGCTCCAGTGCAAGAAATGCTAAAGAAAAATAACAAATGGTCATGGAACGCGGAATGTGAGAAGGCATTCCAAGCAACAAAACAGCTATTGGAAAACTGCATTAAATTAGGATATCCAGATTTCAAGCTCAAATTTATAATCCAAGCGGATGCTTCACTAATTGGGATAGGTGCTATGCTCTACCAAGAGGATCCAGCTAACCTGCAGCACAAAACATATTTGGCATTTGTCAGCCGGAAATTGCGTAAGCATGAGCGAAATTATACTGTAACCGAGCTAGAATTGTTGGCCATCCTTCATGCGCTCCAACAATGGAAACGAATAATCTATGGTTACCCAATTGTTGTCAGGACTGACCACAAGGCACTAACATTCTTGTTTAAGAAGTCTATGGCAAGCGAACGTGTGACACGTTGGTCTATATACATTCAGCAGTTCAGCATTGAAATTGAACATTGTCCAGGGAAGATGAACGTGATACCGGATGCACTCAGCAGGAACCCAGAGCCTGATATTGAAGAAACAGCGATGGTACAACACTTGGAGTTAACACCGAAGGACCGGGAATTCTTGGAGGAGTTACGTGAGATACAGCGAGAACAGGAAGCGGAACCATGGATGATGCTATTAATTAAATACTTCAAAAAGCAACTACCTACAGGAACACCTGCATTTCGAGAAGCGAAAGCCAAAGAAGGAAGATATGTTTATGTCAACAATTTGCTGCACAAATGGGTAGATAATGACCACACCAAGTTACGCATATTAGTACCTGCATCGTTACAACGAGGATTGACATGGCATACGCACGAAAGTTACGGTCACGTGGGTTTAGACAAGTGCGAAGCGACAATAGGAGAGACATTTACATGGCCACGTATGAGAACAACTATATGTGACGTCATTACAACTTGTGACCCGTGTCAGAGAACAAAGCCGAATAATTATTTACTGAGGCAATATCCTAGACCATTGCTACCTCAGAAACCATGTGAGCTACTGGCGGTGGACTGTCTTGGTCCAATTCCGAAGGGAAGGAGAGGTTGCCGTCATTTGCTGGTGTGCATTGATGTATTTTCTAAGTTTGTAGTACTATGCCCTATTCAGAAAACCACATCGAAGCAGGTACTCAGTCGCATTCGTAATAGAGTTATTCCAACCCTTGGAAAACCAGAGTTTTTATTATGAGATCATGGCAGTTATTTCACAAGCGCCGAATTCAAGAAAGGAATGGAAGACATGGGTATAAAACATGTTTTAAGCAGTATCCGACATGCCCAAGCTAATCCAAGCGAGAGAGTAATTAAATGTGTAACTGCATATTTGAGAATCTTCATTCCGAACGAACACCACAAATGGGTCGATAAAATTAAGGACGTAGAGACATGCATGAATTCTACCAGGCACGAGTCAACAGGACAAATCCCTATGGTCCTACACAAGAACGAGTATCCAGTAAGAACGTGGAAAAGCATCATTAACTGTCCACAAGATCCCATGATAGCACCAGACCTGCGAATTGAAAGAACGAGAGCATACATGAGGAAACAAGCAGACCGCAGATTACGGCGAGTAAGAAATAAGAGGTTCCACGGTGATCTTGAAGTCAACCAGCTCGTTTTGGTAAAACGACCTGCTACATCGGACCCAGAAAAGAAAATCTTTAGTAAATTCTGAGAGAAATTCATAGGACCCTATTCTATCGTAAGAAACCTTGGAAATAATGCTTACAGAGTGAAAGAATTGAGCACAGGAACAATGTCAGTTTACAACGCTGCCAACCTAAAAAAATATCGTCGAAGTGAACCATGGTAGCGCCGAAATAATGACGCTGTTTGAATATACGGACGTTCTACTATCAACAAAGTCAACGGGGAGCAGTTGAGTACGGCACGTGATGAAGGAGGAAATAGAGTTGTTGTTGACAAACATTAACGAGGCGAGTAAGGTGTTGCCGCAGGCATCAGAGCGTCACGCAAGATTGGAAGGGGGAGAGACAAGCAGGATATGAAAACGAGTAAATGCCATTGAAGACAGGAGCGCCTAGACCAAGTACGAAAAAGGGGTGATTCTGGAATTAAAACAAATTGGCCTACGGAAGTATTGTAAAATTGTCGACTTTATTCCTAAGTTCGAAATTTTGTGAGTGGGAGAGTTGTGAACCCTTTACCCTATGTTGGTTAAATGATTCTACTTTTTATTTCTTCAATTAATAAATATTTCAACCAGCATGATGAAAGTAGCCAGACAGCGATGAGGAAATTTCAAGCATTTGTTGGAGACAGTAGGGACATACCTGCAACAGTTTAACAAAAGGCTAAATACTTGAGCTATGAAAAGAAATAGCAGAGCGATGTATCATAAGGACAGGTGTGGCTACCTCAATTTTAGAAGCGACGCGCGGTGAGACATGGTTCTGGTATGTCCATTGTGATATTCGCGCCTAGAAGAAATATGATGCAGTAACGTGAATGGCTGAT
Source organism: Meconema thalassinum (assembly GCA_946902985.2). Taxonomy (NCBI): domain Eukaryota; kingdom Metazoa; phylum Arthropoda; class Insecta; order Orthoptera; family Tettigoniidae; genus Meconema; species Meconema thalassinum. The sequence continues at coordinate 760,182,122 of OX336389.2, forward strand.
GAAGAAAATAGACACTCCCAAGACGCCAAGATCTACTAGAAATCGCCAAATTACAGAAAATGGAGAACCAATGAGAAGAGAATGCCTACTTGCGCGCCAACTCCGGCTGGGGTACGCGGCGGCTAGCATTCACGCGGGAAATCGCCTAGATAAAATCTCTACGATCGATTCTAGGATTAATGGGCATATTCTTGACCTGTGCAATATTACGAGTTCAGTGATATCTATTTCATTCCTGTACCACAATTATTTCGAGAAATTTTTACATAAAATCCCCCTCCATCTAGACCCAAGGGCCAGTTCATTTATAAGTGTGTCGAAGAGCCAAGACATTACTATTATTCTGTGCGTCTACGGACGCAGACTATTCTGTTCGTCTGAGGACGTAGACTCTATTTTTGTGTGTCGAAGACACAGGTATTCATTGTAAGGTGTTAAATTCAGTGATAGATAGTCATAGTACTATAATTATAGGGACAGTATCGTCGATAATTCGCCAACGAACAGTGACAGGGAATTTAGTGCCTGAACAAGCGAATTTAGTAGTCAGACATAAAGTGTATAATAACCTAATTTTTGTATCAGCGCAAGGATGACATCGATGAATGCAGAGGAAGTTTGGAATTCTCAACAGTCCGTCCAGATGGCTGATATGAGATAAAGAACCATCCAGTTGGGGAATGGCGTCTGCTGTTCTTTGACGGGTGACTACAAAAAGAGATGAGTACATAATAATATTTTATTATTTGTTAAATTAACTTATGGTTTATGGGACATATTTTTTGTAAATACTTTGCTTGTGTGATTAATGTAGTATATTTAGTTTTGATCTGACACATTTTTGTTTGGAAGCAGCTCGCCCAATTGTAGTTAACGGAAAGTTCTTTTCTTTGTGTTGTGTTAACTAACGTAGCTATGCGAACGGCCGTGTTTGCCTAGGTTACGAAGTGCGGTTAAAAACGTCTCTCGGAGATATGTCGTGTTTCAGAAGTAGGACTGAATTAATATAATTATATAGTAGATTGGAGGGTAATTAAATTTTGTTGAGATTTATTATTGATCAGATTCAGTGTGATTATTGCCTTTTGGAGCAATGTAATTTGTGACGAAGAGTATTCTGCTCTATCGTAAGTTTTAAATATTGTGTTAAATGTTTGCGAGCTCTAATTCAGCAGACCCGTGTGAAAGGCGGTATGTCAGTCCCAGATGTGTGTAATGTGAGTATATTTTTTGTGGTATTACAAGCGGGAATTTCAGCAGAGACTGATTTCTGTCAGCTTGGTACCAGATTCATATTGTATCCTTGCGAGGACAATTATGGATATGTGATTATTTTCTGACCATATGTTGAGTTGGAGGAGATGTTAGTTGCTGTTGATTCCTTGAGATAACAGTCCAGCTGGTCGGCTATTTATATACACTGGAAGGGGGACATGACTGGTAATTGTGGAAAGGGTGAGTTGTGGTCACAAGGGCTGGCTGAGTTTCGCAAGCAAGCTCATTAAAGTGGAGTGCACGTCTGGCTCCCAATTACTTGAAAATAAATATAAATGTGAGAAACTGATCAATGGTAAAATTGTTTAAATAAATGGGAGTTGCCTACGAAACACGATAACCTTCGAAGCGTTTCTTTAAAATGCAGTTTTGTTAATATAAAGTAATCTTAACCACTCAGGTTGTTTGTTGTTGTTGGTTTATTCTATGTTTATTTTCCATGTCAGTGACCCGTGAGTCACGTGCGGCGCTGTGTTTCCTTGTTGTTGAGTATCTGGCCATTGTGGCAGCTCATTTGGTTAAGTGTGTCACCACACTAATAAGGGTCTCAGAGAGATGCCTGTAAATAGTAGAGTTGTAATATGTGTGTCAGAATTAGATTTAAGGATTTTTATTAATGTTATGCCCATATCCATAAACGTTGATTTACGAGATGATTGTTCGTGAGCACTGTGGCTGTTAACCCGTTGTGAACGAACGATCATCCAAGTACTCATTTCTCGTAGATAGTCACCACGCGAACATAAATTCACATGCAAGGTAGTGGAACTTGGATCCACATTTTATTAGAAAAGGGGAGATCCATCTGACTCCTCAAAGTGATAAATATTCCTGTCAGGGGAAAATTCAGGGAGGATTTTGTTTATTATTGTTTGTTTTATTCTTTTATGCACAAATTAGTTATTAAATCTTGTTATTATCTTACGTTTTGTCTCCTTACTTTCTTAATTATAGTTTTTATCCTATAACCCTTGCCTCAGAAAAGCACGTTGTTTGGCGGACGTAAACACCACACTATGAACTGAACGCGACCCCTTGATCAAAGATTCTTGCATGAAATCTTCCACCACTACTACTGATTTTTATATAGGCTATAATATTGTCTTTTGTAGCTTTTCAGTCGGTCAACACGACTGTGCCCAATGAATGGGCAGGGTACATGATAAAATATGTAAATACACTCCTGGAAAAAGTTACATGCATTAGTTAATTATCACAATTGCCCCATATAATTGCACCATATTTGTTCATGAATAGTGATGTGATAATCGTGGGAAACGGATCTTAGTTTTCTTTCCCTTGAGCAACTGAATTTGTAGTTTCTGGACATTTCTTGGTTGTTGATGAGGAAAAGGCAATGCGAAAGGAAGAGCTGAAGCAACTCAGTCCTGATAATAATATGCTATAGCTTATCGTTGAAGTTAATCCTGTGTGATGAGAAATGTAATTTCAAAAAAGGTATTCTATTTTTTTAAATATCTCCTTTGTTAAGAATAAAAGAAAAAATAACTTGTCGTGGATACTTACAAAAACACGTAAATATAATTCTAGGAAATAAACAGCAGTTTTTCACCATACTACTAAGTTACAGGTATACTAGGGAGTAGGCTTCCTTACGTATCTTTTCGATATTATCGTAAACACGATTAGTTATATTTTGAAATATTCAAACAAGTGTTGAAAATTTACTTTTCAACTCTTTTCAGGAATTGTTTAGTCTGAACGATTCTTTATCACAATTAAGGTTATTATGAAGATAAAACAAAAGTTTGGTGCTTTTCAGTCAGTCAACACGAATGTACCCAAAAGAGTTGTATTTTTTTCAGGATTAGGGTATAACCCAACTCTTTTGGGTACATTCGTGTTGACCGACCGAAAAGCACCAAACTTTTGTTTACTAAGGGAACGCTGAAAAATGGCTTCAAACCCCATAATGTCAGTATGAAGATGTTTATGAAAGTAAATGATTGAATATACACAATCTAATGGAGCATGAGCAACAACAACCACGGCGTGAAACCTTATTGTGGTTCGGTTTCGAACTTCGCAACATAGGCAGTTTTATGTAAGGAAGGTCTGCAAGGAAATGGTAGAGCTTGAAGAATAACATTTAATTTCTTTCTGCGTTATCACATTATGCATAACATACTGTTTTAAAGACCATCTCGTGGTGTAGCGTTCTTGTGTGTCACCCCCGGATGCAAGGCGTTAGTGAGTGGTGATGGGCCCTGGGGCTGGAGAATCCTGCACTCCCTCACCTCTATTGCCAAATTATGTAATATTAATTTATAATCCTCCTGAATTTGCAGAAACTGATAATAATTTTAGAAATATTATTAATAATAATAATAATATTAGTAATAGAAGCCGCCGGTGGTAGAGGGTTGAACAGGCGCTCCTCCCCCCCCCCTACCCCCCTCACCCCCACATGCAAGATACGGAAAATATTTTAATTAATATTATTAATAATAATAGTAATAAGACCGCCGAGGTGGGATTCAAACCCCACGCTCTCTCGATACCAGCGTGGCACGAGGTAGTGCGTTAGTGTGTATATTTGTGATACAGATGAGGATTGTGAAGGAGTCGGCTGCATTTGCCTGGAGTAGAAGTGATAATAATAATAATAATAATAATAATAGTAATAATAATAATTTTATTGCTTTACGTCCCTTTAAACATCTGCGGCTCTAGGAGACGCCGGGGTGTTGGATGTTTGCCCCAAAGGGGATCTTTAACCTGCCAGTAAATTCACTGACACGGCTCCCTCGCATTTGCGCACCCTCAAATGCCAGCTGGTTGCGCCAGGATTCGATCCTGCAATCTTGGGCACAGCAAGCAAGAACGTTACCCCTGAGCCACGCAGCCAGAGTAGAAGTGAGAAACCACGGAAAACCACTTCCAAGATGGCTGAGATGGGAATCGAAACCACATATTTTCAGTTTTTCCTCACGGGGCATTCCAGCCCTCAGACAAGAATGAATCGAATTTCTTATCGGCGCTGGGAATCGAACCCAAACCTCTGGGGCGACAGCCAAGAATACTAGCCGCTACATCACGAGGAAGGCCAAGGATATTTCAGTCACTTGAGAATTCCGTAATCCGTAGTTTAACTATTAGCTTATCTATAGCAAAATATTTCGGCCATTCAATTGGAAGTAGCCTATACAGACTATCACTTGGAACTTGCTGGTCGCGATATTCTTGAAGCGCATTGCCACGAGATTGCATTTCCCCAGTGTTTGGACCCCGGAGCAGTTTGAACTTTCTCGCACGCGCGACCTTGAACCACCCTCACAGTAGGGGGTAATCCGTGCTGATACCTATGTACGGGCCATGTAACTACTAGGGGACAGCGACTACAACGAAACTAGTGGCAACGTTTTGAAATGAAAGGCTCTTAAGGAAGACCAAGCAGGATGTGAGGAAAAAACCGTCTTCATTTATGGATTAACGGAAGATGTTGATGGAAGCGCCAAGGATCTACTGGTCCTATAGCCCCGCGTACTCAGGTGAGTGAATATTTTATGTTATAACCTGTGTTATTGTGATGGCTGTACTAGCGTATTTATTAATTGGGATGGGATTGAGAGGGAGGTGGACGTGGCTTTCAGTATTATCCATCCCAGCCTTTGCCTGGCTTAGAAGCGGGAAGCCACCTAAAACCAGCCTTGGGATGGCTAAGGTGAGATTCAAACCCTCCTCTTCCCCGTTTTGGCTCACAGGCTGAGCGTTCCCCGTTCCAACCCTCACACCTGAATTAAAAATTCTTGGCAGAGCCGCAAATCAAACCCGCACATCCGGGACGACAGCTAAAACCACTAGCCACTACATCCAAAGATGGTCGGATTGATTCTATGAGGCAGCGAATATTGCCGCACCACATTTACTCTTATCTACAGCAGAAAGTAATTGGTTTACATGGAGAGCAGACTACATCTTTATTAACAGACTGCATTCACAAAGTCCCCATTAATATTTTAAAACGTTACATTTATAAACACATGTTGTACTTCGAGAATAAATAGGAACATGAAACCTGCAGCATGTTAACTTATTGGCAATAATAATAATTTGTGCGTTATGCGGAGTGTAGAGGGAACAACATGGATGTAAAGTTGTAGTGCTAGGTCTAAACTAATCAGTTTTCAATGGCAAACAGTGTGTATTTTCCACAGGACTAGGAATGAACAATGGTTTGTTACCACCTGTTGAGGAATACTATGTTTGCAATTATCTGTTGGCACAGACTATGGAGAAATGTGGCTTTCCAGTGACATCTCATCATTAATGTCTGCGATTATATGAAAACTACTGAGGCTTGAATGGTGCTGTGCCTGTGGATGTTATGAAAAGCTGTACTCACAGTGTCAGTGAGAAAAGGAATGTCAACCTTATTTTACTACTAACATTCTACGTGGACCAATGGTAATGGGTCCACCTCATAATCTCAAGATCACGGGTTTGATTCTCGGATGAGGAAGTGGATTTATTGAAGGATGGAAAGAATCCACGGCACTCCGCGTCAAACGATGTCGGCCCGTAAAATATATATCGTATTAATGTTCATCATAACTAGAAAAAGATAATTAAATCTCAACCTTAGGTCACCTAACAGAGTTACGGTTTTCTATACCAGATGGCAGGGCTAAACGGAAAGGGGGTGGGGTGGTGCAGCTGTCAAGTTGCTGATCTCTCACCAAGGTGGACTGGGTTCGATTCCCGGTCAATGCATGTGAGATTTTCGAAGTGTGGTTCAGATTCCTCGTGAAAAGGAGCTCCCGTGGCTCATAATCACAAGATTCACGGTCACCTAAAACTACAATCTTCCTTCTTTTAAACAAAAAGTTAAGAAAGAAATATGATCGTCTAAATGGCTCCAATATAAGAAATTCATTATCAGGTAATTGTGGCATTATTATCTACCCTGAGCATGTTAAAATGTCCAAACTAAGTGAAAATATCATAAACGTTTTGCGAGGATCCTGGTGTGCTTTGTGAAAATTTAATGTCAATTACTATATACTTTTACAACAAAAATACAAAATGATGATCATGACTATTATTCCTGGCCGCAAAAGCGTCATTCGCTCGCGTTGCCATTGTTTAGATGAACGAGTGACAGAATCTGCCCTATTCACAGATCCAAAGTTTAAGTTCCACCTCAGACAGAATGAATAATTGCACAGACTTATATTTTTTATTATTATTTTATTATTAGTATTATCATTATTTTAAATACTATAATCATTATCATAATCATGATTATTGTTATAATTTTATTATTATTAATAATATAATAAGAGCATATTCTGGTTTTTGGGGTTTCTGGCTCCATAATCAAAGACAATGCTTTTCGAGGATCTAACCAGCGTTCGGGCAGATAACACAATGGACAGACTAATGAACAGGATCCTCATTCAAAGAACTGGTGTTGCTATTGCTTTGTTGAAGGCCTTTAAGTGCCGTATCAGCATTCAGCATATTGGGCCCTTATGGTTTCGCTTTAGGCAAAGGACATCAATTTGAGAGTCCAGTGTTATTGCAGCATTTGGAACTGTAATGGGGCTAGGAGTGGTCAAGGTGCTCTCCATGCGAAGTGGGAGTGGAGGAATCTATGGAAACAAAGACGCAAGAACTAGTGTTGAACCGGGATTGAGCACCTTTCTTTGTAATTCGTATCATATTGGAGGACATGCTACATCTCAGGTAACTACAGTATTTATAAATCTAACTTGTTTACAAGAAACCTATTCGCTACAGTGCCAATTGGAGTTTTTGTGGGATTGTTTTCGGGATCGCTACTCACAAACCCAAAGTTAAAGTTCCGCTTTAGACAGAGATAATTATGAATAAGTACAAGCACACACTGCTCTAAACTAGCGCCAGAATAATTCAAGGAAGGTATTCTATATGCCATTCTAGAGCCACAAAAGATAACCGATACGCTCGTGAAAACGCAGTCTACACTGTAACAATGTTGGTTAGGTGATTACATCCACACACACTCATAAGTAATCGGTGTTGATGACCATGATTTCCCCTACCTCAAAACCATTCAACTGTAACAGCATCATTTTGTTACCCTGAATATACCTACACAGGTTACGGGAACTGGAAGCATTATGGTGGCAGAGTGTTATTATAAATGTGTGGGGTAATAAACGTCCATTAATTAGAATAAAGTGTACATAACTTCATAAGGGAGATTCCTTCGAGTTATTTAGCTTGTTAAAAGGTAATGCATTTACAATGTTGAATTAAAGGTCGTTGTCTTGTATATGTATGAGGTCTAATTGTTATTGACCTGAACCATAATAGGGTACTTTATCATATATTGGAGCGAGGAGGATCAGTTATCGTCGCAATTAATGGGATTTATATCACCAATATATCTGTGCGAAGGAGTGGTTGAGAGAGGGGTGGGGCGAAGTGGGGGAATGGAGAAGTGCTTCCGTATTCTGCACCGTGAGACGCGAGACTTTAAAGTGACAACCTTTATCAGCGTAAGGAGGGATATAATATAGCTCATATTATGTTACCCATGCTCAATTACATGGCCATTCACGGGACGTGTATCTCTGATGCTGATACTTCATTTGAACTATTTATGAGATAATAAGTGGTATACATCAGCATCCTTAAGCATACGCCCCATACGGCTCACACTTTTCCCTGTCGTGACAATGGTTGAAGGTGTATCATAGCCTGGAAACTCCAATCGGATATATATTTAAGAAACTACAAACAAGAACAGTGGTTACGCGATAGTTTAGGACAGATTCTTGTTTTTATTTCATATGTTATATTGCTGCGCATGAGTGTGCTGAATGCCCCCAAACAATATTTATCAATCGGGTTTCCACATCTACAGTGTATAAAAATATATTTAAGAAATGAACAATGTTCTATTGTGTATGTGTGTGTTGATAAAGGTACACTATTACACGCTTTCAATAATATATGTAAGAAACGAGAGATTTCTGAAATTACAAGTCAAGTACAATACACGTGGTTTGTATTTCATTTAAGAAGGAAGACCCCTTGAATAGTGCCTATAATTAAGTTCGCAAACACTAGCCTTCTTTTATTTGAAACTAGCAACCCGCGCCGGCTTCGCCCAGAAACTGAAGGATCACTTAAATAATTTATGGAGGAATCATATTTCATAGCAAAATTCCCTTTATCGGACCACAAACCATGAACATTTCTTCCTTATGTCATAGGAACTTTGGGGATGACTCCCTTTGTCTTTGTGAATTCTTTATTTCTCTCTCTCTTGTGACAATCGCGAAATTATTTGTTGCTCCGTTTCATTGTTATGTGATAAGCGTATTTTTGTCGATTTCAATGTGCTGCGACCTATATCCTTTTGCCGTCTCGGCATGATGGATTAAAATCACTGACTGCACTATTAATTATATTATCATGGAGATAGCACTTGCAACAATTCTCGTCAGACGAAATTTAAGTACGGCGAGGTTAATGCAACACAGATCACCCTTCCGTCCAATCTAAGCTTGACTGTGTATTCTGCGGAACGAAACGTTCACAGGCGAAGTAAAGAAAAGCCGCGTTGCACTCCCAGGGAAACTCCAAACCCATCCTCCCTTATCCGAAGTCTCAACTCGACACGACTCTACAGTGTCTGAGGTGATAGGCTCGCTTGCAAGTCAGCTAGCTGGTAAACTGTCTCGAAGTCAGTAATTGAATTTGGAAGAAATGAAAACGTCAAATTACTTATTGTGGGGGATGTATTGAAGATAGTGATATTCTGTCCGGTACTTTTTTGTAGAACGTTTCATGCTGATCAATTCCTACGCACGTAGAATATAGATATTTTAATAGGTTTGCCCAGCGTAAGCTTAAAAAGCGCACGGACGCCAGGTCAGTTTTCGACTTTTTCACTGAAATCGTTACTGCTTGGTTTCCTTTGAACATAAATAAACTATTTTCTGCAAACGACAGCTTCCTCGAGCTATCCTTTAGAGAATGTTGAAAACCGTATCAAAATCCATTAAGTGGTTCTCGAGATTACCCGTATCTTCCAAGATTCGGGGAATTTGTTTTATACTAAGTAGAGATGAATATCGTGCAACAGTAAAAGCTAGTGGTGCCGTAAAGAACACAGGGCCTATTTCTTTGAAATTCATGAGTTTATTAGCCTACATATCACATTTAGCAATAAATTATGAAAAGGTAGACATATGAGATCAATCCGCGGAATGTGTGTGTGTCTTTCTGTCCTCATGTCTGCCTTTCTGTCCATCTGTGTGGGAATTTCCCCTACCAACTCCTAAACGGCTCCAGATATCAAAACCAAATTTGGTATGAGTAAAGACCTATACTAGGATATCTAAAGTCCACAATGGAAAATGACGTCAGTGCTAAGAACTGCTGAAAATTTGAGCGCTATGTTAGATACCTCAGAAGGTATGTATGGGAACTGTTCTATAATCGGCATACAGATAGATAAATAATAATTCAGATAAGTTTTCAAGACCCCGTATATGACAGTGTTGCCAACATGATATTACGCGTACTAATAGGTCCAATCTTTAAATGCATGCAACATTTATACAAGCAATTGGATTTCAACCATTTTTTGTATATGATTTGTGTTCAGTAACAGACCTCAATATGCCAGGGTTGCCAGCCGTTGATAAATGCTCGGTAAAATGTTGATCCCTAGTCTCAGTATATCATAAAGTTTGCAGGCCAACGGTTCAAACCTTTGCTCTCATATAGAGCATACAAATTAAGATTACTTTTGAGTAACATATTGTATGACACTGTTGCCAACATGATTCTACGCGTCCTCAATTGTCTAATTTTTAACAGGATGTAGCTTTCAATTTAAAGAGTAGATTTCGTTCAACCTTGGCACTCATATATATCATAATATTTCAGATTAAATTTGAGCAACCCCTGCATGATACCGTTCTCATCATGATTCTGCGCGTGTTGATAGTTTCAATGTTTACCTGCCTGTAACGTCCATACTGTCCATTGGACACGGACCAAATTAACTATGTTCATAATGTACCTTAAGAGATGAATCTAGGCAAAATTCATAGTCTTCGCGACTCCCAACTGTTGATAAATTCTCTCTTTATTTTTGAATACTGGTCCCAACATCTCAGAAAGTATACATGGCAACAGTTCAAATCCGTGCCTACGTATTGTGCCCGTCAAACAAGGTCACCAGCTGATCATCTGCCGCACTTGACCCTTCTGGGTTCCCTAACCTCCGAACCCACACACTGAAAGGATCGGGTGCGTCGTCAGACTAGTTCCGGGATTAGACTGATAGCTCAAGACGATCAGGTGAGTGTGGAAAAAGTCATAGACGGCCCTAGGAAACAAACTCCCAAAACACAAAGGTAGAAATAAATAGGCCAGATTTATGTAAAACTCGTAAACAATTTATTGTAAAAATCCTACTTCAGAGGGTTGAAAATCTCGGCTAGCCCACAAATCTAAAAAGTAATAAAAATAAATAAATAAATCTCCTAAACTGAACTTAAATTAAGCCCTCTGGAAGTCCTTCTTAATGAAAAATGCAATAGCAATCAAGCTAAGAACGTGGGACTTAAAATGCACCCTAAGCAAATACAGAAAATATAAGTGAAAAATACGAATAGTGACAGGCGGTGAATCTACGACAAGGCAATACATATAATTTGCTCACAAGGCTAGGGTTATTTACATTTAAAGCAACAATAAGTATAATCGACGTTACGGTGGTGTCACTTCTAACATTTACATTTACGTTAATTCATTAGCTAATCCTGTCTGACGTTAATACCAGATGTTAAGCATCCGTAGCGAAGAAAATATCAAAGTTATAACAACCAAGCACGCACAAAAAGAACAGTAGTCTAATACATACATTGATACATTAGGAATAAATACTGCACCCTTAAATCTATGAATAATTATTTAATACCCCCCCCCCCTACCTACGCTTATCAGGGAACGGTCCTTGCACCTGATGGTTATCTGAGTGAGTGTAAATTAGGGTGGTTATAGCGCAGTTAAAACTACGGCTTACGTCACATGGTTGCAGAATGTCACCGCCTTACAGGGTTTCCATGGCATTGGCAACTTCGAAGTCACAAAATGTGTCAGATCGCTTTAAGCAATGTGAAAATACAGAATATCAACTGCCCCATAGAGTCGGTCATCCAATAAAATATATGTTCAAGTTTAGAGCCATTCATTGTTTATTTAGTGGTTTAGTTCAATAAGAATATTTTTAGAAACATTATATTCATGATTTATTTCAGTATTATTTCTCAATATTATCCCTATAGTGTAAGTTGATGTCCCTAATGACCATGATGCCCCTGACGATAACAGCAAAAACACTGGCATGTGGATGTCAGCTCGACGAAAAACACGTAGGTTACATCTAAACGGGCAAGACAATAACACCCGTCTTCACGACGATCGATGAGTGTAGATGCCGAAAGTACTACTGCATTCGAGTAGTGTTTGGACTCCTGCGTTCACATCTCTGCGATGTTAATACCATAACATTACCGTAAATGGAACTCCGTTTTATCCAAATATGACCTGTTAAATACCCTCTGCGTAGCAATCTCTTTAAATAAAATCTTGCAGATTAAGGAAAAAATTATGTACTGCAAAAAATGGACCTGTCGGTTACCACCTAAGTCATGCCATGTAAGTGGGTCAGGTTCGATCTGTCGATGGTTCGCTCTGGCCGGTGTAAGTTGCAATACAGATCTCACAGAACTTACAATATCACCAGTCATGACGCTTACGGGCTCAGTATAGAACATAACATTGCAGATTATTTTTTTTAGTAAAGGTTAAATGGCATTATTTCAAACAGGATTCCACGCGCGTTGACAATTTCAAAACGTAACTGCATGTAGCTTCCGTACTGTACCCGAAATTCACGTAACCACCAACCAGTATCCGAAGGATGGAAAGGATCACAAGGCATGCTGATACCCACCTAGAAAAAACAACAGTTCCCTGCTAGTTGGCAAGTAAGGATTTCGTCGTACACACAGTTACTGAAGACACGAATGTACTACTACTTAGCTACAAAAAAGAATCCAACAATATAAGATTGGAGGGCGAGATTCTTGGAATCTCCGAGATGAACGGTTCAAATAAAAATTAAAAGGAAAACGTGCCGAAATCTAACCAGTAGTACACTCATAACTAAGTTATTAAATGAAGAGATCGTTGTTTAATATAAAACGAACATGCAATCTAACTAGCGCCTGCTAATACTTATTCATGAAAACATCTTACAACAATTTCAAATAAAAATCCTAATCATTAAAAAACAATAAATAAAATTATGAAATATTCCCTTAATAATAATTTTTCAATTCAATAATAAATATCGACAATTTGGCCGATGGAACTCTATCCATCCTAATTAAGGAGTTGAATACAACTTTCGGCTGTCCGTAGACTTCTTCGTCTACATCATTCTTAAAATCAATAGATACATTGTTGACGTCATATTTTCACAAAATATATTGAGCCCGTATGAGCTCATCCCCGGTGATATTTTCATTGAAGGAATGTGTGAGTGCTTTGCCACAGCGCAGAACGCATCCAGAAGCTAGCGCGATCTTCGTTATGATATTGGATGTTCTTTTGACCTTGGAGAAACACACTACTATTTTTCCTGAGCATATTTTATTACATATTTTTCTTTTACGAGTCTCAGGATTTCTCATTTTGTAATTCTGTAGGAATTTGCCTTATTCATGTGTATTTAAATGGTTACGGTAAAGGTATTTCCATCGCGAATATGCGAACTGGACATAAATAGACGCTCTACGAATAGAGTACTTCCCTGAACTCAGAACGCTGATCCGGTTTTTGACACATCACGTTTCGAGCCTGTCGAAGACGAATTCACGTTCGGGTCTGTTACAGCCCACGTTATCATAAGTCCACTCAATGAGTGAAGTCAAACTATATTTGTGTGCATCGAAGATTTAATGCTGTATAGTGAGGGCATATTACCTGCGAAACGCCTAGTTGTGCGTAATTTATTATAAAAGTGATAAAATGTGAAATTACCATTTCTTCGACGCATTCTTCGCATTCAGCACGTGGAACATATTATATCTTCGATCACGCTGTTGAAATTACTAAGTCCACTAGGTGAAAGATAAATTATAAAATCAACTGTAAGTACTGAACAGTATGAGTGGGAAATACACGCCTGTTTTCATCGAATCGCCACGAGTTGTGCGCGAATTATGCCATTTTCGATTGCAGTGATATTTAGTGATTTGCACAAGTAATAGCTTCAGTGTGCTTATACCACACGAGTATCATTATAGCCTGTGAGCACACCTGGGAGGGCCTTTTTTGTAATATTGTCTGCAACTGTGAGTAAAGCCAGTGAGCAATTTGTTTATACAGTTATAATTCTGCATAAATTCTGTGAAACACGTGTGAAGTTTCTACTAGACATGTGTCAATTCAACAACCATGGGTACGACATCCTATTATCTTCATCTCTAATGTGTAACAAGGCTTAAGGTACCCATGTGAGAGAGATGTCCTGATATAAAGCTAGTCTATGGATTGGAACCTAAGAACCACGAGGGACGTGCAAACCATGAGGAGCCCATAAGGAGAACCACCACCTTGAAGATGAAACCGTTAGGGAGGAGAATACGAGGACGCAGGGAAGGTTCAGAAAGAGGAAAAGGCCGTGGATGGATGGCCTATGATGCATGTATTCCCTTCTACTTCTGGAAGTTGTATACCCCTCAATTCTGAGCTAGGAATGAGGTGAATTACCAATGGTCCTGTGAGTTTTGTATTGCGAGGTTTCATCATGGTAGACTTAGTGTAGAAATAAACCGAATTCTTTGACAACCGATTAGGTAGGTTTGGTAGCTTGATTCAGCATGTGTCTTGATTTTCAGAATATTTCAATATCGGTGAGACACCGTGTATTTGGATTTATTCCATTGGTGCATTTCGTTTGGGCCTATTAAAGCGTCAAGTCTTGAAGCTCATTAATCTAGTCATAGCTGCTGAGCTATTTTTTCTATCAGCCTAGATTGATCACAACTCGATGAACTGCCATCCGTGTTTATAATTTTGAGACACCCTGTTCAATTATTTTTGTTAATTTTCGCCACCATCATAACAGTGTATCATTTGGTGTTATTGAGGATTAATCACCACATTTAAACTAATTAATGATTGATTGATATAAGCTTGAACCTACATTTTGGTTGCCTACTGATGCCATGAGCTGAAGCATTTCCCAGAGGGAGGTGACATTAGACTAGCTGACATCGCTATTTGGACCGACGGAGTTGCGGTCGGACAAATAGTTCGTAACTGGTGGGGCACATACTCATATAGCATAAGACGTAGTTTTTACTACGTAGCTGTCAACAAAATTTACAAACACTCAGATGACAATTGAAGGCAAGGAGCATCTCAATACGTTTAGGCAGGATTTACAATCAGGAAGTATATTTGTTTAGTGATTGATTTATGGGTCTTACTCCATTTGTATCCGTATTGTTGTTGTGTTTTTGTTGTTACCAGGTATTGTTTTTTATTGTTAGACATTGGTTGTCGTATTAGCTTCTGTAGTAATTATTTGTTTAACGACGCCTATCGCCGTAATATTTCGTCTTATTAGGACTTAGCTAAATCAATTAAAATAAATGTATATACAGAAGTGGTACCATCATAACCAAGGCCTTGCTTCGCGGTGCTGTTTAATGTACATTCCGATCTTAGTCACTTGTTTATAATTGCGTAGGGATTACCTTACGTGCCACATTCCAAGCTTTGTTGTTGTTGTTTACTCTCTCTTGTATTAAAGGACTTACGTGAGGGTTTAACCTAGCTGCAGTTAGGGCCCTGATCTCCTTATTTATTTTATTTATTAGCTTTGCGGATTATCCGAACAAACCCACCGAAGGAGGATAGCAGTTTGTTTACTTGAATAAACACGTTCACGAGATTTTACGTAAGCCTGTTGTTCTTATTTCTTAGATTTGTGTTTGAGGGTGTACTACTTTGGCTATCTATGACATTTCCTCCATGGATGGACCTGATACCCAGGGACCATAGTACTCGTGCTACGCTAGCCTTAAAGGAGTGCATCTGATCCTCTCAGAGTGTGTGTTTGAGAGATGGGACTGTTGGGACTACCATTTCAGATGATGGTACCCCGAAAATCTCGTCGACGGGCACAATATCCATAATAATAATAATAATAATAATAATAATAATAATAATAATAATAATTCTGTCTTCCTATTTATAACCATTTCTTTAACTCTAAACATAGTTCTCCTTAATTCCTAAATCCTCCAATGCTATTATTAAATTTTATACGGTACAGTATGTTCATTTATCGTTGTCGGTCTCGATTATCTACTTTCTTTTTACAATATATTCTGATATGCCTCACATTGCTCACTACCTTTAAGTGTTTAATATTGTCACAATCAATGAACTATGGGACGAACAGTTAAGTTAATTCTAGTTATATAGTGTCTAATCAGTGATAAAACGATAATACTGATATTACATTTGACTTCATTGTTCTATACACATTAGTTGTTACTTAAAATTGGTTTTACATTATTTTATTATTTTCCTTTTCGCTGTCGCTTTCATAAATCACCATCGTTAACGTAAATATCGTCGATGACTTCATAAAGTAATTATACAGACTTCAACAAGTCCTAATCATTGTTACAATAAACGCACAATCCTCCTTTAATACATTTATCTTCGTCGACTTTAATAACTGCACCAAATCAATACCCATTTCATATTCTTCCTTATTTACCATTGCCAATACCAATATATCAACAACATATTCCTTTCTTCAACTTTAATTACTTCAACAGTACTAGTTTACACATCAGCGACTTTTCTTAATCTTACTGTTCCCATTTCGACTATACATTATGTCTTCTCATAAAAATAACCTCCGTGTCTTTTATTACCTATGCAAACTTAATCTTTGATTTCTGTCTATATATATCATAAGTACATAATAATACACTTCAATTCATCCCTGTAAGTATTTCAAAGAAGAATTAACTTTCACTTCCTTTTGTTACGGGACTATACATTCCATTGCAATCATTATAATGTTTAAAAGCAACTGGTCTAGTGTTGTCAAGACGTCTATCGTTCACGACGAACTACAGTACCCAGAACTTTACAATGCTGTCTTACGTCAACATAAAATATCCTCGTTGACTCTAGTAAAATACTAGTTAATGGTTGCCTTAGCAAAAACCATCACAAACTTATATATCGTTCCCTCTATCACAACAGGATCATAGAATCTCATTGGAGACTTCTAAACTGACATTCTTCGAAGTTATTTCTAAATATCAATAATATTTATCCATAAAATCTATCCATAAAATCCATCCATAAAAACTGTCCATAAAATTCCCCCTTCGGTGAAAAGCGAAAATCGAAGAAAAATCAAAAATACGATCGTAGAATAAATCCAAAACATCAGAAAAACCGATGACTTTCTAACAAACTATGAAATGTTAAGTAGATAAAACATGAACTACTAAACACCGTCGATCGCTATTAGAACATGGTTAAATGAAAATTATCCACAAAAATATAAGTCAAATCGCTCATCAACCTTCAGCCCGAATCTGCATCTTCAAACCTGGTGTATTCTGATATTCTTGAAAATAAATCTCCTCCAGTTACGGCTGATCTCACCCTCGCCTTCCTGGGTTCGATGTCGTGTTTTTGGATGATTCCATTGAATACGACTCAGCGAGGTGTGGTTACTGCATAGATCACGTTCGCTTCTTTGTTCAGATGAACCGGACTATATCAAGCTTCATACGATTGCTCTCTCGAAGATCTCGTTGCTGGAATTTATTGTACTCATTTTTGTGAATTTTTAGCCTACTTTTCACGTTTTGCAAAAATGAGGAAAAAGTGGACTTATGAGATCGGGCAAATGTGTGTCTGTCTGTCTGTCTGTCCTTCTGTCTGTCTGTCTGTCTGTCTTTCTGTCTGTCTGTCTGTCTGGCTGTGTGTGTGTGTGTCCCCTATCAACTCCTAAACGGCTGCAGCAATCGAAACAAAATTTGGTAGGAGTAAACATCTACACCTGAATATCACACGGCCATACTTGAAAATGATGTCAGTGCTACCAACTGCTGAAAAATCGCAATTGAAATTTGAGCTCCACGTTGGATATCTTGCAACGTTTGAATGGGAGCTATTTCAAAATTGGCACACGTATAGATAATAATATTGCAGTTTAATTTCCAGGAGGCCATAGATGGCAGTGTTGCCAAAATGATTGTAAGCCTGCTGATAGGTCCAAATTTTAAATGCATATAACTTCTACACTATCAATTGGATTTCAACCAAATTTCGTATGTGCTATGTGTTCATAAACAGATATGACTGAGCGAATTCTTAAGAGTCACCAGGGCTGCCAACTGTTAATAAATGCTCTCTTTTTTATCCAAGTACCCATATATCAGAAAGTATGCAAGCCGACAGCTTTAAACTATGCACACGTATAGTACCTGACATTCTATATTAATTTGGAGTAACTTATATACGTCAGCGTTACCAACATGATTCTAAGCCTGCTGAGAGGTCCAATTTTAAATACATGTAACTCCTATACTATCATTTGGATTTCAATCAAGTTTCGTGTGTGCTAAGTGTACCATAACAGATATTACTATGCCGATTCTTAAGAGTAACCAGGACTGCCATCTGTAAATAAATACTGTATCTCTTTTTGTTACCCTAATATCAATATATCAGAAAGTATGCAAGCCAATAGTTCTAAACTTTGCATACGTATAGTACCTGACATTCTAGATAAATTTGGAGTAACTAATATAGGCCTAGGCCAGTGCTGCCAACATGATTCTAAGCCTGCTGATAGGTCCAATTTTAAAATGCATGTAACTTCTATACTAACTAATGGATTTCATTCAAAATTGACACAACAATAGATCATATTATTTCAGATTATTTCTGACCAATACATGTATGTCATTGTTGCCAACATGATTTTACGCGCACTGTTAGATGCAATGTTTAACTGTGTAACGTTCATGCTGTCCATTGGAATTCAACCAAATTTTGTGTTCTGTACCTTAAGAGATGGAACTAAGAATATATTCAGTCACCAGGGCTGCCAACTATAGTTCTCTATTAGGCTACATTATGCCAGGTATACAGTATTTCGAACTAATTAGAAATTTCGATATTACCAACTTAATTTTGTCATTATTCTAGATAGATCCATATAGGTAAATCATTGGCATGAATCTTAAATTTTAAGAAAAGTAGGCTCTTTAGTTCGTCACGGAACTTCTTGTTGAATAATGTAATTATCGAGATACCATTGGAAATTCATTATTGAAGCTATTTGGTTCCAATTCTGTAGACTGGTAAAACTTTGTACATCCACATATGTTCTTCTACATCTCATCATGGTGTCTAAGTCACTCCGGTGATCCACATGTTTAAAATAGGTTCAGTTTTCCTTCCCTGAGTTTAGTGTGACATTTCCAACATGGTCGAAATGTTAAACTATAGCGTCCTCGTTGACTTCATTTTGTAATCCATCTTAAATATTTTGTAGTGATGATCATAGAAATGTTCAATGTTCGTTGCTAATTACCATAACCATTTGCTGCTTGTAGTTTCCGAACAACTCTCGTATATCGGTTGTAGCTTTATATTCCAATTTTGTGCGGTAATATTCTTTTCGTAGTCAATATATAATGTTCAATCGAATAACGTGAATACCCCTCGCGTTAATTAATCTTTCATATAGTTCACTTGTAGTTTTATCAATCTTACAATCGCTTAAATATTCAAAGTTCCCACTGTGTATAACAGAACTGTCACCGTCTATCACATATAACTTGACTGTTGAGGGCTCCGTCCTAGCCGTCAATAATTCTTACGAGCCCCGCGCTAATTTTTCCCTGGACCGATACTGTGCCCGTTTAGACCGGAGTCCGCACGACCACATATGCATTTTACCAATAATCAGTCAGCACGAGAGTCAAAATATCCCGGAGCGCCAGATGGGTTAAAGCAAATCGCAAAAACGACATCAAATTAAAAAAATGCTTTGCTGATTTTTGGCTCAATGCAACAATAAGGATAGAAGGAGATTTAATTGGGAGAAACACATCTGGTAAAATTATCTCAATTTATTTTAAAGTTAAAATCTGACTGCAAGAATGCTCAAAGCAGCATCATCCACGTGTGGCGATCCACACTCTTATTTACACACAATATACAGAAATCTTCCGAACACATTTGACAATCTTTTTGGAAACACAAGTCCGATTAATAGTCCTGTGGACTGTGTTCCAAAATTATTAATATTTAATTGCAGTTCAAAGTTAATTGTCTATACTGGAAATAACGTAGATCACTGTTTGACTATTTACATGATATTAACACTCGTAGAATAAATGTTTATAGAATTTCTTAAACTTTCACTTGTTTTCCCGTTTCAAAAATATATCGTCGAAAATATTATCATCATTTAAGCAACACAAATCATTAACACATATTAATAACATCTGAAAAGTATTTGACCTTGAGCATAGCATCGAAGAACTGTGCGAAGCACAACAACAATTAATTGTTCTTCTGACATTAAACATTCGAGAAGTGACTCGATTATGAACTTCAAGTTCCAAACAAAATACATGATTTCTGAATCATCAACTTGATCAATAAATGGTTGAACCATTCAACTATTCAACTTTCCACTTGGAAACATTATTATAAAAAATATTTATATTTATGGCCATTTCTAGTAATTTTCACAACTTGCAATTCTTCGACAGAATGCGGAAATAAGAATTGTAGTTTCATAATAAATTCATTTAGTTCATGGCACTAGGATTGAAAATATCCTTCAAATTATTCGTGGTTAAAGAATTATTTTTAATTGGCAGTGGCCCATTCTATTATTTGTGTAAGAACACAATATTACAACAACAACAACGGCAAAGGTCTTCCTCTGAAGAAGAATAAACTACTATCATGACAAATCCGGGTTCTAGCAAAATCAAAGTCTAAATGGAATTCGTAAACAAGGTTGAAATAAGAACTGATGGTTTTTAAGAAATAACCTTCGGGTCATTCATACGACGAAATGTGTGGCTCCAATACTCCTACTATAAACCTGAGCCATCGAACCTGCTATTTGATTGATGCTCGAAAAAAACTCTTCATTCCTGCGACTTAAACATGCGCACCTGGGAATGGCATTTCAACTACTCCACACACATAAATTATCTTCCCAAAATTTATACAATAAATCAAGCCTCTGCTTGTTATCAACACTGGAAGATTAATAAACTTACAAGTTTATTTTATTTTACCATTCAGTTCAACCCGTGACTTTACCATACTTATGAAAATCTTTATTTCACTTTCGAGTGTATTTACGTCATGATTTTATATAAATACAAAAATATCCTATTTGATACAAATATCATTTGCTTCCCGTTTCATGCCTCTCCGTGTTATCTGAAACATATACTTTGCTCATTGCAAATATCAACTGTTCAACCAGAACTGAAATGTTGGTTGAATGCGGGCTTGCGCTAACCACTCTCCTTCGGAAAATCTCCTGTTCCAGACTAGAAATGATTAAACTACTTCATAGGCTCTTTCTCAATACATATGATTATTATAAAATATAATCTCCAAGAATTATTTAGAAAAATTATGAAAATTATTTTTATTATTATTAGTGGATTATTATTATTATTATTATTATTTGTATCATTTTAAATGTGTTTAATTATCATTTCATTATGTGAGAATCCACATGTTCGAACCTTCGAATATGGAAAAAATATCCATTCCTCAACAAAAATAAATTTAACTTTTACAGTTACATCGGGGTTTTCCGTGGTTTCCTTTTAATATGAAAAATTCAAATAAATGCTCGAAATGCTCGGTCATCGATCCTAAACTGTTCTGAGTGCTGAAAATACTCAGAATAACTCTAATAAGTCTTGCGTAAATCATTGCAAGCTTTAAATACGACGAAAAAAATGTGTTGGTCATCTGCAGAAAAATAGTTTGTTCCAATTAGCTAGGCATAATATAATTCAAATGTGGCTTACATTTCTTGATGGTCTTGAAGCGTAGTAAACCTGGTCTGTACCAGATTTATCCATAGACATGCCCTATCGGACAAGCACGTATAATCCTTGTATCTGCCGCCATTGTAGACCCACAATTCGTCTAGTCAGACATAGTGGTAGTATCTTTCGACGTTTGAATAAACTGTGGTTCCATTTTAATATGGGCTTCTATCAAAGCCATAACAGTTTGTTGAAATAGGGTCAGATCTAAGTGATCTCTTCTTAGATATGTCAGTTGTAACATAACTCACTGTAATCTCATCAGTACAAGAAAAACATTAACAGTCTAAGCAATTAACGGCTGTTCTGAAGATCGTTCCCTGGGCATGGTTTATTAATATCACCATCTGCCATGCGCTAAGCAACCTGCAGTTTCCCTTGCGTAGACTAATGAACGCCACCGTTATAGACTAGTCTTCAGTGTACTGACAGATCGAAGTGGTTAACTAGTTACAAAATATGAAACACTGACTGAATGGATTTAAACATCCAAGTATTAAGTTACTACTGGACTGTGACAAAATACTATTTTCTAGACAAAGTCTAGCATATGTCCTTGCAGAAATATAAATATTTCCACCAATGTCTGTAGAAATCAATCACCTCAGTGATTCTCCTCACCAGAAACTTACTAAGTTCCAACTCGTTTGCGCAGCACTTCTCGTGACTATCACGATTTGAAAAGAACTTCTGCGTAGATACGGCAACCATGTGCCTTGGCTCAGCGTAGACGCAACTTGCTTGCCAAGTGCTTGTGTTAGAATGAGCTAACCATGCCTGCTCCAGCTGGCTTTTATTCAAAACGGTCAGGGTCACGCGTCATCGCCTGATATCTGGAAATCCTCATATCTCTTGAATCCCTGGTCCGATTTACTTGATACTAATTGCATTCTCTTTCATTTGGCCGTGCCAGTAATCTGATCCCAGTCTCAAGTCTCTACTCCATAGTTAACTATTTAATCAATAAATTGCCTCCACCTCTGCTATTACTCGCTACGTCACTTGACATCCAACTATCGGTAAAATTCTTCTAAATGCTTCTCGAAGCAATGTAGCGCGATATTCAAATATCTGAACTTTCAAAAGCGGCTACAGCCTTTCCCTTGATATCTAGGTGTCTGAAACTTGGAATACCCATTCCTAGATTTGGACACATCCACCCCACACCTAGCAAAAAATAAAAATTGAAAAAATTTTATTTTTCCTATCTACACATTAAATCATCTGGTTCTTGAATAATAGATCTTCAAATTCGATGCATTATAAGTTCCCACGATGTTACCAGTTCGTGTATTGGCTACTTCATAGCTTCCATTATTGTTTACTTCCACAATATTCAAAATCTTCAATTTCTCCAGGCTTAATATCAAAAATATCGTGATACTCTTCCAAAATCTTCCCTAGCTCTGGGGACTCCTTCTCAGTGTCGACTTCTCTTCCTTCAGCTTCATGAAAAATCAGAGACCATTGAGCATCTCCCTCGATGTCTTCCTCTTCTTTTCCCTCGAAGTTAATCTCTTCGGTATTCTTGAATCTGATCGTCTCTGTCTTCATATCTATCACTGCTTGATATTTCTGAATGAAATCTGCTCCCAATATCATGTCAAAAGCCATGTCCTTCATTACAACAAATACATGTCGGAAATCATGTCCTCCAATCGTAATACATAAGTATAATTGTGTTTTACACAGAGATATTTTATTGGGTATTATTCCTTGGATCTTAATTCCTGATACTGGAATTTCCTCTAAATTCTCTTTGAGCTTCCACAGAATATAAAGCTTCTCACTCACCAGACAAAGCATAGCCCCAGTATCGATCAAAGTATCGACAGGCATACCGAATACTTCGCATGATATGATTGGCATTCTAATTCTCGTACCCATTTCTTTTCGTTCGTCATTCTGTTGAATTAAGTCATCATCCTCTGCTTGCCATTTAATAATTCTGGAAGTGAAAGTATTCAAAATTCTATCTTCTACTGTGAATTCGAAGTTTTTTTTTTCATTACCATTCCCCCGGGATTGTTGTGTTCCCGATGGACCTGGATCATTGGGCCTCTGCTCCAAAAATTGCAAGTTATCTTGGTGTCTTGCTTCCAAATTTTTCCTCGTGTCCTTGTTAAACTCTTCATTGGACTGACGAGTATCTACATTCCCTCTGTTATTGTAGTTATTTCTACCATAATATCTTCTTTCCTGGTACCTTCCTTGACTATCTCGTGGTCTTCTCCATCGAGTATTGTATCGATAACCACCATCCGGTCTCGCATATGGCTTGTAACTGTATCTGTTACTATACTGGTTCCATCCTCCTTTATTTGGGTCTTCCCTCGGCGTTTTCTCTTCTCGCTCCTCTCGAATCTCTCGAGGTGTCTGAGAATAACTATCAGCCATAACAGCATACACAGCGTTGTTATTCTTTACTCCCTTCTGATGGAGGAATTGAGCGTTTGTATGATCCAGCTTCTGTAATACTTCATCAAATTGTTCCATATTATAGATATCAGCAGCGATCAAAGTCCTCTGGACGTCTGCTGGAAATTGACGTATCAATGCAGTAATCAACTCGTTATCTGGCATCGGCGGATCTAAATGTTGGAGTTTAGACAGCTGTCCAGAAAAGTACGTAGAGTATCGAGTAGGTTGTGACGTCGAGAATCTCTTCGAATATAACTCTGCTCTGACTTGCTGTTGGGTTTCCGGGGACCAAAACTTCTTCAATAGCCCACGAGAAAACTCCTCAAAAGTGGTTAGAGTGGATCTAAATGCTCTAAACCAAAGAAGTGCAGGACCTTCCAAGAACTTCCCTATTACTCGGATCTGTCTTTCTTTAGGGATCTTAGAATCTTTCAGGTAATCACCTGCTTCTCTCAAAAATTCCACGGGTGTCACAGAATCTCGCCCTGAAAATTTAGAAGGCTTATCTTCTATATTCTTAAATACAGTTATGGGGTTGGATTGAAATACTGTCCTGACCTCATCCTGTCTATCAGTCTCTCTAGCTCCTCCTAGATTTATCTGTATCTGTTCCTTTCCCCTTACATTCGGCATTTTCAACAGATGATCAGACGGTTTCTCATCCTTGATTTGAGTTTTCATGGCCTCAAGTTCCTTCTGGTTTTCTTCTGCCATCTTGTTAATTGCTTCAGTTTCTTTACAATTGTCTTTAACATCAATGGATATCTGGTTCATAACAGCCTCATGACTTTTCAATGACCCTGTCATATCTGATATGTCCTTCTGAGTTGCTTGGATATCTTTGGCAATTACTTCGATATGGGATGACAAAGATTCCCTAATCTCCTTGATTCCCTCTTGGTTCTCCAGCTTGAGTGTGTCTTTAATTTCATTGACAACTGTGGTTTTAATTTCAGTTTGCAACTCACTAATCACACCTTCTCTTATTTCTCCCATGACAAGTTCTTTGAATTGTTCCGTTAAACGTTGAACAACTAGAATTCCCATCTCGTTACTCTCCTTCTTCACTCTGACTTCCAGGCTGACCATGTCTTCACCAACTTTCCTAAGACCATGTTCTATCCTATCAGCTAAGCTTTGGGATCGAAGATCGGCATCGCGAAATTTTTCGTCCATTAAACTTGCGTTAGTAGCTAATGAAGTTTCGAGCTCATGTGTTTTATCTCATAATTTATTCATTTTACTTTCAAGTGTCATTTTCAAAATTTCAGAATTCTCTTTAAATTTACTTTCCATTGAATTAAATTTACTATTTAAATTTTCCTTTAAATTATCTTTTAAAGAATCAGAACTTTCTTTAAGTTTACTTTCTAAATTTTCTTTAAGTTTATTTTCTAAAGAATCAGAATTTTCTTTAAGTTTATTCTCTAAACTTTCCTTCAAATTATCTTTTAAAGAATCAGAACTTTCTTTAAGTTTATTTTCTAAAGAATCAGAATTTTCTTTAAGTTTATCGTTTAAACTTTCTTTAAGTTTATCAGAATTTTCTTTAAGTTTCTTTTCCAAAGCCTCAGTATTTTCTTTCATAATGGCTGCTACACGCAGTCCAGCCTCTTTTGAACTCTCCTCCAAACTCCTCATCATCCTCATCATTTCTTCCATAATTTTCAATTATTATTCAAAACTTAGGGGTATACAACAGTGGCAAACACAAGCTTATAACTAGAACAAGAAATATGAATAGCTAATTGGAACACTATAATAAAATGAGATTTGTCCTAATGTCGACGTGATGGAAAAACAAAATTCTCTACTTTTACGAATTACATTTACCACAATATCACAAGAAAAATATGCAAGTTCTCAAATATCCTCCACCTGGATTCTAATAATGTGTATGTCCAGTCATCGAACGTTTACTACTGAATTTACTTGACGCCCTAATGGTTAAGCCATTATCAAAATAATCAAACCCATTCTAATTATTAACCAAGTTAAATTTTTAATTTTCCCCACTAATTGGGTTTCCTACTGATTTATTCATCCAAACCAGACATCTCTCAACTCCCAAAATATTTCTAAAAAAATTATCACAATTTCAAATCGGCATGCGATTGACCATGTCTAAATCGGGCCCCACGTTCGAAGCCATTTCTCTCTCTATCTTATTTTATGTGCCCGTTTAGACCGGAGTCCGCACGACCACATATGCATTTTACCAATAATCAGTCAGCACGAGAGTCAAAATATCCCGGAGCGCCAGATGGGTTAAAGCAAATCGCAAAAACGACATCAAATTAAAAAAATGCTTTGCTGATTTTTGGCTCAATGCAACAATAAGGATAGAAGGAGATTTAATTGGGAGAAACACATCTGGTAAAATTATCTCAATTTATTTTAAAGTTAAAATCTGACTGCAAGAATGCTCAAAGCAGCATCATCCACGTGTGGCGATCCACACTCTTATTTACACACAATATACAGAAATCTTCCGAACACATTTGACAATCTTTTTGGAAACACAAGTCCGATTAATAGTCCTGTGGACTGTGTTCCAAAATTATTAATATTTAATTCCAGTTCAAAGTTAATTGTCTATACTGGAAATAACGTAGATCACTGTTTGACTATTTACATGATATTAACACTCGTAGAATAAATGTTTATAGAATTTCTTAAACTTTCACTTGTTTTCCCGTTTCAAAAATATATCGTCGAAAATATTATCATCATTTAAGCAACACAAATCATTAACACATATTAATAACATCTGAAAAGTATTTGACCTTGAGCATAGCATCGAAGAACTGTGCGAAGCACAACAACAATTAATTGTTCTTCTGACATTAAACATTCGAGAAGTGACTCGATTATGAACTTCAAGTTCCAAACAAAATACATGATTTCTGAATCATCAACTTGATCAATAAATGGTTGAACCATTCAACTATTCAACTTTCCACTTGGAAACATTATTATAAAAAATATTTATATTTATGGCCATTTCTAGTAATTTTCACAACTTGCAATTCTTCGACAGAATGCGGAAATAAGAATTGTAGTTTCATAATAAATTCATTTAGTTCATGGCACTAGGATTGAAAATATCCTTCAAATTATTCGTGGTTAAAGAATTATTTTTAATTGGCAGTGGCCCATTCTATTATTTGTGTAAGAACACAATATTACAACAACAACAACGGCAAAGGTCTTCCTCTGAAGAAGAATAAACTACTATCATGACAAATCCGGGTTCTAGCAAAATCAAAGTCTAAATGGAATTCGTAAACAAGGTTGAAATAAGAACTGATGGTTTTTAAGAAATAACCTTCGGGTCATTCATACGACGAAATGTGTGGCTCCAATACTCCTACTATAAACCTGAGCCATCGAACCTGCTATTTGATTGATGCTCGAAAAAACCTCTTCATTCCTGCGACTTAAACATGCGCACCTGGGAATGGCATTTCAACTACTCCACACACATAAATTATCTTCCCAAAATTTATACAATAAATCAAGCCTCTGCTTGTTATCAACACTGGAAGATTAATAAACTTACAAGTTTATTTTATTTTACCATTCAGTTCAACCCGTGACTTTACCATACTTATGAAAATCTTTATTTCACTTTCGAGTGTATTTACGTCATGATTTTATATAAATACAAAAATATCCTATTTGATACAAATATCATTTGCTTCCCGTTTCATGCCTCTCCGTGTTATCTGAAACATATACTTTGCTCATTGCAAATATCAACTGTTCAACCAGAACTGAAATGTTGGTTGAATGCGGGCTTGCGCTAACCACTCTCCTTCGGAAAATCTCCTGTTCCAGACTAGAAATGATTAAACTACTTCATAGGCTCTTTCTCAATACATATGATTATTATAAAATATAATCTCCAAGAATTATTTAGAAAAATTATGAAAATTATTATTATTATTATTAGTGGATTATTATTATTATTATTTGTATCATTTTAAATGTGTTTAATTATCATCTCATTATGTGAGAATCCACATGTTCGAACCTTCGAATATGGAAAAAATATATATTCCTCAACAAAAATAAATTTAACTTTTACAGTTACATCAGGGTTTTCCGTGGTTTCCTTTTAATATGAAAAATTCAAATAAATGCTCGAAATGCTCGGTCATCGATCCTAAACTGTTCTGAGTGCTGAAAATACTCAGAATAACTCTAATAAGTCTTGCGTAAATCATTGCAAGCTTTAAATACGACGAAAAAAATGTGTTGGTCATCTGCAGAAAAATAGTTTGTTCCAATTAGCTAGGCATAATATAATTCAAATGTGGCTTACATTTCTTGATGGTCTTGAAGCGTAGTAAACCTGGTCTGTACCAGATTTATCCATAGACATGCCCTATCGGACAAGCACGTATAATCCTTGTATCGGCCGCCATTGTAGACCCACAATTCGTCTAGTCAGACATAGTGGTAGTATCTTTCGACGTTTGAATAAACTGTGGTTCCATTTTAATATGGGCTTCTATCAAAGCCATAACAGTTTGTTGAAATAGGGTCAGATCTAAGTGATCTCTTCTTAGATATGTCAGTTGTAACATAACTCACTGTAATCTCATCAGTACAAGAAAAACATTAACAGTCTAAGCAATTAACGGCTGTTCTGAAGATCGTTCCCTGGGCATGGTTTATTAATATCACCATCTGCCATGCGCTAAGCAACCTGCAGTTTCCCTTGCGTAGACTAATGAACGCCACCGTTATAGACTAGTCTTCAGTGTACTGACAGATCGAAGTGGTTAACTAGTTACAAAATATGAAAAACTGACTGAATGGATTTAAACATCCAAGTATTAAGTTACTACTGGACTGTGACAAAATACTATTTTCTAGACAAAGTCTAGCATATGTCCTTGCAGAAATATAAATATTTCCACCAATGTCTGTAGAAATCAATCACCTCAGTGATTCTCCTCACCAGAAACTTACTAAGTTCCAACTCGTTTGCGCAGCACTTCTCGTGACTATCACGATTTGAAAAGAACTTCTGCGTAGATACGGCAACCATGTGCCTTGGCTCAGCGTAGACGCAACTTGCTTGCCAAGTGCTTGTGTTAGAATGAGCTAACCATGCCTGCTCCAGCTGGCATTTATTCAAAACGGTCAGGGTCACGCGTCATCGCCTGATATCTGGAAATCCTCATATCTCTTGAATCCCTGGTCCGATTTACTTGATACTAATTGCATTCTCTTTCATTTGGCCGTGCCAGTAATCTGATCCCAGTCTCAAGTCTCTACTCCATAGTTAACTATTTAATCAATAAATAGCCTCCACCTCTGCTATTACTCGCTACGTCACTTGACATCCAACTATCGGTAAAATTCTTCTAAATGCTTCTCGAAGCAATGTAGCGCGATATTCAAATATCTGAACTTTCAAAAGCGGCTACAGCCTTTCCCTTGATATCTAGGTGTCTGAAACTTGGAATACCCATTCCTAGATTTGGGCACATCCACCCCACACCTAGCAAAAAAATAAAAATTGAAAAAATTTTATTTTTCCTATCTACACATTAAATCATCTGGTTCTTGAATAATAGATCTTCAAATTCGATGCATTATAAGTTCCCACGATGTTACCAGTTCGTGTATTGGCTACTTCATAGCTTCCATTATTGTTTACTTCCACAATATTCAAAATCTTCAATTTCTCCAGGCTTAATATCAAAAATATCGTGATACTCTTCCAAAATCTTCCCTAGCTCTGGGGACTCCTTCTCAGTGTCGACTTCTCTTCCTTCAGCTTCATGAAAAATCAGAGACCATTGAGCATCTCCCTCGATGTCTTCCTCTTCTTTTCCCTCGAAGTTAATCTCTTCGGTATTCTTGAATCTGATCGTCTCTGTCTTCATATCTATCACTGCTTGATATTTCTGAATGAAATCTGCTCCCAATATCATGTCAAAAGCCATGTCCTTCATTACAACAAATACATGTCGGAAATCATGTCCTCCAATCGTAATACATAAGTATAATTGTGTTTTACACAGAGATATTTTATTGGGTATTATTCCTTGGATCTTAATTCCTGATACTGGAATTTCCTCTAAATTCTCTTTGAGCTTCCACAGAATATAAAGCTTCTCACTCACCAGACAAAGCATAGCCCCAGTATCGATCGAAGTATCGACAGGCATACCGAATACTTCGCATGATATGATTGGCATTCTAATTCTCGTACCCATTTCTTTTCGTTCGTCATTCTGTTGAATTAAGTCATCATCCTCTGCTTGCCATTTAATAATTCTGGAAGTGAAAGTATTCAAAATTCTATCTTCTACTGTGAATTCGAAGTTTTTTTTTCATTACCATTCCCCCGGGATTGTTGTGTTCCCGATGGACCTGGATCATTGGGCCTCTGCTCCAAAAATTGCAAGTTATCTTGGTGTCTTGCTTCCAAATTTTTCCTCGTGTCCTTGTTAAACTCTTCATTGGACTGACGAGTATCTACATTCCCTCTGTTATTGTAGTTATTTCTACCATAATATCTTCTTTCCTGGTACCTTCCTTGACTATCTCGTGGTCTTCTCCATCGAGTATTGTATCGATTACCACCATCCGGTCTCGCATATGGCTTGTAACTGTATCTGTTACTATACTGGTTCCATCCTCCTTTATTAGGGTCTTCCCTCGGCGTTTTCTCTTCTCGCTCCTCTCGAATCTCTCGAGGTGTCTGAGAATAACTATCAGCCATAACAGCATACACAGCGTTGTTATTCTTTACTCCCTTCTGATGGAGGAATTGAACGTTTGTATGATCCAGCTTCTGTAATACTTCATCAAATTGTTCCATATTATAGATATCAGCAGCGATCAAAGTCCTCTGGACGTCTGCTAGAAATTGACGTATCAATGCAGTAATCAACTCGTTATCTGGCATCGGCGGATCTAAATGTTGGAGTTTAGACAGCTGTCCAGAAAAGTACGTAGAGTATCGAGTAGGTTGTGACGTCGAGAATCTCTTCGAATATAACTCTGCTCTGACTTGCTGTTGGGTTTCCGGGGACCAAAACTTCTTCAATAGCCCACGAGAAAACTCCTCAAAAGTGGTTAGAGTGGATCTAAATGCTCTAAACCAAAGAAGTGCAGGACCTTCCAAGAACTTCCCTATTACTCGGATCTGTCTTTCTTTAGGGATCTTAGAATCTTTCAGGTAATCACCTGCTTCTCTCAAAAATTCCACGGGTGTCACAGAATCTCGCCCTGAAAATTTAGAAGGCTTATCTTCTATATTCTTAAATACAGTTATGGGGTTGGATTGAAATACTGTCCTGACCTCATCCTGTCTATCAGTCTCTCTAGCTCCTCCTAGATTTATCTGTATCTGTTCCTTTCCCCTTACATTCGGCATTTTCAACAGATGATCAGACGGTTTCTCATCCTTGATTTGAGTTTTCATGGCCTCAAGTTCCTTCTGGTTTTCTTCTGCCATCTTCTTAATTGCTTCAGTTTCTTTACAATTGTCTTTAACATCAATGGATATCTGGTTCATAACAGCCTCATGACTTTTCAATGACCCTGTCATATCTGATATGTCCTTCTGAGTTGCTTGGATATCTTTGGCAATTACTTCGATATGGGATGACAAAGATTCCCTAATCTCCTTGATTCCCTCTTGGTTCTCCAGCTTGAGTGTGTCTTTAATTTCATTGACAACTGTGGTTTTAATTTCAGTTTGCAACTCACTAATCACACCTTCTCTTATTTCTCCCATGACAAGTTCTTTGAATTGTTCCGTTAAACGTTGAACAACTAGAATTCCCATCTCGTTACTCTCCTTCTTCACTCTGACTTCCAGGTTGACCATGTCTTCACCAACTTTCCTAAGACCATGTTCTATCCTATCAGCTAAGCTTTGGGATCGAAGATCGGCATCGCGAAATTTTTCGTCCATTAAACTTGCGTTAGTAGCTAATGAAGTTTCGAGCTCATGTGTTTTATCGCATAATTTATTCATTTTACTTTCAAGTGTCATTTTCAAAATTTCAGAATTCTCTTTAAATTTACTTTCCATTGAATTAAATTTACTATTTAAATTTTCCTTTAAATTATCTTTTAAAGAATCAGAACTTTCTTTAAGTTTACTTTCTAAATTTTCTTTAAGTTTATTTTCTAAAGAATCAGAATTTTCTTTAAGTTTATTCTCTAAACTTTCCTTCAAATTATCTTTTAAAGAATCAGAACTTTCTTTAAGTTTATTTTCTAAAGAATCAGAATTTTCTTTAAGTTTATCGTTTAAACTTTCTTTAAGTTTATCAGAATTTTCTTTAAGTTTCTTTTCCAAAGCCTCAGTATTTTCTTTCATAATGGCTGCTACACGCAGTCCAGCCTCTTTTGAACTCTCCTCCAAACTCCTCATCATCCTCATCATTTCTTCCATAATTTTCAATTATTATTCAAAACTTAGGGGTATACAACAGTGGCAAACACAAGCTTATAACTAGAACAAGAAATATGAATAGCTAATTGGAACACTATAATAAAATGAGATTTGTCCTAATGTCGACGTGATGGAAAAACAAAATTCTCTACTTTTACGAATTACATTTACCACAATATCACAAGAAAAATATGCAAGTTCTCAAATATCCTCCACCTGGATTCTAATAATGTGTATGTTCAGTCATCGAACGTTTACTACTGAATTTACTTGACGCCCTAATGGTTAAGCCATTATCAAAATAATCAAACCCATTCTAATTATTAACCAAGTTAAATTTTTAATTTTCCCCACTAAATGGGTTTCCTACTGATTTATTCATCCAAACCAGACATCTCTCAACTCCCAAAATATTTCTAAAAAAATTATCACAATTTCAAATCGGCATGCGATTGACCATGTCTAAATCGGGCCCCACGTTCGAAGCCATTTCTCTCTCTATCTTATTTTATGTGCCCGTTTAGACCGGAGTCCGCACGACCACATATGCATTTTACCAATAATCAGTCAGCACGAGAGTCAAAATATCCCGGAGCGCCAGATGGGTTAAAGCAAATCGCAAAAACGACATCAAATTAAAAAAATGCTTTGCTGATTTTTGGCTCAATGCAACAATAAGGATAGAAGGAGATTTAATTGGGAGAAACACATCTGGTAAAATTATCTCAATTTATTTTAAAGTTAAAATCTGACTGCAAGAATGCTCAAAGCAGCATCATCCACGTGTGGCGATCCACACTCTTATTTACACACAATATACAGAAATCTTCCGAACACATTTGACAATCTTTTTGGAAACACAAGTCCGATTAATAGTCCTGTGGACTGTGTTCCAAAATTATTAATATTTAATTCCAGTTCAAAGTTAATTGTCTATACTGGAAATAACGTAGATCACTGTTTGACTATTTACATGATATTAACACTCGTAGAATAAATGTTTATAGAATTTCTTAAACTTTCACTTGTTTTCCCGTTTCAAAAATATATCGTCGAAAATATTATCATCATTTAAGCAACACAAATCATTAACACATATTAATAACATCTGAAAAGTATTTGACCTTGAGCATAGCATCGAAGAACTGTGCGAAGCACAACAACAATTAATTGTTCTTCTGACATTAAACATTCGAGAAGTGACTCGATTATGAACTTCAAGTTCCAAACAAAATACATGATTTCTGAATCATCAACTTGATCAATAAATGGTTGAACCATTCAACTATTCAACTTTCCACTTGGAAACATTATTATAAAAAATATTTATATTTATGGCCATTTCTAGTAATTTTCACAACTTGCAATTCTTCGACAGAATGCGGAAATAAGAATTGTAGTTTCATAATAAATTCATTTAGTTCATGGCACTAGGATTGAAAATATCCTTCAAATTATTCGTGGTTAAAGAATTATTTTTAATTGGCAGTGGCCCATTCTATTATTTGTGTAAGAACACAATATTACAACAACAACAACGGCAAAGGTCTTCCTCTGAAGAAGAATAAACTACTATCATGACAAATCCGGGTTCTAGCAAAATCAAAGTCTAAATGGAATTCGTAAACAAGGTTGAAATAAGAACTGATGGTTTTTAAGAAATAACCTTCGGGTCATTCATACGACGAAATGTGTGGCTCCAATACTCCTACTATAAACCTGAGCCATCGAACCTGCTATTTGATTGATGCTCGAAAAAAACTCTTCATTCCTGCGACTTAAACATGCGCACCTGGGAATGGCATTTCAACTACTCCACACACATAAATTATCTTCCCAAAATTTATACAATAAATCAAGCCTCTGCTTGTTATCAACACTGGAAGATTAATAAACTTACAAGTTTATTTTATTTTACCATTCAGTTCAACCCGTGACTTTACCATACTTATGAAAATCTTTATTTCACTTTCGAGTGTATTTACGTCATGATTTTATATAAATACAAAAATATCCTATTTGATACAAATATCATTTGCTTCCCGTTTCATGCCTCTCCGTGTTATCTGAAACATATACTTTGCTCATTGCAAATATCAACTGTTCAACCAGAACTGAAATGTTGGTTGAATGCGGGCTTGCGCTAACCACTCTCCTTCGGAAAATCTCCTGTTCCAGACTAGAAATGATTAAACTACTTCATAGGCTCTTTCTCAATACATATGATTATTATAAAATATAATCTCCAAGAATTATTTAGAAAAATTATGAAAATTATTATTATTATTATTAGTGGATTATTATTATTATTATTATTATTTGTATCATTTTAAATGTGTTTAATTATCATCTCATTATGTGAGAATCCACATGTTCGAACCTTCGAATATGGAAAAAATATATATTCCTCAACAAAAATAAATTTAACTTTTACAGTTACATCAGGGTTTTTCGTGGTTTCCTTTTAATATGAAAAATTCAAATAAATGCTCGAAATGCTCGGTCATCGATCCTAAACTGTTCTGAGTGCTGAAAATACTCAGAATAACTCTAATAAGTCTTGCGTAAATCATTGCAAGCTTTAAATACGACGAAAAAAATGTGTTGGTCATCTGCAGAAAAATAGTTTGTTCCAATTAGCTAGGCATAATATAATTCAAATGTGGCTTACATTTCTTGATGGTCTTGAAGCGTAGTAAACCTGGTCTGTACCAGATTTATCCATAGACATGCCCTATCGGACAAGCACGTATAATCCTTGTATCGGCCGCCATTGTAGACCCACAATTCGTCTAGTCAGACATAGTGGTAGTATCTTTCGACGTTTGAATAAACTGTGGTTCCATTTTAATATGGGCTTCTAT
The DNA here is from genome assembly GCA_946902985.2 of Meconema thalassinum. NCBI lineage: Eukaryota > Metazoa > Arthropoda > Insecta > Orthoptera > Tettigoniidae > Meconema > Meconema thalassinum. The sequence continues at coordinate 760,217,302 of OX336389.2, forward strand.
CAAAGCCATAACAGTTTGTTGAAATAGGGTCAGATCTAAGTGATCTCTTCTTAGATATGTCAGTTGTAACATAACTCACTGTAATCTCATCAGTACAAGAAAAACATTAACAGTCTAAGCAATTAACGGCTGTTCTGAAGATCGTTCCCTGGGCATGGTTTATTAATATCACCATCTGCCATGCGCTAAGCAACCTGCAGTTTCCCTTGCGTAGAATAATGAACGCCACCGTTATAGACTAGTCTTCAGTGTACTGACAGATCGAAGTGGTTAACTAGTAACAAAATATGAAAAACTGACTGAATGGATTTAAACATCCAAGTATTAAGTTACTACTGGACTGTGACAAAATACTATTTTCTAGACAAAGTCTAGCATATGTCCTTGCAGAAATATAAATATTTCCACCAATGTCTGTAGAAATCAATCACCTCAGTGATTCTCCTCACCAGAAACTTACTAAGTTCCAACTCGTTTGCGCAGCACTTCTCGTGACTATCACGATTTGAAAAGAACTTCTGCGTAGATACGGCAACCATGTGCCTTGGCTCAGCGTAGACGCAACTTGCTTGCCAAGTGCTTGTGTTAGAATGAGCTAACCATGCCTGCTCCAGCTGGCATTTATTCAAAACGGTCAGGGTCACGCGTCATCGCCTGATATCTGGAAATCCTCATATCTCTTGAATCCCTGGTCCGATTTACTTGATACTAATTGCATTCTCTTTCATTTGGCCGTGCCAGTAATCTGATCCCAGTCTCAAGTCTCTACTCCATAGTTAACTATTTAATCAATAAATAGCCTCCACCTCTGCTATTACTCGCTACGTCACTTGACATCCAACTATCGGTAAAATTCTTCTAAATGCTTCTCGAAGCAATGTAGCGCGATATTCAAATATCTGAACTTTCAAAAGCGGCTACAGCCTTTCCCTTGATATCTAGGTGTCTGAAACTTGGAATACCCATTCCTAGATTTGGGCACATCCACCCCACACCTAGCAAAAAAATAAAAATTGAAAAAATTTTATTTTTCCTATCTACACATTAAATCATCTGGTTCTTGAATAATAGATCTTCAAATTCGATGCATTATAAGTTCCCACGATGTTACCAGTTCGTGTATTGGCTACTTCATAGCTTCCATTATTGTTTACTTCCACAATATTCAAAATCTTCAATTTCTCCAGGCTTAATATCAAAAATATCGTGATACTCTTCCAAAATCTTCCCTAGCTCTGGGGACTCCTTCTCAGTGTCGACTTCTCTTCCTTCAGCTTCATGAAAAATCAGAGACCATTGAGCATCTCCCTCGATGTCTTCCTCTTCTTTTCCCTCGAAGTTAATCTCTTCGGTATTCTTGAATCTGATCGTCTCTGTCTTCATATCTATCACTGCTTGATATTTCTGAATGAAATCTGCTCCCAATATCATGTCAAAAGCCATGTCCTTCATTACAACAAATACATGTCGGAAATCATGTCCTCCAATCGTAATACATAAGTATAATTGTGTTTTACACAGAGATATTTTATTGGGTATTATTCCTTGGATCTTAATTTCTGATACTGGAATTTCCTCTAAATTCTCTTTGAGCTTCCACAGAATATAAAGCTTCTCACTCACCAGACAAAGCATAGCCCCAGTATCGATCAAAGTATCGACAGGCATACCGAATACTTCGCATGATATGATTGGCATTCTAATTCTCGTACCCATTTCTTTTCGTTCGTCATTCTGTTGAATTAAGTCATCATCCTCTGCTTGCCATTTAATAATTCTGGAAGTGAAAGTATTCAAAATTCTATCTTCTACTGTGAATTCGAATTTTTTTTTTCATTACCATTCCCCCGGGATTGTTGTGTTCCCGATGGACCTGGATCATTGGGCCTCTGCTCCAAAAATTGCAAGTTATCTTGGTGTCTTGCTTCCAAATTTTTCCTCGTGTCCTTGTTAAACTCTTCATTGGACTGACGAGTATCTACATTCCCTCTGTTATTGTAGTTATTTCTACCATAATATCTTCTTTCCTGGTACCTTCCTTGACTATCTCGTGGTCTTCTCCATCGAGTATTGTATCGATTACCACCATCCGGTCTCGCATATGGCTTGTAACTGTATCTGTTACTATACTGGTTCCATCCTCCTTTATTTGGGTCTTCCCTCGGCGTTTTCTCTTCTCGCTCCTGTCGAATCTCTCGAGGTGTCTGAGAATAACTATCAGCCATAACAGCATACACAGCGTTGTTATTCTTTACTCCCTTCTGATGGAGGAATTGAGCGTTTGTATGATCCAGCTTCTGTAATACTTCATCAAATTGTTCCATATTATAGATATCAGCAGCGATCAAAGTCCTCTGGACGTCTGCTAGAAATTGACGTATCAATGCAGTAATCAACTCGTTATCTGGCATCGGCGGATCTAAATGTTGGAGTTTAGACAGCTGTCCAGAAAAGTACGTAGAGTATCGAGTAGGTTGTGACGTCGAGAATCTCTTCGAATATAACTCTGCTCTGACTTGCTGTTGGGTTTCCGGGGACCAAAACTTCTTCAATAGCCCACGAGAAAACTCCTCAAAAGTGGTTAGAGTGGATCTAAATGCTCTAAACCAAAGAAGTGCAGGACCTTCCAAGAACTTCCCTATTACTCGGATCTGTCTTTCTTTAGGGATCTTAGAATCTTTCAGGTAATCACCTGCTTCTCTCAAAAATTCCACGGGTGTCACAGAATCTCGCCCTGAAAATTTAGAAGGCTTATCTTCTATATTCTTAAATACAGTTATGGGGTTGGATTGAAATACTGTCCTGACCTCATCCTGTCTATCAGTCTCTCTAGCTCCTCCTAGATTTATCTGTATCTGTTCCTTTCCCCTTACATTCGGCATTTTCAACAGATGATCAGACTGTTTCTCATCCTTGATTTGAGTTTTCATGGCCTCAAGTTCCTTCTGGTTTTCTTCTGCCATCTTCTTAATTGCTTCAGTTTCTTTACAATTGTCTTTAACATCAATGGATATCTGGTTCATAACAGCCTCATGACTTTTCAATGACCCTGTCATATCTGATATGTCCTTCTGAGTTGCTTGGATATCTTTGGCAATTACTTCGATATGGGATGACAAAGATTCCCTAATCTCCTTGATTCCCTCTTGGTTCTCCAGCTTGAGTGTGTCTTTAATTTCATTGACAACTGTGGTTTTAATTTCAGTTTGCAACTCACTAATCACACCTTCTCTTATTTCTCCCATGACAAGTTCTTTGAATTGTTCCGTTAAACGTTGAACAACTAGAATTCCCATCTCGTTACTCTCCTTCTTCACTCTGACTTCCAGGTTGACCATGTCTTCACCAACTTTCCTAAGACCATGTTCTATCCTATCAGCTAAGCTTTGGGATCGAAGATCGGCATCGCGAAATTTTTCGTCCATTAAACTTGCGTTAGTAGCTAATGAAGTTTCGAGCTCATGTGTTTTATCGCATAATTTATTCATTTTACTTTCAAGTGTCATTTTCAAAATTTCAGAATTCTCTTTAAATTTACTTTCCATTGAATTAAATTTACTATTTAAATTTTCCTTTAAATTATCTTTTAAAGAATCAGAACTTTCTTTAAGTTTACTTTCTAAATTTTCTTTAAGTTTATTTTCTAAAGAATCAGAATTTTCTTTAAGTTTATTCTCTAAACTTTCCTTCAAATTATCTTTTAAAGAATCAGAACTTTCTTTAAGTTTATTTTCTAAAGAATCAGAATTTTCTTTAAGTTTATCGTTTAAACTTTCTTTAAGTTTATCAGAATTTTCTTTAAGTTTCTTTTCCAAAGCCTCAGTATTTTCTTTCATAATGGCTGCTACACGCAGTCCAGCCTCTTTTGAACTCTCCTCCAAACTCCTCATCATCCTCATCATTTCTTCCATAATTTTCAATTATTATTCAAAACTTAGGGGTATACAACAGTGGCAAACACAAGCTTATAACTAGAACAAGAAATATGAATAGCTAATTGGAACACTATAATAAAATGAGATTTGTCCTAATGTCGACGTGATGGAAAAACAAAATTCTCTACTTTTACGAATTACATTTACCACAATATCACAAGGAAAATATGCAAGTTCTCAAATATCCTCCACCTGGATTCTAATAATGTGTATGTTCAGTCATCGAACGTTTACTACTGAATTTACTTGACGCCCTAATGGTTAAGCCATTATCAAAATAATCAAACCCATTCTAATTATTAACCAAGTTAAATTTTTAATTTTCCCCACTAAATGGGTTTCCTACTGATTTATTCATCCAAACCAGACATCTCTCAACTCCCAAAATATTTCTAAAAAAATTATCACAATTTCAAATCGGCATGCGATTGACCATGTCTAAATCGGGCCCCACGTTCGAAGCCATTTCTCTCTCTATCTTATTTTATGTGCCCGTTTAGACCGGAGTCCGCACGACCACATATGCATTTTACCAATAATCAGTCAGCACGAGAGTCAAAATATCCCGGAGCGCCAGATGGGTTAAAGCAAATCGCAAAAACGACATCAAATTAAAAAAATGCTTTGCTGATTTTTGGCTCAATGCAACAATAAGGATAGAAGGAGATTTAATTGGGAGAAACACATCTGGTAAAATTATCTCAATTTATTTTAAAGTTAAAATCTGACTGCAAGAATGCTCAAAGCAGCATCATCCACGTGTGGCGATCCACACTCTTATTTACACACAATATACAGAAATCTTCCGAACACATTTGACAATCTTTTTGGAAACACAAGTCCGATTAATAGTCCTGTGGACTGTGTTCCAAAATTATTAATATTTAATTCCAGTTCAAAGTTAATTGTCTATACTGGAAATAACGTAGATCACTGTTTGACTATTTACATGATATTAACACTCGTAGAATAAATGTTTATAGAATTTCTTAAACTTTCACTTGTTTTCCCGTTTCAAAAATATATCGTCGAAAATATTATCATCATTTAAGCAACACAAATCATTAACACATATTAATAACATCTGAAAAGTATTTGACCTTGAGCATAGCATCGAAGAACTGTGCGAAGCACAACAACAATTAATTGTTCTTCTGACATTAAACATTCGAGAAGTGACTCGATTATGAACTTCAAGTTCCAAACAAAATACATGATTTCTGAATCATCAACTTGATCAATAAATGGTTGAACCATTCAACTATTCAACTTTCCACTTGGAAACATTATTATAAAAAATATTTATATTTATGGCCATTTCTAGTAATTTTCACAACTTGCAATTCTTCGACAGAATGCGGAAATAAGAATTGTAGTTTCATAATAAATTCATTTAGTTCATGGCACTAGGATTGAAAATATCCTTCAAATTATTCGTGGTTAAAGAATTATTTTTAATTGGCAGTGGCCCATTCTATTATTTGTGTAAGAACACAATATTACAACAACAACAACGGCAAAGGTCTTCCTCTGAAGAAGAATAAACTACTATCATGACAAATCCGGGTTCTAGCAAAATCAAAGTCTAAATGGAATTCGTAAACAAGGTTGAAATAAGAACTGATGGTTTTTAAGAAATAACCTTCGGGTCATTCATACGACGAAATGTGTGGCTCCAATACTCCTACTATAAACCTGAGCCATCGAACCTGCTATTTGATTGATGCTCGAAAAAACCTCTTCATTCCTGCGACTTAAACATGCGCACCTGGGAATGGCATTTCAACTACTCCACACACATAAATTATCTTCCCAAAATTTATACAATAAATCAAGCCTCTGCTTGTTATCAACACTGGAAGATTAATAAACTTACAAGTTTATTTTATTTTACCATTCAGTTCAACCCGTGACTTTACCATACTTATGAAAATCTTTATTTCACTTTCGAGTGTATTTACGTCATGATTTTATATAAATACAAAAATATCCTATTTGATACAAATATCTTTTGCTTCCCGTTTCATGCCTCTCCGTGTTATCTGAAACATATACTTTGCTCATTGCAAATATCAACTGTTCAACCAGAACTGAAATGTTGGTTGAATGCGGGCTTGCGCTAACCACTCTCCTTCGGAAAATCTCCTGTTCCAGACTAGAAATGATTAAACTACTTCATAGGCTCTTTCTCAATACATATGATTATTATAAAATATAATCTCCAAGAATTATTTAGAAAAATTATGAAAATTATTATTATTATTATTAGTGGATTATTATTATTATTATTATTTGTATCATTTTAAATGTGTTTAATTATCATCTCATTATGTGAGAATCCACATGTTCGAACCTTCGAATATGGAAAAAATATCCATTCCTCAACAAAAATAAATGTAACTTTTACAGTTACATCAGGGTTTTCCGTGGTTTCCTTTTAATATGAAAAATTCAAATAAATGCTCGAAATGCTCGGTCATCGATCCTAAACTGTTCTGAGTGCTGAAAATACTCAGAATAACTCTAATAAGTCTTGCGTAAATCATTGCAAGCTTTAAATACGACGAAAAAAATGTGTTGGTCATCTGCAGAAAAATAGTTTGTTCCAATTAGCTAGGCATAATATAATTCAAATGTGGCTTACATTTCTTGATGGTCTTGAAGCGTAGTAAACCTGGTCTGTACCAGATTTATCCATAGACATGCCCTATCGGACAAGCACGTATAATCCTTGTATCGGCCGCCATTGTAGACCCACAATTCGTCTAGTCAGACATAGTGGTAGTATCTTTCGACGTTTGAATAAACTGTGGTTCCATTTTAATATGGGCTTCTATCAAAGCCATAACAGTTTGTTGAAATAGGGTCAGATCTAAGTGATCTCTTCTTAGATATGTCAGTTGTAACATAACTCACTGTAATCTCATCAGTACAAGAAAAACATTAACAGTCTAAGCAATTAACGGCTGTTCTGAAGATCGTTCCCTGGGCATGGTTTATTAATATCACCATCTGCCATGCGCTAAGCAACCTGCAGTTTCCCTTGCGTAGACTAATGAACGCCACCGTTATAGACTAGTCTTCAGTGTACTGACAGATCGAAGTGGTTAACTAGTTACAAAATATGAAAAACTGACTGAATGGATTTAAACATCCAAGTATTAAGTTACTACTGGACTGTGACAAAATACTATTTTCTAGACAAAGTCTAGCATATGTCCTTGCAGAAATATAAATATTTCCACCAATGTCTGTAGAAATCAATCACCTCAGTGATTCTCCTCACCAGAAACTTACTAAGTTCCAACTCGTTTGCGCAGCACTTCTCGTGACTATCACGATTTGAAAAGAACTTCTGCGTAGATACGGCAACCATGTGCCTTGGCTCAGCGTAGACGCAACTTGCTTGCCAAGTGCTTGTGTTAGAATGAGCTAACCATGCCTGCTCCAGCTGGCTTTTATTCAAAACGGTCAGGGTCACGCGTCATCGCCTGATATCTGGAAATCCTCATATCTCTTGAATCCCTGGTCCGATTTACTTGATACTAATTGCATTCTCTTTCATTTGGCCGTGCCAGTAATCTGATCCCAGTCTCAAGTCTCTACTCCATAGTTAACTATTTAATCAATAAATAGCCTCCACCTCTGCTATTACTCGCTACGTCACTTGACATCCAACTATCGGTAAAATTCTTCTAAATGCTTCTCGAAGCAATGTAGCGCGATATTCAAATATCTGAACTTTCAAAAGCGGCTACAGCCTTTCCCTTGATATCTAGGTGTCTGAAACTTGGAATACCCATTCCTAGATTTGGGCACATCCACCCCACACCTAGCAAAAAAATAAAAATTGAAAAATTTTTATTTTTCCTATCTACACATTAAATCATCTGGTTCTTGAATAATAGATCTTCAAATTCGATGCATTATAAGTTCCCACGATGTTACCAGTTCGTGTATTGGCTACTTCATAGCTTCCATTATTGTTTACTTCCACAATATTCAAAATCTTCAATTTCTCCAGGCTTAATATCAAAAATATCGTGATACTCTTCCAAAATCTTCCCTAGCTCTGGGGACTCCTTCTCAGTGTCGACTTCTCTTCCTTCATCTTCATGAAAAATCAGAGACCATTGAGCATCTCCCTCGATGTCTTCCTCTTCTTTTCCCTCGAAGTTAATCCCTTCGGTATTCTTGAATCTGATCGTCTCTGTCTTCATATCTATCACTGCTTGATATTTCTGAATGAAATCTGCTCCCAATATCATGTCAAAAGCCATGTCCTTCATTACAACAAATACATGTCGGAAATCATGTCCTCCAATCGTAATACATAAGTATAATTGTGTTTTACACAGAGATATTTTATTGGGTATTATTCCTTGGATCTTAATTCCTGATACTGGAATTTCCTCTAAATTCTCTTTGAGCTTCCACAGAATATAAAGCTTCTCACTCACCAGACAAAGCATAGCCCCAGTATCGATCAAAGTATCGACAGGCATACCGAATACTTCGCATGATATGATTGGCATTCTAATTCTCGTACCCATTTCTTTTCGTTCGTCATTCTGTTGAATTAAGTCATCATCCTCTGCTTGCCATTTAATAATTCTGGAAGTGAAAGTATTCAAAATTCTATCTTCTACTGTGAATTCGAAGTTTTTTTTTCATTACCATTCCCCCGGGATTGTTGTGTTCCCGATGGACCTGGATCATTGGGCCTCTGCTCCAAAAATTGCAAGTTACCTTGGTGTCTTGCTTCCAAATTTTTCCTCGTGTCCTTGTTAAACTCTTCATTGGACTGACGAGTATCTACATTCCCTCTGTAATTGTAGTTATTTCTACCATAATATCTTCTTTCCTGGTACCTTCCTTGACTATCTCGTGGTCTTCTCCATCGAGTATTGTATCGATTACCACCATCCGGTCTCGCATATGGCTTGTAACTGTATCTGTTACTATACTGGTTCCATCCTCCTTTATTTGGGTCTTCCCTCGGCGTTTTCTCTTCTCGCTCCTCTCGAATCTCTCGAGGTGTCTGAGAATAACTATCAGCCATAACAGCATACACAGCGTTGTTATTCTTTACTCCCTTCTGATGGAGGAATTGAGCGTTTGTATGATCCAGCTTCTGTAATACTTCATCAAATTGTTCCATATTATAGATATCAGCAGCGATCAAAGTCCTCTGGACGTCTGCTGGAAATTGACGTATCAATGCAGTAATCAACTCGTTATCTGGCATCGGCGGATCTAAATGTTGGAGTTTAGACAGCTGTCCAGAAAAGTACGTAGAGTATCGAGTAGGTTGTGACGTCGAGAATCTCTTCGAATATAACTCTGCTCTGACTTGCTGTTGGGTTTCCGGGGACCAAAACTTCTTCAATAGCCCACGAGAAAACTCCTCAAAAGTGCCCTGAAAATTTAGAAGGCTTATCTTCTATATTCTTAAATACAGTTATGGGGTTGGATTGAAATACTGTCCTGACCTCATCCTGTCTATCAGTCTCTCTAGCTCCTCCTAGATTTATCTGTATCCGTTCCTTTCCCCTTACATTCGGCATTTTCAACAGATGATCAGACTGTTTCTCATCCTTGATTTGAGTTTTCATGGCCTCAAGTTCCTTCTGGTTTTCTTCTGCCATCTTCTTAATTGCTTCAGTTTCTTTACAATTGTCTTTAACATCAATGGATATCTGGTTCATAACAGCCTCATGACTTTTCAATGACCCTGTCATATCTGATATGTCCTTCTGAGTTGCTTGGATATCTTTGGCAATTACTTCGATATGGGATGACAAAGATTCCCTAATCTCCTTGATTCCCTCTTGGTTCTCCAGCTTGAGTGTGTCTTTAATTTCATTGACAACTGTGGTTTTAATTTCAGTTTGCAACTCACTAATCACACCTTCTCTTATTTCTCCCATGACAAGTTCTTTGAATTGTTCCGTTAAACGTTGAACAACTAGAATTCCCATCTCGTTACTCTCCTTCTTCACTCTGACTTCCAGGTTGACCATGTCTTCACCAACTTTCCTAAGACCATGTTCTATCCTATCAGCTAAGCTTTGGGATCGAAGATCGGCATCGCGAAATTTTTCGTCCATTAAACTTGCGTTAGTAGCTAATGAAGTTTCGAGCTCATGTGTTTTATCGCATAATTTATTCATTTTACTTTCAAGTGTCATTTTCAAAATTTCAGAATTCTCTTTAAATTTACTTTCCATTGAATTAAATTTACTATTTAAATTTTCCTTTAAATTATCTTTTAAAGAATCAGAACTTTCTTTAAGTTTACTTTCTAAATTTTCTTTAAGTTTGTTTTCTAAAGAATCAGAATTTTCTTTAAGTTTATTCTCTAAACTTTCCTTCAAATTATCTTTTAAAGAATCAGAACTTTCTTTAAGTTTATTTTCTAAAGAATCAGAATTTTCTTTAAGTTTATCGTTTAAACTTTCTTTAAGTTTATCAGAATTTTCTTTAAGTTTCTTTTCCAAAGCCTCAGTATTTTCTTTAATAATGGCTGCTACACGCAGTCCAGTCTCTTTTGAACTCTCCTCCAAACTCCTCATCATCCTCATCATTTCTTCCATAATTTTCAATTATTATTCAAAACTTAGGGGTATACAACAGTGGCAAACACAAGCTTATAACTAGAACAAGAAATATGAATAGCTAATTGGAACACTATAATAAAATGAGATTTGTCCTAATGTTGACGTGATGGAAAAACAAAATTCTCTACTTTTACGAATTACATTTACCACAATATCACAAGAAAAATATGCAAGTTCTCAAATATCCTCCACCTGGATTCTAATAATGTGTATGTCCAGTCATCGAACGTTTACTACTGAATTTACTTGACGCCCTAATGGTTAAGCCATTATCAAAATAATCAAACCCATTCTAATTATTAACCAAGTTAAATTTTTAATTTTCCCCACTAATTGGGTTTCCTACTGATTTATTCATCCAAACCAGACATCTCTCAACTCCCAAAATATTTCTAAAAAAATTATCACAATTTCAAATCGGCATGCGATTGACCATGTCTAAATCGGGCCCCACGTTCGAAGCCATTTCTCTCTCTATCTTATTTTATGTGCCCGTTTAGACCGGAGTCCGCACGACCACATATGCATTTTACCAATAATCAGTCAGCACGAGAGTCAAAATATCCCGGAGCGCCAGATGGGTTAAAGCAAATCGCAAAAACGACATCAAATTAAAAAAATGCTTTGCTGATTTTTGGCTCAATGCAACAATAAGGATAGAAGGAGATTTAATTGGGAGAAACACATCTGGTAAAATTATCTCAATTTATTTTAAAGTTAAAATCTGACTGCAAGAATGCTCAAAGCAGCATCATCCACGTGTGGCGATCCACACTCTTATTTACACACAATATACAGAAATCTTCCGAACACATTTGACAATCTTTTTGGAAACACAAGTCCGATTAATAGTCCTGTGGACTGTGTTCCAAAATTATTAATATTTAATTCCAGTTCAAAGTTAATTGTCTATACTGGAAATAACGTAGATCACTGTTTGACTATTTACATGATATTAACACTCGTAGAATAAATGTTTATAGAATTTCTTAAACTTTCACTTGTTTTCCCGTTTCAAAAATATATCGTCGAAAATATTATCATCATTTAAGCAACACAAATCATTAACACATATTAATAACATCTGAAAAGTATTTGACCTTCAGCATAGCATCGAAGAACTGTGCGAAGCACAACAACAATTAATTGTTCTTCTGACATTAAACATTCGAGAAGTGACTCGATTATGAACTTCAAGTTCCAAACAAAATACATGATTTCTGAATCATCAACTTGATCAATAAATGGTTGAACCATTCAACTATTCAACTTTCCACTTGGAAACATTATTATAAAAATATTTATATTTATGGCCATTTCTAGTAATTTTCACAACTTGCAATTCTTCGACAGAATGCGGAAATAAGAATTGTAGTTTCATAATAAATTCATTTAGTTCATGGCACTAGGATTGAAAATATCCTTCAAATTATTCGTGGTTAAAGAATTATTTTTAATTGGCAGTGGCCCATTCTATTATTTGTGTAAGAACACAATATTACAACAACAACAACGGCAAAGGTCTTCCTCTGAAGAAGAATAAACTACTATCATGACAAATCCGGGTTCTAGCAAAATCAAAGTCTAAATGGAATTCGTAAACAAGGTTGAAATAAGAACTGATGGTTTTTAAGAAATAACCTTCGGGTCATTCATACGACGAAATGTGTGGCTCCAATACTCCTACTATAAACCTGAGCCATCGAACCTGCTATTTGATTGATGCTCGAAAAAACCTCTTCATTCCTGCGACTTAAACATGCGCACCTGGGAATGGCATTTCAACTACTCCACACACATAAATTATCTTCCCAAAATTTATACAATAAATCAAGCCTCTGCTTGTTATCAACACTGGAAGATTAATAAACTTACAAGTTTATTTTATTTTACCATTCAGTTCAACCCGTGACTTTACCATACTTATGAAAATCTTTATTTCACTTTCGAGTGTATTTACGTCATGATTTTATATAAATACAAAAATATCCTATTTGATACAAATATCATTTGCTTCCCGTTTCATGCCTCTCCGTGTTATCTGAAACATATACTTTGCTCATTGAAAATATCAACTGTTCAACCAGAACTGAAATGTTGGTTGAATGCGGGCTTGCGCTAACCACTCTCCTTCGGAAAAACTCCTGTTCCAGACTAGAAATGATTAAACTACTTCATAGGCTCTTTCTCAATACATATGATTATTATAAAATATAATCTCCAAGAATTATTTAGAAAAATTATGAAAATTATTATTATTATTATTAGTGGATTATTATTATTATTATTATTTGTATCATTTTAAATGTGTTTAATTATCATCTCATTATGTGAGAATCCACATGTTCGAACCTTCGAATATGGAAAAAATATCCATTCCTCAACAAAAATAAATTTAACTTTTACAGTTACATCGGGGTTTTCCGTGGTTTCCTTTTAATATGAAAAATTCAAATAAATGCTCGAAATGCTCGGTCATCGATCCTAAACTGTTCTGAGTGCTGAAAATACTCAGAATAACTCTAATAAGTCTTGCGTAAATCATTGCAAGCTTTAAATACGACGAAAAAAATGTGTTGGTCATCTGCAGAAAAATAGTTTGTTCCAATTAGCTAGGCATAATATAATTCAAATGTGGCTTACATTTCTTGATGGTCTTGAAGCGTAGTAAACCTGGTCTGTACCAGATTTATCCATAGACATGCCCTATCGGACAAGCACGTATAATCCTTGTATCGGCCGCCATTGTAGACCCACAATTCGTCTAGTCAGACATAGTGGTAGTATCTTTCGACGTTTGAATAAACTGTGGTTCCATTTTAATATGGGCTTCTATCAAAGCCATAACAGTTTGTTGAAATAGGGTCAGATCTAAGTGATCTCTTCTTAGATATGTCAGTTGTAACATAACTCACTGTAATCTCATCAGTACAAGAAAAACATTAACAGTCTAAGCAATTAACGGCTGTTCTGAAGATCGTTCCCTGGGCATGGTTTATTAATATCACCATCTGCCATGCGCTAAGCAACCTGCAGTTTCCCTTGCGTAGACTAATGAACGCCACCGTTATAGACTAGTCTTCAGTGTACTGACAGATCGAAGTGGTTAACTAGTTACAAAATATGAAAAACTGACTGAATGGATTTAAACATCCAAGTATTAAGTTACTACTGGACTGTGACAAAATACTATTTTCTAGACAAAGTCTAGCATATGTCCTTGCAGAAATATAAATATTTCCACCAATGTCTGTAGAAATCAATCACCTCAGTGATTCTCCTCACCAGAAACTTACTAAGTTCCAACTCGTTTGCGCAGCACTTCTCGTGACTATCACGATTTGAATAGAACTTCTGCGTAGATACGGCAACCATGTGCCTTGGCTCAGCGTAGACGCAACTTGCTTGCCAAGTGCTTGTGTTAGAATGAGCTAACCATGCCTGCTCCAGCTGGCTTTTATTCAAAACGGTCAGGGTCACGCGTCATCGCCTGATATCTGGAAATCCTCATATCTCTTGAATCCCTGGTCCGATTTACTTGATACTAATTGCATTCTCTTTCATTTGGCCGTGCCAGTAATCTGATCCCAGTCTCAAGTCTCTACTCCATAGTTAACTATTTAATCAATAAATAGCCTCCACCTCTGCTATTACTCGCTACGTCACTTGACATCCAACTATCGGTAAAATTCTTCTAAATGCTTCTCGAAGCAATGTAGCGCGATATTCAAATATATGAACTTTCAAAAGCGGCTACAGCCTTTCCCTTGATATCTAGGTGTCTGAAACTTGGAATACCCATTCCTAGATTTGGGCACATCCACCCCACACCTAGCAAAAAAATAAAAATTGAAAAAATTTTATTTTTCCTATCTACACATTAAATCATCTGGTTCTTGAATAATAGATCTTCAAATTCGATGCATTATAAGTTCCCACGATGTTACCAGTTCGTGTATTGGCTACTTCATAGCTTCCATTATTGTTTACTTCCACAATATTCAAAATCTTCAATTTCTCCAGGCTTAATATCAAAAATATCGTGATACTCTTCCAAAATCTTCCCTAGCTCTGGGGACTCCTTCTCAGTGTCGACTTCTCTTCCTTCAGCTTCATGAAAAATCAGAGACCATTGAGCATCTCCCTCGATGTCTTCCTCTTCTTTTCCCTCGAAGTTAATCTCTTCGGTATTCTTGAATCTGATCGTCTCTGTCTTCATATCTATCACTGCTTGATATTTCTGAATGAAATCTGCTCCCAATATCATGTCAAAAGCCATGTCCTTCATTACAACAAATACATGTCGGAAATCATGTCCTCCAATCGTAATACATAAGTATAATTGTGTTTTACACAGAGATATTTTATTGGGTATTATTCCTTGGATCTTAATTTCTGATACTGGAATTTCCTCTAAATTCTCTTTGAGCTTCCACAGAATATAAAGCTTCTCACTCACCAGACAAAGCATAGCCCCAGTATCGATCAAAGTATCGACAGGCATACCGAATACTTCGCATGATATGATTGGCATTCTAATTCTCGTACCCATTTCTTTTCGTTCGTCATTCTGTTGAATTAAGTCATCATCCTCTGCTTGCCATTTAATAATTCTGGAAGTGAAAGTATTCAAAATTCTATCTTCTACTGTGAATTCGAATTTTTTTTTTTCATTACCATTCCCCCGGGATTGTTGTGTTCCCGATGGACCTGGATCATTGGGCCTCTGCTCCAAAAATTGCAAGTTATCTTGGTGTCTTGCTTCCAAATTTTTCCTCGTGTCCTTGTTAAACTCTTCATTGGACTGACGAGTATCTACATTCCCTCTGTTATTGTAGTTATTTCTACCATAATATCTTCTTTCCTGGTACCTTCCTTGACTATCTCGTGGTCTTCTCCATCGAGTATTGTATCGATTACCACCATCCGGTCTCGCATATGGCTTGTAACTGTATCTGTTACTATACTGGTTCCATCCTCCTTTATTTGGGTCTTCCCTCGGCGTTTTCTCTTCTCGCTCCTGTCGAATCTCTCGAGGTGTCTGAGAATAACTATCAGCCATAACAGCATACACAGCGTTGTTATTCTTTACTCCCTTCTGATGGAGGAATTGAGCGTTTGTATGATCCAGCTTCTGTAATACTTCATCAAATTGTTCCATATTATAGATATCAGCAGCGATCAAAGTCCTCTGGACGTCTGCTGGAAATTGACGTATCAATGCAGTAATCAACTCGTTATCTGGCATCGGCGGATCTAAATGTTGGAGTTTAGACAGCTGTCCAGAAAAGTACGTAGAGTATCGAGTAGGTTGTGACGTCGAGAATCTCTTCGAATATAACTCTGCTCTGACTTGCTGTTGGGTTTCCGGGGACCAAAACTTCTTCAATAGCCCACGAGAAAACTCCTCAAAAGTGGTTAGAGTGGATCTAAATGCTCTAAACCAAAGAAGTGCAGGACCTTCCAAGAACTTCCCTATTACTCGGATCTGTCTTTCTTTAGGGATCTTAGAATCTTTCAGGTAATCACCTGCTTCTCTCAAAAATTCCACGGGTGTCACAGAATCTCGCCCTGAAAATTTAGAAGGCTTATCTTCTATATTCTTAAATACAGTTATGGGGTTGGATTGAAATACTGTCCTGACCTCATCCTGTCTATCAGTCTCTCTAGCTCCTCCTAGATTTATCTGTATCTGTTCCTTTCCCCTTACATTCGGCATTTTCAACAGATGATCAGACTGTTTCTCATCCTTGATTTGAGTTTTCATGGCCTCAAGTTCCTTCTGGTTTTCTTCTGCCATCTTCTTAATTGCTTCAGTTTCTTTACAATTGTCTTTAACATCAATGGATATCTGGTTCATAACAGCCTCATGACTTTTCAATGACCCTGTCATATCTGATATGTCCTTCTGAGTTGCTTGGATATCTTTGGCAATTACTTCGATATGGGATGACAAAGATTCCCTAATCTCCTTGATTCCCTCTTGGTTCTCCAGCTTGAGTGTGTCTTTAATTTCATTGACAACTGTGGTTTTAATTTCAGTTTGCAACTCACTAATCACACCTTCTCTTATTTCTCCCATGACAAGTTCTTTGAATTGTTCCGTTAAACGTTGAACAACTAGAATTCCCATCTCGTTACTCTCCTTCTTCACTCTGACTTCCAGGTTGACCATGTCTTCACCAACTTTCCTAAGACCATGTTCTATCCTATCAGCTAAGCTTTGGGATCGAAGATCGGCATCGCGAAATTTTTCGTCCATTAAACTTGCGTTAGTAGCTAATGAAGTTTCGAGCTCATGTGTTTTATCGCATAATTTATTCATTTTACTTTCAAGTGTCATTTTCAAAATTTCAGAATTCTCTTTAAATTTACTTTCCATTGAATTAATTTACTATTTAAATTTTCCTTTAAATTATCTTTTAAAGAATCAGAACTTTCTTTAAGTTTACTTTCTAAATTTTCTTTAAGTTTATTTTCTAAAGAATCAGAATTTTCTTTAAGTTTATTCTCTAAACTTTCCTCCAAATTATCTTTTAAAGAATCAGAACTTTCTTTAAGTTTATTTTCTAAAGAATCAGAATTTTCTTTAAGTTTATCGTTTAAACTTTCTTTAAGTTTATCAGAATTTTCTTTAAGTTTCTTTTCCAAAGCCTCAGTATTTTCTTTCATAATGGCTGCTGCACGCAGTCCAGCCTCTTTTGAACTCTCCTCCAAACTCCTCATCATCCTCATCATTGCTTCCATAATTTTCAATTATTATTCAAAACTTAGGGGTATACAACAGTGGCAAACACAAGCTTATAACTAGAACAAGAAATATGAATAGCTAATTGGAACACTATAATAAAATGAGATTTGTCCTAATGTCGACGTGATGGAAAAACAAAATTCTCTACTTTTACGAATTACATTTACCACAATATCACAAGAAAAATATGCAAGTTCTCAAATATCCTCCACCTGGATTCTAATAATGTGTATGTCCAGTCATCGAACGTTTACTACTGAATTTACTTGACGCCCTAATGGTTAAGCCATTATCAAAATAATCAAACCCATTCTAATTATTAACCAAGTTAAATTTTTAATTTTCCCCACTAATTGGGTTTCCTACTGATTTATTCATCCAAACCAGACATCTCTCAACTCCCAAAATATTTCTAAAAAAATTATCACAATTTCAAATCGGCATGCGATTGACCATGTCTAAATCGGGCCCCACGTTCGAAGCCATTTCTCTCTCTATCTTATTTTATGTGCCCGTTTAGACCGGAGTCCGCACGACCACATATGCATTTTACCAATAATCAGTCAGCACGAGAGTCAAAATATCCCGGAGCGCCAGATGGGTTAAAGCAAATCGCAAAAACGACATCAAATTAAAAAAATGCTTTGCTGATTTTTGGCTCAATGCAACAATAAGGATAGAAGGAGATTTAATTGGGAGAAACACATCTGGTAAAATTATCTCAATTTTTTTTTAAAGTTAAAATCTGACTGCAAGAATGCTCAAAGCAGCATCATCCACGTGTGGCGATCCACACTCTTATTTACACACAATATACAGAAATCTTCCGAACACATTTGACAATCTTTTTGGAAACACAAGTCCGATTAATAGTCCTGTGGACTGTGTTCCAAAATTATTAATATTTAATTCCAGTTCAAAGTTAATTGTCTATACTGGAAATAACGTAGATCACTGTTTGACTATTTACATGATATTAACACTCGTAGAATAAATGTTTATAGAATTTCTTAAACTTTCACTTGTTTTCCCGTTTCAAAAATATATCGTCGAAAATATTATCATCATTTAAGCAACACAAATCATTAACACATATTAATAACATCTGAAAAGTATTTGACCTTGAGCATAGCATCGAAGAACTGTGCGAAGCACAACAACAATTAATTGTTCTTCTGACATTAAACATTCGAGAAGTGACTCGATTATGAACTTCAAGTTCCAAACAAAATACATGATTTCTGAATCATCAACTTGATCAATAAATGGTTGAACCATTCAACTATTCAACTTTCCACTTGGAAACATTATTATAAAAAATATTTATATTTATGGCCATTTCTAGTAATTTTCACAACTTGCAATTCTTCGACAGAATGCGGAAATAAGAATTGTAGTTTCATAATAAATTCATTTAGTTCATGGCACTAGGATTGAAAATATCCTTCAAATTATTCGTGGTTAAAGAATTATTTTTAATTGGCAGTGGCCCATTCTATTATTTGTGTAAGAACACAATATTACAACAACAACAACGGCAAAGGTCTTCCTCTGAAGAAGAATAAACTACTATCATGACAAATCCGGGTTCTAGCAAAATCAAAGTCTAAATGGAATTCGTAAACAAGGTTGAAATAAGAACTGATGGTTTTTAAGAAATAACCTTCGGGTCATTCATACGACGAAATGTGTGGCTCCAATACTCCTACTATAAACCTGAGCCATCGAACCTGCTATTTGATTGATGCTCGAAAAAACCTCTTCATTCCTGCGACTTAAACATGCGCACCTGGGAATGGCATTTCAACTACTCCACACACATAAATTATCTTCCCTAAATTTATACAATAAATCAAGCCTCTGCTTGTTATCAACAATGGAAGATTAATAAACTTACAAGTTTATTTTATTTTACCATTCAGTTCAACCCGTGACTTTACCATACTTATGAAAATCTTTATTTCACTTTCGAGTGTATTTACGTCATGATTTTATATAAATACAAAAATATCCTATTTGATACAAATATCATTTGCTTCCCGTTTCATGCCTCTCCGTGTTATCTGAAACATATACTTTGCTCATTGCAAATATCAACTGTTCAACCAGAACTGAAATGTTGGTTGAATGCGGGCTTGCGCTAACCACTCTCCTTCGGAAAATCTCCTGTTCCAGACTAGAAATGATTAAACTACTTCACAGGCTCTTTCTCAATACATATGATTATTATAAAATATAATCTCCAAGAATTATTTAGAAAAATTATGAAAATTATTATTATTATTATTAGTGGATTATTATTATTATTATTATTTGTATCATTTTAAATGTGTTTAATTATCATCTCATTATGTGAGATTCCACATGTTCGAACCTTCGAATATGGAAAAAATATCCATTCCTCAACAAAAATAAATTTAACTTTTACAGTTACATCGGGGTTTTCCGTGGTTTCCTTTTAATATGAAAAATTCAAATAAATGCTCGAAATGCTCGGTCATCGATCCTAAACTGTTCTGAGTGCTGAAAATACTCAGAATAACTCTAATAAGTCTTTCGTAAATCATTGCAAGCTTTAAATACGACGAAAAAATGTGTTGGTCATCTGCAGAAAAATAGTTTGTTCCAATTAGCTAGGCATAATATAATTCAAATGTGGCTTACATTTCTTGATGGTCTTGAAGCGTAGTAAACCTGGTCTGTACCAGATTTATCCATAGACGTGCCCTATCGGACAAGCACGTATAATCCTTGTATCGGCCGCCATTGTAGACCCACAATTCGTCTAGTCAGACATAGTGGTAGTATCTTTCGACGTTTGAATAAACTGTGGTTCCATTTTAATATGGGCTTCTATCAAAGCCATAACAGTTTGTTGAAATAGGGTCAGATCTAAGTGATCTCTTCTTAGATATGTCAGTTGTAACATAACTCACTGTAATCTCATCAGTACAAGAAAAACATTAACAGTCTAAGCAATTAACGGCTGTTCTGAAGATCGTTCCCTGGGCATGGTTTATTAATATCACCATCTGCCATGCGCTAAGCAACCTGCAGTTTCCCTTGCGTAGACTAATGAACGCCACCGTTATAGACTAGTCTTCAGTGTACTGACAGATCGAAGTGGTTAACTAGTTACAAAATATGAAAAACTGACTGAATGGATTTAAACATCCAAGTATTAATTTACTACTGGACTGTGACAAAATACTATTTTCTAGACAAAGTCTAGCATATGTCCTTGCAGAAATATAAATATTTCCACCAATGTCTGTAGAAATCAATCACCTCAGTGATTCTCCTCACCAGAAACTTACTAAGTTCCAACTCGTTTGCGCAGCACTTCTCGTGACTATCACGATTTGAAAAGAACTTCTGCGTAGATACGGCAACCATGTGCCTTGGCTCAGCGTAGACGCAACTTGCTTGCCAAGTGCTTGTGTTAGAATGAGCTAACCATGCCTGCTCCAGCTGGCTTTTATTCAAAACGGTCAGGGTCACGCGTCATCGCCTGATATCTGGAAATCCTCATATCTCTTGAATCCCTGGTCCGATTTACTTGATACTAATTGCATTCTCTTTCATTTGGCCGTGCCAGTAATCTGATCCCAGACTCAAGTCTCTACTCCATAGTTAACTATTTAATCAATAAATAGCCTCCACCTCTGCTATTACTCGCTACGTCACTTGACATCCAACTATCGGTAAAATTCTTCTAAATGCTTCTCGAAGCAATGTAGCGCGATATTCAAATATCTGAACTTTCAAAAGCGGCTACAGCCTTTCCCTTGATATCTAGGTGTCTGAAACTTGGAATACCCATTCCTAGATTTGGGCACATCCACCCCACACCTAGCAAAAAAATAAAAATTGAAAAAATTTTATTTTTCCTATCTACACATTAAATCATCTGGTTCTTGAATAATAGATCTTCAAATTCGATGCATTATAAGTTCCCACGATGTTATCAGTTCGTGTATTGGCTACTTCATAGCTTCCATTATTGTTTACTTCCACAATATTCAAAACCTTCAATTTCTCCAGGCTTAATATCAAAAATATCGTGATACTCTTCCAAAATCTTCCCTAGCTCTGGGGACTCCTTCTCAGTGTCGACTTCTCTTCCTTCAGCTTCATGAAAAATCAGAGACCATTGAGCATCTCCCTCGATGTCTTCCTCTTCTTTTCCCTCGAAGTTAATCTCTTCGGTATTCTTGAATCTGATCGTCTCTGTCTTCATATCTATCACTGCTTGATATTTCTGAATGAAATCTGCTCCCAATATCATGTCAAAAGCCATGTCCTTCATTACAACAAATACATGTCGGAAATCATGTCCTCCAATCGTAATACATAAGTATAATTGTGTTTTACACAGAGATATTTTATTGGGTATTATTCCTTGGATCTTAATTCCTGATACTGGAATTTCCTCTAAATTCTCTTTGAGCTTCCACAGAATATAAAGCTTCTCACTCACCAGACAAAGCATAGCCCCAGTATCGATCAAAGTATCGACAGGCATACCGAATACTTCGCATGATATGATTGGCATTCTAATTCTCGTACCCATTTCTTTTCGTTCGTCATTCTGTTGAATTAAGTCATCATCCTCTGCTTGCCATTTAATAATTCTGGAAGTGAAAGTATTCAAAATTCTATCTTCTACTGTGAATTCGAATTTTTTTTTTTCATTACCATTCCCCCGGGATTGTTGTGTTCCCGATGGACCTGGATCATTGGGCCTCTGCTCCAAAAATTGCAAGTTATCTTGGTGTCTCGCTTCCAAATTTTTCCTCGTGTCCTTGTTAAACTCTTCATTGGACTGACGAGTATCTACATTCCCTCTGTTATTGTAGTTATTTCTACCATAATATCTTCTTTCCTGGTACCTTCCTTGACTATCTCGTGGTCTTCTCCATCGAGTATTGTATCGATTACCACCATCCGGTCTCGCATATGGCTTGTAACTGTATCTGTTACTATACTGGTTCCATCCTCCTTTATTTGGGTCTTCCCTCGGCGTTTTCTCTTCTCGCTCCTCTCGAATCTCTCGAGGTGTCTGAGAATAACTATCAGCCATAACAGCATACACAGCGTTGTTATTCTTTACTCCCTTCTGATGGAGGAATTGAGCGTTTGTATGATCCAGCTTCTGTAATACTTCATCAAATTGTTCCATATTATAGATATCAGCAGCAATCAAAGTCCTCTGGACGTCTGCTGGAAATTGACGTATCAATGCAGTAATCAACTCGTTATCTGGCATCGGCGGATCTAAATGTTGGAGTTTAGACAGCTGTCCAGAAAAGTACGTAGAGTATCGAGTAGGTTGTGACGTCGAGAATGTCTTCGAATATAACTCTGCTCTGACTTGCTGTTGGGTTTCCGGGGACCAAAACTTCTTCAATAGCCCACGAGAAAACTCCTCAAAAGTGGTTAGAGTGGATCTAAATGCTCTAAACCAAAGAAGTGCAGGACCTTCCAAGAACTTCCCTATTACTCGGATCTGTCTTTCTTTAGGGATCTTAGAATCTTTCAGGTAATCACCTGCTTCTCTCAAAAATTCCACGGGTGTCACAGAATCTCGCCCTGAAAATTTAGAAGGCTTATCTTCTAT
The DNA here is from genome assembly GCA_946902985.2 of Meconema thalassinum. Lineage (NCBI taxonomy): Eukaryota > Metazoa > Arthropoda > Insecta > Orthoptera > Tettigoniidae > Meconema > Meconema thalassinum. The sequence goes on from OX336389.2 coordinate 760,240,228, forward strand.
ATTCTTAAATACAGTTATGGGGTTGGATTGAAATACTGTCCTGACCTCATCCTGTCTATCAGTCTCTCTAGCTCCTCCTAGATTTATCTGTATCTGTTCCTTTCCCCTTACATTCGGCATTTTCAACAGATGATCAGACTGTTTCTCATCCTTGATTTGAGTTTTCATGGCCTCAAGTTCCTTCTGGTTTTCTTCTGCCATCTTCTTAATTGCTTCAGTTTCTTTACAATTGTCTTTAACATCAATGGATATCTGGTTCATAACAGCCTCATGACTTTTCAATGACCCTGTCATATCTGATATGTCCTTCTGAGTTGCTTGGATATCTTTGGCAATTACTTCGATATGGGATGACAAAGATTCCCTAATCTCCTTGATTCCCTCTTGGTTCTCCAGCTTGAGTGTGTCTTTAATTTCATTGACAACTGTGGTTTTAATTTCAGTTTGCAACTCACTAATCACACCTTCTCTTATTTCTCCCATGACAAGTTCTTTGAATTGTTCCGTTAAACGTTGAACAACTAGAATTCCCATCTCGTTACTCTCCTTCTTCACTCTGACTTCCAGGTTGACCATGTCTTCACCAACTTTCCTAAGACCATGTTCTATCCTATCAGCTAAGCTTTGGGATCGAAGATCGGCATCGCGAAATTTTTCGTCCATTAAACTTGCGTTAGTAGCTAATGAAGTTTCGAGCTCATGTGTTTTATCGCATAATTTATTCATTTTACTTTCAAGTGTCATTTTTAAATTTCAGAATTCTCTTTAAATTTACTTTCCATTGAATTAAATTTACTATTTAAATTTTCCTTTAAATTATCTTTTAAAGAATCAGAACTTTCTTTAAGTTTACTTTCTAAATTTTCTTTAAGTTTATTTTCTAAAGAATCAGAATTTTCTTTAAGTTTATTCTCTAAACTTTCCTTCAAATTATCTTTTAAAGAATCAGAACTTTCTTTAAGTTTATTTTCTAAAGAATCAGAATTTTCTTTAAGTTTATCGTTTAAACTTTCTTTAAGTTTATCAGAATTTTCTTTAAGTTTCTTTTCCAAAGCCTCAGTATTTTCTTTCATAATGGCTGCTACACGCAGTCCAGCCTCTTTTGAACTCTCCTCCAAACTCCTCATCATCCTCATCATTTCTTCCATAATTTTCAATTATTATTCAAAACTTAGGGGTATACAACAGTGGCAAACACAAGCTTATAACTAGAACAAGAAATATGAATAGCTAATTGGAACACTATAATAAAATGAGATTTGTCCTAATGTCGACGTGATGGAAAAACAAAATTCTCTACTTTTACGAATTACATTTACCACAATATCACAAGAAAAATATGCAAGTTCTCAAATATCCTCCACCTGGATTCTAATAATGTGTATGTCCAGTCATCGAACGTTTACTACTGAATTTACTTGACGCCCTAATGGTTAAGCCATTATCAAAATAATCAAACCCATTCTAATTATTAACCAAGTTAAATTTTTAATTTTCCCCACTAATTGGGTTTCCTACTGATTTATTCATCCAAACCAGACATCTCTCAACTCCCAAAATATTTCTAAAAAAATTATCACAATTTCAAATTGGCATGCGATTGACCATGTCTAAATCGGGCCCCACGTTCGAAGCCATTTCTCTCTCTATCTTATTTTATGTGCCCGTTTAGACCGGAGTCCGCACGACCACATATGCATTTTACCAATAATCAGTCAGCACGAGAGTCAAAATATCCCGGAGCGCCAGATGGGTTAAAGCAAATCGCAAAAACGACATCAAATTAAAAAAATGCTTTGCTGATTTTTGGCTCAATGCAAGAGTAAGGATAGAAGGAGATTTAATTGGGAGAAACACATCTGGTAAAATTATCTCAATTTATTTTAAAGTTAAAATCTGACTACAAGAATGCTCAAAGCAGCATCATCCACGTGTGGCGATCCACACTCTTATTTACACACAATATACAGAAATCTTCCGAACACATTTGACAATCTTTTTGGAAACACAAGTCCGATTAATAGTCCTGTGGACTGTGTTCCAAAATTATTAATATTTAATTCCAGTTCAAAGTTAATTGTCTATACTGGAAATAACGTAGATCACTGTTTGACTATTTACATGATATTAACACTCGTAGAATAAATGTTTATAGAATTTCTTAAACTTTCACTTGTTTTCCCGTTTCAAAAATATATCGTCGAAAATATTATCATCATTTAAGCAACACAAATCATTAACACATATTAATAACATCTGAAAAGTATTTGACCTTGAGCATAGCATCGAAGAACTGTGCGAAGCACAACAACAATTAATTGTTCTTCTGACATTAAACATTCGAGAAGTGACTCGATTATGAACTTCAAGTTCCAAACAAAATACATGATTTCTGAATCATCAACTTGATCAATAAATGGTTGAACCATTCAACTATTCAACTTTCCACTTGGAAACATTATTATAAAAATATTTATATTTATGGCCATTTCTAGTAATTTTCACAACTTGCAATTCTTCGACAGAATGCGGAAATAAGAATTGTAGTTTCATAATAAATTCATTTAGTTCATGGCACTAGGATTGAAAATATCCTTCAAATTATTCGTGGTTAAAGAATTATTTTTAATTGGTAGTGGCCCATTCTATTATTTGTGTAAGAACACAATATTACAACAACAACAACGGCAAAGGTCTTCCTCTGAAGAAGAATAAACTACTATCATGACAAATCTGGGTTCTAGCAAAATCAAAGTCTAAATGGAATTCGTAAACAAGGTTGAAATAAGAACTGATGGTTTTTAAGAAATAACCTTCGGGTCATTCATACGACGAAATGTGTGGCTCCAATACTCCTACTATAAACCTGAGCCATCGAACCTGCTATTTGATTGATGCTCGAAAAAACCTCTTCATTCCTGCGACTTAAACATGCGCACCTGGGAATGGCATTTCAACTACTCCACACACATAAATTATCTTCCCAAAATTTATACAATAAATCAAGCCTCTGCTTGTTATCAACACTGGAAGATTAATAAACTTACAAGTTTATTTTATGTTACCTTTCAGTTCAACCCGTGACTTTACCATACTTATGAAAATCTTTATTTCACTTTCGAGTGTATTTACGTCATGATTTTATATAAATACAAAAATATCCTATTTGATACAAATATCATTTGCTTCCCGTTTCATGCCTCTCCGTGTTATCTGAAACATATACTTTGCTCATTGCAAATATCAACTGTTCAACCAGAACTGAAATGTTGGTTGAATGCGGGCTTGCGCTAACCACTCTCCTTCGGAAAATCTCCTGTTCCAGACTAGAAATGATTAAACTACTTCATAGGCTCTTTCTCAATACATATGATTATTATAAAATATAATCTCCAAGAATTATTTAGAAAAATTATGAAAATTATTATTATTATTATTATTAGTGGATTATTATTATTATTATTATTTGTATCATTTTAAATGTGTTTAATTATCATCTCATTATGTGAGAATCCACATGTTCGAACCTTCGAATATGGAAAAAATATCCATTCCTCAACAAAAATAAATTTAACTTTTACAGTTACATCGGGGTTTTCCGTGGTTTCCTTTTAATATGAAAAATTCAAATAAATGCTCGAAATGCTCGGTCATCGATCCTAAACTGTTCTGAGTGCTGAAAATACTCAGAATAACTCTAATAAGTCTTGCGTAAATCATTGCAAGCTTTAAATACGACGAAAAAAATGTGTTGGTCATCTGCAGAAAAATAGTTTGTTCCAATTAGCTAGGCATAATATAATTCAAATGTGGCTTACATTTCTTGATGGTCTTGAAGCGTAGTAAACCTGGTCTGTACCAGATTTATCCATAGACATGCCCTATCGGACAAGCACGTATAATCCTTGTATCGGCCGCCATTGTAGACCCACAATTCGTCTAGTCAGACATAGTGGTAGTATCTTTCGACGTTTGAATAAACTGTGGTTCCATTTTAATATGGGCTTCTATCAAAGCCATAACAGTTTGTTGAAATAGGGTCAGATCTAAGTGATCTCTTCTTAGATATGTCAGTTGTAACATAACTCACTGTAATCTCATCAGTACAAGAAAAACATTAACAGTCTAAGCAATTAACGGCTGTTCTGAAGATCGTTCCCTGGGCATGGTTTATTAATATCACCATCTGCCATGCGCTAAGCAACCTGCAGATTCCCTTGCGTAGACTAATGAACGCCACCGTTATAGACTAGTCTTCAGTGTACTGAGAGATCGAAGTGGTTAACTAGTTACAAAATATGAAAAACTGACTGAATGGATTTAAACATCCAAGTATTAAGTTACTACTGGACTGTGACAAAATACTATTTTCTAGACAAAGTCTAGCATATGTCCTTGCAGAAATATAAATATTTCCACCAATGTCTGTAGAAATCAATCACCTCAGTGATTCTCCTCACCAGAAACTTACTAAGTTCCAACTCGTTTGCGCAGCACTTCTCGTGACTATCACGATTTGAAAAGAACTTCTGCGTAGATACGGCAACCATGTGCCTTGGCTCAGCGTAGACGCAACTTGCTTGCCAAGTGCTTGTGTTAGAATGAGCTAACCATGCCTGCTCCAGCTGGCTTTTATTCAAAACGGTCAGGGTCACGCGTCATCGCCTGATATCTGGAAATCCTCATATCTCTTGAATCCCTGGTCCGATTTACTTGATACTAATTGCATTCTCTTTCATTTGGCCGTGCCAGTAATCTGATCCCAGTCTCAAGTCTCTACTCCATAGTTAACTATTTAATCAATAAATAGCCTCCACCTCTGCTATTACTCGCTACGTCACTTGACATCCAACTATCGGTAAAATTCTTCTAAATGCTTCTCGAAGCAATGTAGCGCGATATTCAAATATATGAACTTTCAAAAGCGGCTACAGCCTTTCCCTTGATATCTAGGTGTCTGAAACTTGGAATACCCATTCCTAGATTTGGGCACATCCACCCCACACCTAGCAAAAAAATAAAAATTGAAAAAATTTTATTTTTCCTATCTACACATTAAATCATCTGGTTCTTGAATAATAGATCTTCAAATTCGATGCATTATAAGTTCCCACGATGTTACCAGTTCGTGTATTGGCTACTTCATAGCTTCCATTATTGTTTACTTCCACAATATTCAAAATCTTCAATTTCTCCAGGCTTAATATCAAAAATATCGTGATACTCTTCCAAAATCTTCCCTAGCTCTGGGGACTCCTTCTCAGTGTCGACTTCTCTTCCTTCAGCTTCATGAAAAATCAGAGACCATTGAGCATCTCCCTCGATGTCTTCCTCTTCTTTTCCCTCGAAGTTAATCTCTTCGGTATTCTTGAATCTGATCGTCTCTGTCTTCATATCTATCACTGCTTGATATTTCTGAATGAAATCTGCTCCCAATATCATGTCAAAAGCCATGTCCTTCATTACAACAAATACATGTCGGAAATCATGTCCTCCAATCGTAATACATAAGTATAATTGTGTTTTACACAGAGATATTTTATTGGGTATTATTCCTTGGATCTTAATTCCTGATACTGGAATTTCCTCTAAATTCTCTTTGAGCTTCCACAGAATATAAAGCTTCTCACTCACCAGACAAAGCATAGCCCCAGTATCGATCAAAGTATCGACAGGCATACCGAATACTTCGCATGATATGATTGGCATTCTAATTCTCGTACCCATTTCTTTTCGTTCGTCATTCTGTTGAATTAAGTCATCATCCTCTGCTTGCCATTTAATAATTCTGGAAGTGAAAGTATTCAAAATTCTATCTTCTACTGTGAATTCGAATTTTTTTTTTTCATTACCATTCCCCCGGGATTGTTGTGTTCCCGATGGACCTGGATCATTGGGCCTCTGCTCCAAAAATTGCAAGTTATCTTGGTGTCTCGCTTCCAAATTTTTCCTCGTGTCCTTGTTAAACTCTTCATTGGACTGACGAGTATCTACATTCCCTCTGTTATTGTAGTTATTTCTACCATAATATCTTCTTTCCTGGTACCTTCCTTGACTATCTCGTGGTCTTCTCCATCGAGTATTGTATCGATTACCACCATCCGGTCTCGCATATGGCTTGTAACTGTATCTGTTACTATACTGGTTCCATCCTCCTTTATTTGGGTCTTCCCTCGGCGTTTTCTCTTCTCGCTCCTCTCGAATCTCTCGAGGTGTCTGAGAATAACTATCAGCCATAACAGCATACACAGCGTTGTTATTCTTTACTCCCTTCTGATGGAGGAATTGAGCGTTTGTATGATCCAGCTTCTGTAATACTTCATCAAATTGTTCCATATTATAGATATCAGCAGCGATCAAAGTCCTCTGGACGTCTGCTGGAAATTGACGTATCAATGCAGTAATCAACTCGTTATCTGGCATCGGCGGATCTAAATGTTGGAGTTTAGACAGCTGTCCAGAAAAGTACGTAGAGTATCGAGTAGGTTGTGACGTCGAGAATGTCTTCGAATATAACTCTGCTCTGACTTGCTGTTGGGTTTCCGGGGACCAAAACTTCTTCAATAGCCCACGAGAAAACTCCTCAAAAGTGGTTAGAGTGGATCTAAATGCTCTAAACCAAAGAAGTGCAGGACCTTCCAAGAACTTCCCTATTACTCGGATCTGTCTTTCTTTAGGGATCTTAGAATCTTTCAGGTAATCACCTGCTTCTCTCAAAAATTCCACGGGTGTCACAGAATCTCGCCCTGAAAATTTAGAAGGCTTATCTTCTATATTCTTAAATACAGTTATGGGGTTGGATTGAAATACTGTCCTGACCTCATCCTGTCTATCAGTCTCTCTAGCTCCTCCTAGATTTATCTGTATCTGTTCCTTTCCCCTTACATTCGGCATTTTCAACAGATGATCAGACTGTTTCTCATCCTTGATTTGAGTTTTCATGGCCTCAAGTTCCTTCTGGTTTTCTTCTGCCATCTTCTTAATTGCTTCAGTTTCTTTACAATTGTCTTTAACATCAATGGATATCTGGTTCATAACAGCCTCATGACTTTTCAATGACCCTGTCATATCTGATATGTCCTTCTGAGTTGCTTGGATATCTTTGGCAATTACTTCGATATGGGATGACAAAGATTCCCTAATCTCCTTGATTCCCTCTTGGTTCTCCAGCTTGAGTGTGTCTTTAATTTCATTGACAACTGTGGTTTTAATTTCAGTTTGCAACTCACTAATCACACCTTCTCTTATTTCTCCCATGACAAGTTCTTTGAATTGTTCCGTTAAACGTTGAACAACTAGAATTCCCATCTCGTTACTCTCCTTCTTCACTCTGACTTCCAGGTTGACCATGTCTTCACCAACTTTCCTAAGACCATGTTCTATCCTATCAGCTAAGCTTTGGGATCGAAGATCGGCATCGCGAAATTTTTCGTCCATTAAACTTGCGTTAGTAGCTAATGAAGTTTCGAGCTCATGTGTTTTATCGCATAATTTATTCATTTTACTTTCAAGTGTCATTTTTAAATTTCAGAATTCTCTTTAAATTTACTTTCCATTGAATTAAATTTACTATTTAAATTTTCCTTTAAATTATCTTTTAAAGAATCAGAACTTTCTTTAAGTTTACTTTCTAAATTTTCTTTAAGTTTATTTTCTAAAGAATCAGAATTTTCTTTAAGTTTATTCTCTAAACTTTCCTTCAAATTATCTTTTAAAGAATCAGAACTTTCTTTAAGTTTATTTTCTAAAGAATCAGAATTTTCTTTAAGTTTATCGTTTAAACTTTCTTTAAGTTTATCAGAATTTTCTTTAAGTTTCTTTTCCAAAGCCTCAGTATTTTCTTTCATAATGGCTGCTACACGCAGTCCAGCCTCTTTTGAACTCTCCTCCAAACTCCTCATCATCCTCATCATTTCTTCCATAATTTTCAATTATTATTCAAAACTTAGGGGTATACAACAGTGGCAAACACAAGCTTATAACTAGAACAAGAAATATGAATAGCTAATTGGAACACTATAATAAAATGAGATTTGTCCTAATGTCGACGTGATGGAAAAACAAAATTCTCTACTTTTACGAATTACATTTACCACAATATCACAAGAAAAATATGCAAGTTCTCAAATATCCTCCACCTGGATTCTAATAATGTGTATGTCCAGTCATCGAACGTTTACTACTGAATTTACTTGACGCCCTAATGGTTAAGCCATTATCAAAATAATCAAACCCATTCTAATTATTAACCAAGTTAAATTTTTAATTTTCCCCACTAATTGGGTTTCCTACTGATTTATTCATCCAAACCAGACATCTCTCAACTCCCAAAATATTTCTAAAAAAATTATCACAATTTCAAATTGGCATGCGATTGACCATGTCTAAATCGGGCCCCACGTTCGAAGCCATTTCTCTCTCTATCTTATTTTATGTGCCCGTTTAGACCGGAGTCCGCACGACCACATATGCATTTTACCAATAATCAGTCAGCACGAGAGTCAAAATATCCCGGAGCGCCAGATGGGTTAAAGCAAATCGCAAAAACGACATCAAATTAAAAAAATGCTTTGCTGATTTTTGGCTCAATGCAAGAGTAAGGATAGAAGGAGATTTAATTGGGAGAAACACATCTGGTAAAATTATCTCAATTTATTTTAAAGTTAAAATCTGACTACAAGAATGCTCAAAGCAGCATCATCCACGTGTGGCGATCCACACTCTTATTTACACACAATATACAGAAATCTTCCGAACACATTTGACAATCTTTTTGGAAACACAAGTCCGATTAATAGTCCTGTGGACTGTGTTCCAAAATTATTAATATTTAATTCCAGTTCAAAGTTAATTGTCTATACTGGAAATAACGTAGATCACTGTTTGACTATTTACATGATATTAACACTCGTAGAATAAATGTTTATAGAATTTCTTAAACTTTCACTTGTTTTCCCGTTTCAAAAATATATCGTCGAAAATATTATCATCATTTAAGCAACACAAATCATTAACACATATTAATAACATCTGAAAAGTATTTGACCTTGAGCATAGCATCGAAGAACTGTGCGAAGCACAACAACAATTAATTGTTCTTCTGACATTAAACATTCGAGAAGTGACTCGATTATGAACTTCAAGTTCCAAACAAAATACATGATTTCTGAATCATCAACTTGATCAATAAATGGTTGAACCATTCAACTATTCAACTTTCCACTTGGAAACATTATTATAAAAATATTTATATTTATGGCCATTTCTAGTAATTTTCACAACTTGCAATTCTTCGACAGAATGCGGAAATAAGAATTGTAGTTTCATAATAAATTCATTTAGTTCATGGCACTAGGATTGAAAATATCCTTCAAATTATTCGTGGTTAAAGAATTATTTTTAATTGGTAGTGGCCCATTCTATTATTTGTGTAAGAACACAATATTACAACAACAACAACGGCAAAGGTCTTCCTCTGAAGAAGAATAAACTACTATCATGACAAATCTGGGTTCTAGCAAAATCAAAGTCTAAATGGAATTCGTAAACAAGGTTGAAATAAGAACTGATGGTTTTTAAGAAATAACCTTCGGGTCATTCATACGACGAAATGTGTGGCTCCAATACTCCTACTATAAACCTGAGCCATCGAACCTGCTATTTGATTGATGCTCGAAAAAACCTCTTCATTCCTGCGACTTAAACATGCGCACCTGGGAATGGCATTTCAACTACTCCACACACATAAATTATCTTCCCAAAATGTATACAATAAATCAAGCCTCTGCTTGTTATCAACACTGGAAGATTAATAAACTTACAAGTTTATTTTATGTTACCTTTCAGTTCAACCCGTGACTTTACCATACTTATGAAAATCTTTATTTCACTTTCGAGTGTATTTACGTCATGATTTTATATAAATACAAAAATATCCTATTTGATACAAATATCATTTGCTTCCCGTTTCATGCCTCTCCGTGTTATCTGAAACATATACTTTGCTCATTGCAAATATCAACTGTTCAACCAGAACTGAAATGTTGGTTGAATGCGGGCTTGCGCTAACCACTCTCCTTCGGAAAATCTCCTGTTCCAGACTAGAAATGATTAAACTACTTCATAGGCTCTTTCTCAATACATATGATTATTATAAAATATAATCTCCAAGAATTATTTAGAAAAATTATGAAAATTATTATTATTATTATTATTAGTGGATTATTATTATTATTATTATTTGTATCATTTTAAATGTGTTTAATTATCATCTCATTATGTGAGAATCCACATGTTCGAACCTTCGAATATGGAAAAAATATCCATTCCTCAACAAAAATAAATTTAACTTTTACAGTTACATCGGGGTTTTCCGTGGTTTCCTTTTAATATGAAAAATTCAAATAAATGCTCGAAATGCTCGGTCATCGATCCTAAACTGTTCTGAGTGCTGAAAATACTCAGAATAACTCTAATAAGTCTTGCGTAAATCATTGCAAGCTTTAAATACGACGAAAAAAATGTGTTGGTCATCTGCAGAAAAATAGTTTGTTCCAATTAGCTAGGCATAATATAATTCAAATGTGGCTTACATTTCTTGATGGTCTTGAAGCGTAGTAAACCTGGTCTGTACCAGATTTATCCATAGACATGCCCTATCGGACAAGCACGTATAATCCTTGTATCGGCCGCCATTGTAGACCCACAATTCGTCTAGTCAGACATAGTGGTAGTATCTTTCGACGTTTGAATAAACTGTGGTTCCATTTTAATATGGGCTTCTATCAAAGCCATAACAGTTTGTTGAAATAGGGTCAGATCTAAGTGATCTCTTCTTAGATATGTCAGTTGTAACATAACTCACTGTAATCTCATCAGTACAAGAAAAACATTAACAGTCTAAGCAATTAACGGCTGTTCTGAAGATCGTTCCCTGGGCATGGTTTATTAATATCACCATCTGCCATGCGCTAAGCAACCTGCAGATTCCCTTGCGTAGACTAATGAACGCCACCGTTATAGACTAGTCTTCAGTGTACTGAGAGATCGAAGTGGTTAACTAGTTACAAAATATGAAAAACTGACTGAATGGATTTAAACATCCAAGTATTAAGTTACTACTGGACTGTGACAAAATACTATTTTCTAGACAAAGTCTAGCATATGTCCTTGCAGAAATATAAATATTTCCACCAATGTCTGTAGAAATCAATCACCTCAGTGATTCTCCTCACCAGAAACTTACTAAGTTCCAACTCGTTTGCGCAGCACTTCTCGTGACTATCACGATTTGAAAAGAACTTCTGCGTAGATACGGCAACCATGTGCCTTGGCTCAGCGTAGACGCAACTTGCTTGCCAAGTGCTTGTGTTAGAATGAGCTAACCATGCCTGCTCCAGCTGGCTTTTATTCAAAACGGTCAGGGTCACGCGTCATCGCCTGATATCTGGAAATCCTCATATCTCTTGAATCCCTGGTCCGATTTACTTGATACTAATTGCATTCTCTTTCATTTGGCCGTGCCAGTAATCTGATCCCAGTCTCAAGTCTCTACTCCATAGTTAACTATTTAATCAATAAATAGCCTCCACCTCTGCTATTACTCGCTACGTCACTTGACATCCAACTATCGGTAAAATTCTTCTAAATGCTTCTCGAAGCAATGTAGCGCGATATTCAAATATCTGAACTTTCAAAAGCGGCTACAGCCTTTCCCTTGATATCTAGGTGTCTGAAACTTGGAATACCCATTCCTAGATTTGGGCACATCCACCCCACACCTAGCAAAAAAATAAAAATTGAAAAAATTTTATTTTTCCTATCTACACATTAAATCATCTGGTTCTTGAATAATAGATCTTCAAATTCGATGCATTATAAGTTCCCACGATGTTACCAGTTCGTGTATTGGCTACTTCATAGCTTCCATTATTGTTTACTTCCACAATATTCAAAATCTTCAATTTCTCCAGGCTTAATATCAAAAATATCGTGATACTCTTCCAAAATCTTCCCTAGCTCTGGGGACTCCTTCTCAGTGTCGACTTCTCTTCCTTCAGCTTCATGAAAAATCAGAGACCATTGAGCATCTCCCTCGATGTCTTCCTCTTCTTTTCCCTCGAAGTTAATCTCTTCGGTATTCTTGAATCTGATCGTCTCTGTCTTCATATCTATCACTGCTTGATATTTCTGAATGAAATCTGCTCCCAATATCATGTCAAAAGCCATGTCCTTCATTACAACAAATACATGTCGGAAATCATGTCCTCCAATCGTAATACATAAGTATAATTGTGTTTTACACAGAGATATTTTATTGGGTATTATTCCTTGGATCTTAATTTCTGATACTGGAATTTCCTCTAAATTCTCTTTGAGCTTCCACAGAATATAAAGCTTCTCACTCACCAGACAAAGCATAGCCCCAGTATCGATCAAAGTATCGACAGGCATACCGAATACTTCGCATGATATGATTGGCATTCTAATTCTCGTACCCATTTCTTTTCGTTCGTCATTCTGTTGAATTAAGTCATCATCCTCTGCTTGCCATTTAATAATTCTGGAAGTGAAAGTATTCAAAATTCTATCTTCTACTGTGAATTCGAATTTTTTTTTTCATTACCATTCCCCCGGGATTGTTGTGTTCCCGATGGACCTGGATCATTGGGCCTCTGCTCCAAAAATTGCAAGTTATCTTGGTGTCTTGCTTCCAAATTTTTCCTCGTGTCCTTGTTAAACTCTTCATTGGACTGACGAGTATCTACATTCCCTCTGTTATTGTAGTTATTTCTACCATAATATCTTCTTTCCTGGTACCTTCCTTGACTATCTCGTGGTCTTCTCCATCGAGTATTGTATCGATTACCACCATCCGGTCTCGCATATGGCTTGTAACTGTATCTGTTACTATACTGGTTCCATCCTCCTTTATTTGGGTCTTCCCTCGGCGTTTTCTCTTCTCGCTCCGCTCGAATCTCTCGAGGTGTCTGAGAATAACTATCAGCCATAACAGCATACACAGCGTTGTTATTCTTTACTCCCTTCTGATGGAGGAATTGAGCGTTTGTATGATCCAGCTTCTGTAATACTTCATCAAATTGTTCCATATTATAGATATCAGCAGCGATCAAAGTCCTCTGGACGTCTGCTGGAAATTGACGTATCAATGCAGTAATCAACTCGTTATCTGGCATCGGCGGATCTAAATGTTGGAGTTTAGACAGCTGTCCAGAAAAGTACGTAGAGTATCGAGTAGGTTGTGACGTCGAGAATCTCTTCGAATATAACTCTGCTCTGACTTGCTGTTGGGTTTCCGGGGACCAAAACTTCTTCAATAGCCCACGAGAAAACTCCTCAAAAGTGGTTAGAGTGGATCTAAATGCTCTAAACCAAAGAAGTGCAGGACCTTCCAAGAACTTCCCTATTACTCGGATCTGTCTTTCTTTAGGGATCTTAGAATCTTTCAGGTAATCACCTGCTTCTCTCAAAAATTCCACGGGTGTCACAGAATCTCGCCCTGAAAATTTAGAAGGCTTATCTTCTATATTCTTAAATACAGTTATGGGGTTGGATTGAAATACTGTCCTGACCTCATCCTGTCTATCAGTCTCTCTAGCTCCTCCTAGATTTATCTGTATCTGTTCCTTTCCCCTTACATTCGGCATTTTCAACAGATGATCAGACTGTTTCTCATCCTTGATTTGAGTTTTCATGGCCTCAAGTTCCATCTGGTTTTCTTCTGCCATCTTGTTAATTGCTTCAGTTTCTTTACAATTGTCTTTAACATCAATGGATATCTGGTTCATAACAGCCTCATGACTTTTCAATGACCCTGTCATATCTGATATGTCCTTCTGAGTTGCTTGGATATCTTTGGCAATTACTTCGATATGGGATGACAAAGATTCCCTAATCTCCTTGATTCCCTCTTGGTTCTCCAGCTTGAGTGTGTCTTTAATTTCATTGACAACTGTGGTTTTAATTTCAGTTTGCAACTCACTAATCACACCTTCTCTTATTTCTCCCATGACAAGTTCTTTGAATTGTTCCGTTAAACGTTGAACAACTAGAATTCCCATCTCGTTACTCTCCTTCTTCACTCTGACTTCCAGGTTGACCATGTCTTCACCAACTTTCCTAAGACCATGTTCTATCCTATCAGCTAAGCTTTGGGATCGAAGATCGGCATCGCGAAATTTTTCGTCCATTAAACTTGCGTTAGTAGCTAATGAAGTTTCGAGCTCATGTGTTTTATCGCATAATTTATTCATTTTACTTTCAAGTGTCATTTTCAAAATTTCAGAATTCTCTTTAAATTTACTTTCCATTGAATTAAATTTACTATTTAAATTTTCCTTTAAATTATCTTTTAAAGAATCAGAACTTTCTTTAAGTTTACTTTCTAAATTTTCTTTAAGTTTATTTTCTAAAGAATCAGAATTTTCTTTAAGTTTATTCTCTAAACTTTCCTTCAAATTATCTTTTAAAGAATCAGAACTTTCTTTAAGTTTATTTTCTAAAGAATCAGAATTTTCTTTAAGTTTATCGTTTAAACTTTCTTTAAGTTTATCAGAATTTTCTTTAAGTTTCTTTTCCAAAGCCTCAGTATTTTCTTTCATAATGGCTGCTACACGCAGTCCAGCCTCTTTTGAACTCTCCTCCAAACTCCTCATCATCCTCATCATTTCTTCCATAATTTTCAATTATTATTCAAAACTTAGGGGTATACAACAGTGGCAAACACAAGCTTATAACTAGAACAAGAAATATGAATAGCTAATTGGAACACTATAATAAAATGAGATTTGTCCTAATGTCGACGTGATGGAAAAACAAAATTCTCTACTTTTACGAATTACATTTACCACAATATCACAAGAAAAATATGCAAGTTCTCAAATATCCTCCACCTGGATTCTAATAATGTGTATGTCCAGTCATCGAACGTTTACTACTGAATTTACTTGACGCCCTAATGGTTAAGCCATTATCAAAATAATCAAACCCATTCTAATTATTAACCAAGTTAAATTTTTAATTTTCCCCACTAATTGGGTTTCCTACTGATTTATTCATCCAAACCAGACATCTCTCAACTCCCAAAATATTTCTAAAAAAATTATCACAATTTCAAATTGGCATGCGATTGACCATGTCTAAATCGGGCCCCACGTTCGAAGCCATTTCTCTCTCTATCTTATTTTATGTGCCCGTTTAGACCGGAGTCCGCACGACCACATATGCATTTTACCAATAATCAGTCAGCACGAGAGTCAAAATATCCCGGAGCGCCAGATGGGTTAAAGCAAATCGCAAAAACGACATCAAATTAAAAAAATGTTTTGCTTATTTTTGGCTCAATGCAACAATAAGGATAGAAGGAGATTTAATTGGGAGAAACACATCTGGTAAAATTATCTCAATTTATTTTAAAGTTAAAATCTGACTGCAAGAATGCTCAAAGCAGCATCATCCACGTGTGGCGATCCACACTCTTATTTACACACAATATACAGAAATCTTCCGAACACATTTGACAATCTTTTTGGAAACACAAGTCCGATTAATAGTCCTGTGGACTGTGTTCCAAAATTATTAATATTTAATTCCAGTTCAAAGTTAATTGTCTATACTGGAAATAACGTAGATCACTGTTTGACTATTTACATGATATTAACACTCGTAGAATAAATGTTTATAGAATTTCTTAAACTTTCACTTGTTTTCCCGTTTCAAAAATATATCGTCGAAAATATTATCATCATTTAAGCAACACAAATCATTAACACATATTAATAACATCTGAAAAGTATTTGACCTTGAGCATAGCATCGAAGAACTGTGCGAAGCACAACAACAATTAATTGTTCTTCTGACATTAAACATTCGAGAAGTGACTCGATTATGAACTTCAAGTTCCAAACAAAATACATGATTTCTGAATCATCAACTTGATCAATAAATGGTTGAACCATTCAACTATTCAACTTTCCACTTGGAAACATTATTATAAAAAATATTTATATTTATGGCCATTTCTAGTAATTTTCACAACTTGCAATTTTTCGACAGAATGCGGAAATAAGAATTGTAGTTTCATAATAAATTCATTTAGTTCATGGCACTAGGATTGAAAATATCCTTCAAATTATTCGTGGTTAAAGAATTATTTTTAATTGGCAGTGGCCCATTCTATTATTTGTGTAAGAACACAATATTACAACAACAACAACGGCAAAGGTCTTCCTCTGAAGAAGAATAAACTACTATCATGACAAATCCGGGTTCTAGCAAAATCAAAGTCTAAATGGAATTCGTAAACAAGGTTGAAATAAGAACTGATGGTTTTTAAGAAATAACCTTCGGGTCATTCATACGACGAAATGGTTGGCTCCAATACTCCTACTATAAACCTGAGCCATCGAACCTGCTATTTGATTGATGCTCGAAAAAACCTCTTCATTCCTGCGACTTAAACATGCGCACCTGGGAATGGCATTTCAACTACTCCACACACATAAATTATCTTCCCAAAATTTATACAATAAATCAAGCCTCTGCTTGTTATCAACATTGGAAGATTAATAAACTTACAAGTTTATTTTATTTTACCATTCAGTTCAACCCGTGACTTTACCATACTTATGAAAATCTTTATTTCACTTTCGAGTGTATTTACGTCATGATTTTATATAAATACAAAAATATCCTATTTGATACAAATATCATTTGCTTCCCGTTTCATGCCTCTCCGTGTTATCTGAAACATATACTTTGCTCATTGCAAATATCAACTGTACAACCAGAACTGAAATGTTGGTTGAATGCGGGCTTGCGCTAACCACTCTCCTTCGGAAAATCTCCTGTTCCAGACTAGAAATGATTAAACTACTTCATAGGCTCTTTCTCAATACATATGATTATTATAAAATATAATCTCCAAGAATTATTTAGAAAAATTATGAAAATTATTGTTATTATTATTAGTGGATTATTATTATTATTATTATTTGTATCATTTTAAATGTGTTTAATTATCATCTCATTATGTGAGAATCCACATGTTCGAACCTTCGAATATGGAAAAAATATCCATTCCTCAACAAAAATAAATTTAACTTTTACAGTTACATCGGGGTTTTCCGTGGTTTCCTTTTAATATGAAAAATTCAAATAAATGCTCGAAATGCTCGGTCATCGATCCTAAACTGTTCTGAGTGCTGAAAATACTCAGAATAACTCTAATAAGTCTTGCGTAAATCATTGCAAGCTTTAAATACGACGAAAAAAATGTGTTGGTCATCTGCAGAAAAATAGTTTGTTCCAATTAGCTAGGCATAATATAATTCAAATGTGGCTTACATTTCTTGATGGTCTTGAAGCGTAGTAAACCTGGTCTGTACCAGATTTATCCATAGACATGCCCTATCGGACAAGCACGTATAATCCTTGTATCGGCCGCCATTGTAGACCCACAATTCGTCTAGTCAGACATAGTGGTAGTATCTTTCGACGTTTGAATAAACTGTGGTTCCAATTTAATATGGGCTTCTATCAAAGCCATAACAGTTTGTTGAAATAGGGTCAGATCTAAGTGATCTCTTCTTAGATATGTCAGTTGTAACATAACTCACTGTAATCTCATCAGTACAAGAAAAACATTAACAGTCTAAGCAATTAACGGCTGTTCTGAAGATCGTTCCCTGGGCATGGTTTATTAATATCACCATCTGCCATGCGCTAAGCAACCTGCAGTTTCCCTTGCGTAGACTAATGAACGCCACCGTTATAGACTAGTCTTCAGTGTACTGACAGATCGAAGTGGTTAACTAGTTACAAAATATGAAAAACTGACTGAATGGATTTAAACATCCAAGTATTAAGTTACTACTGGACTGTGACAAAATACTATTTTCTAGACAAAGTCTAGCATATGTCCTTGCAGAAATATAAATATTTCCACCAATGTCTGTAGAAATCAATCACCTCAGTGATTCTCCTCACCAGAAACTTACTAAGTTCCAACTCGTTTGCGCAGCACTTCTCGTGACTATCACGATTTGAAAAGAACTTCTGCGTAGATACGGCAACCATGTGCCTTGGCTCAGCGTAGACGCAACTTGCTTGCCAAGTGCTTGTGTTAGAATGAGCTAACCATGCCTGCTCCAGCTGGCTTTTATTCAAAACGGTCAGGGTCACGCGTCATCGCCTGATATCTGGAAATCCTCATATCTCTTGAATCCCTGGTCCGATTTACTTGATACTAATTGCATTCTCTTTCATTTGGCCGTGCCAGTAATCTGATCCCAGTCTCAAGTCTCTACTCCATAGTTAACTATTTAATCAATAAATAGCCTCCACCTCTGCTATTACTCGCTACGTCACTTGACATCCAACTATCGGTAAAATTCTTCTAAATGTTTCTCGAAGCAATGTAGCGCGATATTCAAATATCTGAACTTTCAAAAGCGGCTACAGCCTTTCCCTTGATATCTAGGTGTCTGAAACTTGGAATACCCATTCCTAGATTTGGGCACAATACGTCCACACAGTTCAAAGTTTCACGACAAATGACCCCGATGGAAGGACTGCTTTCCCCCTCCTTATCAAAATTGATAGCGTCTATAACGTATTTACGCGGCTAAAATCTTGGTTACACTTCTATTACAATTATCAGCTTTATTACTCTTCTTCTGAAAAATCTGAGTATACCGACTTTTCCATATTTAAATCCCATTTATGTTAATAGTTAGAATCATTTCCAAAAGTATGTAATGGAGAGTGCGATGTCGCAGTGGCTTAGCTGCTCGCCTTTCACCCTGACAGCCGTGGTTCGAATCCCGGTGACATCTGGGTGAAATTGTCATGTAAAATATCACGTGGCGTCAGGAAGGGCATCCGGCCTTAAATCCCCGGTCCAAACCAAAATGAGCCTGTTGGCTCTGGCGCCCCCAATTAATTGGGAAAAGCCGAAGAAAGTTTTATTTCCAAAAGTATGTAGTAATAATTGTTGTCTAATTAATCGTCATGAAATTGAAATTTTCTGATTGAATATGACCCTCACGTGAACAATCTCTCGCGATCTTTTCTTGCACGTGGCGTAAGTGTGTCTCCGCCTACACTCGGCTCACTTCCGATCCAGTTTCTTTATACCGCGAACTTGTTTGTCAACCGTTTTATGTGCTTTCTCTAGTAACTTGTCGAACTGTCCCTTTTCAGCACAGCCCATTATAACCTAATCATTATATATTCCAATTCGCTTCTTATATAATTTACTGATCTAATATAATATAATTTTCTCTTCGTCATTCAAACCGAGCAGGTTGCGTTTATGCGAAGACGGTTGCCTATGTCATTTCCTTTAAATTGAAACATTATTATCTCGCGATTACAGTTAGAGTCCCGCCTTGTGACTTATCCATAGTTTCTAAAATACGGGTTCAGTGCCAAGGAATGGATTTCAGCCAAATGTTTTACGTGCAATGTATGGTTTAGAACGTAGAAGAGCTGTGCTTATTATACGAGGCACAAGAGCTATCAACTACGAATTAATAACCCCAAGACTATTGGATCCTAGAGTCAATATCGTCGAATAGATGCACGGGAAGAAACTTCAAACTTAGCTAAGTGTAATTCCATGATGTTTTAGACGAAATTAGAATACATTGTCAACATCTATGCTACCAACGTTCACTTCGATTGCACGAAAAGGACACAAAAATACCTAACTTAATTTTGAAATAGCGCACAGCCATCATCTTGAATTTATGAGAACATTTGTGTTGAATTAGATGCCAGTAGATAAAATCTTGCGTAGATATGTAGCTCGTTACGATTCACTCGCTGGGTTGATTGAATATCGAGAAAATGCTATTTAAATATTTTGACTTCGCTTGTCCGCCATATTTTTTATTTCTTGTGTCGTAATCATGCAATTGAAGTGAACTTTCGAATAATGAACCTACGCAATAACCTTAATCTAATGATAAATATTATATATAACTCAATGGCCTACATATATAACAATCCAGCTTGGCGACCATTCGTAGTATTTAGACTGCTCTCAATATCTACGCAGCTATCTTGTAAATTGATAGAGGCTATTAACATAAGTTAATTCCGAAAGGTCTTTTTCAAGACCACTTGTGTTTATCTCTATACACATCGAGGGAATTTCTCGAGAGAAAGAAGTCATATTAGCAAATCTGTGCCAAAAACAGCATGTGACATCCTGCTAGTCCAGGAAACACACAGGGGGAGTAGGCCTACTATATACCGTCGAAGAGTTGCAGGTGTAGAACCAATCCTGGAAAGGCCTCGCGACAAATATGGCAGAGCCATCTTTGCCAGACGTAAAATGAACATCAACTCAGCCTCATTGACTGAAGACAATGACATCGAGCTCCTCACAGTGCTTACTCCATTCTTCTGTATCACACCCGTGTACAAACCACCCGAGACCAATTCCAGCTTTGGAAGACCAGAAAGTAAACTTTGTCATTGGCGATTTCAACTGTAGAAGCACAGCTAGGGGATACCCAGATTCTCATGCAAATGGAACAATCTAGAAATATGGACTGAGGCTCATGCCTTGCATTTGATCCACGACCCAAAGCTCCCATCGTATTTCGACAGTGGCAGGCGGAAAAGAGGGTACAATCCAGACAATATCTTCGTGTCCTCAAAGGTATATGGGCAATGTGTGAAGACTATGAGTGACCCTATCCCTCGCACTCAACATACGTCTGTCATTTGTACCATGAATTCCGGGTGATGCTTGAAGCGGTACCAATCAAGAGGAGGTTTAACTTCAAGAAGGCTGGCTGGACGAAGTTCAGTGAAGAGCTTCATACGGAGATAGTAAACTTTCCTCTACAACTTGAAATGTACGACACATTTGTTGAATACTTCCAGCAAGTTTCAAGAAAAACTATTCCGAGAGGATGTAGAATTCAATACGTTCCAGGCATTTCCGGTGATGACAAACAGCTGTTAGAAAAGTATCAGGCCCTCAAAGAAGAGGATCCATTTGCTTAAGAACCTATCCAAGCTAGAGAAACACTGTTGGAAACCATCACAGCAACTTGCATGGCCAAGTGGAGCAATCTGGTAGAGAACCTCGACAAGAAGTTGAATAGTATACTGTGCCCGTTTAGACCGGAGTTCGCACGACCACATATGCATTTTACCAAGAATCAGTCAGCACGAGAGTCAAAATATCCCGGGGCGCCAGATGGGTTATAGCTAATCGCAAGAACGACATCAAATGAAAAAAATGCTTTACTGATTTTTGGCTCAATGCAACAATAAGGATAGAAGGAGATTCAACTGGGCATAACACATCATGTTAAATTATCTCATTTTATTCTGAATTTAAAATTGACTGCAAAATAAAATGCTCAAAGCAGCATCATTCATGTGTGGCGACCCACATTACTATTTACACAATGTACAGAAATTTTCCAACACATTGGACAATTATCTTTGGAGACACAAGTCTGATTATCAGTCCTGTAGACTGTGTTCCAAAATTATATCCATTATTTATGATTAAATCCAGTTCAAATTTAATTGTCTTTACTGGAAATACTGTAGTTCATTGGTTGAATTTTTACATAATATTAACACTCGTAGAATAATTGTTCATAGAATTTTTAACTTTCACTTATTTTTCCAGTTTCAAAAAAATATTGTCAAAAAATATTATTATCTCTGAATCAACACAAATTATGTACACATATTAATAACAACATCTGAAAAGTATCTAACCCTTGAGCATAGCATCGATGAACTGTGCGAAGCACAACAAAATTAATTGTTCTTCTGACATTAAACGTTTCGAGAAGTGACTCGATTATGAACTTCAAGTTCCTAACAAAATATATGATTTCTGAATCATCAACTTGATCAATAAATTGTTGGACCATTCAACTATTCGATTTTCCACTTGGAATCATTATTAAGAAAAATATTTATATTTGTGGTCATTTTAGTAACTTTCACAACTTGCAATTCTTGAACAGAATGCGGAAATAAGAATTGTAGCTTCATAATAAACTCATTTAGTTCATGACACTAGGATTGAAAACATCCTTCAAATTATTCGTGGTTATATAATTATTTTTAATTGGCAGTGGCCCATTCTATTATTTTTATAAGAACACAATATTCCAACAACAACGGCAAAGGTCTTCCTCTGAAGAAGAATAAAATACTATCATGACAAATCCGGGTTCTAGCAAAATCAAAGTCTTAATGGAATCCGTAAACAAGGTTGAAATAAGAACTGATGGTTTTTAAGAAATAACCTTTGGGTCATTCATACGACGCAATGTGTAGTTCCAATACTCCTTCTTTAACACTGAGTCATCGAACCTGCTATTTGATTGATGCTCAAATAAAAACCTCCTCATTCCTGCGACTTAAACATGCGCACCTGGGAATGGCATTTCAACTACTCCACACACATAAATTTTCTTCCCAAAATTTATACAATAAATCAAGCCTCTGCTTATTATCAACACTGGAAGATTTATAAACTTACAAGTTTATTTTATTTTACCATTCAGTTCAAATCGTGAAGTTACCACACTTATGATACTCTCTATTTCACTTTCGAATGTATATCTACGTCATGATTTTATATAAATACAAAAATATCCTAATTGATACAAATATCATTTGCTTCCCGTTTCATGCCTCTCCGTGTTATCTGAAAAATATACTTTGCTCATTGCAAATATTAACTGTTCAACCAGAACTGTAATATTGGTTGAATGCGGGCTTGCGCTGACCACTATCCTTCGGAAAATCACCTGTTCCATACTAGAAATGATTAAACTACTCCTTAAGCTCTCTCTAAACGAATGTGATTATTAGAAAATATAAGATCCAAGAATTATTTAGAAAAGTTATGAAAATCATTATTATTATTATTAGTGGATTATTATTATTAGTTATATTATTGTAAATGTGTTTAATTATTATTTCATTATGTGAGAATCCACATGTTCGATTCTTCGAATATGGATAAAATATCCATTTCTCAACAAAAATAATTATTAACTTTTACAGTTACCTCGGCTGATTACCGTGATTATCAAAAAAATATGAAACATTCAAATAAATGCTCGTTATGCTCGGTCATCGATCCTAAACTGTTCTGAGTGCTGAAAATACTCAGAATAACTCTAATATGCCATGCGTAAATCATTGCAAGGTTTAAATACGAAGAAAAACAAATGTGTTGGTCATCTGCAGAAAATGAGTTTGTTCCAAGTAGCTAGGCATAATATAAAAGTCAAGTGTGGCTTACATTTCTCGTTGGTCTTGAAGCGTAGTGAACCTGGTCTGTACCAGATTTATCCAGATACATGTCCTATTGGACACGCACGTCTAATCCTTGTATCGGCCGCCATTATATACCCACAATCTGTCTAACACGACATAGTGGAAATATTTCTTGAAGTTTGAAGTGACTAGAGTTTAGTGCTTTTCAGTCGGTCAACACGAATGTACCCAAAAGAGATGGGTTATGCCCTAATCCTGAAATAAATTACATGAGATTAATAAAACACTAGGATGACCAGTTTCGATCGTCAAGCGATCATCATCAGATCCAATACACTTAGGCTATAAAATCTATGTTTGAAATACAGGTGAAAATATTTACAATATGTACAATTATTTAGTTGCAGTATTGGTACTGCAACTGTCAGTGTATGCTAAATGCAGTATATATGTTAGGTGAAATGCTAAATGGTGATGGCTATCCGGAGATTGTACTTTAGAGAGATTATATGGTTGTAAACTATGGTTAAACTATAAAATTTTTTAGGCTAACTACTTATCTGATTGTCTTCCGTACTACAGCTATTCGCAGTTTCCGTGTTCACTTGAACTCGCTGTGCGGTCGACTGCGGTGGTTATCTTAACAACTGGTTTTTCCCTGCCTTCCCCCCCTGTCCCTACGTGCTGTGGGGAGTGATCGCGATGTGTTTATGTGAGGTGTTGCCAACCTAGATAAGATGTATGTTATTGAATGAGGTGGATCTACAACTATTAAAGACCGTGGATTAGTCCTCGCCACGCGTGGAGCATAACCCATTCGAACTAAGCGTTGACGGTCTTATGAGGACGTCCCGGCACCTTTAATACTGCCTCTAATATGGGCCTTGGTTTATTGCAGAAGAAAAGTACATCGTACACCTGATCCAGATAACATTTACCTATTAAAAACCCCCTAATTTCCCCCCCTTTTTTATCTAGCTTGGCTGTGTCGCTAAATTGTGTTTTGTTTCCGACAGGGTGTGTTTTTTAGTAGCGTGAAGAGGGGTGAGCTCTCCATGAACGTGTGTTCATTTAGATTGTTGGGATTGTTTCGTTTGGCTAGGTGTATCTCGATTGCTTCCTTTATGTCAAGAGCTCTGCCTTTCGATTCGTGATGGATTATTTTAAGGTCCGACTCTATGTTGGTAAAGCTATGCCCTGCGTCACACATATGTTCGCACACGGCTGAATGTGTTCCGTATCTTATCGCATTCCTATGTTCATTATAACGTGTGTCTACTCGCCTTCCACTCTGCCCGATGTAATTAGCTTGACAATCGGTGTCTTGGCACGTTATAGAATATACCCCTGACCTTGAATACGGGTCACGTTTATTTAGATTACTATTTAGGAGGTGCCTAGCGGTTGTGTTTTTCGTCGTGAAAGCTATCTTTATGCCTTGCTTTTTGAATAGGTTAGTGATTTTATATGTATTCGCATTCACATAGTTGAAACTCGCAAATTTTTTCTCACTGTCCGGTTTGGGAATCGTTTTATCTTTATTTTTATGTTTGGCTATAATTTGATTTATTTTGCTTGGCGAGAAGTTGTTTTCCTTTGCTATTTGCATAATAGTTCTTATTTCCTTATTATAGTTGTCTTTTGACATGGGTATGTTTAAAGCCCTGTGCACCATTGAATTGAAACCCGCTAGTTTGTGCGTACTGGGGTGATTAGACTGATTGTCGATTGCATGCGAGGTTTGTGTTGCTTTCCGGAATATGGAATATGAAAGGTCGTTGTCTTTACGTTCAATAGTTATATCGAGATAATTTATTTTCCGGTCTATTTCGGATTCCTTAGTGAATTTGATAGAATGGTGAAGGCTATTAATGGATTGGAGAATTGTTTCTTCGCTTGTTAGTTCAGTATCGTAGATGCAAATTACATCATCTACGTATCTTTTCCATATTACTATTCCCTTTGTTGAAGTCTTTTCTAAGAACGCATTTTCTAGTGCATTGATGAAGATGTCAGCGATTAACCCACTTAGTGGCGATCCCATTGCTAGGCCTTCTCTCTGTGTGTATATTTTATTGTCGAATTGAAACACGTTTTGGGTGAGAACGACCCTCAGTAATCTCACAATCTCTTCAATTTCTTTTACCGAATTGTTGGATTTTAAGTTGTTTTCGATAGTGTTGATTGCTTCAATAATCGGAATATTGGTGTACATGTTAGTTACGTCGAAGGATACTAGCCTGAAGCTAGGTTTCATTTGTAGGGTGTTCAATGCTGTTACTAGTTCTGTTGTGTTCTTTACCGAGTTGTTTTTGTCGTTGGAAAGACGGCTTTTTAAGAATTTTTTTTTTTTTTTTTTTTTAAGATTTTTTTTTTTTTTTTTTTTTTTTAAGATTTTTTTTTTAAGATTCACGCTACTAAAAAACACACCCTGTCGGAAACAAAACACAATTTAGCGACACAGCCAAGCTAGATAAAAAAGGGGGGGAAATTAGGGGGTTTTTAATAGGTAAATGTTATCTGGATCAGGTGTACGATGTACTTTTCTTCTGCAATAAACCAAGGCCCATATTAGAGGCAGTATTAAAGGTGCCGGGACGTCCTCATAAGACCGTCAACGCTTAGTTCGAATGGGTTATGCTCCACGCGTGGCGAGGACTAATCCACGGTCTTTAATAGTTGTAGATCCACCTCATTCAATAACATACATCTTATCTAGGTTGGCAACACCTCACATAAACACATCGCGATCACTCCCCACAGCACGTAGGGACAGGGGGGGAAGGCAGGGAAAAACCAGTTGTTAAGATAACCACCGCAGTCGACCGCACAGCGAGTTCAAGTGAACACGGAAACTGCGAATAGCTGTAGTACGGAAGACAATCAGATAAGTAGTTAGCCTAAAAAATTTTATAGTTTAACCATAGTTTACAACCATATAATCTCTCTAAAGTACAATCTCCGGATAGCCATCACCATTTAGCATTTCACCTAACATATATACTGCATTTAGCATACACTGACAGTTGCAGTACCAATACTGCAACTAAATAATTGTACATATTGTAAATATTTTCACCTGTATTTCAAACATAGATTTTATAGCCTAAGTGTATTGGATCTGATGATGATCGCTTGACGATCGAAACTGGTCATCCTAGTGTTTTATTAATCTCATGTAATTTATTTCAGGATTAGGGCATAACCCATCTCTTTTGGGTACATTCGTGTTGACCGACTGAAAAGCACTAAACTCTTGTTTACTAAGGCAACACTGAAAATATGGCTTCAAACACCACAATGTTCACGGCTAGTCAGGCAAATCGTGAAGCCAAGAAATTCAAATCACTCAGGCTTAAACTCATGAATTTAGACAAGTCAATTTGGTTCAACAAAAAATGTATAGAACTAAACCTCACCCCTAAATACGTACCAATTAAAACCGTACCGAACACACCAGCCTCGATCATTTCAACTAAACAAGCCAAAGCGCTTTGGATAAAAAACGAATTAAGATTTGCATACATAAGAAAGCAAAAAATTAACCAACAATTATACGACATTCAATTGCAACTAAGTAATTTCTGGCACGCAGCCCAATGGGACAGCTTCACCGAACACCTACATGACACCATCAAAATCAGAGCAACGAGGAAGCATGAAACGCTAGAAAATAAATTAAGAAAACTAGGAGAAACACAGAACCATCAATCTAACGAACAACACACGAATAACAATGAATTCAATTTCCACAGCAGAGTAAACAACAGAACGAACGTAACCTTTTCTCAAGGTGAAATGAATATGTTAGACAAAGGTTTGAAATACAACTGCACAGACGCACACACGAACCACAATATAAAACAGTTAATCACAGATATTGAGATAGCCAGTCACAAGCTCCCAGCAGAAGACAGGGAATTAACCAAAAATCTCGCCACCAACGAAGCCAAAAAAATCCTCAAACGAGAGGGCGATAGCAATAACATTCAAAACAACAAACAAATCAAAGAAATAAAGTCGTTGAAACAAAAAATAAAAGAACATGACTTAATCATCACAAAAGCAGATAAGGGAAACACTACAGTAATTTTGAACAAAACAGAATACATTGAAAAAACAGTCGAATTCCTAAACAACAACGAAATCAAGGAATTAACAAAAGACCCCACCAACAAATTCCAAAAACAAATAAAAAGTGCGCTAAAAGAAACAGAATACATACTGACCAAAGCTGAAAAATCAAAACTAATAAACATGAACCCGAAAATACCGTCATTGAGGGGACAACCAAAAATACACAAAAAGGAATGGCCAATGAGACCAATAGTCAATTGTAGGAATGCCCCTAATTACAAAATCAGCAAAGAGTTACTAAAAATCTTAAAAAGCCGTCTTTCCAACGACAAAAACAACTCGGTAAAGAACACAACAGAACTAGTAACAGCATTGAACACCCTACAAATGAAACCTAGCTTCAGGCTAGTATCCTTCGACGTAACTAACATGTACACCAATATTCCGATTATTGAAGCAATCAACACTATCGAAAACAACTTAAAATCCAACAATTCGGTAAAAGAAATTGAAGAGATTGTGAGATTACTGAGGGTCGTTCTCACCCAAAACGTGTTTCAATTCGACAATAAAATATACACACAGAGAGAAGGCCTAGCAATGGGATCGCCACTAAGTGGGTTAATCGCTGACATCTTCATCAATGCACTAGAAAATGCGTTCTTAGAAAAGACTTCAACAAAGGGAATAGTAATATGGAAAAGATACGTAGATGATGTAATTTGCATCTACGATACTGAACTAACAAGCGAAGAAACAATTCTCCAATCCATTAATAGCCTTCACCATTCTATCAAATTCACTAAGGAATCCGAAATAGACCGGAAAATAAATTATCTCGATATAACTATTGAACGTAAAGACAACGACCTTTCATATTCCATATTCCGGAAAGCAACACAAACCTCGCATGCAATCGACAATCAGTCTAATCACCCCAGTACGCACAAACTAGCGGGTTTCAATTCAATGGTGCACAGGGCTTTAAACATACCCATGTCAAAAGACAACTATAATAAAGAAATAAGAACTATTATGCAAATAGCAAAGGAAAACAACTTCTCGCCAAGCAAAATAAATCAAATTATAGCCAAACATAAAAATAAAGATAAAACGATTCCCAAACCGGACAGTAATGAGAAAAAATTTGCGAGTTTCAACTATGTGAATGCGAATACATATAAAATCACTAACCTATTCAAAAAGCAAGGCATAAAGATAGCTTTCACGACGAAAAACACAACCGCTAGGCACCTCCTAAATAGTAATCTAAATAAACGTGACCCGTATTCAAGGTCAGGGGTATATTCTATAACGTGCCAAGACACCGATTGTCAAGCTAATTACATCGGGCAGAGTGGAAGGCGAGTAGACACACGTTATAATGAACATAGGAATGCGATAAGATACGGAACACATTCAGCCGTGTGCGAACATATGTGTGACGCAGGGCATAGCTTTACCAACATAGAGTCGGACCTTAAAATAATCCATCACGAATCGAAAGGCAGAGCTCTTGACATAAAGGAAGCAATCGAGATACACCTAGCCAAACGAAACAATCCCAACAATCTAAATGAACACACGTTCATGGAGAGCTCACCCCTCTTCACGCTACTAAAAAACACACCCTGTCGGAAACAAAACACAATTTAGCGACACAGCCAAGCTAGATAAAAAAGGGGGGGAAATTAGGGGGTTTTTAATAGGTAAATGTTATCTGGATCAGGTGTACGATGTACTTTTCTTCTGCAATAAACCAAGGCCCATATTAGAGGCAGTATTAAAGGTGCCGGGACGTCCTCATAAGACCGTCAACGCTTAGTTCGAATGGGTTATGCTCCACGCGTGGCGAGGACTAATCCACGGTCTTTAATAGTTGTAGATCCACCTCATTCAATAACATACATCTTATCTAGGTTGGCAACACCTCACATAAACACATCGCGATCACTCCCCACAGCACGTAGGGACAGGGGGGGAAGGCAGGGAAAAACCAGTTGTTAAGATAACCACCGCAGTCGACCGCACAGCGAGTTCAAGTGAACACGGAAACTGCGAATAGCTGTAGTACGGAAGACAATCAGATAAGTAGTTAGCCTAAAAAATTTTATAGTTTAACCATAGTTTACAACCATATAATCTCTCTAAAGTACAATCTCCGGATAGCCATCACCATTTAGCATTTCACCTAACATATATACTGCATTTAGCATACACTGACAGTTGCAGTACCAATACTGCAACTAAATAATTGTACATATTGTAAATATTTTCACCTGTATTTCAAACATAGATTTTATAGCCTAAGTGTATTGGATCTGATGATGATCGCTTGACGATCGAAACTGGTCATCCTAGTGTTTTATTAATCTCATGTAATTTATTTCAGGATTAGGGCATAACCCATCTCTTTTGGGTACATTCGTGTTGACCGACTGAAAAGCACTAAACTCTTGTTTACTAAGGCAACACTGAAAATATGGCTTCAAACACCACAATGTTTGAAGTGACTGTTGATCCATTTTAATATCGGTTTCAATTAAATCCATAGCAGTTCGCTTAAATGGGGTCAGATCCAAATGATCTATTCTCAAATACGTCAGTTGTAACATAACTCACGATAATCTTTTCAGTACAAGAAAACACTAACAGTCTAAATCAATCAACGGCTGTTCTGAAGATCGTTCCCTGGGCATGGTTTATCACCATCTATCATGCGCGAAGCAACTTATAGTTTCCCTTTGTCGGCTAATGAACAACACCGTGATAGACTGGCCTTCAATATACTGAAAGATCGGAGTGGTTATCAAGTTACAATTTATGAAACTGACTAATTGGATTAAAATATCCAAGTATTGAATTATTATTACTGGACTGTGACAAAGTACTTTCTAGACAAAGTCTAGCATGTGTCCATATAGTAATAAAGTATTTCACCAGTGTCCGTAGAAAAATAACAATCACCTTAGTGATTCCCTCTGCCAGAAACTTACTATGTTCCACACGTATCGTAACACTTTTGTGACTATCACGATTTAAAGATATCTTCTTCGTAGATCCGGCAACCATGTGCCTTGGCTCAACGTAGCAGCAGCACCTTGTCATGCAAGAGCTTGGTTCGAAGTGAGCTGATGATGCTTGGGCCGGTCGGCTTTTATTCAAAACGGTCGGGTCCACGCTGGATCACGCTGAAATCTGTAAATCCTCATATCTCCGGTGTCTCTGGTCCGATTCACTTGAGACTAAGTGCATTCTCTTTCATTTGGCCGTGCCAGTAATCTGATCCAAGTCTCAAGTCTCTACTCCATGGCTAACAATTTA
The DNA here is from genome assembly GCA_946902985.2 of Meconema thalassinum. Lineage (NCBI taxonomy): Eukaryota > Metazoa > Arthropoda > Insecta > Orthoptera > Tettigoniidae > Meconema > Meconema thalassinum. The sequence continues at coordinate 760,270,921 of OX336389.2, forward strand.
ATCAACAAATAGTCTCGACCTCTGCTACTACTCGCTACGTCACTTAACATGCTCTTGGCTGCACAAAGTTTCCATTCCATTCTATAAGTAATGGAGCGCGATATTCAAATATCTCAACTTTCAAAAGCGGCTGTAGCCTTTCCCTTGATATCTAGGTGTCTGAATCTTGGAATACCCATTCCTAGAGTTGGGCACATCCACCCCACACTTAGCAAAAAATAAAAATTGGAAAATTTTAATTTTTCCTATCTACACATTAAATCATCTTGTTCTTGAATAATAAATCTTCAAATACGCTGCATTATAAGTTCCCACGATGTTACCAGTTCGTTTATTGGCGATTTCATAGCTTCCATTGTTGTTTACTTCCACAATACGATAGGGTCCAGCGTAAAGGCTTGCAAACTTCGAGTACACTCGATTTTGCACGTCAGACGGTGTAGGTCTTTTCACTAAAACAAGAGTTCCTACGCGCAAGGGTCTGCGAAAACGCTTTCCTCTCACTCTGCGCTCTCTTTTATCAGCTTGGCCCTTCAACTTGTCTAAAGCTAGAGTTTCCCTCATCTGACGACTTGGTTCAATCTCAGGTGGAATAGAGATGATTCGATCCCACAATCTTGTTGGTTTAATTCCATGATGAAGCAACATGGGAATCTGTCCAGTACTCTCATGAATTGTAGAGTTGATGGATTCGGATGCTAATGAGAGAACATCCATCCATTTCCAATGCTCATTTGGACAATAGAGGCGGCAAAATTTTGCTATTTCAGCCATCACGCGTTCTGCTGGATTGCTTTCCGGATGTCTGATAGAACAAAACAATTGTCTAATCCCAAGATTATTCATGACGGTTCTAAATTCTAAAGATGTAAATTGGGGTCCACGATCTGATAAAAGGAATTCCGGTTTGCCTGCTTCCGGAATTACGTTGTCTCTAATTCTCTTCGCACAATATTTTGCGTTTGCCTTCTGAATTGGGTGTAACATAGTGTATTTGCTGAAAACATCCATGGTCACCAGAATATATCGGTTACCTCTTTTAGACTTTGGGAGAGGACCATAAAGATCAGTTGCGAAGATTTCACAAGGCTTAGAAGGAATAATAGGCCTTGGTAATTCTCTCAATAATCTAGAATTATGTTTACTCCTTTGGCATAAGTCGCATTCTCGAATAGTGTTCCTGACAGTTTGTCGCATTCGCTCCCACGAAAATTTTTCTTGTATCAAGTTGACCGTCTTATCTACACCAGCATGACCTGCAATTCGATGTGCCATCCAGATAATGGGTTTTTGCATTCGTGGAGGTATCACTACTCTCAGCTTCGTATGGTCGGGATCTGCAAACTTGTTGACTAAACCATCTAACATCATAAAATCTCTTGAAATTCTTTCAGTTTCCACAAAATCATCATCATTTGGATCCATGTCTCCCTGTAGAAAACGAAAAATGTTACTAAAACGTCGGTCTCTCCTCTGGGATAAATGCAACAATCTTAACCTTCTCAAGGTATCCTCATCCTCCTGCGTCAGGTTAACTTGAAAAACCTTAGATGTAGACTCCACTGCTCTACTCAATAAATCGGCCCCAACGTTCAATTTTCCAGGAGTGTGTTCAATAACTAGGTTGAATTGTTGAATAAAAAGTGACCATCTAGTTATCCTATCACTGGCAAAGTTTGTTCTCAAGATAAGCCCCAATGCATGGTGATCGGTCCTCACAATTACTGAATGCCCAATTAACATTTTCTTCCACGACTCCAACGCGATGATTACAGCAAGGGCTTCTAACTCTGTGGTGTAATAATTCCTTTCAGATGGACGAAGTTTCCTGCTTATGAACGCCAGGTAACGTCTCTTGTGATCGTCATCTTCTTGAAGAAGAATAGCTCCAATCCCTACGGTGGATGCATCGGATTCTATGATGAAATTCTTGGTAAAGTCAGGATACTCTAATTTCACGCTGTTTACCAATAACCTCTTGGCATCTTGAAATGATTGTTCACAATCTTCATTCCATTTCCATTTGTTTCCTTTTTTTAATAATTCCTGCAATGGAGCAACCGTCTTGGTGAAGCTTGGACAATGCCCTGCAAAGAATTGGCATGTCCCGAGAAAACTGCGGACATTCTTCACTCTAGTAGGTCTAGGGAAATTTGCAATCACTTGTATCTTCGTCTCATTGGGACGGTATCCTTCACCATCCAAAGTGTGGCCCAAAAATTTTATTTCCTTCCGAAAGAACTGACATTTTCGAAGGTTTACTTTAAAGTTCGCTTTTCTCAAATCTGCGAATAACATCTGAAGATATAAAAAATGTTCCTCCTTAGTCTCAGATGCAATTAGGATATCATCTATGTAACGAATTGCTATCTCTTTTACTTCAGGACTCAAGTTTTGTTCCAGTGCTCTGATCAAAACAGATCCAGATGTTTTGACCCCAAATGGTAGACGGCGGAATACATATGTCTGCTGGTCAAACATAAACCCTGTAAACTTTTTGGAATCTTCACTAAGCCTAATGTGGTGGTAGGACGATGTGAGATCAATGTTAGAGAACCAGACCTTGCCTTGGAATTTCCTTAACAGTTCCCTAATGATTGGTGGTCTGTCATACTCTGGCAGCAATCTTGAATTCAAATTTCGCTCGTCTAAACATAGTCTCAGACATCCATCTGGCTTAGACACTACTGCTAATGGATTGACATAAGAGGTAGTGTACTTTTCAATCACATTATTACTTTCCATCTCTTTGATAAGCACTTTTACCTTTTCTCGATGCTTTTCCGCTACCGGATACAATTTAGCATGGAAAGGTGCATCATCATTTACACGAATACGATATTCAAAATCTTTAATTTCACCAGGTTTAATATCAAAAATATCGTGGTACTCTTCCGAAAATTTTTCTAGCTCTGGGGACTCCTTCTCAGTGTAGACTTCTCTTCCTTCAGCTTCATGAAAAATCAGAGACCATTGAGCATCTCCCTCGATGTCTTCCTCTTCTTTTCCCTCGAAGTTTATCTCTTCGGTATTCTTGAATCTGATCGTCTCTGTCTTCATGTCTATCACTGCTTGATATTTCTGAATGAAATCCGCTCCCAATATCATGTCAAAAGCCATGTCATTCATTACTACAAACACATGTCGGAAATCATGTCCTCCAATAGTAACACATAAGTATAATTGTGTTTTACACAGAGATATTTTGTTGGGTATTATTCCTTGGATTTTAATTCCTGATACTGGAATCTCCTCTAAATTCTCTTTGAGCTTCCACAGAATATAAAGCTTCTCGCTCACAAGACAAAGCATAGCCCCAGTATCAATTAAAGTATCGACAGGCATACCGAATACTTCGCATGATATGATTGGCATTTTAATTCTTGTACCCATTTCTTTCCGTTCGTCATTATGTTGATTTAAGTCATCATCCTCTGCTTGCCATTTAATAATCCTGGAAGTGAAAGTGTTTAAAATTCTATCTTCTACTGTGAATTCGAAGTTTTTTTTTCTTTTCCATTCCCCCGGGATTGTTGTGTTCCCGATGGACCTGGTTCATTGGGCTTCTGTTCCAAGAACTGCAAGTGTTCTTGGTGTCTTTCTTCCAAGTTCTTCCTCGTCTCCTTATTGAACTCTTCATTGGACTGACGAGTGTTCACATTCCCTCTGTTATTGAAGTTATTGTTTCTTTCCTGGTACCTTCCTTGGTTATCCCTTGGCCTTCTCCATCGAGTATTATATCGATATCCACCTTCCGGTCTCGCATAAGGCTTGTAACTGTATCTGTTATTGTTCTGATTCCATCCTCTTTTATCGGGCTCTTCCCTCGGCGTTTTCTCTTCTCGCCCCTCCCGAATCTCTCGAGGTGTTTGGGAATAACTGTCGGCCATAACAGCGTCCACAGCGTTGTTATTCTTTCCTCCCTTCTGATGGAAGAATTGAGCGTTCCTGTGATCAAGTTTCTGCAATACCTCGTCAAATTGCTCCATATTATAAATGTCAGCAGCGATCAAAGTTCTTTGGACGTCTGCGGGAAACTGACGTATTAATGCGGTAATTAATTCATTATCTGGCATCGGCGGATCTAAATGTTGTAGTATAGAAAGCTGTCCAGAAAAGTACGTAGAGTATCGAGTAGGTTGTGACGTCGAGAATCTCTTTGAATATAATTCTGCTCTGACTTGCTGTTGGGTTTCCGGGGACCAGAACCTTTTTAATAACCCACGGGAAAACTCCTCAAAATTGGTGAGAGTGGACCTAAAAGCTCTAAACCAAAGAAGTGCGGGACCATCCAAAAATTTCCCTATCACTCGGATCTGTCTTTCCTTAGGGATTTTGGAATCTTTTAGGTAATCACCTGCTTCTCTCAAGAATTCTACGGGTGTCACAGAATCTCGCCCTGAAAATTTAGAAGGCTTATCCTCTACATTCTTGAATACATTTATGGGGTTGGATTGAAATACTGTCCTGACCTCATCCTGTCTTTGACTATCAGTTTCTCTAGCTGCTCCTAGGTTTATCTGTATCTGTTCTTCTCCCCTTATACTTGGCATTTTCAACAGATGGTCAGACTGTTTCTCGTCCTTGATTTGGGTTTTCATAGCCTCAATTTCCTTATGGTTTTCTTCTGCCATTTTTCTAATTTCTTCGGTTTCCTTACAGTTCTCCTTGACATCAGTGGATATCTGGTTCATAACAGCCTCGTGACTTTTCAACGACCCTGTCACATCTGATATGTCCTTCTGAGTTGCTTGAATATCTTTGTAAATTACTTGAATATGGGATGACAAAGATTCCCTAATTTCTTTGACTCCCTCTTGGTTCTCCAGCTTGAGTGTGTCTTTAATCTCATCGATAACTGTGGTTTTAATTTCAGTTTGTAATTCATTAATCACACCTTCTCTTATTTCTCCCACTATGAATTCTTTGAATTGTTCCGTCAAACGTTGAACAACTAGAGTTGCCATCTCATTGCTCTCTTTCTTCACTCTGACTTCTAGGTTGATCATGTCTTCACCAACTTTCCTAAGACCATGTTCTATCCTATCAGCTAAGCTTTGGGATCTTAGATCGGCATCGCGAAATTTATCGTCCATTAAACTTGCGTTAGTGGCTAATGAAGTTTCGAGCTCATGTGTTTTTTCGCATAATTTAGTCATTTTACTCTCAAGTGACATTTTCAAGATTTCGGAATTTTCTTTAAATTTATTTTCCATAGAATTAAATTTACTATTTAAATTTCCTTTCAAGTTATCTTTTAACCTGCTTTCTAACAAATCGGAATTTTCCTTGAGTTTATCATCTAAACTTTCTTTCAAGTTATCTTTTTAAGAATCAGAACTTTCTTTAAGTTTATTTTCTAAAGAATCAGAAATTTCTTTAAGTTTATTTTCTAAAGAATCAGAATTTTCTTTAAGTTTCTTTTCCAAAGCCTCTGTATTTTCTTTCATAATGACTGCTACACGCAGTCCAGCTTCTTTGGAACTCTCTTCCAAACTCCTCATCATCCTCATCATCTCTTCCATAATTTTCAATTATTATTCAAAACTTAGGGGTATACATGTTGGCAGACACAAGATTATAATTAGAACAAGAAATATGAATAGCTAATTGGAACACTCTAATAAAATGAGATTTGTCCTAATGTCGACGTGATGGAAAAACAAATTTCTCTACTTTTACGAATTACATTTACCACAATATCACAAGAAAAATATGCAAGTTCTCAAATATCCTCCACCTGGATTCTAATAATGCGTATGTCCAGTCATCGAACGTTTACTACTGAATTTACTTGACGCCCTAATGGTTAAGCCATTATCAAAAATAATCAAACCCATTCTAATAATTAACCCAGTTAATTTTTTAATTTTCCCCACTAATTGGGTTTCCTACTAATTTATTCATCCAAACCAGACATCGCTCAACTCCCAAAATATCTATATAAAAATTATCACAATTTAAATCGGCATGCGATTGACCGTGTCTAACTCGAGCCCCACGTTCGAAGCCACTTCTCTCTCTATCTTATTTTATGTGCCCGTTTAGACCGGAGTCCGCACGACCACATATGCATTTTACCAAGAATCAGTCAGCACGAGAGTCAAAATATCCCGGGGCGCCAGATGGGTTAAAGCTAATCGCAAAAACGACATCAAATGAAAAAAATGCTTTACTGATTTTTGGCTCAATGCAACAATAAGGATAGAAGGAGATTCAACTGGGCATAACACATCATGTTAAATTATCTCATTTTATTCTGAATTTAAAATTGACTGCAAAATAAAATGCTCAAAGCAGCATCATTCATGTGTGGCGACCCACATTACTATTTACACAATGTACAGAAATTTTCCAACACATTGGACAATTATCTTTGGAGACACAAGTCTGATTATCAGTCCTGTAGACTGTGTTCCAAAATTATATCCATTATTTATGATTAAATCCAGTTCAAATTTAATTGTCTTTACTGGAAATACTGTAGTTCATTGGTTGAATTTTTACATAATATTAACACTCGTAGAATAATTGTTCATAGAATTTTTAACTTTCACTTATTTTTCCAGTTTCAAAAAAATATTGTCAAAAAATATTATTATCTCTGAATCATCACAAATTATGTACACATGTTAATAACAACATCTGAAAAGTATCTGACCCTTGAGCATAGCATCGATGAACTGTGCGAAGCACAACAAAATTAATTGTTCTTCTGACATTAAACGTTTCGAGAAGTGACTCGATTATGAACTTCAAGTTCCTAACAAAATATATGATTTCTGAATCATCAACTTGATCAATAAATTGTTGGACCATTCAACTATTCGATTTTCCACTTGGAATCATTATTAAGAAAAATATTTATATTTGTGGTCATTTTAGTAACTTTCACAACTTGCAATTCTTGAACAGAATGCGGAAATAAGAATTGTAGCTTCATAATAAACTCATTTAGTTCATGACACTAGGATTGAAAACATCCTTCAAATTATTCGTGGTTATATAATTATTTTTAATTGGCAGTGGCCCATTCTATTATTCTTATAAGAACACAATATTCCAACAACAACGGCAAAGGTCTTCCTCTGAAGAAGAATAAAATACTATCATGACAAATCCGGGTTCTAGCAAAATCAAAGTCTTAATGGAATCCGTAAACAAGGTTGAAATAAGAACTGATGGTTTTTAAGAAATAACCTTTGGGTCATTCATACGACGCAATGTGTAGTTCCAATACTCCTTCTTTAACACTGAGTCATCGAACCTGCTATTTGATTGATGCTCAAATAAAAACCTCCTCATTCCTGCGACTTAAACATGCGCACCTGGGAATGGCATTTCAACTACTCCACACACATAAATTTTCTTCCCAAAATTTATACAATAAATCAAGCCTCTGCTTATTATCAACACTGGAAGATTTATAAACTTACAAGTTTATTTTATTTTACCATTCAGTTCAAATCGTGAAGTTACCACACTTATGATACTCTCTATTTCACTTTCGAATGTATATCTACGTCATGATTTTATATAAATACAAAAATATCCTAATTGATACAAATATCATTTGCTTCCCGTTTCATGCCTCTCCGTGTTATCTGAAAAATATACTTTGCTCATTGCAAATATTAACTGTTCAACCAGAACTGTAATATTGGTTGAATGCGGGCTTGCGCTGACCACTATCCTTCGGAAAATCACCTGTTCCATACTAGAAATGATTAAACTACTCCTTAAGCTCTCTCTAAACGAATGTGATTATTAGAAAATATAAGATCCAAGAATTATTTAGAAAAGTTATGAAAATCATTATTATTATTATTAGTGGATTATTATTATTAGTTATATTATTGTAAATGTGTTTAATTATTATTTCATTATGTGAGAATCCACATGTTCGATTCTTCGAATATGGATAAAATATCCATTTCTCAACAAAAATAATTATTAACTTTTACAGTTACCTCGGCTGATTACCGTGATTATCAAAAAAATATGAAACATTGAAATAAATGCTCGTTATGCTCGGTCATCGATCCTAAACTGTTCTGAGTGCTGAAAATACTCAGAATAACTCTAATATGTCTTGCGTAAATCATTGCAAGATTTAAATACGAAGAAAAACAAATGTGTTGGTCATCTGCAGGAAATGAGTTTGTTCCAATTAGCTAGGCATAATATAAAAGTCAAGTGTGGCTTACATTTCTCGTTGGTCTTGAAGCGTAGTGAACCTGGTCTGTACCAGATTTATCCAGATACATGTCCTATTGGACACGCACGTCTAATCCTTGTATCGGCCGCCATTATATACCCACAATTTGTCTAACACGACATAGTGGAAATATTTCTTGAAGTTTGGAGTGACTGCTGATCCATTTTAATATCGGCTTCAATTAAATCCATAGCAGTTCGCTTAAATGGGGTCAGATCCAAATGATCTATTCTCAAATACGTCAGATGTAACATAACTCACGGTAATCTTTTCAGTACAAGAAAACACTAACAGTCTAAATCAATCAACGGCTGTTCTGAAGATCGTTCCCTGGGCATGGTTTATCACCATCTATCATGCGCGAAGCAACTTATAGTTTCCCTTTGTCGGCTAATCAACAACACCGTGATAGACTGGCCTTCAATATACTGAAAGATCGGAGTGGTTATCAAGTTACAATTTATGAAACTGACTAATTGGATTAAAATATCCAAGTATTGAATTATTATTACTGGACTGTGACAAAGTACTTTCTAGACAAAGTCTAGCATGTGTCCATATAGAAATAAAGTATTTCACCAGTGTCCGTAGAAAAATAACAATCACCTTAGTGATTCCCTCTGCCGGATACTTACTATGTTCCACACTTATCGTAACACTTTTGTGACTATCACGATTTAAAGATATCTTCTGCGTAGATCCGGCAACCACGTGCCTTGGCTCAACGTAGCAGCAGCACCTTTTCATGCAAGAGCTTGGTTCGAAGTGAGCTGATGATGCTTGGGCCGGTCGGCTTTTATTCAAAACGGTCGGGTCCACGCTGGATCACGCTGAAATCTGGAAATCCTCATGTCTCCGGTGTCTCTGGTCCGATTCACTTGAGACTAAGTGCATTCTCTTTCATTTGGCCGTGCCAGTAATCTGATCCGAGTCTCAAGTCTCTACTCCATGGCTAACTATTTAATCAACAAATAGTCTCGACCTCTGCTACTACTCGCTATGTCACTTAACATGCTCTTGGCTGCACAAAGTTTCCATTCCATTCTAGAAGTAATGGAGCGTGATATTCAAATATCTCAACTTTCAAAAGCGGCTGTAGCCTTTCCCTTAATATCTAGGTGTCTGAATCTTGGAATACCCATTCCTAGAGTTGGGCACAATACAGGCCTGAAAAATGCTTAAAAACCTTAGGGGCGTCCCTGTAAAACCACAAACGAACTTTAGTGGAGTGACACCTGATCAAGTGGCGACCCAGCTCCTGCTGAATGGTAAAACAAAAGGGAGGGCGACCACAGGAGCTCTTCAGCGTGATACGCAAGCAGAGAATCACTTCCTTCGAGATCCCTTCTCGATGGTTGAATTTGAAGCTCCTATCTCCAGCTTGAAGATGTACAAGGCTGCTGGTGTCGATGACCTACGAGTAAAATAGATAAAGAACTTTGGCCGTAAAACATTTGAGTGGTTACTAAGTCTAATGAACACATGTGTTGTCAAGCTACATATCCCTAAAATGTGGAGGAAATCTCGAGTCATTGCACTACTCAAGCCTGGGAAAGAACCAAACGACCCGAAAAATGTTCGACCTATTTCCCTATCATGCCATACCTTCAGGATACTGGAAGGCCTGTTACTTAAAAGAATCAGTAGCATCCTCGAAGAGAAGTTCATCCCACAACAAGCAGGCTTTCGTGCTGGCAAATCATGTTGTAGCCACATCTTGAATCTCACCCAACACATCGAGGATGGTTTTGAGCGCGGTGAGATAACGGGAGTCGCTTTTGTTGACTGAACAGCTGCATACGACACTGTGAATCATAGGACGCTCTAAAAGAAAGTGTATGACCTTACCAAGGACCACCAACTTACATCCCTAATCAGCATCTTCCTTCAGAACAGAAGATTCCATGTCTCGCTACAGCGTAAAAATAGTAGATGGCGAACCCAGAAGGTCTCCCTCAGGGCAGGGTGCTGGCTCCAGCGCTGTACAATATCTACATAAATGATCAGTCAATTCCAGCAAGTTCCAGGCTCTTCATCTATGCCGACGACACAGCAGTAACTGCTCAGGGCTCATCCTTTGAAGAAATGGAAGGAAAGCTGACTTCAGCGATGGACGTACTCTCCAGGTACTATGATGCCAACCATCTGAAACCGAACCCTAATAAGACACGAAACAGAGAAGCACGGCGACAGCTGGACACCACATGGCGAGGGGAGCGACTGAAACATTGTCCAACACTAGTTTACCTAGGTGTCACGCTAAACCGTGCTCTAACGTACCGACAGCAATGTCTGAACACGAAACAAAAGATCACTGCTTGCAATGGCATACTCAAAAAGCTGATCGGCAGCACCTGAGGAGCCAGCCTGCATATCATGAGGACTTCCTGACTTGCACTATGTGTGTCAGTCGCTGAGTATGCTGCTCCTGTGTGGAACGCTTCAGCACATTCTAAGCAGGTTGATACTGCTGCCAATGATACTGCAAGGATAATATAGGGATGCCTGAAACCAACACCAGTGCACAAACTATACCCTATTGTTGGAATAACCCCACCCAACATCCGGAGGGCCACTGCTTCGGACGCCGAGAGAACAAAGCAGGAGAATGACCATCGACATCCACTATATGGTCACCAGGCAGAAGGTCTCGCTCAGATCCCGCAAGTGTTTCCTTCCTAGACTCTGCCGCTGAAGAGAACACCAGAGACAACTCGTCGCAACAGATGGAGGAGCTCACTGCCCATAGACATGACACCAAAGGAAGAACTGGCTCTTGGCGCTGACCTACCTTATCCTGTGTGGAGGTCCCTCAACCGCTTGAGACTGGGTGTTCCTCGATGCAAGACCAGCGGACGCAGACACCTCTTGTGAATGTGGAACTGAAGAAGACCCAAGCCACCTATTTATCTGCCCCCTCCTGGACAACCCATGCAAAATGGAAGATGGTTTTAGAGGAAGTAACAAGGCCATCGCAGCTGCAGGTTTTTGGAAATGTTGACCGGGCACGGAAATGAATGAACATAAGTTCACCTATGGGACTTTCATTAACATGGCGGTGATGCGAAATTTAAATATTTAAATGGACTTTTCTCGCGACTTTTCTTCCGAGTGCTGTGAAGCTTGGCAAAATATCTCTTCATACAAGCCTAAATATCAAGGCTGGATAAATTAACCGTAACCATACCGTATAGTAATTAGGCACAGTACCTGAAAATTCCGTTAATGCATTTAGGTAAATGCGTTGCGGAACGAATTACCTTGATTCGACAAGAATAACGTATTTATCATATACTGTCACAATAACGTTAAATTCCTTAACCGAATTAAAGAACGCAATTATTCCGGTCCCTACTTATAAAGTTAATGGGTGGATGGCTCACATAGTAAATAAATAAATAAAATTATTTCCATCATTTCGTTATTATTTCAACCTGATGTTGAAGAACGAAATTGAACCAACTACTGACAGTAACGTTTTTCGAAAGGCGCGTAAAGGAAGTTCCTCATAGAAACGTTATTCGCCTATTTTCGTTATTTGTCATTCCCAATCTGTAAGGAACGAAATTGTGTGAGGTACCGACGATAACATTATTAAAATGACGGCTAAAATTAAGTTTTACATATTAATGCTGATCCCATTTCTTGGTTATTAGTCAAACCATATCTTTATGAAAATAAATTTTACATATTCCATCAAGAACGTTATTAAGGAAACAGTTCGAACAGAGGGCCATAAACTTATTGTTAGTAAATCTGATTTAGAAAGAGCGACGTTGTGTGGGATTAGTAGGTGCGACGTTTGTAGGATTAGTCACGTTATAAAAAGAAGGGTTATTTGAAATATTTTATCACATTGCAATAATACAGTAACTTATGTGCCTTTTCCCAATACGGCACTACGTTAATTATATTTATGTGTACCAAAATTACCCTTATTGAGAAGAGAAACGAACAGCGGAGTCCCAATAGCTTCTAGAAAAACTTCATCCTAAACGTATCGATATAACCTCTAGAAAAGGTAGGAAGGAAATATGTAACAAATAGAAACGTCCTAGGTCCACTAGAAACGTTTCTATTGATTTGTCTCAAATTTCAATCTGTAAGTTCCATTTACAGTTGGTCTGTCTACCACGCAGTCCACCTGGTTGCGCAGTAATAGGCATTCTTGGTTATTACCCCCGAGATCCGGCCTCGATTCCCCGCTCCAACAAGAAATTTAACTCTGGTCTGAGGGCTGGAACGGGTACATACAGTCCCATAAGGGGAGCTGACAACAGCTGAGTTCGATTCCCATTTCATCCAATTTTACAGTGGTCATCCGTGGCTTCCTACTTATACTCCACCTACTTTAGGCCAAGGGCCGCCTCCTCCCCAAGCCTAACTTTAATTACAGACACCACAATAACACAGGTTAACAGAAATATTAATTATTTATTTACTTATCTCTTCACACACCCTAGTACATGGAGCTAAACGACCACGACACCCATGACGCTGAAATGAAGCAACAGCAACAACATGTCTACCATGTAGCACCATACCATTTGTCTATCAATATTTCTATCTTCAGTGTCTGCTATTGCTGCTTATTGAGTAATTTCATGTGGCCTTCTGGAAGGCCGATTGCGTCTAATTCTTTATTTACTTATCTCTTCACTCACCCTAGTACATGGAGCTAATGGATGAATTAATAAAGACTCCAACCTTACGTGCTTCGATACTGTACTGTTCAGTACCTTCTCCTTCTGGAAAATACCGCATGTGTTGTACCACGAGCATTGGCCGCCTCAGTAGAGATGTAACTGCTTGCTAAGCTAAATTAGTAAATAGCCGCAATTCCGGTACAGGCATGAATAACATTATTCGTAGGTGCACTGCGTGTTTTGATTGGGTCAGCCAGGCTCAGCTGCAAGAAATCAAAGATAGTGGACAGTTGTGGATTGAGAGTAATATTTGAGGTTGATTGGCATTATTAATGCAAATCAATCATTAAGATGCTTTACGTCCATGCCAGGCACGGACTGATTGAATGCATTGCTGTCAGTATTTGAGATTTAACTGAAATCAATCGACATTTAGCCATACGGATTAAGTTACGTAGTTGTGAACTTGGGAATAAAATGGAGAAGTAGACCTGTGGTATTGTTCTAACTTCGCATATAATAGGACCATGGTTCACGACACTCTAATGACCAAAATTGTTATTCTTTTTGAATTATTTGGTTGTACCCACACTAATTTGTGCTGTAAGTTTCCAACTTCCTTTTTTTCCACATGATCTACGGGGAGATTTTAATAATGAGTACTGGTAGGGAAAATTGTTCTATTGTCTCATTCGAATTTCTATCTTCCCCACTTCCCTATTAAAAACCATGAATATTTGTAATATTCGTGAAGGTATTACAATTTTGGTAGCAGATTAATATGTTTACTCCACAGTATATAATTTTAATATTAACACTGAAAACAAGTAGTTCCCTGAAGAACTGAAAAGCCAAGTTTTCTTTAAATTGAAGATTCATGCCCAAGATTAATCCATATAGACCTATCTAGAATAATGATAACATTAAGTTGGTAATACTAACATTTCTAATTACTTTGAAATACACCTGAAATAGTGTAGCCTAATAGAGCACTATAGTTGGAAGCCCTGGTGACTATATTCTTAGTTCCATCTCTTAAGGTATACATATACGAGTACATTTTAGTTGAAGTCCGATGGATAGTACGGACGTTACATGCTGTTAGATATGAATGTATCAGTGCGCGTAAAATCATGTTGGCAACAATGCCGTGTATGTATTGTTCAGAATTAATCTGAAATATTACTATCCTTAATAGTGCCAATTCTGGATGAAATCCATTTGTTAGTACAGAATTTACATACATTTAAAACTGGACTTATCAGCAGGCATAGAGTCATGTTGGCAGCACTGACGCATATTAGTTACTCCAAATTATTCTAGAATGTCTGGTACAATACGTTTGCAAAATTAAGAGCTGTTGGCTTTCGTACTTCCTGATATATTGATATTGGGGTTAAGCAAATAGAGTGAGCGTTTATTAACAGTTGGCAGCCCTGCTGGCTCTTTAGAATATGCATAGTCATATATGTAATGGAACACAGAGCAAATACGAAATTTGGTTTAAATCCATTTGTTAGTATAGAAGTTACTGGCATTTAAACACGGACCAATCAGCAGGCTTAGAATCACGTTGGCAAAAATATCATACATGGGCTCTTTATAATATATCTAGAATGTTATTATCTCTGTGTGTGCCAATTTTGGAACAGTTCGCATGCATATCCTCAGAGATATACTACATGGAGCTTAGATTTCAATTGTGATTCTTCAGCAGTTAGTAGCACTGACGTCCTTTCCAAATATGTCCTTGAGATATTTATGTAAATATCTTTACTTATACCTAGTTTGGTTTCTATAACTGTAGCCGTTTAGGAGTTGATAGGACCACACTCACAGACAGACATTTGCCAGGATCGATCTCACAAGTCTACGTTTCCTCATTTTTTACAAAATTTGAAAAGTTGGCTAAAACTAGCTCGTAGAATATTCGACAGCTATAACATCCAACCCGAGGTGCCTCGATACAGGAACAGGAAAGCTCATCGTGAGTTACGCATAGAGTGGTCAGGTATCCGATTGCAGCATTGTCACACCCAAAAATAGTTGGAAGTAACCCTTGATATAGCTTTAACAATCAAAACCCACTGTAAGAATAACAAAATGAAAATTTCAACACGAAACAACCTGATTCGCAAACTAGTAGGGACACAATGGGGCTCACATCCAGAGACTATTCGAACCTCTGCAAGGGCATTGTGCTTTCAACTGCTGAATTTGCTTCCCCAGTGTCGTATAGGTCATCTCATGTCAGACAGGTTGATGCAGTTCTGAACGAAACTAGCAGGTTGATAACAGGTCGCTTAAAGCCTGCCCGAACAGATAAGCTCTACAACTGGCTGGAATAGCACCACCTTGTGTACGCAGAGAGGTGGCTGCCAACAGGGAGAGCCTGAGAGTGGAAGAGAACAGCGCCCACCCACTGCATGGATATAATCCTCCTCAACAACGGCTGAGGTCCCGAAAGAGCTTCCTGAGGACATCTGAGATGCTTACCGTCTCACCGTAGAAGGCAAGGCTGGGTTAATGGAAGAAGACGACCTCTCATCCTGCGTTTGGATGCCAAAAGCTGAAGAACTACCACCCGGACACAACGAAAGCTGGTTGGCGGGGAAGTCCCTGAACAGGATACGATCAGGAGCTGGAAGATCCCGAGGCAATTTGAGATGGGGCCTCAGTACAGGTGACAAATCTTGCGAATATGGACGAGAACAAACCACAAAACACTAAACACATCCTTCATTGCTCTCTGTGCCCTTCATCTTGTGCAGAGAAAGATCTCCTACAAGCCACTCCGAGTGCTTTGGATTTTGCTCAGTATTTGTCACGTCCTATGTAATTAGACAATTTTACTGCTATATATATAGCAACTGTACATTTGTATGATTCCGACACGAGAATAGTAATAATTTCCGATTTGTTATTTAACTTCTACTCCAGGCCAATGCCGGGATGGTTCCTAACTTAAGGCCACGGCCGCCTCCTGCCCAATCCTCTTCTGAATTACAAAGCCACGCACTAATACAGCTTCACAATAACACAGGTTATCAGACGTCACACACACACAAATACATGGGGCTACATGACGATGATTTCGCAATGCCCCTAAGTCAATCAACAACAACTATCGATGTATTTCAGATTGAGATTAGCCAGTTTGAACAATACCATTAGCTTAGTGACAATCACCAAGTGAGTTAGCCGTAGTCATTACGGCGTAGCTGCAGCCAGTCGCTCAAATCCGGGAGGCGAGGAGGTTCGAATCCCCCCGCCGGCAACCTTAATTATGGTCTTCTGTGGTTTCCCATCTTCCTTCCAGGCAAATGCTGGGGTTGGTCCCTAACTGTAGGCCACAGCCGCTACCTTCCAATTCCTCGTCCTTACATTCACACTTTCCTCCCAAGACAACACTTCACACGCGACGGTACTTGCAGCTCAACAAATTGGGTGTTCGCATAGAAGCATCTACAAACTCTGGCGAGCCGAACATGTCCTCGGACACTCCTGGCACTAAAAGCCATACACTAAAAAAATATAAAAAAATAAAAATAAAAAAGTAACAATCGTACGGTATTGGAATCAATTCTGATCAGAAGTCGTGTAGAGCGAGCATTTTGTTGTGCTCGCGTTGTGATGACACTGCACGGGCTGGGTAGATCCGGACAAATTGGCTCTAGTTCCCATCGGTATCATAAGTTGCCGTACGGCCAGTATAGCCCCTACCAAGCTCACTCCAGGCCAGGTCTCTCCACTGTATAAGAATCTCAAGTCTCGATAATACCGGTACTGAGTGGGGAACCTTTAGGACCGTATCACACAACACTCGCTGGCAAGGAAGCTGTTGTGAATGCTCGAACAAAATCCTGTATGATTCTGTTCATCCTCGTCGATACACCTGTTTTTATAACCGAAGTAGATAGCATATCGTGCGCCAAGTTGTACGACATAAACATGGAGGACGGTTGTCGTTTGAGGGTTATATTTGCTGTTGATTCGCATTATTAACGAAAAGGGGTCGTGAAACCAGGTTGAAGTAAGTTTGAAAACATGCCAGGTACTGAATAAATGCATTTAATCAATATAACTGTAATAATGGGATATACAGTACAGAGTTATTCACCTAAGATGTAACTCGCCAATATCTTCTAATCTTAAAATATATCAATATTCTGTTTTTACTTTTCAGAATGGTGCTAAGGGCTCATACATTAACTTATACTATGTTTTCCTTTCTTTGTGAATAGCTGAGATATTGGTACCAATTTTTTATTTTTTTATTTTTTGGAACTATACTAATTTTTGCATACAGGGTATCTTATTTCACTGAGAAAAATTCGACGGTGTTATTATTACCCAAATCGGACGACATTTTTTTGCGAAATCGAGGATATTAAAATTGTGCGAGGCCACGTCGCACAGTGTGTCGAATCCCAATTCTAGGTGGAAGAAATTAATAACTTCGTTAATAGTGCTGGGATTCTATTAAAAGTTGGCAATATACCGTTCTCGAGGTCGCTGAATTCATTTCTGGCATCGTCTAAAGTGTACGATCTTGGGGGGTAAATATATAGGGGTGAGGGGTAAGGTGAGGAACAAAAAATGACCGAAGCAACACAAGAATCATCCTTTTTTGGTAGTAAAAATCACGATTAAGATGTGTATATGATAGTTTATGACAGTGGTAAACATACTATTTAAAACTGGATAAAATATGAATAACAATGAGACTTTCAGTCACGTATTCTTGTTACACATTATTTGAGAGAATAGACGAAGTCACTGTATGCAAAATCAACCACATTAAAAACGTATATTACATTGTTATTAAACATAGAACAACGAAATATGCACAAAAAATTACATTTATTTTCTAAAAATAAAAAAATATTCGTCAAAATCATACAAACAATTTCTTTATAACAAAATGTCATTTTACAGTCCGGTTATTGACGTAGTTTTAGTAAACATACTTCACTCACGAAAACACGAAAACAATATTATTTCTCTAGAAAAGCATGGAAATGTAGACAACATATATTGAATATTAGGCCTATTTCTCCTATATCAAATAAAAAGAAAACGTCCATTCGTCAAGTAATGTTCTCATTAATCTCACTCCCCTTTATAATAACAAAATGTCTAATGTTCATTAGTCACCTGATTCTTCTGTAAAGTCCAGAGCATCGTAGACATTGCTATACTGGTCGTCATCTTTTGATGTCAAAGTTCCTTGGGGGTCAATATCTTCCATAGGTAGATTACCTATGTAGCCTACGTGGCATTGTACATCCTGCACTCTTCCATTTTAAGCCTACTTTTCACATTTTGCAAAAATGAGGAAAAAGTAGACTGATGACATCGGGCAAATGTGTGTCTGTCTGTCCTTCTGCTGTCTGTCTGTCTGTCCTTCTGTCTGTCTGTCTGTCTGGCTGTGTGTGTGCCCCCCCCCCCCTATCAACTCCTAAACGGCTGCAGCAATCAAAACAAAATTTAGTGGGAGTAAAGATTTGAAAATGATGTCAGTGCTACCAACTGCTGAAAAATCGCAATTGGAATTTGAGCTCCATGTTGGATATCTTGGAAGGTATGCATGGGAGCTATTTCAAAATTGGCACACGTATAGATAACAATATTGCAGTTTAATTTCCAGTAGGCCATACATGGCAGTGTTGCCAAAATTATTATAAGCCTGCTGATAGTTCCAAATTTTAAATGCATATAACTTCTACACTATCAATTGGATTTCAACCAAATTTCGTATGTGGCATGTGTACATAAACAGATATGACTGAGCGTATTCTTAAGAGACACTAGGGCTGTCAACTGTTAATAAATGCTCTCAATTTATTTTTTCCAAATACCATTATATCTGAAAGTATGCAAGCCGACAGCTTTAAACTATGCACACGTATAGTACCTGGCATTCTAGATTAATTTGGAGAAACTTATATACGTCAGTGCTACCAACATGATTCTAAGCCTGCTGAGAAGTCCAACTTTAAATACATGTAACTTCTATACTATCATTTGGATTTCAACCAAATTTCGTGTGTGCTATGTGTACCATAACAGATATGACTATACCGATTCTTAAGAGTAACCAGGGCTGCCAACTGTTAATAAATATGGTCTCTATTTTTGTTACCCTAATATCAATATATCAGAAAGTATGCAAGCCAATAGCTCTAAACTTTGCACACTAGATTAATTTGGAGTAACTAATATAGGCATACGCCAGTGCTGCCAACATGATTCTAAGCCTGCTGATAGGTCCAATTTTAAAATACATGTTACTTCTATACTAAGAAATGGATTTCATCCAAAATTGGTACAACACGAGATCATAATATTTCAGATTATTTCTGACCAACACATGCATGACATTGTTGCCAACATAATTTTACACGCGCTGATAAATCCAAGGTCTAACTGCATGTAACGTGCATGTTATCCATTGGACCTAACCAAATTTTGAATTCTGTACCTTAAGAGATTAATAGCCTATATTCAGTCACCAGGGCTGCCAACTGTACTGCTCTATTAGGCTACATTATATAAGGTATATTTCGAACTAATTAGGAATTTCGATAATACCAACTTATTTTCGTCATTATTCTAGATAGGTCTATATAGATTGTCAAGAATCTTAAATTTCAAGAAAAGTAGGCTCTTTAGTTCGTCACGGAACTTCTTGTTGTTAATATTATGGGATATCAACCTAATTTTGTTTCTTAGTTCCTTCACCTGAGTGTCAGTAAGAGTTGTAGGATCAAATTTATTCATAACATATTGAAATATGACGTCTGTAGGCCCCTATTTACGACTCGACCGCCACGCGTTGAAAAATTCTTCTCGCGGTAATGCCCACATAGTCACTGAAAATAAGAAAATAAACCATCATGCACATTCGTGCGCAACCAAACCACTACAGATCCTGAATCTACATTAAACTTCGTATCGAATGACGTTTAAATTAAAGTGGCACTATGAGCCACACATAAAGTAAATGAAATGAAAAACCACAGCCTGCTTCCAGTCTCCAACCGGGTCAGGAATGGAATGAATGAAGCCCCCATCTAGCGGCGAGGATATGGACTGTGCCGGCTGCCGAGGCCTGACGCACTCCTCTGGGGCAATGATTAAATGAATGACAGATGCAATGAAATGATATTGGAGAGTGTTGCTGGAAATAAATGTTTTTGACAGGGAAAACCGGAGTACCCGGAGAAAAACCTGTCTGCCTCCGTTTTGTCATGCACAGATCTCACATGGAGTGACCGGGATTTGAACCACGGACCCAGCGGTGAGAGGCCGGCGTGCTGCCGCGTAAGCCACGGAGGCTTAATACTCATAAAGTAAATAATTTATTTAATGCAGAAAGCTTGTATTACGCATAAAAGTGCGAACACATACCTCTTTTCACTATTCCATGAGCCGCAGAAGACAACACCTCATTGAACTCACTAGAATCACAACGTTTGGTTCACTCCAACACCTCCTATAAAATGACCTGATAACTGCCAGGAAGACGTTTCAGCACATATAACCTCCCTCCTACGCACCAGAGAGCGGAAATAAAGACCGAAGTTCACCATCTGGTTTGTTCTCTATCGAATGGGCCAGTTTTCGCTTTCATTTGCGACAGTGAATTTTTTCCACCTAGATATGGGATTCGACACACTGTGCGCCGTCCTCCGGTGACGCGTTGTGCGAAAGCGAATGGCTAGTACTCGTACGTGGCGGCTGAGTGTGAGTCAAGGCGTCATAGGTGTAGTCTGAGTAGTGGATTTGTAGAGGTTCTAGACCCTCCTACGGCTTTCCTCCTACAAGATAGCGGCGGCGCGATTTCTCTCGAACGCATGGTCGGATTTTGACGAATGAGGTGTCGTTCAACTCGGGCTGACACCCCCTTTCCATTGGGTAACATATTTCCACCCCAAAATAAAACCTACCCCTACTAGGGGGTGAAAGACTAATTTTTTAGGCAAACGTTGCTTTGCACATGCAACATGCATGCAGTTTAATGCTATAATGAAATTAAACGTTGTTCCACATGAAACGCGTACATACAACTGAATGCCACTATGAATTAACTTTTTTTCACGCATGCCCATTCATAGCTTTTTGTAAGAGGGTGGGCTTTTTAAAGATGGCGGCTGTAGTGTAACCTAACCTAATCCAACCCACGAGGGGTGATCAAAAAGAATTTCAAGCGGAGTTTGTCGATAGGCAAACTAATAATCAAAGAGGGGCATGTTAGGCCTTGAGGCGAGAGCCCCTGTCATTGTTGACGAGTCCCTGTGGGTTGGTCCCCGTTGACAGGTCCCTGTGGATGGGTCCTTGTTGGCGGGTCCCTGTTGACGGGTCATTGTTGACAGGTCATTGTTGATGAGTCCTTGTTGACGGGTCCTTGTGGACGAGTCCTTGTGGACGAGTCCCTTTTGACTGATCCCTTTGGACCGGACCCTTTGGCCTGGTCCCTATGGACTGGTCCATGAATTTATTTAAATTGTGCCAAAGGGCTTAACTTTTTTTTGTTGTTGTTAATATCTCACGGATAAATAAGGCTAGGAATTTGTATGAGTTAATGTAGGACTTGGGATGAAGCCCCCTTTTAGAATGTATTTTTGAAATTTTGACAAAGGGCATAGCTACACGTTTGTTAATAACTCGCGAACCAATCATGCTAGTGACTTGTATCAGGGGTCCTAGCAATAGGGGCGATGTCCCCCTTTGGATGGTGAAACTATACCCCCCAACCCAATTGAAAAATCGATATCTTGGAAACTAAAACCCTAATATTATATGTGATAGCTTTAAAAATAGGTCATAAGATATGCTTTTACCACGATAGGCCATTTCACCCCTAAAACAGTGAAGGTGATTTTACAGGTGTTTAACACCTAAAAAGATAAATTAACCTAAGATCTTTTGTTTTTAATGAAAAAGAGTAGGGGGTGAAAACTACCCCAAAATTGAAAAATGGATATCTTGGAAACTAAGAACCCTAAAATTAGGTGTCATAGCTCAAAAAATTGGTCATTAAATACTCTTTTACCACGATTGGTTATGTTACCCCTAAATCAATTAATGTAGATTTTACAGGGAATAAGGGGAAACCAATAAACAGATTTGGACACATGAGGTGTTATAAGACTGAGGGTGACAATCCCTTCTTGAATTTATTATTTATTTTTTTAAAATTTTGACAAAGGGCCTTACCACACATTTTGAAAATTTAGATTTTTAACTTTTGAATTTATTGACATGCGTATTAACCTAAAATCAAACCCTGGTCTACCTTAGTCAATGGCTAACTGCTTAACCACTGCACCACCATAACCGTCTTTCTTAGTTTGGTTCGTTCTAAGCCTTAAAGCTAAAAATCGAGTTAAGACCTCTAGTGCAAGAGCCAAAAGTGCTTGCCACTGCAGCACAAAATGGTATTGTATTGTATTGTTTCGGTTTGGTTCAGTGTAGTCACCATCTTGTTTTGTTAGCTACCCTCTTTTACCAATCAATTAAAGATAGTCTACTCTTAATTCTTGAATCAATAAATTGGATTTTGTCCACACCGTTTGTCATGTCATGCCTGAAACCTATACTCCCTATGTACTGCGGTCAGGTTTAAAAACAAGTTTTAATGTTTAAAGACTTGTCAGTCACCATACGTGTAGCCTACAATAATTCTTTCTCTACCTAGCTATGTTTCAACCCTCACCATAAACATCTAATATTATGGGTTTGCAATATATTAAGAGAAACAAAAGTCCATGACCTTGTAGTTTTCAATCTTTTGGGGAAAATTCATAAGCCATAAAAAGAAAGCGTCATGTCAAGTTCTAGGACACCTTATGTGTCCAAATCCCATTATTAGTTTATAAAAATTCAAATCAGTAACCTTGCCGTTTTGGGATATTTAAATAAATGCATGCATCATAGGAAAAATCATAAAAAATATTCTTAAAACAAGTAGTCGCATGACCCTCTTCAATCAATGCTTCACAAAATATCGATGCATGTATTGGACATGGCCACCGTGGTCGGCGACCTGCTCGTTTTAACACAACCGGTACTGTCTCTCTCTACTAAAAATATAAAAATACATTCAAAAGTTAAGAATCAAACTTTTCAAAATGTGTGGTTTGACCCTTTTTCAAAATTTCAAAAAATAAATAATAAATTCAAGAAGGAATTGTCACCCTGAGTCTTATAACACCTCATGTGTCCAAATCTGATTATTGGTTTCCCCTTATTCCCTGTAAAATCTACATTCATTGATTTAGGGGGAAAATAACCGATTGTGGTAAAAGAGTATTTAATGACCAATTTTTGGAGCTATCACACCTAATTTTAGGGTTCTTAGTTTCCAAGATATCGATTTTTCAATTTTGGGGTAGTTTTCACCCCCCTACTATTTTTCATCAAAAACAAAAGATCATATGTTCATTTATCATTTTTAGGTGTTAAACACTTTTCGCCCCAGTAAAATCTACATTCATTGTTTTAGTGGTAAAATGACCAATCGTGGTAAAAGAGTATTTAATGACTAATGTTTTGAGCTATCACACCTAATTTTAGGGTTCTTAGATTCCATGATATCGAGTTTTCAATTTTGGGGTAGTTTTCACCCCCTACTCTTTTATTTAAAACAAAAGGTCTTAGGTTCATTTATCTTTTTACTTGTTAAACACCCTTTTCCCTGTAAAATCACCTTCACTGTTTTAGGGGTGAAATGGCCTATCGCGGTAAAAGCATATCTTATGGCCTATTTTTAAAGCTATCACACATAATATTAGGGTTCTTAGTTTCCAAGGTATCGATTTTTCAATTTTGGGGTAGTTTTCACCCCCTACTATTTTTCATCAAAAACAAAAGATCTTAGGTTCATTTATCATTTTTAGTTGTTTAACATCTTTTATTTCCTGTAAAATCTACATTAATTGTTTTAGGGCTAAAATGACCAAAAAGAGTAATTAATGACCAATTTTTGAGCTATCACACCTAATTTTAGGGTTCTTAGTTTCCATGATATAGATTTTTTAATTTTGGGGTAGTTTTCACCCCCCTCCCCTACTCTTTTTCATTAAAAACAAAACATCTTAGGTTCATTTATCTTTTTTCGGTGTTTAACACCTCTTTCCCTGTAAAATCACCATTCACTGTTCTAGGGGTGAAATGACCTATCGTGGTAAAAGCATATCTTATGACCTATTTTTAAAGGTATCACACATAATATTAGGGTTCTTAGTTTACAAGATATCGATTTTTCAATTGGGTTGGGGGGGGGGGATAGTTTCACCCCCCAAAGGGAGACATTGCCCCAATTGCTAGGACCCCTCATACAAGTCTCTAGCATGATTGGTTCGCGAGTTATTAACAAAAGTGTAGTTAGGCCCTTTGTCAAAATTTCAAAAATACATTCTAAAAGGGGGCTTCATCCCAAGTCCTACAATACTTCATACAAGTTCCTAGCCTTATTGGCCCGTGAGATATTAACAACAACAACACAAAATAGTTAAGCCATTTGGCACAATTTAAATAAATTCATGGACCAGTCAATAGGGACCAGGCCAAAGGGACCGGTCCAAAGGGATCAGTCAAAAGGGACTCGTCCTCAAGGACTCGTCCACAAGGACTCATCAACAATGACCTGTCAACAATGACCCGTCAACAGGGCACCGCCAACAAGGACCCATCCACAGGGACCTGTCAACAGGGACCCGTCCACAGGGACTCGTCAACAATGACAGGGGCTTTCGCCTCAAGGCCTAACATGCCCCTCCTTGATTATTGGTTTGCCTATCGACAAGCGCCGCTTGAAATACTTTTTGATCACCCCTCGTGGGTTGGGTTAGGTTAGGTTACACTACAGCCGCCATATTTTTACAAAAAGCTATGTATGGGCATGCGTAAAAAAACAAAAATGTTAATTCATAGTGGCATTCAGTTGTATGTATGGTATGCGTTTCATGTGGAACAACGTTTAACTTCATTATAGCATTAAACTGCATGCATGTTGCATGCGCAAAGCAACGTATACCTAAAAATTACTCTTTCTCCCCCTAGTAGGGGTAGGTTTTATTTTATGGTGGAAATAGGTTATCCAATGGAAAGGGGGTGTCAACCCGAGTTCAACGACACCTCATTCGTCAAAATCCGACCATGCGTTCGCGAGATATCGTGCCACCGCCATCTTGTAGGAGGAAAGCCGTAGGAGGGTCTAGAACCCCTACAAAACCACTACTAGTCTGCTTCAAAACAAAATGAATATCCTGAAATCTGAATCATAGCCGTTATTATCGGAGGTTTTTTTGGAGGGGGGGGGGGATGTAAAAAAAGTTATGAAAAGAAATAGAAAAAGTAGTTTCATGAACAATTATTGCCTATTTTCATATATCCTACTTATGTTAATTGCCGCTATCAAAATACAAAATTTCAGTTTGATTGCTGCAATAGATTCGTAGATATTGAGAACCATCTAATATTACGGATGGTCGCCATGTTTGATACTTATATATGTAGGTCATAGAGTTATGTGTTATTACATGAAGATTATTGTGTACGTGTAGTATTCAAACTTCAATCGAATGATTAGGACACAAGAATTAAAAACGAGATTTTAAAATTTCGCACAACTGCCATATTGTGGTTATGAAAACAATTGAAATAAATTGAATGCCAGTGGATGAACATATGTATAAGCATTTACCGTACCAAGTTTCACTGTACTCGGATGGTTAAATCGCGAGTAACGTTAATTTAAATATATATACTTCGCGTCACCACCATGTTGGATTTGTGCCCACCGGGTTATTGAAAGTCGTTTAGGTGAACGTATGTTCATAGCCTCTATGAACATAAATATTTCAGTTTGATTTCTGTTAAAGATTCGTAGATATTGAGAACCGTCTAAATATTTCGGAAAGTTCCCATTTTGGATTTTTATATGTATAGGCCATAGAGTTATGTACCATTAAAGGAAATTTATTGCGTAGCTTCATTATGCAAACTTATACTTCGATCACGTGATTACGACACGAGAAATAAAACTTAATTTTAAAATTTCTCACAGCCGCCATCTTGAGTTTATGTAAACAATTGAACAAAATTAGATGCCAGTGCATTACAATATGTATAGTCATATACTGTACCAAATTTCACTGCGCTCAGATGGTTATATCGCGAGAAACATCTATTAAAACGTTTCAACTTCGCTTGGCCGCCATGTTCGTTTTTTACTTATCCTGTTTTTTGAAAGTTACATAGATAAACGTGCAGTAGTGCCTTTTATCATCGTACAAAATTTCAGGGTGATATCAGTAATAGTTTCGGAGATATAGAATGTCAGTGAAATATTTCGCGCAGCCGCCATCTTGAGGTTATGTAAACAATTGAACTAAATTAAATACCAGTGCATTACAATTTCCATAAACATTTGCTGTACCAAGTTTCATTGCGTTCGAATGGTTAAATCGTGAGAAAAGTCTATTTAAACGTCGCAACTTCGCTTGGACGCCATGTCGGTTTAGAAGTAACCAGGTTTTTGAAAGTTCCATAGGATAATTTCTACTAGTGCTTTTTATCACCGTAAAAATTCATGGTGATATCGGTAATAGTCTCTGAGATCTGGTGTGCTGGTAAAATATTTCGTACAGCCGCCATGTTGGATTGGTGAGACGTAGAAAATTTGAAGGTCGGGGTCGGCCAAAATAGTGCTATGACTTTGCCGTGTTTTATTTAAATCGCTCCAGACGTTTAGAGGTTTTTAGGGGTCTCAACACACATCACACAGACACACAGTCACACATACGCACACACACAGACGGACAAAAGGTGATCTTATAGGCCTATTTTTTTTTTCATTAAATGAAAATAGGCTAAAAAAGAAGTTTGATTTTTGTCTAATAATTTCTTCCATCACTTGCTGTTTGGTATAAGAGGACGAAGTAACAGATGGTGGCGTACATTGCTTCTCATTTCCTGTAACATGTAGAATAAATAACAGGGTTGTTCACGTAAGATGTTACACGGAAATAATGTCTAAACCATTAAAGATATTGGTATTCTGTTTTTGCATGCGTAAATGATACCCAGAGGCTTGGAAAAGAATGTGCTACTTGTTCTCATGGGGTGAGTAATAACCGAGATATTGATACTAACTCTATATTTTTTAATGGTACGGCACAAATTCATAGGCTGGTCAAAAGATTCAACTGCGTACAAGTTCAAATATGTAAGTATTACATAACTTACAGTTGCTTTTTGAGATAATAATAACCCCTGGCAGTACAGCCCATGAAGGGCCTAGGCCATCCAAGTTACCGCTGCCCAGCCATTTGGCCTGCAGATGTTGGGGTGACGCGTGGTCGGGTTCCCTCGGCCGATAATTCTGGTTTTCGTGACCGGAGCACTGCCTCACTGCCAGATAGCTACTCAATTGACTTCATGAGGCTTCCAACCCTCACGTCAGTTTCTAAAATCCCTGACGGACCCGGGAATCGAACCCGGGGCCTCCGTCTGAGATGCAGGCGCGCTACTCCAAAACCACGGGGCCGGCTACTTTTTGAGACATCAATAACAACAACATGCGCTGTTGTGCATGCCGCAAGAGACAGCGTGCAGTCGGGCAAGCAGGTTCCTGGGTGTGATTCCAGCCACAGAACGGATACCAAGCGTGTACAGTAAACTATCGAACACATAATGTGATGTACCGTGCAACGTTATTGTATGACTGGTGAACTCACCACACACACCCAAGCAAACGGGGCTACCTGACCACGCTGTCAAAGCCCCAGAAATGAAATACTGTAACAACAAACAGCCACACTTCTCCGTATCCCGTCGACTTTCTTAATCAAGGGTTTCTTATCAGTAGTGGGGTAAGGGAACTTCTCCTCCACAGCCTACTTTCCTGAGAACTTTGCCGATATCTTCCGAACGCATGATCAGATTTTAACGAACGAGGTGTTTTTGGGGTTGGGGTGACGTTCTTTTGCTAAGAATGTGTGTTGGTATTTTTTTAAATTGAAAATTGTTGGTTTTGAAAGTGTCATTACTTTGGAAACGGTGAATTTTAGAAAAACATGTGTTTGACGTTAATGAAAGGTCCCTATGCCCAGTAGGAAGACACCAAGTTTGAAGTCTGTAGAGCAACAGAAAAGGAATTTTGAAAAATGCTCACTATTTTGGAAACGGTGAAGATGAGAAAAAAAAGTTTGTTTGACATGAATGGTTGGTATTTACCCCCTCTACCCACACCATAAATTTGAAGTCCCTAGGTGAAAAACCTATGCACGTTTTTGGGGTTTTTAACCTATGTTTTTAGTCGCCACGGTAGCGTAGCGGTCAGCATGGTTAGCTGCCGCCCACGGAGGTCCTGGGTTCGATTCCCGTCTCTACCGCGAAATTTGAAAAGTGGTGTGAGGACTGGAACGAGGTCTACTCAGCCTCGAGTGGCCAAAATGAGTAGAGGGTGTTCGATTCCCACCTCTGCCATCCTCGAAGTGGTTTTCCGTAGTTTTCCACTTCGTCTTTGGGCAAATGCCGGGATGGTTCCTACTGTAAGGCCACGGCCGCCTCCTTCCCATTTCGTTGCCTAACCGTTCCACTTTTGCCATCCCTTCATCAGGGGTATGATATCCATGATGATGTTTTGTTTAATTGTTGCTTTTACGGGAAATGTAGGTGCGGAACCATGGTTTTAGGTGTTTCCATTATGTTTTTCCAGATATTTGAGGAAAGCGTGAAAAAAAGAAAGAAATGAGATTTGAAGTGACGTTGGGTTGTCATGTCAAGCGCTATTATTGTTGCTAAAACATGATTTGACCACACTGAGCTTGACTGGGCATAGAAACAATTTGCTAAAACAGATTTCTTATTTGCAAACAGAAGTGAGTGTTGGGCCAGCTTGAGAGAGCCATGTCGTTTTCAGAATAAGAATGTCGTAGGTGCATGTGTGTGTGTGGGAAGCCTGCCTCTGCAACTTTCTCGTTCGGACAAAGTGTGATAACAACAGTAGCAGTTGCTAGCTATGATAACTAGATACTATGCTCCAAGGTTAGTATGCTCTGAGAGCTTTGTTTTGAAAAATGCTGATGATCAACTTCTCATAGCATGGGCAGTGGGAGTCATATGAGCATATGTGTGAAGGGTTAATGACAAGATTTCTCTAAGTCAGTCAGTCATTACTTGCAAGATGTTCTGATACATTGTGAGAAATAACGTGTTGACAATTTATAGACACATGTATATCTACCGAGGCAGACCATCACGGGCATTACTTGCGAGAAATCCTTTGAATACAGACGGTCTGGTCAGCCATTAGCATGTGTACGTCGATGATTTTTAATTCATTAATTAATGTATTTATTAATTAATTTAAATAACTTAATAAAAGACCTATATTGAAGAGCAAGTAAAACACAAGGTATGTTATTTGTTTTATAATAATGTTATGGAATAAATTATTGTTATTTTGTGCATTATTGGAAGATGATTCAATGACTTAATGCTATGGATGTATTTTTGTTGCAGATAAAACAAAAACAACAACTAATCTGATGCATATGAAAACTAAAAAAATACAAATAAAGCAGCGGTGAGAGATCAGTTTAAATAAATATTACTCATTTGCAAAAGGTATCTACATATTGTTTTATGACTTAACGCTAAAAATGAATGAATGAATGAATGAATGAATGAATGCTATTTTATTTAATGGTAATCCATGAACTTATTGAATATATTTATTTATGTTGCAGAATTAAACAGGGCGTGTCAACAGACGACCAGGAGTAGCAGCAAAGCCACTAAGCTACAATCCTGACATTGAAAAGATACTGTACTGTTTTTTCATAAGTTTTTTTTGTCCAGATACTGTAAGTAGTTACGTCAGGAGGCACGAAGCAGTTGAGCTCGCGAGACAGGCCATGCTATGCAGCGCAGAGATTATGAGAAGTATCATTCGGCTACAGATCGGGAGTCACGAGCATTTCCGAAGGGCTGACCCGTAGCCCGACCGATCAATAAATCCATACGTGACGTCATGTCATACATCGACCACAGCTAGAGGATTATCTTTACTGATATGAAGCAAATCAGGGTTATTAAAGATATTTTGAAGACTGTAGAATGTGTATTACCACAGCAGAAAGCTATTTTATATGAGAAATAGAACCTAATAAGTTTTTTTTTGTGTAGCCTCCTGAGGGGCCGAGTGCAGGTCTTTCGAGTTGACGCCAGTGGGCGACCTGCGCGTCGGGATGAGAGATGAGATGAATGGATGAAAGTGGGCAAGGATGTGGAAGGAAGCGGCCGTGGCCTATCAGAAGGTACTGTCCCAGCATTTGCCTGGTGTTGAAAATGGGAAACCACGGAAAACCATTTCAAGGATAGCCGACGGTGGGGTTTCTACCCACTTGTCTACCGAGGCAGCAGAGAGCTTGGCCCCATGACATAACGCCGCGCTTTAGCCAGCGTAGCCACTACTGTCGGTACCTAATAAGTGAAACGCAGGAATAACACCGATATGATCAAAGCTACAAACGAGATATTGACATATCGATATATCTATCCAGGAAGGGAGAAGGGGCAGCTTCCCGTGGCGTGTCGCAGCCAGCGGGAGGGACTCACTCGATTTCCAGTTGTCAGATGTGCTTTTACGGAACTCGGCCGTTGAGCTATTCGCTAGTGCCAGGCGAGTTGAAGTTCCATTTCTTTAAATTATGTCTAAGTGTCAAGAATTAGAATGACAACCAATAGCCAAATGTTCTAAAAGTAGAATGTGTTCCAGCCGAATTTATAATGTGAAAAACTGTCTATCCCCTAGAGAATTTATTGAATCGTGTTTGTCCTTTTTTATGAATGAGAGTAAGCAGGGCTTAACATCGCATCACGCCTTAAAATGAATTTTGAGCTATTTTGTGAATTTATTTTGATGAAAGATAATATTGAAGAGAAACACATGTTTAATCTTTGTACAAAAATGGAGAAATTACTGATATCCGATAATTTAGAAATGTGGTATCAGGAAAATGCTATCGATGGACTCATCAGTAAATTTGATAAGTTGCAAGACGGACCAAATGGCCTGGCTCGGAATTCCATTGTGTATTTACAAATTAATATTTGTAAATACAATCCATTAAATGCAGGAAGTAGCTATATTCCCACACCCAGCTGGATTTCTTCGAAAAAGGCAATTATTAATGTATGGAACACAGACGATAATTGCTTTTCATGGAGTGTGGCTAGTTGCCTGCAACCCTGTGAAGATAGTCATGCTCATAGACCAGGGAAGTACAAAGCTATGTTTAACCACTTAAAGCAAACTCTGAATTTGGAGCATGTTTCATTCCCCATGTCTGTAGATAAAATTCATTTTTTTGAGAAAGACAATCCAAATTTCTCAGTCATGGTATATGGCGTTGAGGGAAGCAACATTGTAGGTCCCTTGTATGCCACAAAAGATTCAAAACAATACCATATTCACTTATTAATTTTGTCTCACTGGGATAAAAACCATTATTGCTGGATAAAGAATTTGAGTAGATTGGTAGGCAGACAAGTGTCCAACCATAATCCTAAGAAACGTATTTGTGAACGCTGCCTTCAGTATTTTGGAACTGTTGATCATTTGGAACGACATGCAGGAGACTGTGAGAGGCAACCAGCAGTAAAGCTAGTCTTTCCCGAAGGGAATGACGCAGTCCTAAAATTTAAGGCCACTAATAAACAAAATATGGTACCATTTACTGTTTATGCTGATTTTGAGGCTCTCACTGTTCCCCTTCAGGGATGTGGACCAAGCCCCCATACAAGCTCAACCTATCCAGTGCAGCAACATGAGCCTTTTGCTGTCGGCTATTTTGTTGTCTATCACTACGATAAATCCCAATGTGAGTATGTAGGTCACAAAGGTCCAGATTGTGCGCGGTGGTTTGTTGATCAAATGGCGGCTTTAGCGGGCAAAGTAGAAAAAAAATTTGGACAACCCTGTACCTATTCAGATGAATGACGTACAGCAAAAAGAATATGATCATGCCACCACCTGCCACATATGCGAAGAGCCTATTTTAGGCTGAGAAAAAAGTAAAAGATCACTGCCACAGGACAGGGCATTTTAGAGCTGCCGCCCATAAGGAATGCAATTTGAAGTATTCTACACCTCGCTTCCTCCCTGCCTTCCTACACAATTTCTCTCGCTACGACCTTCACTTTATTGTTAAAGAATTTGCTCATGTAGATAAAAGCAAATTTACCATTTTGGCTAAAAACCATGAGAGCCTCACTTCCCTTTCATGGAGAAAAGGAACGATGAGCATTCGTTTTCTCGACTCATTCAAGTTTATGTCTAGTTCGCTGGATAGTCTTGTGAAAGGGCTAAGCGAAGGTGAGTTGAAACATACTCAATCCCACAGTACGGATACAAAACAATTTAAATTGTGAGTTCGTAAAACCATTTTCCTTATGATAATGTGGGAAGTTACGAGGTGCTTGAAGAAACGTCTTTGCCCCCGCGAGAAAAAAAATCTCAGTTAACTCAAAGCAGCATCAGTGAAGTAGAGTATGCCCACGCACACCATGTTTGGCGACCGTTTGGTATAAAAAACATGGGCTAGTATGCTATGCACTATTTCAAATTAGACATGTTGTTGTTGACAGACATATTTGAAACGTTCCGTCAGCTATGTCACACGATATACGGGATAGATCCTGCTCACTACTATACCAGTCCGGGGTTAAGTTGAGAAGCTGGCCTAAAATACACCCAAATCGAGTTTGATTTATTGACGGATACTGATATGGTACTAATGCTGGAAAAAGGGATTCGTGGTGGGTTCGTATCGCTTAATCAGCGACATGCCAAGGCAAATAATCATTACATGCCTGATTATTGTCCCGAAGAACCAAAATATTACTTGATGTATTTCGATGTAAACAATTATACGGGTTCGCCATGAGCCGACCGCTGCCGTAAGAAAACTGTGTCTTGCTGTCTGAGGATGAAATTAAAGAATTTAATGTGCATAGCGCCAGCGAGCAACAGGACGTAGGAAATGTGCTTGACGTTGACTTAGCTTATTCCCCCTATCTCAGACAGCGACATGGTGATTTCCCCTTTTGCTTAGAGGAAATGGTGCCGCCCAATAGTAAGGGCAATCATAAAAAATGATAGGCACCTTGTATGACAAAAAATACTATGTGTTGCATATTGACATGCTGGTAGAATGTTTAGCCCAGGGCTTAACCCTGAAAAAAATCTATAGAGGTATTTCGTACTGTCAGAAACGGTGGTTGAAACCGTAAATGGATTTAAATACCAGTCACAGACAAAGTGCCACTCAGCTATTTAAAATATTCTTTTAAACTGATGAATAATTGTATTAATGGCAAGAGCCTGGAAAATGTGTGGCAGTAAAGGGACAAAAAATTGGTGAACACATGGCATGGCAGATGGTGAGCTCAAAATACATTTCAAAACCAAATTTTAAATCTTTGAACGTTATTGATCATGATCTAGTCACTATTGAACTTGCTAAAACTAAAGTGGTCATGAATAATCCCATTTGTTTAGGCCAAGTTATTAAAGATTTTTCTAAATTGCACATGTATCAATTTCATTATGGTTTTGCAATGCAGCGATTTGGTAATATTTCCTTGTCATATACAGACACGGATAGTTTTATTTACCATATTCGTGACTGTGATCCATATGTCGTTATGAAAGAAAACCCAAAATGGTTTGACACGTCCTCGTTTAGTGATAAGAACGTGTTCGATATCCCCCGTCTGAACGAAAAAGAAATTAGTTTAATGAGAGATAGACACCATGATGTTAGAGTTTGTAGGCCTTGCTCCGAAAACGTATAGTTTTCGGCAGGCGGATCGATGTGAATCCGCGCGAGCCATAGGGATTAGCCAACACGTGGTTAAAAGCCTTTGTGTGGATGATTATTTACATGTCCTTCAGAGCCACACAGCTATGACACATAGTCAGTTTAGGATTCTGTCGAAAAAACATAATTTATTTTTAACGAAGCAGCGAAAACAAACACTTTCTTTGTTGGATGATAAAAGGCAGTGGTGTCAGGATATGATGACAAGCGTTCCCTTTGGTTACAGCCAGTAATGGTTGTTGCTATTGTTATTGTGCAATACGGCAAGTGTTTGGTTTGGTTGTTATTACGTGTGTGATACCATGTTGAGCCTTGGAATAAAAGTAAAATATTGTAGTGTATCATATAATTTTTGTTTTTTAACCTGTGTGCATGGATATATGCAAGGATGTGTGAATGCGTGTAAATAGTTATATATAAACTGTATTTCTTGTGCTATTTGTCTGTCAACGCATAAAGAGAGGTATGCATCATCGTTTGCATGGCTCACTGTGCACAGGCTAGATTAAAACATGTTGGCTTTTTTAGCTAGTGGCTTAATAGGCCTCACTAGGTGGTGGCTTAATAAGCCTCATGTTTCAGCAAACTGACCACCCACCCTCAGTAGGCATGTGGCTTAATAAGTTTCACTAGTTTAATAGACCTGATGCAAGAACAAAAAAATAATATCTTGCTTTTATTGTGGTCAATGTCATTTTATGACTAGTGTTAAGAGTGGTGGTGTATTTGAAAACAATATCAGTCGAATATCTGAAGAGAAATTGTTTTTTTTAAACCTGATGCATGTTATCCAAGTGGTCTACAGGTAAAAATGCCAACAGACAGATGGTTATTTATTTCTGTTTTGCTTATTTATTTTCTTTTTGCTATTGACTTAGGGGACAGACAGCGTATAGGTAGATATTATTTTTCATGATCAAAGTCATCACTATTGCAAATCCTGTATGCAAAATTTTGGTTTTCAAAATAATGTATCTACAGAAGTGATTCATAAATCATGGTATGGTTTAACAATGAAACAAGTGATTGTTAAATTAGCGGATGAGGATTATTTTCCAGATTATTGGTGTATGCTATGTACAAAACCCCTGTTTAATGTCTATTTTCCACTAACGTCAAATATGTTTTGTTTCCACTTTTATAAATTCCCTGCTGAGGAAGGAACCACTTCATATCGTCAACAAGCATTTCGTCAATTTTATTTTACTTTACCTATGAATCAATATTCACAACATAGAATACGGTCTGCTAGAAACTAACAACTATATGTGATGCTTATGTTTTTTTTGATTCGGGTTATTTTAGGAACATACTTACATTGAAAAGTCATTTGGCTATTTTTTTATTTTTTTTATGGTGTATTCATGTTTATGGAAACACATACCCTGGTTTAAATTATATTGTTTTTTGTTTTGTTTCTTGGATATAGACATGGTTAATAAATTGCATGGTATGTTAACTTTACCTTTATAGGCAGCCATTAGTATGCAGTTGTTTTTTATAATATCTGTGCATACTATTTTTTATTTTAACAGTATACAGGGCGAATTTGCACGTCGACAGGGGAATCGTATACGACTCATTCAACAAGGAGATTATATACTAGTACCTATTGACAACAGAGGCATACATTTACCTTCAAGCGATCTTGGAAATGATTATCACTTAAAGTTCATAAAACATTTCCTATTAAATAATTTTCAAATTCATGTTTTGGCTGAAAACGATGAAAATTAATGTCAACTTTTAGAAGTAGGCTACACAGTGTGGGACAATCTTTTTTTTTACATGCGTTTCACCGAAATGTCCACAAGCTTACGTTTTTGTTAATCTGTCAAAGAAACTGTTGCCACAAATTCTTGAACCACCCCTATAACTGATAATATGAATGATAACATGTTAATAATAATAATAATAATAATAATAATAATAATAACTTTGCAAATTTGTTATTTATCTCTTTAGAAAAAATGTATGAAGCCCTTTGCTCAGAATTTCACGATCAGTTACTGATGATACAACATAAACAAGTCTTAGTTGTACTCATACAAAAAAACAGGCTTAGCTGGTAATCATTTTTAAACCTAAATCTTATTTTAGATTTTATAGATGTGAGCGCCCCACTATTTTGAATTAAAAATTATGGTGATTTGATATCATTTACATATTGGCCATATTTTGAAAATACGTTTCGGCAGTGGCAATGGTTAATGTTTTGCTTCACTTCATTAGCAGATGTGCGAGTGATTCAACCCTATCCCTATAAATACGTTTTAATTGGTTTGTCTAATGATGCTCTAGCACGTTTTTAATGTGATTCAACAACCCCCTCTACCCTATGATAGGAATCAACTATTCTTTTAATTTAAAAAAATAATTTAAAACAAGGTCTAGGTTTATTTATAGCTTTAAAAATAGTTTAAAATCATAGCGTGGTTTTATTTTTTCTTTCCTTTAGAAACCATGAACATGTATCATAATATGAATCATCATATTGCAGACAGCCTAGTTTAAATTCAGCAAACAGAGTTGTTGCTTCTTCCAGTGTTAAAAACCACTTGTTTTGACGCACGTGGTCCGTGGCAAGAAATTCATCAAACACTATTAATGGACGTCATACGCAGCAAAACACTACTTTTTCTTATTGATAAAGATTGTCATTTACAACAGTATACCTATTTACCTCAAGTGGACCATCAAACACACAAAAAATTGCTTGTTGTTTTTGGTTCAACAGTTATGGGGTACCTCTTACAAACATTATTATATTTTTGTCAATTTATCCAATACTATCTACAACTCAAGGCATTAAAAGCTCAGGCTTAAAAATACAACACCCTTCAATGTACTGACAATGTAGTTGTTGTTGTTGTTGTTGTTGTTATATATAAGAATGAGAGTGTTAAAAATAACACTCTTTTTCTTTCCTTATAGTCAAGCATGGACGCCTTGAACGCCATTGGCCAAGATTGCGGCCTTGTACGCAAGAAAATGAGTGAATTACCTAGACAAACACCCTTTCGCATTCATCAAATACAAAAATTAAAAACCAAATCTGGTGAACGAGTTCTTTGCATTTGTCAAGACTTTGAGACATTTCTTCCCACACGATTTAATAACCTACTTGATAATGTCATGGAATATGTCAATTCGAGTATTCACCCTGTGTATTTAATCTATGAGGGTGAAAAGAATAATCGTTGCACGATTCGTTTTGTAAAACTTGATAATGAATAATCATTGTACGCAAGCCATGACTTTTTTTTGCTTGTTTATTGATGTCTTACTATAACAAAAAATATTTTTGGTGCTCAACCGTTTTGACGTTTATTAATTGCTCCTCATGGTTTATAATGGTAAATAATAATAATAATAATTTTCTTAATTTTTTATGTTTGTTTTTTACCCTTAAGCTATGTCAATACAATGATGCCTATAATGACTATAGGTGAATGGTAATTTTTTGTAAGTTCACTCTTTAATGAGAGAAATGTTTAGCCTTCAGGGCTACGTGAATAGAAACATGCCTATGATGCATGTTTATTTTAACTTTTTTTTGTTGTTTTTTAGCTTTAAGCTATGTCAATACAATGATGCCTATAATATTTATAGGTAATGATAATTTTTTGTAAGTTCACTATTTAATGAGAGAAATTTGTTTAGCCTTTAGGGCTACGTGAATAGAAACATGCCTATGATGAACGTTTTTTTTTACTTTCATTTGATGTACATGTATAGTTTTTAAAATAATTTTAAACGTCAAGCGCTTAAGGATAGCTTGTTGATTTAGCACACGCGCTCATGCATTGCAATCAAAAGTTTCGAAATAAAACAGAGAAACAAAAACAGCAAAACTTAAAATGAAAACAAATCAACACTATTTACATTTTAAATAAATAATTTAAAGTTAACGTCACATTGTCTTAAATGGTGACATGGTTTTGTACAAAGAAAATCATAATTACATGTTTTATTAAATAATAATAATAATAATAATAATAATAAAACATTATTTCCAATGGTCACATGGTTTTGTACAAACAAAATCATAATTGCATGTTTTATTACATAATAATAATAATAATAATAATAATAATAATAATAATAATAATAAGCATTTTACAAAAAAAAAAGATCTTAGTCCTAGACTTGTTAATGATTTGATATGCTACTATAACTACTTTTAAAACATGTTTTTATTTTATTTTTTACTTTTATTTTTTTACTTATGCTTGCAGTGCATGAGGAGGGTGTTTAATACACAAGCGACCCTTAAGCCCATGACGTTTCAACTTATTTTATTAGTTAGTACATATACCATTTATAGCAATATTTATAATCATCATAATAAAACTATTAGTCAATAATGATGCACTGCCATACTTTTTATTGTTTATAATTTTAAACAAATTAGTTTTAGTTGAAATACCATTTATATCATTGTTTATAATGCTATTGGTCAATAATAATACACTGTTGTCCTTTTTATTGTTTATAATTTTAAAAATAATTTTAATTGAAACACCATTTATATTATTGTTTATAATTATCATATTGAAAAACTATTGGTCAATAATAATGAAAAAAACACAACATGGTCTCTTGTTTATTTATTTATTTTTCAAAATCATAACAATGATACTATACATTTTTTAAAAATAAATTGATTATGTTAAAGTCCATGTTTAGATAAAAGTAATTTGCTTTTCATAGCAGCAATAACCATAAATGCAGCCATTCGTTCTGATAGACTGGCATTTGAAGCTGTTATTCGTTGCTTGGCAATGCTTAACAAGGCTTTGTTGGCAACACGTCTTAGTGTGAGATCGCTGTTTTGATAGGCTATATCATGATTACAACACGCATGGTCCAAAGCAATTATCCCCATATCCCCTCTCCTTAAACCATCTTCAAGACGAGTACCTGGACTACAAAAGCTGTAAGCAGGTAGGTGAACTTCGAATGGTTAATTTTTAATGATGTTATCAATAATTCCACGGCCAGTACACTTGGTGCATGGAGGTTTCAATCGGTGAAAAACACTTTTGTTGTTGTTGTTGTTGTTGTTCTTCTTCTTCTTCTTCTTGTTCTTGCTGTTGTTGTTGTTGTTTGTCGTCGGCTGCTGACGAGCATGGTAGGTGTTTGTTTCCGCATGACAGCCATGGAATGATGAAACAATGTCTTATATTTTATGACCATGATATAATTTCATCAATTGGCATGTGGCACACTGTCGAATGGAAGTTTTTTGCCATGGTTAATTGCTTGTGATAGGAAAAATGGCTACATGGTTGTAGTTCACTCAATACAGGGTCAGTAGTCCACTCGGCAGGCGCCATTTCCCAAATTTCTTTCACTGCATTGGCAGCAACATAAAAAAGAAATGATTTAGGTAGTGCTAATAATTCATGTTGTGTAAAGCTAATAAGTTTTTCCTTGCACACAATGAACTTTCCAATAGCCTTGTCGATTGTAGTGGCGTCCATGTTTATAACGTTCATGTTATCACCTCACGTGTACAAGTCTCACTGCTATCATTGGACGATAAACTTTCAGTTTTCATTTTATTCAACAACACCCATCATGCATTGGTGGTGTGCCAGTGATACAATTGCCACGCATGCGCTAAGGCTTTATTTTCAATATTGTCGCAAGAACAGGTATCCATAAGCGTTTGCAGGGATGGACAATCCAAATCTAAAAGGTCAATACATTGACAGTGAGAGGGTAAAAATGGTTGGAGCCACTGGCGTTTTTCACTCCCTTTAACAAATAACACATTGACCGAGGACAAATGGGCTTTCATGACTATGTAGGAAATATCACCCTCTTTCCATACTAATTGCAAATGATTTTCAATCCATTGGTTCTGCTTTTTATCTTTTTCACTAGGCAACTCAAAAGCGTAGGGAGGTTTAAACACCAAATGAATGGGGTTAGACACCCAAAGCGTACTACAATCGATAAAAGCTACTTCCTTAAATATAAATTTGTTATCTGCAATTTTAAAACCCTGACAATCTACGATGGGTGAACGCATGATTTTTTTTACTTGTTACCTCGTTGACGACTAATCAACAACTAACCCATCTCATGATTTAACATTGCAAAAGTCAAAGGACTAGGAACAAATTAATTCAACAACAGGTCAATATTTTTTTTACTTTAGTATACAGATTTTATTCATGTCATAAAAAACACTTACAATTTTATTACAAAGTTCGTTTGTTTAATCTGGAACAACATTCAAATGAAGAGTTTGCACATACAGTCCAGAGGTATCTCCTAGTTTTGCAGGGACTGGTACAATGACAGGGTGATTCAAACTCCACAGAATATTGCCCACATCATAGCGATTCAAGTAAGGACAGAATGGAATCCATCGCTGATAATCGCTAAATGCTCGATCCCCCATTTCCCAGTTTCCAATTTCAATGTTGCAAAAAATACACTTGACCACATCCCCACGATTTAAGTAATAAAATCCGGCAGCTGCCAATTCTCCATAATCCATAAAGGGAACTAACTGTCCTTGTTTCAAAAGTTTTCAGACAATTAAATTCGCATTTTAAATTCCATGGTTTGTCTGTCACGTTGTTGTTGTTGTTGTTGTTGATTAGTGAGGGACACATGACGTTTGTTGTTGTTGTATGTGTGCAGAGTGCCAGAGCGCAACCGATAATGTGCATGCAGACGCTTATCATCAATCCTATGAATGATGATTTTTTTACCTGAACACAGATGGGTTACATGCTGGTGACATAATTGGACAAAGGATAATATTTTACTTGCCTGGCATGAATAATCAAACAGTAGGCACTGGTATGGTCTGGTACATTTTGTTGTGTTTCAAAATCTACTCTTAAATCAATGGAGGATATTTTCATAGAATCAACTAAATACGAACAATCGAAAATAATCAGTGGTGCCTTTGCCATAAACCTTTGCGGGGACAACATAGGGCAATTCTGTTTTCATAATAAGACGATTGAAATTTAGCAAACATGTCATAAAGGGGACCAAACTTATTTTTTGAAAAATTACGTTCCAACCCCTCATAGGGAAATCAAACATTATTTAAAATGGTCGTATATTTCTCAAGTGAATGTGATCAAACAGAGTGATATCTTTGCTTTGTTGGTATTTTCTATTGGTTTGAAAACCAATAATAACATAGAGGGTTCTCTCGGTAGAGCGAGCTGATTTCACTCTCCAACTATGAGTGTCTGTGGTAGGTAGCAAGGGGTACTCATGTAGACTCAAACTTCGAAAGGCGACAGGCAAGGCTTTATCTCTTTGCACCAAATTTAACTTGCTTAACCTTTTACGATCCGATTGCATCACGTGGGGCACTTTCCATAGTAATCGAAGCAGTTGAATTTTTGAGTCTATCACTTGGTTAGAGGGTCCCTTTTATGCATTATAATCACTGCGGTCTCTCACGAGATATAAACTTTGTCTTGCGTTTAAAATAATACGCTTGTGATCTTCGGCGAAGCCAAGGAGTAATTTTAAGGGTAGAAAGCCTGTAAATGTGCCATCGGTATGAACTAGCCAGTCATTGCTACTGTTGGGACAACACCCTGCCATAGAAAGCGTTTTACTTTCTTCCTCGCTAAAGAAAGTATGTAATTTCATAAGACAAGTCATGCCCACATTTCGAATCATATCTATGACAATATCATTTATCACATAGCGTACTTCAGAAAACAGAAAATCCAAACCATGATTCGCCAACGTAGTCGTCGTGGGTGTGCTGCCATCTGCTTTCATCAATTTCCCCTCAATTTGAAGGACACTTTCATGAGGTAGAGTAAAGATATCTTGATTGTTAATGATGAATTGAATCTCGTCATTGTTATTCGGTCCGGTTGCTTGAGTTTGATAGGAATAGATATCAATGCGCACGACGCCATTTTCAACTTGTATGGGATTTAACACTTGCAACAGCTCTTTGTTCATGATTGGGGTGTAACGTATAACCAATTCCTTGTAAACGTTGTCGGATTACTCGTGTCAACCGTTTCCTACACGGTGGGCAACTAACCGACCTCGTAGACGTTGCTGTTGCTTTATAGATAAATTTCATAGCGTCTTTAAAACCAACTTGTAGGTCACAGGGGTGTTGGCGTCCAAAGCAATCAGTTGTTGCTTTCTATTCACTAAGGGTAAGGTAATATTACTAATATCGCTGGCACACACAGGATGACATAGAACCACTGAAGGGTTTCACGAATAATATAGCCACAAGGGGAGGTGACAATAACATCATACAGGGAATGGCTTTGTTCTTGATTCGTAAATACGTCTCTAATAATATTGCAAGTCACAGAAATGTGATGATCCTCGATGAATTTCACTGGATAATCTGAATCATTGGGTTGGTGAGTTGCCAACACTCTCGGTTCAAATCCTAGTAATGGGCCAATAGAATGAACTCGTGTTTCAAAGTCAATGTTAAACATAGAGAAAATACGACAGCGATGAGTAATCGTATTGGCTGTAAGTTCAAATTTGTGTGTCCCTTCCGCAAATGTATTGACATCAAATTGTTTTATCATCGACACGCTAATGGCTTCGTGCACATCGTCTATGGCATAACCTCCAAGGGGTAGACTCAACATTTATTCATCATAATAAAATTTGTCATTAATATCCAGTTGAATATTGTAAATTCTGTTGTAACTTTCCAAAGAAATTAATCCTAGCACATAGGATTGATCGGGATGCAATTCAATGGGGGAAAATATCCAGGGACACATCAGGCCCGCGGCTGTGCACGGAAAAGGTCTTGGCGTTGACATTCATAATGATGAGACTGCTGGCTTAACGCGACCTCTTATATAATAGATGTAGACACAAAAGTTCACACTCTTGACTGCCAAATGTTTTGGACGATTCACATTATAGAATATCTTTTCCCGGTTTCCCAAATAACGTAGCAACTCGATCGGGGGTGGTAACTTTCCATAACTGTCAAAGTACCATACTGTGGATCCTTGTTTCATATAGGCTACAAAATGTGTTCCTGGGCCTGCAAGATCATCTAAATTGATCATGGCTCGTTCTTCTTTCCACGGTGCTTTGGGTAATTTAATTCGCATAAATACACCTCGGAAATGAGAAATCTTTAGTTGTTTGGCATAGCTTTCCACTTGTTCATGGGTCATGGCATGACGAGGCAGTTGCCTTAAGCGCTTATCAAAGATGGACATTTTTTTTCTTAGACGATAGGCCATGACCTTGTTGATAAAAGACTGGCTTTAAAGGATTGCCGTTTCTAGTTCCCATAGCAATGGCTTCTAACGTTTTATTATGTCGCTCGCTTTCTTTGAGTTGTTGCTTGCCTTGCTCTACGTCTTTTATGGTTTTCGCTACGGCACTGACACCACCCAAAAGGGACCCCAAAGCTGCCAACCCTGCAAATAAAGCCGACAAAAAACCTCCACGCTTAGCAACAGGAATGACTCACCCACGATTTTTCTTTCTTTCTTTCTTTTTATCGATGCATTATGGTGTGATTTCGGAGCTGTAGACAATCGCACCACCTGTAAAGCTTTTTCGATAGCCACTATTTTTAGATTTTTAAGTTATTTCTAGTTTTAAGACCGGGTGAGGGGCAGCTCTACTCGGTTTCCGACCTAGCTTTTTTCTCTTATTGAGATTTGTTTTTTTGATGTTCATTGCATATCTTTATTCACCATGGTGCTAGTTGGTGAACCTTTCACAGCAAACATACGATAACAACTAACGTATAGAACCTTATTTCATAGCAGTATATTCCCTTTCTATATAAAGTGGATAATCATTAACCGTTTTTCCAGCTTCCTTTTCCTCAAACGTTAGCATAAGATGATAGGATAATTGATCTCCAACATTTAC
This sequence comes from Meconema thalassinum, assembly GCA_946902985.2. Taxonomy (NCBI): domain Eukaryota; kingdom Metazoa; phylum Arthropoda; class Insecta; order Orthoptera; family Tettigoniidae; genus Meconema; species Meconema thalassinum. The sequence goes on from OX336389.2 coordinate 760,314,567, forward strand.
TGTTTGATGGTTGTGGACCAACAGTCTATCACAGTTTATTTGTGTTTTTCAATGTTTCTCATCAGGCATCGCATATTTAATATGAATCACGCCATCATAATCCAATCGATAATGACTTAAACCAGAAGTAAGCATATAGGTAAGTCCATCATTCACCAGTGGTGGTGGTCGGGAATGGTTTCTGTCATTTTCCATTTTTTGATTTGACAGATACACTAAAAATACCGATGGGACAAATTTATAAAGCCTTTTTATTTTATAGGTCAGACGTCATTTTCGTCTCGAGGCTCTTGCACATCAATAATACGATGATCATTGGCTGAATAGCCTTCGGTGGTTAGTCTCGGGGCCATGTGATAGACACTTTGCACTTTGCGATCGACATATGTTTTTGTAGCCACCTCTCGAGACTGTTTTGACAAAGAGGCGGCCGTTGCCATGGTTACACGAGCTCGTCCAAACACATCCATGGTGATAGACGTTAACTAACCTATCCTACTCACCGCTTGCCTATATATAAACCATATAAGCACATGAAAACGTCAGTCGTCACTATGGAATTAATGAAACAACCCCATGCTTTGCCCGTCTCTGATTTGGTTGGCTGTGGAAAGATCAAAGTTTGCTGAACATTATTACCGCGCTCCATGGCCTACTATTTCAAAATATTTATATTTTTGCCAAATCCATGTACAAACCTCTGTACGTGTATCTGGAACAAATTATGTCTTCGTTAAATTAAGAAGCCATGGGCAATTTTACATTCACCTCACCTCAAGATGCCATTCAACCAGAGCACATTCAACCAGATTCCATTATAATTTTTGATGATATTGCCACACAACGACAGGCCATTATTCAAGAGTATTTTAGTATTGGACGCCATAAACAAGTGGATTGTTTTTATCTGGCTCAGACCTATTCTAAAATCTCCAAACAGTTGATTAGTGACAATGCCAATCTCATCGTTTTGTTTCGCCAAGACTCTAGAAATCTCTATCATATATTTCAAGATCATGTGAATCCAGATATGTCCTTTACAGCTTTCACGCAATTGTGTGCCTCATGTTGGAACCATCATTCCCATGCCTGTTTGGTCATAAATAAACAGAGTGAATGGTGTGAGGGACGTTATCGCCTTGGTTTTGATCATTTTATTTCGGTTTAAAAAGACCCAGGTTTTGACATTTCCTGTTAGTGTGTCTTTACCTTCACCATGGCAAACTCCATAGGGTACAAGAAACATGTTCAAATCATGCAGCGTATTATTGAGGCACGAAATACGATTCGACATAATTTTCATGAATTACAACGTTTAGAAAACGTGAATCCTTTACCCATGATAAAACATGCTCCATCATCGGTTGACCCCATGAGGTTCAAACCAAATGCTGCTGCCTCTCAAACCAAACCCTTTACAAGTTCAAAATTTACGCAAACAGAATCCACACGGCAGGCAAAATCCTCCTCCTCCTCCTCCAATGTTAGTGAACAAGAACACGAAGAAGAACAACAAGAAGAAGAACAACAACATGGACAAAGTGAAAGTGAAAGCGAAACCGTATTTAGTCCTGAAAGAAAAAATCCTCACCCCTTCAATTGTTTCTAAAAACAAAACAAATATCATCCGACATAGCGGGAATACCATCTTCCTCCACATCGTCTCCGTTTTCAAAAGTCTTGGCCACTCCTCAAAGTAAAGCTCAATTCAAAAACATTTTAATCAATCATTATGGGGCAACACTGGAACCGTATCTGACCCTTCTATTTATTGGAAATACAGATACCACGTATGGTGTTCGCTATGAAAATGATAGTTTTAAAATTGGGGATTCATCCATTAAATTTGCTCGTACTAAAGCTGTCATTAAAAAGATCAACTATAAATTAACACCAGGACTGTTAAAGCTGCTATTCTCTCGCACCCCCTCTCTACAAGATTTTACGTCCGAGGACCTTACTAAATATAAATCCATTTTATTAGACACCAACGCTCACAAAAGAAACTATAAATCCTCTCAGCAGCTCAATGCAAATATATCCCAAAATATAAAACCATTATTGCAAACATGTTTGGTAAGCGAAAACACCACTCCGTCTCTGGTGTGAGGTTTAAGAAATTAAAACCCTACATAGATATAAACTATAGGAATAATCCCAATCTTTTAGTAGAGCGCTTATACTTGCTTCATGCGTCAAAACAAGCTGGGCACACAGGAAATGAGGCAGAAATCGCCCACATTGAACAACAACTCAAGGATGCCCAAATTATCTTATAAGGCATCCCACATGAAAGTGGGTATCGCTCATGAATTACATAAACCAGCCCGTCGCATTTATGAACGTCGTCGTGTGATTTCCAAAGGTGTGGATGAACTTTGGCAAGCAGCCCTGGTTGAGATGATAACTTATTCTAACGTTAACGACGGTGTACGCTATATGTTGACCGTCATTGATGTCTATTCCAAAATGGCTTTTGTTCAACCAGTAAAAAATAAAACTGGTGTCTTAGTCACAAAGGCCTTTCAACATATTATTGAACAATCAAAACGTTAACCTCACTTGTTACACACCGACCAGGGCATAGAATTTTTCAACAAGGATTTCTCCAGTTTTCCCAAATCTAAGGATATTCACCATTACACCACATATAGCAATCTCAAAGCTAGCGTAGTTGAACGCTTCAATCGAATATTAAAAAGTTATATGTGGAAAGAGTTTAAAATACATGGTTCCTATCGATGGATAGACTGGTTACCTCAACTTGTGTCACGATACAACACGATTCATTCCATTATTGCCATGAAACCACGTCTCGTCACCAATAACCTACCCAGACTCAATAGACTGTTTAACCCTATAAAAAGGGTTGACTCAAGGCGACATCGCCTCAAAATTGGGGATTTTGTTCCCATCAGTAAACATTGAAGTGAGTTTTCAAAATCGTACACTCCACAGTGGTCGACAGAAATTTTTAAAATTAGACAAGTCAAGCTAGCTCAACCAGTCACGTATCTTTTAGAAGATCAAAGCGGTCAACCCATCAGAGGACGATTCTATTATGAAGAAGTGCAAAAAAACATTATATCCCAACGATTATCTCATTGAACGAGTAATTAAAGTCAAAGGTGAAAAATATTTTGTAAAGTGGTAAGGGTTTCCTTCCACGTTTAATCCATGGGTCAATTAACATGATTTTTTTATAATACAACCCTATTTACAGTATTTATGTATTTATTTATTTAGAATAAACCCCTTTTTTCCAAAAAGGTTTATAACTCCCCTCCCCATCCAATCCATCATGGCTATAAGACGACATGATCTCCATCATACCCATATCTCGTCGTGTTTTCAAAATATCTCGAAATAACAAAATAACAAATTAAAAAAATAGGTTAAAACCCGCAAAAACGTGCATAGGTTTTTCACCTAGAGACTTCAAATTTATGGTGCGGGTAGAGGGGATAAATACCAACCATTCATGCAAAACAATTTTTTTTTCTCATATTCACCGTTTCCAAAATAGTGAGCATTTTTTAAAATTCTTTTTCTTTTGCCCTACAGACTTCAAACTTGTTTTCTGCCTACAAGGCATAGGGACCTTTCTTTAACGTCAAACAAATGTTTTTCTAAAATTCACCGTTTCCAAAATAATGACACTTTCAAAACGAACAATTAAAAAAAACATTCATAGCAAAGAGCATGTCATCTCAACGCCAACAACACCTCATTCGTTAAAATCCGACCATGCGTTCGCCAATGTTCGCCAGAAAGTAGGCTATCTTTTTTTTCTCCTACACACTTCAAACTTGCTGTCCTCCTAGAGGGCATAGGCACCTTCCTTTAACGTCAAACAAGAGTTTTCCTAAAATTCACCGTTTCCAAAATAGCGCCAATTTCAAAACCAACAATAAAAAAACACATTCTTAGGAAAAAGACGTCACTCCAACCCCAACAACACCTCGTTCGTTAAAATCCGATCATGCGTTCGGGAGATATCGGTAAAGTTCGTAGGAAAGTTGGCTGTGCAGGAGAAGTTCCCTTACCCCACTACTCTTATCTCATGTGGAAATTGAGGGAATTAGTGACAACAGACTACCTGTGAATGGCATGTTTTGGACTCTTACTGTCCCACATTTCTTATGGGCTGCTATCATGGGGTCACTCACCGTATGTCTGTAACGTGTTACTGATAGAGAAGAAGATTGTTTGTGTAAAGTGTAAAGCTGATGCCAGGGAGCACTGTCGTCCCCTTTTTATTAGACTTAAAATAATAATAATTACAAGTCTATATATAATCATCTTGTTACTGTATGTCAAAAACAACTTAAGTAAATTTATCACTAGGGAAAACATACACCTTCACAAAACTCGAAATAAAGGAAACTTTGATATCCCAAGCCATAGACTGGCAAAAACTGATAGCTCACATAAAGTAAATGACATACGTTGTTTTAATAAAATACCATATTCTGCACAGTCTACGCCCTTCAGTACGTTCGAAAGAATACTGTACAACTGGATGTTAGAAAATCCATTTTACACCGTGAAAGAATTCTCGGATATAAAAATTGTAAATAATGATTTTTAATAACTGTATATAGAGGATACTAATATATATATATATATATATATATATCCACAAGGACATCCGCCCAGCATTCCGGTAGACCATACAGATCCAGAATAAATAAGATACATTGTGTATACTGTACCACGATAACGAAACCAATATTTACGAATCAATTACAGCAATCAACAGCAATCAATGGTGAATAAAATATTCTTATTCTTATCCTCCTTACTCTTATTCTTACGGTGATAGAGGGTACTACTAGAAGTATACCTATATGACTTTCATAAACCTGTTAAGTAAGAAAAGAACATGGTGGCCAAGCGAATTTGAAACACTTGAATAGACTTTTCTCGCGATTCAATCTTCCGAGCGCAGAGAAACGTCGTACAACAAATTTTTATACAAAATGTATTGCATTGACATCTAATTTATTTCAATTGTTTACAAATCTTCAAGATGGCGGCTGCGCGAAATTCTAAAATTAATTTTAAATTTTTTGTGTCCTAGTCATATGATCAAAGTGAAGGTTTAAATAATGAACCTACTCAATAATCTTTATCTAATGGTATATAACTCTATGGCCTGCATAAATAACAATCACACATGGTGACCATCCGGTATAATTAGACGTCTCTCAATATTTACGAATCAATTACAGCAATCAACTGGCATTTTGTATGTTGATAGAAGCTAATGATTTATGTTTATCTATGGGATGTTTAATGACCTAGTGCTCACAGAACCAACATGGCGGCCAAGCGAAATTTAAGCATTTAAATTGAATTTACTCGCGAATTAATCATCCGATGGCAGTGAAAATTGGTACGGTAAATATTCATACACAATTCAATCTACTGACATCCACTTACACTCAATTGTTTGGATAACCCGATGATGGTGGCTGTACGGAATTTTAAAATTAATGTGGTATTTGTTGTGTTCTTATCATGCAATCGAAGTGAACGTTTGAATAGTGAATCTACGCAATAATCTTTGCCTAATGGTACATAACTCTATGGCCTACACATAACAATCCAATATGGTGACCATGCGAAATATTTAGACGGTTCTCAATATCTACGAATCTATCACAGCAATCAAACTGAAATTTTGTATTATGATAAAGGCCCTTAACACAAGTTCACGTATGGGTCATTCAACAACCTGGTGAGCACAAATCCAACATGGAGGCGACGCGAAATTCCAATATTTAAATGGATTTTTCTTGCGACTATTCATCCAAGCGCTGTGCAACTTGGCACGGTATATCCTCATACAAGCCGTAATATACTGATGTCTAATTAAATGGAATTTTATGAGAACTTACAAATGATGGTTGTGCAATAAAAAAAACTCGTTTTCATTTCTCGTGCCCTAAGTAAGACCAGTAGGATACATGATAATAGATTATTTATTTCTTCACAGCACTACTTGTTATAACTTTTGTTTTAACTCAGTAGAAGGATTTTAAAATTGTTGCAACCTCATAGAGAATTATTTGAAAATGTTTGCAATAGATAACATATCAGTAAAACATTAGTAGTCGAAAATCAATCGGCGAAAAGAAGCAATAAAGAGATTGTTGTATCGGCGGTGTCTGTCCCGATTTGTTGTTGATGGTAGGAATGTGTTTTTCGAAAACTGTGCAGATTTATTAATCATTAATTATTCCTATTTCTACTATTATTATTGTTATTATTATTCCTAGCATTAGAAGTAATAGTAGTAGTAGAAGTAGCAGTAGTGGTGGTTGTAGTAGTATTAGTAATATTATAATCATAAGATACGTTGATTCAACCTTCCCCAAAATGTCCTATATTTTACGGATATATTTGTTTATTTTCCAGACGTTAGACACCTCCCGATTCGAAATGATAACCAATTGCACATAAGGCGAGAATACACAATAACGCACGTCGTTAGACAACGATAACAATTAGGCACCGTAAACAGGCTACATGGGGTTGATAACTATTTTACTCGCCTAGGAACTATTCAAGAACTACTCTTTGTATACGAGGTAGAGAACCCTAAACGAGTATTTTTCAAATAATCTATTGTTAAATTATTAACTGTCTTAGTTTCAGTAAATCCATTCTTTAAAATATGGGAAGGTTTAAGTCTAAAAGCGATTGATTATGCAAGCAATAAGTTATGGAAAATTCTGTTCGAGAAACGAATGAGTTAGTAGGCTATATTTGATGCCGGTCCTGTAATTACGTTGTGGCAGTCACTCTGTTATAGCCTTAAAATTACGTAAAAAAGAACTTCCGTGTCTGCATATATCCAACACTCCATTTGAGTAAATATAACTATAATCTGTAATTCACGGAAAATGGAGGTGTTCTTAAGTACGAATTTAGCAGAGAGAGTACATGGTAACATCATCACATTGAGTTTTGGAGGGAGGACAACACCATGAAATATGTGTTTCATGTGGAACAGAACACAAGCTTGCTTTTAACGTTAGTATTTCACTGTATAACATCGGCAGGGTTGTGTGGCACTAAGTTCTGAATGCAGAACCAGCCATCCATGTAGTGGAAAAGTTGGTCGCTGTGGATGGACGTGCACAAGGAGCCTAACCTGCTTTTACGACCGCGTGCCCATGACCGAAAGAGACTCGACACTAACTTGCTCTCTATGTAACATGAGGGGACTTGTCAATGGACGTCCCCTCTACACCTTTGCTGACTCACTAATGTTCAATTTCGGCTCCGATACGGCAGTGGTCTGCGTGCTTCACCCTAAGCTTTTAGCGAATAAATTTAGGAAGCCAGCAAACAGGAGGGACAAAGTGTCAAATATGTTGTCTAATAGGCTTCTCTATAGAGCTACTTCATCTTGAAGACCTTCAGAAACAATCCTCGGGCACATGCTGGCCTTAAGTGCACGTCAATGAGAGTGTTCATGATAGAACGTTCGCAGTCTTGACCTTTAAGACGTAACCTATAGCACAATGAAAACCCGGAAGGAGTAGATCTGTCATAATGAGCCACAAATAAGTGAAGGATGAGGTGATTACCTCCAGCATGGATACACATAAGCTTGTTTTTATATTCTTGCAAGGAATAACTTGCTTCCCTCACTGATACAATATATTTCCTAAAGCAATGAAAGGGATAAATTTAAATTTAACTATTTTGTATTTGCTACAATTGTTAGTTTCATCGCAAAATATACTATTCGAATGGCTGTGCTCTCCAAAATATAATAATGCACAAAGAATTTATAATCTTTCCTACTACAAGACGATGGTTGTCGTGTAGCTACTGAAGCAGCAGATATAAAAAAGATCATATGTTCTTGAAATCATTGAAATTAGTTTTCTCAGCAGGTTATGAAGAATTATGAGTGGAGAAGCATATTAAATTTGGAATTCTGAAATCTAAACTTCCTTTATTTCTTGTAAGTTATTTAATGGTTTAATTTGTTTTAATACAACTGTATTAACTACACAATCACCAGTATAAAAGCAGCTTACTTCTCAAAGACATGTGCACAAACACATTGCTCCAATATTATCTCAATCTCAGCACAATGGGCATAAATGTTTAACATATATATGAGGTCTCAAACCCATGGAGAAACAACCCCAACTACGAGTAATACTTGTCTTTCTTGGCGTATGACCCTTATTTAATAAAATTAGGGGCTTACTTGAGATAACGAAGTTGATTCCTAACAAGGAACATTAGCAAAGTGTCAGACCTAAAATATTGAAGACCCCAGGAAGTTCCCCGCAAGATATGGGCTTTTTACCACTTGTCGGTGCCCATAGTCATAATCATACATCTTTTTACAGAATTATGCGTGTTTATGAGAAGTGCATAATAATACAAAGAAATGTACAAACACCAATATGGGCACATCAAAGTGGCAAAAAGAAATCGTTTGCAGCGAATTTCACGTCTTCTTCAATATCATACCAAGATCAGTCTGATACAAAGCGAGTGTTACCTGTACGAGTCACAAACCATTACTCGTAAGACCCTGTACTAAAAAGTTTGAGTAGCTCAAGCAAACCTGAAAAAGCACATCATGTTATTTTTCAATATTCATTGTCTACATTCGCTTCAGGAGAGAGCGCTACACAGAAATGACGAAAATGAATATTGAGGACGAGGAGCATGTTGACCAATTCCGTATAAAACTCGTATTTCAATTTATGGAATATTTGACGAAATAAATATTTCAGTGCCGTCTAGTTAGTGCAGAAATAAAGGATTAGGAGCCCCAGGCAATATATTGTATCGTTCATATCCGACGTCATCAGAATGCAGAGAATTCCTATTACAATATTTAATTTAACATTGAGTTCTTCGAAGCGTGTATTTGTTGAAATACCCTTGGGGATTATTTTTCCTGGATTGTGTTTTTCAGTAGCAATAGATACCATGATGTTCTGATAAAGATTAACAACTTATATCTCCCATACCATTCTAGCATATTTGTCCCCCATAATTATATAAAAAATTCCATCTCGAGTTAAATCTACGCTTAGCGAGATGTTAATAGAAGTGATTCCTAGAAGTGAATAAAGAGTGTGTTGGTCCATTGAAAGCCAGTGGACTACAAATCTGATAGAGAGCTCCGGTACAAGAAACACTCCTTGTTGAGACTTGTGATGCACTCCAGTATATCAAGTCGCTGAAATGAACCCGGTATGCCTCGTGGCGTAGTGGCTAGTATTCTTGGCTGTCATCGTGGAGACGCGGGTTCGATACCTGGCTCAGTTAAGAAATTTTGTTCTGGTCTGAGGGTTGGAACGAGTTACTCTCAGCATCGAGAGGCAAAATTCAGATAATAATAATATTATTTGTTTTATGTCCTTTCTAACTACTTCGGCTTTTAGAGAAGCCCAGGAGCCGGAATTTTGCAAAACGGAGAAGAGGAATGTCTGAGCAAATACAAAATTATCAAGAATAATATAAAATATCACCTAAGTTATTCTACACAGACCAAATGAAAAAATTAACCACTGACCCAGACGATTATGCATTTGAAGTGAATATCCCCACCCGAAAAGTTGCCGACATGGACAATGTTGTGGCAATTTCGTCTACATATAAAATGTTGTAAGTCAATGGTTGTTTTCTTACCTGGGCGGATTCCAGAGGAAGCAAATATTAAGGCTAAATGTCCCGACACTTTGGTAAGAATATATTTCAACAGATGGCAGGACAAGCGAAACTGAATTTATTTATTTATTTTTCTATCGAAGGGGAGCTCCGATCTGCGATCTGAAAACTGCTATGCACTCTGTCTAGTAGCAGAATTGATATTAATTCATTGCTTAATTTTTAATTTCAAAAACAGAAAAGTTGATGTTTGTTTTTCAGTTAACTGATTAAAATTCGAAAGAAAACGGGTAATACGAAAGTTGAGTTTTACTCACTGATTCCAAAGCCGCATCGAAAACCTAAACCGGTTGAATAGAACCGTCGGGATCACTTTGGGAATTTTGTGAATAAAAGTGTTCTGTATATGCAACAAGACGCGACAGTAGAACAAGGTCATGGAGAGCGGGTTGGTGGAGGGTTGGGGGGAGGGGAGTGGAGCTAGAGTGATTTGAGAGAGCGACAACCTTGCCAGACGGTATGGAATTCCCGAGCATCTTGTCCAATATTGTGATTGACTCTGCTGGTTAGTTCTGAATTATTGACAAGGTCTGGATATTTCTGAGTGATCCTTTGATATTTTACCAGTTCCTAGTTACGACTTGTTGTTTTTAGTTCATCGATCTCATTAATTACTTTTTATTTAATTTATTTTACCTGCAAGAGTATTATTTTTAAATGACCGTTAGGTGTTCTATTTTCGGCACTTTATTTTTTGGACAGTATTTCTGGTAGAATAGATTTTTATTTTAGTCAATTTTACCCTCCAGGTTGGTGGTTCCCACGGACTCAGCGAGGGAACTCAACACTACCGCCTTTCCAGGCAGTGTCCTAGAGCTGGGAACCCTGGTCGGACTGGATGTGATCAGCACTTCTCCCAGGCGGTCTCACCTGCAAAGCGAACAAGGGCCTCATGAGGGATGGGATGGGAAAGGAAGATTGGGGTGGATATGCAAGGAAGAGGGAAGGAGGCGGCCGTGGCCTTATGGTAGGTACCATCCCGGCATTTGCCCGAAGACGAAGTGGGAAACCACGGAAAACCACTTCCAGGATGGCTGAGGTTGGAATGAACCCGCTCTACTCATTTGGACTACCCAAGGCTGAGTAGACCCCGTTCCAGTCCTCATACCACTTTTCAAATTTCGTGGCAGAGCCGGGAATCGAACCCAGGACCTCCGGGGCGGCAGATAACCATGCTGACCGCTATGCTACGGAGGTTGAATAGATACATGTACATATAGGTAGTCTACGACTGGTGGAGAGCAGTACGGTCATCACGTGGAGTTATTTTTTCGTTTTTGTTGAAAAAAAGAAAAACACCTCTTCACACCCAAAAGTTTTTTTCGTAGTTTATATTTGAAATTATATAACTCTTTACGCTTGCATTAGAGAATCTGTAATGCTCTGAGCAGTTATGATTTCTCTTATATTTTACCTGTAGCCTACAAGTTGGATGACTGAACGTCACCCCAAAATCTGCAGGCTACATGCTGAACAGCGCAGCGGTTGCTTGGTAGGCCTAGGCCCTTCATGGGGTGTCGTGCTACGGGTGTAGTTTGTTTTTTACTTCTAATACATAAGTGTAGGATTACAAAATCACGAACTATACAGTGTCAACTTTTTTCAGAGAAGCAAGTTCGACTTCAAATAAAAACAATACGTTGTGTGGAAAAATAAATGCGTAGCGAATGTGAAAATGGAAAATTGTTTTCCGCAAATACTGGATTGGATTGGGATCCATAAAGACTTCAAACAGTACTTTTGAACAACCAGTGGGCAAGGTGAAGACAAACAGCTAACTGCAACCAAACTTATGCGTTATTGCTTGCAGCCCCTAATTTATTGCAAAAAGTTCCCAGCTAGTATCAAACACCGCCTGCAATGCTGCCGAAAATTGTATGTCCCTTGTTGCAAAATTCCCGGAGGTAAGCAGATCAATAGAGGGAAACTAGGTTCCTTCTCTCATAGAACCTAAGCCGCCGGATTGGTCTTTCAGTTTGGGCCATCCTGGCACTATAAAACAATGAAATCCGTTTAGACAAAAAAATGCCACAATAGTGAAGGACACTGCACTCAGCAAAAAGCGAAGAAGAGCAGCTTTCCGAAAAAGTTTACTTGCATCGCGAGAAGGGAAAAGAATGTCTCGACAACAGTCTAATGAAATGAAACGTACTGTCTCACGTGATTATAGAAACCGATCAATGCAGTTGGATTTCGATGAAGTACTGTTGAGAGAGTTTAGTGATGAGAAGATCAAGCAACTAACGCTCCGTGAAGGCCATATACAAAAACTGGAAAAGGAAACAAGGGGCCAAAGGGAAAATGAAAAGTGGCACACAGCTAGAAAGGACAGACTTACGGCATCCAATTTTGGATATGTATGCAAGAGGAAACCTACTTCGAATTGGGCTCCATTAGCAAAAATTGTGACAGTCAGTCTGAAAGAGTAGACTTTGTATCATTTTAAATACTACAAATGCTGAAAAATGCTGGACAGGCTGAAGGCTTCCCGCTTCGCTCGAAGCCAATGACTCTTGACATGTTGGAAAATTATCTGCATAATACTTATCTTGCGCTATAATACTTTACCTTGTTTCAAATTACTCGCGAACTGCAAGTGCAAACCAAGGGCAAAGCAAGGTCACACTCACCAGGGCGCGCGGAGACGTGCCCCTTCCATCTAGTCTAAAAACACTTGATGTATTGAAGATAGAGATATGCTCTCGCGGACTTCTTTGTAGAACTTTTCATGCTGACCAATTCTTACGCTCATACTATATTGATGTGATTAACGGTTTGCCCAGCGTAAGCTTAAGAAGCGCACAGACGCCAAGTTTGTTTTCGACTTTTTCACTGAAATCGTTACTGCTTGGCTTCCTTTGATCATACATAAATTATTTTCTACAGAATCTTTCCTCGAGATAACCTTTACAGAATGGCGATAACCGCATCAAAATCCATCCAGTGGTTCTCGAGATTACCCGTGACATCCAAGAATCGGGGATTTTTGTCTTATACAAACGGAGTAGAGATTGTCGGGGAACACATGCACCAAGCGGCACTATGACGTCACACACCTCCGTGCATCTGGGTACATTTCGTCCCGTCACCGTAACGTAACGCCAGACACCAGCGTAACGACGAAGTCGACAAGATCATTTAAAATGATCAAAACATTCTGTACGGAGAATTTCACTCAAAAGCAATGCAGTATGACTGTGAAATGAGTGAATTGCAAAACGAAATTTAGAGGAGAAATCGGTAGAAGTGTCGAAGAATGTGGTATTTTCGTACATAACACTTATGGGTTTTTAGGAGCCTCCCCAGACGGATTAATAGGAGACGACGCTGTAGTCGAAGTCAAGTGCCCTTATTCTGCACGGAATATGACCATACTGGAAGCCTACAAAAAGCTAATGGGATTTCGTTTGGCAGAAAGTAAGCGAGAAAGAAAGCCAGAGAATATCAAGAACAGTGCCTTTCAGAAGAGAACAGATTGATAACTCTCTAGCACTCACATGTTTTTTATTTCCACAACCTGGGCCAGTTGGAAATAACATAGTGGGAAATATGTTATTTTGTGGTATGGACGCCGAAGTACATTCACATAGAAACAATAAAGAGGGACGAAAAGTTCTGGAGACAAAAAATGATTATGTAACTTACATGCTGCTGCGAGAAAATCTTGTTGCCTGAGATCATTGATCCCAGGATGACCAGATCAATGGATCTAAGAGAACCTGAACTGAAGTAAAATACTGAGTGTGTGTAAATCATGAAACGCTGTCTTTGATATGGAAAAAAATGAAGCATTGGTTTCAAGAACCGGAAATAATTAGGTATAATATTTTTGTTTGTGTATAGTACGCAGTACTAGTGCCTGTGCTAACAATAGGCAGACAAGAACATCTTAGGGACTTTAATTCTATTATGTACATAATAATTTTGCTCTTGTTATGCATTTTCATAATTTGTTTATTGTTGTCCTACACAAATGAACTTTTGTTATTACCTCCATGAAAATTGAAGTAAGTTATAGTGACTGGCCACACGGAGTCGTTTCAAATCTCACGAATAAAAAGAAAAAGAAAAGAGGGAATTAGAGTCTAGAGAACCAAAGAACCATAGGAATTACCAAAATAAATGTATGTATGTCTGTATGTATTGTGCCCGCCAGACAAGGATGTCGGAAGACCGCTTGACCGCAACGGCCCCTCGACACCCCCATCCACCGAACCCACAACCCTAAAAGGATCAGATGTGCATTCTCAAGTCAGCCCGCACGGGACTAGTTACCTCAGGGTCGATCGGTGTTGGTGAGATGTGGAAATGTTCTGAACTGACCCAAGAAAGCACATCAAAAACAACAAGAAAAAGAAGAAGTCCAGTCTTAAGTTACCTTCTTTGTTTATTCAGAAACAGCACCCTAACCTACTTCTGAGGGTAAGAATCGGATAAGCCGCTAACCTGAATACTTGATGAATAGTCCCTAAATGACGTTAAGTTACCCTCTTATGAAGTCCTATTATACAACAAAACAAAAAAACAGCAAACTAAGGGAATAATACGTAAGTTCGGCCCTAAGCAATTACAATGAGAAATTTTATTAAAGCAAAACAATGTGTATGAAACTAGGCTATGATGGCATTATCCCTGACATTTAACGTTAAGGTTATGTTCTGATTTGATCCTATCGGAAAGTTAATCATAGACGTGACGCGCCTATGCAGAAAAGAAACTATCACACAATTGGTTCACTAAAATAACATCAGTAACAAATGGCAACACAAGTCAACAACCATAAACACAAAATAGAATACACTCTTATATTCAACATCCTCCCTAAACAAATCGTCGACTCTTTGTAGACGATTGTCATCTGAATGCATGTCAATTTAGGTTGGCAACAGCGTGAACACCGTCATGTCTGACGTTGCATTTGCAAAGTCCAGGCTTCCGGGGATTCGCCTAGAAATTACATTCGAAGATTCAAGGAGTGTCAGCTTGATCTAATTGTATTTAGAAGCACCACCCTCAGGTGAAAAATCGAAGATCGAATCATAACAACAACCACAACAACATACGAAAAATTACATTATTCAAAAAAACTGAAGTTCGAAACTATTTAATTATTTATTTAATTATTAATTATTTATTCCTTTCAAAATAAAACTATTTCACTATTATTATTATTATTTATTATTATTTATTTATTTTTATTTATTATTATTTATTATTATTATTATTTCCAGGAAGTGTATTTGATATTGTCGTTAGACACGAAGAACAGAATCAGACCCATTAATAAACTCTCACTTCGAGAAGCATCAGTCATCTCGATTCTACAGCATCATCAAAAATCTTCATATGAGCATCACCGCTCAACTTCAATACACGCCAGTCACCGCTGGACTCGTGTTTACAAATACTAATACGTGTGGTCACCTAACACACACCTTATAGAACGGTCGACAGTGGTATAAACATCACCTGTCACCTAATTAACATCACCATGAGCGATAATGCATCGTCTTCATGTGGAACAAATTACCCAATCACAATCTAGCACGTTGCCCTGGTCTGATACATCTTCGGTCTGTACAAAATTAAGTTAATGGCTGCCCAGAACAGCTGGTTACAGCTCTTAAATAAAGGTTTCAATCTAATACAAGTTACATTTTACTTAACCGATTTATTAACCTTATGGGAGTGTACGTTCATTGAGAAAATACTGCTGTGCAGTTCTACGCTAAGAGTAGTATTGAGTTTGTGTGTGCCTTTAGTTGTTGTATAAAGTGACATGTGAATGACGCATTTGCTTGCGCCCGATATCTTCGAGTGTCTGCTACAGCTTTCAAGGTCCCAATACACTCTCCCGCTGACAAACAATTGAGCTCAGACGCTCACCGCTTGCTTTGTAACCAGTTCTAAATCCACACATTCAGATGTACGATTGTAATAACGCCACACTTCTGGCATAACAAAAGAATAATGTTGTATTCCAGGTAGACCAAAGATATAGATACTGTATGTCACTCTTCTGCAGTGACTTGAATATATTAAAATGATACGTGGGAGGTATTAAAATGCTTAAATACATTATACTGTAGTCATTCCGTCGTGCCTATCGACTGCCATACCTTCCCAAGGATCGTGTGTTCGAGAATAACACACTTCCACCTTACTTAAGGACATGAAGTTATATTTGCGGCGTTCTTCTTCAATTTATGCATAGTGCTCCCAATGCCTTTCTTAATCATTATATTTACAAATTGCCATGTAGAAATAGACCGAAAGGATATAATAGTTAATCACATAACTACCAAAAAAACAAATCCTGCCTATAAACAACTGTGTGAATACGTGCGGCCAATATCTTATGCTAATTATCCACCACAATTCTACCGTACATAAATGGTTTTATTTGACTTACTCGTTCATCGTTGGTTGTATGAGATGGATGGCTCTCGGTTTGAACCTGGTCCTCGGTTCACTCACCGACCTTCACCATCGTTTCTTCCTCCTCGTGGTATTATTTGGCATCGGCTCTTCCCGTGGTTGAATGGTTTACTCGGACATTTCTCCTGCCATAAGGATGGCGGTAGCTTCCGTGTAGTTATAGGTCCCCATGATGGTAGTAGTATTACACGTTGTAGAAGCCTGAATCACTGATTTTATCGGAACAATAGTTGTAAAATTTCCACTGATTCTAAACTGTGCGAATATTCAAAATTGCCTTTCTATTTCCGCCACTGACTTTATTGACGCCTCTGCATCATATTACACAGACTTTACTACTTTTCTCACTCCACAATTACATGAGTTTGATAATAGCACTTCAAAATTTTGACAATTTACAGTTCGACTAGTCACGAATAACAGTTTCAATGAACTTTCCAAATATACCGGTCTGTTCGATAATAGTAGTATTAATGGACTACTCGTCCTCACCCTGTTCATTACCCGAGATCCAGTTGCGGCGTTTTTCACTCACACACGACATGACACAGTACTGTCTAGGTAATGGCGACCAGTGCTTCTTCCTCTTCATCGTCGGGCACCGCGTGAGTCGTTTCCTGACTATGTAAATTAACCGTTTATAACCCAGCATATCATTTACACAACCAGCATTCTCAAAAATTATAGGGAAAATTCATTGGAGTGTCCTTGTCTGAATTGTCCTGTGGTTCATAATCTCACTATTAAATAAATATGTTACTTCAGCTGGCGACTTCCCCTGGTAGGTTGGTATTCCATGGTTGGACGTGTGGTTGAGCTTCTTTGGGATTTTTTCTCGGCAATCTAATTTCGATGAGCCGGAAATGGTCATGGGGTCATGAGCCTTTCGGTCTCAGTATGTATGTATGTATGTATTTCTATGTGCGTGCGCATTTTGCCTCTTATAAATCGATAATAGATTAGAATATTTCACGGTTTGTGGTCTTGTTTGTTTTGTCTAGCAGACGACACCTAGAGTTGGACGTCCGCATCGGATGGTTTTTAGAATAGATATTCCCAATAAACCTGAACACGAACATATCTTGTCCATCTTTTTCCTAAAATATCAAGAGCGTGCTAACTACAAACCGGTCATATCTTTCTACACAGTATTCAATTTCGCATCGAGTGAAACCAGTCGCTGATCTGTGCGGTAAGAATTACGCCCTACAAGTTTTTACTAATGTCGGAACAATATGTGTTTTGTTCGGGAGTTTATCCTCAAATAGCTCTAAAACAGTTACCTAGAAGGGAATCCAACGCTGTCAGCATCTATCCTGAGTGTGTTTTCACCGTTTTTTCTACAATCCCTCCAGATAAATGCCGAGATAGTACCGTACGTGAAGTTTCAGGGCACCTGTCCCATCCCTGACTCTAATACAGTTACACTCATAAACAACGACACGGGACTAATGATGATTATAATACTAATAATAATAATAATAATGAATGTACTGTAATAATAACGTTATTGGTTTTACGTCCCTTTTAATTACTGTGGCTTTTAGAGACGCCGAGATGCCGGAATTTTGCCCCGAGGGGGATCTTAAACGTGCCAGTAAATCTAATGACACGGCTCCCTCGCATTCGCGCACCCTCAAATGCCAATTGGCTGCAACCTTGGGCACAGCAAGTGAGAACGTTACCGTTGACCCACGCAGCCAGCCAAAGGTACTGATGACCAAGATGTCCCAAGCCCCTACAATGTATTATTATCAACAAGAATGTTAGAGGAAGAAAGAAAGGCATCTGTACGAACACATTGTGTCAACGTTACATATTGTGACACTACTACAGAGTAATTTTATTGCTCAGATATTTTCCACGCCTAGGCACTTGTACACGTAACTCGTCGAACTATAATATTTGTGACAAGAGGAAGACAACTACTTCCTGTCGTCAAATTGTTCCCTTCTCCCTCCGCCCTGTCAGCGTGTTCATCATTTTCCTTGCGCAAGAGATCTTGTGGAGCCGCACCGCCTACCACCCTTTTCAAAACAATTCCCAAACCAATGCTGTCGATTCCATTCACCCGATTTTAATTCTGAAAAAAAAAATGCATTGGAAACAGGAAATAAATCTCCATTTTCGTATTACCAGGTTTTTTCATATTTTAAGCAGAGATATAAAAAACTGTTAGTTACTTTTTTGTTTTTCACATTTTGGAAAATGCAATTAATTAATATCACTTCAATTGCAGTCTAGTATACATAGTGGTTGTCAGATCGCAAATACGAGCTTTCGTTCAAGAGAAAACTGAAAAAAGAAACTGGCTCACTTTGGTGCTGCTACGTGGTGTCAGAATTACAAACTAAAGAACGGGACATTTAGCCTTAATCTAAAGATGTGCTACCTCTTATCACATCAAATAACAGGTAAATGATGAACACTTGCAATAAAACGCTGATTTATTTCTGTTACTTCGAAATATCGACATATGTACACTTCATTCAGTATTATTTCACAGAAAAACGTACTGCTTCACTTTCAAATTTTTTTGCCCATTTTGACGCATGGCAGTGCTTTATTTCTCGAACTAGACTTGCGAACTGAAAATGTTTGGATACACTTCCCTCGGAATCAGTAATACGTTACTTACTTGTCAGAAATATAAATTATCAATAAAAGTATGAAATGAGTTAAAAGGGTCAAGATTTAAAAAAGGTTTATGTAACTAACGTTTCCTTACTAAACCTTTTACAACTTTACTTTTAAGAAACGTTCAATATTTAAAAAAACGTATATAGGCTACTGTTTCAAACGTTTAATCGAAAACATTTCGTCGGGACATAGCAAACACGTTTCCGAACATTAGCCCTAGTCTCAATACATACTGTACTTTCAAATCACAGATATCCGCTTTGTAGACAAACACAATCTCACAAAGAACGTAAGTTAGTTAGAATATAGTAGAACGTTTTCATCTAACACAAATACTGTCACTATGAGACATAATATAAGGGGAAATGTTCAAACGTGAGCACCGTTTTTGCTTGTCACTCACGCGTCACCGAAACTGCCCGTTGAGAATTCGTGACGAGTTCATTTAATCGCTGGTGTGGGAAGAATTCAATTTCAAAATTGTATATTGTTCCGAATCATAGTACCAACACTTACACATCAAATTTCGTCCCTTAAGAAGCAATATCGCGTATCTGGCAAAGCTTTCCTTTCCTTTTATGCAACTTATGAATGGTGACGCCTCCCAGACGTAGCCTATGTGGATGTGCCGTCCAACAGAACAATTCACGTTAATTTCATTTTCCTGTGTATAAACATAATGAAAACTGAACGTTAATTATACTGCACTCTGCACTGTGAGAGAACACAACTAAGCGGAAATGTTTCTGCAGTACAATGAATGTAAAGTTCATTCTTCATTTTGCGCATACTCAGGAAAATTGCCTGAATTGTTATGTTGGACGGCACATTCACACACGGCCGGGAGGAGTGACAAATCATAAGGAAACTATTGGAAAATAAGAGCATTGTCAGATGGGCGATATTGCTTCTTAAGGGACGATATAATCTCACGAATATATACGAAGAGGTCCAACTTATTGGGGAAAGTGTCGCAAGAGGAGCTCACTTGGAGGCATAGCAATTGCCTTCCTGCTCTCCAGCTTATCTCACCCAATGGAGCCACCCACCAATAGTGTAATTTAATCTTTTTATATTTTGTCCCTAGGAATAGGGTCCAATAGAAACTGTTGCTCATCGACAATGCTTCACCTTAGGAGAGAACAAACTTACCCTTCTGGTTTTTAGTAACTTCAATACAGTGGAGACCTACCGGGTGAGTTAGCCGTGGTCGTTACGGCATGACTGCTGGCAGTCGCTCACATCCGGGAGGCGAGGAGGTTCGAATCCTCCCGCCGGCAACCTTGAAGATGGTCTTCTGTAGTTTCCCATCTTCCTTCCAGGCAAATGCCGGGGTCGGTCCCTAACTATAGGCCACAGCCGCTACCTTCCAACTCCTCGACCTTCCCTTCCAAATTTCCTCCCCAACGGTACTTGTAGCTCACCCATTGGATGACCGTCTCAAAGCAGCTACAAAACTGGCGAGTCGAACATGTCCTCGGACACTCCCGGGAGCCATACGCTAAAAAAAGGGAAAAAAAGAAAAGAAATAAAAAATATATATAAAAAAGTGGAGACATGTTTATAGTTCTCGGAATTGTCAGAATTCCAACTAAAGACGATAAATGTAAAAATGTAGTTTAGACGTTAATAACATTAATCCTGGCCAAAATTGAATATGAGGATTAAGAAAGCATGTACGGTACTGTATGTTACACTTGCATAACTGTGTCACTAATTGTAACTTATGTTGAACGGGTGTACAGCTGGTATTTACTTGAACCCCACAGTGAAGCCGACTGGAGCATTTGCGTCACATTTGTAAGGAGGACCTGGAATATCGAAGATTGAGGGTTCGAATTCCCGCACTGAAAGTGACCATCCTGAATATGGCTTTACCCCAGATATGTCCACACTCTCCATAGGCAAGTTTTTGTATGGTAAGTTCCAAGGCACCCACCCCAATCACAGACCCTAATCATTTCAGTTGCTCAAACTACTACAATCACTTACAGTAACGCACGTAATCAGCTAAGTTCAATACACACTGAAGTACACAGGCCTGATGACCAAGAAGTCCCAATCCCTTAAAACAATTAAATAACAACAAGCGCTAATCAAAATACACTAAGCGTTGTACATTAAATTTTAGCATAACTAAACGTTCTGCATTTGAGTGTCCACTCACGTACCTCTGTGATAAACCTTATAGTATGATGTCATCACGTTCGTACTTTGGAACGACAGGTATGAGACAAACATAAGTGTCCGTATTAAGTCACGTGTGTTACGCAACATTCCCTGACATTTAATTCTATGTCAGTAAGGAACTCTTTAGCCACCACATTGCAAGGGCAGTAATGTCCAGCATCCGCTACGTACAACTCCCACAAAATACAAGAGGCATGATCCTACGATAGTGTAATAGTTCTTTGCAAAAATTGCTTTTTTATGATAAGAGATTAAATATGGGTAAGAAAGCTTATGTGACAGACTTAAGAATGCTTCACATCTTTTGGAAATGCACAAATGTCTCAATTTTGATAAACAGTAAAGAATGAAGTCGTTGATTCTTGGCTCTAAATTAGGAATTCCAAATTCTAATGTAAATGTGATTAAGCGAGAATGACCGATATTTTTCAGAATAGTATTAAATGCGGAGGGTTGCATAAAACTAGATTGGTATATCAATAACAATTTTACCCCAAACCGTTCTCTAACTGACTTTTGCGAAGTTCAGGAGGCTACCATTATCACACTTTGATAGAAACCATTGAAACTAAATATTTAAACATATATAAAGCTGGCTCTCAGATGCTCAGAAGCAGAATATTGATTCATTGTAATGCATGTTTACATTTGATGAAGCTTAGTGAAACCACGAACTCAACGGTTAATACACCACAGCATGTTCGCCGTCCTTTGTAGAACATGAACTATTATAGCGTCCGCGGTAGTTGGATTAATGAATTCCTGTCCATGCACCAAACAAATAAATTTACCATTCGATCGATTACCACATAGCCAAATAATTCATAAGCGAATTTTTCCCTGGAGACATAGGTATTTTCATTGCTTGTATGGGGATAATATTTGGTGAGGCATGTATATGGTTCTGACTTCAAGTCTCTCCATGGAAATGAAGAGTCGCGGGATCATATCCGAGATCAACTGAGAACCCCGTCGTGAACAACTGGTAGCGTAAATTTCATGGAATTTCAATGTTAACACTCGTGACACTAAGTTACGGTTACAGGAGGAAGAAGAAATCATAAAGCCTACAATAAAATATTTTTTCGTTTCGTTAATCCATATTAGGTTTCCGAAATAACCTTTATCCTCCAGGGAATAGACTTACCAGTATACAATATCTGGTTGGTTTGGAGTGTAGTGTTATACTTACTACGTTAGCGTTAAGAATATTTATTTCCTCGAGACGGTGGGGGAAAGTTAGGTCATTTTAAATTGTTTTCCAAAGAAAGTGACATGTCTCGACATTGTTTTAATGCAATATTCTACCTTGTGTAATGTATGTAATATTGGTTTCCGTAGAGATTATGAAATAGTTAGAGCGTATCGTACATTGTTCTCTAGAGCAATCAACGATGCCTCAACGTAGCTTAAATCTGATGATATAATTATTTGTATTATTATTATTATTATTATTATTATTATTATTATTATTATTATTATTATTATTATTATTATTATTATTATTATACATCTATCTCCTTAACCATTTCGTACAAGTTGGGTCAGGGTTATGCTGATTGATCTCTGCAGTCATATTTGGAAACTTGAGACACGAAACACGGGTGCTGTCTTGTAAGCTACCGTATGTGAAAGTCAAGGGAAATGGCAATCTACCACGCGTATGTTATTGAGGGGTCACCGATCATGGAGTTGGTTTCTCGTTGTTTATGCACCCTGTTTATTTGCAATTGAGGTTTATATAACTGAAGTATACTTACGGGTGTTTGGCTACGTTGTCTGAAACAGTTATATTTGCTAAATATCAAATACCGTTTTAAATTAAATGTCATCATATCCATTACTACGAGTATCGTCGGTTGAAATTTCATAAAGGAACGCAGTTTTGGACCATCATATGATGGCAGGATTATTTATTCTAGGTGTTAGAAAAGTAGGCTTTTAAGTTTCTACTGGAAAATCTTCCCCCCAATAGATCAAACATACTATAATCAAGGGCCTCCAGCTGAAATGAGCATTTTTTCCACTTACGTGTGCCGGACTAATATTCTTCCTCTGGTCAACACTCCTTGTAGTGTGACCCCGACGGAATTCGGAACCTAGGAGGTCACCAGTTTCCGTGCCTTATTTAGTCCCTGTCCTTTCTTACCTAGTTTATCGTGGGGTCAGACCTCTTGTTCTTCACGGTATGCCTTGCCTGTTGCAATAAACCCTGGAGAGACATGGTGCATTATGGGTAAAACTAAGGGATCTACAACCTCCAAGGATTCATGGGTAGGGATTCATCAGCTGGGTCAATTTTTCCCTCATAATTTTCTTGTTTCATTGATATTGAGACGGACCGTCCCCTCTTTCACTTCTCACATGTCTTTCATTATTCTATTCCCTTCCAAGTCCCTCGATTCTCATTGTTTTAAGTTTCAGGCCATTTCGCTTTCCTATTCCCTCTTGTTTATGTTTTCTTATTATAGTTTCTATGTTACTCTTAAGTAAATAGTTAGCAGTTTAAGTGGATTTCGTAGTACGTTATTATTATTATTACGTTTTCATTATCATCCTTATCTACAGGGGAGGCAACCTCGATATTGCATCCCTTAATACTGCAATTACCACCACCGTCAGCACCAGCCGCGGTGCCTGTCCCAAGAGTAGTCAGTCGCAATTTCCCCGCTGTTTACGAAGGTATAATCAATTGAAATTTTTGCCTACTTTGGTTTTCTTTTCAAAAAATGAATGTAGACTTATGAGATCTACACGGGACAAATGTCCGTGAGTCTGTTTCGGTGTGCATGTATGTATCCAGCTATCAAATCAAACACGACGAAACCGAATTGGGCCAAATTTGGTACCGAGGTAGCACTAGTTAAGGGCACCTCATTGTGATGTCTTATATCGCTGCCATTTAAACCAAAATAAATTGGCGGCCAACCAATTAATCAAAGCTCAAATCAACTTGCGACTAAACTAATCATTGGATCTCACCATATGTTGTAAAACCATACCATCATGAGGGAAGCATCTTTACACTCAAGCTACAAGGCCATCCACCAACCATTCCAAGATGGCGGCTGTGTGAATCATCCATACATTATAATCAATAACTTATGATCCAATGAATCAATGTTCACAGTACTTGATATTCTGACAGTCATGTATAAGGACCTCCTGTTACCAACGTTATGACAAAATGAGCGTCAATATTACGTACAGACACCATCACGAAAAACGTAAGAGTAAATAATTATCAACACAGTACCGTAAATTAGTGATATGTGACCGATATATGTGACCTTGTATGGCCAAGGCAAAAGATCATATTCTCCATACGTCTCAGACGGCGGTTGCGAGAACATTAAAGCCAACAATCCGGAATGAAATTCGGCAAATAAGGCGAATATTGCCAAGAAGTGAGTAACGTATAAGAGCTCCCATCTGTGTTGGTCACAAATTATCACACTGAATAGAGCGCACAGCGGCCATCCTGAATTATCAATATTCTATCAATTAGTAAATTAATGCAGCTGCTCGTAATATTCACGGTCATATAATCAAAACCGTTGGTAAAATGGGGTCATTATATAAACATCAATGCCAAATACTGTGAACTTTGGATCATTAATTATGGATTATAGCCTATCTCTTGCGTGATTCACACGGCAACTATCTTGATATTGTTTTCCTGATGATCTTGTAGTTTGGGTGCTGGATGTTTCGAATAAGAAAGTGTATTTTACCACAATTTGACAGAGATCCGATGATCAATTTAGTCGCAATTGATTCAGACTTTGAACATTTGAAGGCCGCATTTGTATTCGTTAAGATGGCGGCAATATAAAAAATATTACACGGGGGCTGTATGCTAATGCTTCTTCTGTAGCAAATTTAGTCATAAGCGAATTGTCATAGGCTGGTCACAAATGGAAACGAGATTTCTTGCAAAATACTCGTCTCTTACAAAATTTCGTGCTAATTGCGCAATTGGTTTACTCTGAGTGGAAAACTTTCACTTAACATTTTCATACCTGGACTAGACTACATACATACAACATACTTCCTGCGTTTCGCCATTAAAACTGTAATAAATGGTGGATTGTCATTATTAATCTTCTTAGCTTCTCTATAGTTGTCAGAGACGGGAGTATCCAATTTCCCATTGCGTATAGCATGCAACTATAGAAAATCAAAGAAAACTACCCTTAAATCATAGACCTAGTGGTAAGACATCTGTATTTAATACAAGCAGAATTCATGACTCTTTTGGTCACTCACAATTTATGAGTTGATGTCATTTTGTGAAATATTCGTATATATCGAACCTTCACCATTAAACATATTAATGTTGTCATCTGAAGTTACGTCATCCATATAATATTGGATTTCGTACATTATTTATTCTATTTTTCCAATTTGGATTTTTCAAACTATAGACGCTTCCTCTTGTTTGATGTATTACAGACGCATGCACATTTTAGGCTAATGATGAATGCTATGAGATTAACAATTGTGAAATTGTATTTTAATATTTGATATTACAAACTTCCTTCATGATTCCGTTAGGGATTTTGGAACTAAAATGAGTGTTCGAATGGGGTGCACTCAGCCTCGTAAGGGCAATTGAATTGACGTCTCTTTCGAGAGGGTGCGCCGCTGTCCAGCATAGCATGGAATTAATGGTTGGGGAATATATCTCGCTGCCATGTTTTGAATCAATGGAGGTCATTTTTTTGGAACCAATATTGCTCCATTTGTCAGAAAGAACCTGCCAACTTCTAACCTACACCCATAATCTACAGGCCAATGGATGTGCAGTGGACAATTGTTAGACCAAGGTCTTCAATGGGCTGTAAACCACAGGCTATTTTATGTGTTTGATGCCTAGTTGTTGTAGGGGAACTTATGAAGATTAGATGGGTTTCGAGTATGATTGTTCGCTCTGATAAGCACGATTCAGCAGTAAAATAAGCGTGTTTGTATAAGTAATAAAAATACGAAATGTTGTATCTTTTCGGTTGGAAAACAGTTACGTGTGTACATAAAACAGTTGTAAGTTAGCCTACATTGTTGGCAATCCGCGTTGACAAGATGATAATCATTTGGCATTACGTGTCTTCTACCCAGACAATGGCACCTCACGTTTTTGGACATGGGTTCTGATCAAAACTTAATCTATTAATACGTGATTCGCGTTGAACTTAAAAGAACTAGTTCTGTGTTTTAAACGTAGGAATGATTCACTTATTTCGCATTGATCATGCTGTCACACATAAAAGAGTCAATCAATAGCGTTCTGAATTTTAACAATAGTAAGCAAATTGGCACTCATGATAGCGTGTGTTGTCGATTATTGGCCTTCAAATGTATTCTCAGAGATAACAGAATTAATTACCGAGTTGAGAATAAGAAAAGGTATTTCATTGGCCTAGAAAGGACATTTCGTACCTCGCACTGATGAGTTACGTGGAAATGTTCTGTAACTGGCTCTGGATTTGGGAATATTTTTGATCTACTAGCCAAAGTAAGACACCTGATTATCATTCTAGGCCATCAATTTGATGTACCGGTACTATAATTGTTATAAGTGCGAGTAAATCTCTATCTGTTGTCTATTCACATTATCTTCACAATTTGTTTAGAAGGAGATAAGCAGTTAGTCAAGTGGAATGCTTCTTAGCTCAACTAAATCAATTAAATTAAGGAAAAATAATTGAGTTAACATTGTTGGTGTTAATTAGATTTCGGGGCCTGGGACGTCTTGGTTATCAGCCTCATATAGTTGGGTATGTGTTGAGCTTATCTGATAACCAGTATTTATGTGATGACTGTAGTAGCGTGTATGGCAGTAGTAGGGACAGAAATAAGGTACTATCCCGGTATTTTCCTGCAGGGAGTGTGAAAAACCCGGGAAAAACCACACTCAAAGATAACCGCTGTCAGCGCTGGGATTCCAACCTGCAATTTCCGGACTTGCTGAGCTAACCCCGCGGTCGTGGTGCACGATTTATTGAGCATGGCTGCGCCGTGGGACTAAATGAGTTCAAGGATTATTGTGAGCGTTGACATGCAATGCAATAACAGGAATGTTAATACCGTAAATAAATAGTGTAGGGAATTTTAGAAAATAAAGTTTCTATAATAATAAGTACTGATATCGCGTCAGGAGATGGCAGTCGGGTTTAAACTGCAGATGTCTTCCCGCTCACTGCGTATCGCGCATTCCAAAAACATTAGGTTGGTCACTACTTGCTTCACTCACTCAGCACATCCCTTCTTCCTTCCTTTCTTTCTTTTTTTCTTTGCGACTGTGTGTCGTCTGCTGGGAGGAGTCGTGTCAATCAATTTATTGTCACGTTAAAGATCCCGGTGCAATTAGTTGGCACTACATTTTGACTGACAGGTTTATGACTAATGGAAGTAAGCAGCATAGCATTAGTATTACGCTGCTTTTAGAGACGCACGGGATGAACTACTGTAGCCTACATATTATGTCGTTAGAAACACACGCTCTGCCAATAAATTTAATCCTGGTTAGACTGATGTGTAATATCAATAAAAAGGAAGTGCTGAGACCAGTGTATGCATAATGTTTCTTGATGACTTGAGAAATATAAATACAATAAACTAAATACTGTGATCATTTACAATTAATAATGCTAATTCCCCCCAGGGGCTCACATTTAGTGGGATGTGAGTTGACGACCACGGGACCCAAGCTGAGTCCGGCATTGCTTCCACTTGTGCCGGGCTCGTCTCCGTCTTCTTTACTGTCGACCTCTCTTGGTCAAATCTTGTTCTTTTCCGACCCCGACCGTATTAGGATATCCGAGACTTAGGGAGTCTCTTCCTTTCCCGCCTTAATTGACCCTTCTCATATCTTTCCTGATCCCTCAAGGGTCCACGGCTGGTAAGTTTGGGAGTGGCGAACCCGAGGGATTCCTGATCTGGGTCTGGTCCCTCCCCCCTTTTCCCGCCTTTTGGGTGGACCCTCTCCTCTTTCCTGCTATTCTTTAAGGCAATGGTTTGTGCATTGTCTCCCCTGTGTATCTAAATTACATTTTGTTAGTATTTTGAAATTAAACTACCGGTACATTTCTTAAGCATTTTCAATCTAAATTAAATGTTGTATTTTCAATCTAAATTGCAGATTGTGCGTGTTTTCAATCTAAATTATTATTGTGAGTGTTTTCTGTCTTAATTGCATTTTGTAGGTACTTCCACTCTAAATTGCATTTTGTGAGTGCTTTCAGTCTGAGTCCCATTTTGTAAATATTTTCCATTTAAATTGGTTTTTCGTCGTGGCTCCTATTTCATTGTCTTTTTCAATATCACCCAGACCAATAGGGGCCGATAATGTAGATGCTAGGCCCCTTAAAACAACAATTAGGCTATCATCATCATAATAATAATGCTTATTTTGATTTATTATTTACTAGCTGAAGTACCCGTGCTTCGCTACGCGTCATAAATAAATTAAAATGTGAAGGAGACAGTTAAAACAGGGGATAGGCGAGGTGCTGCGTAGAGGGAGAGTAAGGATGGAACATTTTGTCCAACTACACCGCTCGGCGTTGACCGTGTTTTATAGCACAAATTTAGGTTTTACTCGCTAACCGTGTAATTTTAAACCTCGAATATGTCATCAAAAGTTTGCTATTTCTTAGCGTTCTCTTTTTATTTGATATGGAAATATGAAAGTTTGAAACCAAAGGGGGTAGTGACGTCACTAATATGGTCGCTATCTTTAAATAGTGCAAAGTATTGAAATCAAAAGTAGCCTATATGTTAACCAGGTAAATCAGCTACTTCCATGTAAAATTCATGTAAATCGGACCAGTGGTACTTGCGTGATGAGTAATACACAGACACACACCATCTCATTTTTAGTCTCGCTTCGCTCGCATCATAGTCATGTCATATTGTTATTCAATGAAATGCAGGTTTAACCCCGTTAACACCCCTTTAGAACCTGAATGTCCAAAAATCCCTCCTTAGTAGACGTTTTCGACATACAACAAACATATCCCCAAAATATCATTCTTCTAACTTTAATAGTTTTGGTTGGTCGATGAGAGTGAACATCCAAAAATCCTTCCTTAGTGGACGTTTTTCTTCCGGAATTTCACCCCTCCCCATAGGCCCCTTAAATTGGATTTATGAAAAAACGGTCGAACACCTATTTTTTTAAGCTGATTGATTTCCTCCGAGTTTCAAACTCCTCGCCTATGTCGTTTAAGAGATACACGCTCCATTAGGAATCTTTCAACCCCCACTTTTCACCACTTTCACCTCATAATATACACCATATCGATAAACCCTTAGACATATGTCTGTTTATTCTTAATGAAAATCCACAGCCTGCTTCCAGTCGACTGACCGGGTCAGGGAATGGAATGAGTGAAGCCCCTATCTAGCGGCGAGGGTATGAACTGTGCCGGCTGCCAAAGCCTGTCGCACTCCCCTGGGGCAATGATTAAATGAATGACGGATGAAATGAAATGACAGTGGAGAGTGTTGCTGGAATGAAAGTTGTGACAGGGAAAACCGTAGTACCCGGAGAAAAACCTGTCTGCCTCCGCATTGTCCAGCACAAATCTCACATGAAGTGACCGGGATTTGAAACACGGACCCAGCGGTGAGAGGCTGGCGTGTTGCCACCTAAGCCACGGAGGCTCTGTTTATTCTTAATGATGAGTTTATATGCCGAGTATCCCATCCCCAAGGAAACCAATGGGGAGATATTTTTATTCAATTAAATGCAAATCTACCCCCTTAATACCCCCTTTAGAATCTGAATATACAAAAATCCATCCTTAGTGGACGTTTTCGACATACAACGAACATAGCCCCACAATGTCATGTTTCTAACTTCAATAATTTTGGCTGGGCGATGATGAGTGAGTGAGTAAGTCAGGACATTTTCTTTCATTTATTTTTCAGAATTTCACCCCTCACACGAACCCCTTAAATTGGATTTATGAAAAAAAAAACGGTCGAACACCTATTCACTTATTTTTGAGCTGTTCTTCCCCCCTGAGTTTGATGAGTTAGTGAGTGAGTGAGTTAGGACACTTTCTTTCCTGTTTCCCCCCCCCCCCCCAGAATGTTACTCCTCTCCAAGGGCCCCTTAAATTGGACTTATGAAAAAACGGTCGAACACCTATTTACTTATATTTTAAGCTGTTTTTCCTGCCGAATTTCAAACGTCTCGCCTATGTCGTTTAAGAGATACACGCTCCGTTAAGAATCCCACAACCCCCAATTTTCACCCCTGTCACCTCATAATATACACCACATCGATAAACCCTGAGACATGTCTGATTATTTTTAATGATTAGTTTATATACCGTGTATCACATCCCCAAAGAAAAAAAAACTCGTGAGATATCGTTATTCAATGAAATGCACGTTTACCCCCTTAACACCTCTTTAAAACCCGAATAAACAAAAATCATTCCTTAGTTGACGTTTTCGACATACAGCGAACATATTCCCAAAATTTCATGTTTCCAACTTGAATAGTTTTCGCTGGGCGTGATGAGTGAGTGAATCAGACAGGACATTTTCTTTCAATTATTTTTGCCAGAATTTCACCCCTCCCCATGGGCCCCTTAAATTGGATTGATGAAAAAAACCGCTTGAACACCTATTAACTTATTTTTAAGCTGTCTTTTTCCCCTGAGTTTGATGAGTGAGTGAGTTAGTCAGTCAGTTAGGACACTTTCTCTCCTCCCCCCCCCCCGAATTTCACCACACCCCATTGCCCCCTTAAATTAATTTATGAAACTACGGTTGAACACCGATTTACTTATTTTTTAAGCTGATTTTTTTTCGCTGAGTTTCAAATTTCTCGCCTGTGTAGTTTAAGAGATAGGCCTACACGCTCCGTTTGGAATCCTTCAACCTCCGATTTTTCACCCTTTTCACCTCATAATAATACACCACATCGAAAAACCCTTAGACACATTTCTTCTTATTTCTAATGATTAGTTTATATGCCGAGTATCACATCCACAAATGAAACCACTCGTGAGATATTGTTATTCAATGAAATGCAGGTTTAACCCCCTTAAGACCCCTTTAGAACCTGAATATCCAAAAATCCTCCCTTAGTGTACGGTTTTGGCATACAACGAACATATACCCGAAAAGCCATGTTTCCATCTTCAATATTTTTGGCTGGGCGATGATGAGCGAGTGAGTGAGTCAGGACATATTCTTTCATTTTTTTCCTTCCCGATGATTCCCTTAAATTTGATTTATCCAAAGAAAAAACTGTCAAACACATATTTACTTATTTTTAAGCAGTTTTTCCCCCTGAGTTTGAAGAGTGAGTGAGTCAATCGGTTAGGACACTTTCTTTCCTGTTTTCTTTCCCAGAATTTCACCCCTCCCCATGGGCCCCTTAAATTGGATTTATGAAAAAATAAAACGGTCGAACACCTATTTACTTATTTTAAGCTGATTTTTTCCCGCTGAGTTTCCAACTCCTCGCCTATGTCGTTAAAGAGATACTCGCTCCGTTAGGAATCCTTAAACCCCCATCTTTCACCCCTTTTACCTCATAATATACACCACATTGAAAAACCCTCAGACACGTGTCTTCTTATTTTTTAATGATGAGTTTATATGCCGTGTATCACATACCCCAATGAAACCAATCGGGAGATATTGTTATTCAATGAAATGCAGGTTTAACCCCCTTAAGACCCCTTTAGAACCTGAATATCCGAAAATCCTCCCTTAGTAGACGGTTTTGACATACAATGAACATTTCCCCAAACTGTCATGTTTCTAACTTCAATAATTTTGGCTGGGCGATGATGAGTGAGTAGTGAGTGAGTCAAGACATTTTTTTTCAATTTTCTTTTTTCAGAATTTCACCCCTCCCCATGCACTCCTTAAATTTGATTTATGAAAAAAAAACTGTCAAACAGCTATTTACTTACTTTAAAGCAGTTTTTCCCCCCTGAGTTTGATGAGTGAGTGAGTCAGTCAATCAGTTAGAACACTTTCTGTCCTGTTTTTTTTTTCAGAATTTCACCCCTCCCCATGGGCCCCTTAAATTGGTTTTATGAAAAAAAAAGGTCAAACACCTATTTACTTATTTTTATGCTGTTTTTTTTCGCTGAGTTTCAAACTCCTCGCCTTTGTCGTTTAAGAGGTACACGCTCCGTTAGGAATCATTCAACCCCCACTTTTCACCCCTTTCACCTCATAATATACACCACATCGAAAAACCCTCAGACACGTGTCTTCTTATTTTTAATGATGAGTTTATATGCCGAGTATCACATCCCCAATGAAACCAATCGGGAAATATTGCTATTCAAAGAAATGCAGGTCTACCGCCTTAACACCCCTTTAGAACCTGAATATCCAAAAATCCTTTCTTAGTGGGCGTTTGCGGCCCTTGAGGAAGCTGCATACCAAATTTCATTACAATCCGTTCGGTGGTGTCTGAGATTTCGTAATGAATGAATGAGTGAGTGAGTGAGTGAGTGAACGAGTGGTATTTGACAAATATCTAGTAGTTAGTGTCAATTCTTTCTTATGCTATACTCGGTTGACAGTGCTGTGTGAGCAGTTTAGTAACTAACGGGATTTCAAGTAAAGATCCTCATTTTCTATACCGGTAGTGCAGAGCGCAATTCGCATCCAGTCGGCCGTGTCTCGACTTGAGCTATGTTGCCATGGAAATGATCTGCCTTGCCATTCCTTCATGAGTATATTTTATGACTTTATATTCGCCTTTGCTCGAGTACAAAAGGACCGAAATCAGAAGAATGAGAAAGACTGTCGAAAATTCATGTAGCCAGTGGTTCCTTCTGGGTCCTAAACTATGTGTATGCAAAATATGGTTGAGATTGGTGGAACGGTGTAGATTTGTATACGGAACCAACCCACATACATACATACATACAAATTTTCACTTTTATATATTAGATTTATTATTAGTTGTAGTCTTATTTCGTCAAATTATGTAATATATATACACATTGGATTATAATGGCTGAAACTAATTTATTCTTATGTTAACACAAGTTTAATTTTAATTAAGGTTATAATAAATATAATAACAATTATACTATTACTAATAATTACAATAATATAATGTGGAAGTCATGAACCAAAAAGGTAATCTGACATTATGACCGTGTTTTTGTATAATGAGTGCTTCATTAGGCAAGTTGTACTTTTAAAACCTGTAACCTATGTTAACAATATGAAACGACAAATAAACATTGTTTCTCTTCAATTCAACACTTGTAAATTACACACAATTCTTCAACTCTGAGGTGGCGAAAAATATGAGTAGCACTTCAGAGCTTTGGGGTACTGAACAACACAAGTGACATTACACTTCTTGAGGTCCTAATTGCTGAGTAAATGAGACTGTCAAGTATCAGATTACACTATAGCATAAAAATATAAACGTTTCTGTTCACTCCAATGGAACTGCCAACACTTCTTGTTCATCGTCTTCGTTTTCGGAATTGGTTTCCTCTTCGTCACTAGTACTGAGATCGCTGTCATCACTGTCATCAGCTCCCAGGCTAATAATAAGTTTGTCAACAGCATCTTCCATTATCGCATCCTTAACCCAGTACTCATTCTCTATAGTCAACACATGTCGACAGTAACCTGCCCAGTCAGCTGGAGTCACACGATTAATGGCAATGTGCACTAGTTCCTGTAATCTTTTCAGAGATATATCTCCAGTGGTATTATTCTCACGTATGTAATGTTTTACTTTACTCCATGCCAGTTCAATAGGGTTTAAATCACACATGTAAGGGGGAAGTCGAACGACCGTATGTCCATGTGCGGCCAGCAAATGATCGATTCTGAAAACCTTTCCCTGGGTTTAGTTTCTTCTATAAGTTCAAATAATGTAATTTTCCTCATAGTTTCATCACATGTCACTCCATTCCTCCTCAGATAGGCAATCATATCCTGTTTCAGAGAAGATTTCGACGGGGGCTTATCCACTTGTTTCCCGTGATATGGTGCGTTATCCATCACAATAACAGATGGCGTGGTAAAATTAGGAATAGCTTTCTCGACTACCCATTTTTCAAAGTTTTCAGCATTCATCTGCCCATGGTAATCAACCGTAGCAATGCCGGCCTTATACACAAGTTCACTGCCCTGTAAAAATCCATCCGATGACCCTATGTGCACAACAATAAGTCTGTTAGAAGCATTCACAACTTCCATTATTCCCGCAATATATTCACTCTGCCAACACGTCTTGAAAGTTAAATTCGTATCAACCCAGGTCTCGTCGAGGTAAAAAATGGGTTTGCCTTCTTGTCTTATTTTTCTCAATTTCTGCAAATAATTACATCTCCAGTTAATAATATCCTGCCTTTCAAATGAAATTTTTCTTTTTGATCCACACTTTCTCCACTTAAATCCCATATCCTTTAATAGTTTGCGCAATGTTGTACTTTTCCAAGTGAAATTAATTTTATCTTTTAATACAGGTAGCAGTTTCTTACACGAAGGCACTACTTTTTGTCTGATATAAAAATCTTCAATTGTGTCCTTAATCACGCGGCGATCAAATTCGTCAATAACTGCGTTGCCATGCTCTGCCCGCTTGCATTTCTTCCCTGGAGTCGACAGTTCGCCGGTTGGACTGTCCTTAATTTCTTTTCTAATACGGTGAATTGTTCTCTCTGACACTTTGCAATACATAGCTGCTCTAGCAATTGGTTTTGTCAAAGGAATAGAAAGCACTTTCAGCTCGGCTTCTTCAACACAGCAATTGGTCACATCAGCGATAACTTTTCTGCACACACTACGTACGGTGCGTCCACGTTTCCTGTTTCCATTACTGTACCTAATACTGCCACACTGTTAATAGTAAACACAAAGTCTTGTAAGAATATCGACAGTATGAAGGAAGGAAGGAAGGAAGATAACAATACAAGACACGTGAAGCAGGAAGTATCAGCAACTGACTGCCAGTCGATATACTCGTATTTTGATCTGGAATATGCGGGCCGCGCATGCGTACTGCCACGACCCCCCTTACCCCGTCGCAGCGTGTTGAACTGCCAACTCCTGCCGCGATGACATTAGCTACACCCGGCATGCGTTCCAATGTCAATCAAAGACAGAAAGGAAGATAATAATAATGTTATTGGTTTTACGTCTCTTTTAAAAACTGCGGCTGTTAGAGACGCCGGGGTGATGGAATTTTGGCAGGAAGGGGATCTTTAACGTGCCAGTAAATCTACTGACACGGCCCCCTTGCATTTGCGCACCCTCAAATGCAAACTGGCTGCACCAGGATTCTATCCTTCAACCTTGGTCACAGCAGGCGGCAACGTTACCGCTGAGCCACGCATCCAGCTCACGAAATAAAGAATTAAAGGAAATGTGTGAATTATAATTTCGTTTACTGAAGTGCCTTTGGATAAACAATATTCTTTGCTTTTCTGTCTGGTGCGTATATAAATAAATCCGAAGGTTTTCCGACGCGTAAGCACGCTACATACAGCTGACTATGTGAGCATTTGTGGAAACTACTCGAGTGCCATCTAATGTAAAATGGATTTACTTATTCAGACACAATGGTTGGCGTGTGCACAACAACTCACCAAAGTTTCATCGCAATGGGCGGAATTGTATATGAACGTATACGTGGCTCTCCTGAAACGATTAGCTGGCCAACACTCATTGTTGGAACTACTCGTATGTTACCTATTACCAAATGGTTTTTCTAAGTCAGAAACCTTTGTGGCAGTGTGCACAACGACTAAACTAAATTGCATCGCAGTCGGATGAGTAGCATATGATTCGATACAGGACATTGTTTAAACGATTCGTGCGTCGTCACTCATTTGTTGAATTTACTCATGCGCTACCTATTGTAAAAACATTTCCTGTAGTGTGCACAACAATTCACTAAAGTTTATTCGAAATCAGATGAATGGTATATGAAAGCATAAGGGACTTGAAACGATTCGCGCGCCGTAGATCATTTGTTGAATCTACTCGTGCACTACCTATTGTAAAATGGATTTACTACGCCCGAAACCTTCCCTGGAATGCACACAACAACTCACCCAAGTTTCATAAAATCGGTGATGGTATATGAACGCGTAAGGGTCTTGAAACGATTAATAATAATAATGTTATTGGTTTTACGTCCCTTTTTAACAACCCTGGCTTTTAGAGACGCCGGGGTGCCGGAATTTTGCCCCGAAGGGGATCTTTAACGTGCCAGTAAATGTACTGACACGGCTCCCTCGCATTTGCGCACCCTCAAATGCCAGCTGACTGCGCCAGGTTTCGAACCTGCAACCTTGGGCTCAGCAAGCGAGAACGTTACCCCTGAGCCACGCAGCCAGACTTGAAACGATTCACGCGCCATGACCGTATTCGAACCGGCAGCCAGGCTAGAGTGTTTTAAGAACTGAATTATACCACTGACCCACACCAGCCAGTAAAACTAAATATAAAACATGATCGGTGTAAAGTGATTGATATGCAATCTTACATGCTTCATTGAGACACATGCAGTAGAGCTATGCTTAGACAGCATGTCACCTCGCGATGAATCAGCAAGCCACATTCTCTTCCGGTTTCATAAGCAGTGCCGTAATAAGGTAAAATGAGGCCCAATTCCCTCAGATTTTGGGGGCCCCTTTATTTTTTTTCAAATATTTTTTTTATTTTCTAGCACCTGTACATTTAATAAAGCATATACAAAAGTTTTTTCTCGAGATGAATATTACACTTTTTATTAAATCATATATAGGCCTACATAATATACATACATTTGAATTGAAACGATCATCGTTACTTGACATCATTTCAGATGATTTGATGAACAATTTCACAAATCATACTATTTTTTACCACTGTAAAATGTAATCAAAAATATGTTTTTTTCTGTTTTTTCGGTCAATGAAATCTCCTACAATGTCATCAAAATTAATTTCCCGCAGAACATCTGACTCGATATACATTAAACTTAGCATGTCTAATCGTTCTTGTGACGTGATACTTCTTTGCGCACTTTTGATCTGTTTCAATTTTGAAAACGAGCGCTCCGCAGAACAATTCATTATCATGAGGGTCAGGAAAATGCAAAATGCAATTTCAACGTTCGAAAAAACAGACTCAAGCTTGTCTCGAATAAGAATTTCGTAAAGTTCAGAATGAGTGAACTCAGTTTTTAAAGGACATTGTAATTTAATATAACGCTGAAACTATATCAGTTCTGGATAATATTTTTCTAAATCTTCGGAATAAAATTTTGGGGGCCCCAGATAATTGGGGGCCCTAGGCCTGGGCCTAGTCGGGTCTAATGGGTAATCCAGCACGGGTCATAAGTATGCAGATTGTGCAATTGGGCTACTGTGGGATTTAAGGGTTCGTGTTAAGTTCCTCACCCTTTTGTATTAAATAATTTGTAGCTAAAAAGCTTCCCTGGAGTGCACACAATAACTCACCCAAATTTCATCACAATTGGATGAATGATATATGAACGCATAGGGGACATACATACAGACAGACAAACTACCACGTAGCGTTGATTTTTATGTACAGGCAAGCTGTACCCGGCATGCGTTGCAATGCCAATAAAAAAAGTGTTGGCATTGTAATTTTGTTTCTTGAAGTGCTTTTGGATACACAATAATTCCTTCAATTTCCGTTAACTGCCTCTAAGCTATCGTAAAATGGATTTACTAATTTATAAGCATTTGTGGGAGCGTGCACAACAACTCACCAATGTTTCGTCGTATTTGAATGAATGGTATATGAACGCAGATGGAACTTTGTTCAAACGCTTCGCGCGCCGTCACTCATTTGTTGAATCAATGGATTTACTAAGCCAAAAACCGTCAATGGAGTATACAAAACATCTCACCCAAGTTTCTTCGCAATCGGATGAATGGTATATGAACGCATAACGGACTTTGTTAAAGCGATTCGCGCATCGTCGCTCATTTGTTGAATCTACTCTTGCTCTACCGAAGTAAAATTGATTTACTAAGCCAGAAAGCTTCCCTGGAGTGTACTCAACATCTCAACTAAGTTTCATCGCAATCGGATGAATGGTGTATGAACGCATACGGGACCATTTTGAAGCGATTCGTGCATCGTCGCCCATTTGATGAATCAACTCGTGCGCTACCTATTGTAAAATGGTTTTACTAAGACAGAATTCTATCCTGGAGTGTACTCAACGTATCATCCAACTTTCATCGCAATCGGATGAATTGTATATGAACGCACAACGGACTTTGTTGAAACGCTTAGCGCGTCGTCGCTCATTTGTTGAATCTACTCGTGCGCTGCCTATTGTAAAATTGATTTACTAAACCAGAAACCTTCCATGAAGTGTACTGAACATCTCACCCAAGTTTCATCGCAATCGAATGAGTGATACATGAATGCATAGGAGACATACACACCCACACACCCACATACTATCTCATGACATTGATTTTTAGCCTACTTTTCACATTTTGCAAAAATGAGGAAAAAGTAGACTTATGAGATCGATCCGGGAAAATGTGTGTCTGTCTGTCTGTGTGTCTGTCTGTCTGTCTGTCCTTCTGTCTGTCTGGCTGGCTGTGTGTGTGTCCCCCCCTATCAACTCCTAAACGGCTGCAGCAATCAAAACCAAATTTAGTATGAGTAAAGATGTGCACCGGAATAGCTCACGTCCATATTTGAAAATTATGTCAGTGCTACCAACTGCTGAAAAAACGCACTAGAAATTTGAGCTCCATGTTGGATATCATGCAAGGTATGCATGGAAGCTATTCCAAAATTGGCACACATGTAGATAATACTATTTTAGTTTAATTTCCAGGAGGCCAACCATGACAGTGTTGCCAAAATAATTTTTAGCCTTCTGATAGGTCCAATGTTTAAATGCATGTAACTTCTACACAATCAATGGGATTTCAACCAAATTTTGTATGTAAAATGTGTACATTAACAGATATGACTGAGCGTATTCTTAAGAGCCACCAGGGCTGCCAACTGTTATAATTGCTCTGTCTATTCTTTTTATCCAAATACCAATATATCAGAAAGTATGCAAACCAACAGCTTTAAACTATGCACACGTATATTCTGACATTTTAGATTAATTTGGAGTAACTTATATACGTCAGTTCTACCAACATGATTATAAGCCTGCTGATAGTACCAATTTTTAAATACATGTAACTTCTATACTATCAGTTCGATTTCAACCAAATTTCGTATGTGCTATGTGTACCTTAACAGATATGACTATAAGTATTGTTAAGAGCAATCAGGGCTGCCAACTGTTAATAAATGCTGTCTGTATTCTTTTTACCCTAATATCAATATATCAGAAAGTATGCAAGCCAACAGCTCTATACTTTGTACACATATAGCACCTGACATTCTAGATTAATTTGGAGTAATTAATACAAGGCAGTGCTGCCAACATGATTCTATGCCTACTGATATGTCCAATTTTAAAATACATGTAACTTCTATACTAACAAATGGATTTCATCCAAAATTGGCACAACAAGATATCATAATAATAATTCAGATTATTTCTGACCAGCACACGCATGGTATTGTTGGCAACATGCTTTTACGCGTGCTGATAGATCCAGTGTCTAACTGCATGTAACGTCCATTGGACTTCAACAAAATTTTGTATTCTGTACCTTAAGAGATGGAACTAAGAATATATTCAGTCACCAGGGCTGCCAACTGTAGTGCTCTATTGGGCTACATTATACCAGGTATATTTTGAACTAATTAGATATTTCGATATTACCAACTTAATTTCGTCATTATTCTAGATAGGTTCATATACTGTAGAATAATCATTGGCATGAAAAGTAGGCTGTATAGTTCTTCACGGAACTTCTTGTTATATATATAGATAATAATGCCTGGCTTCCGGAGTGACCTTGTGCAAGTTCCTTGAGTTGACGCAAGTCAATGGCATGTGCGTCCTGATTAGGATGAAATGAATTATGAAGGCGTGATACACACTCTGATCCAGAGTCAGGGAAAATTGCCATAAGTAAATGAAATTACACGACATGGCTAGGAATCAAACGTTTATCCTTCGGACTAATGTTAAGTGCCTTAACTACTCCTATCCAATGATCATTACGGTGGATAAATCCACTGACGATCATTCATTGATATAGAAATGAGATGAAAATCATGGACACACTTGAGGCTGGTACCTGAAATACCTGACCATAGAGCATCAAGTGTACATTAGTACGAGTGTTTTTCCTATCAGAGGCTATACGTCATACAAGCTGTATTAGATGCATAACAAGATATGCAGCAGGAATTAGCATCCTGCTTGGTCTTCGGAATGTCCGAGGACCATCGATGCAGTGCGATTCCTCACCTCCATGGTGATCGTCAATGCGCGTGCGTGACAAAAAAGGAGTCGAGAACCACTTGCTTTGAGAATTCATGAGTGTATTTACATGAAATAAAATTCCTGATTTATTATAATATTTACAGCTACGACATTGGATATTTCCTCTTTATTCGGATTTCACAGTTATTTCAAGCGTACGAATTTCAGAAGCCTGAGATGACGTATTGGCCTGAATGTTCTTTGAAACATGGACTAGCGTCTAGAAATGATGCGATATGTATTGAACAATATACACTATATCAAATTGATAGGAAACAGATGACAGTTCGATGAATCCTATAGAAATTCACATCCAATGTTCAGGCACCTGTCCCTATGTTGGACAAGTTCCCCTATACTCTCCGCTAAGAAGGACGCTGATTGTTGGTGAAACCAAATCGCTGTTCTTGTGACTGCCTCGTGTTTGGTCCCTTGAAATAGTAGCACGTATGAAGCAGTTGGTGATGCACTAGAAGAATGATTTGAACAGTACCCAGATACGTTTTTCGTGGAGGGTATGGGTGGATTGATTTAGTTTTGGGAGGGGTGCATGAAAACTAATGGTGAGTGTCTGTATTCTATAGTTGAGATAAAGTGAATACTGTCTAAAAACTATTGTGTTGGTTTATAGACATCAGCCTATTGTCATTCAAACCATTTTTTATATAAAATGGAACAAATGATACAGCAACGTCTTGTCATTTTCGGTTCGAATTTCAGCTTAACATGAGCACTTAATAACCTGAATAAGGCTCATGGGCGGTATTGTTGGTGCTTTTTGTTGTTTTAAGGGGATAAATATCTTGGTAATCTGCCGCCAGGGGACCATGCTTCCGTCTAGTGACGATAAATACAATTGTTCCATATTCCTTCTGGGTCAGGATAGATGAATACGAAGAATTACTGGAAAGGGAGATGAGAGAGTCACTGGATATTCTACAGATAATCTGTGCTGCCTCAATTTCTCCATTGTACTGTAATTCTGCATGCGCCTTTAACGTTTAACCGTTTGGGCCACGAATGTTAGCAAAATAACCGTAATTTTCTTCAAATGAAATACATTTTAATACCGTTACTCCATTTCTAAGAAAACAAGCATAAAAGCAACAGTCAATGCTTGAGTGTAGGAATGTGTAAGTCAATTGACTCTCTACGGCGTTCTCTCAGCACGAAATCACAATTCCGATATTAATTTGAAATTAAGTTAAGATTGTAATGAATAATGTATACAACCATTGACTACCTAAGCCTACAACACTTCTACATCCCTTATCGTCACCCAAACTTTGACTAGTACTACTGCTCAATACGTGAGTTAGTTTCTGTACGAGGCAAGTGAAACAGACGATCGTTGATGACGTTTGCACTGTTGGACATTAGTTCATGAATCCAGCCAACTTATCTTAACTTTTTCTCGGTAGACAATAGTTTGGCAGAGCCTTTTTTTTTTCAAGTAATCACACTTATCTCACACTAGATTAATAGTAAGAACCCTGCGAATCTGAGCAAATAAAATTAATTTTTAATGATATGCGCTTTCAGTTTCAAGCATATGGGATCATGGATAATTTTAAGCAAATGAATTCAGTCTTTGCTTAGTTAATAGTAAGCACACCAGTATGAGGCTATGAGACCCTCTGCGGATAATTACATCCCTTGACCTAAGAAAAACGGAACAAAAGGAGAGAGGTAGGAACGTGTCAAGATTAATTGACTGGTTGCAAGATCAGGGTGCAGCACGTTAATCACTCTTCCACGAGC
Organism: Meconema thalassinum; assembly: GCA_946902985.2. Lineage (NCBI taxonomy): Eukaryota > Metazoa > Arthropoda > Insecta > Orthoptera > Tettigoniidae > Meconema > Meconema thalassinum. Next base: position 760,356,712 of record OX336389.2, read on the forward strand.
TCACCGAGCTATTAGAGAATAAATCAAAGGACAAGGTGCGTGGCAGAGATCATGGGAACCGGTCCGCAGGGCAGTCAGCAGGTCCTACGTCTCCATGATAAGAAAACACATTTAGGTCTCCAGGTTCACATGGATAATAATATTAATAATAATAATAATAATAATAATAATAATAATAATAATAATGATGATGATGGTGATGATGATAATAAATAATAATGTGGGTTGAACGACACACTCGGAGACCCCAACGTGCTGGATCTGTGCCTTAGGAGTGGAGGTGGTAAGTTCCAGAGTATCTAATGACACAGGGCACTCCAATTCAAGCTCCCTAAAATACCAACTAACTCGGCAAGATTCAAAATCGCTAACTAGTGGGCAATAAGTGAGGTCCTTCAGGCTTCAAAACAAAGTGATTTAACACAAAACATTCTTCTGCCATTGGAATAGATAACAGAATTGACTTCCACTCTTAGTGTCCTATCGCCAATTGTTTGCAGTAATTCTTGTGCCGGGAAACTTATGTTAAATATTAGTAGCGAGTGTTTCTTGAATGGGCTTAAACATGAACTACGTCATAATATTAACTACCATACGCCACGTGTCTATGGACTCCTTCCAAGGATCCTATTTCCATCCAAAGTTGAAGAATAAGATATCCGAGGAGAACCTTCCAAGTGAATCTGCTGTTCTACCCAGGGAAGTTAATTTTCTTGAGATAAAAATGGATACTTCATTTTAAGACGAAAATGCAATTTCAACATAACTGGGTCTTTCAGTGCCTTACAGCATTACAAAGTTTCTTCCAAGGGACTTGGTTAAGGCGCTTACAGTATGAACTGTGTTTCGTTGTTTATTCTTTGACGGGCTTCGTGGCATCGTGGCGATTTGTCTGACATCCTGTGTTATTGTGAAGGCTGTATTAATGTGGGTATATGTAACTGAGACTATGGTTAGGAAGTTGGTGGCTGTGGCTTTAAGTTAGGAGCCATTCCTAGCATTTGCCCGGAGAAGAAAATGGAAACCTAAGGAAACCACTTCCAAGATGTCTGAGGTCGGATTCGAATCCACCTCTTCTCAGTGCTCCCTCACGTGGTTGAGTGTGGCGTGCTCAAACACTTAGACCAGAATTAAATTTCTCAGGGGAGCTGGCAATAGGACCCTGACCTCAACGGTGACAGCCAAGGATACTGGCCATTAGGCAACACGTTGGCCTTCGTATCAAGCACAAAGTGGGTTACAATGAATAACTGCTGCCAATTCAATGAATAGTAAAATATTTTAGCTTACGTTTATCACTTAAAATAAAATAAAATAAACCAATTTATTCTATTTGGAGAAAATCATACTAATCTATCTTCTATATATATAAAGCACAAAGTTTGTCTGTCTGTCTGTCTGTCTGTCTGTCTGTCTGTCTGTCTGTCTGTTATGTATACAAATCTACACCGTTTCACCGATCTGAACCAAAATTTGTATACATACCCTTTGGAACCCTGCGGGTAACCCCGTCAACATTAAATTTCGGACAGACCACCCCATGCCCTGCATTTAGGCCCTTTTGCACAAATCTACACCGTTTCACCGATCTGAACCAAAAGTTGTATATTTACCCTTTGGAACCCTGCGAGTAACACTGTCCACTTGAAATTTCGGACAGACCACCCCATTCCCTGCATTTAGGCCCTTTGGTCCAAATCCACACCGTTTCACCGATCTCAACCAAAATTTGTATATTTACCCTTTGGAACCCTGCGAGTACCACTGACCACTTAAAATTTCGGACAGACCACCCCATTCCCTGCATTTAGGCCCTTTGGTCCAAATCTACACCGTTTCACCGATCAGAACCAAAATTCGTATTCTTACCCTTTGGTGCCCTGCGAGTAACACTGTCTGCTTGAAATTGCGGACAGACCACTCCATTCCCTGCATTTAGGCCCTTTGGCCCAAATCTATACCGTTTCACCGATCTCAACCAAAATTTGTATATTTACCCTATGGAACACTGCGACTAACACTGTCTGCTTGAAATTTCGGACAGACCACGCCATTCCCTGCATTTAAGCCCTTTTTGCACAAATCTACACGGTTTCACCGATCTGAACCAAAATGTGTATACTTACCCTTTGGAACCCTGCGAGTAACACTGTCTGCTTGAAATTGCGGACAGACCACTCCATTCCCTGCATTTAGGCCCTTTGGCCCAAATCTACACCGTTCCACCGATCTCAACCAAAATTTGTATATTTACCCTTTGGAACACTGCGACTAACACTGTCTGCTTGAAATTGCGGAGAGGCTACTCCATCCCATGCATTTAGGCCCTTTGGCACAAATCTACACCGTTTCACCGATCTGAACCAAACTTTGTATACTTACCCTTTGGAACCCTGCGAGTAACACTGTCCACTTAAAATTTCGGACAGACCACCCCATTCCCTGCATTAAGGCACTTTGGCACAAATCTACACCGTTTCACCGATCAGAACCAATATTCGTAAACTTACCCTTTGGTACCCAGCGAGTAACACTGTCAGCTTGAAATTGCGGACAGACCACTCCATTCCCTGCATTTAGGCCCTTTGTCCCAAATCTACACCGTTTCACCGATCTCAACCAAAATTTGTATATTTACCCTTTGGAACACTGCGACTAACACTGTCTGCTTGAAATTGCGGCGAGGCCACTCCATCCCCTGCATTTAGGCTGTTTGGCACAAATCTACACCGTTTCACCGATCTGACCCCAATTTTATATACTTACCCGTAGAACCCGACAAGTAACACTGTTCACTTTAAATTTCGGACAGACCACACTATTCCCTGCTTTTTGGCCCTTTGGCAGAAAACTACACCGTTTCACCGATCTCAACCAGATTTTACATAATTACCCTTTGGAACTCAACGAGTAACACTGTCCACTCGAAATTTCGGACAGACCACTCCATTCCACGCATTTAGGCCCTTTGGCACAAATCTACATCGTTCACCGATCGAAAACAAAATGTGTATACTTACCCTTTGGAATCCGATGAGTAACACTGTCCACTTTAAAATTTGGACAGGCCACTCCATTCCCTGCATTTTGGCCCTTGGCACAAAACTACACCGTTTCACCGATCTCAACCAAATTTTACATAATTACCGTTTGGAACTCGACGAGTAACACTGTCCACTCGAAATTTCGGACAGACCACTCCATTTCCCGCATTAAGGCCCTTTGGTACAAATCTACATCGTTCACCGATCGAAAACAAAGTGTGTATACTTACCCTTTGGAACCCGATGCGTAACACTGTCCACTTGAAATTTCTGACATACCACTCCATTCCCTGCATGTAGCTCAGGAATTCCTCGGGGTTGCCAGCTTCCTAACTCACCAGTCATGAGCCCTTGAGGGTGTACCAGAAGTGGTGGGTCTACACACACCCTGCCTCTTTGAGGGCCTTGAGCAGAAGACAGGAGATATTATGAAAAGGAAAAGAAGGCAGACCCCTCGAAGAATGAGGGTATCAGGAAAGATGAGACAAAGCCAATTAAGGCGGGAAATTGAAATACTCCCTAGCCCTCGCATACCCTAATACAGTCTGGGTCGGAAGAGAACAAGAGTTGACCAAGGGAGGCCGACAGGAAAGAGAACTGAAATGAGCCCGGCACCAGGAAGTAGAAGCGATGCCAGACTCAGCTGGGGTTCCGTGGTCGCCAACCCACGTCCCACAAGTTGTGAGACCCTGGGGGGGGGGTCAGTTGTGAGAATAGCTTGCTGATTCATCGTGAGGTGACTTGAGAGTACTTTCCAGAGCCCGCCGTGTTATCTCCTGCTGTCTATGCTGATGCCAGCACAGGGCCGTTGCGAAACAGTGAGTGATTCCCGGTCAATCTGTATAGGACGGGGAACCCCGAACGTGTGTCATCATATTTCGTCATCATCTGCGATCATCTCAGGTTCGTGCAGCTTGGACCTATATTTTTTGTCTTTGCCGAGCAGTACGCTCTTTCACTAGACGCATCCAGTACAGGCCTAAGCCAGAAAATAAGGTTGAGACTTTGGAAGACATCGAAGCTAGACACCTGAATTACCTATATCAGTTTTAAAATAACACCATGTTCGTTTAGTAGTCATTTTTTCATTACCTTATTATTATCATCATCATAAGTGCAAATGACCTAGATGTTACGCGCATCATACCAATAATCACCGCCGCATAAAGTCTTTCTCGACTGTGATTTTTAAAATATTTATTTTTGGTTGGTTGGTTCTTAAGTTTAGGGGCTGCGACAACGCGGTCATGTAGCCCCGTGTACTTTGGGTGTGTGTAGAATCTGTCTGATAACCGGTGTTAATTGTGATGACTGTATTAGTGTGTGTTATCTGTTTTTTAATTTAAGTACAAACTGCAACTTAGAATTCTTCAAATAGTTCGTACTTTTGCCGCCAAGCGCCACCGTCAACGACTATTAGGCCAAGTTCGGAACTTAGCTACTAGACGCCACTGCAGTCGGCTCTTGGCAACGGACGTAGACATCTATGAGCGTTGTTTACCTATCCAATTTAGCTTCACACAGGTGTAATTAGTGGAAGGTTCAATAACAAGCCATAAATCTGACATGGGACCGCCGGCTTTACTTCCCCTCCGAAGAAAGGCATACTGACGGATTTTTAACGCTCTTAAAATATCCGACGGCTTCGGCCGGGTTTGAACCCGCTATCTTGGGCATAGAAGCTCAGCATGCTACCAAATACGCCACCGAAGCCGCCATATACAGTAGTTATTTTTATTACAGTACATTGTGTACATTATACGTTGAAGTGTCAATTCAATACCGGTAGTAGTTTCCCTTATCATCCTCATCATAAGAGCAAATGACCTACAGTAGATGTAACGCCCATTACACCATTAATCACCACACACAATAAGTCTTCCTCGCCTGTGAATTTTGAAATATGTATTTCTATTACGGTAGTTTGTAAGTTTGACGTGTCAATTCAACAGTAGTTTTTATTATCATCCTTATCAAAAGGGCAAATGACCTAGATATTACTCCCTCATTGTCTTTGGGGGCAAATGACTTAGATTTTAAGTCCATTATATTTCTAAGGAGACCTTAAAACATTATCATCATTCCACCGGGCGAAGCCGGGTACTACTGCTAGTAGTAAATAAAATACACTGCTCGACCTGGAAATTGCTACTCCCACTTTCCGCCATAAAAAATTTATTATATCATCACATGCTGATAGATGGCCACTGTACACATGAGTAGTGATTGATATTTCACACTTCAAGGGAGCGTTGTTTACAATCCACTATGTACGACGTCAATATGTGTAGCACCATATCCTGTGGCTCTACATCTAAAGATCCCACCTTCCTTTAATCACTTACCTCCTGCCCTTTTACAAAGCATATCGAACGGAGTTTCATACACAGTTAAAATATTGATGTTTTAATTCACCATCCCGAAACCTATCTAGTATCTAATCCCCATGGAAACTCGAGATTCTGAACCATTTCTTAGCGCGCAAAACATGAGTGTGAGTTTCTTGCTGTGCATCACATTCAGATTTGGTAATACTTTTTTCGATGTGTATTTTTCCAATTAGCACATTCTTTATTTCATTCTCTGGGTACTGTTGTATGCCAATTGTCATTTACCCTGTTCCGTAACCATTCCCAAGCCCTGTTAAGGAAAGAGGTCGTTGTATCTTAAGTATGCTTGACGTTTGGACACTAGTGCATGGATGTACCCTTGTGCACATTATCCTCAATATTGGACTGCTGCCAATTCAATGAATAGTAAAATACGTTTTTCACTTAAAATGAAATTTCAAATTATTTCAACTAAATGTACAAACAAACAAAACCTAAATAAATAAATAATTAAATCAATGCGTAACTTAACTAATGTATTAGCGGCCATTGTTCAGTGTTGCCTAAGTAACCTCTTGTTAGAACCGTTCTTCAGTCGGTCAACACGAGAGCACCCAATTCGTTACCGCCATTTCTGTAAGGAAGTATTTCATTAAGTGTATAAGTATCTTTTTCATCGCTTATCCTCCGAATTTGGCTTCACCCACGGACTGAACGAAAGTTCATTCCTCGTACCGTCGCAAGGATGGTGTCTGGTAGCTGAACACATTTTAAAGCAGGTACAACTGGGGATGCTGACAGGTCAATATTATAGGCGACCTCTAACTTGAATCTAATTAAAGAAGGGGCAGGGAAGGGACTGTGGACCTGCTGAAAGGAACCGTCCCGGCATTTGATTGGTGCTGAAATGGGAAACCACGCAGACCATTTTCAGGACGGCCGAGGTGGGATTCTAACCCATCTTCTGCCGATGTAAGTGAGGCATGAGCTAGCACGTTAGCGCTTTCGGCCATTGGGCAGTAGTATATTAATTGTATCTCACTGCCCAATCCAATTGGGTATGGTCGTGATGACCGACTGAAAAGTGATTCTATATAACGATAAATAACATGTAGTCCAATGAAAATTCAAATAGCCAATTTTCATATATTCTACTCGCCATTTCAATTTTAAACCTCTCCCGCCAGTTAAAAGAATGTAAATGTGTTGTGCTTATAAACTTACACAAAGATCAGTCCAATAGAACATCAGTAAAATATGTTCTTTTTTTTTGAAATGAGCATATTGTGCCTGTCTGGCAACCTGGGATGGACAGGCGATCACATGCGAGGCAACATGTGTACAGTGTGAGCACGAGATCAGGTCTCACGGCGTCCTGGGTTATGGTAGCTAATGATTACTGCACACTGCCCTCATGCTCCCCGTAAAGGATGTAAGGAATACAATTACACAACACATACACGATGTGAGAACACACACATAAAAAAGAATCAATTCACCCAATTTATTCAAAAGATCTGCCTAACAGTAACAAACCGAAAACAAAAAATAAGCACTTCCTTGCGCTACCAATAAATAAATAATGCAGTGGCGACAGCAATCGAACTTATGATTGGTGCATCTAAACTATAAAAATAAACATAGTCTGTCATAAAGAGAATTCGTTTGTTTCGACTATGATCGACGAGTCACAATTAATTAGTTTACTCTATACATGAGAGATTGCACAATCATTTATCTAATAACTGAACTAAGGAATGCTGCTTTTCGCATTCCTACTTCCTAATATGTACTTTTATAATAAATCTCGAAGCCATTTTCATACTCGATCAGTATCTTTATGACGTAATTTACCTTGCGTTCGTAGTTCAAAATTGAATTAAAAAAAAACAGTATATTTCTTTGAAATGTCACTTATTGAGGCACAGCATTATTAAAACTCATATACCTGACATTTGACACTACCAATGGCTTGACACATAGAAGTTTTCGATGAAAGTGAAAAAATAATAATATTTAATGTTCATACATTCCCAAATCTATCATAATTTGTGACACAGGGCTGCACTTTTCATTACTGTTCGACACTTTAATTAGTGGATTACTTGCATTAGAACACTGATCATTAACCAGTCACTATATGAATTGACAATACATTTGTTGGCAGTCAAAGTGAAAGGTCGTGTTTTTCCCGAGCTTGCAGGTGTTCTGTAGGGCGCAGTCAAATTGGGCCAGTTAATTACACTGATAAAATCGGACAGACGTTTCTCGCCACCATGATCTGCCCCCTTTGATAATTCATAGTCCGATTCGGCCAGTGGTATCTCATTAGCAACCTCCCCCCTCTTCCTCCACTCTGCAGCCAACACATACCATACTGTACACACGTTCCATCATTTCGTCATTAAACTGTTGGAGGGGAGGTGACTCTCAGTTTGACGGTCCCAGGGGTGTCAATTACTATAAATTCACATACTGTATGTATGGCCTAGCGTTCAGGATATGGTGACAACAATTCTATGTGGAGGAGCTTTATACAAAGAATACGATATGTCCTCAATAGTTTCACAAATATGGACATCCATGCGATTGTGTTCGATAAACTCGTAACCCTATGTGGTTACATGTTTTTATCTGTTCATTCTCTTAGATTAAGTTTAGCTACTCTTTAGTAAATGCGAAGAGGGCCATGTTTGATTCATTCGAGTTCCATTTACGATGTTATTTTGTTTTTATTTCGCTTTGTCTTCTTGTTGTTTATTCCGTGTTAAAAAGATAGGATGTTTATAGAATTCTTTCCTCTGTTCATTAATATATAAAGCGATATCTTAAGATGATTGAGATGTTTTTGGATGGAAGATAAGCAAATGAGATGGTAATAAATGATATGGAAATGAAATGATACAAGTTGGCTCTCCCTTGTGGTAATAATTACCACCACGACCCTGATAACCACAAAAAGCAGTAAGTAAAGTTACAAACTGATAGCGTTAATATAACCTAAGTGCAAGCTCTAATATTTCACCCTATCTTCATTGCATAAACTAATGAATGAACAACATTAATTTTTAATAAACCAAGTGAATAATTTTCATTGAATAGCCTAACTAACCTATTAGATGAAATTAAAACATACTTAATACCAGTACCGAAATTAATAGTTGGAGATTCATTATAAGGGCTGGTGTAGCTTGGCAATCAGCCCCGTGTACTGAATTTAGCCTATATTTGGTGTAAATTATATTTATATACTAACCAAGGGTCGCAATATTATTTAGCAATTATATTTCGACCTCGCAGCCAGACTGAAATGGTTTTCCGTGCTTTCCTATTTTCAATTCGAGACAAATCAAGGAACTGACCCTTCCACGGCTGCTTCCTTCCAACTCTTTACTTAGGTTCATTAATTTCTTTACCCAGTAGCTCATGTTGTGAGGTCGGCTCCAGGAAAGGCATCCGGCCGTCTAAAGAAAACACCACATTCAAGGCACCTAATTCCCGTCGAGAAAAAGGTAGATATCCCAAGTAAATTCTACCTTAGAAATCCTCTTAGTGATGAATAGAGGGCAGATGCTGTTGAAATGGCATATGTTTCCTTTTCAAATTACAGTAATACGACGCCCATTGCCGTAGAAATCATTTCTGTGCAGTAGCGAAGAGGAATAACACGCTCAATTCGTCATTATTTTATATTTTAGCCATTTTATGATTCATGCATTTTAGACAATTTTACGACAATATTTACCAATATGATATTCTTTTACATAATTTTAATGCATCGTATTTTTTTCTCATACGATGTAAAATGTTAAAATATTCTTCATAGGCTGGTAAAGCGACTTGTTCGGGGAATGTAGTTAGTTTTGTAAATGATTGGATAAAAGAATCCTACGACTGACACGAGTAAGCGAGTTGTTTTAAGTTAAATGAGAGAAGTGTTCTACATAATTTAAATTAATTCCAATGTACTGCTGTATTAAATTACTCCAGCTAATCGTTTTTTTTTTTGTCTATCCGGGAAGTTTGTTTTATTGAGATTTTAATTAATATGGTTTAAGAAACTTTAAGATTAAGAATGACATTTTAACTGCCATTTCCTTGTTAAACTCAAGTATATTTTAATGAGAGTAGGTAATTGAGTAGTTAATAAAACAGGATTGCTTTATGAATCCTCTGTAAAACTGTCGCCATATTTCAGTTTGATGTAATAGTTTATTTTAAAGTCATTTTCATTATTTTTTTACTATTTTTTAGATGTCATTTCATTGAGCATTATATGTCCGCTTCGTTACGTAGTGGCTGCCACCACGGAGGCCCGGGTTCGATACCCAGCTCTGCCAAGAAATTTAATTCTGGTTTGAGGGCTGGAACGGGGTACACTTAGCGTCATGAGTTAAAACTGAGTGGAGGAGGGTTCGTCCCACCTCCCCATCCTGGAAGTAGTTTTCCGTGGTTTCCCACTTCTACTCCAGGCAAATGCCGGATTAAGACCTGACTGGAGGCCACGGCTGACTACTTCCCAATCCTCATCTGAATTACAACTACACACAATAATACAGCCATCACAATAAGACAAGTTATCAGACAAATTCCACACACACAACGAAGTACACAGGGTTACATGACGACGATGTCGCAAAGCCCCTCAATGAATCAACAATAATGGTCCAACAAACCCGTGGTTGGGAGCACCCAAACATCAAGCCGACTGCAACCCAGCTCATAGCCTACAAATTATGGGGGACGAATAACCTGCACGACGACACCCTTAGCCACATCACCTTGATTTTAGGTCATGGGGCACTACTTCTCATATCAAGCAGGTACTTAATTGTCCTCACGAGGCTGAGTATACACCTTTCCTTCTCCTGATGCAGAATTGATAAGAGGCGGGTTTGATACCTACGACAGCCATGCTGGAAGTGGTTTTCCATGGTATCTCATTTGTACTCCAGGCAGATGCCTAGATTGTACCTAAATTAAGGCCATGGCACTCTTCTAACCATATCCTAGCCAAATTACAAGTACACAATAGTACGCTACAGATTTATCAGACAGATTCTACACACACCAAAGTACACAGCACTACATGATCGCAAAGCTGCATTGCTCAGAGGTAACGTTCTTGCCTACTGTGCCCAAGGCTGCAGGATTGAATCCTGGCGCAGTCACTTGGCATTTGTGGGTGCGTAATTGCGATGGAGCCGTGTCAGTAGGTTTACTGGCACGTTAAAGATCTTCGGGACAAAATTCCGGCACAGTAGTTAAAAGGGACGTAAAACCAATAACATTATATAGATCTTATGTTTCTGGCTGGAATCTAATCCAGAGCCTCCTCGGTAAGAGAAAAGCGTGCTATCCATGCACCACGGGGGACAATAATAATTAAAATAGTAATAATAATAATAATAATAATATAACGGGTTTAAGGTAACTTTTAACTGAAGTGGCCTTTTATAGTACATTATGCAACGAGCCTATAATGGCTATAATTAAGACACGAGTGTCTTTATAAAACGAGCTTTAGGGAGTTTTATAATTTCCATACGAGTGTCTTAATTACCATTATAGGCGAGTTGCATACGACTGTTTATGTTCGACGATAATTATAACTTTATTACATGTTTTAACATAAATATTCATAAATATCTGTTCAGTAACTAGAATTTTTTGATCGGGTGGTGCGCTAGGTAGCACATCTCCCTGTTCCAAGCTCTCTGGCCGACCGACGCATGCGCTCTGTGTGATTCAATGCCAGATGTGCAGATCGTGAACCAGTATTCAGCAAAACTGTCACCGTAGTCGTTTGAAATCAACGCGCCGAGTAGAAATTGGATTTAGGTATTTTAAGGTACAGTGCTATTTCTTGTCTCATATTCACCAGTTTATTTACGCGAACATTTGGACGGTGCACTTTCGGTAATTTATATAGATATGTTGGATTTTGAGAGCATGCGCGAAGGTATCCTTATCTAATTGGTCAAAAAATTTGTTTCTTGAGCTGTGATTGGTGGGAGAAACTGTTTCATAATGAATAATAGTGTTATAATGACCATCATTATGATACAGTTTTCAGACACATAACAGTCAGGGTCGAACGTAAAAAGAATTAAAGCATAATGTTTGTTTCAGTTAATTGTGCAATTTGTATGGCCCTGCATGCAGAGTGTTTACAGGAAATTCCAGAAATTCTGCAAGAACAAATAAGTTGTCTTAGCTTTTGGGTTTTCACAATGGTAGTGGCGGGCGACGGAAGGGAGGATAATTTTAGCGGAAGAACCAGAACTTGGCCCGGGGCAAGTGGCGAAAAAGGACTGTGCGATGGAATGACAAGATAAGAAAGATCCACTCGGAAGATTAGCTGGCTCAATTCACCAACACCCGTTCTGTAATGGGTTGTTCTCTGGAGTCTTATAGCGCGAGGATCGGACTGTGGTATGCGAAGGGTAGTCGGGATTTCCGGTGTTTGTGTGTGCGTACGGGGACTAGTAACTTGTGGTTTATAGCCCTAGTGATAGCTGCGTTGTTAGTTATTGGTGGAGTGGAAGTGAATCCAGGCCCTGTTACTCAGAATGTGAATCAGGCAAATGATCCAGTGGCTGCTTTAAAGTGTTGGACGTGCAGTAAAACATTGAAGAACGGTGTTGAGTGTGGACTAGGTGAGAAATGGTTTCACTTCGGCTGTATTAAGGTCATGAAGGAGGATTGTGATGTCTGGAATTGGTTTTGTAAAGTATGTGATACGCCGGACTGTTTGAGGGTGCAAATCAAGGCAAGCGATCAAATAATACAGGAATTTAGAGCAAACCTTCGTGAATCAGAAGGAACGGTGAAGGATGTGAATGAACGGCTTTCAACTGTGATCAATGTGGAAGAGGGCGTGCAGGAGCAAACTGAGGATGACGTTATCATAATGGGTGATTCTATGATACGATGGAGTGCGAATATCTCGAGGAAATCGGGTACGAAATTGTGGTGTTATTCGGGGATTAAAATTGACCAGCTTGCCCAGCAAGTGGAAGAAACAAATGAAGAGGACTGAGAAAAAGTTAAAGTGTTGTTGATCCATCTTGGGACGAACGATTAGAAGAAGAGGGCTACAGTTGATTACATCATGGGGGAGCTCTACGAACTAGGCAGAAAAGCTAACAGCAAGTTTAGAAATGCAAAAATTAAAATGAAGGGCATTGTTCGGCGGGGAGATGTTCCGTTAAGGCGAGTTAAGACTGTAAATGACCGCATGGACTGGGTATGTGCACAATTGGTATTAGTGTACGTAGATGCTGACTGCTGGATGGGTGGCCGTGACTTCGCCCGGGACGGGCTGCATCTAAATCGACGGGGCGCTTTCAACCTAGGGAGCCTACATGACAGGGTCATCGGTTCGTGCCGGCCTTTGTGAGGAGGAGCAGGTCCAGAGGATGACAGCCGACGGGAACACAAGGAGCTATTTCGAGATATTTGCTGTGGAGGTAAGGCTCTAAGATTAATGCAGATTAATTGTCAGAGTTTAGGAAATAAATTAATTGAATTTTGGAATCTTGTAGAGACGTATTCTCCGGACATTGTCATTGCTACTGAATCTTGGTTATATGAGGATATAAATAGTAGCGAGATAATTCAAGGGACCTAGGAAATGTACAGAAGGATTCGGGGAAAGCGAGGTGGTGGGATATTTATTTATGTGCGCAAAAATATAGCTAGTTTCTTAAAGTGGGCTGACACGGATCATGAAATGTTATGTGTACAAATTTCGGTTAAAGGAAATAAATTCCCTCTTCAGGTGACAGGGGAGCATAGAGCACCGAAGATAACTTTTCGCTCCTCGACACACTGTATGACAGAACTTGTACGGGTAATGCTATGAAAAAGAGCATAATAATTGCCGGAGATTTAAACCTCCCCAAAGTAGACTGGTCTGGTGAGTCAACTAGCTGTGATCAAGCTCAGAGAACTGCAAACAAATTCTTAAGGGAGGGGAATTTCCCAAGTAGTTGACTTCCCTACCAGAGACAATAATACCTTAGATTTTTATCTCGTAAGGCCTGTAGAGCTGGTAATTAACTGTCTGAAAGTACCAGGAATTAGTGATCATTATGGGGTCGAATTAAATAATATATACGGTGACATTACAAAATTAGACTCTGATGTAGCAAAAAAGATCATATTCCAGTATCGCAGGGCGGATCAGGGCAAATTTCAGGGGTATTTGAATAAGCTATTTGTAGGATGGGCATCGGAAGGAAATCACATTAATATCCTGTGGACTAACTTTTTGAAAAATTTAAATAGCGCTATTGATAAATTTGTCCCATTTAAATTACTGAAACAAAACCCAGATCCTGATTATTACAAGGAAAATTAAGAAATAATACAATACAAGACATAATAGTGACAAGTATATGTTGAAATTTAAGTCCTTATCACGTGAGCTCGTCTTAAAAAAGAGGGCTGCTCATGACAATTATATGGAAGGTTTTCTTGGTTCGGGAGGCGATGGGTGGAAAAAATACAGTTATGTTAGGAGAAGAAAGGGAATTTGAAATATTTTGTAGATGATAATGTCCGGTGACGGTAAATTAATTACTGAGAAATAGGCCATTGCTAATGAATTAAATGTCAATTACGGTAGTGTGTTCTATACATCAATTAGCTGTGTGTTGGACCATAATGGTGAATCAGGAGCTCCCCTTTTCGAAATAAACTAGTCAGCAATTGTAAGACTAACACCTAAACTACGTTACAATATATCGAAGGGTCCTGATAATATTGTTAGTGAAGTACTTAAACTACGAGGTAGGGCCGTGGCACGATACTTGGAGGTGATGTTTGAAGTGTCCATAAACAATGCGCACATCCCAGATGACTGGAAAAGAGCTACGGTAGTCCCAATATTTACGGGAGAGAGCAGACTTGAATTGGGCAACTTCCGGCCAGTTAGCCTTACGTCTTCTTCATCTTGCACAGTTTCCAGCCACTGGCCGGGTCTGTTTGGAACACAAGCCTCTCCATCGTCTTCTGTCTTCCCACCATCTCTCAGCCTCCTCCCTTGTCCAGTCTTCTCCTCTCTTCTTCACGCTTTCTTCCACCCCCTTCATCCACCTGTCTCTCGGTCTTCCTCTCGGTCTCTTTCCTTCCCACTTCGTCTCGTGTACTCTCCTGGGTATCCTCTTCTCCTCCATTCGATTTACATGTCCATACCATCTAAGTCTAGATTTCTCTATACCATCTCGTAATGGTTTCTCCTTCATTAATTCTCTGGTCCTCTCATTTCTTATTCTGTCCATCTTTGTAGCTCCAATACTGCTTCTCAAGAACCTCATCTCACAGGCCTGAATTTTGCTCTTCTCCCTTCCTTTCATAACCCAGGTCTCCGAGGCATACGTCAGGATAGGGACATAGTACGTCCGATATATGATCTTTTTGCTATTCTGAGGGACATCCTTGCTCCATAACATGCTTCTCACACTCCTCCGAAATGCTTCTGCCTGCCTCCCCCGCTCATTTATTTCTCTATCGTTTCTTCCATTATCTTGTATCAGGCTTCCCAGATACTTGAAACTCTCCACTTTCTTCAGCTGTTCCCCACCAATTGTTATTCCCGTTGTGGTTCTTTCCTTCTTCCTTGTTGTGATCACCATCTCACTCTTATTTATGCTAAATTTCATCCCATATCCTTGTATTATTCCTTCCCACACGTCCAACTGTTCCTGTACCTCCTCCTCCTTGTTTCCCCATATCATCAAATCATCTGCAAACACCATTGCTTTCATCTTTCCTTCCCCAATTACTTGTGCCACTCGGGTCATTATGTCATCCATCACCACAATGAAAAGTAACGGTGACAGTGCACTTCCTTGTTTCAGGCCGTTTCTCTGTTCCAACCAGTCTGATCTCTCTCCTCCCACTTTCACACAGCTCACGCTTCCCTTGTTCATCTCCTTTATCCTCTTTATAGTCCATTTCTCTACTCCTCTATCCTCCAGGGACTTCCATACTTTGTTTCTGCATACACTGTCATATGCTTTCTCAATGTCCAGGAAGGCCATCAGTAGATCTGTTCCATACTCATAGTGCTGTTCTTGTAACTGCCTTAAAGCAAAAATCAAATCCATTGTGGACTTTCCTGCTCTGAAGCCATGTCGTTCTTCCCTCATCCTTCCTTCTATCCTTGCCCTAATTCTCTTTTCCAAAACTTTCTCGAAGATCGTTGCACATTGACTAATCAGTGTTATTCCCCGATAGTTTCTGGAATCTGTTCTAGTACCTTTCTTGAAGATCGGGACAATTATTCCTTTTTTCCAGTCCTCTGGGGTCTTCCTTTCCTTCCATGCTGTCCTCATCACTCGGTACAACCACTGTATCCCCACCTCTCCTGCTGCTCTCACCATCTCCACACTCAACTCATCCACACCCGGTGCCTTCCCTCCTTTCATCTTGTCACTGCATCTTCCACTTCTTTCCATGTTAAGTCCTTTTCTGTTTGCAGTTCATCTTCCTCTTCCCCGATTTCTTCCTCCTCAGAGGGGGCGTGGTGGCTCAGCGGTCTAGCTGTATGCCTCTCACCAAGGCGGTCCGGGTTCGATTCCCGGTCAATGCATGTGAGATTTTCGAAGTGAAATGCCATGTCCTGTGGTTCGGATTCCACGTAAAAAGGAGGTCCCGTGGCTTATAATCACAAGATTAACGGTCACGTAAAACTACACTCTTCCTTCCTTCCTTTCTTCCTCCTCACCATCTTTTCCATTTGGGTTCAGAAGTTCTTCGAAATATTCTTTCCACATTTTCTTCAGTTCTTCCCTATTTTCTATCTCTTGTCCCCTTTTGTTCACCATTCTAACATAACCCGTAGGATCCTTCCGCCTCTTATTTTTTACCATCCCATAAAGGACCTTTTTTGTACCTTCACTATCCTCCTTCATCATCTTTGTCCACTCTTCCATCCACTTTCTTCTCTCCTCAGCCACTACTCTCTTCGCCTCCTTCTTTCTTTCCTGGTACTCTTCCCTTGTCTCTACCGTCCTATTTTGATACCACCTCCGAAAGGCTCTATTCTTTTCCCTTACTATATCTTTTGTCTTCTCATTCCACCATGGTGTTTCTTTCCACCTCTTCTTACTACTTGTCCTCCCACATACTGCTTCTGCTGCACCTACTAGTGTCTCCCATAAGTCCAACCCCTCGTCTACGTCGTGGGAGACGGGCAACGGCACAAAGTAGGGGATCGCCTGTAGGGGCGAAGTACAGTGGGGATTTCGTGTGCCCCGGGACCGTTACGGTAGCTGTGAAGGTCCTACAGGAACCCTGAAAAGTGACGGCTAACGGGGCTCTGGTGAAGCTACGATACGCCCAGCAAGCCAGTAGTGGATGAAATAAAATGCTTTCAAAAATGGAACGAGCCTTGCATCTATCGTTTGCAAACAGATGGAGCATCTCATTTGCGACTACTTGAGGGAACAGTGGGGAACATTATCATGGTTTAATGATAGGCAACATGGATTTCGGAAAAGTTACTCATGCGACAGTCAGATGCTATAATGTTTCAAGATATTAGCGAATCGTTAGACCATGGAGTTTCAGTCGACGCCGTAGTTATAGATTTTGCGAAGGCATTTGATGTCGTGCCGCACGACATGCTACTCCATAAATTAGCTTCGACGAAGATTGATAGAAGAGTAATTTTATGGATCCAAGAATTTTTGACGGGTCGTTCCCACGAAGTGAAAATCGAAGGCAGATTCTCGGATGAAATTACCGTAACGTCGGGTATCCCTCAGGGCAGCGTAATCGGAACTTAGTTATTTTTGGCGTTTATAAATTACTTACCAAATGAGATTCGCATTAACTGCCGATTGATTGCGGATGATTGTGTAATATATCGAAAGATACATGACTCACATGACAACGTAGCACTTCAAGATGACCTGAACCTGGTCTATAAGATGGCGATTGAAAATAAAATGAAAATAATCATAATAAAATGTAGTCTCATAAAAATAGGGAAATTGCGAAGGCAAGATTTTCATTATAACATCGGCTCGGAAATACTTGTAGAAGAAGATTCTTGCAAATATTTGGGCGTTCACGTAAGGAATGATATGAAATGGAGTAGCCATGTAGGATGTGTAGTTTCTAAAGCTTTCAAATCCTTGCACTTTGTAATGAGGGTATTAAAAGGAAGTAGTACCTCTGCTAATGAATTAGGATATTTGTCACTTCTAAGACCTATCCTGGAATACGCCTCGGTGGTTTGGGATCCATATCAAGTAGGGCTCATAAATGAGTTGGAAACGGTACAAAGAAAGGCCGCTAGATTTGTCTCAGTGACTTTAATCCCAGGTGCAGTGTGAGCCGTAAGTTAAAGAAACTTGGGTGGGAATCACTTGAGGCTAGGAGGATGAAATCTAGACTCTGCGCTATGCACACCTGCGGTGAGCTTAGTAAACGTATGGGAAAGCCCACTTACATGGGTAGGAGCGATTATCATTTTAAGTTAAGGGCCGACCACAGCGAACAAATTATGGTCAATATTCTTCTGTAAACCGTACCATGAAAACTGGAACTCTCTACCTGCCGCAGTCTTAGAGCCTTTTCCCAAACATATAGGTGTGTTTAAGAAAAGACTGACTATTTGTGTAAATACTCCAGTTTAATTGTTATTGCATTGTTATATATAATTATTTATTTGTTATGTATATCCAATTTGCCACCGGGGGACACACCCCCAATTGCAAATAAATGAAAGAATGAATGAATGAACTTGACGTGACGTCATTACGCACCTCAAAAATTTCGATGATTACTATAAAGTTAATTTGATGTTGAAGTCTATGAAATTGGACTGACATTTTAATTATTCGAAGCACTTTATACATAATATTGGTCAGGATTGTCACTCCCGCAACATGTCCCTTTTACCAGAGGATTGACCCCAAAGTCATTTGCGCTGATACTCAAGAAACAACATTAATAAATCGAGGATTACACACATATCCCTATACCATTATCTTCTACTCATAAGTAGAACAATTAAACTTCAGTTATCGCATATCCATTATTAGCTTAAGGTTCGTTTGATCCCTCACTCTCAAAGAATTATCTATAATGTTATGTCACAGATCGTCACTGTTCACCAGAATTCATTGTTCGAAAAATATGTATAGTTATTATTATTATTATTATTATTATAATACATGAAAAATATATTATTATTTAATGCGTGTTCTAAATAGCGTCAATGCTTTTGAGGTGTCACTACTCCTGCTGCCTCTTAAAAACTAGGGCTCGGATTTTTAGGTGCTAAAAATCGAGATTCTTTTATGTATTAAAAATACCTGAGATATGTTACAAAAAAGGAAAAGATATTTAATTATAATTTAGTTTATTAATGTGAATATAAACAATATGCAGTACTCACGAATGCAATTTATTCAATGTCTCACTGTCTGCTGAAGCATTACAACACACAACGAGATACATCTTCAGGTTGTCCATCACAAATGACCGACGATTATCGCGAAACTGCGGCAATCTGTTTCTTGCCCTTGAGGTTTTGTGTAAGTTGAGATCGCTGTTCAGCCTTGAAAGCTTTCCCACATGGTTGGCAGAACAGAATACCCCAATCAGAAGTAAAATTATCTTTAAATTCTGCAACAGACGATAACTTGTAGTTGTTTTTACTTTAGGCATCGTAGAACTGCCTAATACTTCACTCACAGTGCCAGATATGAACTGCATGTGAGTGACACTGGTTCCAGATAGCTGGGGGAGGGAGGTATAGCTCGTGGTGCAATATGGCTATGGATAATGAAATCCCCGGCTTCCACAGCGAGTGGCACGGGGCGACAAGTTAAGAATAACACAGTTGCAAGCTGACATACGCTCTGCATGAAGATTACATAGCTCACAGGTTCTTTACCGTTGAAGTAACACAGAACAGAAATTCAATAAACTGAAAGATCTGGCATTCTGATTTAAAAATGTAAAAATTATGTCTTTTTATGCGCTAATAATTGAAAAGCAGAAATTTATGTATTTATAGAAAAAATGCTTTAAATATGTATTTACATAAAAAATATTTATTTACCTGAAAATCCGAGCCCTATTAATAACATACTGTAAGGCACCCTATAATATGAAATTGATTCAAACGAATAACTTCAGGATCCACCTCACCTACAAGTATAAGCGTAAACTTCAGGCAACGATATAAATAACTTAAAGTGTTCCCATGGCATAATAGACGCAAATTTACGGAATATTGGGAAATTCATGGTAAAAATATCGTTCACATGACAAGTTGGAAGGTTTCTACATAATAGATGTTTTGAAGTTGAAGATCCCTCGGCGCGGAATGAAACCAGGCACCACGATTCCGTGAGGACCCTATCCTTGGGAAAATTTGCATCCCAGCGTCCGCCTACTGCCGTCTCCACCTCCACATCAATATGCCAGGGATTGGCATCGTTCCCAGTACTCAATTCTGCAACATCGGTACTGTTCGCCTCACCATTAGGCTTCGTAGCCTGACATCTTCTTCAAGCAGCTAGTCAGTGACATCACTCGTCCTTGCCTCGTCCAAATACGGTCATACGTGTTCGGCATTATAGGGTTGTAGTCCAGAGTTTTTATAGATTGATTGACTGAATATTGTCGCAAGTAAACATGGTGAATTGATCCACTGACAACTATCACTTTTTAAATATTGGCGTAATATTGGATTCCCAAACACAGTGTCCGTTGAATCGTGATATTTCACAAGTCCACAACATCAAGGTCAAGCAACTTCGTATTTTAATATGTTTCCAGTCCACAAAGTATTGAGTGTTTGAGCAAAGCTCATAAACAGTCAAATAATCAGTCAGTTCATATAAGAACAAGTCCATGTCCACATACATTTGTATTTCCAATATTCACGTAAGAGGTTCCTAATAAATTTCAAACATAGTTTTTGACAGCATTTTTCAAAGAACCGTAACACTGTATGATATAATATCGCTTGTTATTATTCTCATTACACACTCTCGTGCAAATAATAACTTTGCCGCAGAATATGTCACTAGACAAACGCGCAGAGTCACGTTGTATTTCCACTTTTGAAGATTAGAGCAACGGAGCAACTGACATACACGTCAATAAAAACACGACGATAATACTGATGACGAGCATCTTCACGATGACAAAACCATGATGACAACAGCATATCTCGGCTCTCCAAGCTTCAGCTTATATAGGCCTCCAAGATTAAGTATCGAT
This sequence comes from Meconema thalassinum, assembly GCA_946902985.2. Lineage (NCBI taxonomy): Eukaryota > Metazoa > Arthropoda > Insecta > Orthoptera > Tettigoniidae > Meconema > Meconema thalassinum. The sequence continues at coordinate 760,377,341 of OX336389.2, forward strand.
CCTTGTAGTCACATTACGTAATGCGATACTCTGCCGACTATTGGTTCTTGCGTTGGAACGTTCTGGAATATGTCTTCAATGCATTAAATATTCATACAATAAACAGGACATGAATATAAACTAATATTCTCATGTGTCTATGACGTGGACATCCATATATTATGTGAAACAAGTATATTATACTCAAGCATTCCCTGGCGAACTCTCGTGCCACGCGCTAAATTCAAATATAGTACAACTTATAGTGACCTCGGCCTCGCCTCAGCGAACTTAATTCAAATGTCATATCACGCCAGCCTCCTGGTTACGTCTCATCAGGGCTTAATACGTATAATGTACAAGCCCTTCAATAGAAAATGGTAAATAATCTCAGTATCCCACCCCTTAAAGCAATTTCCACGACCACCATTACAGTAAAAATTCACATGCTTAAATATATAGCTTATAGTATCGGTAATTATGACTCCTTCCGCGAAATAGCAACCTACTGTAACGACTCACAGTAGTAAATTGTAAGACTACATATAAGCATGTTTTGTCGTTGTTTAATATTTTATAATGTAAGAAAGATTGTATATTTATTTAAGATTTTATCTAAAGAAATTCCAATGGGTATTTAATAATTGATTTACACGTTATGTCAATAAATTAAATACTATTCAGTACATTAATTAATTATACCAGTTTCGGCCATATTATGGCCTTCTTCAGCAATTGATTTACATTAGGCTACAGAATTAAGTGTGGTTAAATGGTGGTTCATTATTGGAAACTATTCTTTGATCGCTTAAATAGGATGCAAGGAATAAAGTAAGTTTTAATTACTTTGAACTGATGCCATTTTGAATTTTGAAAACAATTATACACCATAAGATGACTATTATGTGTTACTCTTCAGTCAGTCAACACAAATTTTCCCAATGACTGGGCGGGGTACAATGTATATTATATTTATATTAATGACTCCTGGAAAATATTACATGTATTAGATTATTAGTTTCAAATAACAGTCTGTACATGCAGCTCTGAAAGAATGGCTTCAAAACTTTACATTAGACGAATATATACTAAGATCTGAATAAGGGTTCGGTATCCCAAGTTTCACAGCTCACGTGTGATAAGATCGATATAGAAGAACATTTTAAATATTTGGAAATACCGTGGCCGCTATTTTGGTGTTTGGTTTATCAGGGGTTTGGAAGTCGCATGCTTGTATAAGTGCTTGTTTAATAGTCCTCTGTCACCATACAAAATGTCTGTTCATTGCTGTAATAGTTTCGAAGATATTGACAACCAAAATTTCACTGCACTCGGATGATTAAATTGCAAGGAAAGACCATTTACACATCTAAAGTTCACGTTGCCTCCATGCTAGTTATGTACTCGTCTTGTTACGGAAAGTTACTTAGATGAATGTACTTAACGGCTTCTACCAGCGTCCAAAATTTCAGTTTGATTGCTACAATAGATTCATATATCTTTAACCGGTGAAATATTTATCATGGTCAGTATGTTGGATAGTTTCATATGTAGGCCATTAATAATTGCACCAGTTGATGGAGGTTGTAGCATTGGTTCATTATACGTAATTTCACTTTGATTAGGACATCTTGAATAGAATGGAGGAAATGAAAACTTAATTTTAAAATTTCGCTCAGCCGGTATCTTGAGATTATCAATAGAATAGAATTAAATTAGTTCCCAATATATTGCGGTTAGTAGAGAGATGTACCGTTCCTAGTTTCACTGAGCTCGGTGATAGGAACGCGAGGAAAATTTGGTGAAATATTTGAAACGCGCATGTTGGGCATATAGGTTTTGAATGTATAACTATTGTATTCTAATTGGGCACCTGGAATTCACCAACTGGAAATCATCTACAATAAGAATACTTAGGCAACACTGAAATATGGTTTCTAATATTTCAATGAAGGTTTTGTTCCTATCAAGTTTCTGAAGATCCCACATTCACCTTACCTTAGTATCATCTATCACCATGCAGAATTTCAAGTTGAATGTAATAATAGTTTTGTAACGCTGGTAAAATATTTCGCGTGGCCGCCATGTTCGTTTGGTGAAACTTGTTAACATTCGAAAGGCACAGTCAAGGTCGGATAAAGTAGTAGTAAGTCCGTGCCGAGTTTTGTTGCAATCGCTAAAACAATACAGTATGGATGATATAGGAATCGATCCTTTTTTCGCAATTCCGCTTCGGGAGGTTGAGTGACACCCGTTTAAGTCCCCTGAATGGCATGAAATTATCTAGCTTAGCTGAAAATCAAGCCCAGACTTTTATTTCATCAGAGTCTCAACAAGTAGGGCTTACTGTAGGATCACACCAGGTGGCAACCTAAAATACATATAGGTCTTGAATATTGTGCACAACATGATGTCCTGAAAGTAGACATTTAGAGCTGGGAAACTTTTCTAAATTCCGCCGTGAATAATCATTTCTTGCATTATTTCCAATTTAACTGATGTATTTCGTGTGTATATATGGATTTTATTGTAACCTTAAGTGATAATTGAGTGCCTTTACCTTAGATGCCTGTGGGTGACGTTAGAATCGTGATGAAGGTACAATCATTCAGGATCAAGTCTCGAGACCTTACCAAACAAGGTCAAATTCCAACGGCCCTGTCAGGAATTGAACCAAGGACCCTTCAGGCCCTAGCCTAGCGTTCCAACCAATTAGTCGTGGGGTTACACAAAACCTATATTCAAAGATCACGCAGGCCATTGGGCTTGCTACTAGTTCACATTCAGTAATTGGAAATACCCTGGCGGAAATAAGATCGCAACTACAAGAAGGGATCGTGCTAGATTAACGAACGTTGGTAAGCGTGTTTATACATCTATAATATGACGTTGATTCAAATTTCCCGCAAATTGCATTCACGTGGCCTTAGTGGTGGCCCCAAGACGTTGCACATCAAGTTTGCTTTAAATACGGGTTCTACTGTTTGAGAGCGTTAGATACCTGTGAGATTGGACGGAGTGACTGTGAGTGGGTCAAGAATGCCTTTACGACGACGAAGAGGCCAGTATCAACAGCTCACTACGTTTCAACGAGGCCGTGAAGGTGGATTTTCCTTCCGCCCTTTTGCAGAACGACTAGGCGGGAATTCCTCCACTGTGCATGAGTGCTGGCAACAGTGATCACGAGAAGGTAAGGTCACAATAAAACAGGTCTCCGGACGTTTCCATGGCACCACCGAATGGGAGGACCACCGTATTCGGCGTATGGAATTGTCGCATCGGACGGCGTTTGCAGCAGCAATTCGAGTGGCAGTTGGCACCACAGTGACACTACGAACTGTTCTAAACCGGTTACTTGAAGAACGGATCAAATCCAGATGCCCTGCGGCGTACATTCCACTTACCCCAAACCACCGCCGTCTGTGACTTTAGTGGTGTCAGGCGAGAGCTCATTGGAGGATGTAGTGGAGGTCCGTTGTGTTTTCCGATGAAAGCCGATTCTGCCTTGGTGCCAGTGATGGCTGTATTTTGGCTACAAGGGGGTCAGGTGAGCGCCTGCTTTCCACCTGTCTGCGGCGTCTGTACACTGTACACTGGGCATTCTGGTCTGTGGAGCAATTTCCTATGACAGCAGGAGCACTCCCGTGGTTATCCCACGCATCCTGACTGCAGATGTGTACGTCCGTCTGGTGATTCAACCCGTTATGCTACCATTCACGAAGAGCATTCTCGGGGGTGTTTTCCAACAGGATAAAGCACGCCCCCATGCCACTGTTGTAACTCAACGTGCTCCAAAGATTCTCGACATGCCGTCTTGATCTGCTCGATCCCCCGATCTGTCGCAAATCCAGCACGTATGGGATATTATTGGACAACTCCAGCGTCATACACAACCGGCATTAACCGTCCCTGTATTGCCCGACCAATAACAACAGGCATGGAACTCCCTCCCGCAAGCTGACATACAGCACCTGTACGGCACAATGCATGCACGTTTGCATGCCTGCATTCGTCTGTCAATTCTACCGGTTATTAATGGACCAGCATGGCACATTTGCGGTGGATTTTCTCGCGCGGACATAAACATGTTGTCTTGTACCTTTAATCAATTAAATATGTTACCTCTCCAAATATATTGCCTAAATTTCCATACTCTACATTCTTTGTTTCATGGTTTTGGGATATTATTTTCCGCCAGTGTAGTTTGTAGTCTATAAATACTGTATTTTAAGATTTCTAAAACAATGAATCTTGTCGAGAGAACATTTATCATATTTACTGTTATGGCAATGAAACTGTTCGTTTGACTAGATACAACGTTTTATGTCCCTCACGAGCCCATGTGCCCTCTGACCAAACACGTCGCCATGCCTCGCAGCCTACCGAGCAACGTCTCCCACTTATAATTACTTAGTCATGGACCTAAGGCCCAGTAATTGATTAGAGGCAGACCATAAAACGAGTGCGGCATTGGCTTGTTTGCTATAGTGGGCGAAAGAAATTTGTTCCCAAGAAGCATGACAGGCAGTGTCTTCGAAACGAAAGAATTCTTTTAATCACTGGTTCTGCGTCCAAAACTCCGTAGGGGGCGGTTAGCATTATTATTTTGTGAGAACCAAACAAAATATATAAATTTGTCCCAAACAAATGCACAAATATACGCCTGTCCCCATACATTTTCAGTATATCTCTATCGATGAAAGAGAGTGGTTTGATTATAGGACGGGAGAGAGAGAGAAACAATCCAACAGGTGTGGCTATGATTCTTTAACTGCCTCCTATTTCCAATAAGAATGTGTAGTATCTTATTAGGAATTCCATTTTGCGATGGCTAAGGCGAACGTCAGTTCCTGAACACATTATTTTGTACTGTGTGTTCTAATACCCATGTGAGAGAACATAGAAGTGTCGTAGAAGGAGGAAAGTCCTCGTAAGTAATTTTAGGAAAGGAACAGAATAAACAGTTTAAGGTAAGTTAATCGTTCATAAGAATTCACTCTTATGGAACTTGGTTTGTACTATCTTGTTTTCTCACGAGAGAATTGCAAGTCATAAAATTGAAAGCAATGTCTACATAGACAAATTAATGCAAATACTGATAACAACAATATATGAATTATTGCTAAGAACAATATTCTTATTTAAAGAATTTCATTTCTATAGGTAACCAGTGTAGATGTATGTTACCCTACCAATAAAACAAGTACAGATGAACTCCAATTATTCGAACTCCGACTATGCGAATCGCTTTCAGAAAAGAGATTTGAGACTAAAACGTACTGCGATTCGCAAAATAATGATTCTATCTACGTGCGCTATTGTTCTTCTTTCCACGAAGATAGTGTAGGCGCAGCGCGAAATTTATTGGGATGAAGAGCTTACTTTGGCTGAGATGTTCAGCAAACAATGACTTTCATTTACTACTATTGTACAGCAGTTGTAAGTACGTACGCTATATACCATGTAAAAGTGTTGCCTTTTCATTTAATTACATATAATTAACAAGAAGATCAGAAAAGAACATATAGCCTAATTTCTCCTAAATGCATGGATATAGTTATAACTCTTTGTCCTTTTAAAGGAGTATAATTAAATGATGGTTATAGTAGCTTATTAAAGTGCAAGTTACTATACGGATATTAAACGTTGATTGATTGAATCCTTACCTGAATTATATATTCACACACAAATACTAAGCATTTGTCTGGGGTGGATGAAGAATTTTATATGATACTGTCCTTTCATACAATTGCATAGCAATTACAATATCTTAAACTGGGTTTACCGTTTTGTGTTGAATTATAATCGGGAAGTAATTCCCTATATCTCCGAAGTAATTCCATAAAACATAATCCAGATCATAGATGGCGAATAACACTGTCGAATTGGTGTCACACCCTCTTGTAATACACTGGGATGATAACCGAGATATGCAATATCTTGCCGATACATGAATCAATATTCAAAATAAGTTGAAGCAATTTAATGTTTCTCCTCATCCACAAACCAGTCGGTCGTCAAATGTACATCCGTGGGATCTTTAATGATGCAAGTGTGGTAATGGTCTGAAACTCTTTGTTTGACCTTGATGAAACATAATTTCGTTGTTGGCACTCTCAAAAATTGTGTGTGAACCTGAGGAGAGGATTTGGGAAGTAGTCGGCCGTGGCCTGAAGTTAGGAACCATCCAAGCATTTGCATGGAGAAGAAGTGGAAAACCGTGGAAAACCACTTTCAAGTAGGCTGAGGTGGAAATATAACCCACCCCATTTCAGTTTTGCTTCACGAGGCTGATTGTACCCCGTTCCAGCCCTCAGATCAGAATGAAATTCCCTGGCAGAGCCAGAAATCGAACCCGGACCCCGGGCTGACAGCCAAGAATGCTAACCACTACACAGGAAGTGAACAATTGAATTATTAATATCCTAATAGTTTTTTATTTCATTTTACTATTTCACTCCTTTTTTAATCAAACTTCAACACAATCATATCGTAATTGAAACTTCTGGAAGGAATGCTGTTCATTTTAGGAATTTTGGTGGATGCAATTGTAAAGCTAATACAAAAATTACGTTACAATATATTGAGCCCGTATGAGCTCATGTTGGTGATAACTTCCAAGGAAACATATTTTCCATACGCCACAGATACACAGAACGCACTCTGGAAGCTTTGAAATAACTCTCATCTTTATTTTCACTTTGGTACTGCATTCCAATGATATTTCTAGAAGAAAGCAATTACATTTCCATCTTGGATATTTTTAACTAATCAGTTGTTATTCTGCATATTTTACCACGTCATGGTGGATTTATAAGTTATTAATACCCCTGGATTGGTATTTTTCCTCGCAGATATGCGAAAAAGGGTTGAATAGACGCTACACGACTCATTAAGTTCCTTCTAGAACTCTGGACCTCGTCTGATGTGACGAATCAACCAACCGTGTCTGATTTATTGTAGCGCAGACATGTGTCTGGGGAGAGTTCCCCGTGTAAATTGTAATTAAACGATATAAGTGAACATGATAGCGAACAGTATTCTTGAACTTGTGTTGAGTTACTATCTTACGCCGTATTTGCTAGCGAACGTGCGGAGAAGGCACGATTATAGTGAAAACTGTATTTTCACCAGCACATTGTATATTTCGTGCTATCACATCGCGCTATGTCCAGCGTGGTCAGGCCACGAGGTGTGGAAACTCTACCATAAAGGTCTTGTAAGTACTGTTTAATCACATTTAGACCTATATCAATTTGAGAATCCAACAGAAACAATTTCTGGCATAATTATCAGAGAACGATTCCGAAGAAATTTTGTCGATTGTCTTTTGCTACAGTATTAACTTCAGTGAGTGGAACACCATCCGCGTGTTTGTAACGCCAGTGGTAGACATTAAGGGCAATTGTTCACTAGTCTGTGGTAAAAGTGTAGAGCCAGTGTCTTGTAATATAATCAGTATAATGCAGAATAAATTCAGTGATAAAAATTTAATCTTCGAGGAATTAACATGGATCAACTGAACCGTCACGTGGGCGACATATTCATATTTACCAATATAATGTATAACATGGAGTAAAATTTCCTGTAACGTGGTTGTTGGAAGCAAAGTCCTAACCATGAGGAGGAAGAGGAAACGCAGGATTTATAAGGATGGACTAGGATAAACTATGGAGATAATAACCCCTAAATCCCAGGGTAAAATGAGGTCCAGTTCGTCGAGTATGTGAGTCCTGGATTTCTTTAACTCTTCAGGTTTTGCCTCGGTAGATTAGATTTAAAACCGCACTCTAATAGCCATCATTAGGTTAAGGCTTTAATTTATTTTGATTTAATACATATTTCTCTTTAGCTTTGGACAGTCTGGTCTTAATATATATTGTGAGACACACTGTGGGATCACTATGCCTGGCGAAATAGTGGAAACACACTACCCCATAACCGAGAAACATCCATTAATCTGTTATAAGTCTGTGAGTGATTTTCTGTCAGCCAGTAGGAGCTGATTTGTACATATTTTGAGGATTGCACCGGCATCCCAGTTCAAGTCTTGGTACCCCTTTTCTGTGTTTATTAATTGGTCGTATAATTTGGTGCAGTGAAGTCTCAGCCACCACCTTGATGAAAAATTTACTTGTCATTTATATGTAGCTCAGAAGCAACATTATTCCAGTTAGGAATATATAAAAATGAGTACAGTTCGTTTTAGCAACCCTGTGCTATGCTTTGTAAGCACCATCGTATCAGTTTGAACAACACAAGGGAGTGGTATTGTTGTCATCTTATGGTTAATTTGTGTCGACGGAGGAAATCCAAGTTTTCTACAATATAACAGAAGGTTTGTAAATAGTGGAAGAGATGTGTGATACCCTCATGTTGAAACAGAGGGGAGTATATGAATATCTTCGAAAGTCAAAGCTCACAGAGAGAGTAGTTGCCTCGTCAGTTTTATGTTGTATGGCTTTAACTTTTATTTCTGATAAGAGCTGAATGCAAGTGTAAGGACAGGAATGACGGACATGTGAACCTGCGTATACTTTTAAAGAGCCACAGATAGGATTGTCTTTAGTGAGCTCAAAATAATGTGAAATGCATTCTGATTTTGTGGAAGCAAGGGCTTCGCGTGAACAGTGTCACATGTGAACCAAGGTTAGCAGGACCCGTTAAATTCAATGTCGCGCTACTGGTGCGAGCTAATGTTACCCGTGATGCACAGTGATTTTCTGGTGAGTCTAACTGTAATATATAACACTCGACTTCAAATTCCAGAAGGAATATTTGTCTCAATGCTAAAGCCACGAAGTAAATATAGGTCTCAGCTGATAGCTGGTATTTCATAGGTAGACGGTGATGTCACTAGTTAGGAACGCGTTGATGTGCACGACTGTTTATGCATACTGTTTCATGAATTGGTAATCTACGAGATGTTTATTCCTATAATTTTGATTCTTTGACCAAACCATTGTATAATGCTAGCAGTCGATATGAGTGTTGTGTCCGTAGGAGACACGTTCATGGGTAAGAGTTGGTTCGCCCTCAACCAGTATGAGTATTTTTTCTGGTGATGACGATCCCTTTTTGATCACATTGAACCGAGGTATTCTGCGTGCTTGGAGAGCCGCCTGTTTGGAGCTTTTTAGCCCATGTTATTATGCTGACTATGGTGAGTTAGTCACATGGTTAATTTCTGTATCCCTTCAGAAGAGACTCGTAGTGGTATTCAGCATGTGTCATGAAGGTCAACTAGGAGTTTAAATGATACAGTGAGGGAACTAAACGATGAAATAAATAGAAGAAAATCATGAAACCTAATTACTATAAATCGACGGTCTAAAATGTTGTTAATTAATTTGTTGCAAATTAAATTTTGAGCTTATGTTATATTGTTGACCGACGCATTGAGCTGATCATTTCTGAATGGTCATGATTCTACTTTAGGACAGCTGACACTTTTTTGGCGACGAAATCACTGGCACCTTTTAGTTCATGACTTGTGGGCTGCTGTGACTTAAGCGATGTTAGACGCAGTTCTTACTGCTCTTTTTCCAACGTTACTACATGCTTCAGATGACGATTAGGTGCAAACAGCATCCTAATCAGCGCACGCAGGTTTATCAATGATAATATTTAGTGTTTTATTTTTGTGTATGTATCCTTATTTCTTGCACTATTTTGTGTATTAGATTAGATTTGTTTGCTTATGTCAAGATGGGACATGGTTGCTATTATAGTTCTTGATTATAATTTTTTGTTCCGGACGCTTCTTGACGTATGTAAGTCAAGATTTAGCTACATGATTAATATTTAATTGATTAAATACCGAAGTGGTACCAACGTAACTTAGAGTATAATTATTGTTCCTATTAAAAGTAAATCCATTCTTGTGGCATGTGGACGATTAGTTTTCTTTTATTGCTGTAAAATCTACTGATGTCACTATTCTCTTTATTAACAAATAACCTGTATTTGAGTAGGGATTTCAATTACGTGCCACATTCCAAGCTTTCTTGTTTTAATTTTTGTAAGAAGGACATTCTTGAGGGTTTAAATTAACTTCATTTTAGACATGGTTATTTATTTCTTTTATTTTCATTAGCTTTGTGGACTAGCCGATTTTCAAACCTCCGAATTTTTCTATTGAATAAATTGTTGCAAATTTTAATTAAGTCTGGGCCTCTTTATTTGCTAGCTTTATGATTGGGATGTACTTCTTTGGGAATGTCTATGACCCTTTCCCCTGTTACAGCCCGATACCCCCGATTATTGGTATCGTTCAGGAGCTGGACTAAGGAAGTACATTCGTTCCTCTCAGGGTGTGTGTTCGGTAGATGGGGGTGCCTGGAATGCCATCCCGGCAACCTCGTCTGACGGGCACAATATCGAAGGGTCCTGAGCATATTGTTATTGAAGTACTAAATCTAGGAGGTAGGGCCATGGAACGATACTTGGAGGTGATATTTAATGTGTCCATAAACAAGGCGCAAATCCCAGATGACTGGAAGAGAGCAACGGTAGTCGATATATTTTAGGGAGGGAGCAGACTCGAATTGGGCAATTACAGGCCAGTTAGTCTTTCGTCCATCGTTTGTAAACAGATGGAGCATCTCATTTTCGACTACTTGAGGGAACAGTGGAAACATAATCATGGTTTTATGATAGGCAACATGGATTTTTGAAAGGTTACTCATGCGATAGTCAGATGCTACCACATTTTCAAGATATTAGCAAATCGTTAGACAACGGAGTTTCATTGGATGCCGTAGTTATAGTTTTAGCGGAGGCATTTGATGTCGTGCCACATGACATGCTACTCCAAAAATTAGCTTCAACTAAGATTGATAGAAGAGTAAATTTATGCATCAAAAAGTTTTTGACGGGTCGTTCCCATAAAGTGAGAGTCGAAGGCCTATTCTCGGATGAAATTACCGTAACGTTGGGTATCCCTCAGGGCAGCGTAATCGGAACTTTGTTATTTTTGGCGTTTATAAATTACTTACCAAATGAGATTCGCATTAACTGCCGATTGATTGCGAGTGATTGTGTAATATATCGAAAGATACATGACTCACATGACAACGTAGCACTTCAAGATGACCTGAACCTGGTCTATAAGATGGCAATTGAAAATAAAATGAAAATAAACATAAGAAAATGTAGTTTCATAAAAATAGGGAAAGGGCGAAGGCAAGATTTTCAATATACCATTGGATAGGATATACTTGTAGATGAAGATTCTTGCAAATATTTCGGCGTCCACGTAAGGATTGATATGAAATGAAGTAATCATGTAGGATGTGTAGTTTCTAAAACTTACAAATCCCCGATCTTTGTACTGCGGGTATTACAAGGAAGTAGTATATCTGCTAATGAAGTAGGATATTTGTCACATGTAAGACCTAATCTGGAATACGCCTCGACGGATTGGGATCCATATCAAGTTGGGCTCATCAATGAGTTGAAAAGGGCACAAAGAAAGGCCGCTAGATTAGTGCTCAGTGACTTTAATCCCAGGAGCAGTGTGAGCCTTATGTTAGAAAAACTTGGGTGGGAATAACTTGAGGCTAGGAGGACGAAATCTAGACTCTGCGCAATGTACAAAACAAATACAATTCAACCAGAATGGGAAACGTATGGGAAAGCCCACTTACATGAGTAGGAGTGATCATCATTCCAAAGTTAAGGGACGACCACGGCGTACAAATTATGGTAAATATTATTTCGTTAACCGTGACATTGATAACTGGAACTCTCTACCTGCCGCAGTCTTAGAGCCATTTACCAAACACATAGGTGTGATTAAGAAAAGATTGACGATTTGTGTAAATACTCCAGTTTAATTGAGGCAGTGAGTGAGAGAGGGGGCTATGCCGAGATTTTGTCATAATTGAGTTATTGGTACCATTGTGTAGGGCATTATTCAGTGTGTATAATATCAAAGATATCCGCAGGCTCCTTCCCTTGTTTTGTGAAGAATGTAGTTCCTGTGGATCACGTTTATGCTGCGAGAGAGCAACCGCAAAACTCCAAATATCTCAGTTTCATCCAACTTTGGCATAGCCCCCTCTCTCACTCACTGCCTCAATTGTTATTGAATTGTTGTGTATAATATTTATTTGTTATGTATACCCAATTTGTCACAGGGACACACAACCCAAATTGCAATGAAATGAATGAATGAATGAATGAATGAATGAATGAATGAATGTGTATGTGTATTACAGTGTGGGAGTGCGCCATTTTTAATGGGTACAATTACTCGGTGCAGGACACATCATGGTTGAATATACTAGAGTTCTAAAATGAACTAGTGATAAAGGTAATTACGGTATCATTGAACAATTGTGGAAGATTGAAATTGAAAAAAGTTGAACTTTGAAGATGTAATAAGCAGATGACGAGAGCGCACATAAATTTACGATGTGAGTATTAACAAAAAATTTGATAGGGAAGAAGTTGAACAGACATTGAACTGTAAACAATTCAACGGAGGATTTTCGTAAAGAAAACTGTATTTCTTTCGAAAACAAGTTATTCATCGATAGGAATATTCTATCTGACTTTGAAATATTGCAAGTACAACGAACAACGTTTACACTTAAGACGTCAAAGTATTGTGGACATATATTTACGAACATTACCACCACCATGGTTGTCAAAATGAAATTGAGAGGGACAATTTTGAATAACCTAGAAGAAGTAATGATGAATTGCTAAATATATTAATGGGTACATAGACTATGGAGATAATGAGGATTTCTGAACTGACGTAACGAAATGTTACATAGAAGAGAAAACAATCTACTCCTGATGAATCGTCAAAATTATATTTCTTCTTTTATGGCTTTAAATATGGAAACCACTATCTCAAATATGAATTATACGCGGATGATAAGAAGAGCAGAATATATTCCAGTACGAGTGAACAAGGGAGGACCAAATTCGATTCCTGTATGAGAGTACAAGGGTGGACCCAGTTCTATTCCGATACGTGAGACGCTGTTCGAGGAGGAGATGTTTATTGGTCACCACGAGGATGTCTGTCGCACTTACCCGAACGAGGGAGATGACGGCAACGTGGAGGCGTACAAGGAAGGTACCCATGACAGCGCCAATAAACAGAGGTACTCGAGGAAATTCTCGTCTACGAGATCCAGCGTTGGAATAACTACTTCTATACATCAATACGCAGCAAAAGGAAGAATCAAGAATTCATATCTGCATCCCATATTTTTGTAGTTTGAGGATGTACGAGAATATCCAACCAGTATTACACGTATGTCATTTTAGCCATTTTTCTTCGTAATTTTAAATTTTGGTTGGTAATTTTTGGTTGATTCCTATTTGAATTCTTTAAAGCTAGAATTCGACAGGTTTAGTTATTTTTATGAGAAGGCAGGAGTATCTAGGTTCGTTATTTTGAATAGGGTTTTCGTACATGCCATTTGGATTTATTTAATTTATGGTGGAGATTTTATCGTGTTCCGTTTTTATTTAGATAGATCGATAATTCAACTTTCGAAATTATTTCAGTATAGTACTTTATTAAGTCAAAACGATAGATAGACGATCTTTATTTCAGATCAAAATGAGGTTAAATCGTTAGCAATTTATTTTTATATGAGTTGACGAATATTTCTCACAGAGTATATGAAAGATGTATTAACCATATTGAAGAAAAGAATAGATTTGGGAACAATGTAATATTATTAAATTTATTGGAGGAAAGTTATTAATGTAATGTTTTGTAACAATTGAGGTATTGATGATTACTCGCGGAGAGTATGCTTTGTTGACATTTAAGACTGTCATGAAACAACAATAATAGACAATGTATCAGAGCTATTGAATTTATTAATGTTACTATATTACCAGTAAATATCAGGACAAATATAGAACCAGTAATTTATTGTGATATTATTGTGGATTTATTTTCAACCACTGAGGAAGTTGAAGTTGATATGTCAGAAGTTAATAAAAGATACAGACGTGACAACATTGTTAGGAATGATGTTGCGACGACATATTGTTTTGAGAAAGTTTGATGTAGAATCCCCGGTAGACAGAGGAAAGTAATATTGGATTTTGTGGTAATGGCAACTTGCTGTATGGCATTGTTACATTGAGATTGGAATGTTGTTGATATCTGTGTTGACAGCCAGTTGAAGTTATTAAGTTGAATATGACAAGAAGAACTACTGTTGATATTGTTAGAGAAAGATTGTTTTATTGAAGTCAGTCTGAAAGACGTGATAAAATGGATAGTTCAACCACGACAAAACAGTAAGGAACAGCTCATCGATATGAAAGCTGAGGTTGCATTTAATTTATATGGTTCTGTGTTAAAGAGAATAGGTCATACCGGTAATAATTTTATTGAAATTATTAATATTATAATCAGTATTATTGTGGCACGAACAGAGAGAAATTATTAACTATATCTCTACTTTATTGTATGGACTATAGACTCCAGAATTGACAAGTATTACTGAATTTGATACCAACTGTACTGGAGACTACAGAATGGAGGAAGTCGTCAAGTTTTATTCATTAATAAGTGATGTAAATAGCTATATTCTGAAGACGGATATAGAGAATGTGTGTATACCTTTTTTATAGATTTTATTATTGATAGACGTAAGGAACAATATCTTGTTTCAACGTTAATTTAAATCAGAGGTAGTATAGGAAACAGGAGTTCGAGATTGTTTAGAGTAAAAAATATTAATTGTAATGGCGGAGGCGTACGCTACGAGTAACTTTTAATTATATTTCGATAACGTAATGATTTTTGTTCTTAATTCCTTTTACTTAGGGAACAGCAGTATGTTGCCAATTTGCATTCATTTTTATGTTATTTAGTCGAGCTAGAGTAGGAAAGTTATTTTAGAATATACTGCAGGGTTAGTGCGATTTATGTTAATTATCGTAATATGTTTTGTAGGAACAATTAGGCAGGCACGTGTATTAGGTGTTCCCGATTCGTTTTATAGAATTTGCATTATCTTTTATAGTATATTGGTAGTTCAATGTGCTATAGAGGTTGTAGAGACGTCATCAACCTGATCCTTATCCCATCGCGCCCGAGAATGCTTTGATTCTCGTTCAACCGTGTATTTTTAGAACCCATGATCTAAGTAGTTAGTATTCTTTAGCACGTTTAAGTTCCTCTTACCCTATCCGGAGTGAATTCACAAGTAACTCTTAGCAGTTTGTTTATCCGAGGACTACAGGATGCTGCGATTCTTCTCCATCTGTGGATATTAGTGGAACATCTCCAGGAAAAAATGTACATTGGGAAAAATGGTGTGCCCAACGTTTATGCCGACTGAAAGTCAGTTTGGCAGTCCAGATAGATGATAGACTCATTTTGGAGCCTTGACAATGTGTTGTCGCCATAGAATGTAATTAAATAGTCACAAAAATGTGTTAGATAAATGAAGAATGGCCTATAACTCTCATGATCATGAATTTACGAAGAAGATCCAACCTGAGCCGTAAAAATACGTATTGCTCTGAATATAAGTAGTTCAAGGATAACATAAGGAAGGTACTGACTAGATCAACACCTTATTGAGAGTTTGTATGAGTATTAGCTGTCATTCTTCAAGTAAAAATAAAAGTAATGGTAGAATTAGGTTTGTTGGTTATGCTTTGTGTTTAGTTATACCAACTGCTACAAATAATAATTGTTCACTTAGGGATGACTAGATTATAACTCCAGTGCTAAAGTAAATCAGGTATACGTAATTACGTTAGTAGTAGTCAACAATAGTTTAGTGCTTTTCAATCGGTCAACATGAATGCACCCAAAAGAGCTGGGATATGCCCTAATCCTGAAATAAATTACATGAGATTAATAAATACACAAGGATGACCAGTTTCGATCGTCAAGCAATCATCATCAGATACATTACACTTAGGCTATAAGATCTATGTTTGAAAATACAGGTGAAAATATTTACAATATGTACAATTATTTAGTTGCAATATTGGAACTGCAACTGTCGGTGTATATATGCAGTATATATGATGTAAGGTGAAATGCAAAATGGAGATAGATATCCGGATTTTGTATATTTGGAGAGATTATATGGTTGTAAAAATCAACTATGGTTAAACTATAATATTACAGGCTACTACTTCTCTGGTTGTCTTCCTACTGGAGCTACGCGCAGTTTCGTGTTCACTGTTACTCCAGGTGTGGTCGACTAAAGTGGGCGTAGCTCCAGTAGGAAGACAACCAGATAAGTAGTAGCCTGTAATATTACAGTTTAACCATAGTTGATTTTTCACAACCATATAATCACTCAAAATATACAAACTCAGGATATCTATCACCATTTAGCATTTCACCTAGCATCATATATACTGCATTAAGCGTACACTGACAGTTGCAGTATCACTACATATTGGTACATATTGTAATTATTTTCACCTGTATTTTCAAACATAATTTTTTTAGCCTAAGTGTAATGGATCTGATGATGATCGCTTGACGATCGAAACTGGTCATCCTAGTGTATTTATTAAACGCATGTAATTTATTTCAGGATTAGGGCCTAACCCAGCTCTTTTGGGTCCATTCGTGTTGACCGAATTAAAAGCACTAAACTTTGCTTACTAAGGCAACACTGAAAAAATGGCTTCAAACACCACAATGTTCACGGCCAGTCAGGCAAATCGTGAAGCCAAGAGATTCAAATCACTCAGGCTTACACTCAAGATTTTAGACAAGTCAATTTGGTTCAACAAAAAGTGCATAGAACTAAATCTCACCCACACATAAGTTACGTATCATTTAAAACCGTACCGAACACACCAGCCTCGATCATTTCAACTAAACAAGCCAAAGCGCTTTGGATAAAAAACGAATTAAGATTTGCATTCATAAGAAAGCAAAAAATTCACCAAAAATTATACGACATTCAATTGCAACTAAGTAACATCAGGCACGCATCCCAATGGGACAGCTTCACCGAGCACATACATGACACCATGAAATTCACAGCAACGAGGAAGCACGAAACGCTAGAAAATAAATTACGAAAACTAGGAGAAACACAGAATAATCAATCTAATGAACAACACACGAATGACAATGGATTCAATTTCCACAGCAGGGTAAACAACAGAACGAAAGTAACCTTTTCTCAAGATGAAATGAATATGTTAGACACAGGTCTGAAATACAACTGCACAGACGCACACACGAACCACAATATCAAACAGTTAATCACAGATCTTGAGATAGCCAGTCACAAGCTCCCAGCAGAAGACAGGGAATTAACCAAAACTCTTGCCACCAGCGTAGCCAAAAAATACTCAAACAAGAGGGCGAAAGCAATAACATTCAAAACAACAAACAACTCAAAGAAATAAAGTCATTGAAACAAAAAATAAAAGAACATGAATTAATCATCACAAAAGCAGATAAGGGAAACACTACAGTAACTTGGAACAAAACAGAATTCATTGAAAAAACAGTCGAATTCCTAAACAGCAACGAAATCAAGGAATTAACAAAAGACGCCACCAACAAATTCCAAAAACCAATAAAAAGTGCGCTAAAAGAAACTGAATACATACTGACCAAAGCCGAAAAACCAAAACTAATAACCATGAACCCGTAAATACCGTCATTGAGGGAACAACCAAAAATACACAAAAAGGAGTGCCCAATGAGACCAATAGTCAATTGTAGGAATGCCCCTAATTATAAAATCAGCAAAGAGTTGCTAAAAATCTTAAAATGCCGTCTTTCCAACGACAAAGACAACTCTGCAAAGAACACAACGGAACTCGTAACAGCATTGAACACTCTACAAATGAAACCTAGCTTGAGGCTAGTATCCTTCGATGTAACTAACATTTACACCAATATTCCGACTATTGAAGCAATCAACACTATCGGAAACGACTTAAAATCCAACAATTCGGCAGAAGAAACTGAAGAGATTGTGAGTTTTCCGAGGGTCGTTCTCAGCCAAAATGTGTTTCAATTCGACAATATAATGTACACACAGGGAGAAGGCCTAGCGATTGGATCGCCACTAAGTGGGTTAATCGCTGACATCTTCATTAATGCACTAGAAAAAAGCGGTCTTAGAAAAGACTTCAACAAAGGGAATAGTAATATGGAAAATATACGTAGATGATTTAATTTGCATCTACGATACTGAATTAAAAAGCGAAGAATTAATTCTCCTATCCATTAATAGCCTACACCACTCAATCAAATTCACTAAGGAATCCGAAACAGACTGAAAAATAAATTATCTCGACATATCTATTGAACGTAATGACAACGAGCTTTCATATTCCATATTCCGGAAAGCCACACAAACCTCGCATGCAATCGACAATCAGTCTAATCACTCCATTACGCACAAATTAGCGGGGTTCAATTCAATAGTGCACAGGGCTTTAAACATACCCATGACAAAATACAACTATAATAAGGAAATAAGAACCATCAAGCAAATAGCAAAGGAAAACAATTTCCCGCCAAGCAAAATAAACCAAATTATAGCCAAACATAAAAATAAAGATAAAACGATTCCCAAACCGGACGGTAATGAGAAAATATTTCCGCGTTTTAACTATGTGAAAGCGAATACATATACAATCACTAATCTATTCAAAAAGCAAGGCAAAAGATAGCATTCACAACGAAACACACAACCGGTAGGCACCTACAAAATAGTAATCAAAGTAAACATAACCCGTATTCAAAGTCAGGGGTATATTCTATAACGTGCCAAGACACTGGTTGTCAAGCTAATTACATCGGACAGAGTAGAAGACGAGTGGCACACGTTATAATGAACATAGGAATGTGATAAGATACGGAACACATTCAGCCGTATGCGAACATATGTGTGACGCGGGGCACAGCTTTACTAACATCGGGACTGACCTAAAAATAATTCATCACGAATCGAAAGGCAGAGCTCTTGACATAAAGGCAGCAATCGAGATACACCTAGCTAAACGAAACAATCCCAACTTATCTTAATGAACACACGTTTATGTAGAGCTCACCCCACTTCACTCTACTAAAAACACACCCTGTCGGAAGCAAGACACAACTTAGCGACACAGCCAAGCTAGATAAAAAGGGGGGGGGGGAAATTAGGGGGTTTTAATAGGTAAATGTTATCTAGATCAGGTGTACGATGTACTTTTCTTCTGCAATAAACCAAGGTCCGTATTCGCGGCAATATTAAAGGTGCCGGGATATCCTGAAAAGACCGGGCAGCGCTTAGTTTGAATGGCTTATGGTCTACACGTGGAGGGGAATGATCCACGGTCTTTAATAGTTCTGGACCCACCCCATTCAATAACATACATCTTATCTAGTTTGGCAACACCCCACGTAAACACATCGCACTGACTCCACGCAGCACATATGAACAAGGGGTAGAAAGGGAAACACCAGTGTCATTGAGATAAGAGCCCATCTCAGTCGACCACACCTGGAGTAACAGTGAACACGAAGCTGTGCGTAGCTTCAGTAGGAAGACAACCAAATATGTAGTAGCCTGTAATATTACAGTTTAACCATAGTTGATTTTTTACAACCATATAATCACTCCAAATATAGAAACTTCGGATATATATCACCATTTAGCATTTCACCTAACATCATATATACTGCATTTAGCATACACCGACAGTTGCAGTACCAATACTGCAACTAAATAATTGTACATATTGTAAATATTTTCACCTATATTTTCAAACATAGATTTTATAGCCTAAGTGTAATTGATCTGATGATGATCGCTTGATGATCGAAACTGGTCATCCTAGTGTATTTATTAATCGTATGTAATTTATTTCAGGATTAGGGCATAACCCAGCTCTTTTGGGTGCATTCGTGTTGACCGACTGAAAAGCACTTAACTCTTGTTTACTAAATCAACACTGAAAAAATAGCTTCAAACCCCACAATGTTAGTAGTAATAGGAGTAACCGATATAATCTCCCATTATTATTATAGAAAATGTTCATTTCGGATATTGTCATATATTTTTATAGTGTTGTGTTCCCTTCCCTCAAGAAAAGAAGTGAAGATGGTATCAGCTGATCTAGAGGTGATCAGAAGTATGTTTGAGGCATTATAGGAAACGCAAGGAAAGTTGAACAAAGATTTTGATACATTACATCACAGTACACATCAAAACCATAGGAGATTAGAAGAAGAGGTAACGAAAAATGCTGAGGGCATTAGGAAAGATGCGAAGGCTGATATGAACAGGATGCAATTAGCTAATGAAACAGTATACAGCAGTTAGGAAAAGAGTGTAGGACCAATGCGGCAGAAACACAGAAGGCCTTGGCAGAGACACAAAATACACTGTGAGAATTGCAGGTTAATTCTACTACCCTACAACACAGAAACCCTTAGCAGAGACACAAAGTACACAGTTAGAATTAATAGTTATTTCCACTCAGTAAGAGGAAATACTGTAGCTCAGGCCAAGAAAGAAACAGAAGACAAACGCATTATCATACAGAAGGATGTATCCTTACAACTAGGCACTCTTCAATCGGAGAATGCCGATATTAACACCAACTTGAACCAACTTAAAGCAACAGTAGCCCAGTTGCAAATTGAAATGAATCACAAAGCTGATAGTGTTACGATTGAAATTGAATTGGATGTCATTGAAATTGTTACAAAAACATTGTTAATCTTAAGAATGAATGAATTAATGCTGGTCAGGAAAATATTAAGGAATTGAAAGCTGAATTGTCTAAGAAAATTTTAATGTGTGAGTATCGCCTCAACAAAGATATTAATGATATTAGGGCGGATTTTGTAATGAAAATAGACTGTGTTCAAACAGAAAGAGATCAAGTAATACGCGAGGTTAGAGAAAAATCGGAATCTGATTTCAAATAGGGTCGCTGAAATTAAGAAATGTGTACAATTTAAGGTAGGCGAAATTTGTTCGGAGATTAGTTCAGAGGTGAAGAAAGGTAATCATAATCTAAACTTAGAGATAGATTTGTTCAAGACGAAGCAGCACGAGGTGAGTGTTACGGATTCTATGAATGTGGAAAACGTTGATGAAGGGTTAACTACCGAAGTTAGAAGAGACGTGAGATCGATGCTAGAATATGCCTAGGAGAAGAATAGGCAAGAGAAAGATAGACAGAAAGAACGTATGACGAGGGTGGAAGGGGAAATGAGAAGCATTAAAAATCAGAGTATGCCTCAGGGAAGAAATAGCCAAGTTAGGTTTTCTATCCCTATCGAGAAGCAAGAAATAGGAACATCGCTAACCAGTAGCGATAGATGTAATTCTTTGAACACTACTATTACCAGAAGCGTAGAACAAAGGCCAAAGATTTTCTCAGGGAATAATGGTGTTACACCAATATAATTCATAAATGACGTGTCCGAATACTTTTTGGAAAACCATATCGCGGAAGAGAGGGAAATGAGCGTGGTACAGATATTCTTGGACCATAATTGCCTACAGTGGTTTCGAGCGTTTAGATGGTTATTCTCGCCGATTCGTTAATAAGACGATATTGGAGTATTGACGAACAGCAAAATTTAAGGGCGGAAGCCTATTCTAAAAAATACGCTAGTTCGCATCCTACGCGTTATGCTACCTATTTTACAGTTCAGCTTGCTAAACTTCGATATTTACAGCCACCGTTGTCGCAGCAAGAATTAATTCAAGCGAAATCACGGCAATTACCTGTCGCCGTATCACGATATATAATATCGTCAGAAGTGTATATTTACAAGCTATAGATGAGCTGTTACGATGCCTGGACTACACTAGTAGTATTACGAATCCACCAAGTAAAAATGTAAGGTCGGATAACCGCGAGATCAAATCTATAATGATTGATGAGACGCAACAGACTGAAAACAAAGCCAGACGAGAAAATAATCTAGTAGGACCTATTAAGAACGATTACTTTCAAAGGAAACGGAACGAGGCTAATTTTAGAAGACCCAGTGACGTGAGACCTTATCAGCAATTCTCACGTAATAACGAACAGAACAGAAGAGAAGGTCAGGCTATCATCATAGTAATGCCTACTTACGCAGTTATTATTACCAGACGGACGATAGAAATAACCAGGGGCATGCCCAATATAAAATTGGAATGCCAACGATTTCAATAGGCAAATATATCAGGAGATGTATCATGAAAACCAAGAGTACGTGATGAACTTACGCGACAGGAAGAATGAGGAAGTGAGAGAGAACGGGCCTGGACAGGATGAACAAAAATCTAGCAGTAGTAGGCAAGAAAATTCAAGTAATAGCAACCTCTCAGGACAACAAAAAGAGAAGGAATCTCCGCTAGCTTATTCACTGACGATAAATGAAGTACACCACACTACAGATGAGGATTTGTTGTCTGAGGAGGAAGTTCCGGAGAGATATCGAACGGCTGATTTGCCAATTATGAACATAGCCGTGGGAGAAGATAAGTTAAAACACTTGTGGACACGGGTGCGTCTATTTAAATCTGGTCAGGAGTGCCCTATGGCAAAGTGAAAAACGGGAAAGCAGTTACTTCTAGCATGAAAAGAAGAGATATTTTTAAAGACAAGACTGTGAAATGCACGAATCAACCGTTACTGGTATTTAATAAAAATGAGCACAGTTATGAACACTTATTTATAGTCGTGGAGAAAATTAATTTCGATGTCATTCTCGGAATTGATTTCATAACAAAGGTTGGAGCAATTATTGATATGAGAAATAGAGTGATTAAATTTAATGAAAATATTGATACAGAAGAGTCAGAAGAACAGGACCTTGATTGCATTCCAGGACGGAAGCTTGAAAAATTCACGGAAATTGAGGAAATTTTTCAGGAATTAATCTGGGAATATAAAGATATATTTGATGATAAACCCGGATTAATTAAAGGTTTGAAATATCATATATTAGTTTGACATATGTAGCTCCATATGAAATGAAACCTTACCCAATTCCAGCCGAAATTATTAGGAAGAGATTAGAGAGCTTCTATGACAAATTAAGGAAAAGGCGTGTATCTCCAACTTAGTTATGACTTCTTAATATTTTCACATAGAGTTGACGGAGGAAAGTAAAGCTTACGCAGGATTACTTTTCGACCAGGCTACTTATACCTACATCAGGCTACCATTTGGGATCATAAACAGCAGCCCAGCCTTAATAATTATACTCGACATTCAGCTACAAGAGGAGGTCAAAAAGAACGTCATGTGTTACACCGATGAAATTATTATTTCTTCGGTCACGAATGAGGAACACCTTGTAACCTAATAATGATAGCTGATAATCTTCGTGAAGCTAATATTAAAGTGAACTACGATAAATATTATTTCTTTCGTGCTAAGATCAATGTTTGGGGTCACACGATCGACAACGACGGCCACCATCCGAATCAAGATAAAATTGATGTTATCTTGAGATTTTCGAACCCCACTTGTGTGAAAAATATAAGAGAATATCTCGGTGTTTGCCTATATTTTGCACAACATTGTCCACGCTATTCTGAACTATGGCTCCTCTATATGAACTTCTAAAAACGAAGAATAGGAGGAAGTGGAATGAAGAAGCGGACGTAGATTTTGAAAAGGCTAAACAAATGGTCAGGAACAACATCAAAGTAGAATATCCGGATTTTGAACGGATATTCTACATAGAAACAGACGCATCCCAAATAGGCATTAGCGCCGTATTATACCAATTATCCATAGACCAGGGAATGATAATCAATTAGCGAATGCTCATTCACGGAACCGTGTGGAATGTGTAATAATCAATATGTTGCAGCTGGATACCCAAGATCAAGAAACTGTCGACCGAAAGAAAAACATTGCCGTGTCACAGAAGAGACATACCCCGACTAGGCAAATGTTCCGGTTCTTAAAAAGGGAGGATGGATGACAGTTATCCCGATTTCAAAGAAACCCAGAGAAGATCCAGACACTATTTGTTAAGCGGAGAAATTGTGTGTAAATGTGCGGATGCGAAGGTAAGAGTTGTTTTACTGCCCTACCATATTAATCCTGTCATCTGGCTTACACATCGCACTATTGGACATAGAGGAGTGGATTAAACCCTAACCCCCGTTCAAGAACAGTTCATTTGTTCAAACATGAGAACCACTGTAGCAGACGTTATCAGATCTTGAAATGATTGTCAGATGAGTAAATACGCTTTGGAAGTACTTGAGGAATGACCGAGATTTATCCTTCCGGAGAGGCCACGTGCAATTAACGCGATGGACATTTGTGGTCCAGCCCCGAAAGGATATAGAGGTAATCTGTACTTGTTATTGAATATTGATGCTTCTTCCATGTACGTGATATTAAATCCTATGCAGAGGGAAAATTCCCAATAGGTTATAGAGCACATAGAGAAGAGCATTATTCCTTGAGCAGGACAAACCAAAGATAATATTGACTGACCACGAAACTCAATTCACATCTAAGGAATTTAGAGAAGCGATGGAGAGGCTTGACATAAAGCATATTTTAGCAAAGTGAGAAACCCCGAGAGTAATATAAGTGAAAGATGTATTTGAGAGGTGTACAAATTTGTTCGCCTGTATTGCTCAGAAAATCACCGAGATTAGATTCGTATTGTGGCACTGATCGAGGATTGCCTAAATTTACAGTTCAAGAAGGTACAGCGATTATTTCAGCTACTTTACATCACGATCTAAAGCCAGAGAGAACATGGAACAATATATTTGGAGGAATTCCTAAGGACGCTGAACCATCGAGGGAATGAAGGATAGAGACAGCTCATAAAAGTTTGGATAGAACGGCAGAGGAGAGGATGAAGAGGACTGCAGGCAAACGTTACAGTACAACATTACGCGAAGGATATTTAGTGGAAGTAAGAAGACTGACCAAAGCAGACGTAACGAAGCACATATATTCAAAATTTCGATAATTTTTATTGGCTCATACAAAGTAGCTACTGTCTTTAATACCAACTGATACAAGATTGTAGGAATCGAGGATAAACAACTGCTTGGCAATTTTAATGCAAAGAACCTCAAGAGATATTTCAGGAAGATCGAATAACACAGCAAATTCTAGTCCAGTAATGTGGCTATGTCTGGATTAGAAAAGTATTTTATACAATTTTGTAATCGAAACTGAGAGGGATCTTGTACTCGGATTTGCCATGAATAACATTGTGTATTTGCCTGTTATGAAACGCAGCCCATGTTAAAATTTAGAGGGGCTGGAATCTTGCACAAACGAGAATACAAGGGTCGTGCCAGTCACCGGAACAAGCTAATAAGAAAATTCGCTGTGGAAATACAAGTTTTAGGCGGTGGAAACTAGTTTTCCTTTGATGGCTGGGAGACGATACTAGAACCGTGCCAGAAGTCGGATAGGGAACCTGCAGAGCGCCGGTGACTCAAGCCAGAAGCGTTTCGATAAAGAATCGCGTGACTCACCGGAGCCAATGACAAAAATTACAAACGGCGCAATTAGCAAGATTCCCATCACCCATTGCGAGGCTAATTAGAAGTACTCTGACTTTCTGAGGAGACATCTAAAGTTATTATGGAATTTATGCTATACTCCAATGTGAAGAGGGAAGTCTAATTGCGGAGTAATGAGCACTATTATAATACGCGCCGACTTATCGCGCGAGAATTTTTATGATGATGCTAACATTGAACAGCAGTGAAGGACATCAAGAAACACTCGAGGTTTCTTTTCTCATATACTTGGTAGAGGACCGACGTGTGTGTATTACAATGCGGGAGTGCACCACTGTTTAAGTAATGAGTATAAATACTCGCCACAGGACACATCACGATTGAATATACTGGAGTTCTAAAGTGAAATAGGGATAAATATAATTACGGTATAATTGAACAATTGCGGAAGATTGAAATTGAGAAAAGTCGAACTATGAAGAAGTATTACGCAGATGATGAGTGCGCACATAAGTTTATGAAGTGAGTGTTAACGAAAATTTTTACAAGGAAAAAATTCTAAAGACATTGTACTATAAACTATTCAACGAAAGATTATCGTTAAGCAAACTGTACTTCTGTCGAAAACAAGTTATTCACCGATAGAAATATTCTACTTGACTTTGAAATATTGCAAGTACAACGTACGACGTGTACACTTAAATCGTCAAAGTGTTATGAACATTTATTTACGAACATTACCACCACCATGGTTGTCAAAATGAAATTGAGAGGGAAAATTCTGAATAACTTAGAAGAAGTAATGATGAGTTGCTAAATATGTTAATGTGAACATAGCCAATGGAGACAATGAGGATTTCTGAACTGACTTAACGAAATGTTATATAGAGGAGAACACCATCTACTCCTGATGAATCGTTAAAATTGTATTTCTTCGTTTATGGCTATAAATATGGATACCACTATCTCAAATATGAATTACTAGCGGACCCGTGCGAGAAATCTCGCATGTTCATAAGTCATACTTCCCCAATTGGTTTATAATGAGTGACTTAAGGAGAAAGGTTGTTATGATTATAGAACACCATTTTCATTTCAGTTAGAATTCCAAACTGTACGTTCTCTAACTTAAGAAGGCAATCACTGAAAATTCTATCATCATAACACTCACCAGTTATTCGATATTTATGAAAGCATCTTGGTCAACAATTCCTGCTTTATCTTGTTGGCTGAGAAGCGTCCTTCTCCCTTATCAGGACAGCCCTCGTTGGAAAACATCATCACGCCCCGCTTACAGTGAGGCTTCCTTGTTCCTAAGTGCAACGATCAGCGCTTAACGCCTTTGCACGTTCCCTACAGGGGAGCTTTCCTTGTTCTGTTTGTAGCTCTCAACGCTAAACTCCTTTGCACGTTACCTACAGGGGTGCTTTCCCTTTCCCGAGTGGAGCTTCAGCATGAGAGCGTGCTGTGGCTGGTTTCTTTCTTTGATACTTATGAAATTAAAATGTAATTCGTCACTGTTGATTCCATTTCTGTGCTGAGTCCATTGATTGAGAGCTTAGCCGTAACACTCAATGGTTATTCGATACCTTTCATCCAGAATTGCAAGTTGTACGTTCCCTAACTTAAGAAGGCAATCATTGAAAATTGGATCCTCATAACACTCATTGGTTATTCGATATTTATGAAATTATACGATTTGAGTACCCAATCCATTGATTTAGTAATTCTGAAAACCATGGGAAATGATGGAAGAAAAACCTGTAAGAGAATTAATGTTTAATAGTTCTAAGGTTGTAGACGCCGTAACACACGCCGGTTATACGATTTAGAGTACTCAATTCATTGATTTAGTGTTTCAGAAAACCATGCGAAATGATCGATATTTATGAAATTAGAATCAGAAGAAAAACCTGTAAAATAATTAACGTTTAATAGTTTTAAGGGTTTAGACGACAACTCATAATTGCAGCATGTTAGAGCATCAGTATTTGCAAATCGCACACTTCTTACAAAAATTGATATTTATGCAATTAGAATGCAATTCGTCACCACTAATTTATGAAATTACACTATTTGAGTACACATTCCTTTGATTTACTGTTTCTGAAATCCAGGCAGAATGATAAAGGAAAGATCTCAGAATGTTAAAATGACACTAAACAGGTGTCACAGCGGCTAAGATGTTAAGTGGACAGCATTTATGGAGCGAATATTCCTACAGCAACAGTATCTGAAAATTCGTATAAATTATAGACATTTATGAAATAAGAAAATCTTGCTTGTTCATAAACCACACTTTTCCCAATAGGTTTATAATGAGAGACTTAAGGAGAAAGGTTGTAATGTATTCATTTAATCCAAATGATTATAGAACACTGTTTACATTTCAGTTAGAATTCCAAGTTCTACGTTCTCTAACTTAAAGGCAATCACTGAAAATTGGATCATCATAACACACACCAGTTATTCGATATTTATGAAAGCATCTTGGTCAAGATTTCCTGCTTTATCTTGTTGGCTGAGGAGCGTCCTTCTCCCTTATCAGGACAGCCCTCGTTGGAAAACTTCTTCACGCCCCGCTTACAGTGAGGCTTCCTTGTTCCTATGTGCAACGATCAAGGCTAAACTCCTTTGCACGATACCTACAGGGGTGCATTCCTTGTTCTGTGTGTAGCGCTCAACGCTAAACTCCTTTGCACGTTACCTACAGGGGTGCTTTCGCTTTCCCAAGTGGAGCGTCAGCATGAGAGCGTGCTGTGGCTGGTTTCTTCTTTGATATTTATGAAAATAAAATGCAATTCGTCACAGTTGATTCCATTTCTGTGCTGAGTCCATTGATGGAGAGCTTAGCCGTAACACTCACCGGTTATTCGATACATTTCAGTCAGAATTGCAAGTTGTACGTTCCCCAACTTACACGATTTGAGTACCCAATCCATTGATTTAGCCTACTGATTCTGAAAACCATGGGATATGACAGAGGAAAGAACTGTAAATGAATTAACGTTTAATAGAGAATTGCAGCATGTTAGAGAAACAGTATTTGCAAAGAGCACAATTCTTACAAAAATCGATATTTATGGAATTAGAATGCAGAAGAAAACCTGGAATATAATAAATCCATTGATCAGACGGATGAGCTTAAATCATGTTTGTGCTGAGTCCATTGATTGAAAGCTTAGCAGTAACACTCGCCGCTTATACGATTTGAGTACCCAATCCATTGATTTAGACGACTGATTCTGAAAAAAAAAGGGATATGATAGAGGAAAGAACTGTAAATGAATTAACGTTTGACGACGTAACACTCACCGGTTATAGCATTAGAGTACTGAATCCATAGATATACTGTTTCTGAACACCATGCGAAATGATAGAAGAAAAACCATAAGAGATTTAACGTTCAATAGATTTAAGTTTTAGACGACAACTCATAATTACAGCATGATACAGCAACAGTATTTGTAACAGTCACCGGTTATAAGATAAGAGTACTCAATCCATAGATTTACTGTTTCTGAAAACTATTCGAAATGATCGATATTAGAATGTAGAAGAAAAATAATTAACGTTTAATAGTTTTAAGGGTTTAAACGACAACTCATAATTTCAGAATGTTAGAACATCAGTATTTGCAAATCGCACACTTCTTACAAAAATTGATATTTATGAAATTAGAATGCAATTCGTCACTGCTAATTTATGAAATTATACGAATCGAGTACACATTCCTTCGATTTACTGTTTCTGAAATCGATGCAAAATGATAAAGGAAAGACCTAAGAATGTTCAAATGACATAAAAAGGGCGTCACAGCAGCCAAAATGTGATGTGGACACCAATTATGGAGCATATCTTCCTGCAGCAACAGTTACTACAAATCGCACACTTCGTACGGTTTTTTGAAAGTCATTTTTAAAGAAATTATAGATATTTATGAAATAAGAGTGCAATGTGTCACTGGAAATGTATATTCTCTTACATTTGCATGCTCGTTTTTCACGATCGGTCTCTTGTGAGCGCCGCATGAGGGATGCATACTACTGAAATAATATATATGATACGCGGATGTTAAGAAGATCAGAAGATATTCCAGTACGAGCGAACAAGAGTGGGCCCAGTTCGAATCCTGTACGAGAGAACAAGGGCGGACCCAGTTCAATTCCGATACGAGACGCTGTTCGAGGAAGAGACGTCTATTGGTTACCACGAGGATGTCTGACGCACTTACCCGAATGGGTGAGAGGACGTCTACGTGGAGGCGAACGAGGAAGGTGCCCATGACAGCGCCAATAAAATGAGGTACTTGAGGAAAACCTTTTTATTTATTTATTTATTTATTTAATAATTATTAGATACAACCATGAATAGGTCATTTTACACTAATATTTTAACAATTTTAAATAATATTAACAAAACAACAACAACAATAACAGGTAACAAATGGCAGTGATGGCAGCAAGGGACAAATCTCGGGAAAGACGTAGGGAATGATTGGGGTAGTAGGTGATTAGGAGGGTGAGGGGGTAGGGATTGAGGATGAAAGGGATCTTCTAATGTTATGTTTGAATGTTCTATAGGGAGAGAATATGTCAATATTTGGAAGGGAGTTGCTAAGGGTTGGCAGACGGTGGAAAATAGAGCGCTTCTGTACTTCAAGACGTGGGCGAGGTATTTGGTGTAAATGGTTCTGACGTGTTGAACGGGAGGGAACGTGGAGTGGGAAGTAGCTTAGTAGCATGTTACATTTTGTGTAACCATTCATAATTTTATGTAGGAAACACAGGTCAGTAAATTGTAGACGGCTTCACAGGTCGAGTACATTGAGCTGATTTAAAATGTCGGATTTGGCAAAGTGCCTTAGCGAAGGATTGCGAGCTTTGACTATTGATACGAAGAAATTAAAGACACTGTTCAATTTAGAAATATTGGTTATTGCCGAGGCAGACCAAATTGGAGAAGAGAAATCTAGGATAGGGAGAACATATGTGGTGAAGTATAATTTAAGTGCAGTGAGGTCTTTAATTTCTGTGAACCTGTATAGAATGCCGAGACTACGCATTGCGCGAGATTTGATGTGGTCAATGTGGGGAGAGAAAGTCAGTTTATCATCGTGAATAATTCCTAAATCTCTTACCTGAGAAGCCGTATCCAATTTATTTCCACAAATTTTATAGTCGGCCTGATTTCCAGATTTCAGTAGTGAAAAAGACACACTGAAGCACTTTTTGGGATTTGGAGATAACCTCCATTTGTTGAACCACAGTACATGCATTCACTGCTTCCTGGAGCTCAGTGCGGTCGTCAGAACTGGAAATTTTTCTGAATATCTTGAGGTCATCAGCGTACAGAAGAATGGAACACGGAGAATTTTGCACACATGTGTTTATATCGTCCATATACAGCACGAAGATAAGGGGTCCCAGGATACTGCCCTGAGTTACTCCTGATAAGACTGGGAGCCAGGACGATACAGACCCTGGAAGCACTACCCGTTGTTGCCTATTGGACAGGAAACTTTGTATTAGGGACAGGAAGGATCCATGTACGTTGTATCGTGAAGCAAGCTTGTGGAGGAGAAGGAAATGGTTCACGGAATCAAATGCTTTGGCCAGGTCAACGTAGATTACATCTAGCTGAGATTTTTGTTCAATTGCAGAAATTATGTGATGGTTCAGAACAGTCAGATTTGTTAAACATGATTTTCCAGGGACGAAGCCATGTTTACGAGATCAGGCCTTGGAATAACCACTTCTAGACATCCTTACGCAGCAAAAGGTAGAATCAAGAATTCATGTCAGTATCACATATTTTTGTAATTTGCAGATGTACGAGAATATCCGACCAGTATTCTATGTTTGCCATTTTAGCCATTTTCTTCGTAATTTTAATTCTGGTTAGCTATTTTGCTCATTTCCGATTTGGATTTTTTAAAGTTAGAATTCGAGAGGTTTAGTTATTTGTATGAGAAGGCAGGAGTATCCAGGTTCGTTGTTTTGAATAGAGTTTTCTAAAATGCTTTTTGGATTTATTTATTTATGGAGGAGATTTTATCGTGTTACGTTTTGATTTAGATAGTTTGATATTTCGTATGTCAAATTTATTTCAGTGTAGTATTTTATTAAGTTGAAACCATACATAGACGATCTTTATTTCAGATCAAAACGAGGTTAAATCTTTAACGATTTACAGTATTGCCAGATAAGATGAATATTTCTCACAGGATATGTGAATGATGAGTTAAACATATTGAAGAAAAGAATAGATTGGTGAACAATGTAATGCTTTAAACATATTGAAGGAAAGTTATTAACCATCAACTGGTGACGTCGAGTTTCAGGATTGTAACTGGTTACATGGTGTCGGAGAGACATCTATAATTTGAACCTTATTAATGACATTACATTTCCTTAAGACCTAGTTTATTCATTTTATATTGAATAAGAATGCTTAAAGGGATATTTTGATACATTTTATTATTATCTGTTTGGTACCAACATACTGTGCCCATTTGGATGGTGGCACAAGTGAACCCTGTACCATTTATATAAAAATATGTTAGAATTTGATATAGGCAGTAAGGAACCAAGAGGAAGAACTCGTTGTGAAATAAGCTTGAGAAGCACTGCAAGACTTGCAGGTGGCTTATTGAACACATAAATTCCCATTAGTGCTGACAGTTTAAGTGAAAAAGGTCATTAGAAAAGCCATTAACGAAGCAAGGGAATGTAGAGCTGAAGGGTCGTAATTAACACTCAACATGCCACGAGTAAGCGATCCAACAGAAAGTTATTACTGTTCAAGTGCGACATATCCGAGAGGACTACTTTCTTAAGGGCATACTTGAGACGAGGCCCCAAAGAACGATGAGCCAGCGAGAAATCGAACATACAAACGAGGAACTCCCCTCTATAAAATTTGACAAAATAAATTCACCAGGTTAACAAGATTTGAAAGTTAAGGACGTAGTAGGGACAGCATAAATCGGAAATTAGGTAGCCCTGTGAAATAGGTACTTGAGAAAATGCCGAGCTCAGATATCGTCATAGGAATGCAGGGCGGAGTGCTACGAAGGGTTACAGAGGTAATCAGTTCGGCCCCGCAGAGTGCATATCAACTATCTTAATTGATTAAAAATAAACCTGTGAACGAATCCCGTTCCGCCAACAGGCAATCGACAAGTTATTACAGATTACACCTGGAAACAAAATATAAACCAGATTGGAGCCAGGAATCAGAAGTTGAACTCCCGAGGTTTTCAGGGACTATTTCTGCGCCAAAGCGAATAAATGGGGCTTGGAGCTCAAGCCAAATCATCAGTAAGTTTTGATCAGTCGAACGAAGTTCTTCAGAGAGACTCTTGAGGGAGGTTAGGCGACACATCACGTATCGAGAAGCCTCGGTAGAAGCACGCCAGGCACGTTAAGTCAGTCAGTTGATTGAACACCTTGGTGAGGTGTTACGCTATACGTTGCAGCAATGGTTCGATTCCAGACCAAAGTGTTGGTCTTCATATTCAGTAAAGCTTAAGGAAGCAAGATAGAGTTAGGGATTCTGAGTGAAAGCAAACAGACTAACGAACATTTATAACAGAGGACTGCAGAGTAAAGAATAATAGGAATCGAAAAGAAACAGTAAATTTATAGAGCGGAGACAGGTAACGTCGCACCAAAGTAAAGACAGTTCAAACGTTAAAACCCCAGAGGGGACGTCAAGGGAAATTTGTAAAGTAAAAATCGCACAGTACAGAAAGGCTATAAGAAACACGAGTTTAAAGAAACGAAAAAGCAGTTAGAATATAAAAGTAGAAAGTATACGGTCTTCGAACTGGAAGCCAAAATAGAGTTGCGAAAGTTGCGATAAGTAGAGACAGGGAATGAAGTGGCATCAAGCATCATAAACATTTCGACTTAAGCAAATAGGCATCATTTAAGGAAGCCACGCACAATAGACAAACTCCAAAGTGACTAGGAAAGAAAGACTTACCAAGAAGTAGGATATTTTTAGGTACAAACACACGTTCAATGAAGAATAGGGAGATTATCTCAGGATCACCAGCACCGTGATGTTATCACCGCCGTACGCTGAGATATGGTTCGTGTGCAGTGCAAATAATTAAGTGAAATTTGTAGTGAAATAAGTGTCTAGGAAAAAGCAGAGTAATAATGCATCAAGTTATGTAAGAGTGTAAAATTGAATACCAGGAAATGACGATGGTCTATATGTGTTACTAATATATGTGTTACTAAATATGTGTTACTAATGCAATTAGATGGGTGAAGGCATCCAAACGCCAGGTCATGAGCCGAACAACACAAGGGGTGAGTAAGAAATGTTTATTACACTAAATGATTGTGTCATGTGCTAATCAGTGAATTTGAAAATGTATAAAATAACCAATAAATGCACTAGTGAATGAACAAGTAACGTTAAAATGTATTGGAAAAATATAGTTTGCAAAAAGATAATTATTGAAGTGCAAAAATGATAACATTAATAATAATGGAAACCCGTAAAAATGAATAATTAACAATGAAAAGTAAAATCTGAGAGGAGAAATCGAATATAATAATGTTATTGGGAAGTAAATTACGCCATATAAGTGAAAAGTAAAAGTAAAATTAAACTAGCACCATAATAATAATAAATATTGAGTTTTTATACTCCGAAAAATAATAAGTTTTGAGTTTTTATACTCCGAAATAATAAGTGTTAAATTGAATAATTGCATTCCGTAAGTAAATAATGAGGTGAATAAGTATTAATGAGAATGATAATAATAAACTCGAGTTGAAATAATTGAATAATTGAAGGATCTTTGGGATACTTTAAAATAATAATGTAATAACGCTATTCAGCTAATAAATGTAATAAAGCAATTGGTGTAAACGAACACCTTGGAAATGTATTGTGAAGTTATAGGCCATAGGCCATGTTGAAAGTAAAATGCCGAAGTAAAGACCAGTAAAAGTAATGCCGCGATACGAGTAAAGTTGAGTTGTCGAAGATATTTGTAGTGTGCAATGAGAGTTCAAGTTATTAAAATTTGTGTTGCCAAAAATGGGCCTATATGTAATGAATAAAAAGTAGTATCAAGCTAGCAAATATATATCCTGTAACATGCATGGTTTGAGAGATCAAAAAAAGGTATTAAGTGTCGGAAATCGTCGTCGTTCTTAAGGGTTGCACCCATGGGAGAACTAAAGGGTTTTCGCCAGTCAGCATAAAATGGAATATATGGTTAGTGACCAAAGCAGATGATACATTCCTGCTGGAACAGCTTAGTTTATGGTAATTTGCAGTGTATCTGACAATAAAAGTATGTGAAATTAAATGATATGGCAGAAGCAAGGAATGATAGGTATATCTTGCTGTCTACCTATAAAAAGGACGGAAACATGCCTAATAAGTATATGAATCGTCGTGATCTCTAAATATGGCATTGGCTATAAGGAAGTGAAATGAATGATAAGTAAGGTAGGGAATAAATAGTTGAAATAATGTGTTAACTTGGATGATCATACGCCCTTTAAGAAAAGATGTTTTAAACAGTTAAGAGCCGCGAAGCAATGAATGAATGGAGGCGATTCGAGGTCATAAATCACGAGCTATGTAAGTGGTGTGAGGGGGAGTCAGGCGAGCCGGCCAACCTTCACCGACCGCAAGGGAAAACGAATACAATAGACGCTTTGTGTACAGAAGTTGTAAGAGCTGAATAGTCATTAGTAATTTAACGGAAAATATGCAAATTTGTTAAATCAAGGTGCTACAAGCATATAAAGTAGATTGTTGTACTGGTGGGTCTTTGACAATTGTCCCCACACTAAGTTTGAAGAAATTCTATAATATTTGACCATAGTAGTCAAGGAATAAGTTTGTTAATAAATAATCGATTCCTGCCTCGAGAGATTTAGTGAGTAACACGGGTAATAAAATAATTGAGTTTATAAGTAAACTAAGTAATGAAAAAATGGTAGCACATGATACATCATTAATTTATGCCCCATGAGCATGATAAATAAGTTGGAAGGATATAAGTTCGAGTCATGGTACGTTAAAATTGTTGATTTGTTGTGTAAATGTTTAAACCTAAGGCTTAAGTGGAATAATTAATATAGTTTGAAAGTGATTGAAAATAAAGTAAACAATGAAAATAAAAGTAAAATAAAGCCCTGAAGGGACTTTGATGATACGGTAAATGTCCGTAAAGCCTTAGTGTATTTTTCATAAAATGATAGGCACGCTCGTTGTCTTAATGAGTAGAAATGAGGTGTTGTTAAAAAGAAAATTGGCATTGACATTAAAGAATAGATGTCAGCTAAGCAAGATAAAGGTATAATGTAGAGTTATATGATTTTTTAAGAATTTAAGGATATTGAGTTTTTTTTATTTGGATTCTTTCCAAAATATTGAAGTTTATGTGTATTTGTATTTGTTCTTGGGAGTTTTAGTAAAATAAACTCATATTAATTGTAACATGTTTAGTTTTCAATGTAGTCTTGTAGATCCTAGAGTGCTTTCATATATGAATGTGAGATCATGTTGTGGGCTGAACGGTACACGCCTCGAAGCCGCAGTAGCAAACCAGGTGATGATCAATCATTCTCCATGTGATATGGGTACAATACTAAAAAATATCTGAACCCAAATGCATGCCATTTTATAAAGAGGAAATCAGTGTTTGAATAAAGAGCCCAACAGAATTCCACATATGCCACAGACTGACTCAAAATCATATTCCTTGCACTTTCTAAAACTAAGACATTTAAGAAAACATAAAAATATTATATATTCACTGAATAAAAAATGTGCAATGATGTAACTTACGCTTCCAGAGTATCTGTGATATGTTATATACAGTTTCATATTATTTGTTCTGTATGCATTCGTAAAACATAATGTATTTGTCCATATGATTTCACTTATCTCGAGAGGAGATTTCTACTAAATTTGTATAATATAAATAAATATCGAGCAATGCGTTCCTGTTCTGTGACGTGAGAAACCACACGTTAAAATGTTACACAACTGGGGACGTGGTGTCTACGAAGCCACTTGAAAATGTGTCTGCCTCGTAAGAAGAGAATGATAAGACTGAAGGTGACGAAATGAGGCTGAACACATGTTTAGACAGAGATGAGAAGGTATTGCAAATAACAAGTCTCGTTTCGCAATGTGTCCTTAGAGGTGTACAATATCTCTCTCTCAGAGTCTGTCAGACACCAAGTCACCAGTTGAGGGTTGTCAATACTCATGAGGGGTATATTTCGTTGATATTTAAGACTGTCATGAAACAACGATAATAGACAATGTATCAGCGCTAACCAATTTACTAAGGTTATTATATTAGCAGTATCTGGATAAATAGAAAACCAGTAATTTATTGTGATAATATTGTGGATTTATTTGCAGCAAGTGAGGAAGACAGTTTGAAGTTGATATGTCAGAGGTTAATAAAAGATAAAGACGTGAGCACATTGTTAAGAATGAAGCTGCGCGGATATATTGTTTTGTGAATGGTTGCTGTAGTATTTCCAGTAGACCGAGGAAATTAATGTTGGGTTATGTGGCAATGGCAACGTGCTGTATACCATATTTACATTGAGTTTGGAATGTTGTTGATATCTGTGATGACAGCTAGTCGAAGTTATTAAGTTTTATGTGAGAAGAAGAAATACAGTTGATATTGATAGAGAAAGGATTGTTGTCTTGTATTGAAGTCAGTCTGTAGAACATGACATACGTATTTATAGATAGCTCAACCACGTCGAAACAGTTAGGAACAGCTGATCGATATGATAGCTGAGATTGCATATAGTTTGTATTGTTCTGTGTTAAAGAGAATATGTAACACTTGTAGTAATTATTTTTTGGGAGTTATTATTATTCTTTATTAATGTGGAACGACCAGAGAGAAATTATTAGCTATATCTCCACTTTATTGTACGGACTATAGATTCTTGACAAGTACTAAAAAATTTGATACCAAGTCAGTAGTGTATTTTTACGGGTTCTAGCACCTCCACCTCTACACTCCTCCACACAAAGTGGCGGCTTCGCGATATTCCCGGAACGAATTATTGGAGGAAGTCGAGTCAGGTGTCGAATTACTCGGGATGAATTCCCCTTTCCAGTCCACTATTTATTTGTCAAAATTTCGCCAAAGGGCCAAACTTCACATGTTGAAAATTTTGCTGTTTTAACTTTTTTAATATTTAATTAAGGTTTTAATTTTTTATTTATATAATGTTCAAGTTTTTAGATTTTGCCACAGAGACAACTACTAGGTCATCGACCTGATATTTTGAGAACCAATAATTGGAGAGACTAGTGTAGGGCTCAGTTTTCTCGGAATTATGCACTATTTCCCGTGGTTTATTTGTTTTCCCAAACTTTTGCAAACTACAAGACCATTGACCTGAGGGGTTTGAGAATCCATAATGGTAGAGACTGTATAAGAAATCATTTTACTAGTGATCACGCCCTCTTTACCGTGGATTATTTATTTTTCCCAATGTTAGTAAACTGCAAGGTCATTGACCTGAGATTTTTCGAACCAATAATGGTTGAGACTTGATGAAGGATTTAAATTAATTAATGTAATATTTTCTATTTTTATGATAATTTATTTTTAGATTTTAACGAAGGACTTACTGTAACTACTAGATCACAGACCTGAGATTTCTCGAACCAATAATGGAAGAGACTTGAGCAAGGATTTAAATTAATCCTTGTATATTTTTCCATTTTTACGACTTTTTATATTTAGATTTTGCTGAAAGACCAAACTTCAAGATAATTTACCAGCGATTTTCCAAAACTAATTATCGGTGAAAGTTGTGTGAGTGTAGAAATGAACGGGGCTCACGAGGTACACTAGCCGTTTTGGTCAATTTTGGGCAGACGCACTCACGGCTCTAACCCGGCGCTACTCGGGCTGTATTGTGCCCGTTTAGACCGGAGTCCGCACGACCACATATGAATTTTACCAAGAATCAGTCAGCACGAGAGTCAAAATATCCCGGGGCGCCAGATGGGTTAAAGCTAATCGCAAAAAACGACATCAAAATAAAAAAAATGCTTTACTGATTTTTGGCTCAATGCAACAATAAGGATAGAAGGAGATTCACCTGGGCATAACACAACATGTAAAATTATCTCATTTTATTCTAAATTTTAAAATTGACTGCAAAATGATGCTCAAGGTAACATCATTCCAGTGCGACGGCACACACTACTATTTACACAATGTACAGAAATTTTCCAACACATTGAACAATTGTCCTTGGAGACACAAGTCTGATTATCAGTCCTGTAGACTGTGTTCCAAAATTATATCAATTATTTACGATGAAATCCAGTTAAAATTTAATTGTCTTTACTGGAAATAGTGTAGTTCACTGGTTGAATTTCTAACATGATATTAACACTCGTAGAAATTCTCACTGTTTATAATTGTTTATAGAATTTTTTAACTTCCACTTATTTTTCCAGTTTCAAAAATATTGTCAAAAATATTATCTTTGACCCAACACTAATTATGTACACATATTAATAACAACATCTGAAAAGTATTAGACCCTTGAGCATAGCATCGAAGAACTGTGCGAAGCACAACAAAATTTATTATTCTTCCAAAATTAAACATTTCGAGAAGTGACTCGATTATGAACTGCAAATTCCAAAGAAATATGATTTCTGAATCATCAGCTTGATCATAAAAAATTGTTGAACCATTCAACTATTCGATTTTCCACTTGGAATTAAAATTAAGAAAAATATTTATATTTGTTGCTATTTTAGTAACTTTCACAACTTGCAATTCTTGAACAGAATGCGGAAATAAGAATTGTAGCTTTATAATAAATTCATTTAGTTCATGACAATAGGATTGAAAACATCCTTTAAGTAATTCGTGGATACAGAATTATTTTTTAATTGGCAGTGGCCCATTCAATTATTTGTGTAAGAACACAATATCCCAACAACAACGGCAAAGGTCTTCCTCTGAAGAAGAATAAAATGTTATCATGACAAAACCGGGTTCTAGCAAATCCAAAGTATTAATGGAATACGTAAACAAGTTTAAAATAATTACTGATGGTTTGGTCATTCATTCGACAAAATGTGTGGTTCCAATATTCCTCCTAAAAACCTGAGCCATCGAACCTGCTATTTGATTGATGCTCAAAAAAAAACTCCTCATTTCTGCAACTTAAACATGCGCACCTGGGAATGGAATTTCAACTACTCCACACACATAAATTTTCTTCCCAAAATGTATACAATAAATGAAGCCTCTGCTTGTTATCAAAACTGGAAGATCTATAAACTTACAAGTTTATTTTATTTTACCATTCAGTTCAAACCGTGAAGTTACCACACTTGTGATATTCTCTATTTCACTTTCGAATGTGTGCCTACGTCATGATTTTATATAAACACCAAAAAAAATCCTAATTGATACAAAATCATTTGCTTCCTGTTTCATGCCTTTCCATGTTATCTGAAAAATATACTTTGCTCAATGCAAATATTAACTGTTCAACCAGAACTATAATGTTGGTGGAATACGGGCTTGCGCTATCCACTAGCTTTCGGAAAATCACCTGTTCCAAACTAGGAATGACTAAACTAATCCTTAAGCTCTCTCTCAACGAATGTGATTATTAGAAAATTTAAGATCCAATAATTATTTAGAAAAATTATGAAAATTATTATTATTATTATTGGATTATTATTGTTATTATTTCCTTAAATATGTTTAATTATTATTTCCTTATGTGAAAAAAACACATGTTTGACTCTTCGAATATGGACAAAATATCCATTCCTCAACAAAAATAAATATTAACTTCTACAGTTATATCGGCTGAATACCGTGATTCTCAAACAAAATGAACATTCAAATAAATGCTCGGTATGCTCGGTCATCGATCCTAAACTGTTCTGAGTGCTGAAAATACTCAGAATAACCCTAATGTGTCTTGCGTAAATCAATGCAAGATTTAAATACGAAGAAAAATAAATGTGTTGGTCATCTGCAGGAAATGAGTTTGTTCCAATTAGCTAGGCATAATATAAAAGTTAAATGTGGCTTACATTTCTCGTTGCTCTTGGAGAGTAGTGAACCAGGTCTGTACCAGATTTATCCAGATACATGCCCTATTGGACACGCACGTCTAACCCTTGTATCGGCCGCCATTATATACCCACAATCTGTCTAGAACGACATAGTGGAAATATTTCTTGAAGTTTGAAGTAACTGCTGATCCATTTTAATATTGACTTCAATTAAATCCATAGCAGTTCGCTTAAATGGGGTTAGATCCAAATGATCTCTTCTCAAAAGCGTCAGTTGTAACATAACTCACGGTAATCTTTTCAGTACAGGAAAACACTGATAGTCTAAAACAATCAACGGCTGTTCTGAAGATCGTTCCCTGGGCATGGCTTCACACCATCTATCATGCGCGAAGCAACATATAGTTTCCCTTTGTCGGCTAATGAACAACACCGTGATAGACTGGCCTGCAATATACTGAAAGATCTGTGTGGTTATTTAGTTACAATTTGTGAAACTGACAAGTTGGATTAAAATATCCAAGTATTGAATTATTGTTACTGGACTGTGACAGAATAATATCTAGACAAAGTCTAGCATATGTCCATATAGGAACAAAGTGTTTCACCAATGTCCGTAGAAAATAACAATCACCTTAGTGATTCCCTCTACCGGAAACTTACTGCGTTCCCCACGTATCGTAGCACTTTTGTGACTATCACAATTCAAAGATATCTTCTGCTTAGATTCGGCAACCATGTGCCTTGGCTCACCGTAGCAGCAGCACCTTGTCCTACAAGAGCTTGGTTTGAAGTGAGATGCTTATGCTTGGGCCGAGCGGGTTTTATACAAAACGGTCGGCTCCACGCTGGATCACGCTGAAATCTGTAAATCCTCATATCTCCGGTGTCTCTGGTCTGATTCACTTGAGACTAAGTGCATCCTCTTTCATTTGGCCGTGCCAGTAATCTGATCCAAGTATCAAGTCTCTACTCCATGGCTAAATATTTAATCACCAAATAGTCTCGACCTCTGCTACTATTTGCCACGTCACTTAACTTCTTCTTGGCTGCATAGAGTTTCCATTTCAATCCAGAAGGAAAGGAGCGCGATATTCAAATATCTCAACTTTCAAAAGCGGCTGTAGCCTTTCCCTTGATACCTAGGTGTCTGAATCTTGGAATACCCATTCCTAGAATTGGGCACAGTATGTCAGGGTAGCCGAGCAGGGATTATCTGTAAACGGTCGAGCAAAGGTGGCAAGGGAGGGGTGGCAACATGGTTGTTAATAGCTTAACTTAAACTAACCTAGCCTAAGCAAACCTAAACTAACCTAACCTCACCTATGCTAACCGAATTTAAGCTAACCTACGAGGGGTAATCAAAGAGCTCCCAAGATGGTGGATAAGCGTGGGAACATGCTGTATGAACAAGCGAGAGCATGACGTAGCAGAAAGAGGCGTGGTTGTTATCGAGGCAAGCTAAAACCATTTATAGAAAGAGGAGAGGGAGCGATTAATTTATAATGATAGGGGCTGGAAGACTGATTATCACTATAGTGGTGGCATCAAGCAGCAGTCGTTTACTTACACTTTATCTTGATGATAAAAGACGTGTGTGGGAGAGGTTCCCTTTTAAAACTACTGTATTATGATCGAGAATATTGCTTTGAGGCTGGTCAAGTAGCATAGTGTTGTAAGGTAAAAAAACATTGTCTGAAATTTATGTGGTAAAATAATCAGCATGGGACCTGATCGTTATCGTGGTGGAGTGTTCATATTCCTATTCCTTTCTAAATACTTCACGTCTTTCCTTTTCATTTTCCACGATGACAAAATAGAAAATATGTTTATAGACGTATTTCCTCCTATATATTTAGGATCTGAATGTGTTTGTGCAACAATTTCTCGAAATTATCCATCATAGAAAGCGATGTACTTGTATGCAAAAATATTATGTCGAGTATTGACCACATGTGCAATTTTGATTTGGAATAGTTACAAATAATAAAGTATGAAATGTGTCACAATTAAGATGACTATCCCTACTTGTTGCTTATTGAATTTAAATCTGATGTTTGTTTCTAATATGGTTGGTGAACACGATGGCGTATGCCCCTAAATAAACTACATTTTAATATCATCGTGTTCACTGAAATTCTAAAATACATTACTTACAGTAGTTTTAAAATATCAAGGTATGGTGTGACTTTCAGAAATCATTGCACTCCGAGTTGAAAAATTTAAGGTAACTCATAGGTCAACTTGTATCACATAGGAGACGATAACATACCTGTGTTGTTAACAGATGAGTCCAGATTTCCCCCGATACAGCATGATGGACGTCAACTTGTATGCAGATGCCGTGGTGAGCAGTACATGCCAAATGTTGTCCAGGAAGTCGAACGATTCGAGCAAGGTTCTGTGATGGTGTGGGGTGGCATCAGTATTGATGGCTGTACGGATCTTGTCGTCGTCCATGGTAATCTTACTGCTGCGAGGTGCATCGAACAGATACTGCTACAGCATGTGTTGGTTGTTGCATACGGTGTTGGCCCTGAATTCGTACTCATGCACGACAGTGCCAGGGTTCATCACCAGAGATGTCTTGCGAGAACTGGACATTCAAGAGATGGAATGGCCAGCAGTGAGTCTCGACCTTAATCCCATCGAGCATGTGGGATAGGCTTGACAGAAGTATTCGTGGGCGTCCTGTTCCACCACAGATGCTCCATGACCTCGAATAGGCTCTCATTGAAGAATGGGACCTGATACCACAACGTGACCTCCGTCGACTTATACGGAGCATGCCACGTAGGTGCCAAGCTGTGATAAATGCTCGTGGAGGACATGCACCATACTGAAGCTCTCCAAATGTGATAAACTCCATTCTGGAGTACTGTTTTCACTTTGTTTTCGCCACTATTTGGACATATCTCTTTGTGTTCTGAAAATGGACAAGAATCCATCGATATTCTTTTGTATACGTATACGTATATGTAAAGGATAAAGACTTAATTGGTAATATACCTGGGTGTGAGGTATTG
The DNA here is from genome assembly GCA_946902985.2 of Meconema thalassinum. Taxonomy (NCBI): domain Eukaryota; kingdom Metazoa; phylum Arthropoda; class Insecta; order Orthoptera; family Tettigoniidae; genus Meconema; species Meconema thalassinum. The sequence continues at coordinate 760,420,869 of OX336389.2, forward strand.
TTTTGTGGAGCACGGCATACGTTCAAAACATGTTCCTCTATTTTTTTGAACTGTGTATCTTATAATATTCTATTTTATTTTTGCTATCTCCCTTGACTACCTCGTGGTTTAAATACTTGCATTCTCTCTGTCACCCTGGAGATCCGGGTTCAATTCTCGGCTTTGCCAGGATATTTAATTCTTGTCTGAGAGGTACGGGGCACACTGAGCTTCGAGAAGGTGGGTTGGATTCCCACTTCAGCCATCCTCCGTGGTGTTGCGTGGTTTTCTATTTCTACACCAGGTAAATGCCTGGATAGTGCCTAACCTAAGGACACGGACACCTCCATCTCAATCGCCACCTCAATAACAAATACACATTCTAATACAGACTCCACACAAACATAGGTTATCAGACAAATTATTCACATACCCAAGTACATGGCACTGAAATGACCACAATGTCCAAGAATCTAAATGAAACAGAAAAAAGATATTTCACCCCTATCCAAACAAGACAAAGACTCTGTTCTTTATTTGCCAAGAACAACATGTTCTACACGCCTATTGCCCTTGCCGAGGAACAAGCAGAAAATGAACCAGCACAAGTATAAACATTTCTCCATATGCATAACACTTAGCTCTTTGTATACCACTGTCCGACTCAAGGCGCAGTGGCTAACATTCTTGTCTGTTGCCGTGGAGGCCCGGGTTTCATTCGTTGCTCTGCCAAGAAATGTAATTCTGTTCTGCCGGCCGGAACAGGATACACTCAGCCTCTTGCGGCAGAACTGAGATGAAGGGGGTTCGATTCCCACCTCAGTCATCCTGGAAATGGTTAACTGTGGTTTTCCACGTTACTATAGGCAAATGCCAAGATGTAACCAAACATAACGCCACAGCCGGTTCCTACCCTAATCCTACCTCATTTACAAATACACATATTAGCACATACATCATAGTTACACAGGTTATCAGACAAGTTCAGCACACACCCGAGTACACGGCGATATATGACCACGATGTCGCAAAGCACCTAAAAGGAATCGACGATAACAACAACACCTTCGTACACTGGAGTAGCGCGAGAATATAAATGTTCAAAGTGATGTTCTTCCAGTTTGATTGTAAATGTTATTGCCAATAATCCTTTTTTAATTTGCGTATTGGTCTGATGACTAAGTAGATTTGAGCGCGTACTATGTTGGTGATCAAGGAAGTTTATAGTTTATATCTTTATAGTTGTCAGAGTCTTCTCATAATACAATCCCGGTTGTAAGAGCTACTGTTTGGCAAAGCTAATGGTGACTACATTGTGATTTTAAACGTTTATACTGCAGTATATCAAAATTATTGTCCGTAACATCAGTGGAATATGCTACATAAATATTTTGAATATTCAATTTTGGAAAACTGTCTTCGGTGAGATCTAAACTAGTCCGCATATCTATGTATTGAATTTTGGAGCATAACCTTCTTCGCACTGAAGATTTTCTATCTCTCAAGTTATTTGAGCATTTATTTAAAGCTTGTTGACTATGAACAGTGTGCTTTTGAGTTGAAGTCATAATTAACAATAAATACTGTAACATATCTTAACTTGCTTATTCTTAAAAGGAAAGGCTAACAGGAAAAATAGAGGAAACTAATTGAATTCATTTACCTCAAACGCTTCTCATTTAGAGTCAGAGGTAAATTTATAAAATAGATTTCATCACCAGTAACTTAAGAAAGTAATACTTCCACAATGGCTGCGTAAGGATTGCGTTTTCTTCCTCAGTTTCTGGTAAATATGGTTAGTTGATTTATGGTAAATAAGTTTAATTTAGAGTTAAGCAAAGGCTATATATTATCTGCCATCCAAAGAATTGTAAGTTGGGATTAAAATTTCCTCTTAGACAATATTTAAAGACTCATAGCTTTATGCAGAGTAGGATTTGTTCCCAGGTATCGTGAAAGCCGCAGGGAACCCAAATCATCTTAAATTTAAGGCTTCAACACTTCGTTATTAAAAGAACATGGAAACATGAGACTTCAAAATTATTCACTGCAGGGGGTGTCGAATATTAGTGAGCAGGCTTGTAGTAAGATGATATGAAACACGGCTGCCTCCTCCCTCGGGTCGAGCTCAGGTGGTCCGGTAGTAACCATAAAGTAGAGGCACAACGCCAGTAGCGGCACGACACAAACTTTATCTATAAATTTGCCTTCTGCTACGTGTCACCTGGTCTCCTGTGGAGGACAGAACGCCGCCACAACTTGATCGTAGCCAGCAGGGCAAACCTGTCCTACTCCACATCTTTCACCGTGTGTCTCTCTGGAAAATGGCATCAAACCTCGGAGTTTAACTTGTTGTGTCTGTTGTAATAAAAGTCGAAGTTACAGCATTCCAACTTCATTCAAGACATTATTTGGATATTGATTGAAAGGCTGTCATATTTAAAGAGATTGGGGGACCAGTGCAAAATGAAGTTCTATGCTTCCTTCTTCTTCGAGGACAACAACGAAATTGAATTTTTCTTCATAAGTGACGTGACTTCTTCCTGCAGTCCTGTCTCTTCGTGGTAATATTCATCACAAGAACAGTTCTCCACGAACAAATCCTTTTAGTAACCTGATATCGTGGCGAATATCTCGCCACCTCCCAATAGAAGAAATTCATTCATTGAGGTAAAGAATTATTTTAGATAATACTATTTTTGGGGAGACTCAGCTAATTCCAATATATTAAGTGATTGATGGTAAACATGATCATGATCAAGGTAAAGGTTTCCAAAAATTGACATAGAAATCAAATAACTACATATATGTCACATACATTCCATTCATAAAATTTCAACTGGCATGGGTTGTCTAATTCTATTAATAACACTTTCACCGGGTGAGTTAGCCGTGGTCGTTACGGCATGACTGCTGGCAGTCGCTCACATCTGGGAGGCGAGGAGGTTCTACTCCCCCGCCGGCAACCTTGAAGATGGTCTTCTGTGGTTTCCCTTATCCCCTCCAGGCAAATGTCGGGGTTGGTCCCTAACTATAGGAAACAGCCGTTACCTTTCAACTCCTTGTTCTTACATTCAAACTTTCCTCCCCAGACAACACTCCACACGCGACGGCACTTGTAGCTCACCCATTGGGTGTCCGCCTCGAAGCAGCTACAAAACTGGCGAGCCGAACATATCCTCGGACATTCCCGGCACTAAAAGCCATACGCTAAAATAAAAATAAATAACACTTTCGATGAAATTTTAATTAGGTAATATTTTAAGTTTTTCCTGTTGATTCCGCGATACCTTTTCTAAATCTACAGTAAAATAAGTCGAGTAATGTGCTGCACTACTACCACTAGCGCATACATGCGTCACTGAAATTCATGAGATTCTATAAAAGCAGATACTTCACAAACCAAATGCAACACGGGTTTTCACCTTTTTACCACTAGGTGGGAGCATTCACCGTCTCGAAATTCATAACCGAGAGAAATTAGACAGTGTTCTGAACACAATTGGTGTGTTGAACTCGTCTCCTGCACCGAGGTATCTCTGCAGAAAAAGTATATTTCATGTACTGTGGAATTAGCCGCAATGCGTAGTTAACAAAGTCTCCCTTATTTCCCTACCACATGATACATTCGAATAGACTGGATTTATAAACGTTTCATTATTGATTTGTTTGCGTACTCATTCTACTAATTGACTAGTGGTTCCTTATAAGCGCGAGCTATAATCTCGTTACCCTCTTTGAAAAAACTCACAGTACATTAACATTGTCTATCCACTTACGTACAAAGCCAAGACGTTTTACATGAAATGTTATTTCTTGATTTCCACAGGTCACATTTCAATTAGGCTACTTTTATGTCGTTCGGAAACCCTTATTGTGGGGATTTAAAAATTAGTCTCAACGTGTTAGGTTGATTTAAAACTCACCAGAAAAGTGTGAAAGGTGAGTTGACTGTGCTGTGAACGGAGCGTGAATCATCTTCATGCCTCACCCTGCAGCAATAAATACCTGAAATGTCAAATTTAAAATACAACTCGTTTTAGTCAAATGTATAAATTGAATAAGATACTTTCTATAAATCTACCTCACAGGGAGAAATATACAGTGCTTTTCAAAAAATACTTTCAATTAATTGACGAGACACCTGTTCCAACAGGAGATGTGTGTGTGCGGCGCATATCTGAATACTCCTTAACCATGACACATTGAACAATTTCCTACGTACAGCTAAGACATTACTCCGCAGGTGTACTGTACATTTTGAGGCTTTCAATCAAATAACAGCAGCTGAAGAAAATATACATAATTAAACGGTGGGTCAACCGTGCTGTAGTGAATCACCTTCATGCCTCAAACTGTAGCAATACGTCCTAATGGAATATCTACATAATTATGGGATCCGCTACGAATGGTATACCCATACCGGGACCGATAACGATCCTAACTGTGCTGCTACCTTCAAGATCATCCTACCTGAAGTTAAGTAGTGGTATCAACTGGACTGATTTTGCATTATCGGAAGTTCCAGAATCTTGAAGTTACGTTTGTGCATACAATATACGTTCATTACCTTAAAAGCGACCCCAGGCATCGATCATTCAAGAGAAAACAACCAGCGTTTTATACGTAATTATGGGCACCATAACGTTATTCATTGATTCATTTATTGATTATTTAAAGATCATAATTATTCTCGTGTCAGGAACATACAAAAGAGCAAAAATGTACAATAAATAAATATACGCACATATACGCAGTCACAAACATTAGACAAAAGAAGATCAAAATTTGGCTACTTACAGTGCATTGTCTGAAGCTTTATGTAAATCCTCCTCTGTGCAGAAAGCTGGGCACAGTCGACACTGGAGCATGTGCCTAACAGTCTGATCTTCACAGCAATCACACATAATATCTTGCTTTCCATAGCCCCATCTTGCCAGGTTAACTCTTGATCTGCTGACACCAGATCTCAATCTGTTCAGAGATTTCCATGTTGTCCATACTTTATCGTGTCCAGGTGGTAAAGTTTCTGTTACTTTCTTCCAGCCATTAGGAATGGGGCCTTTAGCTTTCCACAATTGCAACCTGGCTTGTTTATCAGTGGTTGTGAGTTCCTGTGATGTTCTTAGGAAACTCTTCCTGGACTTCAGTCTGTGTGCATGTGGTTCATACTCATGCAATGGATGGGTTATTTCGTGCTTCACTTTCCTCCTTTCTTTATGTGCTGCTATTTCTCTTCGGACAGAAGGTGGCGCTATTCCAGAGAGATGATAGAGCCACTCGATTGGAATAGGTTTTGAACAGCCTGTTATGATTCTGCATGTGTCGTTAAGTGCTGCATCTACCTGTTTGGGATGAGATGAAACATGCTAAACAGGGCAAGCATACTCTGCAGCAGAATAACACAATACCATGGCAGACGTTCGTATGGTTTCAGGTTGACTGCCCCAGTGTGATCCAGCCAGTTTTCTAAGGAGATTGTTACTGGTGGAAACTTTCGACTTGGTGTTCATGCAATGCTTCTTGAATTTGAGGGCTCTGTCAAGGGTCACTCCTAAGTATTTTGGATTGTTACAGTGTTCCAATTCTACCCCTGACCACACTACCTTTAACTTACGAGTGGCCTCCCGATTTCTCAGATGGAAAACACATACTTGAGTCTTTGATGGATTTGGCGTAAGCTGGTTTTGTGCTGTAGTATTCAGACAGGTCTTCAAGGGCAATAGTGAGTTTGCTCTCTACTAACTCAAAGTTCGTGTGGCAAACGCTAGATCATCAGCATACACAAAACTCTTGCAGTTGGGGACTATAGGTCGGTCGTTTATATATATTAAATAAAATGTGGGCCAGCACACTTCCTTGGGGAAGACCATTCTTCTGTGATCTCCATCGTTTGCGCCGGCCTTGGAACTCGAAGAAGAACCTACGATTCTGTAGAAGATTGGCAATGAATATGGTCAGGCTTACATTCTGGTTCAGGTTATAGCCCTTATAGCATATGATAGAAACATGGGATTTCCAGTCACATTCTGGATACGCCATGATGTTCCATTTGTAGAAAGAATCCCTACATTTTCCAAGACCTGCCCTAATTCTGTTTAGGCTGGACCTTATCTTGCACGGCAGTTGGGATCCGCCTGCAATTTGCTCTCTATTGATAATGTTATGCTGTGAACTCCTTCCAACGTTCCTTACAGTCCACTAGATGTAAACAAATCTTAATAATCATTGAAGCATTGCATATAGGTGAAATGAAGAGAAAGGTGTCAATATCTCCCCTTTACGAAGCTTCTCCACTTGATCCCAATTTCCCGCTAGTCAATGACAGGTAGACCACTACATTGCCCACACCCATTTGATTCACACTACACAAGCATCATACTGTGCAGTATACATTTGTTGCTAAAACTGGACAGTAATTAGGGAAAATATTTGGGTATTTAGTGTAATCTAAATTCTAAGTCTAGCTTACGTTGTTGATTAATTTGGGGGTATTGTAGCAACGTGGTCATTAATTCCCGTGATTTTGGGTGTGGGTGGAATATTTCTGATAACCTGTGTCATTATGATGCTTGTACTAATTGAGTATTTACAACTAATTTATGTAAGAGAGGGCCGTGCCTTAATTTAGGTACCATCTTATCATATGCTTGGAGTATAAGTTGGTAAACCATGGAAAAACACTTCGAGAGAGGGTGAGGAGAGAATCGGGCCCACAACTTCTCAGTTTCGCCTTAAATGGCTCAATAAATCCTATTACAGCCCTTAGACCAGAATTACATTTCTTGGAAGAGTAAAGAATTGAACTCAGGCCTACGCGATGCTAGTCACTACGCCACTACGTGGACTACTAACTGAAATACCATTTGATGACCTTGTTGAGGTACACTACGCTAACGTCATATTTGGTAACCCTGGCGCAGAGATTAAGGACAAGCAGTATGAATGTAGTACCGCGTAATTTCCATCTCTTTCCAACTTCAAAAAATTATCGGGATTTGCTGGTGGTCAAGTTCATCACTCCATCATATCCCAGATTCAGGTGCTTAACTGTACTGTGATAACTGTCTTAGTGAACTACTGGAACAATAGTCCATAAAGTATGTGGTCTATGTATTCTGAAGGAAGGAAGGTAGGATGCATGTAGTTTTACACCAAGGTTAACCCTATGATTCTAAGACGTTGGACCTCCTTTGTATGAGGAATGCAAACCACTCGACATGACATTTCACTTCAGAAATCTCGCATGCATTAAATGCGAATCTATCCCGGCAATCTTGTGAGAGGCAAGCACACTTACCGTTGCGCCATTACCCCCTTCCTCTTTGAAATCATCGCCAAGACACAAGGAGGACTACACATAATATTAGAATACTTCAAGTTAATGATACCATTTTTTATCTTCCAGGATGACTGAGCTAGATATCGAACACAGAACTCAGGGACAAATGGGTAAATACGAACATTTTTATCATGGGATGTAGGACACTCCGTCGACAATACTAAAGAGTAAAATATGAGTTCCTTTAGCAATAGCCTTCTTTGAGCACAGGATATTTTTCTTAGACAGAACCGTGAGCAGAATTTCTATCTCTGCATTTTGCCTTCACGATAAACCATATAATCTAGCGACATTACAACACTGTCTTATTACAAAACATCGTAGGACGCATATGAAGCCACACACCTCACGAGAAACGTGAATCCAAAACTGAGAGATTCAGTTTCAGCACATGGTGATAACGGGTGGTATCATCGCCGTCTATAATATTCTCAAGCCGTGCTGTTGGTAGAATTGGCAACACAAGATGCGGGCTTTAAGGTGTATAAACACGTAAGCTCACATGCTAAGTTTTGTACATACAATCGTTTATAATGATATGACAGCATCTAAAACCAGTTCGCATTAACTAGTATTTCATCATCTATGAAATTCCGCGTGGTAAATCAGACCTGCTGAAAGTTGTAGACGTGAGAAATTCCCGTATTAAGTTGTATGTGTGACCAAAGCCTGGTAATTAATTTAACAAACAAATTCTTCACTAATATTTCATTAAAATATTTCAGATGCCTAGGAAGTGCTGTATGCCTGGCTGTAAGTCAAATTATGGCAGCACTATTAAAACAATAGGTTATATTACTACGTTTGATTTCCCTAAAGACGAGGTAAGGAAATAGGCCTGGATTCATGCTATTCCACGTTAAGAATGGCAACCGATATCAACATCAAGTGTTTCTTGATGAAAAGGACATATTATCTTTTGAAAATTGGACACAAACATATGGCACAGTGACAAAACTGGCTCTGAGATATCCCTAACTAACCGTACCCTCAATGTTTCCTAATATCCCTCCCTACCTCAGTACCCTATTAGTGCACCAATTGAGCGACGAGATCGTGAATCACGAAGAGAAGATATTCGAATAAGGAATAAATAAAAAGTACTGGCGCATCAGAAACAAAATATAGGTAGTGATTTCGATGTCTTTACCAACCAATTATCTGCTAAATTTATTCTTGCTAATTGTCAGTACAAAATAAGTGATGTGTGCATGTGTGGTTTTACCTCCTTAATGTAGATTTAAATGAAGAGCAAGCTACATCCAGGCTCTGTGTTACTTCTAGTGTTGTGATAGACATGAATATGAAGGTTTTTATTAAAGACTAGCAACCCGACCCGGCTTCGCCCGGGAACAGTTATGAATGCATTACGTGATAAGCGCCTTTATTTAATGTCAATGAACAACGACCAATATCCGATTCACGTCTCGGCATGATGGGTTAAAATCACTGACTGGACTATTAATTATATTTTCATGGAGATGCATGTGCAACAAATTCTTGTCAGACGTAATTTAAGAATGGCGAGGTGCCTGAAACACAAATCTCCTTTCCGTCCAATCTTAACTTGACTGTGAATTTTGCGGAACGAAAAATTCACAGGCGAAATGAAGAAAAGCCGAGTTGCACTTCCAGGGAAACTCCAAACACAACCACTCTTCTCTAAAGTTTTTAACTCAACACGACTCGACAGATTGCTGCTGGCTATATCTGGGGCCCTATCTAGCTCGTAAACTGTCGCCTCAGTAACTGAATATTTTTGTACCGTGACTTTATATGTTGGAGATTGTTGGAAGAAATAAAAACGTAGAAACACTTACAGAGGGCGCTGTATTGAAGATAGACATATACTCTCGCGGACGTTTTTGTAGAACTTTTCATGCTGAACAATTCTTACAGTCATAGTATTTAGATATTTTTAACGGTTTGCCCAGCTTAAGCTTACAAAGCGCTCGGACGCAAGGTTTTTTTTTCGACGTTTCCTCTGAAATCTTTACTGCTCGGCTTCCTTTAATCATAAATAAATTATTTTCTACAGAAATCATCCTCGAAATATCCTTTAGAGAATGGTGAAAACCGCATCAAAATCCATCCAGTGGTTCTCGCGTTTACCCGTAACATCCAAGAATAGGGGACTTACTTTTATACCAAGTAGAGATAATGAAATCCCAGCAATTGACATGAGTGATATACTCTATTTGTAGGAGACCTCAAACTAACTAGATGGTCACAGCTAGAGCACTTATTTCAGTACCATAACCTTAGTAGTCACTTTGTTTACGTATCAACAGCGAGTAGTTATTTGTTAATGGCCAACGTTGCTTTCAGAAAAAGCTGTAGAATTAGCAGAACTTGAAGAAATTCCAAGAAAGAAGACACTGCAAATTGTAAGTGATCAAGTTAAATGAATGTTGAATGCCAAGAAGCAACACTCTCCTGTTACATGGAATTCTTCTTTTATGATGTTTTCTCATTCTCTGACATGCTACAACTTATTGAGAGATTATCTGATATTCCCCCATATACGGTACGTGCAACAGATTTCTTCAAAATAAAATGTTGCTTGCAGCTCTGTACACTATCTGAAAAACATAACGAAAGAACGTTCTGAAATATAGTTTTTTTAGCGTATGTCTTTTGGTGCCGGGAGTGTCTGAGGACATGTTCGGCTCGCCAGTTTTGTAGCTGCTTCGAGACGGACACCCAATGGGTGAGCTACAAGTACCGCTGGGGAGGAAAGTTGGAATGTAAGGACGAGGAGTTGGAAGGTAGCGGCTGTGGCCTATAGTTAGGGACCAACCCCGGCATTTGCCTGGAAGGAAGATGGGAAACCACAGAAGACCATCTTCAAGGTTGCCGGCGGGAGAATTCGAACCTCCTCGCCTCCCAGACGTGAGCGACTGCCAGCAGTCATGCCGTAACGACCACAGCTAACTCACCCGGTAATATACGAGGCACGTCCAGAAAGTAAGCTCCGTTTGGTAATTAAATTAAATTGTGTACAGATACAGAAAAAATATTTATTGCACAACATTCTACACCTCTTAAACTACCTTTTCACATAACTGCCGAACTTTTGCAGGCATTTGTCATAGCGTGGCACAAGTTTTTGGATACCTCTTCATAGAAGTTTGCCGCCGACCCGTAAACGAGAGTGAAGACTCCCCTTAAGATATCCTACTGTTTGGTCACTACTGTTAGGCAAATTGCGTGCTTACCAGGAGAAATGCGTATGTTTAGGAGTTCTCCTGACCACATACGCAATTTGCCTAACAGTGATGGCCAAACAGTAGGATATCTTAAGGGGAGTCTTCACTCTCGTTTACGGGTCGGCGGCAAACTTCTATGAAGAGGTATCCAAAAACTTGTGCCACGCTATGACAAATGCCTGCAAAAGTTCGGCAGTTATGTGAAAAGGTAGTTTAAGAGGTGTAGAATGTTGTGCAATAAATATTTTTTCTGTATCTGTACACAATTTAATTTAATTACCAAACGGAGCTTACTTTCTGGACGTGCCTCGTAGAAATATGTATCCCCAATGATAGATGAAATTTATTGGAAGAGTTGTTTGAATTTTAAGGGGAATAATGTAGTTGGAACTGCTGAAAATGATATCAGTGAGTTAGCTATATGTGTGCAAAGTTTTATGATTATCTATTGTTTTGGTCATTTGAAGCATATGGTTAAGTTTTTACTAGCCGTGAAAGGGATGACAGGGTAACAACTGAAGGTGGCTACTCTTGATGTTGTTAACTTTATTCACGAAATTGGCTCTGTAGTTCTTGCTTGTATAACTGGTCATAATAGGGTTAATCAAAACTAGAGATTCGCCTCTTTTCCGATTCGGAAAGAATGCAAAATCCAAAGTTTTTCAATGTACCAATTTATCTTACGTATGACTCTGTCCATGTGTTTAAAAATATTAGAAATAACTGGTTAAATCTGAAAGATCAGGATAAATCATTTGTATATCCAGACTTAAAATGTGATGGTGTTATTAGAAAATCATCTTTTCAATACCGTACCTCTGAACATTTTATAAGGCTGAAAGTGACAGTTTCATTAGAAAAGCACACTAACTCAATATCAAATCATTGTATCCGACTTTTTTGAGAGGAAAACTGTGAGTTGTGTAGATAATGTCTTTCATGAAACAACCACTGCTGCTCTGATAACTAGGCCATATGAAGAAACAGTGATCTTTTTAACAATCATTAGAAAGTGTTGGGATATTATGCACTATAAAAGGGGTAGTAAAGGCCAGTAATTGGGTGACTCCTATATCCAGTGTCAGTGGCAATAATGTTAAGAACATTAACCAGTTTCTGTCTTTGCTGAGGAAGTGGTAAAACATGAAAATGAGTGCAGGATTGTCTAAAGATACTTTTGAAGTCTTGGAAAGGTGTAACAAAGTTCTTCTTTTGATTGTTGACTTTGCGCTAAACCAGTTATATCCAGTTATATCGAAGTTTGACTGGTAGCAATAATTACAAAGTATCCTGTAATCAAATATTTGAATCCGAGAAAAAAATCAGAGCATAGTGTATATTTGACATGATGGGGAAAAGCGTACTTAGTTTTAAGGACATGAAAAGTTCTATGGACACTGTAGATAACACTGAATTAAGTCCTGAGTTTTTTGCAATACTATCATCTAGTTATTTAGAGGATTTTGAAGAACCAGAAAGTTCAGAATTATTGTAGGTATGTGGTTATGTGTCACACAGTGTAATTAAGCTTTTAAATTGTGTAGACCCTACTTTGTATTGGTTTGTTGAGCGAGGGGATAAGGAATGGAAGTTGGTGATGTATATTCTGATCACTTACAGCGTGGACGACCTTCAGTGGCGAGTAATTAAATCATAGGTGTATATCTTCATCTGGCCTCTATATTCCAGTACATTATTAACTGTACTCAGTAAAGTTGGCAAGTGCTTCTTTTATGTCAACATTAAGCTTGGAGGTCTATTGCGACTATGATGAGTGCACCTGTGGACAAAAAGTGAAGAATTTATTATCAAAGGTAGTCCCTAAGTTCGTAAGAATAATCTTAAATATTTTTTCTGAGCGCGTCAATGTCAGCAGTGAGCATAGCAACAAGAGAATTAAACTTCAGACATTGGGACAATGAGGTACAGTACAGCATTTTATTATTACACTAGCAACCCGACCCGGCTTCGCCCGGGAACAGTTATGAATGCATTACGTGTTAAGCGCCTTTATTTTCGATGTCAATGAACTACGACCTATATCCGTTTTACGTCTCAGCATGATTGATTAAAATCACTGACTGGACTATTAATTATATTATCATGGAGATGCATGTGCAACGAATTCTTGTCAGACGTAATTTAAGAATGGCGAGGTGCATGAAACTCAAATCCCCCTTTCGTCCAATCTAAAAACACTTATAGTAGGCGAAGTATTGAAGATAGAGATATGCCCTCGCGGCATTATTTGTAGAACTTTTCATGATGAACAATTCTTACACTCATAGTATATTGATATTTTGACGGTTTGCCCCAGCGTAAGCTTAAAAAGCGCACAGACGCCAGGTTTTTCTTTCGAATTTTTCACTGAACTGATTGGCTTCCTTTGATCATAAATAAATTATTTTCTGGAAAAACCTTCCTGGAGATATCCGTTACAGTGGTGAAAACCACATCAAAATCCATCCAGTGGTTCTCGAGATTACTCATGACATCCAAGAATCGGGGACTTTGTTTTATACTAAGTAGAGATTATACGCCAATCATTAAAATGTAATATAATATAATCCCCTTTTCGTCCAATCTTAAATTGATTGTGAATTTTGCGGAACGAAAAGTTCACAGGCGAAATGAGAGTTGCACATCCAGGGAATGGCGAGGTGATGAACCTCAAATCCCCCTTCCGTCCAATCTTAACTTGACTGTGTTTCACAGGTGAAATAAAGAAAACCTGAGTTGCACTTCCAAGGAAACTCCAAACACAACCACCCTTCTGACAAGGGAACTGTCCATACGGTCATATCGAAACCGACAATGATATTTCGTAGAGATGATGAGGAAACCATAAATTGGCGATGTACAAAAATTTGCTGCCATTTCCAACTGGAAGGTATCGAAATCTTGATACAAACTCCGTATGACGACGCAACTACTGGACAACCCTTGCATCTTGCGGGCTCGTGCGGCGAAAAGTGGAGTGGAATTGCAGTTGTGCTAGAGACAGCGAGAACGAACTTGCAGGCTACCACGTGCCAAAGACACCTCATTGTTAGGGAACGAATGTGAAAGATAAATGAGGTTCGTTAATCTTATGATAAAAACAGAAATATTTTTGGCACCATGCACAACGAATATGCAATTTGAGGCCACATTGTTCTTCACAGGTTTCCTTACTTATTTGAAGGCAATATTTTGCAGGCACTTCGAACTTGTTGCGAACCACGAATATTTAACCATGTCCATGAACCGTGGGGAAGAAAATTGAGAATGAATGAAGGATTGCATTTTCAGTACGCTGTTTCTCTGATATAAGCTACATCAAAATGAACGTCTTCACAAGCCGACGCATTGTTTGTTAAACGGCGATACAAAGCTTTCCATTGTTGGAAGAAAAACTTATCCAAGGGCTGTATTTACCATGTAGTTCCGGGAGGAATCTGGAGAATTTCTATACCGTTGCCTGAAGGAATGTCTTCAAGACATATTTTATCACTATAAGTAGACCAGGAATCTAACAGTTGCAAATTCTCTTCCGCAAATGGGAAAACAGATTCTTTAAACCAATATTTTAATTCCTTATTCCCCATATTTCCTGATTTTGTGGCTGTTACAAGTATATTTCTGGCATGAACCTTTCTTTGGAAACCATTTTTCCTGATTTTGTGGCTGTTACAATTATATTTCTGCCATGAAACATTTCTTTGGAAACTCTCGGGCCGAAAGTTCCAGTTGCCTCCTGTAGTACAATGAATAATTTCGGGAAAAGTGTACCGGCCACACTAATTGTAGGCATAATTGTGTACGAATGGGCGAGTGCATGAACTGATTGAGCAACTGTTTCTGTATGTTTCTCACCAAAAAACGATAGCGTCCTTTTCGCATTCATTTCGCACACGAAAACACTCAGATCTGTATTGTATATTGAAGAAGGGGTGTAGTCTAAAAATCGCTCGGTAGCTGCTTCTACAAATTTCTTTGCGACTTGATTTTATTTCGTCTTACAGATACGTACGGGATACGAATTTCGTGATTTCTTTACTTTTTATTCTGCATTTTTTCTTACAACGACTCAACCAACTAGTACATGCGCGGAAATTAGTTCGCCCCATTGAAATCTCTCGTGAAATTTCCAAGGCCCACAGTCGCAGGTCTTCATCGCATACATTCCGCTACAGCCTTCTTGCTTCTGCAAAGCGATCACAGAGCGATCAAGGTTACGCGCACGCTTCAGCTGGTCACCAGGGCTGTCCACGTCGAGCTATATGCTAGCGCGTGCAATCCTATTAGAAATCTACGAGCCAATTTCAGGACCTTCCAGTTCGAAATGGCAGTTGATTTTTTGTACATCACTATTTTATGCTTTCCTCATCATCTCTTCGAAATATCATGGTCGGCTTCGATATGACCGTATGAACAGCTCCCTTGTGAGAAGACTTAACTTAACACGACTCAACGGTTTGCTGCTAGCTGTATCTGGGGCAATAGGTTCGCCCGCTAGCTATGCTGTAACAGGGTAGATAGACTCGCCCTTAGCTGGCTCGTAAACAGTCGCCACAGTAGTTGAATGGACATGATTGGAAGAAATGTAAACGTAAATACACTTATAGTGGGCGATGTATTGAAGATAGACATATGCTCTCGCGGACTTTTTTTGTGGAACTTTTCATGCTGAACAATTCTTACACCCATAGTATTTAGATATATTTAACGGTTTTCTCAGCGTAAGCTTACAAAGCGCTCGGACGCCAGTTTTTTTCTACTTATCCACTAAAATCGTTACTGCTCAGCTTCCTTTAATCAAAAAATGAATTATTTCCTACATAAATCATTCTCGAGATATCCTTTACAGAATGGTGAAAACCGCACCAAAATCCATCCAGTGGTTCTCGAGTTTACCCGTAACATCCAAGAATCGGGGACTTTGTTTTATACTAAGTAGAGATTATCGGGAAGGAAGGAAGTTGGGATGGGAAAACTAAATGAGAGAATTGAGAAGAATAAACTAAGGTGGTTTGGACATGTAAAGAGGATGGAGGAAAATAGAATACCAAGACAGATGCTGGAGGCGAAGTGCAAGGGTAAGAGAGCAAGGGGAAGACCTAGAACAAGGTGGATCGATTCAGTGAAGAACAGCGTGAGAAAAAGGAATCTGGACTGGGACAAGATCGTGGAAGAAGAATTGTGGAAGGAAAGAGGAAAGTGGAGAAGTGCCATAAATACCCCGACCCGGCAGGAGCTGGATAAGGGGAAATGATGATGATGATGATATCGGGAATTGAGACTATACAGCACGACAATATTTATCCTTTATTTTTGATATTTATGTGTAGATTTAGCGGACATTATGTTCTGTTGTATTTTCGGAAACATTTCGCGTCATAATATAGGTGTTCACAGTGTTAGCAAATACCATGTACTTGCGCTAGGCCTACCAGATGACAGATGGGTGGAGTTGCCAAGCGTAATGACAAGGCTTGAGAATTACAGACTTGATGGTCGTATACTTTTGAGAGCATTCGTGCTTTCCTTCACTGTCTTAAAAACACCGTTAATTTGGAATTGTAAATGGGCGGCTTCGGTGCTGTAGTTGGTAGCATGCTGAGCTTCTTTGCCCAAGATCACGGGTTCAAACCCGACCGAAGTCGTCCGATTTCTTAAGAGCGTTGAAAACCGCTCCATGTACCTTTCTGAGGAGGGGAAATAAAGTCGGCGGGCCCATTTATGGCAGGTAAAATAACCTTCCATTAACTGCAATTGTGTATGCTAAATTTGTAGGTTGGATTTGATTAGCGCTCTATTATGTTCCAACGTTCATCGCCAGGTGCCAGTTGCAGTGGCATCAAGTAGCCATGTTAACCTCTAGGTATCGTTGACGGTAGCATTTGGTAGCAAAAGTAGGAACTTCGTGAAATTGATCGTCTGCAGTCCTTACCTGAATTACAGGTAACACACACTAATACAGCCATCACAATTAACACCGGTTATCAGACAGATTCTTCACACACCAAAAGTTCACGGGGCTACATGACCGCGTTGTCGCAGCCCCACCACCGAACTCAATATGAAAACCTGGGGTTTGATGAGACGGACAGGTGCCATTCAATTTTAAAGTTTCAAACGAATTCCCAGAGTTCTTAACCGTGATGTTATCACTGAGATATTACTACCCCTATTCTGCTCCTCGGAAGCCTCAGTATTAGAAACAAGAGACCCCTGACCAGTAGCCAGATGGTTTAGGGTTCAATTCCAAAGTAAATCCATCATCATTAACTGGATAATAACTAGTTATGTGTTAATAATCTGATGGTTAGTTGTTCAAGTCCCCAATCGGAATGATACTCGACTATGAGCTATGTTTTCCAAGGCTGCCTCCTGATAGTGTGAGTATGCTACGGATCATTTCAAGCAAGGTTAGCCTAAGTCTAATTCACCTCAGACTTTTCCACATCCAACACAGAAGACAGTTAGCAATTGGCCTGAAATTCCCATTGCCTAGAATAAACATGATATGACGGTAGTAGTAGCGGTCCCTTAGCATTAGGGAATGTTTTTACTATGGAACCAGTGTAATTGTGTCTAAATGTACATGTCGATGAGTGTGTGTGCATGGCACAGAAACTGTCACGGCAACGGCCCACTATTCTGAAACTGGCACTAAAACAGAATAACGAAATAAGAAAGTAACGAGTGAATCTGCAGCTCATAGGAGAATTAATGTAAATCATTTTTGATATTACGAGTTTGTAATTGTATCGAACACCATGTACATTACTGGCGTATTCTTGTCATCCTGCATTTACACCATTAGTGAGGCACCGAGTGAAATAGTTAGTGCCCATCTACCGTGTCAATAATTGAGTACCATATGGTCAGAAGCACACGTGCTTTTAGTTAATCAGTGTGGCCATTAACGAGTAAAAACCCGAGCTCAGAATGTTTGTTAGCTGGTGGTAAAGGCCTCAATACTGTACGTGTATCCCCTCACCCTCCCCTTCCTGACGCGCAAGATTTACAGAGGGCTGCCCACCGCGTAGGTATACCCCTATATATCTCATTCCGTGTTCCACTATTGTACCTGCGAAGTGTGTAAAAGTCTCATGCATAATAAATCTTAATGGCAGGAAGAAAAGATAGAAGCCAGTACTCCTGGTACAGACCTCGTAGATAATTGAATAACGGGGTGATATATATGTGGAATACTTACTCTGACTAGAATGGTCTTGTATTGCGGTTGTACTGTGTTTCCGCCTGCGAGACTCTGCATCATAAAACACCACATCTCTTGCTCCTTTCCGGCCAGAGTGTAACATTCCCGGTGAAATGTTCATTCTCCAGAGCAGATAATGCACGTGACCTACATCCGTTACCTTCAAGATTCATGAAGTCCGAGCCCCAACGCTTCCCCGTGGATGGCCATGCCGTGAATATTCTCCATTTTCATGGACTTAATGGCCAAGGGATGAAACGTAAAAGGCAAAAAGTTCAAAAATAAGCTTCAAAGTATTCCAGAATATCCTCTTCCTCTAAGGGGAGTTCTGAAGAATTGGCTTCAAACGTACTTGAAGTGCGATAGGGCATCAGTAGGTGCCTGTAAAAAAGAAACGTCCGTCATTCAATTCTACTTTCGAATAGAATGCTCATAACCTCACTGGAAAATTAGTCACCCTAGGAGACAAGGTACCAATAAAGTGTAATATCCCCTCTATCATTGATAACCACCTTGTTTTGGCCAAGAACGAAGTGCAGACGTTTCTTCAGGTATGTCATATTTAGATGTAGATATTCACTGATGATTACATCTCGTAGAGCCACCAAATTGTGGGGATGATGATCACTGGATTTCACTCGTTGTTCCAAACAGTCGTATATATTTTCCATGGGATTAATATCGGGTGATTTTGTGGGCCAGTTGAGGTGTGAGAGGTTGTCTGTTGTCATTGTGTATAATAGCAGTGTCCACAGCATGAAGATGTTGAATATGAGTCAAAACGTGGTCACCGAAGGCGCTGAAAAAATCATTCTGGTTCATATTCATGACAACTTGAAGGAGGATGCCCATGTCATGGTACAAAAAACACCCCAAAATCACCATTAAACCACGTTTGTCCTGAACTACACTCTCCAAACGCTTCGGTTTGAACGCCTCATTGGGTCATCAGATAACTCCACGCTTTATACGATTTGAAAACGCAATATCCCGACTCGTCGGTTCAAACTGCGAGCCTCCAGTAAGCTTCTTTTCACTTTCTGTGTTGCTGGTCAATTATGGAATTGCAGCTTGAATACTTGGGCACACTCACACACACTTAATTCTTCAGTGCCATACTCATATATCAGAGGTGAAGGATCACATGACTACCTGGTATCCGAACACCACCTACAGTGCTTCAATTTGACTAGTGCGTTCTATCAAGAGGAGTGCTATTTTTTGTCTGGCGAACTTACTTTAGAACCCTGGCACGTACAGGCAGAATGAATTTCTCCTACAGATTTGAAGTGATAGAAGTCATGTTTTTCAGTGTTGCCTAGTTTTAATAAAGAGAGCTTTTCAGTCAGTCAACACTATTGTTTTGCCCAATTACATTGAGCGGGAATACAAGTTTTTATATGCCCTAACATGAAAATCGCTACATATGATAGTTTTCACAAAATAACACGCTCTTAGGTGAAAAAATATACAGATTCGCAGGAAAACAGATAGAGTATTTACCTAGTTCAACCTTCATATAACAATTCTAACACTCTTTCTTTTCTGGTTGATGCCAACATTTGTATGTTTCCATATGCAAGTGAGCATGAGGCAATTGCATGATAAAGAAAGACCACACAAGAAATTCCTCCCATCATTCTTCGAGTGGCTCGGGTCAAATGTTCACAAACACCTATGTACAAATAGCATATTGTCATAAATACCTTCCTGCCATTGCAGCTGTGTTCCTTTGCACTTGAAACAGTGGCGTAGCGTGAAATTGTTCAGTGGGCATGCGAAGTCACACAGTCGGCTCTAGGTGCTGAGTAAAGATAAGACGATAGATAGTGATATCCATGGTAGTTATAGTTTTATAATTAAGACCCGATGCACATAATTTGTTTCGTATGGTATGTCGTGTAGCATAGCTCTTGTTGTAGGCAGGCATCCCGAAATGGTTGAATTATATTTGCCTTCGGCAAAATATTGTGTTCAGGATCCCAGAGAAACATGTGCAACCATACATTCCGTTAAAACTTAGTAATAGAAGTTATGGTTAATCCTAACCGTAACTGAATTCAGCTGCAGAAATGAATATAGACCACTAGCTATACCCAGCATGCGTAGCAATGCCAATAAAAGACAGATAGAAAGAAAGGACGATAACAATAAAGCTATTGATTTTGCGTCCCTTTTATCAACTGCGGCTTTTAGAGACGCCGACATGACGGAATTTTAGCCAGAAGGGGATCTTTAACATGCCAGTAAATCTACTGACTTGGCCCCTTCGCATTCGCGCACACTCAAATGCCAACTGGCTGCGCCAGGATTCGATCCTGAAACCTTGTTGCGTAGCAATGCCAATAAAAGACAGAAAGAAAGGACGATAACAATAAAGCTATTGATTTTGCGTCCCTTTTATCAACTGTGGCTTTTAGAGACGCCGATATGACGGAATTTTAGCCAGAAGGGGATCTTTAACATGCCAGTAAATCTACTGACTTGGCCCCTTCGCATTCGCGCACACTCAAATGCCAACTGGCTGCGCCAGGATTCGATCCTGAAACCTTGCTCACAGCAGGCGGGAACTTTTCCGCTGAGCAACGCAGCCAGCCCAAGAATGAAAGAAAGAAAGAAAGAAAGAAAGAAAGAAAGGAAGATTAAAAAGAAGTGTTTGAATTGTAATTTCATAACATCTAGTTCATTTGCCCATACTGATAATAATAGGCTAATAAACAAAACGATTACTAAGCGAACATGGTGAAATTTTAAAACTGATAGCCTACAGGTAATTCAGATTTCTACCTTTAATATCTTCCTAGTCTCAACCTTATTTGATGGCTTAGGCTGATACTCATTGCATCTAGAGATTGAGCTGCTGGCGTTGGCGTACTGCTTTGCTCCCAGCTCCGTGAATCTGAGACGAATATGGATCGCATGAATGACGATATAGCCTATGATGACATACGAGTGGGGTTCCCGGTCCTTACGTAATAACAGACCAAATACAATGGGGCGTGCACAAATGTTCACCGATTTTCATTTGTTGAAGCGACTCACGCGCTATTTATTGTTAAATGAATTTCTAATTCGGAAAACTACTACTCGTGCGCTACCTATTGTAAATACCTTTCCTGGAGTGTACACAACAATTCACTAAAGTTTAATCCCAATCGAATGAATGGTATACCAACGCATAAGGGACTTGAAACGATTCGCGCGCCGTCACTCATTTCTTGAATCTACTCGTATGGTAGCTATTGTTAAATGGATTTACTAAGCCAGAAACTTTCTCTGGAGTGCACACAACAACTCACCCAAGTTCCATAGCAATCGGATGAATGGAAAATGAACGCATAGGAGACACACATACATACTGACAGACAGACAGACAAACTATCACGTAGCATTGATTTACATATATAGAGACTAACAATTCATGGAATCTATTTTACCACCTCGTGGTGTAGCAGCTGGCATTCTTGGCTGTTGCTCCTTAGTTCTGGTTTGGGTTTCCAGCTCTGCCAAGAAATTTAATTCTCGTCTCAGGGTACCAAATGGGGTGCCCTTAATCTCGTGAGATAAAGCGGAGGTAAAGCAGGTTCGATTCCCAACTCAGCTACCCTGAGAGCGGTGTTGTGTGGTTTTCGACTTTTGCTCCTGGCAAATGCAGGGATGGTTTCTAACATAAGGCCATGGTAGTCTCCTTCTCAATCCTCGTCTGAATTACAAATACACAAACCACCACAGACACCACAATATTACAGGTTATCATACAAATTTTATACATACACACACCTAAGTACAGGGGATTAAATGACCACGATGTTTAAGCCCCTCAAATCATAACAACAACAACAACAACAACAACAGCAACAACAACAACAACAACAACAACAGCAACAACTGACTTCTCTTGATATAATGATGACATGCACTCTGTCAAGTAGAATTGTGTGGAGAGTTCTCCTTTGCTTCTCTCAATCTGACATCCAGGCATGTCTGAAATGCATTTAGAGGAACCCGTGGTATCAGTATTCAGATTTCCTGAACAGAGGTATGTTAAGTTGTTGTTGACTCGTTTTGGGGATTGGGACATCTTGGTCATCAGCCTTGTGTAATTGGGCCTGTGGGGATTGCCTGATTATCTATGTTTCTGTCGTGCCTGTACTAGTGTGTGCAACTATACTTTTAGAAGCTATGTCTGAGACAGGTGCTTCAGGATTTGAAACCAGGTATCATCTCGGCATTTGATTAAGGGGAGTGTTGTAAATGCTGCGGGGAAACTCACACTCATGATATCCACTGTCAGTGGCGAGATTTGAACCTACGATCTCCGGACTTCCAATTTCCACCATGCAGTCATGGAAGAACGCTATAAGGCATAATGGTTTTGACCCTTTTCGAGTATGAAGGGAGGATATATTTTTCACCTCTAAAATACCAGCCAATGAATTTTATATTTCACTGTCATCTGTCTATTGACATAATTTTGAATATCCAACCCCACCCTACCAGCTGACTCAGCGTTTTTTGCTTTCTTCCTTTCTTGATATTAATAGCACCCCATGGAATATCAGCTCGATTGGCTGTTTGTTTCCAAGGAGACGGTGATCAGCAAGTTGGGAGTGGGCCTCCATTTCTTAAAATATTCCTAGAAGGTCTCCAGAAAATAAAACTTTATCGGGTTGCCGGCCTTACTTGTACAGTATAAGGCCCCATGAGTTGAACTCTGACGGTTCAGGAGACTAATCGATGATTTAGGTAGTCAAAGCCACCTGAGGACGAGCCATGATATGTTCCAGATGCCTACTCCTGTTCTGTTGTAAGTGGTATCCTGACTGCCAGGACCTCCGTCTAGGTACCATAACGTTCATGGCTGTCACCCCTGATGTGCAGGTTCCTTTCCCGGCTCTGCCAAGGAATTTACTTCAAGTCTGAAGCAGGAACGGGGTTCACTCAGCCTCGGGAGACAGGCAGAGGTGAATTTGACTCCCAACTCAGCAATCGTGTTTTTCCGTGATTTCCCACTTCTACTCCAGAAAAATGCCGGGATAGCTCCTAACTTTAGGCCACAGACTCCTCCATCCTTATACTATTCTCAATTACAAATGCACATACTACTACAGATGCCACGCGATAAAATACATATCCTACACACACCCAAGTAGGTGTACATGGGCCTAACTGACCACGATGTCACAAGCCTATAAATGAATTAAGAACAACAACAACAATCACCTCTTTCAAAACAACTCAGTCGTTGCCCATGGCGCAGGAACTAGGGCGTGACTACAGTTATCTCTGCCATGGACCATTATGATTATTATTGTTATAATTATTATTAGTAGTATCCCGTGGTGGACAACAAGTGTTTGTAACGGTCTAATCACTGCTGCTTATTTTCCATACTGGCTTCCATACGAGGCTATAGCTCATTTAACACTGAGAACATATAAACTTTCTGAAACAGTCGTCCTCGTTATTTTGGAGGAATTCTCCAGTACATGAGGTCATTTAAGACTGTGTAAAGGTATATGAACACTCATGTGATATTTCAACTGGCCATTTCGTTGTTTAGTGGCTAGAATTTTTAGCTGTCACCCCTCAGGTCCGGGATCAATTCCTAGCTGTGCCAAGACACATAAGTCTGATCTGAGTACTGGAACTATGTACACTCAGCCTTGAGAGGAAAATTTTAAAATATATTTGTTCGATTTCCACCTCAGACATACCCAAAATGGTTCTGTGGGCTTTCTACTTCTATTTATGTCAAATACATGATCAGTTCTTAACTTAAAGCAATCACAACCTGAATTTCAAATTCTCGCACTACTACAGACACCACAATAACACAGGGTATGGGACAAATACTACATACATCAAAGTACATGTGGCTTAAAGGACTGCATTGTTCCAGACCCAAAATGAAAAACATCTAAAATTTCAACTATCAAATAATGAATCAATAAAAGATTTACATGCCGTGTTTACGTATATTACTCTCCCTCGCATGTTGAGCTAGGGTCACCCCAGCCACGCCACTTCAGCCTAATAAGCCAATTAGGTTCCATTGCTAACGAGATAAACAGCTTACTGGAAGACGACCTTTGGGCTTAAATTTAATAGCATGACTAGCTCGTTGAGTCGAGTGGAACGTAATGACCATGGAAATGAACACTCCAATCATGTGTAACAAGAGAACACCTTTATGCTGTTGTTCTTGTTGTTGTTTCTGTTGGATTGGTTCTTAAGATACTGTTGTCATGAGCTCAGTGTGTATGTAATCTGCCTAATCACCTGTAATATTGTTGTGTTGGTAGAGATGTGTGAACATGTGATTGGGAAAAATCACTCTTTGCCAAACTGTAATGTTTCGAAGGGATCTCCACTGTAGGGTGTCCTTTGTGGTTGATCACAATTATATTGATTTCCTGTTTGCCCACTTTGGACTACCAATTCAAATATAACCACTCGACTGCGGGGTGTTAAACAAACTTAAGAAGGACACACCAGAAATAAACATGTACTGCCAACTATATGTAGGTGAATTCCCTATTAAATGAACAACGTGACTTGGATTTGCTGTCTCACAAGCTTCCAAATTTCCCTATCAGTAATAAGATGCCTTAGTGACATAACATTGGTGGTAAGCTGGTAGATGTTGTATTTTTACTTTGCTGATGATTGCAGTTTTCCTGGAGTCGTGATGTACCACTCCTGTCTCCAAAGAATCTGCGGTGCTTTTCTCAAAGAATCCATCCTATTCTAATCTTAACTGCTTATCTGATTGTACACACTGTCTGTGATATGAATAATACATATCTATCCAGCGAATTCCTATTGAGCGGGCTGACAGAACAATAGCAAATTTCCTTAGAAGATAACTGGTTATATAACTGAAAAATAGCTGGCTACTGGTTGTAGACTGGTTACAGTACTTGACTTAGTGACCTAGTTTCCACGTATCTTATCCGTAGATACCATCGTGGATCTGACAGACTTAGACACTACCTACAAGAACCAGATTATTAATGCATTAAACGTCACGAGCCCTCACAACTACCACATAT
This sequence comes from Meconema thalassinum, assembly GCA_946902985.2. Taxonomy (NCBI): domain Eukaryota; kingdom Metazoa; phylum Arthropoda; class Insecta; order Orthoptera; family Tettigoniidae; genus Meconema; species Meconema thalassinum. The sequence continues at coordinate 760,445,661 of OX336389.2, forward strand.
CAACCAAGCAACTACGTGGGCATCCCTTTCCCCAACAATTTCACTCAATCGCATTTAAAGTTCGAGATACCTTGTTTAAATATTTGAACAGGCCGTTGATTCCAGGACAACTACATTACCCTGGCCACGGCCACCCTCAGAAATAACCAAATAGCCTACTTTCTTGGTGTAAATTGGCACAGCCCTATTCGACTTGTTCAAGCAATTAACACACCCCTTTTGCTCCACCAGCCACCCTGTTTTATGTGAAAATATTATATATAATATATACTGAACATATGCAGGGTCATTGAAAAATAATGCATATATTTTATGTAATTCCTATAAAGAAAAATATTAAGGGTACTGTAATGGTCTTAGCCTAAAAATGCGTGGAAAAAATTACATTTTTTTCATACCTTAGTAAGTTTCAATGTGAGTTCCGTTTGTTGCTCTGCAGACGTCTAATCTGTAGTCCACTTCATGCCACGTGCGTTGAATCATGTCCGGAGTAACAGTAGAGATGGCGGTAGCAATTCGCTTGCATATATGCAAATTATCACGAATCATTTCGGCGTAAACAACGAATTTATTAACCCCCAGACGAAATATACAAAGGAGTTAGGTCCGGACTTCTGGGAGGCCAATCAAACCGTTTGGAAAGTGTGCGTCGAGTGTATCACGTAACGCGTGAAGGTAGTGAAGCGGAGCCCCACTTTGCATAGAAATGACATGCTGTCCAGTCTGTTGTTCGATGTCTTCTATTTGAGGGAACACAAACTGTTCAACCTTGTCGAGGTAAATCAGGCCTTTAATTGTTGTTTTCTTTTTTCAGCGAAAAAGAAAGGTCCAATAACTTGGTCATGAAGTAACCCGCACCCCACATTAACTTTGGAAGAATCACGAACATACCCGTAAATTTCGTTAGGCAACTAGTCCGCACATAGCAATGTCACGCAAATGCATTAAACAAAACTTGCGCGTACTATATAGTTACCACACAGTGAAAGAATCACTCATTTAACACAAAAGGTTTCGATGTTATATATTTTTTAAATCTAGAAAATACTTTTCGATGACCTTGTATATCCTCTCACACCATTCTTGCATGAAATACAATAAAACAAGACTTAATGCTAGATGATATGACAATATAAACACACGAGATGACGTAAATAAAGATTAAATACACAACAAATTGAAATGAGAGACCTTTTATTAATATTAATATCACCCGACATTTGCAGGTTCAGTCGCCATGTATCCTGCACAGTTATATAACAGTGTGCAGCATACCTAAAACTATAGTGGGAATCAACGAAATCATATTCCTAAGATGGTTGAGATAAAATTGTATTCATCTGTTTTCAGTTGTTTTCACAAGACTAAGTGCTGCTTGTTCTTAACTGCTATTTTTGAAAGACCCGATAATCCTATAATAATATTATTGGTTTTGCGTCCTTTTTATTTACTGCGGCATTTACACACGCCGGGCTGCTAGAATGTTAGCCCCGAAGGGTATCTTCAGCGTGCCAGAGAATCTAAAGCCACGACTCCCGTGCGCAACCTCAAATGGCAACTGACTGTGCCAAGATTCGATCCTGAAACCTAGGTCACAACAAGCGAGAACGTTACCACTGCACAACGCAGCAAGTCCCCGATAATCGAGTCCATACCTTAACATGTGGGTGTCTATAAGTATACTTAGATCACATTGGTTTTTCTTGCATGTATCTCGGCAGGTGACAATATACCTAGAAGAGCAAGCAAAGCAATCTCCTCTGAAATGATTTCCTTGCCAATTGAGAAACGAAAAATATATAAAAATATCAGGCATTGGTCAGTAAGAGGAAGGGGTAGGCACTGGAGAAGTGTAACACCAGAGGCTATTTGACAATTTATTGATTGTTCTTTGGGGTTCAAGGTAAACTCTACAAGAATAGACGATAATTATGACCATGATAGGTGACTAGAATTTGCTACTGACTTAGTCATCAATAATAAAATAAAGGCATATGTCTTAACGTTAAAAATATTGATTAGGGACACGAGTTCCAAAAATTAGAACTAGATTCTTTTTTAGAAGGAGGTTTACTCTATACATATATGTAACGGTTAATACATCACAAACATCAAATGCCAAATTAAGTAATATTCTTGATTGACCAATCATGATGTGTCATAGAATCTATTGCTAGAGGTTCATAAGTAAATGTTAATTTTATATCAGCAGAGTATAAAACCTCTGATGGATCACTGAGGCCCATACACACATATTTAATAAAAGCAGATTTCAGTGAAATAGGAAATTTAGTAATATGCCCTTGACCGCAGAACGGACACATATCTCCAAATTGAAATTGTGTTCTTCATCAATTTAAGCTACGGAGTCCTTACACTAACAAGATAAGCGAATTCAAAATTATATGTATTGCAGTAAAGCTTACCCTTGCAGCAAACGAGCAAGTAGGCTAGGCCTAACCATTATGAAGGTTGAAATTGAGGATCTCGGTGGAATAATGACTAAATGTACGTTAGGCAGTTTTTCCGATTATTGCATAAATAATATCCTACATTCTCTATTTCTCGACTATGAAAGTATTAATTCAATACACCTTTCACAGAATGCGTTGTCTGCATTTTAATATCGTAGCCCGCTAAGCAGTTGTTCCGTAGAGAAGCACTTTGAACCTCAATATATCAGAACCATGTTTATGTTGATAAGTCGTTATTCCACCCAGCCCCTTAATTGAAGCGACTTGGTAATGGGAATACGGTTTTAAACATAGACTCGACTAGGCGAGGACCAAAATGACATTCGGGTTCTTTCTTACTTGTGCCCGTTACCAAGTCTCTTATGATTAGCTAGGAGCAAAGAAGGCTCAGGAAGTATTTTCATAACCTAATTATGCTGGAACCTTCCAACTGATGAAGCTTCACGTCAAGGACAAAAATCCAAACCAAACCCCGTGGCACTGCAGCCCATGAAGAGCCTAGGCATACCAAGTGACCACTGTCCAGCCATTTGGCCTGTAGATTATGGGGTGACGCAAGGTCAGTGCGTCGGGTCCCCTCGGCCGTTAATCTGGGTCTCCATGTCGAGGACAACAGTGTATAATAATTGAGATTCACATCCGTAACTCGATCATCAGCAAATATTGTAATAAATTACCAAGTAAACTTGGTTCAATCTAGGTTGTTGAGCTGCATTGAATTGGGGTTTACTTATGAAATTCAAGAGTGTGGGGGAAAATAATGGTAACCCACATTGAACATGAATGGAGATAACCCTGTTTGGGTAACTATTATTTCCCCTAGAGTATGTAAATTTCCATGGCAACAAGTTAGCATTTTGCTGTCATCGGTTATATTTTACTTTGTATAATTCTAACTTCAACCACTTCAAGAATGAAGACTTATGTTGTATTTAAGCGCTTAGCTACAAAAATGCAAGTTTGGGGGTTAATATCATCTTTCCGCATTCCCTTCACGGGTTATTATTTTTTGTTAAAAATATTTTGAATCACAACTAACTCCAATTTTAAATCAAATTGTTATTTGTGGATTTGTGACTGAAACTCATTGTCCATGTTAACTCCCCAAAAGCTCTCCAATTAAACAAAACATATTAAACTATATTTACTTCGTTTCGTTGGAAACGATTAATCATCTCGCAAGGCACTTAGAATGATGCATTTTGCGAACCACTGATGAAATATTTCAACCCTAAATGGTGTAGTGACATGTATTGAGAACCCTGTCTCGAATTCCGTTCATTCTGATCTTAGAGCTGGACCGAGTTGAACTCAGCCTTATGAAGCTAAATCAGAGGATGAATAATTCCCATTTCAGCCATCATAGGTGTTTACTTGTTCTAAACCGGGCAAATGCCATAATGGCGACGATCATCAGATGAAATGATCATATATACTATAGGTTTTTTAGCAACACATTATTAGTACAAACGCCAACATTAAACATTCCAACGATACGAAAAAAATATATTCAAATATGTTTTGTTTCATTAAAGAGGTATTGTGTAGTTAATATGGACAATTACTTTCAGTCGCAAATACTCAACGCCGAAGTTTTCGAAGGCAGAGCGTATTTAAAACACACACATTTACAGTATAAACTGGTACATTTATGCATTTTATGTGTCAAGTGGTAATGGGACTATCTAGGGTTTTAAGGGGTTATTTGTTAAGACTATTACAGCTGAGGGTCGGGAGTTTGTAATGGAAGGTACTGAAAAATGTGGAGTCAGCTTTAGTTTAGGACGACGTAGATTCTAAAACGTATATTCTAAAACCAGAAGAAGATCTCTTTGCTTCTTTCAAATCTCAACGACTATGTAAACAATATGTCTACTGTCTAACGGAGGGTGAAACAATTGAAGAGGTTCTGGGAATTGAGTATGTTTAAAATCGCTGTTCTACTTATTTTTTCAATGTTGTTAACAGATCATTACAAGGGAACATGATTTAACTGAGTTCTGATATAGAAAGTTCCGGTATTGCATTGTATTGTTTTGTATTGTATGTATACCCCCTAATTATTCCCTTTCTCAGCGGTGTTGGGGATGAGTTGCGATGAATGTCTATGTGACGGGAAAGAACTATTACACTATATGAAAATAGGTCGATTAATTCTTCATGGAACTACTTGTTTCAAAATATTTTGCGTATTTGAGGTCCAAACACGTTGAAAAAGAACATGTTGAGGTATTAAAAACAAGCAATTTTCATGAGAACCTTTAATGATCTCTCTAGAAGATACGTCGGGATACATGTGTTGCATTTTCATCGAAATTTATTTGCATTAAAATCCTTTGAATTGCTCGTAACTCAAGGCACAGTATCGAATCAAAAATCTGGGGTCAGATATTTTACGTCCCACATTGGTTAGTTTCAATTCAGTGGTATGCGTGGTGGCACTTAGGTAATCTGTACGTATCTGTCAGACAAGGAACATATTTAACCATCACGTTTACATACTGGTGGTTTAAAATTAAAATAATAGTTATTTTCTACAAATATTTAACAGTTCTGTAGGTGTCGGTCGACAGGTGTAAAGTATTAAACAACTGCTTCTTTATTGCTCTGTTCGTTGACCCGCTTGACCATAACTTTCTGATAAAAATGCTTAACTACATATTACCAAATACGCAAGAGAAGTCGTTATTGTCCAGCATTAAACAATTGCAGAATTGCACCTGAATGACACGAGGCCAAGCTTTATTTAAGTCATCAACAACATCATAGATATTGAGCCCGCTGAGCTCATGTTCAGTGATATTTTTCTTTGCAACATATTTGCAGAAGTCATGCATCATCTTAGAACGCACCCATAGACCAGCACATGGCCGGATATGATTATGGAAGTGCTATTGACTTTGAAGAAATCTCCGAATTATTTATCTGAGAACTTATTAACATATTTTTACCTTTCACAAGGCTCAGATAAAATCATTAAGTAATTATGTTTATTCTAAACATTCTGGTGAATGTAATTATTATTAAGGTAAAGGTATTTTAAATCGCAGATACGCGAAACGGAAAGAGAGGGTTACTAAACGACTCAGCGACTCATGTATTCACTAGATCCAGCAGGCAGCAGCGCCACACAGCGCTCTCGAGTTTGGTTATCGTCCACACTGGACGTGTGATATTGTCCGTCTTGTAAGACGAGGAAAATAGTCCGCCCACGAGGCGAAGAAGTTATCAACGTGCATCGTTATTTATTTGTGCACCAAGTAGTGGGCCATCGAAATATATTCAACGCCTGTGTTTGCGTGAATAACGCTATTATTGAAAATTGAGAAAATTGTGAAAATCTTGACGCCGTGGAACACCACATTTCGACCACGAGGCCATCAAAATTCTATGTCCGCAAGTGACACCAAAATATTCGAAATCAGTGAAAAATTGATAGTTCCAGTGGTAGATTTCAGCGCCACGAATACTGAAAACGTTATCGCCATAAACGTGAAACATTTTGGCTATGGATCGAAGAGATTCCATGCGATTTGTTACAGTCATAATTTCAGTGTGATTACGCCGAGCAGGCGATATAGAAGCTGTGAAAGCAGACAGTGCATGGGCAATTTTGATAAAGTCTGCATTGTGTAACTTCGGTGAGCTTGTTACTATTCATCATTTTAGCTTCAGTGAAAGCCGTGATTTAACTGTGATTTCCACGTGTGAAAAATAGCTACCAAACATGTATTTTTCGACTGACCGCGTGTATGAAGTATTTCTTCATCTATCTACTGTGGGGATGATGGAGTAAGGACCCCCTTGATGTGAACGAGCCATTCTGAGGAAACTACAACTTGACGGATGACCCAGCTATACCGCACGAGGAGACAGACGAGTTCGTGCCTGGATCATAACTACTACCACCATGGAGAAGAAGGTAACATCTTTACGTCGACCATGAGGACGCATCATGTACCTGGTCATGGATAAGATCTGGATTGGAGGCCTAGTTTGGACAACCCATGTCCTGAAACCAGGGGATATTTTACCCCTCAGTTGTGGTGAGAACGAGGTGATGATACCTTAAGTCTGTGAGTCTGTTCCTTCTCTCATGTACGATTCATTTTGTGGTTGATTAGTCTAGTTAAATCAACCGAACTCATCTTGACAGCCAATAGGTAGGGATTTGTAGTTTAGCACTCATTATTTGTCATTTAATTCCAGTGATAGTTAGCCACCTTTTTGATTGGACATGGTTCAATCGGTGCATTCTGTTGAACGTCGTGAGACGTCAGGTCTACTGCTTACTAAACATGACTGTAGATGATGAGCTACTTTGTTTAACTGTGGTATTGGAATGTTGTAGGTTTTCTTTTGTATTACAGCCTTCATTTCAGTGGTATTTTTGTGACACCCCCCATGCTTGGTAATTCTACGTCACGCCACTGACTTGTTTAGAAAGTCCGTATCGTTTGATAGTCAACTGAAACCATCAGTTTTGTAATTATGCTGTGAATTTTCATTATAATGAGCTTTGCCGCCATTCAAGTTCTTGGTAAAGAACAGAGTCAGGGATTTATTAGCATTCCGCTAAAGCATCGAACCCTAGACTAATATCGTATCATTAGCAAACTCAGCAGATGTGAGATTTTGCCATTTATTGTATAATTTGTGTCTAGTGATTTGACACAGGATTTTTGTTGGATACATTAATGTAAATAGTACTTGAAGTGACATCTTTGTCATACCAAAGCACTCCAAGCGAGTGACATAGCTATCGTTTAATACTGTTTGTTTTTGAAAGACATAAGGTCTTGTCATACTCCGTGTTTCTACGTAGTACAAGTGTATTTATTGAATGTTATATTGGTATAAGCCACAGGTCAGTTCATAATAGGACTTTCTCTAGAGAGAACTGCTGCCTACAAGTGAATAAAGTGTTTGTTAAAGTTGCCTGACGCAACGAATGATGTGAGCACAACCTCAGGTGGAAGTATCACCTAGCAACCACTGAGCGCACAGAAGTGAGACCCACGACTTATTTCAGACCCTTGATGGATGCTTGTAGCATCGTTTACTGTTAGATTTTGTATTTTCATTATATGGGTTAAGTTATTAGCAGCCATTTTGTAGAATGAGATGGTTTGCTTTCGTAATGGATGACCGTCAGAGTCACATGTTTGGATCGCTTTGCATAGCGATGATGTATGACAATATTTGGAAGTGTTTTAAATTCAGATGAGGGCTATTCTTTGTTTTGACTAGTGTGGGACACCCTGTTTAGAGGCTATTTATGGTATTTTAGTGCTTGTAGAGCACGTATGTCCAGACTCAGTTCTGAGGACTTGTAGTTTCCGGGAGGTAACTGAAGTGGTTCCCAGGCCTACCCGAAGGTTGATCAGATGTGCCGAGCACCACTAACAACTTGTGTTATTGTATTGTCCGAGCATTAGGAGCTCGTGGAAGGTATTTCCGACTTTTATGTCGATGTTATAGCAGGTAAATGATCTCGCAGGAGACGCTACTGCTTAGCCCAGGTGTCTAGGATCGTCAGCACTATCGTCATAAACCTACAATAAAACTTAAGCCAACGACTTAATAATCAAGAGCGTAAATATTCTAAATGGATCTGATAATAATGAATTGTTTCTTACAATCTTGGAACGCACATTTTGAGCTTGCTGACTGACACCATGTGATGTGAAACATTTCCTGGCGGAAATGACTTGGCACAGAATACGCTATTTTGAGACGACGGAGAGTGCTTAGCCATTAGTTCGTAGTAGGCGTAGCACGACACTCTTGTGATGTAAGTCGTAGTTGTAACCACGCTATCACCGACCTAACAAATATGCACACAGATGACTTTGGGTACAAACAGTACTCCAAAGCGTGTAGGCAGGGTAATAATATGCAACTGCAGTCTTGTGTTTTTATTGATTTACAATGTGTGTTGATCCCAATGTGTACCTGTCTCTGTGTTGATGAACACATAGCTTTAAGAGTGTATTTAAAGTTTTTTTTTTGCTTGGCTGTCATGTAGATTTGATGTTAATGTTTTTGCTTACGGAAGTCACCGCCGTAAATTTTTGTATTCATTGTTAGGACTTAGCTAGATTGATTAACGTTAAACGTAAATAAGGAAATGGTACCATCGTAACATAGAGTTGTTTTGCTGCCCTGGTAAATATAGATTCTGATATTAGCTTGATCTTTTGTAACTTGAGTAGGGATTGTTTACGTGCCATTTTCCTAGATTTGTTGTTTTTTAAACTTTTGTATTTAGATCTTTCGAGAGGGTTTAACTTAGCTTACAGTTAGGGCCTGGATCTTTTTTTATATTAGTTTGCGGATTAGCCGATACAAACCCTCTGAACTAGGATAGGGGTTTGTTGATTTTAAATAAAACGTGTTCACGAGTTTTACTTAAGAGTGTAGGTTCTCATTTCATAGTTTTGTTGTTTTGGGTGTATTTTTATTGGGCCGTCTATGACTTTAGCCACCATGTTACCCCAGATCCCCAGCATCAAAGTGTCTCGTGCCGCTCTGGCCTATAAGAAATACATCCGATCCTCTCGGCACATAGGTTTCGGCAGGTGAGGTGTCAGGGAAGTCACTTCGGTTGTTGGCCACCCTGACAGCTCCTCTGACGAGCTCAATATGAAGGTAGCCTGTGAATATAGCATTAGCCTACAGCAGAAAAACAGTGATATGTGTGAAGTTGTGACATCCTAGAGCAGGTGTTCTCAACCATTTTGAGAATGTGAATATCACCATCATGCCATACCAAGTACCCGAGCACCATTAAATTGAATATAATAATAATAATAATAATAATAATAATTATTATTATTATTATTATTATTATAATTTAATTCAATTTAATTTTATTTATTTACTAAATACTATCAATATTACATTAATATGATATGTCTCACGAATCTGACGGCAAATCCAGTACAGGTTATCTGTAAGACATATAAATTATTATTTACAACATAATGATATACAAATTGTATTTCAATACAAGAGTGCATGCAAAATATACGTGTTTTTTATTTATTTGTATTATTTATTTTAATTATAATTATTTATATTGTTTTGTTTTAATATTCTTTTCTTTATATGTATACCAGCAGTAGAACCGGGCTTCGCCCGGTGGAATGATGGTAGTATCTCAAAGTCTCCTTAATACTCAACGTGATAAATTGTATGTATTTATGTATTCATTTCTTACATTATCAAACCTACGTTAACAAACCCAGTGACAATGTTTATACTTAAGTCATTATGGTAAGGCACTGTAAAATAATGATCATTCTCATGATATTTGTCTACAGTACGAGTCGAGATATGTCGTTAGTGGTCCCAGAAATTGTGACATCTCAGTCGTAGAAGACTTTATGTGGTGGTGTTTAGATATATAACGAACTTAAAATCAAGGTCATTTGCCCCCAATGACAATGGGGGTGTAACATCTAGATAATTTGCCCTACTGATTACGATGATATTGAAAATTACTACAGAACTGACATATGAAACTTAGAAAATAATAGAAAAAGTTATTTTTAGGAATCACATTTCGGGAAAGACTTGATAATTTTTTGCCACTTAGATCGCTATCTGGTAAATTTTCGTCTTGTTATGGTTTCACCTGTACGATAAATGTCCGAAGCAATTCTTCCAAGAGAAGCTTCCAGATTTTACAGTCGATATATCGGTAACGTTCCTGAGCATCCAGTTGTCTCTTCTTCTGACGAAAAACATCTACATAGTGATGATGCAAATAGGAGCGACTACTGGCACATGTAACTTATCAACGAATGGGAAAAATATACGTTAAAGGAATCAGAGGAATAAAATAGAAAAGAGATGTACTATATACCATAACACTCGCTGTGAATTTTCTACGTGACTGGCTTACATGTTTCGGTACAGATTCTCAAGAAGAGGAACCAGATCATTGGCATAAATGAATACAGTGACAGTAGATTAAATAGTATCCGAGTCAGATGATACGCAAAGTAACACGGCCTAATATACGATGTAATGGTTGAACTTCAGAGAAATATTTAACCTCACTTCGGAGTTGTTATTTAATAAATACTAATATGGATGTAGATAACATGGAAATTAATAGAGTGCGTTAGGATAAACGATATTCCTTGTTTTTCCCTCTGGTGTATAAATGAATAAATGTTTAGGTGTGCCCACTCTTGGGCAAGCTACGTATAACTGACCATGAGAGAAGCATGGGCTTTCCAGATTAAGGCCTGCTACCTTGAGTGACTGTCCTTGGGCCTTGTATATGGTAATTGCAAATGCAAGACGTACAGGGAATTGCAGTCGTTTGAAATCAAAAGGCATATCAGTAGGGATCATAGGAATCCGGGGAATGAAGATATCTTCTCCTTTGGCATGGCCTGTCAATACTGTTGCTTCTATTACATTTAGCATGAGTTTTTTTCACACAGAGTCTTGTTCCATTACACAATTTTGGTGGATCGATATTACGCAATAGCAGTATTGATGATCCAGCTTTTAGTATTAATTTATGTGGTGGAAATCCAGGTGGTTCCAGAGAATTCAAGAACTCAGTAGGGTAAAATACAGCCTGTTCGGTCTCCAGAACAGTATCGATAGATTCGAACGTCGTACTGGGGCCAGGAAGATGATCTTGGATCTGAATATTCATTTTGTGTACACTCTCGTTTTAGGCGCTAGAATTGCTCGCTCGCTAAGCCATTGATGATCTTATTAAATTCCAGTAATATTTGGGAATACTTCGTTCATCATTTCCTGAACTGAAAGCATTAGTTCGCAAAAGTCTAACGGGAAAGAAATGAGGCTGGTTGTCGCATCAGGCGCGAAATCACCATCACCGAGATTCAGGAGTTGTTGCGCAAAATTCTGTGCAGTCACATCTCCTAGTAAATGGACTCGCATATTGGTCGTCAGTGTCATTTTGTAAACATGTCTCCAAAGATACGATGCTGTGAGGCAAGCATTGAGTTCATCAGCGGGAGTTGATCGTGGTATAACTGGTAATGTTTGGCGAAAGTCACCTGCCAGAACCATAACAGCTCCTCCCATTAGTTGACTGTTTCCTCCTATGTCTTTCAGTGTTCGATCAAGCGCTTCAAGAGCTTTCTTATGGGCCATAGTGCACTCATCCCAAACAATGACTTTGCATGTTTTTAGTATTTCAGCTTTTCCGGAGCCCTTCTTGATGTTACATACTGGAGTTTCTGACTGCACAATATTTAATGGCAGATTCAGAGCTGAGTGCGCTGTTCGACCTCAGTGAGTAGTGTGGATGCAATTCCTGATGATGCCATTGCAAATGCAATTTCGTTCTGTGCCCGAATATCTGTAAGTAGCAAATTAGTTCCTCCAGGTGCAGGTGCATCAAGAAAAACAATTCCACCATTTCCGTTATTGATTAAGTCCATTATGGCACTCTAATCAAATCTTTGGTCATCAACTAAGAGAGGCTTCTTGTCTTCAACGAACCTTTTTAACTCATCAGAGTTGAAACTTCTTTCTCTCAATATGTCCCTATCAAGTACATCAGTATTAGTGCGTATTGGGGCTGGCAAACCAAGCTGTATGAGAGTTTTGCCATTCTATTTATCCTCAATCATTATAAGGGCTTCATTAAGAAAAATACAGATCAAAAATTGGATTATCTCTTCGTTATTCTCTAAGTACATCCTCACTAAGGCTTTCTTTATATTTGTCCCAAAGAGCCTGAGGGTTTGATGGGGAGCAAGCTGTTATTATAATTGCAAAGAGACTTCTTAGTTGAGATGCAAAGGATGTGAGGGATGCTCGGACAATGTTATGTCCCAATGTTGGTCATTTTCAATAAGCCACGCTGTTGGCATGCTTCTCTGAATGTTTGACATTCTACTCCGTTCACCGTTTTCAGATATTTGAAAGATGTTGGTCCTCGAATTGTGTGAAGTAATAATCGAAGGTAATAGCATTCGGCGTTGTTGGGATGAATTGTATATACCCGGCCTAAGGCATCACGTCACGCACATCATGTTCTAGAACTAAACACCTTGTTTTCTCTTGCAGAACACTTTGGTAGATTTATTCCATGTATAATATCTTGGAACTTCTGCATACATCAGTGTTCTAGCAAATGGATCTTGTTGACATAAAAGAAAGAAGGCTGTTAGTGTCGAGTTAGGGGGTTGTACAGGCGTTATCATCTGTGAAATAAACTCATTGTCTGTTTTCTAGGTGAACACTGAGATGAACAACAGGTGGATAACGTTCATGAATTGGGAAATTAAGGATACGCCAAACTGCTTCGTTGCTGCCGATATATCTTCCCAACTGAAATTGTGTAGGCTGATCGATAGTTCTGGTTTGTCCTTCAAGTTGAAATACTGCCATATCGCTACCCTTGTTGCCGTATTTACAGACGTATTTAATGGATTTCACTGAATTGCAGTATACAACATTGATGTGTGCTTGGAACATTCTAGAAATTAGAGGAGAATATGGAACAACCCATCTGTTGTCTACCTCAGTTTGTCTGTACTGGTTGTTTATTTTTAGATTAATATTCGAGGTATAGCCTCCGTTTCCTGGTTTTCGTCTTCTTTACAGAGGGTAGCCATCATCTCCGGTTTGGGTTTCCTGGGTAAATTCTCGGGGTTACTTTTAACTACATTTTCCTTCCTACATGCAGGGTGACTTAGGGTTGATAGCTCCACATGGTCATGAATCATATTCTTTTAAATTATCTCAAAGAGCATTGCGTCTTGTTCTTTACTGGGAATCTCCGCGGATATAACCCTGTCCACTTGTTTTGGACGTATCTTGCTTTTGAGCCATAATAATATGTGAGCATGTGGAAGGCCTCTTTTTTGCCACTCAATTGAGTACATCCAACAGCGAGTTTCTTCGTAAATACGGCTCTTGTTTATTATATTCATGAGCTATGCTAATTTTGGTTTAAAAATTCTCGCTGTCAAATCATGGCGATTAGTAGGTGCCTGGCCACAGAAAAGTTCTTCCTTAATGTCAGTCCAGGCAGGATTGCATGTAACTGTAATAAATAAATCTGGACATCCGTATATCCGAACATAGCACATGGCATATTCGTACATATGTCAAGGACTTCCCGTAAAAGTTGCCGGTAAAATAACCATTTTTCCAATGTCCACAACATTGCTATCATTTGCTACAGCATCACGCAAATGAATGTAATCAACAACTCGAAGTTTATTTTGGTTTAATAGGATGTAGAGCAGGCGTTCACTTTCAATCTTGGCGTACATATCAACAATAAATTGATGGAATAAGTGTCCGCTTTTCAGAATAAGGTTTGATGATCCTGGTCTAATCATTATTCTGTAGGTATAAAAACCTATAGCTGATATCTTTTTATTCGTGGCTGTACCACAGATTGGATCAGTTTGCCTCAGATTAAAGTGGTACCCATCATCACCCTCCCAAAATATTAATGGGTACTGAAGGGCATTGTACGATCTGTGTGTTTCTGAAATTCGTTGCAAAACATCACTCCGTCTATGAATGATTATGACACGTTTCTCGAATTCTTGTCCTGTCATTACAATGGCCAGTTCGTCAATGGCCGGAGCATTAAAACGACGTTCATGTTCGCCTACTGGTCTCTTGTCTGCTGATATGACAACCATATATTCATCCGTTGGCATTCGATCCAGGACGGTCTTATACATATTTACCAAGTTGTTATGCTTTTGCAACAATCTCTGTAGAGCTATAATAATCTCCCTTCTGGTGCTAGGTATAATTTTACAACGTTGATCGGCTTGTTGTCGTTCGTCTCCCATAAAATAGATTTGTAAGAATTTTGGATTCTCATTAGTGAAGGGACGAATTGATCCAAGTTGATGATAAATTTGACCTTGCACTTTGAAAGTTGGCATGAAACCAGTTTCTTTTACTATTGCCGTTGTACCGAAAGAAGTCATTTGGAAGCATGAATTGTACTTCCTAATGTTTTTCAGGAAGTGTTTAGATTCTTGACTCGTTCCTGACGTGTGCGAAAGAAGTGGTTCGGGAGGAGGATTTAGAGCGGCTAGCTTAATTTTCCCGTTAGAGCAACATATTCCAGGCGACTCCAATCTGCATTTTTTGGCTAGGCAGTGATGGCCTACAACATCCATTTTTTAAGGTATTCCATAATCGTAAGTGTGATCGTACTGAAATACCTTTAATTTCAAATCAGTCTGCCTAAATGTTTACCTAGATTGGAAAAGACGCGTACGTTCGATTTCAAGCCGATATAGACGCTGCTGAGGTGTCTTGGCAGCCCTGAGCACAGCGTGCTTTCCTTCGTCCTGTTCAAGACGGGCTTGACGCTGCTGAGGTGTTTCAGCCGCCCTGAGCGCAGCGTGCATTCTTTCGTCGTGTTCACGTCGGTCTTGACGCGGCTGAGGTGTTTCAACAGCCCTGAACTCAGCATGCCTTCTTTCATCCTGTTCAAGCCAATATTGACGCTGCTCAGATGGTTCAGCAACCTTAGTCTGAGACTGCCTTATTTGCTGATATTCAAGCCGGTCATGACGCTGCTGATGTGTTTCAGTATCCCTGAGCTCAGCGTGCCTTCTTTCGTCCTGTTGAAGCCGGTCTAGACGCTCATGAGGTGTTTCAGCAGCCCTGAACTCGGCGTGCCTTTTTTCGTCCTATTCAAGCCGATATTGACGGTGCTCAGGTGTTTCAGCAGCCCTTAATAATCTAACTTTCTTGGTTTGTTGGTTGATTTTCCCAATAGATTGTCGCTTTTTGGGAGGCATTTTGAAATAGTTCAAAAAAGAAACCACAATTCGAAGTGGAAAGCTGTTGGTGATTGTTACTATAAAATCGGAGTCAAGGAAGATTTTATGTCGTGTTATTTAATAGTAGTATGAACGGAGCATATTATGGGTCATTGGCCCCTAATGACTACAATTGCATTGAACACATGAAACTTAGAAATTAATAGACAAAGTCATTTATAAGAATCATAGTTCCTGCAAGAATATGTGTTGGTGATTATTACTATAGTAAAGGGCGTAACATGGGGGGTCACTGGCCTTAATGATGAAGATGATAATGGAGACGACTACTGAATGGGTATATCAAACTTATACTCTAACCGAAATGAATGAAAATCCACAGCCTGCTTCCAGTCTCCGACCGGGTCAGGAATGGAATGAATGAAGCCCCCATCTAGCGGCGAGGATATGGACTGTGCCGGCTGCCGAGGCCTGACGCACTCCTCTGGGGCAATGACTAAATGAATGACAGATGAAATGAAATGATAGTGGAGAGTGTTGCTGGAATGAAATTTTGACAGGGAAAACCGGAGTACCCGGAGAAAAACCTGTCTGCCTCCGTTTTGTCCAGCACAGATCTCACATGGAGTGACCGGGATTTGAACCACGGACCCAGCGGTGAGAGGCCGGCGTGCTGCCGCCTAAGCCACGGAGGCTAATACTCTAACCGAAATACATATTTTTAAATCACAGGCGAGGAAGACTGTGGTGTTGCTTAGTAGTATAGTGGACGTAAGATCTTGGTCATTTGCTCTTTTGATAAGGATGATAATGAAACCGACTACTACTGAACGGTTATATGAAACTTACAAACTAAAAGAAAAACATATTTTAAAAATCACAGCGAGGAAGACTATTTCGTGTTGCTTAGTAGTATAACGGACGTAACATCTAGGTCATTCGCCCCTTTGATAAGGATGATAATGAAAACTACTGTAGAATTGACACGTCAAACTTACAAACTACCGTGATAAAAGTAAATATTTCAAAATTCACTGGCGAGGAAGACTATGTGGTGTTGATTAGTAGTATAATGGGCGTATCATCTAGGTCATTCACCCTTTTGATAAGGATGATATTAAAGACGACTACTACTGAACGGGTATATGAAACTTACAAACTCATAGAACAACATATTTTTAAAATCACAGGCGAGGAAAACAATTTGGTGTTGCTTAGTTGTATAATGGACGTAACATCTGGGTCATTCGCCCCTATGATTAGGCGATAATGAAAACTACTGTTGAATTGACATGTCAAACTTACAAACTACCGTGATAGAAAGAAATATTTCAAAATTCACAGGCGAGGAAGAATGTGTTGTTGCTTAGTAGTATAATGGACGTAACATCTTGGTCATTTGCTCTTTTGATAAGGATTATAATGAAAACTACTGTTGAATTCACACGTCAAACTTACAAACTACCGCAATAGAAAGAAATATTTCAAAATTCACAGGCGAGGAAAACTTATTGTGTGTGTTGATTAGTGGTGTAATGGGCGTAACATGTAGGTCATTTGCCCTTATGATAAAGATGATACGGAAAACTATTATTGAATTGACACTTCAAACTTAGAATGTACACAATGTACAGTAAAAATTAAAGATTTAAAAAATCAGAGTCGAGATAGTCCTAATGCGGTGGCGATTAGTAGTATAATGCGCGTAACATCTGGGTCATTTGCCCTTATGGTAATAATAAGGTAATGAAAGAAAGACTACAAAACGAACATGGTATAATTTTAAAACTGATACAGATAATTCGGATTTCTACCATCGATGTCTTCCAAAGTCTCAACCTTTTTTCCGGCTTAGGCCTATACACGATGCTTCTAGTGTAAGAGCTTATGGCGTATTCCTCGGGTCCAAGCTGCACAAAGCTGGGAGGATCCCAGATGATGACGAAATATGATGACACACGTTCGGGGTTTCCCGTCCTATTTACATTGGTCGGGGAGTCACTCAGTGTTTCGCAACATCAAACTGGCTTGAGCAACGGCCCTGTGCTAGCGTCAGCATAAAGAGCAGATTACACGGTGGGCTCTGGACAGTCCTCTCTTGTCACCTCGCGATGAATCAGGAAGCTATTCTCACAACTGGCTCCTCCAGGGGCTTACAACTTGTGGGACGTTGGTTGGCGACCACGGGACCCCAGCTGAGTCCGGCAATGCTTCTTTTTCCTGGTGCCATGCTCCTTTCAGTTCTCTTTGCTGTCGGCCTCCCTTGGTCAAATCTTGTTCTCTTCCGACACGACGGAATTCGGGTATCAGAGACCTAGGGAGTCTTTCACTTTCCCGCCTTAATTTGCCCTTGTCTCATCTTTCCTGATACCCTCATTCTTCGAGGGATCAGCCTTCTCTTTCTTTTCATAATATATCCTGTCTTCTGCTCTGGCAGGGTGTGTGTAGCCCCACCACTTCTGGTGCACCCTGGATAGTGCTACACCCACAAGGGCTCATGGCCGGTGAGTTCGGGAGCTTGCAACCCCGAGTGAGTCCTGAGGTGGTTCCGATTTTACCCCTTTTTTCCATTGCCATTGTGGTGGACCCTCTCCTCTTTCCCATTGCTATCTACCTTTCGTGGCGCTTCTTCCTTCCAAGTTCCTCAGTTCTAATTTATCCAGGGGTGAGAGCATTTCCCCTCCACCTGTCTTTTATTTCCCTTATTCCTTTATTTTGTCCTTATCTTCTTCTAACCCATAAGTTTGTAGTTAGTTTTAGTTTCATTAGTGGCCGATAACCCCGATGAAGGCTTCTTAAAACATTAATTATCATCATCATCATCATCATCACAATTGGCATTGTGCAATTGGGTAACTGTGGTATTTAAAACTTCCTGTTAAGTCCCTCACTCTTTTGTATTACATAAATAATGTATAACTAGAAACCTTCCCTGGAATCCACACAACAACTCACCCAAGTTTCATCGCAATCGGATGAATGGTATATGAACGCATAGGGGACATACATACACTATCACTATTGAGTTGACATATCAAACTTACACTAAATCACAGGCGAGGAAGACTTGGTGTTGGTGATTAGTAGTATAATTGACGTAACATCTAGGTTAGGGGCAGATGACCTCGTAGCTCCACCCCATAAAACAACAATAACTACCTAACATCCAGGTAATTTGCCCTTTTGGTAAGGATGGTAATGAAGACGACTACCACTACTACTGAAATGGTACATCAAACTTACGAACTAATAGAAAAACATATTTTAAGCAGATAGTGTTAGTCGCAGCATTCAAAAGGGTAAATATCCATATTTTGGTTGAGATCGGTGAAATGGTGTAGATTTGGTCCAAGGGGCCAAAATGCAGGGAACGGAGTGATCTATCCACAATTTCAAGTAGACAGTGTTACTCGCAGGGTACCAAAGCGTAAGTATACGAATTTTGGTTCTGATCGGTGAAACGGTATAGATTTGTGCCAAAGGGCCTAAATGCAGGGAACGGGGTCGTCTGTCCCTAATTTTACGTGGACAGTGTTACACGCAGGGTTCCAAAGGGTAAGTATACACATTTTGGTTCAGATCGGTGAAACGGTGCAGATTTTTGCCAAAGGGCATAAATGCAGGGAAGGGGGTGATCTGTCCGAAATGTCAAGTGGACAGGGTTACCCGCGGGGTTGCAAAGGGTAAGTATACACATTTTGGTTCAGATCGGTGTAACGGTGCAGATTTTTGCCAAAGGGCATAAATGCAGGGAAGGGGGTGATCTGTCCGAAATGTCAAGTGGACAGGGTTACCCGCGGGGTTGCAAAGGGTAAGTATACATATTTTGGTTCAGATCGGTGAAACGGTGTAGATTTGTATACATAACAGACAGACATACAAACAAACAGACAGACAGATAAACTTTGAGCTTTATATATATAGATGCTGATGACACCACTATATTTACCATACATAAAGACTCTAAAACAGTTTTTGAAAGACTTCAAGAAGACTTCAATTACATCACAAAAATTTGTATGTAAATACAACCAAATCTAAAATATCGCTCATCAGAGTTGATCACTTCACACAAGAAAAATACAAACTGACACACCACAGCATATCATGCATACACCAACACATCCTTGCCGGTTGCAAATGTAATACCTTTATAAATAGTACTTCGACACAATAATACCTAGGATTTACTCTCGATGAAAACTTAAAAATGAACATACTCACAGTAAACATGATAAAAGACCAAAGAGCAAACCTTTACACCTACGATCTCCGATGCTATGTAGATAATAATAATTACAAACCCATTTATAGTGCTCTGATTGAAAGGAAGTTATGATATACTATATCAGCTTGGGGAAATCAAAACACAACTTTAATTAATGATCTGCAAGATTCCCAAAACAGGTTCTTTAAATATTTCACTGGTATTCCCTATTTTAATATTAAACAGTTGTTTCAAATTACTGTACCGAATCCCTACTACCACGATGCAAGATTCAGGCATAAGGTCTCTCACAACATACAAACAAAAGCCACAACGAGTATCGAATACGTAAAACCTTTATGTATAAGTAGCTATGGTTTCAAGAGACTAATTTATATTATACCAACACTAATTAACAGTGGCGTCACTAGGGGGGTGCGGGGGGTGCGGACCGAACCGGGTACACCATCACATAGGGTGACACCAAAATTAGGGCGGTTCGTAAAAATTTAATTTTTAAGCAAATTTAGCACAGCAGAAAATCGATTTTTTACCAGTACTAAGTGTCTGCCTTGTTTGCCTTCACTTCATTGGTTATAACAAATTGTGAATTTATTATTTAGCTCATTTGTGTATGTGACTTACGTTTATTATTGGTCATCAAGTACATAAACGTGAGTGTTTTTGCATTTTATTCAATTTTATATTTATGTTTCGTTTCAAACAAAATATCACTGTCTATGATTCTAGGCCCTCCTTGAAATTAATCTTATTTAAGGAGGTTGTTCAATAAATAAAAGATTTTCAAATATAATTTGTTTTATCAATTAAACCAAATCATCATATCATCATCATCATCACATATATTATTTCAGTAGTATAGATCCCTCCTGCGGCGCTCACAAGTGACCGATTGTGACAAATAAGCATTCAAATGAAAGAGAATAGACATTAGCAGCGACAAATTGCACTGTAATTTCATAAATATGTACAATTTCTTTAAAGAATGACTTTTGAAAAAAAGTACCAAGTGTGCGTTGTGTAGACACTGTTACTGTAGTAAAATACGCTCCATAATTGGTGTCCACATCACATTTTGGCCGCTGTGACGCCTTTTTCATGGCATTTTAACAATCTGAGATCCCTCCTTTATCATTTTGCATGGATTTCAGAAACAGTAAATCATAGGAATGAGTACTCAAATCGTATAATTTCATGAATATCGAATAACTGGTGAGTGTTAGAACTTGGAGTTGTAACTGAAATGTAAATAGTATTCTAGCCTATATTCATTTGGCTGAAATGAAACCATAACGACATTTCTCTCTCATTATAAACCTATTGTGGAAAGTGTGGTTTATGAACTTGCGAGATTTCTCGCACGGGTCCGCTAGTACTGGAACCTGTCTCTTTAATCAAGGAAAATATGGTTGCATTTTCTCGCGAGATCACGAAATAATTTCAAAATAAAATGTCACAAAGTTACCCCATGGTTCAGGGTAACTTGGTGACACTTCAATTTTTCAAGGAAAACAATGAGATACAGCCTCCATGTCATAAAGTAACACCTTACTTGACGAATAGATATTGGAGGTACTGAGATAATGTTTTAAAAAAGTTATGAAAAGATTATTATTGCCCAATATTATCAAATTATATCAATGATTTTATCCAGTCCGCCCCAGGCAAATTATTCTTAAAACAATTGATCCTTCGTTCTCTGCGGTCTAAATATGATTTCACCACACATCGCAAATCAAATGTTTTGACGGGAAATCCAAATGTGGCCATAGCGAGTGCAAATGCATTATTTTAATCGTCACTAAAGATTGTTGGTCCCCCGTGCGACAACGTATGTTTTCCTTTTAATTTCATCCACAAAGAGTTCCTGTGAATAATGGTATTTTTCTGCAGCACTACGCAGTCAAATATTCTTTTCTTTTATGTGATCTAAAACTTCCTCCAATATTTCATCAGTGAAGTTCCTATAATTGTGGGCACCAACTCGGCGGTCATACTTCTGCGGCATCTTCAGCCCTGATGGTGAATTATTTACCATTCATATTACAAAGTTATCTGTGAAATATCTTTGGATTCGACACTATGCATATTTACTGCTCTGTTTTTTGTATAATACTCTTTGAATTCTGTGCTATGAAATCATTGGGATCACATTGAAACCTTTTTCCGGTTTGGCACAAAGTTACCACAACAGGTGCCGGTTCCGAAAAAAAAAATCTGTTGATTTCACTATTTACAAATTTCGCACGCGATTCAAATTTACACATAAGAGAGCCAATTAGTAGTAAAACAAGTTACAATAACCAGGAATGCAATATATCTAACCAATAATCCACTACAACACAAATTTTCACAACAAATAAGAAACGTGGGATTTCAAGACTCACAGAGATTATATCTATATTTAGAGTTACGGTTATTACGAAGTTTGGAAAGTCGCTAATAGGTGGCAGAATATACTGCATTTGAGAAATCTTGGAGAAAATTGGCCCCAGGACATGATGCCAACGTATGAAATTAAAATATATGAGTAAGTTGATGCCTCACTGTCACAAAGTAATACTGCAGTCATATATACTGCGGTATATATTATTTCAGTATTATAGATCCCTCCTGCGGCGCTCACAAGCGACCGATCGTGAAAAATGAGCATTCAAATGAAAGAGGATATACATTACCAGTGACGCATTGCACTGTAATTTCATAAATATCTATTTCTTTAACAAATGACTTAAAAACTGTACGAATTGTGCGATTTGCCGATACGCTCCATAATTGCTGTCCACCTCACATTTTGGCCACTGTGACGCCTGTTTCATGTCATTTTAACATTCTGAGGTCTTTCCTTTATCATTTTGCATGGATTTCAAAAAACAGTGATCTAAAAGAATGCGTAGGCCTACTCAAATCGTATAATTCCATAATTATCGAATAACCGGTGAGTGTTACGACTAAGTTGTCAATCAATGTACCCAGCACACAGATGACATTATCAGCGACGAATTGCATTCTAATTTCATAAATATCAATTTTTGTAAGAAGTATGCGGTTTGCAAATACTGTTGCTATTGGAAAATACGTGACATCATTGCTGTTCAGTTCGAATTTTGGCCATAGGGACGCCTGAAACGTAAATAGTGATCTATAATCATTTGGTTCAAATAAAAACATAACAACCTTTGTCCGTAAGTCTCTTATTATAAACCTATTGAGGAAAGTGTGGCTTATGAACATGCGATATATCTCGCACGGGTCCGCTAGTTTTAAATTATTCATTTAATTTTTATTTTTATTGTTCCAGGATATTATATCATGCCACGTGGGGTACATAAAACGAAGAGGCCAAGTGGATGTCAACAATGAAGAGCAAAAATTAAGAAAAATGAATCACTATCAACATACGCGGATCCATGCTGCAATATGTAAAGAGAATGGACGAGGCCCAGGGTTCATCCAAAGACACAGTTCCTCAGTCACTATTGATGAGGCTAATTTGTCTGATGCTAATATGCATTCAGCAGAGGAGGAAGTTGAAATATAAGAAAATAAACCAGAAGAACAAGGGAAGGAAATGGATGAATTCCTAGCAGAAGAGTGGACTGATAGTGACTCTAACCATGATACTGAAAATTGGAATATTTTAGATGATGCTTCTTATTCTTCTTTATGTGCCGTCTCCACGTCGAAGATTGGCGATCATCATTGCAATCCCTTCCCTTGAGGTTGCCGTCCGAAACAGAGATGCTGAGTCAAATTCAAACCATCCCCGCAAATTCTTGAGCTAGGAGATACTCCTCCTCCCTGGTCAGCTTCGTTCTTCAATCTTACTTTCCATGAATAGCTGCTGGAGTCAGTACTTGTTATTTCGAATCACGTGGCCAAAATATTGTAGCTTTTGTCGCTTGATGTTGTAGAGCACCTCCATCTCCTTGCCCATCCGATCCAGCACCTCAGTGTTTCTCACCTTGTCGGTCCACGATATACGAAGCATGCGACGATACAGCCACATTTCCAATGCTTCCAACTTCTTCTCCAAGGTTCTGGTTAACGTCCACCCCTCGTGTCCATACATTAGTATGGGAATTATGTAACACTTGAGGGCAAGTAGTCTCGTTCTCAGACGAAGATCTCGGTGACACAGCACATTCTTCATTTTGATAGAGACACCCCTAGCTTGCTCAATGCGAGCGTTGATATCATGGCTGCAGTCCCATGCTTCTTGTTGGAATGAACCAATTCCAGATCATTTGCGGGTCTTTCAGAATTGTGACAAGGCAAGATCTAAAAGCAAAAGGAGATGTTCGCGAGCTATCAAAAGAGTGGTTTTACAAGGTGATGACAAATGGCGAGAAAGTGTTGCGAACATAGATGGTTTACTCTCTCGTTAGTGAGAAATTATATTGTTTTTGCTGCCGACTCTTTACCGTTAATGCTACAGACACGACATCCAAATTTGTGACTGGGTTTCAGACGTGGTGGAAACTGAGCCCGAAAGTGCATAATCATGAGACAACCGAAGATAAATTACATTGCTTTGAAAAATGGAAAGCGTTGGCAGCGGGACTTGGACTACACAAAACAATTGACGCCGAATATATTGCTTTGATGGACATAGAGAAGAAAAGGTGGAGAGACATCTTGCACAGGTTGCTCGATATCACATTGTTTCTCGCCAAACAAAATCTGGCATTCAGGGGCCACAATGAAGATGAATCTTCATTGAATAAAGGAAACATTCTGGAAATGGTTGAGATGCTTTCTAAATATAACCCAGTGCTGAAAGAGCACCTAATGGGATTAAAGCGAATCACATTTAAATTCAAAGCATCAGTATCTTATCTTGCACCAAAAACTCAGAATGAGTTTATACATGTCCTAGTAAATCATGTGAAGGAGAAGTTTGTCATGGATATAAAATCTGCCAGGTATTTTGGGATCATGTTCGATAGCACACCTGACAAATCACACACTGACCAAATATCCGAAGTTGTCAGATATGTGAAAATCCACAATAGGAAAGTTGAAGTAAGAGAAGTGTTTCTGGGATATTTCCCCTTAAAGGTAAAAAGAGCTGTTGACCTCAGTTCCTATATTCTCAGAAATCTGGAAAGTGATAGACTCGACATTATGATGTGTCGCGTTCTTAACTTCTTACAATCTTTTACCAACCGACTTAGAATTATTTTTTTTTTCCTATTGCCTTTGTAAATATTGGACATGTTTATAAACGTTTCTAAGGATTCTGTATGTTGCCGTTATTTGGCATTGGCGGACTCGGAGGAGGTCTATGAGGTGTCGTGAGGGGGGGGAGTCGGTGAATTCTTTGAATACACGGTACGTGAGAATCCAATTTTTAATGCTCTTTGCATGTTCATTCCTTCCTCTTTGCCAAACACCAACAGTGATCTTCTATTTTCTCTGTGTTGACCAGGTCTCTTATATCTTTTATGAGTCTGTTCTAGATATATATCCTCTGTGACCCACCTAGCGTTATCTCGCAGCGAATCTCTGAAGCTCCTCTATTCTTCCTGGTGCAAGAGGATTCACTTATCCATCTGGCCACCAGATCTTGTTACCATCGCCAGCTATTTTCTCCGTGAGCAAGAGAACTACGTCTACTTTTTTACTCACCATGCTGCGCTAGTATCGCCTGTTATCAACTCTTTGAAGACCAGCTCATCAAGAGAAAATCATCATTTTTTGTTATAACGTTGGCAATGTTTATATGTTCTCCTTTTGTCTCCTACCCCCCACTCTTTTCCCCTTCCTTAGACCCTCCGTGCTTCGTTGAGCAGGTCTCACTTCTAAGTCGGCAGTTGACTCGAACAGTCAGGGCTCAACTAGAGCCAGTCTCCTCAACCCAAGAGGCAAACTCTCTTCTACGCCATGTTGGCAAAGTAGTTATCGTCAAAAGGAACTTCACCTTCAACATGAAATCAAGATAAGTACCATCTTAAAGTTTTAACCTCATCTTCATGGTTTTAACTTTCACGTGCTTTTAAAGATGTTTTATAGACAGCGTGAGATTGCTTATTTTGGGGCAAAAATCATTCTTCGTGGGATTTGCCATGTTGAGCTTTTGTTCGTATAAGCCAACCTTACAAAAAAGGAGCTTTCTTAAGCTATTCAAATGAGAAATCCTCTCAATACGTGGGATATTATCTAATACCCGCTGTCCATAATTCAACAAGCTAGTTCCTCCGTTGGATTTTCTTGACCCCATTTTTCTATGAAGATCGTTCTGGAACCTTCCAGATTCTGTACTTGATCTACAAGTCCTGTCGTCATGTATTTTTCCTCACTCGTGAGAATACTATTTAAAATTGAAGAATCTCATTTCTGAATTAAAAGCTTAATAGCTAACTTTCTTCCAACGCTGGAATCGCTGGAATGTTCTATGGCAAATGTAATTGTAACTCCCAACTTTCTCAAGAAATAGACTCTCGCCTATCTAGTGCAATCAGTTATTTTCCTCATTGCAATAACTTTTTTTTCTCATAAACTTTCGTGTTTCTACAGTGAACTTTGCATCCATCTTTACAGACTATAGTGATAACCAGTGCTTGCTCCACTTTTCTACCGCGTCGCGATCGTCCGTTTGTATTAAATACGGCCATGAACATTGATCCTATATCCCAATGATCTTTCCTCAACCTTCTACTAACAACCCATATTAATAAAATTGTAACTTTTCTATAAGGTGTCACTCTCAAAGTGCCCTTCCATTTTTCTTGTTTAACATTAATTAATTACTGTGTAACTACGTGTTTTAAACACGATTTAAACTTACATTGTTTCTTCCCTATAATCAGGGAAAACAATTCTTTCAACTCTTGCGTGAGTTGTTTCTAGGTGTCACGAATTGGAAACTGCCCCATTTTGGCTCGTGATTCCTACTTAAACGTGGGAAGTCTAGAACCTTCCTTTTGACTTTTTCTTCAGGTTTCACCGTAAGTGACCTGACCTCCTTTGTATAATTGTAATAGAAGTAATTCAGCATAAACATAAGAAGTAATAGGAACTTCTTCTTCATTTACTCGCTTCCTTTTTTTGTTATTTTCGAAGTTGTAACTTTTTCTAAAATAATTACTTGTAAATTCCTTAAAGTACACTCCTTGTACTCAACTTGATGTTTAAACTTTAAGGATTTTATTTGTCTTTTTTAAATCTTACTAAGATTTTAATATGTATAAGGTTTGAAACCTCATAAATTGTTAATTGCCTGGAGCAACCATTTAATGTGAGGAGGTCTGCGACCCCATTTGTTAAAAAGTTTAAACGAACTATGTTTGTCAAAAATATATTACATACTTGTTAATTTCCTTAAACTTCTTTGAATTGTTAAATAAATTAAGCGTTTCTTTTCGCTTTTTCATTTTTCTAATACAAAGTTTAGGCAAAATCCTGTCTTCCTTGGCTCTCCCTACTTAATGCCATTAAAACCATTAATAGGGCTTTCACCACTCGTTGCATTTGAGCAAGAACTCTTCGTAGTAACCTCACTAAAGATTCATTTAGCTTTAATAGCTAATTCTAATTGGCCAGTAAGGCAAGTAAAGCTCGCTACGCCAGCTACCTGCTTGTGGAGATCCTCTCCGAAAACTTATGGTCAGTTTTCTAAAAGATATGTGTTTCTTTTTGTCTAAACTTTTAGCCGGCTCCTCGCTGAGTAAAAGCTTAGCTATTTCTAAATGCAACCATTGGTTCATTCAACATAATTACTCCCCAGGGTATAATCTTTTATCATTCTCCTTCTTGGAAACACTTGGTCGCCTTTTCAGAAACTCAATAACTTTGAAAATTGGAAATAACAAACCTGATTTAAACTATTGGCATTCTTCGAATCATTTTGAAAAAACGAATTTCTTTGAACAAACATACAACAAATTTGTTACTCTCAGTCTTGCCAGACCATCACTCTTCCCCATAGTAGTGTTATACATGCTTGAGAGGGATTATAATAAAGCCACTCTCTTGGAAACCGCCCAAGTTCTAGCTGTGTTTCCAGTCAGCTTAGACCAAGCCCTTACTCATTTTAGGTATCCGAGAGCGGATTTGCGGTGGCAACCGCCTCTAAGTGTGTTTAAGGTTAAACTTATAAATTTTGTGGGACTCTCCTCCTATTTTTCTATCCTTTTTCTCCAATCCAAAATCTACTTCCTTCTCTTAATCATCTTCCCTCGGTGGGTGGGTTATTCCTCAGCCAATAATCTACCCAAAACTTGGTCCAAGAAACCCGGGAGAGTCCATTTGTCATTTTTCTGTTTGGCAATATTTTGCAAATTATTAATATCTTGTTTGAATCTTTCAGCTATAACCACATCGTGCAAAGCCTGTGAAGGGGAAAGAGGCCGCTCCTGTCTCCTTTGGTGTGTCCCGTTCTTTCAACTTATTTGCTGCTGCCAGCTTGACAGCATTTCCAAAGTTCAACAGTTTCGTGAGTTACATTTCAATTTATTTATCTTGTCATGGCTCCTACTGAAAAAGATGAAACTCTCATTGCTAGACGTTCTTCTTATAAAGGGCAACTCACTAGATTCAGAAATTTCATCAACAAATTAAATCCCGCCGAGTGTGATTTAGATATCTTGACACAACGCCTTAAGTTGTACGAACGGTCCTATGATTATTATGATCAAACTCAAACCGAGATTGAATCCGCTTGCCCAGAACTTCAATCGGATCGGGACGAGGTCGAACCCTTGTACTTTGAAGGGATTGCCAATGCCTACAAACTGATCCGCAGTATCTCAGAACCGGACACTAGGGTCATCAATCCGGCCCAGTTCGCACCCGCTTCAGTTCACAAGAACAAACCGAAACCGTTACTTCCTAAGATAAGCCTACCTCACTTCTCAGGCCAGGAAGGTGAATGGTATTCTTTTTATGAACTTAACTGCTCCCTAATTCATGAAAATACTGAGATTCCCGACATTCATAAATTCTACTTCCTCCGTACGTCTTTGGAAAGCGAGGCCTTGGCCTTGGTGGAGTCACTGCCTTTAAGCGCAGACAACTACCACATCGCCTTTAATCTCCTTAAAGAGAGATATGGCAATTTACGTTTGTGTATAGCTCGCCACATACGCTGTCTCTTCAACCTGCCAGCCGTCAAACCTAATTACGTCACCTCTTTTAAGAGACCTGTTAGACTCTATTCAATTGCATGTGAGAGCATTATATCAACTTAAGCAGCCCGTCCAAACATGGGACACTATTCTTATTCATCTGGCTACATCAAGATTCGATTTTTCAACTTTAAAGGCTTGGGAAATTGAACTCGCTCGCAAGGAAGAATTTTCGTTCGAACACTTAATCTCGTTTCTTAACAGCCGATGCCAAGTCCTTACAGCACTCGCATTTCAGTGCGAAAAGGTCGAAACGAATCATCAGTGTCAAATTTTTGAAAAAAAACTTGCTTCTTCAAAGGGACATCAGCCCCCATCTGTCGAGAACAAGCAAACCCGTTCTTCTTTCAATCATTCAAGAGAACATATCAGGCCGCTTAACAAATCTTTAAAATGCACGCTCTGTTAAAAGCTTCACACATTGTATTTGTGCAAATCCTTTAAAGAATTGTCTGTCGAAGATCGAAGGAAGTTTGTCTTCAATAGCAAACATTGCTTCAATTGCTTGTCACCTAAGCATTCTTCTTCAAACTGCACGTCTTCCAATCTCTGTTTTCATTGCAAAAAAACGCATCATTCTTTATTGCACGTTCATGATAAATCGAGGTCATCAGTACCTGCCTCTTCAAGCTCCATGCAGAGCAGCTCCGAACAAACTAATGCTTCTTCCTGCATTTCTAACGCCGAAACTTCTCACAGTGCGCAAGCCCTCTTGTCCACTGTACAATTCGAAATCCAAGATAAATTTGGAAATTGGGTTCGAACCCGTGGTCTTCTCGATTCCGCTTCAACGCACAACTTTGTTTCGCAATCGTTGATTAAAAAACTAGGTCTTTCGTCATCGCCTACTTCTATCAATGTGACCGGTATTGACAATTTGAAAACTCAAGTCTTGCAGTCTTCAAAATTGAAAATCAGAGACGTTTGCCAAAGAAACACCAATCTTAATTTAAACTGTCTCATTCTTACCAGTATTGGCAAGGAAACTCCTAGCAGCTCTATTAATACCTCCGGTTTAAAGATTCCTTCGCACTTAAGGTTAGCTGATCCTCAGTTTAATGCTCAAAATCCTATTGACATACTCTTTAGTGCCAATGTTGTTTGGAATTGCATTCGCAAGCAAACACGTAGGTTATCTTCAAACGTGGTCGCTAGAGACACCGATTTTGGTTGGGTTATTACTGGTGAAATTCAACATCCCAGTGTTCAAACCAAAGCGCAATGTCATTTCGTTACAGCTGACATAAATTCCATTCCTGAAAAAGAGAACGCTCATGTTTTCGATCTCGATAATTTTGGAAAACACTTGCCGAAACAATGTCTTATCGTAAACAACTACGCTACCTTTGTAAGTTGTTTAAATGATTTTGCCTTATTTCCGCATAAAATGGCAATTCAAGTTCGCCTTGCCTTGTGTTACTTCGTTTACCTTCTCATGTCATTTTTTATAGTAGGTAATTGCTTAAACTCTCTATTAAAAACTATCTTCCCCTTGTGTAAAACCATGGCTATCAGTCTCCATCACTTCGCTGTAAGCTATGTTCCACTTCTTTCGCTATTTAGATGGACGGCCACGGCCGGCTCCCTCCTCCTTCCTCACAATTGGGAGCCGCTTTTGAAACCGCTTGAAAAGCTGAATTCTCTAACATCTAGAATAACTATTCTTACGCATAAACTCCTTCTCAATGTCCCAGCTTTTCTTCTTTGCTCGGAAGAATTAAGCTTTTTGCTGTTAAAAATTGTCGGATTCCGTGATCCTCAAAATCATGCGAAATTGATTTCCTACTTTATTTCATATGGCTTTAAATTGTTTGTTCACGTCCAAGCTACGGATGATTGCATGTCGTGTTACTCGTTCCGCTTTAAGTTACAGCTGATTCAACTAGTGTTGTTTGTTTATATCGAACTGCTTGTTTTTCAAACTTGTTTGTATACAAGCCCGAGTAAGGTCAAGTCACTGTTTATTTCCGGTATGCCTGCCAAAGGTCAGAGCAAGCTTCCCTTATCTCAACTCTGGCTGATTGCCAACCATTGTCTAGTGAGTCGCTTCTGCAAGTACAGAAGCCGTTCAACTCATCACCAAAATAAACTTGTTCCGCTCAAGGACTCTTTCAGCTATTTATATGCCTTATCTCGCTGTACTATGTGTGTCAAGGCCGTGCTTGCCTGTGTATCCCACTTACTTACGCTCGTATCCTACAACTGCTTCGATTCTTGTTACCTAACATCGTTGTGTATTTTTACGCGCTTATGTATTGCACTCTGCTTACATATTTTGAAATCTTATTGTTCATTGATGAACAAACTTGTTTTTTCTCGTCGTCACATTCGATGTGTTTTTGCATTTATACTTGTCACGTCACGTTTCTCGCTGACTTAAGTATTTTTTTGGGTAACTCCTTTGATACTCATTATGACTTAAGGTCATTGTTTATGGCTACTAGTTTGTTACCTATGGCGTTCTTGCTTTCTACTCGCATAGTTTCTTTGTTTATTTGGTATATTCTTATCCTGAATAGATGTACTTGTTTCTATGCGCTTTGTTTAAACTTGTCAATTCTTCTTTCTCATCGTATCGCAATCTTTACTAGTGCTTTATTTCCCTCAGCTTCTAGTTATTTTGTGATTGAAGGTGTTGCTAACTCTCGCCCTTTAACTCCTCTTTCCAATGACCCTGATGACCTGCTTCCACTTACACCTGGTCACTTCCTTATCGGTACTTCTCTTTCTGCTCCTCCTCCTCTTCCCAATTCTTTCAGGGATTCTAATTTACCTATTGTTTGGCGTAAACTTGAAGCCCTCCGCAATTCCTTTTGGAAGAGGTGGAACTTGGAATATTTAACTTCCTTGCAAAGGAGACAGAAGTGGTTTCTTTCCAGTCCCGACATTAAAGTGGGGGACTTGGTCTTGGTTAGGGATGTTTCACCCCCTCTAGTATGGATCTCTGGTAGAGTGACCGAGTGTTATCCTGGAAGAGATGGGAGAGTCAGGGTGGCCAAAATCTTGACCACTAATGGTCAGATCATAAGACCACTTCTCTTCAATTGCTTTATTACTCTTAAATGTTTAATTGCTTATTTGTGCTCTGTTGGTGTTTACCCTCCCAGTATGGTGTATTCTTTGAATACACGGTACGTGAGAATCCAATTTTTAATGCTCTTTGCATGTTCATTCCTTCCTCTTTGCCAAACACCAACAGTGATCTTCTATTTTCTCTGTGTTGACCAGGTCTCTTATATCTTTTATGAGTCTGTTCTAGATATATATCCTCTGTGACCCACCTAGCGTTATCTCGCAGTGAATCTCTGAAGCTCCTCTATTCTTCCTGGTGCAAGAGGATTCACTTATCCATCTGGCCACCAGATCTTGTTACCATCGCCAGCTATTTTCTCCGTGAGCAAGAGAACTACGTCTACTTTTTTACTCACCATGCTGCGCTAGTATCGCCTGTTATCAACTCTTTGAAGACCAGCTCATCAAGAGAAAATCATCATTTTTTGTTATAACGTTGGCAATGTTTATATGTTCTCCTTTTGTCTCCTACCCCCCACTCTTTTCCCCTTCCTTAGACCCTCCGTGCTCCGTTGAGCAGGTCTCACTTCTGAGTCGGCAGTTGACTCGAACAGTCAGGGCTCAACTAGAGCCAGTCTCCTCAACCCAAGAGGCAAACTCTCTTCTACGCCATGTTGGCAAAGTAGTTATCGTCAAAAGGAACTTCACCTTCAACATGAAATCAAGATAAGTACCATCTTAAAGTTTTAACCTCATCTTCATGGTTTTAACTTTCACGTGCTTTTAAAGATGTTTTATAGACAGCGTGAGATTGCTTATTTTGGGGCAAAAATCATTCTTCGTGGGATTTGCCATGTTGAGCTTTTGTTCGTATAAGCCAACCTTACAAAAAAGAGCTTTCTTAAGCTATTCAAATGAGAAATCCTCTCACTACGTGGGATATTATCTAATACCCGCTGTCTATAATTCAACAAGCTAGTTCCTCCGTTGGATTTTCTTGACCCCATTTTTCTATAAAGATCGTTCTGGAACCTTCCAGATACTGTACTTGATCTACAAGTCCTGTCGTCATGTATTTTTCCTCACTCGTGAGAATACTATTTAAAATTGAAGAATCTCATTTCTGAATTAAAAGCTTAATAGCTAACTTTCTTCCACCGCTGGAACCGCTGGAATGTTCTATGGCAAATTTAATTGTAACTCCCAACTTTCTCAAGAAATAGACTCTCGCCTATCTAGTGCAATCAGTTATTTTCCTCATTGCAATAACATTTTTTCTCATAAACTTTCGTGTTTCTACAGTGAACTTTGCATCCATCTTTACATACTATAGTGATAACCAGTGCTTGCTCCACTTTTCTACCGCGTCGCGATCGTCCGTTTGTATTAAATACGGCCATGAACATTGATCCTATATCCCAATGATCTTTCCTCAACCTTCTACTAACAACCCATATTAATAAAATTGTAACTTTTCTATAAGGTGTCACTCTCGAAGTGCCCTTCCATTTTTCTTGTTTAACATTAATTAATTACTGTGTAACTACGTGTTTTAAACACGATTTAAACTTACATTGTTTCTTCCCTATAATCAGGGAAACAATTCTTTCAACTCTTGCGTGAGTTGTTTCTAGGTGTCACGAATTGGAAACTGCCCCATTTTGGCTCGTGATTCCTACTTAAACGTGGGAAGTCTAGAACCTTCCTTTTGACTTTTTCTTCAGGTTTCACCGTAAGTGACCTGACCTCCTTTGTATAATTGTAATAGAAGTAATTCAGCATAAACATAAGAAGTAATAGGAACTTCTTCTTCATTTACTCGCTTCCTTTTTTTTTTGTTATTTTCGAAGTTGTAACGTTTTCTAAAATAATTACTTGTAAATTCCTTAAAGTACACTCCTTGTACTCAACTTGATGTTTAAACTTTAAGCATTTTATTTGTCTTTTTTAAATCTTACTAAGATTTTAATATGTATAAGGTTTGAAACCTCATAAATTGTTAATTGCCTGGAGCAACCATTTAATGTGAGGAGGTCTGCGACCCCATTTGTTAAAAAGTTTAAACGAACTATGTTTGTCAAAAATATATTACATACTTGTTAATTTCCTTAAACTTCTTTGAATTGTTCAATAAATTAAGCGTTTCTTTTCGCTTTTTCATTTTTCTAATACAAAGTTTAGGCAAAATCCTGTCTTCCTTGGCTCTCCCTACTTAATGCCATTAAAACCATTAATAGGGCTTTCACCACTCGTTGCATTTGAGCAAGAACTCTTAGTAGTAACCTCACTAAAGATTCATTTAGCTTTAATAGCTAATTCTAATTGGCCAGTAAGGCAAGTAAAGCTCGCTACGCCAGCTACCTGCTTGTGGAGATCCTCTCCGAAAGCTTATGGTTAGTTTTCTAAAAGATATGTGTTTCTTTTTGTCTAAACTTTTAGCCGGCTCCTCGCTGAGTAAAAGCTTAGCTATTTCTAAATGCAACCATTGGTTCATTCAACATAATTACTCCCCAGGGTATAATCTTTTATCATTCTCCTTCTTGGAAACACTTGGTCGCCTTTTCAGAAACTCAATAACTTTGAAAATTGGAAATACCAAACCTGATTTAAACTATTGGCATTCTTCGAATCATTTTGAAAAAACGAATTTCTTTGAACAAACATACAACAAATTTGTTACTCTCAGTCTTGCCAGACCATCACTTTTCCCCATAGTAGTGTTATACATGCTTGAGAGGGATTATACTAAAGCCACTCTCTTGCAAACCGCCCAAGTTCTAGCTGTGTTTCCAGTCAGCTTAGACCAAGCCCTTACTCATTTTAGGTATCCGAGAGCGGATTTGCGGTGGCAACCGCCTCTAAGTGTGTTTAAGTTTAAACTTATAAATTTTGTGGGACTCTCCTCCTATTTTTCTATCCTTTTTCTCCAATCCAAAATCTACTTCCTTCTCTTAATCATCTTCCCTCGGTGGGTGGGTTATTCCTCAGCCAATAATCTACCCTGGGGGTGACACCATGAGTTATGGCACTGGGTGACACCAACCCTAGTGACGCCACTGCTACTTAATGAACTACCACCTAGATTGTCGAACATGAACAGCAAACAACTAGCCATACGTCGCATTAAAACTATTTTCTAAATAAGCATTAATTTTTAACATGAACGTGTCATTATAACTACCATAGTGTAAGTATTTAAGTTTTTAACTATTTACATTAATATTTTTCTCATTATCACCTTACATTTTAAGTCAAATTATATATCTATCTTCTATATATATAAAGCTCAAGGTTTGTCTGTCTGTCTGTTTCTCTGTTTGTCTGTCTGTTATGTATATTAATCTACACTGTTTCACCAATCTGAACCAAAATTTGTATACTTACCCTTTGGAACCACGCGGGTAACCCTGTGCACTTGAAATTTCAGACAGACCACCCCCTTCCCTGCATTTATGCCCTTTGACACAAATCTGCACCGTTACACCGATCAGAACCAAAATTTGTATACTTACCCTTTGGAGCCCTGCGAGTAACACTGTCGACTTGAAATTTCGGACAGACCACCCCCTCCCCTGCATTTAGGCCCTTTGACACAAATCTGCACAGTTTCACCGATCTGAACCAAAATGTGTATACTTACCCTTTGGAACCCTGCGAGTAACACTGTCCACTTAAAATTTGGTACATACGACCACATTCCCTGCATTTAGGCCCTTTGGCACAAATTTACACCGTTTCACTGATCTCAACCAAAATTGGTATATTTACCCTTAGGAATCCTGCGACAAACACCACCTGCTTAAAA
Organism: Meconema thalassinum; assembly: GCA_946902985.2. Taxonomy (NCBI): domain Eukaryota; kingdom Metazoa; phylum Arthropoda; class Insecta; order Orthoptera; family Tettigoniidae; genus Meconema; species Meconema thalassinum. The sequence goes on from OX336389.2 coordinate 760,481,075, forward strand.
TATGTTTTTCTATTAGTTCGTAAGTTTGATGTACCAGTTCAGAAGTAGTCGTAGTCGTCTTCATTATCATCCTTATCAAAAAGGCAAATTACCTGGATGTTAGGTAGTTATTGTTGTTTTATTGGGCGGAGCTACCAGGTCATCTGCCCCTAACATAGATGTTACGTCAATTATACTACTAATCACCAACACAAAATCTTCATCGCCTGTGATTTAGTTTGTAAGTTTGATGTGTCAATTCAATAGTGATAGTGTATGTATGTCCCCTATGCGTTCATATACCATTCATCTGATTGCGATGAAACTTGGGTGAGTTGTGTGGATTCCAGGGAAGGTTTCTAGCTATAAATTATTTATGTAATACAAAAGAGTGAGGGACTTAAGAGGAAGTTTTAAATAAGACAGTAACCCAATTGCACAATGCCAGTTGTGATGATGATGATGATGATCATCATCATCATCATTGTTGTTTTTTATGGGGACTAACATCGGGGTTGTCTGCGCCTAATGAAACTAAAACTAACTACAAAACTTATGGGTTAGAAGAATATAAGGGCAAAAGAAATGAATAAGGGAAATAAAAGACAGGAGGAGAGGAAATGCTCTCAACCCTGGATAAATGAGAATTGAGGGACTTGGAACGAAGGATAGCCCCGAAAGTTAGATAACAATGGGAAAGAGGAGAGGGTCCACCCCAAAGGCACTGGAAAAAGGGGTAAAACCGGACCAATCTCAGGAATCCCTCGGGGTTGCCAGCTCCCGAACTCACCGGCCGTGAGCCCTTGTGTAATCTGCCGTGTAATCTGCTGTCCATGCTGACGCTAGCACAGGGCCGTTGCCCAAGCCAGTTGGTGTTGCGATCCAGGGTTCACCAGAAGTGGTGGGGCTACACACACCCTGCCTCATTGAGGTCCTTGAGCAGAAGACAGGATATATTAAGAAAAGAAAAAGAAGGCTGATCCCTCGAAGAATGAGGGTATTAGGAAAGATGAAACAAGGGCCAATTAAGGCGGGAAAGTGAATGACTCCCTAGGCCTCAGATACCTGAATACCGTCGGTGTCGGAAAAGAACAAGATTTGACCAAGGGAGGCCGACAGGAAAGAGAACTGAAAGGAGCCTGGCTCCAGGAAATAGAAGAGAGGACTGTCCAGAGCCTGCCGTGTAATCTGCTGTCTATGCTGACGCTAGCACAGGGCCGTTGCCCAAGCCAGTTGGTGTTGCGAAACACTGAGTGACTCCCCGACCAATGTAAATCGGACGGAAAACCCCGAACGTGTGTCATCATATTTCGTCATCATCTGGGATCCTCTCAGCTTTGTGCAGCTTGGACCCAAGCAGTACGCCATAAGCTCTTACACTAGAAGCATCGTATATAGGCCTAAGCCGGAAAATAAGGTTGAGACTTTGGAAGACATCCATGGTAGAAATCCGAATTACCTGCATCAGTTTTAAAATTAAACCATATTCGTTTAGTAGTCTTTCTTTCATTACCTTATTATTATCATAAGGGCAAATTACCTAGATGTTACGTGCATTATACCACTAATCACCACCGCATTAAGACTTTCTCGACTGTGATTTTTAAAATCTTAACTTTTATTACCGTACATTGTGTACATTGTACGTTTGAAATGTCAATTCAATAGTAGTTTTCCTTATCATCCTTATCATAAGGGGAAATGACCTAGCTGCTACGCCTGTGAATTTTGAAATATTTATTTCTATGAAGGTAGTTTGTAAGTTTGACGTTTCAATTCAACAGTAGTTTTCATTATCATCCTTATCAAAGGGGCGAATGACATAGATGTTACGTCCATTATACTACTAAGCAACACCAAATAGTCTTCCTCGCCTGTGATTTTTAAAATATGTTTTTCTATAATTTTGTAAGTTTCATATACCCGTTCGGTAGTAGTCGTCTTCATTATCATCCTTATCAAATGGACGCATGACCTAGATGTTACGCCTATTATACTACTAATCAACACCACATAATCTTCCTCGCCTGTGAATTTTGAAATATTTCTATCACGGTAGTTTGTAAGTTTGACGGGTGAATTCAACAGTAGTTTTCATTATCAACCTCATAAAAGGGCAAATGACCTAGATGTTACGCCCATCATACCACTAATCAACACACACAATAAGTCTTCCTCTCTTGCGAATTTTGAGATATTTCTTTCTATTACGGTAGATTGTAAGTTTGACGTGTGAATTCAACAGTAGTTTTCATTATCATCATTAACAAAATGGCGAATGACCTAGATGTTACGTCCATTATACTACTAAGCAACACCACATAGTCTTCCTCGCCTGTGATTTTTGAAATATGTTTTTCTATTAGTTTGTTAGTTTGATATACCCGTTCAGTAGTAGTCGTCTTCATTATCATCCTTATCAAAAGGGCAAATGACCTAGATGTTACGCCCATTATACTTTTAAGAAACACCCAATAGTCTTCCTCGCCTGAGATTTTTGAAATATTGCTTCCTATTAGTTTGTAGGTTTGATATACCCGTTCATTAGTAGTCGTCTTCATTATCATCCTTATCAAAAGGGCGAATGACCTAGATATTACGCCAATTATACTACTAATCAACACCACATAGACTTCCTCGCCTGTGATTTTTGAAATATGTTTTTCTATTAGTTTGTATGTTTGATATACGCGTTTAGTAGTAGTCGTCTTCATTATCATCCTTATGAAAACCGCAAATGACCTAGATGTTACGTCCATTATACTACTAAGCAACACCAGAACCTTCCTCGCGTAGGATTTTTAAAATATGTTTTTCTATTAGTTTGTAGGTTTGATCTACCCTTTCAGTAGTAGTCGGCTTCATTATCATCCTTATCATAAGGGTAAATGACCAAGATCTTACGTCTACTATACTACTAAGCAACACCACAGTCTTCATCGCCTGTGATTTAAACATATGTATTTCAGTTAGAGTGTAAGATGATATACCCGTTCAGTAGTCGTCTCCATTATCACCTTCATCCTTAAGGCAAGTGACCCACATGTTACGCCCTTTACTATAGTAATAATTACCAACACATATTCTTGCACTATGATTCTTATAAATGACTTTTTCTATTAATTTCAAAGTTTCATGTGTTGAATGCAATAGTAGTCATTACGGGCCAATGACGCATAATATGCTCCGTTCATACTACTATTAAATAGCACGACATAAATTCTTCCTTGACTGCGATTTTATAGTAACAATCACCAACAGCTTTCCACTTCGAATTGTGGTTTCTTTTTTTAATTATTTCAAAATGTCTCCCAAAAAGCGACAATCTATTGGGAAAATCAACCAACAAACCAAGAAAGTTAGATTATTAAGGGCTGCTGAAACACCTGAGCACCGTCTATATCGGCTTGAACAAGACGAAAAAGGCACGCTGAGCTCAGGGCTGCTGAAACACCACAGCAGCGTCAAGACCGGCTTCAACAGGACGAAAGAAGGCACGCTGAGCTCAAGGCTGCTGAAACACAACAGCAGCGGCAAGACCGGCTTGAAATCGAACGTACGCGACTTTTCCTATCTAGGCAAACATTTAGACAGTCTGATTTGAAATTAGAGGCATTTCAGTACGATCACACTTACGATTATGGAATACACCCCAAAGTAACCTTAAAAAAATGGATGTTGTATGCACTCACTACCTAGCCAAAAATGCAGATCGGAGTCGCCTCGAATATGTTGCTCTAACGGGAAAATTAAGCTAGCCGCTCTAAATCCTCCTCCAGAACCACTCCTTTCGTACACGTCAGGAACGAGTCAAGAATGTATACACATCCTGAAAAACATTAGGAAGTACAATTCATGCTTCCAAATGACTTCTTTCGGTACAACGGCAATAGTAAAAGAAACTGGTTTCATGCCAACTTTCAAAGTGCAAGGTCAAATTAGTCATCAACTTGGATCAATTCTTCCCTTCACTAATGAGAATCCAAAATTCTTACAAATCTATTTTATGGGAGACGAACGACAACAAGCCGATCAACGTTGTAAAATTATCCCCAGCACCAGAAGGGAGATTGTTATAGCTCTACAGAGATTCTTGCCAGAGCATAATAATTTAGGAATCGAATGCCAACGGATGAATATAAGGTTGTCATATCAGCAGACAAGAGACCAGTAGGCGAACATGAACGTCCTTTTAATGCTCCGACCATTGACGAAGTGGCCATTGTAATGACAGGACAAGAATTCGAGAAACATGACAAAATCATTCATAGACGGAGTGATGTTTTTGCCCTTCAATACCCATTAATATTTTGGGAGGGTGAGGATGGGTAACACTTTAATCTGAGGCAAACTGATCCAATCAGTGGTACAGCCACGAAAAAAAAATATCAGATATGGATTTTTATGCCTACAGAATAATGATTAGACCAGGATCATCAAACCTTATTCCGAAAAGCAGACAACTCTTCCATCAATTTATTGTTGATATATACGACAAGATTGAAAGTGAACACCTGCTCTACATCCGATTAAACCAAATTAAACTTTGAGTTGATGATTACATTCATTTGCGTGATGCTGTAGCCAATGATGGCAATGTTGTGGACATTGAAAAAATGGTTATTTTACCGGCACATTTACGGGAAGTCCAAGACATATGCACGAATATACCCAGGATGTCATGTGCTATGTTCTGATATACGGATGTCCAGATTTATTTATTACAGTTACATGCAATCCTGCCTGGACTGACATTATGGAAGAACTTTTCTGTGGCCAGGCACCTACTGATCGCCATGAGAATTTTTAAACAAAAATTAGCAAAGCTCATGAATATAATAACCAAGAGCCATATTTACGGAGAAACTCGCTGTTGGATGTACTCAATTGAGTGGCAAAAAAGAGGCCTACCGCATGCTCACATATTATTATGGCTCAAAAGCAAGATATGTCCAACTCATGTGGACAGTGTTTTATCCACGGATATTCCCAGTAAAGAACAAAACCCCATGCTCTTTGAGATAATTACAAAGAATATGATTCATGACCTTGCGGAGCTATCAACCCAAAGTCACCCTGCATGAAGGAAGGAAAATGTAGCAAAAAGTACCCCCGAGAATTTCCCCAGGAAACCCAAACCGGAGATGATGGCTACCCTCTGTACAGAAGTCGAAAACCAGGATACGGACGTTATAATACGAATATTAATCTTAAAATAAACAACCAGTACAGACAAACTGAGGTAGACAACAGATGGTTGTCCCATATTCTCCTCTACTTTCTAAAATTCTCCAAGCACACATCAATGTTGAATACTGCAATTCAGTGAAATCCATTAAATACATCTGTAAATACTTCAAAAAGGGTAGCGATATGAAAGTATTTCAACGAAGGACAAACCAGGTCAATCGATCAGCCTACACAATTTCAGTTGGGAAGATATATCAGCAGCAACGAAGCAGTTTGGCGTATCCTTAATTTCCCAATTCATGAACGTTATCCACCTGTTGTTCATCTCAGTGTTCACCTAGAAAACGGACAACGAGTTTATTTCACAGCTGATAACGCCCAGGAAAGAGCTGTACAACCTCCTAACACGACACTAACAGCCTTCTTTCTTTTCTGCCAACAAGATCCATTTACTAGAACACTGATGCATACAGAAGTTCCAAGATATTATACATGGAATAAATCTACCGATGTGTTCTGCAAGAGAAAATAAGGTGCTTTAGTTCCAGAACATGATGTGCGTGAAAGTGATGCCTTATGTCGGGTATATACAGTTCATCACAACAACGCCGAATGCTATTACCTTCGATTAATACTTCACACAATTCGAGAACCAACATCATTCCAATATCTGAAAACGGTGAACGGAGTAGAATGTCAAACATTCAGAGAAGCATGCCAACAGCGTGGCTTACTTGAAAATGATCAACATTGGGACATAACATTGTCCGAAGCATCCGTCATATTCTTTCCATCTCAACTAAGAAGTCTCTTAGCAATTACAATAACAACTTGCTCCCCATCAAACCCTAGGCTCTTTGGACCAAATATAAAGAAACCCTTGGTGAGGATGTACTTAGAGAACGACGAAGAGATAATCCAGCTTTGGATTTGAATTTTTCTCCTCAAGTACTTAATGAAGCCCTCTTAATTATTGAGGATAAATGCAATGGCAAAACTCTCATACAGCTTGGTTTGCCAGCCTTAATACGCACTAATACTGACGTACTTGATAGGGACATATTGAGAGAAAGAAGTTTCAACTCTGATGAGTTAAAAAGGTTCGTTGAAGACAAGAAGCCTCTCTTAGTTGATGACCAAAGATTTGATTAGAGTGCCATAATGGACTTAATCAATAACGGAAATAGTGGAAATGTTTTTCTTGATGCACCAGGAGGAAGAGGACAAACATTTCTCATTAATTTGCTTCTGGCAGAAATTCGGGCACAGAACGAAATTGCATTTGCAATGGCATCATCAGGTATTGCATCCCCACTACTCACTGGAGGTCGAACAGCACACTCAGCTCTGAATCTGCCATTAAATCTTGCACAGTCAGAAACTCCAGTATGTAACATCAAGAAGGGCTCCTGAAAAGCTGAAATACTAAAAACATGCAAAGTCATTGTTTGGGATGAGTGCACTATGGCCCATAAGAAAGCTCTTGAAGCGCTTGATCGAACACTGAAAGACAGACGAGGAAACAGTCAACTAATGGGAGGAGCTGTTATAGTTCTGGCAGGTGACTTTCGCCACACATTACCAGTTATACCACGATCAGCTCCCGCTGATGAACTCAATGCTTGCCTCAAAGCATCGTATCTTTGGAGACATGTTTACAAAATGACACTGACGACCAATATGAGAGTCCATTTACCAGGAGATGTGACTGCCCAGAATATTGCGCAACAACTCCTGCATCTCGTTGATGGTGATTTCACGCCTGATGCGACAACCAATCTCATTTCCTTCCCGTTAGACTTTTGCGAACTGATGCCTTCAGTTCAGGAAATGACGAACGAAGTATTCCAAAATATTACTGGAAATTATAAAGACCATCAGTGGCTTAGCGAGCGAGCAATTCTAGCGCCTAAAACGAGAGTATACACAAAATGAATATTCAGATCCAAGATCATCTTCCTGGCCCCAGTACGACATACGAATCTATCGATACTGTTCTGGAGACCGAACAGGCTGTATTTTACGCTACTGAGTTCTTGAATTCTCTGGAACCACCTGGATTTCCACCATATAAAATTAATACTAAAAGCTGGATCATCAATACTGCTATTGCGTAATATCGATCCACCAAAATTGTGTAATGGAACAAGACTCTGTGTGAAAAAAACTCATGCCAAATATAATAGAAGCGACAGTATTGACAGGCCATGCCAAAGGAGAAGATATCTTCATTCCCCGGATTCCTATGATCCTTACTGATATGCCTTTTGATTTCAAACGACTGCAATTCCCTGTACGTCTTGCATTTGCAATTACCATAAGCAAGGCCCAAGGACAGTCAATCAAGGTAGCAGGCCTTAATCTTGGAAGTCCATGCTTCTCTCATGGTCAGTTAAACGTAGCTTGCTCAAGAGTGGGCACACCTAAACATTTATTCATTTATACACATTGTGGTGTTTGAAGCCATATTTTCAGTGTTGCCTTAGTAAACAAGAGTTTAGTGCTTTTCAGTCGGTCAACACGAATGTACCCAAAAGAGATGGGTTATGCCCTAATCCTGAAATAAATTACATGAGATTAATAAAACACTAGGATGACCAGTTTCGATCGTCAAGCGATCATCATCAGATCCAATACACTTAGGCTATAAAATCTATGTTTGAAATACAGATGAAAATATTTACAATATGTACAATTATTTAGTTGCAGTATTGGTACTGCAACTGTCAGTGTATGCTAAATGCAGTATATATGTTAGGTGAAATGCTAAATGGTGATGGCTATCCGGAGATTGTACTTTAGAGAGATTATATGGTTGTAAACTATGGTTAAACTATAAAATTTTAGACTAACTACTTATCTGATTGTCTTCCGTACTACAGCTATTCGCAGTTTCCGTGCTCACTTGAACTCGCTGTGCGGTCGACTGCGGTGGTTATCTTAACGACTGGTTTTTCCCTGCCTTCCCCACGTAGGGACAGGGGGGGGGGGAAGAGTATGGTCGAATGCCAACGTTAAATTGTCATTGTCCAAAATCGAACCATCTCTTTTCTAATCCAAAAATTATTTCATCCACATAACAAGAAAAATCTCTAAAGTTCTCTTGGGTTCTCAGGATCACTGTAGCACTATGTCTTTCGTCACTGACATTTGTGAAACCTGAGACCTAATTTCTCTTTAATTTAACATCATAAATGTGGATTTAAAAAAAATTATTAATCTGTCTAAACATACACATATTATAATCACATATATTAAACATCAAGTAATTTATGGTTTGCATGGCATAATTTAAATGTTGAACATGTTAGTCAAATGCTCCTAAACATTGAATAATTAATTTACACTATTTACATTGTCATTCACAATTACTTATCTGTGAATTACAGAAAATTCATGGCTCATTGGTCATCGTTATCGTCATCATCAAAATTAAATATTTCTCACATTAATTCTCACTTCAAAATTCTACATATTCCTGTCATAATCATTAATTCATCACCATTACATCATTTAAATTCTCAACTCAAGTTGCAATTCCTTCAAATTATATCTCAATTAAATTTATTTAATTCCATATAAATTCATTAATCATCAGCTTCTTTAGTTAATTATCACCTTCTAATTCAGTTATTCATCATCATTACAATCGTCTATTAATTTATTTAAATCAGTTTAATTATCTAATCTTTAATTCATCCATCTATTTAATTCATTGATTTATTTCAAAATTTAATTTATCAAATTATTTAAATTTCAATCTTCTGGTTATTTAGATTTTCATTATTTCATCTAGTCATTCTGATTTTTATTTCATTAGGTCAGATCGTTAATATGCTTAATTTTCAGATTATTATTTCATTAATTATTATTTTCAGAAAATCTTGTATTATCAACTTTATTTATTTGTTTAATTTCCTAACAAATTGTTTAATATGGTTTATAGAACGTTGTCTTACAGTTTTATCACTTCCAAGTTATATCTCGTATTTAATTTATCATGCCAAAAAATATTATTGCCTCCACGACATCACGTTGGATCTAACTATCCACAACGACATTACATTTCCTCAATAATTCAAATATCACATTTGAATACAACAATTATTCCACAAAACTCCATAAATATTCAGCACATACAGCATGAATCTCAACAATTACGCTAGACTGGGTACGACGACCTCATGTCTGCCTCAAAATACATTAGCAACATTGCTACTATCACGTGGCAACTTCCACAAAATGCCTATCACAACCTCCACTTAACCATGTTGCATGATCTACAAAAAATATATAACTGGCTTCAAATTATCAACGCACACAATCTCCAATAACTGTAATTACTGACTTTCGTAAAATAAAATTTTACATGAGAGTGTCCAAGTTTACGAAACAGCCTGTAGTTGTCTGTATTTGGTAATTCATGATACTGCATAAGAAATAAATTTCATTAATGCACGATCTAATGTTCATCAGTGCCTATGCTAACAACATTCCGTTTCCTTGAAATTGTTAAAGTAACTTTGAATGCGTTATGGAAAGGCATAGTCGTCATATTATACAAAAGAACTGTGTTCAAACTGCGTTGAAATGTAGCTTGTAATAAAGTCTCCAACTACTTGCAGTGCTGTTCTAACATATCCCGGCCGTCAGTGATTGCTTCCTCGGCAAGTCCGCCTGGATCAATGACCTGCTTGGCGTTCGCTGCTCGGCGATGCTGAAACTGTCGCCTACACTCTGCCGTGACAGTTTCGGTATGCTACGCGACCTTCACCGTGCGTCTCGCTTGCGCTACAGAGCTCGACCTTACTTGCTCGACTGACAGAGCTCCACTGAATGTGCTGGCACTGTCTTCACTCTCTTATCTGCCTGGCGCAGACACGTGGTGTAGTCCCCCACCACAGTGCTCTCGCGTCACGATTTTAATCTCGAACCCACATCATCTCGGCTATTCCGTTATAAAATAACTTAAGGGTTATCTGACTTCCTTACAATTATTTCCACATATAATGCATGTTATATATCCTCTTCTAAGATGTTTAATTACCATATTCCATACATATCTTAATAAAACTTCACATCTCTATCCATAATTCCATTTTCTTACAGATGTCAGTGCCTCCTTGATCCTAGACCTCCTACGTCATCTTGACATTCTTCTTGACTTGATCGGTGCGCTATCTTTTCCTAACTCTTCTCAAAACCTCAACTACGGCTTAATGTCTGCTGGCGTAGCCGATAGCCTAAACTAGGTATCGGGTACATCTCTCCCGTAAATCTCCTTTTTTTAAATCAGGATTGAGAAAAAAAATACACTCTCAGGCATTCTACATATAATACATGTACACGATAGCTCTACAATTCCCTTACTCAGCATGATGGTACTTTCTGATGCTAGCTGCATTAAAAGTTCCTACAACTTCATCAGTATCCATTCTGACAATCTTGTAGCTATTATTCTGGTATGTTTGTTCAATACGGAACGGACCAGCGTACAATGGAGCAAATTTATGGTAGATCTTCAGTTGAAGATTCGAAGTGACTGGCTTCCTAATCAGCACCTCATCATTTTCTTGAAATGGCTCGTGGAACCTCCTTCCTGCCTGTCTCCTGGCTCTCTTTTCCGCCTGTCTTCTGAGCCTCTCTCCTGCCATCTCGACTCTTCTTTCTTGTGTGGGTTGAGGATCTACTGGTGCCCTCACGACTCGGTCCCATGCTCTATCCGGTTTCAATCCATGATGAAGCATGGACGGAATCTGTCCTGTGCTTTCATGTACTGTGGAATTCAAGCATTGGCTAATGATGGGTATCACTTCCATCCATCTATGGTGTTGCCTTGACACATATAAGCGACACATCTTACTTATCTCCGGCATAATTCTTTCGGCTGGATTTCCCTCTGGATACCGTACAGAATTAAACACATGCCTTATTCCTAAACGTTCCATAGCAGTAGAAAATTCCATACTAGTAAATTGCGATCCATGGTCACTCAACAAAACTTCAGGTTTCCCCATGCTCGGAATAACTGTTTTCTCAAGTCTGTTTATCACGTACTTGGATGTAGCTTTCTGTATAGGGCATAGAGATACGTATTTTGAAAATACGTCAACAGTTACCAAAACGAACTGATTTCCTTTCGTCGAACGAGGAATCGGACCGAAAATGTCCGTCGCGAAAAGTTCTCTTGGCTTGCTGGGTAATATTGATCTAGGAACCTCTTTCATTAACTTAGATGAGTATTTACTTCGCTGACAACTGTCACAGGTCTTTATGACGTCGCGAATCGTTTGTCCCATTTGTCTCCAAACGAAAGTTTCTTGAGCGAGAGCCAAAGTCTTGTCTACACCTACATGAGCTGCAGTTCGGTGTATCATCCAAATAACTGGTTTGACAAGCTTGGGTGGGATCACTACTCTAAGTTTAGTATGATCCTGGTCGATATATTGGCATATAACACCTCCCATAATATGATATTTTCTAGCCTCTATCTCAGTTCTTTGAAAATCCGGATCAGCGTTGTCCATTCTGCGTGTCAAAAAACGGTAAATTCTTCGCAAAGGTGCATATCTCTTCTGAGTTTGCGCTAACAACTTCAACTTTTCTAGAGTACCATTATCCTCTTGAATCAAATTTATATGGTTGACAATTACTTCCTCACAAGGGTTTCTGCTCAACACATCTGCTAACAGATTTAACTTCCCAGGTCTATGTACAACAGTTGGGTTAAATTGCTGTAAGAACAGAGCCCATCTGGTGATGCGGTCACTCGCTAAGTCTGTCTTCATAATAAATTGGAGGGCTTTATGATCTGTGATCACTGTTATGTCATGTCCAAACAACACCTTCTTCCACGTTTTAAGAGCATGAACCACTGCTAATGCCTCTAACTCAGTTGCATAGTAATTCTTCTCACAATTGCACCGACTCTATTTTTGAATAAAGCTAAGTTTTCATTAACCTTTTGCTCTATATCGTCGTCTATCTTCCTAATATCTTTCTGCAATTGATTTTCTAATGATTTTAAATTAGAATTGACCTCTCCTAAGACTTCCTCTTTAATGGTCCCAATTACTGTCTTTAAATCTTTAATCTCATTACCTAGATTCATTTCTAGACCTTTGATCTTAGTCTGTCTTTAAATCTTTAATCTCATTACCTAGATTCGTTTCTAGACCTTTAATTTTAGTCTCGAAAGATACTTCGGTAGACCACTCTTGAATTTTGCCTACATCTGCCACTAAACCATCGATGTCGAATCTCAACTTCGATACATCTGATTTCATGTCTTTCTGTATGGACATAACGTCAGTTCTTAAAGTAAAAATATTTTCTTCTCCTCTACTTTCTAATACAAATAATATTTTTTCTTAATATTTGAACATTTTCCTCTCCTTTCATATTTACTGCAATTATGTCTAATTGTAAAGTCTTCAGCATTTCATTATTCTTTAAAGTTAAGCTATTCTCTAATCTGGTTAACTTGTTTTCTAATTCAGTGTTAGTTTCTTCACTACGAGCTTGTAATTTCTCTTCCAATAATTTAAAGTTAGCTTCACTAGCTTTTAAATGTCTTTCAGTACTAGTCTGTAATCTAGTTTCTAATGACTTCAACTCATCTTTACTATTTGACTGTAATAATTTTAAATTTTCTTCATTACTAGTCTGTAGCCTAGTCTCTAATGACTTTAAACTGTCGTTCAGATTGCCTTCGTTACTAGCCTGTAATGATTTTAAATTTTCTTCAGTACTAGTTTGTAATGCTTGCACATTTTCTTTACATTTAGCTTCTAATCTAGCTTCTGAATTATTAATTTGTTCTTTAACTTCCGTTTCCATCTTAGAAATAGTTTCTGCAATACCAGACATACCTGTCTGTAACTCTCCTAACACCTTAGCTAAATCTTCCGGCAACATAATTATATTTTCAATATACGTTTTATATAGAGACGTTAGACAACAACACATCACAATGTCTCAATTCCTGCATTCACTTGGGTATAGGAAAAATGTCTTATAATTAACATGATATAACTAATACGATTAACATGAACACTGGATTGGGCACACAAGTACATTGTCTGACTAAGCTTAATAAATTTTGTAACACACTTAAATGAACTTGAGATCAATTTCTCAGTAATCTAAATCTGATGTGATTCCATAGAATAAACAAAATCGAAGCCCCACTAGTTGGATAAAGCCAATTCTCCCTCTCTCTCTGTACCCGTTCGTCCTGGGGATGCGATGACCCATCTGCTATAACATCGCATTCCTGGAGTTCCAGGACAGAGCGGAGTTAAATGAACCTCTAGTCAAATAAGGAATGTGTCGGAAATTCAGCTGAGTTATCGAAAAAGCAGTGGGTATCACGAGACAAAGTATCTCTAGGGTCGTTACGGGCTTAAGTTTAATAGAAATAATGCAAATATAAATGGACGCCATCAACTGAATTCCTAGCAAACCACTTCCTTTCCGGATAAGCCTTACTCAAGACAAGGAAAGAAAAGGGAACATCACACCATCATCAGATCACAACTAAGATAAAAACAAATTTATTTTACTTTGATAGTCAGACAGACATTTTAAATATAACTCCTACCTAAGAGTATGGTCGAATGCCAACGTTAAATTGTCATTGTCCAAAATCGAACCATCTCTTTTCTAATCCAAAAATTATTTCATCCACATAACAAGAAAAATCTCTAAAGTTCTCTTGGGTTCTCAGGATCACTGTAGCACTATGTCTTTCGTCACTGACATTTATGAAACCTGAGACCTAATTTCTCTTTAATTTAACATCATAAATGTGGATTTAAAAAAAATTATTAATCTGTCTAAACATACACATATTATAATCACATATATTAAACATCAAGTAATTTATGGTTTGAATGGCATAATTTAAATGTTGAACATGTTAGTCAAATGCTCCTAAACATTGAATAATTAATTTACACTATTTACATTGTCATTCATAATTACTTATCTGTGAATTACAGAAAATTCATGGCTCATTGGTCATCGTTATCGTCATCATCAAAATTAAATATTTCTCACATTAATTCTCACTTCAAAATTCTACATATTCCTGTCATAATCATTAATTCATCACCATTACATCATTTAAATTCTCAACTCAAGTTGCAATTCCTTCAAATTATATCTCAATTAAATTTATTTAATTCCATATAAATTCATTAATCATCAGCTTCTTTAGTTAATTATCACCTTCTAATTCAGTTATTCATCATCATTACAATCGTCTATTAATTTATTTAAATCAGTTTAATTATCTAATCTTTAATTCATCCATCTATTTAATTCATTGATTTATTTCAAAATTTAATTTATCAAATTATTTAAATTTCAATCTTCTGGTTATTTAGATTTTCATTATTTCATCTAGTCATTCTGATTTTTATTTCATTAGGTCAGATCGTTAATATGCTTAATTTTCAGATTATTATTTCATTAATTATTATTTTCAGAAAATCTTGTATTATCAACTTTATTTATTTGTTTAATTTCCTAACAAATTGTTTAATATGGTTTATAGAACGTTGTCTTACAGTTTTATCACTTCCAAGTTATATCTCGTATTTAATTTATCATGCCAAAAAATATTATTGCCTCCACGACATCACGATGGATCTAACTATCCACAACGACATTACATTTCCTCAATACTTCAAATATCACATTTGAATACAACAATTATTCCACAAAACTCCATAAATATTCAGCACATACAGCATGAATCTCAACAATTACGCTAGACTGGGTACGACGACCTCATGTCTGCCTCAAAATACATTAGCAACATTGCTACTATCACGTGGCAACTTCCACAAAATGCCTATCACAAACTCCACTTAACCATGTTGCATGATCTACAAAAAATATATAACTGGCTTCAAATTATCAACGCACACAATCTCCAATAACTGTAATTACTCTGATCACATCTAGACAACTTCTTAAACAATTGGAAAAATATATTACCTCAGTAATTTAAGATCTGCTTTCAAATAGCATAAATTCTCTTACAATTCTTAATTCACATCACAGAAAACCACCAATGTGCTATAATCTCTCATTTCTAAATCTGCAATACTGATCTGCCTTAAAATAATTCTGACCATTAATGATTCATCTTACAAGATTCAATTACTTTAAATCCTTCTCAAAAGGAATCAAACACAATTATAAAACTCATCAAAAGCATCAGCTGTAACAGCTGTTATACTGAAATTACTCTCAAAAGAGTATAGCAACAAAATATTGGATTGGCAAACAAGAATTACTAAACGCAATTCTGCTGACATTTATCGTTACTTTATTTAACCAAATTTCGACTGATATGTGACTAGTAGTTCCTTGTTTGATTCACTTACAATCTCGTGTACACTCGGATGATAAAAATGAGTCCCTCAATGGCGAGTAAGATGTGTAACCACCGTACAGTCGTATAAATACGAAAGACCTCGCCCCGTCGACTTGGATGATATTGCCCTGAACGATGGGTAAGATGAGTACCACCATACAATCGTATAAATACGAAAGACCCCATCTCGTAGACTATATGAGTGGATGTACCAGATAGGAATCAACAAGTTTCTAGTTGTCATATAAAAGCGATGTTCATTCACTAAAGTGAATAACTTCTTAATATCTCCAAACAATCCAATGGAAAAAATCCCTACTGATGAATAATACACACTCGCTAGTATGCAATGAACTGACGAAGTAATTTTAGATAATCAATTGCAGATCACGAGTTCGAAATACTCGTTACACAAAAAAAACTATTTATGAAAAATATCCTAGCTGGAAAAATGTCTAAAAGACCAAACATCTGCTTAATAAAGCCAACCAATGGTGAGAATTTCGTATAATGATGCCTGCCATATCATAATTATGGTCACTCCATATTCTAGCAAATTCGAAGTATATAAAGTCAAACCATGTCTTAATAATCGTATCACTCCTATTAGAAAAATATACATGTGTGCCCAGTATTCATGAAAATAATCGTATCAGGTAGTTATGACTCTTACAGTACCTTTCATAATCAGCTGTTATTAAATTTCCAAGATCGTCGATTTTCCCTACATAATGAATTTCTCGAAAGATCGTCGATTTTCCCTACATAATGAATTTCTCGAAAGATCGGCGTGAATATCATTCCATCCATGAAATGACGATTGCCTTCGAAATCCCAACTGAATCAGCTGGTGGACTCCTCTCGTCAGGAATCGAATCCATCGCTCTGCGGTGCCATCTTGTCTCTATCTGCGTCTACTCTGACATGTTGAACTTCGGATTACCCATAGCGGATATTGTCCAACTCCTCTCAAAAATGTTCATGGAAACAGCGGACCCCCTACTCCTCTTCTAAGTTACGCCACTGTTCCATTAAATGTTCAGTTTGAGTATTGAAAGATCAATCTCCAATAACTGTAATTACTCACTTTCTTAAAATAAAATTTTACATGAGAGTGTCCAAGTTTACGAAACACCCTGTAGTTGTCTGTATTTGGTAATTCACGAAACTGCATAAGAAATAAATTTCATTAATGCACGATCTAATGTTCATCAGTGCCTATGCTAACAACATTCCGTTTCCTTGAAATTGTTAAAGTAACTTTGAATGCGTTATGGAAAGGCATAGTCGTCATATTATACAAAAGAACTGTGTTCAAACTGCGTTGAAATGTAGCTTGTAATAAAGTCTCCAACTACTTGCAGTGCTGTTCTAACATATCCCGGCCGTCTGTGATTGCTTCCTCGGCAAGTCCGCCTGGATCAATGACCTGCTTGGCGTTCGCTGCTCGGCGATGCTGAAACTGTCGCCTACACTCTGCCGTGACAGTTTCGGTATGCTACGCGACCTTCACCGTGCGTCTCGCTTGCGCTACAGAGCTCGACCTTACTTGCTCGACTGACAGAGCTCCACTGAATGTGCTGGCACTGTCTTCACTCTCTTATCTGCCTGGCGCAGACACGTGGTGTAGTCCCCCACCACAGTGCTCTCGCGTCACGATTTTAATCTCGAACCCACATCATCTCGGCTATTCCGTTATAAAATAACTTAAGGGTTATCTGACTTCCTTACAATTATTTCCACATATAATGCATGTTATATATCCTCTTCTAAGATGTTTAATTACCATATTCCATACATATCTTAATAAAACTTCACATCTCTATCCATAATTCCATTTTCTTACAGATGTCAGTGCCTCCTTGATCCTAGACCTCCTACGTCATCTTGACATTCTTCTTGACTTGATCGGTGCGCTATCTTTTCCTAACTCTTCTCAAAACCTCAACTACGGCTTAATGTCTGCTGGCGTAGCCGATAGCCTAAACTAGGTATCGGGTACAACACCAAGAGCCCGCTGATGAGCCAGCTTCGTGTTCCTAGGCGAAACTCGACAAAAGACACGGCACAAACCTTGCCCCAATGTGGCAATCCGAGAGAAATCAAAGGACGCGTTTTTTTTTTTTTTTTTTTTTTTAGCGTATGGCTTTTAGTGCCGGGAGTGTCCGGGGATATGTTCGACTCGCCAGTTTTGTAGATGCTTCGAGACGGACACCCAATGGGTGAGCTACAAGTACCGTTGGGGAGGGAAGGAGGGAAGTTGGATTGTAAGGACGAGGAGTTGGAAGGTAGCGGCTGTGGCCTATAGTTAGGGACCTACCCCGGCATTTGCCTGGAAAGAAGATGGGAAACCACAGAAGACCATCTTCAAGGTTGCCGGCGGTGGGATTCGAACCTCCTCGCCTCCCGGATGTGAGCGACTGCCATCAGTCATGCCGTAACCACCACGGCTAACTCACCCGGTAAAGGACGCGGTGATCTACATATATGCGGACGACATGGTCCTAGGATCACCAAATAAGGAAGAACTCCAACACGCCTTCTCAGCACTGGTAGCATGGGCAGGAAATAACAGTCGGAAAATAAACTGGACAAAAGCCCAACAGATGGTTTTTCGGAAAGGTGGGCGTGTAGCAGCAAACGACAACTTGCAATATGAAGAGGTCAAAGTGGAAATAGTGAATGCAGTTAAATACCTTGGGATCACTTTACAGACTACCGGAACATTCAGACTACACATCCAAGACAGAGCAGTGGCTTGCTAGAAAGCCATGTAAGACATTATCAATCTACAGCAGCTATCCTTAAAAACAGCTATGCATCTGTTTGACGCAAAGATCCTACCAATTCTCACGTACGGGATCCACTTGATATGGGACCGACTAACGAAGAGAGATCTGGCCGCCATCGAAAGAGTTTAAGCCCAATTCCTGAAAACCTTAATGGGCATCTCAAAATACACGCGCTCTCGCCTAACATATGAATTAGCACGGGAATCCTTCCTTGTCGAAGAAATAAGAACAAAATTACAGCTTCCATCAACAAAGAATGCTGAAGCGCACCTAGCAGAGAGAAGAGATAAGAGATAAGGCATTCCGCTAGAATTTTACAGCACGGATGCCATGATCAACCGGAATTGGACCAGCGCCAATCAGAAACTAAGACATGTGGTGATAAAGTTAGCAGTGCATGGGTACCACGATAAAATAAGTAAAAACATGTCCTACCACGCCCCAAATGAACTCTGCGTATGCTCGTTATGTGACCAGTTCTGTGACACATATCACATCACATGATGTAAAAATAACCAGAAATCACTCTGTGATTATAGCAAGGACTAACATTTAAAATGAACAAAGTATCATACAGTGTTGCTCTATTTCACAAATAACATTCAATTCACAATATAATGACTGGTCATGAATGAATGCTTTAATGCACACATTCCTGATTGATTACTGGATCATGATGTTTTTCACATCAATTAAGTCTTTTGTAGCATGTTTGTTTCACTAGTGTAAATCTATGTTATGCACATTCGTGCGCTTTTCTGTTAATAATAAAAAAGACAACTATAATATGGAAATAAGAACCATTAAGCAAATATCAAAGGAAAACAATTTCCCGCCAAGAAAAATGAACCAAATTATAGCCAAACATAAAAATAAAGATAAAACGATTCTCAAACCGGTCAGTAATGAGAAAAATTTTGCGCGTTTCAACTACGTGAATGCGAATACATATAACATCACTAATCTATTCAAAATGCAAGGCATAAGAATAGGTTTCACAACGAAAAACACCACCGGTAGGCACCTACAAAATAGTAATCTAAATAAACATGACCTGTTCTCAAAGTCAGGGGTATATTCTATAACGTGCCAAGACACCGGTTGTCAAGCTAATTCATCGGACAGAGTGGAAGACGAGTAGACACACGTTATAATGAACATAGGAATGCGATAAGATACGGAACATATTCAGCCGTATGCGAACATATGTGTGATGCGGGACACAGTTTTACTAACATCGAGACGGACCTAAAAATAGTTGATCACGAATCGATAGGCAGAGATCTTGACATAAAGAAAGCAATCGAGATACACCTAGTCAAACGAAACAATCCCAACAACCTAAATGAACATACGTTCATGGAAGCTCACCCCACTTCACCCTACTAAAAAACACACCCTGTCGGAAGCAAGACACCACTTAGCGATCCAGCCAAGCTAGATAAAAAGGGGGAGGGGATTAGGGGTTTTAATAGGTAAATGTTGTCTGGATCAGGTGCAAGATGTACTTTTCTTCTGCAATGAACCAAGTCCCGTATTCGCGGCAGTATTAAAGGTGCCGGGACGTCCTCATAAGACCGGGAAGCGCTTAGTTTGAATGACTTATGGTCCACGCGTGGCGGGGAATGTTCCACGGTCTTGGATAGTTGTAGACCCACCTCATTCAATAACATACATCTTATCTAGGTTGGCAACACCCCACATAAACACATCGCATTGACTCCGCACAGCACATATGAACAGGGGGAAGAAAAGGGGAAAACCCTAGTCGTTGAGTTAACTGACCATCACAGTCGAACACACCTGGAGTTACAGTGAACACGAAAACTGCACGCAGCTCCAGCAAGGAAGACAACCAGATAAGCAGTAGCCTGTAATATTACATAGTTGATTTTTACAACCATATAATCACTCCAAATTACAAACTCCGGATATCTATCACCATTTAGCATTTCACCTAACATCATATATACTGCATTTAGCATACACCGACAGTTGCAGTACCAATACTGCAACTAAATCATTGTACATATTGTAAATATTTTCACCTGTATTTTCAAACATAGATTTTATAGCCTAAGTTTAATGGATCTGATGATCGCTTGACGATCGAAACTGGTCATCCCAGTGTATTTATTAATCTCATGTAATTTGTTTCAGGATTAGGGCATAACCCAGCTCTTTTGGGTACATTCGTGTTGACCAACTGAGAAGCACTAAACTCTTGAGATGTGTTATGATGGGTACAGTTTTTTTTAGACCTTGCCTTAACGTCTTTCAAGCGTATATCGTCTGCACCGGGTAATTTGTTGATTTTTAATACCGTAATTATGTTCTGTATTTTGTATTCATCAGTTTCAAGTAACGTAAGAAAATCATTAATGTTTTTTATTCGAATGCGATGTGTTGATATTGCAGTTATGAGCTAGGCTGTTTATTTTTTCACTAAAAGTACTGTTGAATTTATTGACTATCACTATATTGAGGTAATGTATTCTTAAATATTTGTTTATGACTTTATTGACAGTTTGGGTTTTCCGACCTGTTACGTCTTTCATGAATTTCCACATTCATTTAAAATCGTCTTTTGCAATTATTTATCTTATTTTTATAATATTGATGTTTTGTTTTGTGTATTAGCGTATTTAATTTGTTTCTGAATGCTTTGTATTCATTTCTTATTGCAATATTATCCTTGTTTCTGAGCATTGTTTTGTTATGACTGTCTCTTCCCATATAATGTATTTTATGTCATTAGTGAACCATTGTTTGTCTTTTCTGTGTTTAAGTGTGGTTATGTGAGATGCTTCGTGGTAGATTTCCTTAAATGTGGTTTATATATTGCTTTATATGTCATTATAATAATAATAATAATAATAATAAAATAATAACAAAATAAGTAATTATCATTATTTTGATAATTATAGTAATAATTATATAATAAAATAATAGTACAAAAACCATTCGCCTCTCCTTCCTTTTCATATCTCTCTTTCCCTCAGAGTGTTGAAATAGCTAGGAATTCACCGCTCACCAGGCATGCTGCAACTGCTTGCATATCAGATGCATTTACGTGTGGACAGTCGAGTGGGATTAGCATCTTACGTCTTACTCATAACATAGGGATGTCCAATTATTTATGTTATTTTTATTTCACCAAATGATAACATTTCTGACTGTTCAAACTCGTAATGAAATCACTACCATTCCGGTTCGTTCAAGAGAATTTCAATTGATGAATGGATCTGAGGGGTTCTTGTTCTCGCGAGCACTTTTTTTCTCGTATGGCGAGAGCAGCAAATTTCATTTAATGAATACCATGGTGCTCGCGAGCATCAGGTTGAGACCACCTGCCCTAGAGTTAATTTCAATATCAAAGCGTAATTTGCAATGGAGCACATAAACACGTGTGATCCACCCTATACAGTGAGCATTAAGAGTGGTATGACGCAATATGGTGTCAATTACTAACTCGTGATTACTTATCTATGTTCTGTCTCCAAGAATATCCCGATTGCAGGACAGAAGTTGTGTAACCAGCGGAATCGATATTCGTGATAGAAATCCAAGGCGCTCTCCGTTAAAATATTCCACTGCACATTTTTCACGGGTTAAGGAACTTGAATATTGAATGACTTAAGTAAGGAGGAAGTTACGTCAAGGCAATCAGAAAAATTTAACAACTTATCCAGGAAGAAAACTTTGTTCTAGGTGCTAATCGTATTGTATTTGGTTTCGTGGTCTGGCTCAGTCATGAATATTCACCTGTGCTCTAATTGGGATCGGCAGTTTGATACGTCGGTAAATGAAGTTGACACTAGCACCACAGGGACATTATTTGGGGGACCATGGGCTGCGTGTTTCTGCAACAACATTGGCAAATTATGCAGAGTATACCGCAATATATGGATCCCTGTAGACCAGTTCGCTCTTTATCAGAATGTGTCCTTGTATTCTGATTATGCACACATCTTCACTAAGGTTTCCTCAAATATACACTGGAAGGACTGCCAGTGACTACTTATGAAACTTAAACTGGAAGTTACATGTCCAAAATTGTGGACTATGGGTTAATTACTTGCAATATATTTACCCTACACACACCATTACAATGCTCTTTACCGTTTTTAATTAATTCAGGGGCTTCCCAACGAGCCTCCGTGGCTCAGGCAGCAGTACGCCGGCCTCTCATCGCTTGGTCCGTGGTTCAAATCCCGGTCACTCCATGGGAGATTTTTGTTGGACAAAGCGGAGCCAGACAGGTTTTTCTCCGGGTACTCCGGTTTTCCTGTCAAAAATTTAATTCCAGCAACACTCTCCACTGTCAATTCATTTCATCTTCCATTCATTTAATCATTGCCCCAGGGGAGTGCGACAGGCTTCGGCAGCCGGCACAGTTCATATCCTCGCCGCTAGATGGGGGCTTCATTCATTCTATTCCATGACCCGGTCAGTCGACTAGAAGAAGGCTGTGGATTTTCAGGGGCTTCCCAACATCATGGTGATTTAGCTCAGTGCACTTGGGTGTGTGCAAAATTTAGCTGATAACCTGTGTGCTTCTTGTGCCTCGTTTAGTGTGTGGATTTGTAATGCAGGTGAAAATTGGGATGGAGGTGCCCGTGGCATTAAGTTAGAAGTGAGCAGCATCGGAAAACCATTTCCAGGATAGCAGGGGTGGGTATGAAACCCACGTTTTTTTTCAGTTTTGGCTCATGAGGCTGAGTGGACCCCATTCCAGCTCTCTGTCCAAAATTTAATTTCATTCCAAAGCGAGAATTTAACCCGGACCACCAGGGCGTTTCTAGGAATGCTAGCCACCTCTGCAGGAAGTGGACACTATAACTATGGAGAATTATGGCTGTTTATTTGAGAGTTTGACATAAGCTCCAAAACAAAATTAAGATTTATACGTTTACGATTCAACTATCTCTCGAGAAATATATGTTTTTGAACGTGATGTAGCCTACGCCAGTTATATGTGTCATCAAATACTAACCTCTTTTGTAATCTATTCTAAGCTGGGAGCCAATTTAGAAATCGAAATTCAGACCTCCGTTTTTCAAGCTAATGTATAAATCTCTACATAGTATAAAATGAAGTCCCCGATTCTTGGATATAACGGGTAATCTCGAGAACCACTGGATGGAATTTCATATGATTTGCACCAGTCTGTAAAGGATTTCTCGAGGAAGGTTTCTGTAGAAAAACATTCATTTATGACAAAAGGAAGCCGAGGAGTAACGATTTCAGTGATTCGAGTCGAAGAAGACCCTGCCGTCAGTGCGCTTTTTGAGGTTACGCTGGGTAAACCGTTAACAATATCTATGTCCTATGAATGGAAGAATTGTTCAGCATGAATAGTTTCTACAAAACAGTCCGCGACAGCATATCTCTATCTTTAATCCATCGCCCACTCTAAGTGTTTTTACGTTTTCATTTCTTCCAACAATCTCCATACAGTGAAAATTTAAATTTCTAATTTCGAAGCGAGTTTATGAGCTAGCGAGGGAGCCTATTTCCCCAGCTTCGACCAGCATCAAATTGTCGAGTCGTGTCGAGTTAAGATTTCGGATAAGAGTATGTGTTTGGAGTTTCACTGTTCACCTCGGCTTTTCTGAATTGCGTCTTGGACCCGCCATACGTGCGCCTTTAAAGATTTTGCTGGGTAAACCGTTAGAGATACCGAGTGAATCTGGGGTGGGTTGCTAGTTTTAATAATAATAATGATAATAATAATAATAGATAATTAAGTTGTGAATATGTGTATAGATGTGGAATTCGAATACTTCATTGGTGTTAACTGGGAATATATCGAAGGATACACCAACATCCTGTCTTCGAACACTGCAATCATTCAGTTTTTATGTGAAGCGTGCCGCAGTAAGGCTCGACAATGAATGTTACCCTTTTAGAGAAGCAGGAAGGGAGGAGGAAGAAGAAAGTGAAAAAGGAGAAACAGGAATGAAGACCATCACATTCATAGTTAATAAGCAACTTGGGTCACACAGATACACGTGTAGGGGAGACCGGGGCAAGTTGACGATGCTAAGCTTTGAGAGGTCGTATGTTAAACAAGATTATTCAAACTCCCTTTTATTCACTTTTAAAACATACATTACACTACACTCCGTCATATTATAACTACACTCTTGAAAGATGATCCAAAGTAATTAAATAAAATTCATAACTTCAGCAAATTGTCCATCTTGCCC